>JAPTHN010000009.1:50267393-51519482 GCA_026936325.1 Platynereis dumerilii
TTTGGGTGAGTTTAGATTTATAAAATTAACTTCAACGTGCTGAGAAGAGGCTCAACTAGCCCGACATGAATGGCTGGAGTGGATTTTGCCTATTTTGAGGTTTTCATGAACAATGGTGATAAACCAACCTTGTTCATTGTGATAAACTCTCAATTGCTAGTGTCGAAGCAACTTCTAGTTTAAGTTATAGTACATTTTGGTTAGAGCAAACATAGGGTGTAAAATTCTATATCATAAAACGTTCTGGTTATCGTGCAGTCTTGAATTTGAAAATGTAAAAACCTGTTCCATTGGACCAAGCATAAATATGACACATTTTGTCTGTGCTGTGATTATTTGTCTCGGAGGTTCCACGTGCCAATGACCATTGAAATCGACTCATTTAAAGGTTAATCTTTCCTTTGATGCTAGTAACTTTTACGAATCAACACTTTGGATGGATTTCAACCCTACATAAAATTCATATTTAGGCCTTTTTTGCATTCGTTTTTTCCAATTTCCTCCAGCCTCCCAAATTTTCAAAGATTTAAGTAAATATTCAAGTGAGGACTTCAAATAACTCTTCTGGAATCCACTTAAGTTCTTAGAAGTGCAATTTTAACCATTGGATTCAAATGGGGTAGCTACAATTCAATGGTAGTTTTCATGTTTTCCTATATTCCATATTATGAGCAAGAGTGTATTGATTGAACCAAAAATGTAGGCTGTACTTATGACCAAAAAGTCGAATAGGCATATAAAAACAGAATGTCAACCTTTTCTGACTTAAATCTTGAACAATGTTCTATTTTCCTAGTTTCACAGGACAATATATCAGCAGATTATGCTGACATTCAAAAACCTTTTTTTAATGTATTTTACTTGTATTTAACATATTCTGACAAGACAATTTTAATTAGGTCGAAGCAATTAATGCGTACTAATTTGTTATTTTTATACCCAGGAGAAGTGGCGTCAGTGTAGGTGGGGCTGGTGGGGCATTTGCTGGTGGTGTCTGGTTGCATTTGCCCAACCACTTTTTGGCCGAATCATACATGTTTCTGAATCAATTTTTTTAAATTTTCCTTACATCTCATGAAGGTGCGACCACTATTTGCCCACCACTTTAAAATGAAACTGAGGCCCCTGTCAGATCACGAGAGCCCTACAATACTTGATTTTTCAACAAAACAAGTTAAGGTGGCTCGTTACCCATGAAATTACGTCACTGCACATCTTTCCGCGCAGCCAGGCAGGCCCTATCTATGGTAACGTCACCACTGCAGCTGAGCATGCTGACACTGCTTCAGGATGTTTTTTTAATTCTGAGAATTTCACTCTCGGCCGCTTCGTTTGTCCTTTTTTGCCACTTCTCTTTGGTCTAGAGACTTTGGTTTGGAGCATAAGATGCGCTATTGAAGTTTTTCAGGATAAGGGAATTAGCTGGCTACTAAGACACTAAGGCCCTTATGCTTGGTGGAGGTTCCTTAGAGGGATTACAGTACTGTTTTTCTCAGCTTTTATATAATTTCATTGCAAGTTTCTGTGTTTGTCATAATATTGAGATTAAAATAAATATCCTAATGTGTGAAATAAAACAAAGACCAGATTGTGTGCAAGCATAGACTGTGCTTGAGCAAACCCACAATGCAATGACAAGTTTACATGCATTACAGCAAATATGAGCATTTTTTAACCTTCGGCAAAGCTTTAGATTACGTACAAAAAAATCAAACTTAGTCGATCCAGATAAGACCATAAAATATCCATTGTTAAACCAAAGCCTTCTGTTAACACCATGAATTTGGTGCATGCATACTCCTTCTTCAAACATGTACATTAACATAAATATTGTGGAATGGATATTTCTAGCATTTGTCAGTGGGGCCTGGTAATGTGCAGTTGTGTATTATTCAAATTTTTACTAAAAAAGTAGGGGAGACTAGGAAAGTTGTGTCGTTTTTGCCTTGGGGTGATTTTCTATTTAAAAAAACTTACTCTGTGAAGCAATTAAAACAAAGGGACACAACAATTAGGGAGATAATGGTGGACCTTCACAAAGAGCTCTAGGTTGCACATCTGAACCTGTGTTGCTGTAAGGTTTATCACTTGATTAGTCAGGTTGGTTGATCCCTTTTTTTAAACTTACATTGTATTTTACCTTTTTTTCACATATTTTAATCATCATATAATATTTGCAGCATATAACTGGTTTGTTATAGTATTTTATATTGACACAATTTATGGTTGTCTAAATGTATCATATCATATCATGCCACCAGTCACTCCAAAATTGGTTTGGGGACAATGTCACTCAAATTACAGCGTAAGTGTTACTCACAATTCTGACAACATATCAGTTAAACATGTTAAATTATAAGTTACATGGGGCAGGAGACATTCATGTTGCTAATTCAGCACTGGCCAATTGTATTGTAAATTTTGAGCACAGAATTTTAACAATCAAAAATACCGTGCAAGCACGTAACGGCCTCGCTTGCAGATGCATGTGCAGATAAAAAATACCGTGCGAGGCACATTAACCTGGGTTAGATACACACACTTACAGAAATATTATGTCTTAAAATGCAACCAACATCACTGAACATGTGTAGTTTGGGTTATATTCATGCAAGAACTCTGAAGTTGGCTGACTAAGTGAGGTTGGCTAACTAAAATAGTTACTGAACATTGTAAATATGAGGAATATTATGTCATCACTGAACATGTGTAGTTTGGGTTATATTCATGCAATATTGACAATTTTGACACATTAGAATCGTCGTTTCAAGGCAAATCCAACGGTACCAAATATGTTGGGGTAGAAAAGTCGGCGGCGGCTAACTTAACACATTACTGGGGGCCTGAATTGTGAATGCATTGACTGAGCGCAACAGCTTTTCTTGACCGCGACCGCTATCTTTTGCGTGAGCGATATTACAGAACAAGAGTAAATCAAGGGAGAGAAGAGCCAAAGTTGCTTTGACAAAAGTTTTTCTATAGAACAATGCCTAAGTTGATCAGTTTATATACCTGACAGTCATGTATACGGCCATATATGATCACTGGAGCTGAAATTCGTCAGGAAACAGAAAGTGTTGTTCTCTCGTCTCCATATTGGAATCCCAGAAGAATGCTGAGATCTGATTGGCTGATCAATTTTATTCTTTATTTTTTGTTTTTTCGTTGTAAATTGCGTTTTATGGACCCATTGGGTGCATGAAAACTAAAAAAACCATGAAAACTGAATGAAATGTTCAATATAAAAAACATGTCGGAGATGAGGGAAGGTGCATGACAAAAATCGGGAGTGGAAATGAAGCTGATTTGTGCATATGCAAGGTGCACATAAGGTGGATTGAACTTCTTTTCCGTCTTTAGGTGTAAATAAAGCGAGTATGTAATTTTGAGAGGAAAAAGTGGATCACACAAAAAGTTATGAGCGATGAAAGGATTTGCAGACACGTAACCGAGTGGAATTTTTCGTCGTGCAGCACAGTAAGACTCGCCTCTGCGAGGCGGTAAAAATGACATTTTTGTCTGGTGCAGACTGAGCCAAGGCCCACACCATCAGAATATGACCATCAATGGAGGCAGGTCTCGAACCTCCAATACTAGCTTCATATATCAAATTAGGGAATCATCTGCCTGATTTAGTTTCAAATTAACGATGGTTTATAAAAGTTACAACCTGCCCCAGTCTCCCCTAGTGAGAATTAGGGTAAATTCTGGAATGCATGCAGCATTTACAGTACAATTTAATTTTTTTGGTTTGGAAGATTATTTATCTCATTGATAATTTCATTCAATTCAAACCAAAATTATTGATTTAGAGGCACTGAAAATCAAGTAATTATGTTTTGGTCTAGACCCAACCCCTCGTCCAACATCTTCCAATAAACAGTTTGATTGTGCATATCTGAAACTTTGGCATGTATATCAAGGTATTTTCTTACAGAAAAATTGATGGCACATGCTCCATCACAATGTTCAGCAACAGAACTGTGCAGTCATGGGTTTGCCCTGCCCTTCTTGATTGGTCAGTTTTATCAAGATTGTGTATGTGTTGGTAAAACAATGCAAGTCAGTTAACTGGTGTGTTTTCCTCAGTATGGGCTTGATGAACAATGCAAATTTAAATCTGCAAAGTTTGTCAAACAAAGGATTTTCAACTAAGGCATTCTCACTTCTGTAATCCTTCTAAGGGGACATTCTTAGTAGATTTCATGCTCTGCAAGTGGATGGAACTAACATAAGTACCCATAAGTACTTATGTTTGCTGTTAGTGGATTCATAGGTGCCTTACAGTTGTCATAAGTAGCCAAATGTGCTGTAAGGACCCATTTAAGGGCCATGGCTACTAGTGTTAGTACCTAAGTAGCTCATAAGTGGGTGTTTCATGTCTTAGTAACCACCTTAGTTCCCTTATCCTGAAAAACTTCATTAAGAATACTGTAGACTGACCTACTTGCAGTTCTCTACTCTTAGTAGAACATTTTTGTAGGCAATTTTCGGCAACCATGTCTTGTTTCTCATAATGACTCAGTAACACAAATAATTTTTATATCAATTTGAAGGCCCGTAGGGACATATGTCAGTATCATTATATTGTTCCTTACTTCATTTGGAAGCAAATGACAAAGAAATAAGAAATCTTATCTCATAATTTTTTTTTTATTGCTATGGTTCATAAAAAATAAAAAATTTTCAAAATTGTAACTTTTGATCCGAACTCCATAAAAGTCCCTTAAACTAAATATATTTCTCTGGAATTTGAATCAGCTTTTTCATAAACCTGTCCTCTTTAATTCCATGCTTCACTGAATAACATAGGATGAATGGCCACTGAATGGCAGGGAAAACTTCAGGACTGACTTTCTTTTACATAACCTCAAATATTTTGAAAGAAAGGCTGGTAGCGACCACTTATGTTTATATATCCTTGCTATAAACTATATTTTGGATCATTTAAAACTATTTTTAAGAAATCCTATCTTAGAAAGTTCACGAGTATCGAGCCACCTTAAGGGTTTTTTCACGATAGTGAAAACGGTTTTTTTACCTTTTGAAGGAATTTTCTCTATATTTTGAGCTTAGAATGCCAATTATAAAAGTTCAACAGTCAGAATAAGTTCTTCAAACTCACAAGATGAGACTGGGTTTATTAGCACAGATCTACCTCATAATGTGCATCTTGTAAAAAGAAATGGTGTAAAAACAGAGCAGCTATATTAAAAAATATTTTCTGGATGCTTCAGAATTGTCCCACCAAATCATAAGAAGCAACAAAATGTTGAATATAGAACTAACTTGAATTTGGAATTGCAATTCTTCAGAATGACGATGTGTTAGCACAGTTACTGTTGCAATTTTATAAGTTATACCATCTGACACCTCTGCCAATCACATGCCATATTTCACTGAGATAAATCCCATATATCCTTTGTTGCCCACTTATTCTGTTATGTTTGAATGTTTGAGGTTTATCTCATTATATAAGACGGTAATACACTTAGGGAGGGAATATGTGTTTATCACAGCTTGGGCTAAAGCCATCGCTTGATAAATTACATATTCCCTCTCCCTAAGCGAATAAACAATATTTATTACAAGCCTCGAGAGTGTGAACTAATTATTTATCATCAACCACATAGCAATGGAGACAACTCAACCCCATCACAGAACTTGGATAGGAATCATCGTAGCTCTTGTATATGCTGTCGGATCTATATTCTTGGCTGGTTTCTCCTACTTGGTAAGAAATTGGAGATTGGTTCAGCTACTGGCCGTTGTACCTACAGCATTCTGTACTGTTATGATTATATGGTAAGGATCTTTTAAATCCTAACATACATTGCCCACAAACTTAAAGCTATTGACGGGCATGGGTTTTGTCATTATTTTGCCAGTTATGGTTATTTTCGCGAGATATCATACAACAAATGTCAGAGAAAATTGACATGTGAGGCGATTGGTTGCAGAAATTTCATGAAAAAACACAGAGTCTACATAAACTCAGCCCTAACCCTATCCATAAACCTAACCCTAATTTTAAACCTAAACCTGACTCTGTTTCACATCTGATACATTGACAATGTGATTTGTCATTAAATTTCTGTCACAGACATCCTTACATGTACATGTTCATTATTTTTGAAAGTTCCTTCAAATTTAGTTGAAACAGCCCTAGCTGGCACTGACTATGATAACCACCTTGCTCCCTTGAATAGTATTCATGAGCATTGTAATTATATGAGCATTGTAATTATATAATATCAAATATACAGTATTTAGTTTACCATGAGAAATGAGAATACATGACATATTTAGAGATGTTTGTACAGTCGAGGTGGTAAATGCTTTATGCTGTCTGATTATATTTACAACCTTGGCTGTCTCAGTAAGCCAAGTATACGATGCAAAGCAATTCCATATTAAAATATTTATATTCCATGACTAGCCAATGGCCTTGTATATATATTTGCTAGAAAAAGATGATTTCATTCATTTTTGCCGATGAATCTGTGCCAAAAAGGCTACTAATTTGAACATTAGCACAAGAGGGCTCTATCGGCGATGACTATAGAGGGAGAACATCAATTACTTTCCTTAAAGGTTTTTTATTTCCCAGGGCGAGTTTGGTATATAAGATTGCATAACTTAGTGAGCCTACTTACATTCAGTAAAAATTAAAAATTTTATTGTCATACCATCCATGGTAATGTAATGATGGTATCCGTATCTTGGTCATATTTCCAGCTTTGTTCATGAGTCGCCAAGATGGCTGATACAGCAGGGTGAAATGGAAAAGGGGATTCAAATTCTCACTAAAATAGGGAAGATGAACAAGCGCCCATTTACTGAAACTACAGAAACCTTGTTGAGCAACCAGGTAAGTGAGTTTGCAGCCCGGAACTCAATTTAGTCTGAGCCCATGGGACATTAAATGGAGGCAGGTTGTATCCGGTGTTCTATGCTGGGGCAACTGCAAGACCCTGGGCATCCCTGAATTAATAGGGTATGTACCAGACTCAGTCTTCTTATCTCATCATCATACGGCGATCGCCTGCCCCGATATAGCCCACTAATGTGCTGCTGAGGCATAAAACACAAACAAACAAACAAGCAAGTGAGTTTGTAGTTTTTATGGTTTAGTTATCACATGTAATGTTGTATGCAACTCATAATATTATTATAATGTTCATGCACACCATTTATGCTTATTCCATGAAAAGTGCAGAGAAAAAATGTGAATAAAGATAATTATGTGGTAAGGCAAAGTTGCAGTCCTGATATTTAGGGAAAAACGTTTTGGGGGGGGGGACAGAAAAATCAATATGGGGAAAAAATAATTATAATTATATATAAAAGAAAACTTTTAAAAGGGGTCGAATTTGGAAAGCAGTGTTGAAAAAAAGAAAATTTTGACTAAACAAATTTGAAAAGAAGGCTTATCAGCTTTTCACATGGTCACTACCCAACTCAAATTTACCCGCCCCAACCTTCTACTTTATAAGCTACTGTATCTAAAGGTTTTGCATGATATGTTGTCCGCATTGTTTCTTGCAAACCTATTATTTCAATAAAACAATATCATCATGAAATCAAAACTATTCAGTTGCCAAAATTTGCCCGACAGATAGTTGAGATACATTTTATCCCTACTATAGTCCACCACTTTTTGTGACACGAACAATCCACAGGGGCCTCTGAGGCCCCCCACCTCTATTTATGCCCAGAGGCACTATAAATTTAGATTCCAGAAGGTTAAATAATATTCTTTTGATTTATGACGACTCAGCCTCATTAGTTAAGATCAATTGGGAGCAGTAGTACAAAGATAAGTGTGCTTTAACATTACTGTAAAATGACCTGTTCTAGCTCTGATTTTGCATGGTATCGTCCAAAAGGATATTTCTAAATTGATACTAGTAGTGTATTATGCCATATCAAACTGAATTTGTGCACAAATCTATTTTGTACCTTTGCTTTATAAGTCCTACGGAATATTTTGAGCAATTATCAATGATTAGAAATTTCAAAAGGTAAACATGGAAGAAATAGGGGGGAGGGGGCCTCCGAGGCCCCTGTAGACAATCTGTGTGCCGATTTTTTGAGCAGCTGCAATTTACACTGGCCATACACTTGAGGTTGCTTAAGATTAAAACAGCATCTAATTCCTTTCCAACTAAGAAAGGATTACATGTACTGGTAAAATTCCTCAATCAATTTGTGTTTCAAAGACGGAGCTCCAACATTAGAGGCCTCCGAGGCCTCCCTGTGGACCGTAGGAGGGTTAACCTATTACTATTGTATTACTAAAGACACTAAAATATAGTCTGTATAGTGCATATTTTCAATGTGAGTACTTTCAAATAGATTTATAAATACAGATATTGATGTTATGTTTATAAATGAAAATGTTTGTGTGTATCGTCATGAACGTTCAATGCAATTTCAGCAAATCGGTATGAAAAATAACCCAGAAAAAGGATCTCTGAAGATATTACTCACATCACCAAAATTGGAAAAATAACATTTGTCTGCACCTTTGCATGGTAAGAATTGGTTTCTGCTCACACGATGGTGTTACAAATGAACTATTCACCCCAGGTTTTCATCCACAGTTTCTGTGAATCTACATTCACCATTATACCATGTACGATGAAAGTCTTGAGGAACCATGTCACTTAGCAGAATGTTATAATTCCTGTCGAAAATCCATGAGACTAAAAAAGTAGCAAGTCCACTGATTCTATGTAAAATTCACCTTGTAGTTATAGATCATAAATTGATAGATTTTAAGTACATGTATAGTATACACTTCCAATCAACGGAATTGCGTGGTTTCCATAATTAAGTGAGTTTAATTGACTGCAAAGCCTTAAATTACTTAAGGAGAGCCCTGCATTGCTCAAAATGTAAACAAAACATTGCTTTTTCACGGCATTGAAAACTATTTGTTTACATTTTTCAAGGAAATAAACTTCATATATTGACATTAGAGTAGCAATTAGGGCAATTTTTCCACTGGAATGTGTTTAATATGACTGATATCTATCCATAGACAGTCTATTAAACAGGCAGACTTACTAACTTTAAACTTATGAAATTCTATCGATCCATGCCAAGTTACACTACTCGCTCAATTTTGAAGTCTCGGAACAAAACAATACCAGCTAGGACAATCATAAGAGAAAGATCACAATGACACTCAGATTACAAGTCAAAACATTTTTCCAGGTGTGCGGTGAGCTTCATCTACTTCGCTCTTTCTTTGAATGCCAATACTCTGATCGGAGACATTTTCCTCAACTTCTTCTTCCTCTCTGCTGTTGAAATCCCCGCTAATTTGTTGGCACTCCTTGGCTTGAGATCCCGGACATTCGGACGACGATTCACAAACGCCATTTCATTTCTAGTGGCAGGATTTGCATGTTTTGTCTCAGTGCCCTGCTGTTTGTTGTCTTGTCATTTTTTATCATTTGATTTTTTTCACTTTTTTCAATTGTATCTGTCAAATACTTTGTCAATTGGTCACCTTGCCAGTTTGCTGTTTTTTGAAGCTGTAACACATGGATACAGAATGATTTCACCAACCTTTTATGTCGATTTGTTCCAAAAAGTGAAAGTGCAACCTCTTAACTCAAATCAGAACTTAGAAGCTCATATATTCGGATATTCGACTTTTTTTGAAAAACACTGATTGAGGCACTTTTTTATGGCTCTCAGGAAATTTCCCTTTTAAAAAATCTATACTCCCTATTTTGTTTTAGTGTTGTAGGCTATTGAAAAAATTGTGCATGAAAATTTAAAAAATTGCTATTTTCCTCATTCTTGCTATTGTAGCACAAATTAAAATTAGCAGTTGTTATTTATTATGGTCAAATCATAATTTTACTGTATAGCTATAGATTGGAAGTATATTCAATGCTGCAAGTTGCTTAGAAATGTGATAAATGATTGAGTTACGAGGTTTTGCACTTTCACTAACTTGCAAAAAGTGAAAGTGCAAAACCTTGTAACTCGACATTTTCATTCATATCTGATGGTAGCATCAATGCAGGGGTCAATGACATATGACAAAAAATTATCAATACTTGTCGAGTCAACATAGTAGTTTTGGTTATGATAGAATAGTCAAAATGATTATCCAGGAAGTCACACCCAATATTTCGCAAACATCACTACCCTAAAGTAGTCATGAACAAGTCAAACTGACAACCCAATGTTTAGAGTGCTTCCATAAAATAAAACAATTAATGTTGCTGTTTGTGACATTTTAAACATCATTTATCAATAATTGCCTTGATAATTTCCAGGAAAGTCAAATATTACCACAGCCCTAGCCATCCTGGGTAAAGCGGGAGTTACTGCTGCTTTTGCTGCCATCTATATCTATACAGCAGAACTATACCCAACTGAGATCAGAAGTTGGGCCTTGGGAGTTTGTTGCATGGCGGGAAAACTCGGCAGAGTCATGGCTCCTTTCGCTGGGGAAACTCTGGTAAGAGCATTCATATAAACATAAATTATTAAATAGTTGAATATACAGGCATGCTACATGTTTTTGAACTTCCATAAAAAGTGCAGTGCAGGTAGGCAAGTGCCTGGTAACTTCATGGTTTTAATAACCCTCCTCCCCATAAGCACACATTGCAACAGGGTCATTCAAACTGTGACTTGCCAACCTCGGAATGTCGCGGAGGCATACAAGAGGTGTTCAACTTATTTTGACAAAAGGTTTAACCCTACACAAAAACTGCCAAATGCTACTTTTTTCCAGTCTGATGACAGAAAGGGTTAACTATAGGTCTTGACAATATAAGACATGTGTTTGAAATATTTTGGAACAGTTTGCACAATTTTATTAACCTTTTCTGAGGCAGGCCTCTCATCAGTTTTGAGAGCAATATTTCGGCCAGTGACAGTGGTTAAAAGAGTATTTGCAGTTTCTTTCTAATTGTACGATTTTGCTAAAACTTCTCAGACATCATCAGATAGTCTTTGGTGACCTATCCACCAAGGTACAGGATTTTGCTTGCTTCTCTTTTAAGATATTAAATGTTATTCAGGCACCATGCCCCGAACAGTCTTTTAATGAATACTATCTCTTTTCTCTCTGTGGAAATACCTTAGGAAGGTTCTTTCTGAAACAGATTTTGGATTTAAGCTTTCCAGGTATTAGGCTATCCTATTTGAATTTCTAGAGATGAAACTGTGAATTTTTCTGTATTTAATCACTGGACATAGTGGACAATTTAAGCATGAATTTTCGAGTAGGATTGCTAAACTTTTCAATCTTCTAACTTTAAAGCACTCTGTAAATTTCTTTTATGCTGAAAACCATTTATTAATTGGTGTAGTCTTGGAGATGAAGCTTAGTTTTATTCGATGTAAACCTTTTATGGTCCTATGTTTATAAGTTTCAGGTGGAGCAAAGATATAAGATTCCTTGTTTTTGGCTATTTTTTTTCAAAATTGTGTTACTTTCGGCTTTATTTTTGTAACTTACACTTTCAGAAGTCAAGTAAAAACTTGTGTCCACCTCCTGTATCATTATTGGAATGTTTTGCCATCTTTGTATTAATACGCTGATAACAGAACTTCGTCACCGATCTCATTTTGTTTATCACCCTAATTTGACCATGAAGCATAGCTAGGGGAATTAAATTTTGAAACCCTTTATGAGGGTGACATCCAATTTTTCCTTTGTGCAGAGGTTCACAATGTCCATTACCTCAAATAAATGCCATAATCATCCTCTATGACACAAGACAGTAAGCTTGAGGAAGTGAAACCGCCCCTCAAAAGGTGTTTTATCACACCTTCCAAACAAAATGCAATATTAATACCGTTGCTATATTTCTGAGACATTTAGGTGATGTGAAATACAAGATGAGCATCATATGGATCACTCACAGCAATTGTGGCACAACAAAGCAAAAATTCTCAATTTAGTGGCAGTTTTCATTTTTGTCAAAATAAGTTGAACACCTCTTGTACAGCAGGGAGGTCTTTTTTTAAGCAGGATCGGAAAATGTTTTTGTCCAATTTTTGCTTCTTCACAGCAAAAGTTCCAGATGAATTTTTTGGCCCTATCGGTAGTAACGCTAAATAATTACATGGCAGCTGCCCCAGCCCTTAGAGACTGCAGTAACTTGTGTATGGTCAATTGGTGAACACTATTCACTTGGAAATATAAAAGCCAATTGAACATCAATGAGTTAGTCTAGAACAGCTACTCTCAAAGACATAAGATTTTAAGGTTCAAGTGCACTTGAATAATGTGTGTGAAGAATTCATTGTTTTATCCCTTATCTATTCTTCTCTCCAATAAAGATGAGAGTCTGGATACCTCTGCCTTCCTTGCTGTTTGGCTCCATGGCAACCATTTGTGGTATCCTCATGTTGCTTCTTCCGGAAACTTGGGGGCGCGTCCTGAAGGACACTGCGGATGAGATAGAACAGGATCCGGTATGAAAACCTTTTTATTTTTAGACTCAGATATCAATTTTTCTCCTGGTGTTACACAAGCATATTTTTATTCACAAACTTGATATAAGTTAACAAGAGTAAAGCTGAATAAGAATAACTGTCACTTCAATGCAGCTTTTAGATGCATGTCCCAAAATGTCAATGCATTTGCATGTTAGTACATGTATAACACGAGAAAAAAAATTCACTTAAATCCCAATTTTGAAACAATCAATTTTATGAAAATTTGCTACATATTTGAAAGTATTTTGCAAATATTCTAAAAATGTTGTCAATGTAATCATTCATTCTCTAAATGTTTGAAATTTGTACATCAGATTCAGAGAGCTTGGAATTGAAGTATTACACTGTGTTGATTTGCCTCTAATGACCAGTTGGTATGAACCTTGTACTATATAGTGTGCATGGCAATGATAGGAATAATTCATTAAAACATCAACCGATTAAATATATTTTCTCAAATAATAAAAAAAATTTTCAAATATTTCAGAAAGAAGAAGATGCAAGCAATGACGACAACCAATTTTCGTGCAACCAGGAAATCTAATTTTTTCAATTGTTTAAAATTATAAATTGTTACTGGACTTACATTGATTGCACACAATTTGGAATACTAATTGGATGAATCATTATATACATCAACATCTAATTTTTACCTTCAGCGAACGAAGTTCGAAGAAGGTATTGTTATCACTTTGGTCAAAAGTTGTCCGTCCGCCGGGAGGGCGGTCGGGCGTCCGGGCGGATAGATAGTTTCGGGCCAATACTCAGCCCCTATTGAATGTACACGGATGAAATTTTGTACACATGTAGCCTGTATGGTCTAGTTGTGCCTTTTGATAGTCTGATGGGTGGGATCTTTTGTAGTTTTTGAAATATTGAGAAAAATATGAAAAAAAAAAATTTTTTCGTTTCCGGGCTAGGACTCAGCCCCTATTGCATGCACACGAATGAAATTTGGTACACATATAGCCTGTATGGTCTAGTTGTGCCTTTTGATGGTCTCATGGATGGATATTGTGTACTTTTTGAAATATTGACAAAAATATCAACGACCAAAAATGTACATTCCCGGGCTAGGACTCAGCCCCTGTTACATGTACATGGATGAATTTTTTTACACATGTAGCCTATATGGTCTAGTTGTGCCTTTTGATGGTCTGATTGATTGATATTCTATACTTTTTGAAATATTAAGAAAAATTTAATTATTTACTCTTTTTTCATTTCAGGCCAAAAACAATTGCATGAACATGGACGAAATGTGTTACACATGTCACCTATATGATAAATCTGTGTCTTTTGTGGGTGTAATTCATGGATATTCTATACATCTTGAAATATTGACCAAAAAATATTAAAATTATCATTTTTTGTTTCCAGGCCAAAACTTGGCCATCATTGCATGTCCATAGATGAAAGTTTATACATTCCCTAATCCCTATATAATATTTTAGTGCCTTTTGTTGGTCTGCTTGATAGTTACTCTTAATGCTTTTTGATATATTCTGACCCATACCTCACAACTTATTCCTTGTTTATGCATGAAACTGGTCCATATTATGTGTATATTGGTCTAGTAAGGTCTTTCCATCATTCAACATACCCTGGCCTGCACATGGGCATATGGCGGTGCATATAGATCATTTCAGACCAAGATCGGGCCACTATTGCTGATACTACATGCAATATGGTTCACATCACTTTTATGGTGTAATGGTGTCCTTTTAAAATGTTGTTTTTTCGCTGAAGGTTTGCTGCTACGCAGCCTATGTTTTAACTTCATGTAGGCCTATCCCAGCAAGCACTGTAACATTTAAAAAACCTTTTCAAAATGTTACTTTGGTTTTTTAAACGTTTTTATGACATTAATTCAACGCTTTATTAACGATAGTGTTTGCTGGGATACCTTTGACAAGTACAGTCTAGTAAGATGAATTTTTATTTGTTGAGGTCAGAGGTAATTTTATATCCCTTATTCTTTCATGAAAATTCAAAGGTCAATTTCATGAATTACTAAAAATACCTCAAAACATGTTTGCTGTGAAGATCTAAACGTTACGTTGGCAGGAAATGTAATTGTGTATCTTCATAACATGATAGGAAGAAACATAACACTGTTATTTCATCAAATTTGTGTGTAATTTGCCATATATATTGATCTAGTTTGCCATATATGTTGATCTAGGAACACAACCTATGAGTTTTGTCTAATAAAATTTTCAGAGTGTCTAGTGGTTTCATTTACCCATAAAATCGGCACAGCCAAAGGCATTGAATTTTTGAAAATCATCTTATTTCGTCCACTGGCTCTTACAGTCTGTCACTTGGATATACACATCTGATCTCCAATGGGAGGGGGGGGGAGGTCTTGAAATAATTTTTAAATAAACATATTACATCTTTTCTATATTTTTTTAAAAAATAAATTCATTCTTTCAAAGGCATTCTTGCAGAAAATGATTTGTGGATCTAATGGCCTCAGGACTTATAATCAATAATTAATATCCAATGGTCGCCCTTTATTGAATTGAAACCTTCATGCTGGGATTGTCTCATGTGGCATTTAGCTAGCCATTTCCCAGCAAGTCAAGTTGATTTGAGACAAGTCACCTTGCCCGTGACTGGCTCAAGTCAGTCATCAAGTCAGTCAATTTTCTGCCAAGTCAGCCATTTGCCCATAATTGAATGGCTCTCAGGTCTAAGTCGCTTTCCAATGGACACAAGGATAGGCCTACACCTACAATTCCCTCTCTCTCTGCCATTCTTACACTCTCATTATACCCATTATCACAGGTACTATGCTAGTTATAATTTAAATGCCTTTAATTTATATCACATGCAGCTGTTTTGCTTGCTAACAAGTAACAACCAAATACATGCATGCGGTGTGAGAAATGGCTTTCAGAAAGCCCTAGTCCGAACTTGAAAGGTATGCAAAGTTACATGGTGATTATCTATTTTTTAGCTGAATTTCACTAGTCCGAAGCCTTTTTCTGGGTAGTCGGGACTATCGAACCCCTGCCATTTCGCACACTGCATGCATGTCATCAATTCTGGCTTCACTGACTGAAAACAGAAATGAAATTTTATTTCCCAAAATGGTCCTAATTGATGCTAAGGTTTAATGACATATATCTGAACATCAAAACAAGTCACTCAGAAGAGCCAAAATCGTATCATTGTTATATACTCTCCTGGCGAGTCATAATTATGCTTTGCCTATAGCGTGTGAGACATCAATCTTTCTCTTTCAACTTTGCCCTGTAGCACACATGTCTATATTCACGCTTTTTTGCAGCTAGAACCTATGTTGACCACTCTCACACTCCATCCACTTTTCAACTGAATAGCTAAGAAATGTTCCACCTAAATAGTTTACCGAAGAGAAAGTGGAAACTATTCAACAATGTCACACTGAGTCCATCGGATAGGTTTGCTGCAGATTCAGTGTCAGTGCAAATCCACAAATTCAACCAAGGGCTGTGGTAACATGTTTTTGTAAGGAATATTGAACTCTTTAATCTTGATGGCGGCCAGGTATGTCAGTGTTAACCTGGAGTCATACTTAGCTAGCAAATCTCTGATAGGCGCCACAATATTCTCATATACTTCATAACATGGATTACTACCTCCAGGCAGTTCATCTCCAGGACATCTCCCATGCTTGTTCTTGGCGTGAGGGTAGGCTCCATTCTTAAGCAGCATTTCCACCATGTGCACAAACTGTGTGGTTCCCTGTAGTTTTGTTGTAGGTCTGGAAAATGCAACATGCAGAATTGTGTTACCATCAGAGTCTGTCACATTCATGTTGCTCTGTGTCTCCATAATCATCTTCAAGAATTGGAAATTGTACTTGGAACAAATACAGTGATTGAGGACTCTATGAAGTGTACTATGACAATACCTAGCGAAAAATAAATGAGTGAGCGGTTTGGAATAGGCATAAAACGGAGCTGAGACCACTGGACACCTATGTAGAAGTTCATCAACCAACGCCTTGGCAATTTTGTGGATGGTGCAACTTTTTGACACTTCCTTATTTCCTCTGTCATCGTGTTCTTCAGTTGTTTCTTGGTTCAAGCTATTGGTACTTCTTTTTATAAGATGTACGATCGCATGAGATGTGTAATCCAAGGTGTATCGTATTTCATTCATCAATTCTTTGATAAAGCCTGGTTTCCTTTCTACATTCAATCGATCTTGAATTACACAACAGCTTTCAATTGCTACATGAATGAACTTCACCAGCAAATCAGTTGATACAATCTTTCCCCATCTGGCAGCCCCGCTCAGATCTATTCCGCCATGAATCATCTTCGAAAAATTCAATGGTTTCCAAAATATGAAAAGCGATCCAGCTTGTGTTTGAATAATGAATTGTAGGGATACTTCGGACACTTCCATTGCTCATGAACCTTTATCTTACAAAGTTTATCAAAAATACCTGAAAAAAGAAAAAAAAACAATTAACATCTAACAGTTTAAACAGAATTAAAAACAAAAAAATCTAGAACATATTGTGTGGGAGGAGATGGAAGGTTGGACGTCCTTTTAAAAAGGCCTTAACATCACATATGAGTCCTATCAACTCCCACACTTGACACCTCCTTAACTTGACTTGGTTTGTTTTGGTTTACTTCCTCTCCCCTTTTCCAGTGCAGGTTCTGGGATCTCAACACTTTGCAATTCACCAGACAATTTGCTATATTTTTTCTCTTGTAATTTTATGTAATATCAATTGATCTATCGCACAATGGCTCTCTATTGATTTATAAACTGTTTTTCAAGAATTCAGCTTAAGCCACTTCAGCAGAACCTTCAGTGAATATTTAAATCAAGACACACCCCAAGCATGGCCAATGAACAAGTGGAATAGATAGATCTCTCTGAGAGCTTTAAAATGATAGGTCGTAGGCCGCTGAGGACTGAATAGATCTTACGCAAATCGCCGGTAAAGATTTCAACTGGACGGAAATACTGCTCGCTGATTGGCTGTGACGCTCTGACGCAAAATCTTATGATAATATTATGTGAGAACAGAAAGAATCATCTAGGGTAGATTCTCTGGGTGGCCTAAGCATGCTAAGGGACCGTTCAGAATTTATGACTGGGGGGGGGGTGGGAGTTTTGCCCGAGGGGGTACTAACTTTTCACACGTGTTTCAAGGGGGGGGTATTAATTTTTGACAGTACTTTCAAGGGGGGGGTAAGAAATTTTAAACAATTTTAACAAAAAAAATGTTAAAAAACACGCATAAACTTATTTTATTTGGACTTTTTTACGCGCAAAAGTCCACAAAATGACGCGAATCTGTACGCGTTGCCTTGTATAAGAGTATATATGTGTGTATTGCTTTGTATGTCGATGGGGGGGGGTACTAAAATTACGCATGAAACCTAAGGGTGGGGTACTAAAATCTGCATGAAACTCAAGGGGGGGGTATCAATTTTTGACGGGAAGTTCCAGCAAAACTCCCACCCCCCCCAGTCATAAATTCTGAACGGTCCCTAAGCAGAGCATTTTTTAAGGATTTTCGACTGGGAGACCAACGGAACTTCTTGGTGCCATGATGTGTGACATTTATCTATCAGTTCAAGATCTACTAAATATATTAATGTAATGACATGCTTGCAAAGGACTGAGCTGTTGGGCTGACTGCTAATTTATGATTTTGGCCAATTTCCACCAAGACAAGTGATACAAATTTTAAATTCATTAAAATTGAAAATCAGATAGCTTTAGCAGAAATGTAATTGTAAAGATAGAGAAGAATTCTTTTGATATTGAAGGAAGAAGCCTTGCCTTCAAAAGCGCCCAAGAACAAACCGAAAGTATATTTAATGGGAAAGTTGGTCTCCCAGTGATACCAATTTGGCAATAACTGGGAGACTAAATCTGTCCACTAGGAGGCCATTTGGTCTCCCAGTTACCATGTTAAAAAATGCTCTGATGCTAAGGCAGATAACCAGGTGCAGATCTGGGGTTCAACTGGCAATGGTTTCTCCCTGGCACATTCAAGGGAAAAGACATCATTAGAATTTCCATAAATACATATGTAGTCTTTTGTAGTTCCACATGTTTCCCGTTTTTGGATACCCCTCCCAGTATAACACGTTATATTGGTGGCTCCTTGTATCATTGTCTGTGTTGGGTAAGTAAAAGATCCCTCCCATTGGGTAAATGTGTAACATGTCGAGGATTCCCGCTCTCTCTTCCATCTCATCGCTTTGCTAAGTCACACTTTTAGTACCCAGAATTTGGCCTGCAGTCTACAGATGTCTCTTATACATGGAATACACTGAATTACCTAAGTCACTTTTTGTCACTTTCGTCGGCCATTTATAAAATGGTGCTGTCAACTTCGCTCTGACGAGCAACAACAGATAATTTTCTTTATAACTTTCCGTGCCAAAGTTTTTGGAAGAAAATGTCATTTCGTCATCGGCATGCCTTGTCCTATTGAAGTGCAGCTAAATGTTTGGCAAATATAGATGAAAGGTACATAATTGCAAAGAAAAGGTCAAAACCAGTTGTCAATATCTCTTTCAGGTTACGAGCAATTGAAGTTTCAGTGCATACTTTGTTGCAAAAAACGTTAGACTCCATTTTTCTTATTTTTTGAAAACCAAAGATATTTCTTTTCATTGCATGTGTTTGTCCCCCCCCCACCATTACTCGTACACATCACTTTCAAATTGCTAACGTTTTTCTGTCAATTTTTTTTTTATTCATTTATGACATAAAAACTTTTTTTGTGCCTCTTTTCATTACATCTGTGACATTAAGCTTGCACTGAAGTAGGAAATGATCTTCCTTGACACCCAGAACATGTCAGGGTGTTTGAAATAGAACGCATTCCTGATGATCTCAACATTTGAACATTTAACATTCTACCCTGATCACCAGACGTTCTAGTTTGTGATTGCTCATGTTCTGTGACAAGATTGCCTATGTCCTGTAATGAGACTTCCAGAGCTGCATTCTACTTTGAGATCATTATTGTTCTGCAGTGAGATTGGTGCAGTTATTAAATGAGAATTTAGGTGTTCTATAAAGTGACATTCTCAAACTCTTACAAAATTGTGTTCTCAATAGTGTTCAAAGCAGAACTCTAGGTCTTAGAGTGTGATGTCCATCAGACTGATGGATTTTGCTTAGCTTTTCATAGACTTGTTGATACTCAAAGTGATCTATTTTTCCTTTCACTTAAAGGAATCACTTTTAAATGTAGTGTCGTACAACATTTCACTGCTGGTGCTCTATTTCACGTCCTCGCTCACATGAATTTCTGAAGCAGCCCAGCTCACTTCTGCTGAGTTCTGCTGGGCGCGGACCTGATTGGCAGCAGCATGGCAATAGTCCCAGTGACCTAGAAGCCAATTCGATACCTTTTCAACTTGAATTTCATCAGTCTGCAGCCTCGCTAGCTCGTCCGCTTTACAGCAGACTGGCTTGTCAGTCAGGTGTCTTAGTGCCGTCACAATCAAACTATCTTGAGAAACAGAATTCCAAATTATGTGAAGATAGATTGAAAATTGGCAAATATAACTCAATTCTCCCAACAGCATGTCAAAATCTCAAGACTACCATGCTACACATGGGTCCCAGGGCCAGCAATCAACAAGCATATGGGTATACAGGTCTAGCATGTGCAACACATGCAGTAAACCTTGTATGAATTTGAAACACTTGGGCAGTACGCAAGGCGTGTTATCTGGTAATTGAGAACTGCGTTTGTTATTTCACAGTGGTCCTCTACCCCGGCTTCTAACCGAGACAGGCTTCCATTTGAGGAAAAAAGGCATGACTTCTGTAAACTATGTTGCTATTAGCATCACCAAATCACCATACTTACCCAAGTCTGCAGATTGAAGTGTGATGTCAAAGTTAAATTCAACACTGATACGTTCTTTGGCCAGCAGACTTTGCAGACGAAGGAGACTTTCATTATCTTTGTACTTCTCCAATTCTTCAATTGTCTCCCATTCCTTTATAAAACCATAGCATTCAAGAGGTGGGAGAACAGTTTTCTTGATTCCGTGTTCTTCTCTCTGAAGAGCTGACTTTCGTAGAATTTCGAAAGGGTCAGGCGCTTTCAAAGCAACACATTCATAAGCTCTGATGGTTTGTTTTATCGGAAAACTGAATATATCCATTATAGAAATTGTTAGATCATAATCAAAAATAGCAGCATAATCCAGTGGTGTCAAACCAACATTATCTTCTAAGTCGACATCTGCTCCGTTTAGTAGTAGAATCATTGTGAGATCTTTCTTTCCATGTTGGCATGCATAGTGCAAAGGCGATTTTCCATGATGATCACAGATATCAACATCAGCCCCATGGTCAATCAAAGTCTGTATTAACTTCTTTTTGTAAATTTTGGGATCTCCGCTATCCTGTATACAGGTGCAAATGGTGTGCAGTGCTGTCTGTCCCGTGGCTGTTCTCTGGTTGACGTCGGCTCCTGCAGAGAGTAACGCATCAATTTTCCACTGCTGATCCTTTCCAAAATGGTCTGCTACGACAAGTAGAGGAAGACACCATCCCGCACACCAAATCCACCGCTGAGTGAGATCCCGTAAAAGTTTTGCCCGACGTTACCAGTGACCGACACGTCTGCTCCATTTTCCAGTAGAAATTCTGTAGCATCATTTGAAACTGAAACAGATACGGAATAATAATTATCACATCATGTAAACCCCGGGGGGGGGCACTCACATTGTCACATTGAAGTCATACTACCTATATGCTGCTAAAGATAATGTTTTAAAGAGGATTCCTGATCATAGGGTCATTTTTTGAGGCCTGGAGAGCCTGACCATAGGGCACACCTCTCAATTGGACATTACACAATAGTGTTTTGCCTTTGAAATTGCAATCATGCAACATCCTATTGCGTAAATTAAATTTCTATGGGTTCAGTGATTCATCATATCAATTCATAGAAATACATAGAACGGACATGAGGCTCTGCAGATGAAGCAACCAAATCCACCATTTTGGAACTGCCCTGTATCCTGACACAATGGTACTGTGACGTCACCAATAACAGTGATGTCACTTACAACAATGGCATGACGTCACATCATAATTAGTGTATTGTGATGTCATGTCTCAGGGCAGTTCCAATATGGCGGATTTGGTGACCTCATCTTGAGGTGGCTTCATACAGCCTCATGTCCGTTCTATGTATTTCTATGTATCAATTAATGGAAAGCTATCTCAGTAATAGATTTCAATATGTTGAAATGAATGGTACTCAATCAAATTTGATAAAAATTAAATG
Source organism: Platynereis dumerilii (assembly GCA_026936325.1). Taxonomy (NCBI): domain Eukaryota; kingdom Metazoa; phylum Annelida; class Polychaeta; order Phyllodocida; family Nereididae; genus Platynereis; species Platynereis dumerilii. The sequence goes on from JAPTHN010000009.1 coordinate 50,289,163, forward strand.
TGGGGTTCCTCAAGGCTCTATATTAGTTCCTTTGTTATTTATAATCTATCTTAATGATCTTCCTAGCATTACCAAATGTCTAACACCAATAATCTACCCAGATGATATGACTCTTTTTGCTTCTTTGAATTATACTAATTATTTTACAGTGAAGAGTGACATTAACAATGAATTATATTTAATTGATAAATGGTTAAAACTGAATAAACTGTCACTTAATGTTACTAAGACAAAAGCTATGATGTTTCATGCACCCCAAAGGCAGGTAACTCCACCTGATATTTCAATTAATAATACAAGGATTGAATTTGTTGATGAATTTAATTTCTTAGGATTTGTGTTAGACAAAAATTTAAGTTGGAAAGGACATATTACTATTCTATCGAAAAAATAGTAAAACAATAGGCATTTTGTGTTGTTTGAAGCATACCTTACCATCTGATGCTTTGCTTAATATCTATAATGCTTTAATTTCATTTCATTTCAATTATGGCATAACTCTATGGGGCTGGCGTTCTCAAACAATATTCAAATTACAGAAAAAGGCAGTAAGAATTATTACCAATAGCAAATTCAATGCTCGTCTGAATATCCTGTTTAAACAGTTAAAGATTTTAAAACTGGAAGATATATGTGCACTGCATGACTGCAAACTATGTTATCGGTTTATCAAAGGCCCAGTGCCAAAATATTTTCAAGAGATTATTAATCCTGGTGAAAGCTTGACAAGACATGATTATAATACGAGACATGCTTCTCTTCTGCTGCTGCCTGCTGTGAGACATGAGTTTGCAAGAAATGGCATAAAATACAAATAGGGCCAATATAATAACTTGACCATAGGGTATGAAATTGGGCCTTGAAAACCTGACCATAGGGTACGACTTCAGAGCACGTGCCGCACATCTGTATCAAAATTTGGCTAAGTACCCCCTCCCCCCGGGTGAAAATCTAAAAACAAATTAGGAGAAATATCACTACCTCATGTAGTAAGTCAGGAACAAATCAACGAGAAATATTACAATTTCATTTTAATCTCAAACACATCCAGGAGAAATATTACAAATTCATGTAAATTTCAAGCTCATCCTTGACCAGTAGAAATATCATAACAGTTATATTACTTTATTTTCAAACAAAGCTAGTATAAGATCATAACTTCATGTTAATTGCAGCTGGGTGGCCAAGTGGTTAAGGTTCCCGCCTGCTCCGCTGAAGGTCTTTGCCTGCATGGGTTCGAACCCCGGATGGGGACACTAAATTTTCAGTACACCTTCATGAGCAAAATCCCAGCTGGATGTCGTTCGGATGAGACGTTAAATTGGCGGCCCCTTGTATCAGTGTCTATGCTGGGCAAGTAAAAGATCCCTCACATGGGGTAAATGTGTAACATGTTGAGGACTCCTGCTCTCTCTCCCATCTCATTAATCAACCCTCGTGAGCGCCCAGAACTGGGCTTAGAGGGCTACACTTACCATATCTATCTATCTATATATCTATCTATCTAATTTGGTGGAACCTCATAAGTTCACGGAAATATGTCTAAATTGTGCCCGATTATCAATAGCATAACAGGGCAAGCAAATGATGTATGACAGATTTACAAAATCTTGCAATATATATACATGTATCTTGCTACTTTGCAGACTTACCAAATTGGCATGCCTCTATCAAAGGTGTTTTCACTCCTTCTTCCAAGCCTCCTATCCTCTTAGCATTGATCACTTCTGGATGCTCTGTCAAAATGAGCTTTGCCCGGTCAATGTCCAGGTCTCGATATCTTATAATTGAGTCGAAGAATTGATCTTGTGCAGTTTCCTCTCTCTTGAACCACTGAGAAGATAAATGTGATATTAATGTTAGTATTTGTTTCTAAATTACTAATGTAATGGCAGGTATTAAAATTTTCCTCATCTTTAACATTTTTTGGTGCTATTCAGAATCGAGACTTGTCTTGGTAATACGGGAAAACCATACTTCCCTGCTTCCTGTCTGTTGCTAAAATTGACAGTGGCGTTAGTGTAGGTGGGGCTGGTAGTGCATTTGTGATTTTTCTCTGTTTATCTTCCGTGAAGGCTGATTTGTCCAATCACTTTAAAATGAACTCATGCCCCAATAACTTGATGTGATGCAACTCTGTATTTTAATGAAAACCAGCTCTTTCCTAAGCAAACACAGCTATATAGGGTCTTGGGCCTAACAATGGCTGCCAATGTCAGGGATAATGAAAGCAACAATCAAGCACAAAATTTAATTCTGAAATTTAGCAACAGGGGGTCAATCACTTCTAGACATGACGACACCTGGTGAGAAATGTAATTACAAAGCACAGCTGCATTGCAATGGATCAATAATTATTGCATTACTGTGATTAGATTATGAGATAAAGAGAATTGCTATTACAAGGTGTTGCCAATTTGAATTATTACAAGCAATAAAGAAAATCATGACAGAAGGAAAAGCTCCATTTAGAAATTAAAAAAAATCTCGTCTTCCAAACTTTTAGAGACCATGACATTTTTCTAAAACTCCTTTGGCAGTAAGTAAAGACTGAAAAGTGGTCCAGGAGAAACATAAAAGCTTCCCATTCATTTACATCAAAGTACAAGTGTCAGGGGAAAACAGATCTTGGCCTATCACTCTGAAAATGTTACTGTGAGGTGCTGCCTCTGGTGGAAATGTGTGTGGTACTTCATTTGTATGTCAAGCATATTGACTGCATGCCTTCCTGCAATATATACTGACCACCCAAAATTCTAATTTACTGCAATTCCAACACCCCAACCCAGGTAGGTTGTCATGTTGGTGAAATTCCTGTGACAGAAGAATGAATTATGTATTCTGAGTGAACGTTTGTGATTTTACAAACTACACCAGATATACAATAATACATGCCTGCACATTATCAAGGGTTAATTATCTCATCATGCTGGAAACTCTAAAAAAAGTCAAAAGTATCTCTTCTTTGCTAACGCAGGAGCAAAAATGGAAAAACAAGCCCATTGTCTGACAACCATGGGGAGTAATGAAAAAAAATTAAGAGGAGCCTTTCAGTATGCTGACCTAAAAGTAATCTCATAAATATTGTCATTGACCAAAAGAAGCACACACGAACCTGTATTTTTTAGAAACATCTTCAAGAAACTACACAGGTCTTCAGGCTACCAGGACCATATTTCAGTGCAGCGCATGAAGTGAAGCCATGAATGTCAGCTGGCATTATGTTGTACAATTTCACTGTTGTCTGTTATCTTGCAAATCTTTTTTTCAGTGTGATATCAGATTATTCTTATTACAGCCTTTCACTTTGATAAAGAAAAATGAGGACCAGTTCACTGTGAAAATGCACTTCATGACTCATGATAGCTGATGAAGTGTCATCTTCTCTACTTTCAACTTGGGAAACATAGAGGCAGTTTGATTAGTCATGATCAAGAGAAGGCCATTTGACTTGTCATAATTGATTTTGGATTGAAAATCAAATGCATAATCCTTTTGTTTCGCTGTCACCAACAAGAGGAATAAGTCTCCTAAATCAAATTAACATAGAAAGTATTGGGTATGATCATTCATGACCATAACAAATCATCAGCATGATGACACACGAACTTCACGAAGTACCATTTTCACCGTGCAACAGTACACTCTTTTTTTGGTATCAAAGAGACTGGCTGTAATGATTTCATTGATGACAGTGATCACTTGGTTTTGAAGTGATCATCAGGTTTGGCATTGTTTCTCATAAAATTTGACAGGTGTGTTGCTGAAATTTTGCTTAAAATTAGGCAGAGAACTATAACAAAGTGATCACTAGGCACGACATAATTTTACAACAATTCCTGAATGATTTGCAACCAAGTAATTGATTATTTTGGACAAAACATTTTTCATCCAATCACAGCATTTGTTTTATTTGCTGCGAAGTCATTGATGCATGGATTGCTTCAGTGAGATTGGCCTTACAGGAAATAGAAAGTGAGTTTCACTCTAAAAAATTTCAAAAATCCATGATGGTCTTTGCATTGAAATTTGGTTTTTCAAAAAACCATTTTGAATCTAATAAACCAATTTTGTCCCCAGATTTTTTAGAGTGCTGTCTCCTTCAACGGCTGGATTTTCCTTTATAACAACAGGGATGGAACCCATAACTGAAGGAGTGGGTCATGCCCAACATAATTTATTATCACCACAAGAAATTTTGTAAACAAATTTTAAAAAAATGGCCGATTTGCACTCTTGTTCATACAATTGACACACATCACAAGCCCACAACTTTAGTTGAAAACACCTGTGCCCTGTCCACTTCACATGTTCAAACTTTGTACATGGCCAATTGTGCAGCGTACGTAAAATGTACGGTGCTCTTTCTTGCGTAATTCGTACGTAAATTGACTGTTTTCACGTATGAAATACGTACAAAAATGTACGTACGTAAAACATATATACATTTTTGTATGAATTTCATTCATGTCAACTTGGTTTTTGGTCTTTTTAACTTGATTTGTTTGCTGATTTTTTTTAACATTGGGCCAATGTAAGGTCTTAACTGGTGATAACCATATTGCATCAAAATGGCCGAAGTAAATAAAATGTCATGTCAGTAATTTGTATGTTTTCGTACGAAATTCGGATGAAAATGTACGTACGTACTACGGATCTTTTTTGTGAGTTTCGCGCGTAGAATTTACGCACGTAATTCGTACGCTGCACAATTGGCAGTGTAAAGTTTTTGGTGAATCTTCTGAAGCACAGAGGTGGCGGAGCTGGGGGGGACGCACTGAGGGCATGTACCCCCCCCCCCCCACTTTTGGGTCCCATGATACATAAAATGCCTCTTTTTCTGAAATTACCGTTGACAAGCTGCCCCGGAGCCCGTTGCCCCCCCCCCCCACTTTTCAAAGCGTTCCGCCACCTCTGCTGAAGTACAAGATTTTCAGATTCTCTTTGCCCAACAGAGCTATTATCTGGTCATATAACACATGTATAACATGATGTTGTGAGCTTTGCATGTATATTATATCAGACATTGAATCAGCCTTACCATGCTCCCGGGGACCATCCTTCTCTCTTCCAAAAGTGTGCTCAATGTCAAGGCCACTTCTCCTGACATGATCTGGTTCCCTTCCCATCCACTAGGGGGTGAACCAGAGACATTGTTACCCCTGGTGGATGGGAAGAAAACCAGATCATGTCAATAGCAGTGTCCTTGACCTTGATATGGAGCACACTATTGAGAGACAGCAGCATGGTAAGGCTGATACAATGTTTGGTTTATCTCTACAAAATTATGTGTCCTTGCTAGTTATATGGCCAGATAGCTCATTGGGGCTGGCTGGACTATAAAAAATAATAATATCATAGACTGAATGTTAAAATGTTATGCTTAAAAGAAAATTATCCCAGAACATCTACCATGTTATAAACCACGGTAGCATGAGTAGCCTGCTGATAATGTTATAGGCAGATCCAGGGGGGGGGGGGCACAAGGGGCGCCCACTACCCCTTTTTGTCAGATAAATCCTTCATATTGCATTATTGCTATTTGGAGAAAAAATTTGTTTTAGAGACTCTGTTATAAGTATTGTCGCGTCGCCCCCTTTCAAAAAATCATGGATCCGTATGGTGCCTTATTTTCGTAAGTTCTTCACTTTAAACAGTTATCAGAGCTATACCATTACAATGATAGGTTGTTTATTCACTTTCAATGAACAAAAATATTGTTTTTCAAAATTTTCAAAGGAAGAGATGACATGCACCATTTTACAGGGTTATGTGAGCAATAATTCATTGCAAAGAAATTCTGACGTTTTTCGGTCCCCATGGACCTATTATCATCAGCTAAGGTGTCCTAATTTCGTCATATTTCAAAAATGCCACTGTCAATAAATAGTAAGTCTAACACATGTTTTATATTTTTAAAAGCAATCTTGACAATCTTGAATGAAGCAGAGACAAATTTATCTCTGAATTTATTTATTTCTAATTTAATTTGTATGCTGCTATGCCTCTTGGCTAGAACCGGACCGTCCAAATATTTATAAAAATTAAAGTTTCAATTATAAATTCTAGGACCCCAATGGAAATAAGTCCAATTCTCTGGACATTTTGATGTCGTAACTTGTTTATCGTATGCAGCATACAGATGATTTAACTTGAAGAATCAATAGTTTCTTCCCACCTAGATTCAAAATTTAGTTAAATTACACTAGCAATAGTGCAGCGTACGAATTACGTAGTTAAATTCTACGTACGAAATTCAAAAACAGTGCCTATCCGTAGTACGTACATACATTTTCGTACAAATTTTGCAATAACTTTGTCTATCCAAATTGTTAGAATTTTTTCGCAACAACAGAACAGATGCTTAATTGTATGTCTCTGTTTCTTTTCGGCACATCATTTTACTTGGTCTTCCTGCTGTTCGGAGCAGAGTCCGCGAAAAGTGCCGGTTTGCCGGTCAAAACCGGCAAAAATAGCGTGTGACCGGCAAAACTAGAGTGCTTGCCTGCCCAAATGTCCGATTGTTATGCTGGAGAGGCAATGCATTGATTCAGCAAGCAATGCAATTAGCCACAGGCCTATGGATTGTCCAGTGCAAAGGAACAATAATAAAAGAGTCAAATTGGACTCAGAAGTGTCAAATGGATTGCAATTAAACACAACAATAGTCAATAGGTCAGCAAATTGCAATTTTCAATGCTCAGCCTCAGTTGGTATGTTCCTACCATGTGCAGGATCTGAGGCCCTGCAAGGTTACAATAGTCAGAAGCCCTATGATACAGACTTGACTATTCAGTTGACGGATTGGCCATTACTCTTTTCCATAAGTGCCACGGCATAGGTAGGGCACTGATGATTCCATAAAATTTCAAAAAGTTTGTTTCAATGCTGTATTTTTCGCAAAATTGTCGGTAATCTGGAATTTTTCCTCGTTTGTCTTTCAAGTAAAACAAAGTTGATACCTGCGGTTGCCATGTTCTGTGATATTATACTTGGTTCCGAACTTTTATGACTGTTGTATACCACAGAGGTTGGCATTGGCAATTAATTTATGATTTTTTTGTAACTGTAGTCTGCCCATTTCATTATGACTTCGCTCCAACATCTGCTTTTTGGAAGTAGTTGGTTTTGTTTGATGTCTTGTGTTGAAATTAAGGCTGTAAGTCATAGGTACCCTTCAAAATCGATACTTGACAGCAGGGCTTAGGAGTCGGGTGATAAGTGAACCAACTCCGACTCCCGACTCCTTTGCCTTGCTGAAAAGCGACTCCGACTCCGACTCCGTTGGTCTCCTGATTTACGACTCCGACTCCGACTCCTGACTCTGCTTATTGGCATTATTGCACATAAATATTACATGGTTAACAGAGATAAAAAGGTCATTCTACAAAGTTTTCATGGGATTTTGTGCATGAATACTTGCTTGAGAAGTTTAAGTAAAATTTGGAATTCATGTCACATTAATTTAATTTTTTGAAACTGTGTTTTTGTAAATTATATTAATAATTTTAATTTTCGACTCCGACTTCGACACCCACTCCACCTGAAAATCAAAGTTTGATTCCGACTCCACCCAAAAACCTCCGACTCCACGACTCCGACTCCCGACTCCGACTTCGACTCCAAAGCCCTGCTTGACAGCCCTAAATCGATCAATAATCGAGTATTTCGAGTTCTAGCGATTTTATTATTCTCATCTGAAAGAGCCAATTTCTGACAACATTGCAAGTGCCTGTTTGTAATAGCTACATCCTATCTCCTCCATTTTGTTTGCTTCTTGTCTCGCGAGATCTCGTCTGAGACCGGGCTTTTCAAAATGGCGGCCGAGAGGGATGAATTTCATGAATTTGACATATTTTGACAGGAAAACTTGGATAATTTAGTATATTCCTTAAATAAATTGCTTGACTCGATGTGATCAGTTCCAAATTGATGCTATGAGCAGGTGAGCGATAATCAAGTAGCTCGCCAGCCTTAGTTGAAATAATACCTTTGAAAATTTGTAGGCTTCCTTCAGTGGCCTCAGTTCCTACGGGGCACTTCTTTGCCAAAGTATGTACAGTTTCTGAATTTAAAAAATGTAATTTTTCCCCTGACATCTTCCATGAAGGTGTAACCACTATTTGCCCCACCACTTTCAAATGAAACTGACGCCCCTGGCTGCCTTTCGGAAATGGGGCGAGGGCGCATGATGACCAATTGCTGTCTGGATTTCTTAAAATGCGTTGTATCCAGCTCAGTTTCAGGGCAGTGTTTTGGTGTCTGATGTCGGGCATTCCAAATTTCCAATGCCCCCTTTGTCCATGGAGTTGAGTACGTCCACTCTCTTGATTTTATCTGGCTTGTTGTCTCACAGATATTGATACAGCATTTTCTGTATTCTGTCCAGGATTGATTTGTGTAGAGATGGCAGTACTGACAGTTGGTTATTTCCAAATCATGCTACATCATGTTAAGATATATACACCCACCAGGAATTATTCATTTATTTCAAGAGTGCCCAAAGCCCCAAACTTATTTTTTCCCGTAAAATTGTTCGAGAAATGTAGATAGATAGATATGGTAAGTGCAGCCCTCTAAGCCCAGTTCTGGGCGCTCACGAGGGTTGATTGATGAGATTGGAGAGAGAGCGGGAGTCCTCAACATGTTACACATTTACCCCATGTGAGGGATCTTTTACTTGCCCAGCATAGACACTGTTACAAGGGGCCACCAATTTAACGTCTCATCCGAACGACATCCAGCTGGGATTTTGCTCATGAAGGTCCACTGAAAATTTTGAGTTCCCCACCCGGGGTTCGAACCCATGCAGGCAAAGACCTTCAGCGGAGCAGGCGGGAACCTTAACCACTTAAATGGTTGCCTCCTTATTGTACAGTGTATTGTAAAAATGCAGAAATAATATTTGTGAACAGGTGAACACTCCTCTCTGATTGGTCAATAGACAGGAAATATGTTTTTTCCCCTGTGTTATGGTCACAAGAATATTCTGACTAGCACCAAAATAAACGAAGAAAATGAGGAAAATTTTGATACCAACAAATTTAGGGCTGTGCAATCGAAAACATTTCTAAAATTGTTTAATCGATTAGTATTTCAATCCAATTATCGAATTTAAATTGATTCTTACATTAAACGTTTCAACTGGACTTGGTCCTTAAGCCACTAATTTGAATTGATGTGTAGTCAACCAGGCGACAAACAACCAGGCAACACCAGGCCACTACTAACTAGGCCACACAAAATTTTCAAAACACTTATCACTTTCATCCAGGCGTCATACACTTCCATCCAGGCAAAAAACACTTCCATCCAGGTGACAAACATTTCCATCTGGGCGACACATGTAAAAAAAAAAGTAAAATTTTGCTCTTTTCTTGAAATTTTTATAATTTTTGGCATATTGCTTGGGCCCTCTTGAGTGGATGGGCTCGTGGCAGCTACCACTTTGCCACATAGGCCAGTCCGCTCTGCTATAGGTTTAAAATGATACCAAATATAGCCATATTTGTGTTATTTTAAGCTGAATAAAGTCATTTTCTGGGTATCTCTGAAAATCAATTTTCATCATTAGAGTCGGGAAGACTGAAATAAAACTCTTAGCAGTGATTGTTGGCGATAATTGTCGGATCTGCACAGCCTCACCAGCAATTACCACTACTAGTTAACAATGTTACATTGTATCACATTTGTTTTCGTAGTGGATTGAGAAGGAGGAAACCGCACAGGAGCAGTTCTTCGTAATTAGTAATTTTGGTAACAAATACTAACATTATATATCACATTTATATTCTCAGTGGTTCAAGAGAGAGAAAACTGCACAAGATCGATTCATCGACTCAATTATATGGCATCAAGACCCTGATATTGACCGGGCAAAGCTCATTTTGACAGAGCATCCAGAAGTACTCAATGCTCAAAGGATAGGAGGCTTGGAAGAGGGAGTGACGACACCTTTAATAGAGGCATGCCAATATGGTAAGTCTACAAAGTAGCAAGATATATATATATATTTTGCAAGATTTTGTGAGCCTGTTATACATCGTTTGCGTGCACTGCTGTCCTATTGATAATGAGGCACAAATCAGACAGATTTCGATGAAGTTGTGAGCTTCTACTGTGCTTGGTTTCAAATTAATGTGAAGTGATGTTGCTGCCGGATTTCTTTCGGATTTACATGAAATTATGACACTTCTACTGGTCCTGGATTTGTTTGAGATTTACATGAAGTTGTAATATTTCTCATTGATTTGTTCAGACTCAATTGAAGTTGTGACATTTCTCCAGCATTCGTTTTTAACTCATCTGTTTTCTTTCAAAACAAAGAGCTATTGTCATCACTCGATCGTTGTCGTTGTCATCTTTGTCCCAGTTAAGATTTGTGTAAATGTCCATTTGTGAATTTAATATTTTCAGTCATGAAATATAGTACAGGTAATAGGTATGGCCTGTGGGTAGAGACGGGGGACATTTCGAGAAATCCATGATGGCTGCCATTTTGGCAGCCATTTTTCTTTTCATTATTTTACTGTCCACTGTTACCTTAATATTTCACATAGAGTTATGAAATTTGGTACAGGTATTGACCTGGGCGTATAGATTGAGAACATGTCGAGAAATCCATGATGGTTGCCATTTTGTGGTGGCCATTCTGACAGCCATCTTTCTTCATTCTTGAACTCCCCGCTATGAACTTAAAATTTCGCTTAGAGTTGGCCTGTGCGTGATATTCAGGCACACATTGTTACATTGCACATTAACAGACAAGTGTTGAAACCGCTTATGGTTCTGGTTAGATTTATTGGATGTGATATTTCTCCTGAATTTGTTTCAGGTTCCTCTGATGCTGTGAAATTTCTACTGGATAACGGAGCAGATGTGTCGGTCACTGGTAACATTGGGAAAAATTTCTACGGGATATTCCTCAATGGTGGATTTGGTTCGCGGGATGACATCTTCCCTCTATGTGCCGCTGTTGAGCATTGTGATCAACACTGGAAAATTGATGCGTTGCTCTCGGCAGGAGCAGACGTCAACCAAACAACAGCCATGGGACAAACGGCACTGCACGTCATATGCACTAGTATGGAATATGACGGAGATCCCAAAATTCACAAAAAGAAGGTAATGCAGACTTTGATTGACCATGGGGCTGATGTTGATATCTGCGATCATCATGGAAAATCGCCTTTGCACTATGCGTGCCAACATGGAAAGAAAGATCTCACAATGATTCTACTTCTAAACGGAGCGGATGTCGACTTAGAAGATAAAGTTGGTTTGACACCACTGGATTATGCTGCTATTTTTGATTATGATCTAACAATTTCTATAATGGATATATTCAGTTTTCCGGCGAAACAAACTGTCAGAGCCTATGAATGTGTTGCTTTGGAAGCACCTGACCCTTACGAAATTTTACGAAAGGCAACTCTTCTTAGAGAAGAACACGGAATAAAGAAAACTGTTCTCCCACCTCTTGAATGCTATGGATATGTGAAGGAATGGGAGACAATTGAAGAATTGGAAAAGTACAAAGACAATGAAGTTCTCCTCCGTCTGCAAAGTCTGCTGGCCAAAGAACGTATCAGCGTGGAACGTAACTTCGACAGGGAACTTACTAATTCAGACTTAGGTAAGTACACTGTATGGTGACTAACAAATATACACCGTTGCTCATAAATATGGAATACTTCAACATTCTCCATTGAAATGGACAATATTAGCAACTTGTGCTGGAACACATGAAGGTCTGATTCAATTGTACATGTAACTATTTCCAATGACCACTAAAGGGAAGAATATCGATGGTGAAAGCACAAAACCTCGTAAGTAAAAAAAAGCTGTTTTTCAGAAATTGGAAAAAACTATCACAGATAATTTTTTATGGTAATGTTCATTTATATGCGAGTTAGGCTCTACGTGATTTATAGAAAGTGAGACCCTGTTTTAGCATAATTTTTTGTCATAGGTCATTGACCCCTGAATTGATGCTACCATCAGATATGAATGAAAATGTCGAGTTACAAGGTTTTGCACTTTCACTTTTTGCAAGTTAGTGAAAGCGCAAAACCTCGTAACTCGATCATTTATCACATTTCTAAGCAACTAGCAGCATTGAATGTACTTCCAATCTATAGCCGTTCAGTAAAAATTATGATTTGACCATAATAAATAACAGCTGTTAATTTTAATTAGTGGCTACAACAGCAAGAATGAGGAAAATAGCATTTTTTCAAATTTTCATGCACATTTTTTTTCAATAGCCTACATCACTAAAACAAATATAGGGAAGTATAGATTTTTTAATAGGGAAATTTACTGAGAGCCATAAAAAAGTGCCGCAATCATTGTTTTTAAAGAAAAGTTGAAATGTCCGAAAATATGAGCTTCTAAGTTCTGATTTGAGTTACGAGGTTTTGCACTTTCACTTTTTGGAACAAATCGACATACAAGGTTTGGTGAAATCATTCTGTTACCAGTGTGTTACAGCTTCAAAAAACAGCAAACTGGCAAGGTGACCAATTCACTGTACCCAACCGGAAATGAATCGGGAGCGTAACTGCAGTTACGCTCTCAAAACGTCCACCATGATTATTGTCGATTCAGTACTTTGCAGGCACTTTTCTCGTCCTGTAGTACCAATTGGAGTTGCTATTACTACTCCAGATGTCCAGTGTACATGTTAGAGCAGTACTGGTGTCCTTAATTGGTCAGATTTTGTCTGTAATTCCACGAATTTGAGTGTGAAGCCAAGGCCGTTGGGACCGTAACTCAAATTTTTGAGAGCGTAACTGTAAAGTTTTTCTGTGCATAAGGAGAGTAACTCAATGAAGCAAATGCTTTGTTGGCGTGGATATTGCTATTTTACTTCACCATGGACACCATATGATGGACTGTGTTGCTGTTTGGAGGGGGTGGGCACACTCTGTACCAATTTCAATATCAAGATATTGTATAATAGTCTTTAATAGAGATTGGCATATCCTGGGAGCTATTGAATTTCAATAATGATTTGATCATCTGCCTGAATTTTTAGTCTTATTTCCCTAAACTTTAGCATGCAACCCCCAGTCCTATGTGAGATTCAGTGCAGTTGGGTGCAGCTCAGCTTCCCTTGCATTTATAAATGAAAAATATGGCCTAGCTCTGCTAGAAAAAAAACAAAGCCATGACCTGGCTCTAACAAATTTTTACTCTATGCCATGAGCAACTGAGGTATTTTGATAATAGTAATAGTATACAATTCAAAATGAATAAATAAGTGTGCCTTTAGCGTTTAGAGCCACAGTCCTGAATTAACATTTACATCCTCATGGGTTATCCGTTAGCAAAAGGTTACTGTGACCTGCTGGTTCTTCGACCTTATGAGAAAAGCTCGACTTTTTGTTGTGACAAAACCAGAGACATCCTAGTATAAAATAGGCCTATAAGAAAAGTCTGCACTTCAGCCTGACTTGGGATGATGTCAAATTTGTAAAATTGCATCTGTACAGCCAGTTTAGGCCTACTTCTCAGACAGTTCTATAGACCTCCATGGACAGAATTTGGCAATACAGGCCTAATAGCTGAATTATGTGTCTGTCTATGGAAGTCTATAGAATTTGTGTATGTACAGAGTGCAGCTGGTAGTAATTTTATGCAGAATCCTCAAACTGTTCACGATTGCAGAACATCAGAATTCCTTGTCCTACAGAAGTCCAGAATTCACGCATAAGTCCAGAATTCTGCTAAATAGGCCCTGGCCTAGAAATGAAAATGCCTACAGAAAGAGAGGCAATTTCAAAATTGTATGATTGTAATGAAGAAAACCAATTAACAAGAGAGTTGAGAGCCATCGAAGACATCTATCTAAAGATCTAGATCTATCTGCATTTCTGTCTGTTTAGCTGTCTGGCTATCTATCTATTGAACTCGCACATGAATTAGTGAGGCAACCATGCATGCTGTCAATTTACACCCATATGACATGTATGCAAAGGAAGTCCATATTGGTCAATTTATTATTTGTTTAATTTCGCGAACAAGACACTGTAACACACCCCTATAGGGCCCTATACTCCCTGGACATTGCATAACACCATAACTTCCAAAAGATTAAGAAAAATAGTCATATATCAGGAAGGTGTTAGAAGGTAGGTCATATGGTAGCAACGACATCAAGAATGAGAATAAGAATATATTTCATGAATTTAAGAATTTAAAAATACGCTTTATTTAAAATTGATGGATTATAAGGGAACATTAGCTCCCATGAGCTGGTACTCGAATGTAATACCAGGTACAATAAGATAAGATAAAAGCAATAAAATAAAATACATGTACTCATTACACCCTGACCCTTCAAAGTGTGAAGACTGGTTGGTCAAGTAGAGTTAAGCCTTTTAAAATCGAAATGCAGGATTGCCTGACACTCATAATTAAAACCTTCACAATTCACAGTGGGCCTGGAGCCTCGTGCAATCATTGCAATGCTTTAGAATACTGGCTCAGTGTATGTTTATTGTATATTTAAAAGATGAGTTACGCTCTTTAAATTTTGAGTTACGCTCCTACACATTTTACAGATCGTTGAGTTACGCTCCGGCCGAGAATATATTTATGTGCAGTTATTGAACTTTCTGGCATTTTTTTAATGAATTTCAAAATGCCATCCTGTCTTTAACTAACCAAATAACCCCCTCGCAAACTGCCTTCGTATACGAAAGCTCAGCAAATGAATTATAGCCAGTCAAACTTCTGAATCGAGAGGTAAGATGGTGGCCGTTTTACGAGCGTAACTGCAGTTACGCTCCCGATTTATTTCCGGTTGGGTACAGTGCAATTGACAACATGTATTGGATATTGAAATAGTCATTCCACCCAAAATCTAAAAATGGCAAAATTTTGACATACGAGGTTTTGCACTTTCACCATCGATATGCTGTAGTTTAAAATGCGTGCTGCAGTATTAACCCCATGAAAAGTTACTGCAGCACAAAATATGGAAACTCAGGGGGTTTTTAAGAGTGAGGTGAATTCAACAAGAAATTGAAAAATTTTGCAAAAAGTGTAGTTTAGGCTTTCAAAGAATGATTAGAGAAGATGAATTGACCTTTACAATGGACCTTGCTTACATTCCTACTCTGACATTTACTTTTATTTGACACTTTTTCCACGAAAAAGTATTCCATATTTATGAGCAGGAGTGTACAATGTGCTATGGTCTTTAAAACTGGGGTGAGAGGGAACAGTATAGTAAATGTGACTTAGCACCTGCTTCTGGTATTGTTCTCCTGAAACAGAAGAGGAATATACTAAAGAAGAAGAAGAAGGTGATACAAAACACCACACTGCTGCTTATGGCAGCATAGTTTACAGAAGTTGTAATTATTCAAGTTTTATTTGACGCCATGATGTTACTAGTGATGATTATTATCATGCTGTAGTGATGACAGATGAGAGATGATAGATAGATGATAGATAAATAGATAGAAAGATAGATAGATAGCTAGAAAGATAGATAGACAGATAGAAAGATAGATAGATAGATCGTTAGATAGAAAAGACTCTGATACGAGGCGTTAATTTAACATGCATATTTTTAACCGGCCGTTATTAGAGGAGGGCTTAAACGGCTTTTTGGTGAAATGGGACTCTTGTCCACTTGTCCATGTGTCCATGTCCATTGTCCACTTGTCCACTTTTCTTGTCAACATATTTTGAAATGCTCATTGCGACTTAAGTATTTCACTTAGATTTACGAAATTTGGTGTAGGGATTCACTTTGGGGTCTCCCTCTGAAATTTTTGGAAAAATCCAAGATGGCTGCCAAAATGGCCACCATTTTTTTAATTGCCCACTGTGACTTTAGTAGTTCACTTAGATTTATGCAATTTGGTATAGGGGTTCGCTTAGGGGTTCCCCTGAGAAATAAAAAATCCAAGATGGCTGCCAAAATGGCCGCCATATTTGGAATTGCCCATATGTTGCGACTTGTCGGACTTTATTATTTCACTGATATTTAGGTAATTCTACAGAAATTGTCCTATTCCTGTCCCTGGACTACCAATGTCATTTAATCAATAACTAATTGTTCTTTATCACTTTTTGTTAGTTACTTATGACAAGCAGGACCTAAACAATAATGTTTAGTGTTAATTTTGTCATTCATTCATTGTTTTGACTATTTTTTACTCCCCTAAAGTCACACATGTACCTGTTTTTTGCATGTCCCTGCACTCGTTTCTGCGAATTCAAACCTCAGTATACCTGTAAAATTATCTGAATATGCCATATTTTTAATATGAATGTAACTAGAACAATATCCTTTAACTTATGGGCTAGTTTTTATTTTTTACTCTCAATTGAATTTTGAGGAAACAAGCTGCAAAGTCTGTCCCTGAGGTTTTTTGTCATTACCGGAACATACAGTACAACCCGATATAAAGTATGATTACCTCAGCAGGAAGGAAGAAGCAGCCACTACTTTACCCTTTCACACCTTTTGACTACCTCTGAATCACTTCCTACTTTTACCTAATTGAAACTACCTTTTAAAATTGCATTAAAATCATATTTAAACAACACCAATTTAAACTCAATCACCCCATTGTGTTTGATTAACTTGATATTTTGCACCTCTTCTAATTGCAATTACATTGGTAGCTGTCTAAATAGAGTTCTTAATGTGAGCTAAGGTTGTTGTAAGGAGTCAAAGGGAGTTGTAAGGAGATTTGGGGTGGCGAGGAGAAAAGAGGGCAAAATAGGTAAACAGAGGACTTCTGACAGAAAATGTTCTTACTTTATTTTGGGTTGTACTGTAGTGCTATTTTTGGCACCATTCATTTTTTCACTCAAGTGTCATCATCAGTCACATGACATTATGAAACTACTCGAGCAGCTTGACTGAAAGATTGTATGCTGAAGAAAATCACTCTGGCGAAAGATATTTTATGTCCATTTAAAACTCCTATTTTGAGTGAGTAGGTTTATTATGTGTCATTACCGCAACAAACATTTAACAATCAAGAAAGGAATGCAGCAAAATGTTTCTTTAACTGGCATTAAGCGATGCTGTTCTAGTTCACATTTCTTAAACCTCCCTTGCTGTCTGTGCTGCCAGGCCTCTTTAAAAAAATACTAAAGCTGAATTTGTCATTACCGCAACGAGTCATTACTGGAACAATTTGCCACTGTTGCGGTAATGACTCATAGGAAATGCATGTTAATTTTTAGTCAAAATTGAAATTGAGAAAAGAATCTTGGCAACCATTGCCAGATGTTTTTCAGAGCCTTTGTTGACCTCCAGACTAATTAAAACATGCATTTTAAAATTTTTGAAAAAAAACAGTAAAATTGCCACCCAAATGGGAACATTTCTGTAGAATGGCCCATTTATGAAATTTGGTTTGAGGATTTGCGTAGTGGTTCCCTCATAAATTCTGAGAAAATTTCCAAGATGACTGCCAAAATGGACACCATATTTTGAATTGCCCACTGTGACTTTAGTGTTTCACTGACAGTTCTGAAATTTGGTATAGGCACTTAATAAGGGGTTCCCCTCAAAGTTGTTATGGCTTGCAGCAAACACTATCAGTCTGACAATCACTGCTCAATACAAAACAATCCATGTAATAATATATAAATCACCCTCTTCATGATTTCAATCCCGAATACACATTCGCTAAAGGCCGGTTTTGAATCCATGGATTCTTGTTATATCTTGAAATATTGTTTGAATATTAACTATGTCGCTTGGCATATAGTGCAAATGGTACAGAGTGTTCATTCTCTTTTCAGGTGTTTTTGGTAAACTTTGGAAGAATAAGGAATGTGAGCTGTGGAAGTGTCCGAAGTATCCCTACAATTCATTATTCAAACACAAGCTGGATCGCTATTCGTATTGTGGAGACCATTTGAATTTTTCGAAGATGATTCATGGTGGAATAGATCTGAGGGGGGCTGCCAAATGGGGAAAGATTGTATCAACTGATTTACTGGTGAAGTTCATTCAAGTTGCAATTGAAAGCTGTTGTGCGATTCAAGATCGACTGAACATAGAAAGGAAACCAGGCTTCATCAATGAGTTGATACATGAAATAGAACACAACTTTCATTTCATAGCAGAGGCAATCGTGCTTCTTATCAAAAGAAGTGACAAGAGCTTTAGCGAAGAACCAACTGAAAAACATGACGACAGAGGAAATAAGGGAGTGTCGAAAAGTTGCACCATCCACAAAATTGCCAAGGCGATGGTTTATGAACTTCTACATAGGTGTCCAGTGATATCAGCTCCGTTTTATGCCTATTCCAAACCGGTCACTCATTTATTTTTTGATGGGTATTGTCATAGTACACTTCATAGAGTCCTCGATGACTGTATTTGTTCCAAGTACCATTACCAATTCTTGAAGATGGTTATGGAAACACAGAGCAACATGAATGTGACAGACTCTGATGGCAACACAATTCTGCACGTTGTGATGTCCAAACCTACAACAAAACCAGATGGAACCATACATTTTATGAACATGGTGGAAACGCTGCTTAAGAATGGAGCCTACCCTCACGCCAAGAACAAGCATGGGAGATGTCCTTGAGATGAACTGCCTGGAAGTAGAAAGCCATGTGATAAAGTATATGAGAATATTGTTGCGTCCATCAGAGATTTGCTAGCGAAGTATGACTCCAGGTTAACGCTGACGTATCTGGCTGCCGTGAAGATTAAAGAGTTCAAAATTCCATACAGAAACATGTTACCAGAGACCATGGTTGAATTTGTGGATTTACACTGACACTATATGCAGAGGCCGCAGATCGACCTATATCCGAAGGACTCAGTTTAACATTGTTTAACAGTCTCTACTTTCTCTTTGATAAACTGATCCCGCCCAAAACACACAAGGAAGTGTTTTGTTCGATTTTCAATATACAAGTTTACTTCCACAAACTCTCCAACAGGCAACCCTGTAAATACAAATAACATATATATAAGATGTATAATTAATCATATTAATCATAGTATGTACAAATAATCAAAAGTGAACATTATTCATGTAATCCACATACCCTAGTTGGGGTTATTCCATACATATATAAGAAATATATCCCTCCTGATGAACAGGCACTCCAATCCTAGAACTAAACATTAATAAACTCTTTTAACTAAATATCCCTAACTCCATGGATTCTTGTTATATCTTGAAATATTGTTTGAATATTGACTATGTCGCTTGGCATATAGTGCAAATGGTACAGAGTGTTCATTCTTTTTTCAGGTGTTTTTGGTAAACTTTGGAAGAATAAGGAATGTGAGCTGTGGAAATGTCCGAAGTATCCCTACAATTCATTATTCAAACACAAGCTGGATCGCTATTCGTATTGTGGAGACCATTTGAATTTTTCGAAGATGATTCATGGTGGAATAGATCTGAGGGGGGCTGCCAAATGGGGAAAGATTGTATCAACTGATTTACTGGTGAAGTTCATTCATGTAGCAATTGAAAGCTGTTGTGCGATTCAAGATCGACTGAACATAGAAAGGAAACCAGGCTTCATCAATGAGTTGATACATGAAATAAATTACAACTTGCATTTCACAGCAGAGGTAATCTTGCATCTTATCAAAAGAAGTGACAATAGCTTTAGCGAAGAACCAACTGAAAAACATGACGACAGAGGAAATAATGGAGTGTCGAAAAGTTGCACCATCCACAAAATTGCCAAGGCGTTGGTTGATGCACTTCTACATAGCTGTCCAGTGATTTCAGCTCCATTTTATGCCTATTTCAAACCAGTCACTCATTTATTTTTTGATAGGCATTGTCATAGTACGCTTCATAGAGTCCTTGATCACTGTATTTGTTCCAGATACAATAACCAATTCTTGAAGATGGTTATGGAAACACAGAGCAACATGAATGTGACAGACTCTGATGGTAACACAATTCTGCATGTTGCATTTTCCAGACCTACACCAGAACCACATAAAACCGAACAGTTTGTGCACATGGTGGAAATGCTGCTTAAGA
Source organism: Platynereis dumerilii (assembly GCA_026936325.1). Classification (NCBI taxonomy): domain Eukaryota; kingdom Metazoa; phylum Annelida; class Polychaeta; order Phyllodocida; family Nereididae; genus Platynereis; species Platynereis dumerilii. The sequence goes on from JAPTHN010000009.1 coordinate 50,309,175, forward strand.
ATGGAGCCTATCCTCACGCCAAGAACAAGAATGGAAGATATCCCAGTGATGAACTGCCAGGAAGTAGAGAGCCATGCATTGAACTAGGCCTATATGATAATATCATTGCGTCCATCAGAGATTTGCTAGCTAAGTATGACTCCTCTTTAACACTGACATACCTGGCCGCGGTGAAGATTAAGGAGTTCAAAATTCCTTACAGGAAACTGATACCACAGCCCTTGGTTGAATTTGTGGATTTGCACTGACACTGAATTTGCAGCGGCTGCCAACCTATCATGAGGATTCAGTTCGACATTGTTGAATAGTTTCTACTTTCTCTTAGATAAACTGTTTTAGGACGGAACATTTCTTAGCTACTCAGTTGAAAACTGAATGAAGTGTCAAAATGGTGGGCATTGGTTCTAGCTGCAATAAAAGCATGAATAAAGTGTGGTACAGGGCAGAGTTGAAAGAGAAAGATTGATGTCTCACATGCCATAGGCAAGGCATAATTATGCCCCAACAGGAAAGCATATATATAGCAATTAATGTTATTTGATTTTGGCTCTTCCAACTGACTTGTTATTATGTAACATCGATGTTCATAAATCACATTCATCCTTATGTAATTAGCATCACTGATGTCCATTTTGTGAAATAAAATGTTATTTCTGTTTTCTGTGGGTAAAACCACAATTGATGACATATGGATGTATGATAGAAATTAAAGACATTTAAACTAAACTGTTTCTGTTGGCCTTTTTCAACTTACTATTTTGGGCAAATTGCCAGGAATTCCTTTATATATTAATATAAGTACTGATTGTACAATGTACAAATATAAGTTTATACAGCCATGGCCATAAGTTTATGCTCAGTTGCTATTCTTCACTATAGGGCTATCATTGTGACCAATTGCGAGATAGCAAATACTTGCTCAATCTTCACAATATTGCGAGGAATTATAGCCTGTACACAGTAGCATGTGTTCTGATAGAAATTGTAGCATTAAATGACATAGCATGGTAATGGTGAGGCAAAATACTGAATTCGTTTGAATATAAGCATAAAATTGATTCTGATGCTAAATGTTATTTCTCTGATGATAATAGTCACCAAAGTGTCTGGATGTATTGGGTACACATCAAATTAGGCATTCATGACAAAATTACAATCAAATACATGCTTGGATTTTTGGTTCATCAGGTTTTACTCGGAGTATTTTTTTCTTTAGATATGACAAATTTGTAAGTAGGTATAGGAAGATAGAGCACTTCTTATCTGAAAAGGAAATTGTGTCAAATGCTCTCCATATATGTTGAATTTGATGAAACAAATTAAATTTCATCAGAAGAAAAAAGTTGTACTACCTTTTTCTTACTTGAGAAATAAACAATTTTTCTAATTAAAAACACTGCTAGCAAACCCCATTGAACCAACGTTAATGCTGCATATTTAATTGTGATTTTGTCATGAATTCTTAATTTGGTGCTTGCCCACCGCTGCCAGAGACTTCGTTGACTATAACTATCATGCAAATGACATGGCATCAGAACTGGTTATATGTTCAAAATTCATTTAATTTAGTATTTAGCCTCACAGTTATTATGTAACTTTATTCCAGTCATAATTTGTTATCAGAACCCCTTCTACTTTATACAGACTATAATTCCTGACAATTCGGTGAAGATTGGGCAAGTATTTGTTTTGTTATGATCAGTCACAATGATAGCCCCACAGTGCATAGCAACTGAGCATAAACTAACGGCCATGGCTGTATATTATATTCATCATTTATTTCAGTAAATGATATAATTCTATTAACATTTTCCATCTACAAATTTCAGTAATTATGCAGGCATATTGCCTTTATCAACACATAAGCGGTGACCACTATATTCTTTTATTACAATACAGAATGAATGCAGTTTTAAAACCTCACAAGTTGAGAACCAAAATTAAAGTTAAGTTGCTACCATTGGCTCCCTCATGATGTTTACCACCCCTTAGGGAGGATGGGGAAATCTGACCATATTTGGTATGGCTTATGTCAATTCTCCAGCACTGGCCCAGACATCCATTGAAAATTTATGATCTCTTTTTTGTTTTTACTTAAGCACTGAATCTGCTTGTCAAATTTGAATTGTACAATTTTATTGCAATTGAAAGGCAAAAAGAAAATAAGGGTTTTCCATGGCATGAAAAAGTATGCAACATGTTTACATGGTTTACATTTTTGAAAAAATTCATCTTTGCATATTAAGCTTAGAATGAAAGTTTAAAACAAGTAAATGTGGCAGTTAGAATAGGTTTAGTTACTAAACGTATTCTAAATGCCATATTTTAAACTTAAATATGACTCAAATCGTTCTTTTGGACATCATTTTAATCTGACGACACAATAACTTTGAATTTTGATAACACACAGACAAGGAGAGCAAATATGTACAAACTAAATAAATATAAATAAACACAATTTGAGCCACAATTAACCACTGTTTGTAAAAACTATTACGGAATGGAATACATTATCTCTGAATTCTGTTGAAAAGATCATAGTATCAGCCTTCAAGGAGACAATCCACTGACTGTGGCATGATATCGATATAGGCCTATGACAACAACTGACAGGTTTCGTCCAACGGAGGCCTATTGGCGAAATCCCATAAGTCGCAAAAGCATAATTATTTCAACTTGATATCCGGAGCTGTTTTCCTTAATTATTAATCTTTCAGGTATTAAAAATTATATATGAATGGGATGTAATTTTAAGAAGAAGAAGCCCTAGTGGATGGGTAGGGAACCAAATCATGTCCTTGACATTGGAAGGGACATGGAGCACTCAATTAAGGAAGAGAAGCATGGTGGTTTGTGATTTATTCCCCCAAAACATATATGGCCAGATAGATCAGTGGGGCTGGCAGCTCTTGGTTCTAATGTCATTATGTACAGAATATTGAGATTTTTTGCTTCAGAAGTATCAACCAAGACTTATCAATAACATATGTACATATTTTGAATAGTGTTTCCAATGAGTCTCGATCGACACCTCTCGAGAATGACATGGTCTAGTGCACGAGAATCGAGAATTTCTCGAGAAATCTAGGACACTTGTCCTGCCATTGGCACATTGATAAAACAAGAGAGATTTAATCTTGCAATGGATCACATTTTTTGGCTTTTATGATATCCTTTATAGTTTTAATGTTAATCGGTGTGTTTTGTTTCCTATAAATCACAGCTAAACATCCAGATATTATACAATTTTAAAACATTTGTACAAGTTCAACTTCAGCATTTATCAGGTATACAATGGGGATTATCATCAACAGATATTTAAATTGAACAATGGAGCAATTACACAATAACAATAATATCAAGCAAAACAAAACCACATCCCAATGGTTTGTAACTGTTATAAACATTAAACACATGAACACCATGTTAAACAAAGATCAACATTTCAATTCTCGAGACTCGCTCGGCGAGACGAGAAAATGCTGAGTCATTGCTGATCTCGAGACTTCTTGAGAACTCTCGCTCTTATTAGAAACTCTAACTTTGAAGATATATAGTTGTTCTCAGAGCATTTTTTCACTTCCACAACTTGCATATTAGGTGTGTACTCACGTAGTGATCTAATTAAGGATTTTTTGTTTGCATTTTGCTAGCTCTCACATATAGAGCATAAAACAAACTTAGTAATATTGCCAGTATGCTGTCTTACAGTACAAGTAATTGTTTACTCATAAACATTTTGGAATCAATCAGTTGCGTTTTCTGATACTGGCTATGTTGTAATTGAATTGGTTTCTTGTCCAAAATTTAAGGTTTTATGATTAACTAGGTCGCTTTGCATGAGAAAACAGTACACAGTGTATTTGGTGGTCTCAGTTTGTGATTCTTGGGTGCATTTCAAGCTAAGGATTTAGAATCTTCCATTGGAAGATTCGATATATATTACTGCAATTTCAGCAAGTATGAGTTTCAACAAGAGGATCGCAAAACGTTGCACATACAGCTCATCTGATTGGTTAAGATACTGAATTTCGTAGCTTAAATCTAATTTGAATACCTTAAAAACGTATATCTAAGCCTCTGACGTATCTGGTTGTGGTAGTCACTGTTAGTGTTTACCTTCTCTAATCTCATCAACTGACGAAACTCAGCTGCTCACTGAAGTGAAATATTATATTTTTCATTGTTTCATACGTTCAACTAAGAGCTACTAAGAGATTTGGAGGACGTTTTGTTGCTTAGGGACCAATCAAGCAAGCTGAAAATACTACGTAGACACTGATAAAACAAGTTTGAGAAACTCATACTAAGTGAAACTGCAGTGAGATATTCTTCAGCAAATACATGCCTGTGCAACACTTCAATTCCTTAACATGTTTACACTATGAATTTATCTTAACAGACAAAAATCACCAACAAAGAACACAATATATATAATATAAATAAAATGTATAATACATGTGTTATATGGGGAAATGACACTCAGCACTCGCTTGTGAGAGGTTAAATAAAGTGTTGTTTATTAATCCAAAAGTTGATACAAAAAGGTTCATCCAAGGAGCAACATAACATACATGTAGTCAACACAACGTGGAACTGGATCCAACTCAATCTAACTGTCAAACTGTATCAAACTTCACCAAACTGACTGTCCTGCTGGAAGACAGGCTTTTATATGGTAACAGTGAATCAGTGGGATTCCCTGTTACACACACAGAAAGTCCCGATTGACGGAACACAAGTTCCGGGTTGAGATGAATGATAATTGCTTCATCTAATGTCTTTACACTCAAAGTCTCCAGCAAGTCCAGTATCTTTACAGTACAACATGTTTCTATATTTATTCTGTTATCAATTTCACTAACAATTTGGCTTTATACTCAATGCTTAAACTCACAATATGATAATATCCCTCCTAGTTAAATAAGTTTCGTCCTCGAAACTATAGCAAAGAAAAATGTGAACATACCTCTGATTTTTTTTTTTTGTTAAGAGATTTTGTATAAAGACAAATATGCTACATACAGATAAAATGTTAGAGTAATCTACCATTTTATAATCTACCATCTTTATCACAACATCAAGCACAATTCAATGTAGAGACATTCAAAGTTAAACGTTAAAGTTAAAATGTAAGTTACATATACAGTACTTATCTATATCAATGGTATCTTACAACCATCACAATATGTCATGAATTAATAGCAATTTACGTTTGCGATATTTTTTCATATTAACCTGCACTCGTATGAGACACATCAGTACACAAGAAACATTACACCATTTCATGTATTCATAGCAATTTACATGTCATCAATAATCGTACGTACAATGTCTTCAAACACTCAATAATAAATACATCAATATTCAATATTCAATATTCAATATTCAATACCATGGTATACAATCATATGTACAGTATTTCGACGTCTTAACATGGATTAACTTCATCTTTCCAATGTTGGCAATTTCAGTTTACATAACTTAGTATTATGCTTGCAGAAGCATCTTTGCAAGAAACTGTTCAGCCCAGTATTGTAATTGTATAACTCTTTTATAAGTATCTCATAATCTCATTACATCTGTGTCACTCTATTCTGGTGACCACAGTTAGCTGTATCCTTGTCATCTATGCATCATTGCATCACATATCGTTTTATACATCAATTCACACCTAGTTAGCAGTTCCAAACCTTACAATCCAATCTTGGACTGGTATACTAACAGTGGAATTTTATTATTCCTTTTGAAAAAGTGAACCATCTTCACTGTGTTACATCGTTTTAGCATTATTCTCTTGCTTTATATATCATTTCAGCGTTTTCTCATGCTATATATATATATGCAGAAACCTCTTTTGTTCCATTTCTCTAACTTCTTTACAGTACATCATCTATGTATCAGTGCTTTGTATGTGACATCGTCCTACCTAAGAGAGTGCTTTCAACTTTTTGCTTTAATGTTAGGACATAACGGACTTTGTATTACCACGGCGCCGGTGGTGTTGCAATATGAATGATTCTGCATTAGTTCCAGAATTGAAAATGTGGCCACAATTTTGAGTCAATTTATTTTAGCATGAATCAAGCTTCAAATGCAACTGGGACAAAGATCCTATCCTATCAGCAAATTGCATATTCTCTCTAGGATTGTCACTGAAAATCAAATTCACTTGAAGAACTTGTGTCTCTTCAGTGGTCTTTTTCTCTGTTTACCACTGGCAGTTCTTGTATTATGAAACTCCTGCTTTGCTATATCATTTAAGTCTTGGCCATTTATCCATTCTGTTCCAGGTATATTAACCCATTTGATTCTATACCACATGTCTTTGCCTTTTCTTTTACATGCAATAATTTTGTCAACTTCATGCCATTGATCTGCCTGTTTTTGTTGAGTCTGGCCATCCTGGGATGATTGTGCTGGCGGCACGCCATCAGGTTGTGCTGCTTGTGTTGCAGGCAGACTTTGGGATGCTACTGGAGTGTCTTCCTGAGTTAAAGACGGAGCATCATCATTAATATCATCTAATGACTCTCTACCAAAGTAGGGTTTCAGCCTATTGGCATGTACTAAAGCTTTTAAGGGTTTGTTGTCAGCACAGAGGCGTAATTTGAATGTATGATTAGGTCCTACTTGTGTGACATAATAAGGACCTGTCCACTTTTTCCAAAGTTTAGAAACTTTTCCCTTTGGAACATGAGGATTGTGAACTAATACCTGATCACCTGGGGCATAGGTTGGAGTTTTAACATTTCTGTCATAGTAATGTTTGTAGCGAGTTTGAGCTTTTTCCATGTTTGCTTTGGCAATTTCTCTAGCTTCTTCCAAATTATTTATTATTTCTTTGAGATGTTCCTGTACATTTTTGCCTAAAGATTCCTTTGGTTTCAAAGCAACATCTAAAGGTAATGTCATTTCTCTTCCAAATACCATGAAATACGGACTAAATTTTGTAGATTGTGTTGCTGGGGCTGCTCTATGCGCCATAAGGACACCAGGTAAGTATGTGGACCATTTTTCTTGATGCTTATCAAGATATGTACGAATGCCTTGAGCAATCACTGCATTCATTCTTTCAACTGAGGAGTTAGTTTGAGGATGGTATGCACTTGTGTGTACTCTTTTCACTTGGAACAGCTCGCACAGGGCAGCAACTATCTTGGACAGAAAGTTTGCACCACGGTCAGAAACAATACACTCTGGTGCACCAAACCTTGCAAAAGTATCAAAAAGACACTTTTTAATCTCAGCACTAGTTTGGTTTTTCAAGGGATATGCCTCAACCCACTTTGTAAAGCTATCAACTAGCACAAGGACATACTTTTCCTTGGCTGCAGTTTCTGGTAAAGGGCCTAAAATATCAATATGCCATCTTGTAAAGATATCAGCGATTGGTAATGGATGCAATGGAGCTGGCTTGGCTTTGTAATCTCTTTTGGCTGACTGGCATTCTGGACATGTATGCACATGTTCATATACATCTTTGTACATTTTTGGCCAATAATACTTCAATCGTAAATTGTGGTATGTTTTCTCAATACCTGCATGACCTCCTCCTGCGAGAGCGTCATGATATGCTTCCAAAGCTTGTACTCTGTAGCTCTCTGGCACTGCTAGTTGTCTTACTAGCCTTTCTCCTTTTGGAACACCTCTCGAACCATGATAATAGAGGTGATAGAGGATATTGTCAACAATAACATAATATTGAGACTCTGCAATCACTCTGTTTGCAGTCTTTTTATCTGCAGGGAGTTCTCTTTTCTCTAGATACTGAATAATATCTTTGAAATCTCGTGAATTTCTTTGTGCCATTTCTAAATCATCTCCTACTGCTGAAATAACTTTGTCACTGAAATCATAAGCATGCTGTGCTTCACTCACAGCACCTACTGGTAAATCTGTACTTATATCATCATTGTGACTATACTCAAACACGGCTTGTACATTACATTCACTTTCGGAATGGGATACCATGCTAGCCACTGTAAATTCTGGTTTGTCTGGCACTGTTTCATCTTCAGGTTTGTATTGTCTGCGGGACAATGCATCTGCCACTTGATTTAGTTTGCCTGATCTATGAAATATATCAAATGAATATCCTTGCAATAGTAGAGACCAACGTGCAAGTCTACCTGTCGATAATTTTGTATTCTGAAGCCATTTCAAAGCGGCATGGTCAGTGTAGACATCAAAATGACCATGAGCAAGGAAGTGATGATAACATTTGATTGCCTCGACAATTGCTAAACACTCCAATTGAGTGATTGGGTATTTCATTTCATGTGCTCGAAGGGCACGACCACCATATGCAATTGGTTTCATTTTGCCATTTTCATCTGGCTGTTCCAACACATAGCCTATAGCAAATCCTGAGCTATCAGTTGACAAGGAAAACTTCTTATTGAAATCTGGATATGCTAATACAGGCGGAGATGTAAGGGCTGTCTTCAAATCATCAAAAGCTTTTTGACAATTTTGAGTCCACTCAAATTTTGTGTCTTGTTTCAACAAGGTATTCAATGGGGCCGCTCTGGCTGCATAATTTTTGATAAATCTTCTGAAATAATTACATGAGCCTAAGAAACTACGAACATCTTTCATGTTTTTCGGTTGTGGATATGTCAACAAGGCTTTGGTTTTCTCTGGATTGACGGTGATGCCATGTTTACTGATCACATGACCCAAGTATTTGATGCTTTTGGCTGCAAAAGTGCATTTCTGAGGAGACAATTTCAAGTTTGCATTTCGTAATCTAGTGAAAACTTCATCTAAATCTTTTAAATGAGTGTCAAAGTCTTTTGAATATAACAACAAATCATCTAGGTATACCAAAACGTTTTTGTAAGTCATCGATCGGAAAACTTGTGACATAACCATCTGAAAACTCATTGGAGCATTCTTTAGACCAAATGGTAGTCTCTTGTATTGATAGATGCCTTCAGGTGTTATGAAAGCTGTTTTGTGAGCGGTTTCAGGATCTAGTTTCAACTGATGAAACCCTGACCTCAAGTCTAAGCTTGAAAATATAGTTGCTTTGCTTTCACCGATTGAGTCAATCATATCATCAATTCGTGGCAATGGGAAAATCATGGGCTCTGTAACTTTGTTCAATTTTCTGTAGTCACATGCAAATCTATAACTGCCATCACGCTTCTTAATAAGCACAACGGGTGAACACCATGGGCTCACTGAAGGTTCAATGATATCATCTTTAAGCATCTGCTGTATTTGTCTGCGGGTTTCCTCTCTATCTTTCGGTGTTTGTCTATAAAATCTCTGAGTAATTGGTCTTGCATTATTTGTTTCAATGCGGTGAAAGTGGATATTACATGATTTGTTACATAATTCACTACTGTTAACTGCAAAAGCATCTCGATGTGTGCCAATTAAATGCAATAACTGCTCTTTTTGCTGAGTTGTTAGCTCTGAAGCTGAAAAATCAATACCTAAGGTCTCAGCAACTTTGGCTGGAGAAGGGCTTCTAGGGTTTTCTGGCACATGCGCTGCAGGAGCTGCAGCAAGTGAGTCATATGGAATCAGCTGACTGACTGGACATAGTGATGCCACAACAGTGTCAGCAGGGATCGTCACAGCCTCTTGTGTGGGATTAATCAACAGATATGGAACAATAAAGTCTTTCTTTGGATTTATGACACATTTAGATCCGAGAATATTGTATTTATGTGCTAATTTGTCAACTGGTTGTAACATGAAGTTGTTTCTAGGTTCACACTTTTTGAGCTTTAGAGGGATTATGCATTGGCTTTTTGCTGGCACAACAACCTGACTGTTTGTTTTGGCTGTCAAATTCTTTTCAGTTTTGGTAATCATAGCTATGCAAGCCATACCATCTTTTAAGGTAAGAGATTTGTCTTTGACATTAATTTCTGCATGATTTGCTGTAAGAAAGTCCATACCCAGTATGACTGGTGTGAAAAGGTTTGGAAATACTATGAATGTGTGATACAGAATAAGACCTTGTATTTTAACTGGTAAGTCTATTTGTCCAATAACATCAAGCACTTCACCATTGACATTTCTGAATTTCTGTTCATTCTTAACCTTGTAAACAATATTCGAGAGTAATCTAAGTTTTGCAAGAAATTCTACTGATACACAGCTGATTGAAGCACCTGTATCTACAAGAAAACTGACTCTTTGACCTTTTACAAAACCAACAATTCTATTGTTATCTAATTTGGTACATGTAGAAATATTTGCACACGACTTTGAGCCATTTAATTTTCTTTTCTCAAAATAGCTAGCTTTTGTCAACCTAACTGTGGGCTTGGATTTTAACTGGGCTTTCCCACAGGAAGGTGACTGATCCTATTTAACCATAGAAATTTTAGAAGTACATACTTTCTTGAAATGTCCAATTCTTTGACATCTGAAGCAGCGATTGTTCTTCATTGCGGAGCGCTTGTGTCCGCGAGGTGGCACCGATTTCCAACTCTTCTGCAAGTAACGAGTCTGCTCACGGCTGGCAGCATGACTAGGCTGGTTAGCGTATCTTCTTACTTCTGATCGAAGCTTGTCAATCGCACATGACAAGATATTTTCCTTTTTTGGCAGGATGTGTTCAGCTTTTACTGCAAGTTCCTCAACCTCGTCAATGGTTTTTGGCGTATCCTGGAGAACTTGACTCCTAATGTCCGAACGTAGGCCATTAAGCAAGGCCTTTACAGTGATGTCTTCATCCAGTCGTGCTTGACTGCATTTATACTGCACTCGGGAGATGTAGTCCCTTACTGGTTCTTCTATATCCTGTTGCATTTTGAAAACTTCACCAACAGTCTTGAAGCCCAAAAGTTCTGGAGGCCCATATCTCTTCACAAATAATTTTCTGAATTTTTCAAAGTCATTTTTAATGTTTGGCGACAAATTGAGAAACCAAATTCTGGCACTATTTGTGAGGGCCAAGGGAAGCAGTTCCTTTGGGCTCTGTAGTTTCTGCAGGGCTGCATAAGCTGTAAGGTTTTCAAGGAACAGCACAGGATCTTCATTGTGATGCCCAGAGAAGAACACGGGAGGATACATCACTTTTTCCATATTTAAAAGTTACTGTAGCAACATGTAGAGTCTTGCGATGATTCCTCACAGCATGTAGTATTGATTACTTGACTCATCGACATCCTTCAGCAGTAGCAGGCAGCGGCAGGCTGGTGAACAGTTCAGCACATGGGATGCTGCAGAAGCATGCAAATGTTCATTGTGTTGTTGATTTCCTTTTCATTTCAATAATAGTTACAATGTTCGAACACACTTCATAAAAGTTCTCCTTGGTTGTCTTCTTTTCATATTTTCAGAAAAATAATCCATCATTTTCAAACAAGTCCAAAGAATGTGCATAGTCCAACCAAAACATCGTGTTTAGATTCTCCACCAAATGTTATATGGGGAAATGACACTCAGCACTCGCTTGTGAGAGGTTAAATAAAGTGTTGTTTATTAATCCAAAAGTTGATACAAAAAGGTTCATCCAAGGAGCAACATAACATACATGTAGTCAACACAACGTGGAACTGGATCCAACTGAATCTAACTGTCAAACTGTATCAAACTTCACCAAACTGACTGTCCTGCTGGAAGACAGGCTTTTATATGGTAACAGTGAATCAGTGGGATTCCCTGTTACACACACAGAAAGTCCCGATTGACGGAACACAAGTTCCGGGTTGAGATGAATGATAATTGCTTCATCTAATGTCTTTACACTCAAAGTCTCCAGCAAGTCCAGTATCTTTACAGTACAACATGTTTCTATATTTATTCTGTTATCAATTTCACTTACAATTTGGCTTTATACTCAATGCTTAAACTCACAATATGATACATGTATACATGTTATATTTGTCATACCCATCTGGCCTTAATTAAGATCTCTGATATAAACTTAATGGCGATGCTAGTAGTTTTGGTGCGAAACCTCATGAATATGAATAAGAATAAATTTTATCTTGACTCAAATTGAATTTTCAAATAACATTAGCTTTCAGGAGCTGGCCCTAGAGTATAAAATGTATAATAAATGTTATGATAGAATCATCGTATCACCATGGCGGACATTATAATATATCAGTAACGTTATACAGTTGAGGTCAAAAATTTGCATACAGACGGACAGGAAATAGTTAAAGCTGTATTATGTAAGTGCAAATGGGTCTACATATTTGGCAATTTTATTTCTTGTTTCTTACATATTGAACTTATGAATTTGACTATAATTGGTCCGTTTGACCAAATCCCCTTAAAAATACAGGGCATTAATCTGTGAGTCATCCAAAGTTGATGGGTCAGAAGTTTGCATACACTCCGGGACCATGGTTGCATTATGCAATATTTATGCCTTTAATTGGAAAATATTTCATTGTTCTATCCTAGTTTGTAGAAAAAAAGTCTCAAATGTATTATCCTCAGAGTTCTGTTGAAAAAAATTGGTAAATTATGTCCATACAATAGAGGCCCCCGGACACAATCTTTCACTTTTTCTGTGAATCTCTGTGGGATCATGTAAACAGTATGGAGAAGATAAAAAGATGCAAATTATATGAATGCACAATATTGGGTGTCATACTCAGTCATAGGGAGCAATTGGGAAGCATTTTAAATTGTTGTATCCTCAGTACAGCACATAGTTGGTCATTTTAAGACCCACAAGTTCATCGGTGCACTGCAGAGAACTGGAAGAAGAGCCAAACTGGTGGTGACTGACAACATAAAAATCATCAGAATGGCTAAACAGAATCCAAGGGTGACTAAAAATGAAATATGCAATGATGTGGGGGTGTCTTGGGTGAAGGTGTCCACCAGCGCATAGATGTGGACATTATGTGGAAAAGGACTCCGAGGATGCAGAGATGGAAAGAAGCCAGAGGTGCGAGAATACCATGTGAAAATTTGTCTGGAGTATGCCAACTCTTACAAGGACTGTTTATATAGGTGTTGACATACCCAGGAGAAGATTTGACTCACTGCATGATTTTTTTCTGGTAGCAGTGACTTCTTTCTATCTTTGCATCCTCGGAGTCATTCTCCACGTAATGTCCACATCTATGCGCTGGTGGACACCTTCACCCCAGCCACCCCCAGATCATTGCATGTTTCATTTTTAGTCACCCTTGGATTCTGTTTTGCCATTCTGATGATTTTTATGTTGTCAGTCGCCACCAGTTTGGCTCCTCTTCCAGTTCTCTGCAGTGCACCGATGAACTTGTGGGTCTTAAAATGACCAACTATGTGCTGTACTGAGGATACAACAATTTAAAATGCTTCCCAATTGCTCCCTATGACACCCAATATTGTGCATTCATATAATTTGCATCTTTTTATCTTCTCCATACTGTTTGCATGATCCCACGGAGATTCACGGAGAAAGTGAAAGATTGTGTCCGGAGGCCTCTATTGTATGGACATAATTTACCAATTTTTTTCAACAGAACTCTGAGGATAATACATTTGAGACTTTTTTTCTACAAACTAGGATAGAAAAATGAAATATTTTTCAATTAGAGGTATAAATATTGCATAATACAACCATGGTCCCGGAGTGTATGCAAACTTCTGACCCATCAACTTTGGATGACTCACAGATTAATGCCCTGTATTTTTAAGGGGATTTGGTCAAATGGACCAATTATAATCAAAATCTTAATTTCAATATGTAAGAAACAAGAAATAAAATTGCCAAATATGTAGACCCATTTGCACTTACATAATACAATTTTAACTTTTTCCTGTCCGACTGTATGCAAATTTTTGACCTCAACTGTAGCCTTTACCATGAGACACCTCTATTCAGTGGCAAATCATTGAGGGGGGTGCTTATTTTCAAGAGCAACTGTATATGAACTGCTTTCAAAATAACTGCCAATTGATAAATGTAGTATAACATGGTTACAATTGCAGTGCAGACAACATAGCAGCAGAATTAGCTCCTATGTACTTACTATATGATTATATGATGAGAGAGGAATGGAGAACAAAGAAACTCTACAAGATCAGCTCTTCGTGTCAATCAGGCATCGCGACACTGACCAGGCAAAGCGCATTTTGACAGAGCATCCAGAACTGATCAATGCTAAAAGGAGAGGGGGCTGGAAAGAGGGAGTATCTACACCTTTGATAGAGGCATGTAGACTTGGTAAGTGCACTGAGTGGCAAGGTGATATTTTCCAAGATTTTGTAAACCTGTTACAACCAAACACTTTGATATAGAATTAGAGTGGACTGTGGCACTGTGAAAATGGTACTTCGTGTGTCATCATGCTGATGATTTGTCATGATCAAACCCAATACTTTCAATGTTAATTTGATTTTAAGGAGACTTATCCAACTTGTTGGTGACAGCCAAACAAAAGGATTATGCATCTGATTTTCACTCTAAAATCCATTATGAGAGGTCAAATGGCTTTCTCTTGATCATGACTAATCAAACAGCCTCTATGTTTCCCATGTTGAAAGTAGAGAATATGACACTTCATCGGCTATCATGAGTCACAAAGTGCCATTTTCACAGTGCCTCCACTCTAATTCTATATCAAAGTGTTTGGCTGTAATATATTCAAATTAATCAAATACATAACTTTTGACCAGACAATTTGTGTATTTGTCAAATACTGCAATTCAGTAATTTCAGTAAATTGTGTACATTATTAATAGGAACATCATACATGCTCTACTTAGCTATCCCTCAACCTAGTCCTGACCTTTAAACCCTAATTGCAAATAATCTTTTTTTTTTTTTCACAAAATATTGTTAAGTGCCATGTTAATAAATATATCTATGGTAGGTACAGACTTTACAGTACAGCCCAAAACATTTTCAGAGAAGGTGCTCGCAGTTGCATGCCCCAACATTTCCATGCACTTTTATACACTTCATACACTTCCATGCACTATTATACACTTCATGCACTTCGTTGCAGTTCTATACACTTCATGCACTTCCATGCACTTCTATACACTTCATTCACTTCTATACACTTCATGCACTTCCATGCACTATTATACACTTCATGCACTTCGTTGCAGTTCTATACACTTCATGCACTTCCATGCACTTCTATACACTTCATGCACTTCCATGCACTTTTATACACTTCATTCACTTCTATACACTTCATGCACTTTTATACACTTCATGCACTTCTATACACTTCATGCACTTCCGTGCACTTTTATACACTTCATGCACTTCCATGCACTTTTATACACTTCATGCACTTCCATGCACTTCGATACACTTCATGCACTTTTATACACTTCATGCACTTCCATGCACTTTTATACACTTCATGCACTTCCATGCACTTTTATACACTTCATGCACTTCCATGCACTTTTATACACTTCATGCACTTCCATGCACTTTTATACACTTCATGCACTTCCATGCACTTTTATACACTTCATGCACTTCCATGCACTTCTTTCTTTTCTGCACTTCCATTCATTGAGCACTCCCATGAACTTCCATGCACTTCCATATATTTCCATTCACTTCCAAATGCTTCCATTCGCTGAGCACTCCCATACACTTCTTTCACTTCCATACATTTCCAAGACTTCCATGCACTCCCGTTTGCTTCCATGCACTTCCAATCAAAGTATTTTTTATTTCTATATCACTTTAAATGTATTAATAATTAGCCCTTTGTAGTTTCCTTCTTCCTACTGTGTAATACTTCAAGAAAATTATTTAATTTTAATTGATGTCACACTGCTGCGATTACAGCCTATTTTTGGCTCTTGTATGCCCCTCCAATTCCCTATGCATTGTGTATTTGGAAAATTAACTGTTTAAATCATTATTGTTAAGCATGTGTGAATTTGGAAAATAAATACTCTATCTATCTATCAAAGCAGCACAATAAAAAGGATATTTTGCGGCCTGTACTCTAAAAAATTTCCAACAAAATTGGTTTTTTAGATTCAAAATGGTTTTTTGAAAAACCAAATTTCAATGCAAAAAACCAATATGGATTTTTTTAAAAATCCATGTTGGTTTTGCATTGAAGTTTGGTTTTTCAAAAAACCATTTTGAATCTAAAAAACCAATTTTGTCCCAACATTTTTTAGAGTGTGGAGAATAATTCTTTCTCCCTTTTTGCTGTTACAGATCTACATGAAGTTGTGATATTTCTGCTGGACAACGGAGCAGACGTGTCGGCTACTGGAAACAGTTGGCTGAGTATTGAAGCGGTGTCGCGCAAAGGTGGATTTGGGTTGAGGGACGATA
Organism: Platynereis dumerilii; assembly: GCA_026936325.1. Taxonomy (NCBI): domain Eukaryota; kingdom Metazoa; phylum Annelida; class Polychaeta; order Phyllodocida; family Nereididae; genus Platynereis; species Platynereis dumerilii. Next base: position 50,325,415 of record JAPTHN010000009.1, read on the forward strand.
TCTTCCCACTATTTGTCGCCGCTGACCATTGTGTGGTTTACGAAGAACATTGGGCAATTAATGCATTGCTAGCAGCAGGAGCAGACGTCAACCAAAGAACAGCAACAGGACAAACAGTATTACACGTCTTATGCACTTTTTCACCGGACGATGAAGATGCTCAAATTTTCAAAATGGAGTTAATGAAGACGTTGATTGACCATGGGGCTGATGTTAACATCTGTGATCACCATGGAAAATCGCCTTTGCACTACGCATGCCAACACGGAAATAAAGATCTCACGATGATTCTACTAAGAAATGGAGCAAATGTCTTCCAAGAAGACAAAGTTGGTATGACTGCTCTGCATTATGCCGCTGGCAAAGATTATCCATTAGCAATTGCTCTGATGGACAAGTACAGTTTTCCGATAAAGCAGATCATCAGAACTTACGAATGTTTTGCTTCAAAAGCACACGACCCTTTCGAAATGTTACGAAAGGCCACTCTCCTGAGAGAAGCCAACGGAATTCCAAAAAAGGTTCTCCCACCTCTTGAATGTTATAGTTTTCTAAAGGAGTGGGAGACATTTGAAGAGCTAGAGAAATATGGAGATAACGAATCTCTTCTTTGTTTACAAAGTCTGTTGGCGAAAGAACGAATCAGTGTTGAATGGAACTTTGACATCACACTTGGTCCTGCAGACTTGTGTAAGTACAGTTGATTCATAAGTCGTGTAAAATCCCTTCAGCAAAAGTTTCTTGTGAGTAATCCACTAAACGTTTTACAATATTAAAAGTCTATTTACTTCAAATTATGTCATATTGTTATTCTGTAATAATCATTATTATCGTAGTCCGTTCAAACTGCTGTTAACAAGATTTCTTTTCTGATTTTCTTTCAGCGGTTTTTGATGAAATTTTGCAGAACGATGGCACTCAACAAGGGAGTTTTCCAAAATATCATTTCAATTCATTATTCAGACACCAGGTGGATCGATTTCTTTATTTCGGAAAGTATTTGTATTTCACGGACTTGATACAGGGAGGAGTCGGCCTCGGGAGTGCTGTACGTCTGGGATACTTTCTTTCAACTGACGTCATGGTGAAGTTTGTGCAAGCTGCCATTGAGAGTTGTTGTGCGATTCAAGATCAGTTGAACTTCGAAACGAAACCAGGCTGCGTCAAAGAATTGATAAATGCAATGAAGTTCACCTTGCAGTTCATAGGGGGCGTGGTCTTACATCTTATCAAGAGGAGTAACAAGGGCTTTGGCAAAGACAATGATGGCAGAGCAAATAATGGAGGGTTCGAAAATAACTTCTCTCACAGAATTGCGAAGGTCATGGTCGTTGAACTTTTACATAAGTGCCCCGTTGTGTCAGCGCCATTCTATGCCTATACGTTGCCAGTGACTCATTTCTTCTTCAAAAACCACAACTCTAATGCACTTCACAGACGTCTTACCAACTGTTGTTCCAAGTACAATTACCAATTCATGAAGATGCTGGTAGAAGCTCAGTCTGACATAAACTCGACCGACTCTGATGGTAACACGCTCCTTCACATTGTAATATCGGAAGTCACGCCATCACTGGGGACATCCCCGAAGCTGCTGGACATGGTGCAAACCTTGCTCAACAATGGAGCATACCCTCACGCCAAGAATAAGAGGGGGAAATGCCCCGCGGATAGATTGCCAAAAGGTAACCTGTCAAAACAAAAGCACGTCAACGTTATTGCGTCCATCATAGATTTGCTTGCCAAGTACGACTCCACTTCAACACTGACATACATGGCTGCCATGAAGATTAAAGATTCCCAAATTCCCTACAAAAATTTGTTACCACAGGCTTTGGTCAAATTTGTGGATTTACATTGATACTGAATTCTTCAAAGGCAGCAAACATATCGTGAAATTATCCTTACACACGCATTACTGATTCCTAACATATCATCACAAAAGGTATATAATGGGTTATAAGCTAAAGCCCTGTGTAGTGTGTATGATAGGTCTGAGTGATTAGACTACAGTAGCTGAAGCACTACTTGGGCACAATGGATAGATATTTGTATAACCGATTGATCATAACCCATTTTCTACTAAAAAGAGTATTTTAAATATGATCAAAGATATTATCATCAATCATCATGTGTCACCAGACATACATTGTCAGGGTTCCCACAGTCATGGAAAGTCAGGGAAAGTCATGGAAAAGTCATGGAAATTCAAAATATTTTGAAAAGTCATGGAAAATTCACATTTTGAGTACGATTCGCGCTAAAATTTAACACATTTGGGAGCTTATGGTAGTAGGATGGTTGATCAGATGGCCGGACAGTGAACGATGGTCATCACTTGAATTCGTTTTGGGGTGAATCTCAACCTCAACGAGTAAAACAATGGTCATGGAAAATCCGAAATTTGGTCATGGAAAGTCATGGAAAAGTCATGGAATTCCCGTTGTAAAATGTTGTGGGAACCCTGATTGTCTGACTTAGTCCTTTGTGATGTTGATCATGAAATCTTGTTTCTTTCAACTTTGCATGGACTTATGGGAGGGTGCTATGCAGGGTGCTATGCAGGGTGCTATGCAAGGTGCCATGCAAGGTGCTATGCAGGGTGCTATGCAGGGTGCTATGCAAGGTGCTATGCAGGGTGCTATGCAGGGTGCTATGCAAGGTGCTATGCAGGATTTGTAGCACTACCTGCCAATCCTCAGGCTTCCAGTATGATCTTAGTCTTTTGATATCAATGCCATCTCATTTGCAATGTATGCTTCTATTTGTTAGCATTATGATGTTCTCATATCATGACATTCCTCAACATGACTGATCAACCTAATGGCCAATTTGTGTCATAAAATATTACTTCTGTTTTGTGTGGTTAAGGCCACTATTGATGACATGCAATGTCATGCATGTATGTGGTTGTTGACAAGCAAAACAGCTGAGAAAGAAATTAAGGGCATTTACATAAACTAAATTTTTTGTCTACTTATTTTCATATCTTTTGGAGGAATTCATAGTAAGTAAGTAAGTTTATTGACCATATTTAAGTTTAAGTTTAAGTTTACATGACCATAATATATACACTGTTCTCATACATAGTGTCACACACTTCTCATATGGTTGGCTGATGACCATGCTGATAGCATATTTTCCATTACGAAAGTTCAGCAAGAAATTATTAATGTTATTTACTTATTTATATGTAATTGATGTATTTACTATTCAAAAATTCGAATAATTGGGGAAGAGTGAACATGACGTGAAATTGACTACAGAATATGTCCCTAAATGGTCGAGATCACAAATTTGCTATCATAAAATATTTACAAGACCATGTAAGAGCAACATATGCCACATATGCCTGTCCATCAATGAGCAAATCGGTTGTTTAGATGAAGCAACAGATATTCTTTGAAACAGATCAGATGTGGATCTGCATGATCTTAAGCCTACCCATGAGGAAGCTAACACACATTTGTTGGTCCATTGCAACCACAGAAATACGTAGAACGGACATGAGGCTGTATGACGCCACCCTCGAGATGAGGTCACCAAATCCGCCATGTTGGAACTGCCCTGAGACATGACGTCACTGTGACGTCACAGCAGGAGCAATAAGATGTTGTGTTTGGCTGATTGTGATGTAACATGATGTCATTGTTACTAGTGACGTCACTATTATTGGTGACATCACGGTTACCAAATGCCAGGCTGCAAGGCAGTTCCAAGATGGCGGGTTTGGTTGCTTCATCTGTTAGAGCCTCATGTCCGTTCTATGTATTTCTATGGTTGCAACCACAGATTCCTCCTCGTTTGTAGTCGGGAGGAGAGATACTGATGTCTTCTTGATGCTTGTTTCTCACAATCATGCCATCAACAAAAGTCTTGAGGAATGCTGGAGCCAACATAAAGCTAAATTTCATCTCTGTAAATGCTTTTGTCCAAGGATGGAACTTGCAACCAGACATGGCTCTTTCTCTGATGTCTTTCCATGCCCTCACTCGCTCTGACTAGTACTCTACATCATTCCTGGTTAAACATAGCAAGAGAACTGCCTTGGGCATTTCATTTAAAATTCTAAGCCACTTTCTGATCTTTTGACAGGTTCATTTGCCACAAAGTTGCTGGAAGATTGTGAGTTGTTCATTTGCAAAGTGTACAATTCTGATTCCACCAACACAGATGAAGCAATGTCAGTGTTGTTTAGGAGAGGACACAAGGTTGAACACTTGCCCCAAAAACATCAGATGCCTTAAGACTTAAGAGTAGGATCTGGTCCTTGCTTCTGATACAAAAGATGACCAATTGTAAGTTCAAGAATACCCCTAGAGATATTTCGCTTCTCATGCTTCAGAAGTTCTACCAAATCTTTTATAATTACTACCAAGTAATCAAGATAATAGGTCTGTCTCCATTTGTAGTTCTGAATTTATCTACAGGTGGCGTCTCCAAGCAATAGGAGCTCTGATGGAATCCCCTTTGCCTTTCAACAAGGTGATTGGTGTTGTTGACCCAGCCAAGGAGTGTGACTTTACGAGTGTGTTTGTTGAATGTTTGACTGTATTTGTCAGCTACATTGTATTCATGAATTCCATAGTAACGGAATCACAGAAAAATCAGAAAAATTACACTTTAATGATGCATCATAAAATTTGTGTTTGCAGAAATTATGACCTAGTGAACTATTTTGACTTAAATGAATATGAACAAACATTTTTGATACATAGAATGTCTGTGATCAGCCCGAGCAGTTTTTTACAGCAGGCTGAACACAGCGTAACGGAATCACGGACAAAAACAGCAGATTTTGATATTTTTTGATTTCATTATCTGATTTAAGAAAACTGCTCCAACTATGGAAAAGATAGACTGACCGTGATCATCCCAGGGATATACTCTAAAAACATTTTAATATCAATTATGATTGAGATTGCACAGATGAGAGTTGTGCTGCCCTGTTTGGGACAAGGTTCGGAAGAAAATTGTGTGATTCCGTTACGCTGTCTGATGTGATTCCGTTACGCTTAATTGAAATTGGCCTATACAGTAACAAAATCCCACCATGGCAAAAATTCTTTAAAATTTGTAAATTTCAAGTATATTAGCACTCGGGTGATGTCAACATCAAACATGAAGACCCAACATATCCATATGTATTGAAGCCGAAAATAGCATTTTTATTAATTTTTTCAGCCAAAATAATAAACTTTAAAAATCATAATTTTCTTTAAATATTTGGCAGAAAACAATCTAACCGGCACCAATTTCTCAAGATTAAAGAAAATACCAGATGAGAAACGTATATCTGGATTAGAAATAATTTTGTTTCATGAAAATATATTGAAAATTGTCTTTTCAAGGTGCCTTAAAGTTGCCCTGAATGATAAAATTCTTTGACAATTATTGATGGTTTTAAGTGTAGAATAATGTAAACTTGTGATCAATAATATTTTTGGCAAATTTATGAAAGAAAGTGGTTCTTTGATTAAATATATCATTCAGTTATTTCCTTTACATTTTCGTGATAGTGCCTCCCACCTCCAGCACATTCATTTTTGATGACGTCACAAAATCCATTGTTACAGCTATATAGTTATAACCTAACAAATTCTTACAATGCTGATGACGTCACAAATTGACAGTAAGCTGCATTGTTGCTTTTTTCCGTGTGCACCCAAAAATTTTACACACCAGTCAGAATGATCACAATAGACAAGACCATGTGAAAATTAGAAAAAGTTTTGGGGAAAATCTGATCTATCATTCAGAGTAACTTTTTAAAAAAAAAAAGGTCATGTTTCTGGGCCATTCCCTATTATCATGGAATTCATGATTGATTATGTTCTAAAACAGCAGTCCAAAAGAAAATAGTGTTGTTATGATACAGATTGGGGGATAATAATGTGTTAACAACCAGATTATTATTAACTGTTTGTCACAGGATTTCATTTCATTTGCAACAAACCAGATGATATGTCATTTGGTGGGCTTCCCCAAAGATAAAATTGGCACTCCCCTCTTATCGTAGTGCTACCTGCCAATAATACCTGTCGTAATCCCCATATGGAGACAGACCTATTCACTCTCATATTTGGAAAATTAATTAACCACTATGCCACCCTGCCGGTGGTGGTAATTTGTGTACAGTTCAACAGAATTTGGACTTGCTGGTTACAGAAAAAAGTACATGTATGTAATTTTTGGCGACCAACTTGTTTTTGAAAGAAAGAAAGAGAGAAAGAAATATTTATTTAAAGTCGGGTTGAAAAACAAAAACATAAGTCCACAAGGTACTTGTACAGCCGACTAGATCATTATAATGTCTGATTACTAGTGAAACATTGCTCAAGGGCATTTGGAAACATTCTTATTAGATTCATCATGTGCCAAAACATAGAAAAAGACTCAAAGATCGCTTCTCTAGTGCACTTTGGGCCAAGTTATGCTTGAATGAAGTAATTTTGGCGGCCATATTGTTTTCCATCATTATAAGGTCTGATTATTAATTAAATATTGCTCTGGGACATTAGGAAATGTTCTTATTAGATTTCTCGTGTGCCAAAACATTGAAAAAGACTCAAAGATCACCTCTCTAGTGCAATTAGGGACCAAGTTATGCTTGAATGAAGTAACTTTGGCGGCCATATTGTTTTGGGCCATTTTGAGTGATTAATAATAGAGATACGAACATGCATCCTCAAAATTCGAAATCAGCATACTCAAATTGACTTATTCCAGGTGGATGTCCATTTCTACTCTAAAATCAACCACTTTGAATTCCTGAAAATGGCTCCTGAATATGAGTGAGTTTTCGAGACTTTCCAAATTTTGGCAGCGCATCTATCTATTCATCTATTATCTTAGTTATTAGGGGAGACCGGGGTAAGTTGTGCCATTTTTTTCGTCAGGCTGATTGTCTGAAAAACCAAAGCTTAATCATGCAATCTGAAAATCAGACATCAAACTATAATACGTTGGCCAGTTTCAGGGCAGTCTGACCATTAGGAAGGTCATGGCAGGCATTTGAAAAAAGTAGGTCAAGTGGCACAACTTGCCCCGGTGCCGGGGTAAGTTGTGCCGCGTGACGGGGTAAGTTGTGCCACCTAATTTATTCCAAAAAAATCTTGTATTTCACCCGTTTCTTCAGATAGATCATTTGTACCATGTTTTTAACGTATGACTGACATGTTACATGAAACTAATCAAACATTATTGAGCCATTATATACACAAATTAAAAATGCTGAAAAAACCAGAATTATTTATTGTTTGGAGGGTATTATAACTCTTTTAACATGTGTTCCTTTCAGTGTAAGTTATTTCACATCATTTTTAGGCCTTGCGTAAAATTTAGACAAAAAAAGATGAATAAAATATTAATTCCTATGTCATACCATTGGAACAACTCACCCCAAATCAAAATGGCACAACTTACCCCAAATTGATCTCCTGGATAAAACTGGTTGTCAAAAATAAACGAACAATGCAAAATGAAATCTAACAACAGAAATGTCTAGATATACCTCTTAACTCCATCCTATCAGAAGGACATCATCTTATTACAAATACCAAATGACTGAGAAACAAGAATGTCAGTCCTCGGCACTTCAAATTTTCAGCAACAAAATTGAATTTACTAGTGTAACTGTTCAAACCATTATATTTGGTCGTTTTTTTCTAGGTGCCTGATGATGTTGACCAAGTGGGTATATGTGGGTGGCATTGCCATCTTTGCCCAGTTCTTCATTCAACCCCGACAGTGGGTGGCACAACTTACCCCGCGGCACAACTTACCCCGGTCTCCCCTATTATCTTTCTGCCTATCTATTTATGATACTGTCATTGATTCATGACTCAGTTTTAGTAACAAGTTCTGGTTGTTTGCACAAAAAGTGAAGTCCTGTGACTAGCAATTAATAATAATGCATGATATGGAAATTCTCATCACTCATAAGTTATTCAAAATGTTTTTCCAGTGTCTTGCATTGTCCACCAATTAACATGCTGGAATAATTTATGGAAAAATGTTAATGGACCTAATAAAACTGTTTGGTGCATAAAACATATCTCATTTACTATGTATTTTACATGAACTGCATGTCAACATGAACATAGTAAACATAGGCTGTGTAGCAGCAAACCTTCAGCAAATAACATCTTTAGAAGAATACAATAACACCATAAAATTGGTGTGTTTACCAAATTGCATATAGGTATGCAATAGTGGTCAAGTCGTAGCCTTCAATTATCTCTATTTGCCTGATGCCCTGCTATCTGCATATCTGCTTGCCAGGGTTTATAAAACCAGGAAAAGGCCTTATAATGTGCGCATATTATGGTGCTGTTTCATGCATGTGCAAAGTACAGGTTATAAGCTGTTGGTTGGAAACTAAAATATATAGTGCTTTTATATCTTTCTGAAGTTTTTCCAATCTTTCCAAAAGTGTTCAATACACAGTTGCAGACCAAAAAGCACTGCTACATTGCACAGGCGATATGTGTAGAAAATGTCATAGCTGTATGTGCAATAGTGGGCAATTTTGGCTCCGATATGAAAAAAATTATTTTTAATATTTTTTCTCAATATTTCAAAAAGTATAGAATATATATTAGTCAGACCATGAAAAGCACAACTATAACATATAAACCTTATGTGTACCAAACTTTATCCATGAACATGCAATAGTGATGGAGTCTTGGGCCAGAAACAAAAAATAAATTATCATTATATTTTCAATATTTCAAAAAGTATATAATGTTTTCCATCCAACCTTTCAAAAGGCACAACTAGACCGTATAGGCCATATGTGTGCCAAACTTTATCGATGTACATGCAATAGTGACCGAGTCATAGCCCAAGAACAAAAAAATTTATATTTTAAAGTATGGAATATCTGTCAATGAGACCATCAAAAGGCCACCACAAATTTCATCCATGCACATGCAATAGTGACTAAGTCTTGGCCCAGAAACGAATAAAAATAATTGTCATATTTTTTTTAATTATTTCAAAAATTATTGGATATCTATCCATCAGACCATCAAAAGGCACAACTAGACAATACAGGCTATAGGTGTACCACATTTCATCCCTGTATATTCAATAGAGGCCGAGTGCTGGCCCGAAAATTATCTTGCCGCCCGCCTGCCTGGCGGACGGACAACATTTCACCTAAGTGATTATAATACCTTCTGCGAACTTCGTTCGCTGAAGGTAAAAACAGTCAAACTCTCTGATATTCAAGGCTTGTAGATAGATACTGTTGCAAATACCATGTTGCAAGCTCAATTTTGTGTTTTGTTATACTGCCTGCAGTGGGTAGATTCCCTCTGTAATTTAAGAAAAGAAAAACAAAATGTATACACTTGCCTAAAATTTACTGCGAGGGGCTACCATTACATGTTAAGGGGGCTTTGAGTTATTTCGAAATACTTATTTCGTGCCAAGTTTTGGTGAAATAACTAGAATCTTTTTGGGTAGTTCAAAATAAATAATATCTGGTGACTGGTGGGGGTATTTCTTGCCATGGTGTCGATTGATGAAGTAACAAATACAGTATGTCTGATGAAATTACGCAAGTCGCATATTTCACAGCAGTATGCAAACTTTTGAGCCCAACATCATATCCTTTTCACATAACGACTGGATAGGGCTAGGAAATCTTCCATGTTATTTTCATTAAGATTCATTGAGGCGAAATTAAGTTACGCCATATTTTCTAATATCTTGGTGTCTGACGAAATTACGCGAAATCCACATGTTATGTGGGAGGGCCTTGAAAACGTTAAATTTTCAAATTATTTTACCTCAGTCATAAGCGTTCTATCATTTGTCAACTAATCATGTCAAAAAATTATTTTTATTTCGTGCCAATGTCAAGTAATATGTATTAATTGTAGCCATTGGAATAACATTGATTTTGCAAAAATTTATCAAGTTTACGCTCCCCAAAACTTCAAAATGGTTCCGATCATTAAAAACATGCTTCTAGTACTTACCTTATACTGTCTATTTAGCTCATAGCAAGGGAAACTGAAGTAATATCTCTAACTTTAAAACGACATGTAATCAAAAATTCTTTCCATGACTTGCCATTGGAATAGCACTGCGATTAGGATGTGGAGTTCCGAATTATATAGTTTGTAAATTCCAAAGACACAACTGATCAGTCAGTTTCACTGCAATAAATAGATGGAAAAAGGTAACTTTTAAAGGAATTTTGATGAAGATCAGTCCATTTCGAGATTTTTGGGAGCACAAATTTGAAATAATTATGCAAAATCAATGTTATTCCAATGGCTACAATTAATACATATTGCTTGACATGGGCAGCAGATAAGCAAACTTTTTTGACATGAATAGTTGACAAATGATAGAACGCTAATGATTGAAGGAAATTAATTTGAAAATTTAACGTTTTCAAGGCCCTTCCAAATAAAATGTGGATTTTGCGTAATTTCGTCAGACAACAAGATATTTGAAAATATGGCGTAACTTAATTTTGCCTCAATGAATCTTAATGAAAATTACATGGAAGATTTCCTAGCCCTATCCAGTCATTATGTGAAAAGGATATGATGTTGGGCTCAAAAGTTGTCATACTACTGTGCCATATGCGACTTGCGTAATTTCATCAGACACACTGTATTTGAGGACGCCGGGTGCTAAAGAAAGAATAGTTATTGTCACTGACGCCGTGAAATAACAATAAAAATTTCTTGTCAAGGAAAGCTCCAAGCCACCTCTTACCATCATCTCATGGTTGCCCCCAAAAATGAGTTTGTTTGTAATATTTTGACCCGATGTCAACCCACATAAAGTGATTTCCTAAAAATCTATAGACCTTTACAATGAAATCAATATAAAAGGAAATTCACAAGGTTAGCCCACATAGTAAGTCCCTAAAAATAACGAGGGACCTTTTCCAATTCAATCAATATAAAATGAAATCTACACTTCAATAGTTCAATAAGTGTATGTATACAATATAGATTTCATAAGAAAGACAAGAACAGTGTTTCATTTGCTGAAAAAAAGAAAAATTCTTTGGTAACCTTACCTCAATTTACACTCATGCTCATAAATATGGAATACTTTTTGGAAAAAAAGTGTAGAATGAAAGTAAATATCAGAGTGTGAATGTAAGCAAGGCCCATTGTAAAAGTCAAGACATCTTCTCTAATCACTTTTTGAAAGCTTTAAGTGCATTTTTGCAAGAATTTTTAATTTTTGGTTTAATGCACCTCACCCTAAAAAACCCGCTGAATTTCCATATTTCGTGCTGCTGTTTTAAACTACAGCATGTTCTTCTCTTTAGCGGTCATTGGAAGTAGTTACCATTGAATCAGACCGTCATGTGCTACGGCAGAAGTTGGTAAAGTTGTCAATTTCAATGGGGAATGTTGAAGTATTCCGTATTTATGAGCAACGGTGTAATTGACAAATTCCACTAAACCAAAATCAAGAAAGGAGCTTCAAACTGTTATACACTGTTTTACACTATCTGTGTGATTTGTAGCAGTTGAACATGAGTTGAAAAAGAAAGGATATATGAGACATTTTGACTTCAGGTTTTTACACAGACAACACCAAACAATAACTGACAATTTGGAAAGAATTTCATAAGCAACAGTTACAAAATATGATTAGAACTGTGATAAATGTATCATTTGGTCAGATCAAACTCACTTTCCAAATATGCATTTATATTATAAGTGAAATCTAATACTTAGGCTGAAGGAATTGATGGAAAATAGTATTTTGATCAACTGGTAATGTACAACAGGTGAATGTATGCAATACCAGCATAAATGACTTCCAATACATGTATACAGTACAAATTTCTAAATGTGGCTCAACTTAGCTGTCTATAGCTATTCATTAGTCTTATCCATATCTATCCATAACTATCCATTTCTATCCTTTTGTATACACTGGAATCTCTTTACCCCTTGTTTAAACTATAGTAATTGTGGATAGCTATGGCTAGCTATGGATAAGTGTAGCTTAGTTTAGCTTGGAATGGCTATGGATAGATAGCTAAGGCTAGATTTTAAATGACGAGCCACTTTTAGAAATTTGTACTGTATGCCTACATATATAGTTGCCAGTCGCTGGGTCCAGGGCTCAAATCCAGCTCTTGTCGGGTCACCTGGAGCTATGTTGGACGGCTGTTTCAATCATCCTTCACTTCATTGCTGTGTCCTCATCCTGTCCTAATTAGCCTACCAAGTGCATAAATACAGGACGTAAAGCCCCAATCACCCATCCTACATCATTATAGAAGAACTGGTAAAGCCAGCATAAATTGCTTCTTGAACAGAAAAAGAAGACCTAGTGTGGCCATACAAGTGAGAGCTACCTGTATACTGTTCCACCTGAGCTGCCACAAATCGATACATGTATGCTGTGAAGCATAGAAGGCACAAGACCTACTCCTGGACCTGATTCTGCCATTTACATGGTCTGTGGCATTGTTGATACATTGGATAACACTGACATACAGCCCACTGCTGTACCTCAATCGACATCATAATAACTGTAAGTACCCTTATAATCATTACTAATTGCTATATATTGTAAAATGCCATGCATTATTAATTCTGCTATGCATGTTGGTACATAATATTATCCCATATATAGACACTATATGATTATACATTTTGTGTTGTACTTGCATAAATTTTTTGAAAAATTATAACACACACATTAACTGTATATACCTCAATTGTACCCGAATCACTAATCAATTATCTTAACAGGCTGGCTTGATGTATTACATTTGTTTAACCCTTTGATTTTACATCATTATAATTCCATAGTGTGCTGGTACAATCGTTGATACAGGCATCCATCATGGGGTTAATTTAGCAATATTGAACCATTTAATATTATTGGGATATCCATGATGTAGGCCACTATTTACAGGTGTAACCAATATTCAAAATAGATTACTTTATGTAATACATACAATTTATTAGCATACTTAAAAAAATCAAAAAAATCAGAATAAATAGCTTATTCAAGTCTGTAATCAATCTATCTAACCCATCTAGCATTTTAATACAGACCCAGCCTGGATTTAAAAACATTACCACAGAATATTCAACCGAGATACATTTTTCCTTCATTCATTTGGATATGTAAGGACGATGAGGACATTTAGGTCTTTATGTCCAGTATTTATGTACTCGTTAGGTTAATTAGGACAAGAGAAGGACACAGCAATGAAGCGAAGAATGGTTGAAACTGCTGTCCAACGTAAACTTGTCAAGGCGACCTAGCCGGGGGACCGGGCGAGAGTATGAATCGAACTGGAGAAAAAATGATTGGCATACCATTGACCCACCAACTGAGCCAATCCTCCCCCTTTTTCTTCGATGACTTTATCTCATACATAGTTTTTTAACAATTTGGTAACATAAGGTTTATAAATAGCACGTAAGTATTAAGGATATAAATAGTACATAAGCATTACTTCCAATCAGGGCCATATTAACCATAGGGCAAACGGGGCATTTGCCCCGGGCCCATGACCTCAGGGGGGCCCATGATGAAGCTGAAAAGAGTTGCGACAGTAAAGAAAGTGCGTCGGGTGACTGACGCGAGAACGTATTTTCAGAATTTAGAGAGCTTTTGGGGTGCAAGGGAGGCCAGGGGCAGACTGGCCCTATAGGCAGCTGGGCAAGGCCCTGGGACCACCGCCTGAGGGGGCCCACCAGCAACTCGCAAAAAAAAACCAGAATACCGTATTTCCTCGATTACAAGCCCGGGCGTTTATTGTTTTACAGGGCTTAATTGCCCCGGCGTTAATACGAGACAGGCGTCTATTTGAGACCGGCGTTTATTGTTTTAAACTGGATAGCAATTAGTAAACATCTGGGTATGCAAGGGTAGTCAGTGCTACGCACGCAAGTAAACCTTGCATGGAAACACCTGGGAAGCATGCAAGGCAATCAATTTGGAGTGTATACAGTTGCTGACCCGGCGTGTATTTGAGCCCGGCGTCTATTATTTTATCGTGGGCCCCTACCCCGGCCTCTAAACGAGACAGGCTTCTATTTGAGGAAATACGGTAATGAGAAAAATGATGTAAAAGACTGCGAAGTCAAAATTGAATTTCAGTTGTTATAAAAAGATATCACTAGACCTATTTCACTGAATGGCTTAAACATTGACCCCAAATAACTGCAATTCTTCATTTGCTTTTCACACATAGGAGACGTATACACTCTAAATCCAAATACACAACTTTCAAAATTTAAACTGAAAAGATGACGAAGTTATATAGTCGTAAAGTTACATTAAAATGCACTAAAAAAACTCCAGCTTGGAATCATCTTGGCTGGACCAATCAGAGGCAAGGGCGGGAAATTACTTAGCAAATGAGATTTAAGTATTCACCACTTTTCCCCTAGTGTTAACTGAGTGAACCATCCGTGAAATTGGTCTATTAGAACTTGACAAGCTGATAGAAAATGAAATAAGGCACTCCTTGCCCAGTTTAATCTCCATGATACGGTACACTGGGAGGGGCCCGGATGTGTTTTGAAAGTGTGGGCCATGTGACACATTTACACCATGTGAGCGATCTTATACTTGCACAGCACAGACACTGATACAAGGCGCAGTCCATTTATTGCCTCATCCGAATGACGTAAAGCTGGGATTTTGCTCTTGAAAGTCCACTGAAAATAAACTGAAGGACCAAAATAAGTTATCACTTTTCAATTTGAAATATTAAATTTAAAGAAAAAAATTCTTCAAACTTATTTGTGGGGCTTAAATGTTCTAGACATTAACAATGACCAATTAGTCATGTTTACATATTCTTGTCACGGGTCATTGCCTCTGCACTGGTACAGGTCATGAAATACAGTAATTAGGCTAATACTTGAGATCAGTTGCTTTTAACTACACAAAAAGCACTCAGAAAAGTTCCTTGACCTTTCTTGAGTTGAGATACGCCAACAGACTGTCATTGGGTAGACTCTCCATTGAGCAACGAGGTCCAGTAGTTGGGATGCTGGCGGCTGACATGTCCCAGAAAGAGGTTGCACGTCAGAGGGGCTGCTCCCAGCCAGCAATCAGCAAGCTCATGACCAAGTTTGGTCTAACAGGCTGAATGAAGGACTGTCCAAAGCAAGGCAGACCTGCAGTCACAACCCATGATCAAGACAGGCACAACATCCATCAGAATCTGGGTGACCATTTCAAGACCGATTCAAGATTGCCACATCCACAGCTGCTGCTGAAATTCCAGGCTCTCAAAACCCAAAAGTGAGTGCCAAAACAGTTATGAGATGGGTCGCTAGGTCGCTGTAAGCAGACCTGCCAGAAAGACATCCATGCAAAAGGTCTGTTTTGACAGATCTGTGAACTCTGTTTTCTGACCTCCTGGTGTTTATTCATTATTGCAGTGAAATGGGTCTGCCCAGACCTTGTTTGACCTGATTTGTTGAAAAAGGTACAGAATTACAAACTGTTTTCATGTGCCATCCAGGTATTTTTCCTCCAGGACTTCATATCACAGTCTCCTAAAGAGGTGATAACTTTTTTTTGTCCTTCAGTTTATTTGTCGATTCACTGCACGGGTCCTTGGGCGCAACAGCAACCACTCATTGCTGAACAGGAATAATAATTATCTGATTGCAAATTACTAAATGCAAAATTTAGTTGATGATATTAGAAAAAATGTCTGGATGACATCGCTCATTGACAGCTCCATTAATCAGTCTTAAATTATAGTCAAAATAAATCTGAATTTTTTCTACAAAACATAAATATGTCAATCATGCAGGTTATATTGGCAACATTTTTAGTAATAAAATCAATCGACCTGATGCATAAATAGAAATACTCAAGACAAAAATCTCTATGGATCAGGAAAAATGGGATGGAATCTTGTTTTATTGAGAAGCTTAGCGATTAACACATTGACGGGGCGACATAAGTTGTTGTGTATACGTGTATGAATGGAAAATTTGTGATTTTACTGTTTTGTGTTATCAGTATTTACTTTTAGTTTTTGATTTATTTCTGATTCTACTGATTTTTATATATCAAAGTATACAACAGGTGGCACAAAAAATTGAGTGCAAAGTAGTACAAAATTCCCGTTCTGATATAAATACAAAGTATTCGCTCAATTTGCATGTCTGCTGTACCCCTAGGGACTTGTACTGTGGCGTAACTTGAGGGTTTTGGACTGCGGGGGGGGGGTGGAGGTTGGGTAACGCAATTCTCAGGAGGGAAACGCATCATACTGGGTGTATATATATATATATATTAGCCAGAGTCATAAAGTTAATATAGATGGCCACCTGGGGGGGGTTGGCAGCGGGCACATGTCCAATAAGGGGGGCACATGCTCCCTCCCTGGCCCCCTAGAGAGATGCCACTGCACTTGTATTTGTAATCGGTAGCATAATGTAGTTGTAGGTTCCACCAAGGGTGGAACTGCTGTATTGAACATATGTCTTTGTAGACGGGACAGAGCCACCGGCTCACCGAGCGAAGCGAGGTGTCTCGTCCCTTATGGCAAACATGCGAGGAATGAACCAGCCAGATGGTTCAATAAAAAAAAGTGATTCAGACATCCCATAATATGATCCTGGCACTTTTTTCTCATCACGCGTGACTACTGTAAATGTTAAAAAATAAAAAAAAATTACCAAAAATGTTCAAAAAAAAAAAATTTTTATTTTTCGAAAAAAAAAATAAAATTACCAAAAATGTTCGAAAAAAAAAATTACCGAATATATTCGAAAAAAATGTTTTCCAAAAAAAAAAAAGATAAAAATTTGAAAAGAAAAATATATAATTTACCGTAAAATGTTCGAAAAATAAAACTCCTTCGGTCAGTCACAAATTGCCTGATTCTCCATTCTAACTAACTCCTTCGGTCAGTCACAAATTGCCTGATCCTCGATTCTAACTCACTCTTTCGATCAGTCACAAATTGCCTGATCCTTGATTCGATCTAACTCCTTCGAACAGTCACAAATTACCTGATCCTCGACTCGAACTAACTCCTTCGGTCAGCCACTAATTGCCTGATCCTCGATTCTAACTCACTCTTTCGATCAGTCACAAATTGCCTGATCCTCGATTCTACCTAATTCCTTTGGTCAGTCACAAATTGCCTGATCCTCGATTTTAACTCACTCTTTCGATCAGTCAAAAATTGCCTGATTTCAATCAGTCAGTGACAAATTGCCTGATCCTCGCTTCAAACTAACTCTTCGGTCAGTCACAAATTGCTTGATCCTCGATTCGAACTAACTCCTTCGGTTAGTCACAAATTGCCTGATCCTCGAGTCAAACTAGGTCTTTCAATCAGTCACTAATTGTCTGATCCTTGATTCTAACTCACTTCTGTCACAAATAGCAACAATGCACAAAAATAGAAAGCTTTACTCTGACGTGTTACGGACTGGTCTAAATAAACATTTCAATAAGCTACCATCAACAAAAACCTCAACTGTACCACGTATAAAATGTATAAATAGCAACAGTGGCTCAATCAAACTCTCAACAGGTTTGAGATTTTAACACAAACAGACTCCATGTCAGTATCTGTAGAAAATATCAGAAATCCTCCAGCCAAGACTAATCTCAAACCAAACAATACTCTAAAAACCTGTGTGTGGAACGCCCAAAGTTTGAGGCAGAAAACGCAAACAGTTAATGACTACAATGATGAGCATGATCTGGACATCTTTCTTTTCACTGAGACATGGCTTAAAGATGATGATAAAGTTGAAATTGGCGAGTTGGAACAAAATGGTGCATGTTTCTTTCTCAGTTCTCCTCGTTTAGGAAGACCAGGTGGTGGAGTAGGTTGCCTTGTCTGATCTGGCATACAAGCAATTAAAAAAGATCGAATGAAGACCAAGACCTTTGAACACATGGAAATCCAAATCCAACTAGATGGGAAAATTGTTACAATTCCTTTAGTGTATCGCCCAGAACCATCCAGCAAAAATAAATACAGCCTTGCCGACTTCTTTGTGGAATTCACAAAATTTCTAGGACTCTATCAAACAGTAAACAATGAAATCTTAATTACTGGTGATTTCAACTTTCATGTGAATAAACCAGGCGATAACAAAGTCATTCAATTTAACAATATCCTTGAAATGTTTGATCTTGTACAACATGTCTCAGCACCAACACACAAAGATGGTAATACGCTAGACCTTGTGATTACTCGAGAAAAATCTATATTGAACAGTTGCATGGTTAGTGACCTGCTCTCTGATCATAATTGCATTCTGTTTGACATTCCAATGAAGAAAGCGAATAAGCCCAAGAAGAAGGTCAGTTTCAGAAAAACCAGTAAAATCAATGTCCAAAGTTTCAAAAAAGACATTGGGAGACATCTGTCTGCAGATGGGCTCAATGACAAAGATCTCGGTGAACTTGTTTGCCTTTATGACTCCATGAAAGTAATACTTGACAAACATGCTCCAGTTAAAACATACGAAGTAACCCTGCGCAAACCTACTCCATTTAACAATGCCGATATCAAGATACTAAAATCAGCTAAAAGGAAAGCAGAGAGATTATGGAGGAGAACCAGACTTGAAAATGATTGGGAGTCATTCAAACAAAAACGAAATGCATTGAATCTGCGGCTGAGTCACCTCAAATCGGAAGATCTGAGAGTCAAGATTGAAGATTCTAATGGTGATGCAAAGAAGTTGTTCAAGTTACTGAACTCAAGTCTGAACAGAAAACAGCAACTACCTCTCCCACCACACACAAATGAAATCGACTTGGCAAATGATTTTAACAAGTTCTTTGATGAAAAGATTAAAACACTTAGGTCTCAGTTGGACTCTACACATATTGAGACTGTTAATGACATTGAAACTACCGCTCATACTCTGCGACACTTCAGACGCTTGTCTCAAACTGACATTAAGAAATTGATTGGGGAAATGCCAGTTAAACACTGTCAACTTGATCCTATTCCCACATGGCTTTTGCTTGAATGCATTGATGAATGCCTCCCAATTATAACCAAGATTGTCAATAAGTCACTCACACAGGGAGAAATGCCTCTTGAATTGAAGCATGCTTTAGTGAAACCTCTTCTGAAAAAATTTGGACTGGATCTAATCAAAAAGAATTATAGACCAGTATCAAATCTGTCTTTCCTTGGCAAACTAATTGAAAGTGCTGTTATTAAACAATACACAGACCATCTTGCTCTTAACAACCTGGATGATGTGAAACAGTCCGCTTATAGAAAATTTCACAGCACTGAAACCCTCCTGACGAAGATCCATGATGATATAATGTTGAATATGGCCAAAGGTGAGGTAACGATGCTTGTACTGTTGGACCTTTCAGCCGCGTTTGACACAATTGATCACAACATTCTACTGAAACGTTTGAAAAGCAGATACGGTGTTCATGATTCCGCACTATGCTGGTTTAAGTCATACATTTCTGAAAGGTCCCAGGCAGTGATAATTAACAACAAAACATCAACCAAACTGCCGCTCAAATTTGGAGTTCCTCAAGGCTCAAAATTAGGACCAATCCTATTTAATTCATACATCGCTCCCTTAAGCGAGGTGGCTGCAAAAAATCAAGTCAGAGACCAAAAGTATGCCGATGACGAGCAACTTATTCTCTCCTTTAAACCAACTTTCTTAGATCAGAGAAATGCAGTAGTTAAAATGGAAAAGTGCATTGCTGAAATCAGGAAATTTCTCCATGAAAACAAGCTTTGTAACAATGGAGAAAAAACAGAACTACTGCTCATTGGCAGTCCACACCAACTTAATAAACTCCAAGTATCATCAATCCATGTTGACAATGTCAAAATTAATGCAGCCGATCATGTAAGAAATCTAGGTGTAATCTTTGACAAAAACATGACCATGGAAAAACAAGTCAACAAAATGTGCCGGAATGCCTATTTCAATCTGAGAAATATCTCAAAAATTAAGAAGTCATTGGACAAGGAAACTTGCAAAACTGTGGTCAATGCTCTTGTGACTCCTCACCTTGACTATGGAAATGGTCTTCTATATGGATCATCAAGTCGTTTTATAAACAAACTTCAAGTGGCCCAAAACTCAGCAGTTCGACTCATTCAAAAATTAAAAAAGCATGACAGTGTAAGCCAGCATAGGAAAATGCTACACTGGCTACCAATTCCAGCTAGAATACAATTCAAACTCATGTTAACAACTTGGAAAGCAGTCAATGGACAAGCTCCTTTGTATATTCAAAATCTGATTCAGCCGAAATCTGAACGAAACTTCAATCTGAGAAGCAATAACAAAATACTCTTATATGAACCAACTCCCTACAATAAAAACAAATATGAAGACAGAGCCTTTTCGCATAGTGCTCCAAAACTGTGGAACCAACTGCCAGAGATCGTTAAGGCCTCTAAAACTTGTGAAGGCTTCAAGAGAAATCTTAAAACTCATCTGTTTAAGAGTTTCTACAAATAAATCCATCATGCACAAGCGCTACTGAGCAGTTTTAAACTGGAATTGGCGCTATATAAATGTCTATTATTATTATTATTTATTATTATAAAAAATTAGCAAAAATGTTTGAAAAAATTACAAAAATGTTCGAAAATTTTTTTTTTTTTCGTAAAAAAAAAAAATTACCAAAAATGCTCGAAAAACAAAAAATTACCAAATATGTTTGGAAATAAACAAAATTACCAAAAATGTTCGAAAAAAAAAATTCCAAAAAAAAGAAGTTTGGAAAAAAAAATTACCGTAAAATGTTCGAAAAAAAAAAATTTCCAAAAATGTTAAAAAAAAACAACTAAAAATCACCGTTACAAATATGTTTGAAAAAAAAAAATTACCAAAAATGTTTGAAAAAAAAAAAATTACAAAAAATGTTTGAAAAAACGTTTCCCAAAAAATCATGAATAAAAAAAAAAATTCCCAAAAACTAAATTTTCGATAAAAAAGGTTACTTTTTTAAAAACATTTTCAGAGATATCCTTTCCAACCTATTTTTTTTGTCCCAATATTTTTTTCCAAACTTTTTATGGAACAAACCTGAATACAAAAATGAATTTCGAGAGAAAATTTGGTAATTACAATTTAGAGTCTGTCTTTTAAAATTTATTTTTTGCGTTAAGGCAGTCCCATCTTCATGCTTTGGCATTTACATATTATCTGTAAAATCAGTTGTAAATAGCTAACTCTCACCTTGCATGTATCCCGGTAAGCTCCAGCCAGAAAGACCTGTCTCTTTGGTACAGTGGGTTTGATGCTGGAGACCTAAGCTTGAGAACATAGTATACATTTGTTAGAGTCTTATCAATATTTTAAAATTTTTTCATGATGATCATCATTCTAAAAATTATGTAGCATTCTTCTCATTTGAGAGAGGCTTTAATTATATTTGATACAGTAACAAGAAATTTTTCTTTTTTAAATAGAGGCGATTTCAAGATCAGCTAACGTAGCTTCACAGCCTGATTTTCCAGATTTAGCCTCTGGCCTGAGGTATATTTTTATCCAAATTTGGCATATCCACGCATGCTCCAGAGCACACATACACGCTTTTGGGACGCATGTGCAAGATTTGACACATATACACGTGTGGACGTGTCAAAACGTGCGCGTGTAGATTACAGGGCATGAGTGGTCATGCTATATAGTGCATGAGTGGACATGCCATATGGCGCATGAGTGGACATGCCATACAGTGCGCATCCAATTTGGTGAGAGGACACAACCCAGAGGCAGTGGCGTAGCTTGGGTCTGATCCAGATTTTTTTTATTTCATGACATAATATGAAAGACAATTTTACACAACTGTGAAACCTGTCATAATATTGTGATATGACAAAGTTGACACTTGATTATTTTTGGTAATATAGACTACTGTAGATGAAGATTTAAATTTTTAAGATTTTTTGATTTTCCCTGACAATCTGATACTAAGGGCACACAAAGAAGTAGGCTAGGCCTAATAATGAACAGTTCCCTTCTTAGACCCCTCCTACGCCTCCCATGGCTACTCACTGCTGGAGGGGCTCCTGTGCTGTGATATATAAACTGCGCTGGATGGCATGTCCAAGCTTGCGCTGGATGGCATGTCCACGATCGCATATAATATATCCGCATGTTCCTGAATGCAGGTCTACGCATGCGCTGGATGACACGTCCACAGGTGATCGTGAACAAATATATACACGTGTGATTATGCACGCAATTACACATACACACACGCGTGTATGTGCGCTCACTACCATGCGTGGGTGTGTCCTATTGTGATAAAAATATATATGCTGGCCTCCTGTCGAGAGGCCTGTGGTGCTCATCTATACATCAGCGAAGGGCTCATGCGTCGTCTCAAAAATTATTTTGAGAAAACTTTACCAAATTCGGTATTTTGTTTTGTAAACAGTGTGGCTGGGGTTCAAATGCAGGGGGGGGGGAGGGATGCAATTTTCTGGGGTACACTCTGTACTCATAGTTGTGTATGTCAAGCGCTGTGCGTTCCATGATGTGATAACCCTATGGATCCCACTTTTCTGGATCCACTGCTGAAAAAAGGACAGTAATATGAATATTATTTTAACTTACATTGGATTTCAGACTCTGTCACTGTCAGTTTGGAATATAAAGGTGATTTGATTGACATGGAAGATATCAGTGCGGATAATGGTATACGTTTTGCAGAACAATTTCCATCATAACGCTTTTTAATTAAACGGTGATACTATTGACTCGCTTTATTTTCTTTTTTTATGTGAAGATCATTAAAATAAGTATATTTTTTACTAATGAATGATATTTTCTAATCCGTAGATAAGTCATTGTAACTAATCAATGATATGTCTTGTGTTTCGCGTATGTTTTTTATAAGATATATTAGTCGCCTATGGAACAAAGAAATAAGAAATTAAAAAAATATCAAAAATTGTCACAAACGCAGTTATTGAAAATGTTACAATTATCAACACTAATTACCATTATCAAATGTAGAATGATACTTGATTAATGATCTTATCAATGAAAGATAGATAGATAGATATGGTAAGTGCAGCCCTCTAAGCCCAGTTCTGGGCGCTCACGAGGGTTGATTGATGAGATCGGAGAGAGAGCGGGAGTCCTCAACATGTTACACATTTACCCCATGTGAGGGATCTTTTACTTGCCCAGCATAGACACTGATACAAGGGGCCGCCAATTTAACGTCTCATCCGAACGACATCCAGCTGGGATTTTGCTCATGAAGGTATACTGAAAATTTTGGGTTCCCCACCCGGGGTTCGAACCCATGCAGGCAAACGTTATATCCTACTTCTGTTTTTTTTCGCTATGTGGTATTCGTAAGAGATCTAGTACAGATAAACCAATTCAACTGAATATAAATCATTCAGACGTCAACAGTAAACAAAGGTATGTTGGGTTTTATTGTCAAATAATTATTATTACCCAAGTAAAACTGAATTAGGTAACAACTAAAGCAGATAGTAATTGCTAAATGCAGTGCACTTATGGTAGAGGTGTGATACATACAGTACAACTCAAAATGAAGTTTACAAGAAAAGTTACTGTCAGAAGTCCTCTATTTACCTATTTTGCCCTCCTTTCTCCTATCCACCCCAAATCTCCTTTTAACTACCTTTGACTGCCCACAACAACCTTAGCCCATATTAAGAACTCTTTTAAGACAGTGCCATGGTTACAATTGCAATTGGCAAATGGGCACAATATCAAATAAATCAAACACAATGGGGGTGATTGAGTTTAAATTGGTGTTGTTTAAATGTAATTTTAAAAGGTAGTTTCAAGTAGGTAAAGGTAGGAAGTGATTCAGGGGTAGCCAAAAGGTGTGAAAGGGTGAAGTAGTGGCTGATTCTTCCTTCCTGCTGGGGTAGTCGTACTTTATTTTGCATTGTACTGAACGGTTGTTTGAATCCATACAGATCTAAACCTGAAGCAATATGAAGGTTCCTGTCCACCGTCAATTTATCTTTTAAGTCGTGTTTTTTTAAATGTATGTCACTGACTCGCCAGATGTAATTTTTGCATTCGACCATGCAATGTCCTCTATATATATATTTTAAATCAAACAATACAGTATTGACAAATCAAACCTCCTCAAATGGCTGCCTACAAAGACTTTTTTCACCAAAATTTTGCAGGACTTTTTTTAACTCCAAAGCTTGCTGATCTCCCCTCCACAAATAGCTATTGGTTACCTCTTTTTGCACATTGCATTGTAAAGTACCACCTGTAAGTAAGTGAAATGCATGATATTGTGCCATCGCATCAATGCTAAACATCCTCAACCAAACTGCTTGTGGAGACATGAAAAATATATTGGGTCATAAAGGCCGATGTATGAGGCATGTCGGATAACAATGGCAGCCAATTTTCTCTGCTGTAGTCGGAGTTAGGTATGGGTAAAAGTCTTTGATGAGTAAGTGAACCACCCTTCCCTATTAAATAACATTGGGCCTGTGTTTCACTTACTTATCAAAGACTTTGACCCATACCTAACTCAAACTAAAGCAAATAAAATTGCTGCCATTGTTATCCCACATGCCTCACATATCGGCCTTTGTGACCCAATATGTTTTCCTCTCATCGGATGAGAATTTGTGCTTATATATACACAAGCAGTTTTCCTGAGGATGTTTAGCAATTAGCATTGATGCAATGGCACCATTTCATGGGTTCCATTTACTTACAGGCGGCACAGTACATACGTGTCACTGTGACTTTTTAAAGAAACCTTAAATTCTAAAGTAAGGCACACTTCAAATGTGACCCAAATTATCCTAAATCCATAACTAATGACATTAAATTTTACAAATCCGGTACAATTAACAGAATTCTGGAACCATGACCTTTACAATCATGGGCTATTATTATGGCAATCTGAGTTACAAAGACACAATGAACCAAATTATCAGCTTTGCCAGAGGGACATATTTGGATCAGTTGTAATATTTTAATCAATCAAAATGCTAAATCAGCACATTCCAAAAACCTATCAACATTGATTATTCGGGTTTTAACTGGCTAATGATCGATTGATTAAAATCATTATTCCATTTATAAGTTTTATAAGTAGGTTGACATTTGTGTAGTTAACAACCTTGGTTTGTGAAAATATTCTATAGTAGGCCTACTTCCTTTCTTATCTATAATATCTAATATTCATTGAGGAACTTTAAGGTTGACTTAATCCAAATACACTCAAAAGAAACACATACAATGCACACAGAACAAAAATGCACCGTAAAACGGTTAAATGTGGAATCCTCACTAAAAGGGCCAACATAAAATACTGCATTCTCCCTTCCTTTATCTACAGATTCAAAAATTATTGACTGCACAGCAGTGTGTAGGACTGTGTATTGATTGTAAATTACCTTTTTGGCCCCTGATTTGGTTTAATGTATGGAAATAGCCCGCATGGCCACAGAACCACTTTGGCTACAATCAATACCTACACAGCCACCTGCTCCGCGCCTCATAAGAATTGTACTTTAAGCTGCAGCTCACTTGTTTTCTGCTCACTATTGGGATTACTGTTCTGGTTGTGGGATTACTATAATAACCTGGGAACGCCGGATAGTCCGATACAGGCAAAAACGTATTGTCGAGGGCTGTACTCTTAAGGCGTGGTGAGATTTGTGTCACTGGTTAGATTGTACAGTGGTACCTGCATTGTAAGACCCCCTGTTGTAAGACCCCCTGTTGTAAGACCGACTTGCCTTATGTGACCGCCTTCCTCCCGCACAAACTTGTACTTTTAGTGCATTTTTCACCCCAATGAGAGACCGCACCCCTCGAGAGATCGCTTCTAGAGTGCAGAAGGGATGGTCTCATAATGCAGGGACAACTGTAATATACATATTTATATGTAAGAAGTAGTTCACTTTATGAGGCCACCCTATCTTCGGTCACGAAGTGGTCTCTTGTGAGGATACAGGATACAATACACAAGATACAAATTTTCTCTAATATCGGAGTTTACAGCGACAACATTAATAACTAGATTTCATACCGCTTGCGGAATGTAACGAGGTGCCTGTGTGGGGTCTTATATCTGTGGCTTCTGTTGGCTTTACTGCCTTGGCTTTTTATGGGCAGTCAGTTGTGTCATGATACACAAAGAGTCTTGGAGAGGAAAAGTGACTACTTGCTTCTTTTTATAAGTGCATTACATGATATTTTCAAAGGGCATACAATGAAACAAGAAGTAGCGAGATCACATTGATTGCCATCATCACATAGATTGCTCCTACTAAAATTTATCATTTAGTTATTAGCCTGTACTGGTCTGGTCTGAACCAATACCTGTCCTGGCACAGGCTAAATTGGTCTGGTCTGATCCAGTGCCTGTCCTGACACAGGCTAATTGGCGCGAAAATCAAACAATTCTGTGACCTGCAGAGTCCTAAATTGGCAAATTTCACTGACTGATTTAGGCCATTTAGCAAACTTGGAAACATTCTGAATACCCACATGTGATGCTGAAGATGTTTAAGGGTTAATGCCGACACTTTTCAACTGTCATGCAGGCCTTTGAGAGGCTAAAAACATGACCAAAGTTTCAGCAATTTTTTTGCAGCATTCTGCAACTTGTACGATTCCTAAGGAGGTGCCATGCACAGGCACCTCCAATAACTGCTATTTAGTCCGAGGCGATTAACAATAACAGTAAAAATGGAAGATATATATTAAGAACATCAGTTAAACTGTGTAATTACGGTTTTAAAATGACTCCGCTATTAAATACTTTGCCTGGTAAGGCAGCACTGTTGAATAAAACCATTTAGTCCACACAGATAATTAGGACGCAGTCACTCATCAGGCTGCAGGGCCCTGCGGAGCCAGTGTATTCTCAACAGTGTTTACCTGACATTATTATAATGTGGCATTACATATCATCAAACTTTGACTATTTAGAGTCGTACAATTATTTGCAAACTATAATAGATTTTATCATACATTATCTAATACGTTATAATGCACATATCACACGGAGTCCGATCCGGGTTCACCTCATTGGCGTGTCCTCCTCCTGTCCTAATTAGCCTACCAAGTGCATACATACAGGACGTAAAACCCAAAACATCCACCCATCCATCCGG
This sequence comes from Platynereis dumerilii, assembly GCA_026936325.1. Lineage (NCBI taxonomy): Eukaryota > Metazoa > Annelida > Polychaeta > Phyllodocida > Nereididae > Platynereis > Platynereis dumerilii. Next base: position 50,352,524 of record JAPTHN010000009.1, read on the forward strand.
TCCGGGTTCAATTTGAGCTGAGTTGGACAGCAGTTTCAATCATTCTTTGAGTCAATTAGCCTGCAAATGCATATATATAGGATGTAAAATTCAGATCATCCATGCATCTTAGGGGCTCCCAATTGCTGAACTGTTTTTACACAGCAGTAATTTCAATCATCATTTGCCTCATCTTTGTAATTCTCCTCCTGTAGTAACAATTAGCCTACCAAGTGCATAAACACAGGATGCACAGTCCTACTCATTTAACCATTGCTCTTCTTCTTTTCAGCCATTAAGAAACAAGGACACGCTCCCATCCTCAAGAGACATGTTGAAGAAACAAGAGGCGGACATCTTGTTTGACGGTATCGGAGGTTTCGGACGATACCAGCGATTCCAGTTCCTCATCCTCAGTCTATTATCGATCGTCAGTATCGATGTTTTGTACTTCAACTTCATATCGTATGTTCCCGATCATTGGTGCAAGAGTGATGTCCATGAAGCCTTCCAGAATCGGACCACCGACCACATCAAAAATCTCACCATACCTTGGGATTACAAGAGAGATCAGTTCAGGTAACTTCTTGATTTTTATTATGTGCTGAAAAAATCTTTTCTTGCAGCTTTTTTGCAATCTAAGCGCGTATAAACCAAAAAAAATATTGTCCAAAAAAAAAATTTCTGAAAAAATAATCAGTCCAAAAAGAAATTGTCATGGCCAGGTCTGTAAAATCTGATATTGACCTCAACCGAATTCCATAATTGTATAATATCTTCCATTTTGTATCATTTTCAGTCAATGTTCAAGGTACTCTTATCCAAAATCATTCACTGAAAATCACCAAGGCAACCACACGAAGAACGAATCAGAAATTGTCAAGTGTGAAGATTGGGAATTTGACGATAGCATTTTCCAGGACACAATAGTCACACGGGTAAACACTTACTTTAATCTTTATTGCATGCAATGTTCATTGTACAAAAACTGGCAAGGGTACACAGTTTCGGTGCAGTTCCCTCTGAATAATATTATTCCCGGCTGAAGGTCAATGCCCTGGCTAAATATTTTGACTTTGACAATCTGAAGATTTCGTCCGCATTTATAATTGCATGCAATTTGCTAAAAAAGAATTTAAGAAATTATAATAGTGCAGATTCTCAAAAATCCGGGTAAAGATCCAATTGTGAAAGTTTAAAGCTTACTTTTGTTGGGACCAACGTTTGCTAGGAAATACAAGCATAATCAGGTCACTGAATACTGAGCTATTGCCTTGAAGTGAATCGAATTTCAAAATTCTTTTTTCCTTGCCAAAATGTTTATATGACCCTTAGCAAACCCATGAGGCTTCTGTTTTTTCCAAGTCAGTGATTTAAGACTCGCTGTGCATAATATTACATGAATCGAATTGCTTGAGTCATGAAAATTAATATGCTTTTTTGTGTCTCCAACTCCCAAGTTAATGCATCCACATTCGAAATGAGGGTTCAGTATTCACAACAGGTTAGGAGCTAAATACTCATGGCATAATAAAATCAGTTTAGTAGTTCAAAGTACCATTTCTGTAATCAATGGTGCATCACTAAAAGATGGAATAAAGCATTAATCCTCATTGTGCTGGTAAAATAGGATGTTTGCTTCATGACAGATACAGTGATCCCTGCGTTATAAGACTACCCCTTCAACGGCCATGAGGCGGTCCTCTTTGGGGTGAGGTCTCTCGTCTGGGTGCAAAATGCAAAAAAAAATACTACTTAGTGCGGGAGGAAGGGTGTCACATAAGGCATGTCGATCTTACAACAGGGGTCCTTACAACGCAGGTACCACTGTCCATGATTTTTTGTGAATACTTCTATTATAACCCCTATTAGTTCTGGAGATATCACAAAGAAACATACTTGCATAAACCAATAGCAGGCAGTATGGAATCAACTGATTGTAAATCATCTTTCAGTGGAAATTGGTCTGTGATCGACGATGGATGGTGGACATTCTGCCGACGGCCCAAAGTTTTGGCATTTTGTTTGGATCCTTCGTTGCTGGAATGATGGCCGACAAGTAAGTTGATCGGTTTTGATTAGGGTATGTTGGGTGAATTCCAACCCCTTTTATTCATGGGGCAAATCCGCCCTTACTGGTTTAAGCAATTGTACTTACTGTCATGAACATAACATGAGGATTAAACTATCTTGACAAAAGAAAAACAATGTCAACTTGTTTGTTGAAACAATCTACTGCTATGACTTTAATTATCTGTTTGTTTGCTACTGTTTTTAATATTTTGGGGCCGTATTTGCCCGTGGGCCGGATTTCCCCCACCTAACCCTTGACCTCATTGCTTGTTTCTTAAACATGATGTTCTGACCCTGGAAAATCCGGAAGCTTACTGACAAATTTGTGAGTTATCACACTGCCAAGGATCAGCAGTAAACAAACAATTGGATTATTGATTATTTTTTCAAAAATTATGACTTAAAATGTATAGGGAAAGAAGTGCATGAGGTCAAAGTCAGTTAGAAACTTAATTTTTGGCTTCTAACATGCATTTTTGTTTCTGACATTTTCGCGTTTTAACATACATACATTTTTTGTTTCCTAAAAATCGGTGTCTAAGTAAAAATCTCCAGATTCTCATATGAGATTAATTTTACCTTCAGAAGATGTAATGTATTCTTGCAAACGTCATTGCAAATTCTGGCTAGAATATACTGCATCTTCTGAAGTTAAAATTTTAAAATGATAAGTATTTCTTCATTCAATAGAATCAAGAATAAAATTAAAAAAAATTTTTTTATTACTTAAAAATGTATCTGGACATTGTTGGATTGTCTGAAACATAACAAATGAACCATTTCAGGCTCTGAGGGTAACATCTAAAAATATTTCTAATGCATCTGAAAATATTCCCAATGCACCTGAAAATATTCCCAATGCATCTGCTATAGGAGCTTGCTGTCTAGACTATTAAAACATAGGAGATTATCTGTTTGAATAAATTGGGAGTATTTGTCCGAAAACAATTCAAATCCAACTATTTCCTGCTAAAAATATTGCACGATATACAAAAGTTACAGTATTTTATACATATTCATGAGAGGATAATGTTGTAATACTGACACTGACAAATGTATCATTATCTGATATTTCTTTTTGTCAATGAAACAATACATATAATACATATAATTATTATTATAAAGAACGAACAGAATTATGTTATTCAACTGAACTAGAGACTAAAATATGAAGACTAAGAAGAAATATATCAACAACATCTGCCATCATTTCCATTATTACATTCTTCCTATCTTTTTGTTTCAAAATAGAAATTTTGCATATCAACATGAAATTCTGCCCCCTCCTTTATTCGTTCTTCTAACAGTAGGCCTTTTGTACAACAATGGCATACTCGAATTTAATATGACGCAGTCAATAAGAATGGATAGCCACTTCTGGTCTTACCCTAATTTTATATGACACATTTAGTTGATAAATATGGATAGCATAGCCACTTCTGGTCATACTCAAATTTATATGACACATTTTGTTGATAAATATGGATAGAGTAACCACTTCTGGTCATACTCTAATCTTATATAACACAGTTGGTTAATAAATATAGATAGCATAGCCACTTCTGGTCATACTCAAATTTTATATGACACAGTTAGTTAATAAATATGGATAGCATAGCCACTTCTGGTCATATCCTAATTTTATATGACACAGTTAGTTAATAACTATGGATAGCGTAGCCACTTCTGGTCATACTCAAATTTATATGACACAGTTAGTTAATAAGTACGGATAGCATAGCCACTTCTGGTCATACTCTAAATTTTTATGACACAGTTAATAAATATGGATAGCATAGCCACTTCTGGTCATACTCAAATTTTATATGACACAGTTACTTAATAAATATGGATAGCATAGCCACTTCTGGTCATACTCAAATTTTATATGACACAGTTACTTAATAAGTATGGATAGAGTAGCCACTTCTGACCACTCATGTTGGTTGATTGATGAGAAGTGAGAGAGAGCAGGTCTTAGAGTCCTTATCATGTTCCATATTTACACTCTTCAGCCTGTCTGCAAGTGGACTACTGTTTCATTGCCACTGCTTTTTCCAGCTTTTGTAGAACATATGCTGTCATGTGTTGCACCAAGTGGCAAGTGTGAAATTCTGCAAGCTTCAGCGAGCGGTCCACACCAACTCAATCTTGAGAACTAAGAAAATTTTATCTGGAAGAAACCAGGGCTGTTTATGAGTATGCAGATGGCCTTGTCTACTTTCTTAGAGCATGTGATTGGCGAGTCTTACTCTGGTTTACCTCCATGTTAAATAGAAACTTTGTGAATGTGCCATGAAATTGGAACTATTTCTTTGGAGCTCAATGCTGAAACACACATATGTACAAAACTAGCTTTTGCATCACATGGCAGCAGCATGCAGTTCTCATTTTCACCAGACTACTCTTCAGCAATATTTCACTTGCTGTGCGCAGACACTGATACTATAGGAGCTGAGCTGCACAGCAAAATGTCATGGTGTCAGACATACTCACACGCTATGTCTGATACCATGACATTTTTCCATGTAGCTCAGCTCCAGTACTTGGGTTAATTTTATACCGTTGTTACCTGGCTTTGTGCCTGTATAAATGAAATACCCGAGGTGTAATGGTAAGGCTACCATAGTTGCCAAAGTTTCTGATCTGTAAATCAGACTTTACAGAATTGCCCAGGAACAGTTGTCTTCTTGTTTTCTTTCTCGTTTTGTAATCCGAACAATATCACTGAAATACGGTTATAATAATTGTGTGCTATCGAAACTGCATTACAACTATGAATACTGCTTACATATTATGTATAGTATGGTATACATGTCTCAACCTTAAACCAATCTTGTTTATGTCTCTTCCATGTGTCGCTGAATAAAACCAATTTTTCTATAGATCATTATTGTAATTTTCCAGATACGGACGACTGTTAACCCTCATAATCTTCACGCTGCTGAAACTCGGCTCATCTGTCGTGTCGATGGTGGCACCAATGTTCTCTGTCCTCGCAGTAGCAAGATTTGTCATGGGTTTTTGTAGCCCAGGGACTTATACTGTTGGCTTCATTTTGGGTGAGTATTGTGGCTTATGCATCATTTCTACTGGGATGGTTAATCCTTAAATTGTTTAATTAATTTTTAAGAGAGATTTTTTTCTGGAATTGCTTTCATGTAGCAAAAAACTAAGCTATAAACTTTAAGGCTCTGGTGCTCTGTGGTGCTTTGTACATACAAGTCACAAATATTACCTTATATTAAGAAGGGGGCATTTGGTAACATAGAGCTGTAGAGGTAATCAAAACATTGTAGCAATAATAAAAAATAAACTCTTTGCGACACTAATCATGCTACACCTGTAAATTGTGTAGATTGCAATATTAAGATTACGTTAGAACTTCTACGAGCATAAATGTATAGTGCCATTGTTTGGTAGTTTGATTTTTTTCAGTACCTCATCGCAGAAGGCGTTGTTACACGTGTGGGAAAATTGGCTTGTAACTAGGTATGAGGTTGTGTGATATACATATGCCAAACACTTGGCAATGTCACAATGACAACATAACTAATCTCATTTACAAGTTTTTTAGGTTCCTCTTCCATATGTCTTTTGGCAGGATCTGGAAATTGGATGATCGTCATCAACCAACAGAGGTACCCTACCGACCAAAACCAGGTTTCAAGCCATCCACAGAACGTCGTTATGCCAAAGGTCCCGGATCTTCAAGTCCATGACCCTGTCACTATTTTTTCTGAGTCCCTAATAATCTGTTTTCGCAGCAAAGTGTAGAAAAACACAGCCGTCAGGAAGAAGATAGCGACTACATATATATTATATTTTATAATATATAATTCAGTCAAATGAAACCATTGTGGTGTTGCCAACCCCGTTGGCTACCACTTTGTACAGAAAAAAATGTGAAGTGATGGTCAAGAGGCACAAAGAGAGATGGTGGCAAAAAGTTGGTGGTCATAAGGAGTGATGTTCTGAAGATTAGGTGGTGCTGGTATGAAGATAAGCCAGTTGTAAGAAGACAGGCTGGTACTATGAAGATAAGGTGTGACCTACAGAAATGTGACGATGTTGTAGTACCATATCATCATCATGTTGTACCCAAAAACAAGGTGTCAAAACGTGGTGTCCCAATATGATGTCCAATTCGAGTGATCCCATTCATTTTTTGTGTGGTACATCATCTACCTTATATCATCTACATGGGGTACAGTGTGATATACTTCTGGTGTGCTTTATTCTAACAACATTGACAGGTACGAGGTGTCCTTTTCTACGTCTTTAATGTAATCACAGAGAAAACTTATAAGATGCATTCAAATTCTGGACCACATTGCAGTCTGGCTGTTTGGAATTAAGTAACATAAGTGCCCTTGATGATTCTCTGAATATTGAAGAACATTAAAATCTGGAAGCCCTTCAGCCATAGTTACATGTTAACATTAAAATCTGAAAGCTTTTCAGCCTCATTGACCAGTTGTGAGTAATCGTTAAAATTTTCTACATAGAAATTGGTCTTTAAAAAATATTACAAATATTCTAAATTATAAATTTGCATTTGTATGACAAATTTGCATTCGTATTTATGGTACTCATTTCATTTCTTTAAGCAATATCCTCAAATTCAGAGTTTCATCAATATTATTAGATGAGACATACCCTTTAATTTTTTTTTATCAATCTTGACATACCTCGATTGTTATCGAATAATGATTTGCAGAAAACCTTTGGGAAGCAAAAATATTCCCTTCAGGACTGATCAAATTGATAGCTACCTCAATTTTTAACATGATGTCTAAGTGATTCGATTTCCTGAGAAATACCAGTGGACAGTTATAGAGTGTATCTGCAGAGTCACAATTGCTTTCATTTGCATAATTAGTTCATGCAAGGAATCATGGGTAGGATGTTAATCATTAATGCCTTTCAAGAAGAAATTCTATTAATGATTCTGACTTGGTTTTAAGAAAACTTATTTAACTGTAAATGAAGAAACGTATGTTGAATATTTTTTGTTGGCATAATTTTCTGTTGAAGCTTACTCAATTCAAATTGTGGCTTTGTACACACTTTATAGAAAAATCCCTAGCTTAGTTGTATACGTTTCGATTTCAAAATTAATTTGCTTTCCAATGATGTTTTGCACAATAACAGTCCAGCTATGTTCTGAACCTTACAGACCATAAGACCTTTCATCTAAAATATCTGAGTGGCAATTTGCACTTTAAGATACATAATCTTTAAGATATTGTATTTTAAGAATAAGGGAAATTTTTTAAGATGCTATAGACAGCAAAGGTCCAGAATAGTATTGCATAGTAACTGGTACAAATTCAACAAGCAATGAAGTTGAACATGAGACCACAACCTGATTGATTGTTTTGCCAATATTTAGCGATGGAGACCACCCAACCACACCACCGAACGTGGATGGGAGTGCTCATATCCCTCATGTTCGCTGTCGGATCTATGATCTTGGCCGGCTTCTCCTACCTCGTCCGGGATTGGCGACTTGTCCAGCTCCTTGGAATCGTACCAACAGCCTTCTGCGCTGTGACAATAATATGGTGAGTGCCTTTGAAATAAGGTGTGATTTATTTTCAGGTCCGCATATGCCAGGAAAAATTGCACTTATGTAGTTCGAGCATCCAAAGGGAAAACCTAGTAAGTCACATTTTGGACCAAATTGAGTTAAGGTCAAAAGCAGACTTCTGAGATTTGTTTCAATATAATTAAGTTTAGATTTTTCAAGAAGCGGCCCATTACCTCAGAATGACACTGGCAAATCCCAGTATGTCCATTTCTTACTGCAAGGACTGGAATTTAAAATTTTCTCACAAACTCCAAAATGTGCCTTACTAGGTTTTCCCTTTGGATCTAGAGGTATTATTCAAGGAAGCTGAGACAAAGTTACGGCAAATTATTTGTCTCTCATGATGAGTCGTTTCTTCTTTTAAAATCTACAAATGTTCACAAAGCCGATCTGAAATAGCACATAATAACACTGGATGTGAGTGGTCCCCAGATCAAAAGCAATACTCATGCATTATACTTATTCTTTGGCATTCTCACTGACTGTTTAATACTGGTGGTCTCTGATGACTTGATTTTGATTTATTTCAAGTTAATTTTAGCTGCTATCTCTTAACTGCAGGTCAAGAATTCGGAGTAGCAAATATGTACCTCAAACCTTGAGTACTGATTCAGGCAGAGAGTTTAATTGCTTTACCAGTTGCAAGTGTCAACAATTGAAATTTCTGATAAGTAAATTATAAGTGTATTGAGAATAAGTTGTTCTTGGTACCAGGTATATCCATGATATGTTGAATTATTGTTCACTGAGACTTACTTTTTGCCATCCTGTGTCACTCACATGTGAACAAGACCTCTAGCAGAGAGGTTGAAACATTATGTCAACAAAAAGTAAGTCTAAGTGAACAATAATTCAACAAATTGTAAGTGTTTTTTTTTCATTATTAGAAGAATATTGTTATTCATTGCCAATACGAGTAACTCTATTACCTTTCAAGACTGAAGATAAAGAATTTAGTGTCTGATAGATAGCCAAAGATATTCAGTACTGATTCAGGCTGAGAGTTCCGTTGCTTTACCAATTGCAAGTGTCAACCATTGGCATTAAATTTTATGATGAGGTACAAAAAAATGTTTTTCAGAAAAATATTTCTTGCCAATTAAGTAGGCCTAATACTGTTATCTCTCAAAACTGAAGATCAAGAATCTAGTGTCTGATAGATAGCTGAAGACATTAAGTGCTGATTCAGGTTGAGAGTTTGACTGTTTCTTTTTCAATTGCAAGCATTTAGCTAAATAGTTCTCATAAGTTACAAAAGTCGCTCTCTTTAGCAATTAAGTAGATCACATGTGAGTAGTTATTGCTGCAAGAACATTGAACAGTGTACAAATATTCCAAACACGGCCTCAGTTTTGTTACAGCCAATATTATCCATGAATATTTTCCTTTACTATTTCTCCTTCTATTTTCAGCTTCCTACACGAGTCTCCAAGATGGCTTCTACAAATGGGAGACATCAAAAAGGGCGTTCGTATTCTCACAAAAATAGGCAAAGTGAATCTACAACCATTTACCGAAACTACCGAAACCTTGTTTAATTACCAGGTAAAGAGTTTACTGCGAATCTAAGTCATTGTTCAGTTGAAAAATCCTAAAAATTTTCACTTGAATGTTTATTATAAAAAATATAAAATTGAAGTAGTGAGCTTAATATCAGACACTGAAGTATAACATGACATAATTATAAAGGATCTAATCCTTAATAATTTTGTAAGGCCGCTGATATATAGTATGAAATGAAGTATTTTACATTGTTATTTTTCTGTTTGTAATCTTAAAACAATAAACTGAAATTCAAGTCGGTAGTTGGCCTGCTGACAAAACTTACCCCATACACTATTGAGATACAATTTGGTTACATGACAATAATCATATATCAAGAAAAAAGAGAAAAAAAAATCTTAAATTATTGCTTAAACTTAAGCAAAAGTACAAACACTGTGCAAGTACAACAGTATGCATCAGTGTACAAAATTTTGTTAAATTTTCAGAAAATGACAATGAAGGAAAACCCCAAAAAAGGATCACCAAAGATACTGTTCACCTCAACAACCATGAGAAAGTACACCTTTGTCTGTCTGTTTGCATGGTAAGACTTACTCCAGTGATTGAGATTTATGTCTTATACGTGTAACTCATGATGCATCATATGTTATAATATGTGTATATACATTGTGCCTCACACATCTTATAATAAATTGTATAACACATGACGGGCAAGACCTAACAATAAATTTAATGACCCTGCTGCTAATTAGTACAACATTGCAGCAGGGTTTTTCAAACTGGGACCTACCAACTTAGCTGTGTTAAGAGAGATGAGCACAGGAGGGCCCACAGGCCGGTATCATGTTACAGAAATTATACAACACAAGGTGGACAAGACCCTAGGAACTAAATTATTTTTATAACTCTTCTCCCCATTAGAATAACATTACTGCAGGGTAGCTCAAACTGGGACTGCCTTAGGGCGTACCAAAAAACAACAATGTTCTTAGATTTTTGCACCTGTCGGAGGAATTGTGCCTTTTGGTGAGTGAATCAGTTGGAAAAAAAAATTTTTGAAATCGGTCAACTCCTTACGCCGGTTTACCCCCTTTGAATAATAAGGGGTCCGAAAACACCAAAAATTGCCGTTTTTATGCAGTTTTTGTCACTAAAGACAGTCACAGATGAAATATTTCACCCAAAATGCTGTGCATACCCATCAGGCAAGGTTATGACATCTATATAAAACAAACTTGACAATTTTGGTGATGAAATTTATCAAAATGGACATTTTTCAAGGCAAAAATGCCAAAAATCGCAATTTTCCCTTGATTTTTAGCATGTTTTTTTCCTAAATGAAGTCCATTACAGATACATTTCTTATCTGGCAAATGTTTTTTGTTCAGTGATGAAGCCTTTTTACCCTAAAGGTATTATCATTGTCAACCCTTGTGCCCTAGATCATTGCAGATCTTGATTTTGCAATGCTGAATACCAAATAATATGAATAATATCAATCTTCTTTCGGTTTACCTTGCTTGTGTTGAACTGTGCTGATAAATTGCAATATGAATTTTTGTATGTCATGTAGATGACAATAACCACATAAAGAACCTAAAAGGAAATAGTATCTCAAAGTTCCTATATTGTGTAAAGACTACAATCATTCATGATAACAATATATAACCTGCAATGTAACAATATATAGTATGATTTAATTCAAATGGCATCCATTCCAAAATATATCTGCTCACCAAGTGCTGATCACCATACTGACTGACAATCTTTCCAATCATTACTATGATAAGTTACTGATGACCTCTAGACGTAGCCAGAGTAGGGTTGGAACTTAGAACATCTACTGCACACAGGGTAGATACATGCAGACCACATTGCATACCACTATGCGATTGGTGCCACTGCCACACATGAATACCAAATATTAAATCCACATTAATCTACACTATTTCTAAAAAAGTTAGGTCCAGAAAGAAGACACCACACTGTCACCACAGAGGTGAACCATAAGTTCCCATTGTGCATTTCTTAGATCAGTTATGTCATTTATGAAAGTGAGCCCTTTTACACCATCATTACCTTACTGCTGTGGTACTGGGCAAGAAGTTGGAAACAGGAAATTACATGAAGCAGGAATTTGCCCACACTTGGAATGCCTACATATGAGGGTTGAGCATGGGAATGCCAGTCAGTGTTGAGAATGACTGGTAAAAGGTTCTTAATATCGCATATAAATATTTCAAGTTGTAAATTTTATTTATTTTGCTTATTTGATTTGATTTGTGATAGCCCTTTCCACCTTTTATACTTTTACTGAATCAGTGTTGTGTCTGTATTGTGTGAATGATCTAATTCTTGATATCTAACTCATTCAGAAATCATTGCTATCTAAGTAGTAGCAAGTCTGCATAAAATTGACTTATCGTGAGGAGTTTAAAACCCAATCTGAATCTCAAGCTGGCATAGAGTCAGTATCAATTACTTTACCAAGCTAAGACAATGATAAGCAGAATTGTTTCTAATAACTGATGGTTGATAAAGATTTGCTGTGAGAGGTTGACCAGTAAAACAATTTATCAATTTTGTAGCATTGAGTATGTTTAGGGTTCCTACATCATAATGATTAGCAAAGTACACATAAATCAGTCTTTATAATCCATTTTCGTTGTAGGATCATTGCAATTGAGAATATAGGCCTCTCAACTGTAAACAAATACAGTAATTGATAATACTAGCTACAAAATAATACATAAAACTAAAAAACCATGATGGAATTGAAGCACGAACTGCAGTGTAAAACTGTACATTTCATAGGTACTTCAGTCATAAGTAACAAGACAAACGACAAGATTAATAATTTCATAGCATCAACTTGAGTAAAAAAAGAATTATTTGCAATAGATGGCTTATTTTTAAAGACTTCAGGGTCGACAAGGATGTCACCAATGGGATAAAATGGCTTCATAAATAAAAAAAAACATTCATCTGTCAAGAAAAGTATCTATAGTGGCACTGTATCTAAGAAAACATGCTAAAACGAAGCGAAAAATTGTGATTTTTTTACATTTTTGCTTAAAAAAAGGGCAAAACAGATAAATTTCATAAACAAAATTTGTCAAGTTTGTTTAATATAGATGTCATAACCTTGCCTGATGGGTATGCACAGCGTTTTGGGTGAAATATTTCATCTGTGACTCTCTTAAGTGACAAAAACTGCATAAAAACGGCGATTTTTGGTGTTTTTGGACCCCCTATTATTCAAAGGGGGTAAACCGGCGTAAGGAGTTGACCGATTTCAAAAAATTTTTTTTCCAACTGATTCACTCACCAAAAGGCACAATTCCTCCGACAGGTGCAAAAATCAAAGAACATTGTTGTTTTTTGGTACGCCCTAGACTGCCTGTCCCATAGAAATACATAGAACGGACATGAGGCTCTAGCAGATGAAGCAACCAAATCCACCATCTTCGAACTGCCTCGCAGCCTGGCATTTGGTAACCGTGACGTCACCAATAATAGTGACGTCACTAGTAACAATGGCATCATGTTACATCACAATCAGCCAAACACAACATCTTGTTGCTCCTGCTGTGACGTCACAATGACGTCATGTCTCAGGGCAGTTCCAACATGGCGGATTTGGTGACCTCATCTCGAGGTGGCGTCATACAGCCTCATGTCCGTTCTATGTATTTCTATGGCCTGTTCTTACTGTGTCAGAAGAGATGAACATCAGAGGATGTAGTACAGTACAGGAGTTTTTTAAACAAACATAACGCTGGTGAAAATACATAAACTGATGGATTTTCGTCTTAATTTCCAGGTGTTCAGTAAGCTTCATATACTACGCACTTTCTCTGAATGCTAACACTCTGATCGGAGACATTTTCCTCAATTTCTTCTTCCTTTCTGCTGTTGAAATCCCCGCTAACTTAATAGCACTCCTTGGCTTGAGATCCAGGGTATTCGGACGACGCTACACTCATGTCATTGCATTTCTCGTGGCAGGAATCGCATGTTTCATCTCCGTGCCCCTGTTGATTGTGTTTGGTAAGTAGATCTTTCTTCAGTTTAATTACCATCATATATTTCAAACATTAGGTTACTAACATTGCTCTCAGTACTATGAAGATATGCATGTACATTAAACATTTATAAAATGAGGCTAATCTTAAAATCTAGCTTTACATATCTATCCATGTCTATATGAATACATGTAAACTAAGCTAAACATACAGTACAACCCAAGAATGTGAGAAAATTTTCTGTCAGAAGTCCTCTGTTTACCTATTTTCCCCTCCTTTCTCCTCTTCACCCCAAATCTCCTTACACAACTACCTTTGACTCCTCACCACAACTTTATCCCATATTAAGAACTCGATTAAGACAGCATGTAATGTAATTGCAATTAGCAAAGGGGCACAATATCAAAGAAATCAAACTCAATGGGAGTGATGGAGTTTGTTTGGTGTTGGATAAATGTCAATTCAATGCAATTTTAAAAGGAAGTTGTAAGTAGGTAAAGGCAGGAAGTGATTGAGGGCGGAGGGTCAAAAAGTGTTAAAGGGTACACTAGTGGCTGATTCTTCCTTCCTGCTGGGGTAGTCTTACTTTATTTTTGAGTTGTACTGTACCCTATATATATGTATTAAACTATCCACAATTACTGCTGCTTAAACAAAGGATAAAGAAATTTCAGTAAACTTTAAATGGAAATGGATAGTTATGGATATGCAGTGATAAGTCAGCCTCATCTTATTATTATGAATCTCAATTTATCTAAGCCTACCCCTATGTATCAGGGTATAAAATAAGCGTGCAACGATCCCAAAATGTGCAGTGATCAATCTGAAATGTGCAGTGATCAATCTGAATTTGTGCAGTGATCAAAATTCAAATTCACCCTTTTTGTGCTAAATTATGGTGAACTGTAGAATCCCCACAATATACTTTGTTTTTCAACCAATTTGATACTTGGGCCATTCTAAAATTTCGGGAAAATTTATGTCAATCATTTTTTCTTTTCTTAAATTGATGATGGTCAATTGGTCATCTTTTGGAAATTTGTGATGCTTGATATCTCAATGCCAGCCCTTAAGAACACTGATTGGTTAATCCGTATCAATGGCGATCGTCTGCAAAGACAATACGCGCAGTGATAAAATTTCCTTATTTTATACCCTGCTATGTATCCATAGCAATCTAGAATAACTGTTGCATATACATGAATCAAGAGATTTCAGTAAACTTCAAAACGAAATAAATAGTTAGGGACCGTTCAGAATTTATGACCGGGGAGTGGGAGTTTTGATGGAGGGGGTACTAACTTTTCACATGTTTCCCAAAAGGGGGGTAGTAATTATTGACAACATTGTCGAAGGGGGAGATAAGAAATTTAAACAAAACAAAAATGTTTAAAATGTAGCTAAATGTGCAAACGCTCTGTGCTCTTTTACGCGCAAAAATCCACTAATCTATACGCGTTATCATCCAAGGGCACATGTATAATGGTGTTTGTGTGTATAACTGTGTATTGCTTTGTATGTGGAGGAGGGGTACTAAAAATACACTTGAAACCAAAGGGTGGGGTACTCAAAATCCTCATACAACTCAAGGGGGGGGGTATCAATTTTAAACGGGAACTTCCAGCAAAACTCCCACCCGCCAGTCATAAATTCGGAACGGTCCCTTACGGATATCTGTAAACAGTTAAATTAAGCCACTTTTGGAAATTTGCTACTGCAAAGGAACTTTAAATAATATTTTTATTTCAATAGTATGCGCTACTCTCTTCCAGGAAAGTCAAACATTACCACTGGCCTAGCTATCCTTGGCAAAGCAGGAATAACGGCAGCTTTCACATCCATCTACATCTACACAACAGAACTCTACCCGACCGAGGTCAGGAGTTGGGCGTTGGGACTCTGTTGCATGGCGGGGAAACTTGGCAGAGTCATGGCGCCTTTTGCTGGGGAAACTTTGGTGAGTTAAATTTGTATTTTTCATACCAAATACTGAGATGAGAGGGTTGGTCTTGGGATGGCATTGTATGCTGCCAATCGCTTGGTCCAGGTTTCGAATCCAGCTCTTCCTGACTCACCTAAGCCTATTTTGGACTGCTGTTTCAATCATCCTTCGCTCATTGCTGTGTCCAGTTTATGTACTAATTGCCTACCAAATGCATAAATACAGGATTCAAAGCCTCAATCATCCATCCGTCGTACCAAAACTGTTATGTTCGAGTCATGTGTAACACCCACCCTCTATGCCTGTAGATCTATCATTATGGGGGAACTGTGTGGCATTTCATTGGGATTAACTCCAGGGGGATTTCCAGCTTTAAAATGCCTTCAGCTCTCGAAGATTTCCGTAATTAGTTTTCCCCAAGAGAAAACATGAGATTCAACCATTTCGAAATAATAAAGCAGTGGTGAAAACCATTTCATTCAGTTGATACTAAGCAATCTTGGCAGTTGGTGACTGTTATAGCTTGCAAAAATCAAAAATGTTATGCAATTATCACTGAACTATGGTCTAATCTGATATTGATTATCAGTCTTACAGAAAATTATTTAAAACAAAACAGTCATTGAAAAAAAATATTAGTGTACTACATTTGTGCCAAATGACAAAACATTGTTGTTTCCAAAAATATTGCCAGGCTTTATTGATCAGGGAAACATACCAAATCCTATTGAAAAAAAGATATGTAGGATAGAGAGAATAAAGTAGGTTTAACAAATTACCCATGTTGCTAAAAATGACAAGCGGATATTGCTTATGGGTGCACACCAGATCCTATTAAAAAAGATCAAGGACATAAGCTATAAAACAGGTTTAACAAATATAATAATTTTTTGATATTATCCTTAAAAATATTATAGGCCTATCCAAAAAATCAGTTTATGTATAAATGACAACTTTGCAGTGTATTTCTTGTCTTTTCCAAATACATTTTACTGAGGGTTGACTATCTGATAACCACATCAATATATCATATTTTGATTAAGAAAGGTAGACAACTTTTGTCTCTTTCTTATGTGTATGAGTTTAGTTTTGAAAGAAAAGGGCTACCTATAGCTTATTGAAAATTATTATATAAACAAAATAAGGGATTATATGTGTATTATTCTTCATGTTATAGTCAAACCCTTGATTGTAAGGGATATGGAGATTGGTGTGTTTGACATTGTATGCACAAGTTTTGATTACTTTGACATTGAAGGTAAAACAGGCATTCAGAACTATAAAACACATTTTGGTATTATTGACATAGGTGGGAGAATTACTATTTATTTGTTTAGGCAAAAAGTGGTAAAACTACTAAGTTGACGCAAGATAGATAAATAGATAGATAGATAGATAGGTATACTTTATTTCATAAGGGTATACATAATACATACCGATTTACAAAACTGTCAATACGGCCCTTCCTGTTATTCAAAATATTAATGATAAAAAACATACAATAAAAAAAGTAAACGGTATTAGAAATATAGATGAATGATAATGATGAACAGTTTTAAAGAGGTACAACGAAATAGTTAAATGACAGTAGAAACAAATACAAAGTATTCTGATGATGTAACTAGAATTACGATCATTTAAATGAGTCAAAAAATGGGAAGTTGGCCAAGAGTTTCAAGATGCAGTGTTGAATTTACATTATTATTGCATAATCTGAATGTGAAAAATAAATGGCAATAGTTTTTGGAATTATTTATGTCTTAATCTGAAAAATAACAGGACTAGGCCATAGTGACTGGCATTCAAAATTCAGACACCGCATCATTGGAAACACAGGACTGTTTCCAAAAAAAATACATTTTGAGAACCAACCTCTGGCATGAGGATGTGAAAATGCAAGAAGATATTAGTGACCAGATTGTGTGTTAAGGTCATAGTTCAAACAGAGCCTGAGAAAAAAGAAGAAGAAAAAACTGCCACCAATTTGGTTAGAATTTCTTGGGAGTGTCCCCCTTTCTTCACTTTATAGCATTGCTTGGATCTGCAGCCCCTTATTTATGTTTACTTGAGACGCACATGAATTGTCACACACAGCATCAGCAAAGAATAAAGAAAGTAATGGTAGGTACTAGCAGATCAAGAAATGGTTTTCTTGCATCTGCATATCTCACACGATCAGCATGGAAAGTTACAGACCCCAGTGTAGTTCATAAGTATCATTGAAAAGTGATAATATATTTTCTTTGCAATCATTAGGGGTAGTTGCCAGGGGGCCAACTCCCCAATAAATACATGATAAAATAAAACACAGTTGTAAAATAAGCACTGAGATGTAGCGCAAAAACAAAATGTCTAATGCCGAATGTAAAAAACATCAGGTACAACTTGCAATTCTATTGTATGCATACCAGTCTACTACCAGATAATAAAATTTTATGTTTGCCATAATAAATCATCTGCCTAATGGCTATGTGTGTGCTCCAGTTGCAGTTCAAAAATGTCTAATTGCCACAGGTATAGCGCTGATGTGATTTTTACATTGCAAGGAAGAAATTCTTGGCAAAAAGCATTCCTCTTTAATAAGCCATCTTGTCCCCGTTATTTTACTTCCACCATCTTCTCTTAAAATGACAGTTAAGTAAATTTGGTTGTTTGAATAGGTTTAATATGACTCTATCTCTCTTTTGGACATCGTTTTATTTTGGCATCGTACCTGAGCTTTAATTGAATTCCAACTCACAACTAATTATTATTTTTATTTCCCATGCAGATGCGAGTGTGGATACCTCTTCCTTCCTTAATATTTGGCTCCATGGCAACCATCTGTAGTCTTCTGATGTTGTTCCTTCCTGAAACTAGGGGGCGAGTTCTCAAAGACACAGCAGACGAAGTGGAAAATGACAAGGTACAGAAATATTTATAAATAAAATATTTTGAAAGAAATTTTTAAAATTAGTGAATTTTTTGTGTGGGCCTTTAGAGAGGTAGGTGCAGTAAAATCATACAACCCCTTTGATGTTTTCACATAGACTCCAACAGTAAATAGGTTTTGCAAAAATTAGTGTGGTGAAAAAAAGTATGATAGTGACATAAATGAGGCAAAATATATTAAACATGCTGTGAAGTACAACAAAATCTGGCGGGCAGGCTCCATTTCATGTATGGGTCAAAATAATAATTATTATTCAACCTCCTGCTCCAATGCTAATCCAATGGAAACCACACTCATTTTTGCAAGACTCGTTAACTACTTTATTTACTAGGAAAACATCTGGGGGTTGAATAATTTTGCTGCCAATTGTAGATTGTAATGGTTTAATTGGTTTAATTTTTACAGAGCGAAGAGATTACAACTATAAGCGAAGATTGCTGATCACGGAAGAAAAATCTTAATAATTTATATTGTGTGCGATTATAATTTTTTCTAAAGCTTTTCATATCATAATACTTTCATTTAGATATTTACTTGTTGAGACATTGAGCCATAACAATGCATGTGTGATCATTCAGGAATTTAATTATAAAAATGTCATCATAATCATTTAATTGACTAACCATTGTAAGCAAAAACAGTCCAGGAAATATTGGCTATTTAAGAATAGACAGTTAAATAAGTTTAGCTAATCAGTTTTTGTATATAATTATATATCATATGTAATGTATGTGTGTCATTGCTAGAATTTTGACTTTTCAAGATGGCCACCGAAATGGATGTGTAGAAGTTTATGATATTGGTATATTATCAATTCGTACGGTAATACAGGGTCTCCCCTATGATATAATATTACAATGTTATTAGTAATCTGTAAATGTATGTTTTTTCGAGATGGCAGCCCATGTGGTCATATATATTATTAAATACTGGTGTATCAAATAAGTTACAATGCATGCAGTGATCCACACGGTACAAAATCACCCCTTCTCAGGCCGAAAAGAGATTTCCCATGGTGGGTGTGGTCCCCTTGAGATGTGAAAAGTACATCATAAAATTTATGATATTCTGTGCTGGAGCCAGTTACATCATGATAGTTTGTCTTTATATACATTAGGACCACAGCACAAGGTGCATTTTTAATATCATATCAGTTATACATTGCTGTACTGATTACATTACTTTATAACAAATTACATTTTCATAATTTTCAAGATGGCTGATTGCATGGCTGAATGTTTTGATAGATCATGTTTATGGTGTATAAGATACTTGTCCTTTATTGTAAATATTGTATAATGTCTTTATTATACTCTGCATGGTGTATTGTGTAATCTCGCAATGTTTTAATGATATTGGTATATTATCAATTCATTAAGACCACGATGTTATATGTTTATACACTTTGATATAGTAGAAATAGCTTGCCTTGTCTTGATAATATTATAGCTCAAATTTGTGACCGTCAAATAATTGCCTCTAAGTAGCCCATACTGGTGCTGATGGGTTGTAAAACACAAATTCACTCACTCACTCACTGAGAATTCTTAATAGCTTGTGTACAAGCCGGAGTAGGCCAATGCAGGTGACATTAGACCGTACCCGTTTCACACTTTGCTACTTTTATTGTGATTTTCAAAATAATTTTGAACTAATATGCTGCTAATTAATTACTTCAGGAGATCTCAAGTTGATTTGAAAAAAAAAACTATTTAATAGAGCTTAATATGTGATTTGTTTATATATATATATGGGTACTCTATACTTATGACCATATGTAAAAGACCAATCTTGCCATTGCCAATGGGTGTGACAAATGTTGTTGCATAGTTTTTCTTATACTTAAGTATATCTAGTTTTATTTATACAAGATGCATTATATCCTCACATTCAGATGAGTATGTATATTTAAATATTAGCATGTCACTGCCTTTTGGCCTCAGTAAAGATATTAAAAAAACAATTTTTGAGTTATTTCATCAATTTCATTTTGACCTCAATTTGAGTAAGGGTTACTACACCGTAACAAAGTGTTCTGTTATGTATCATCTAGCATGCCACATTGAGTGGTTTTGTTAAAAAAGGTATCGATACACTGAAAATAAATTTGATGAATCAGGTTCGTCATTAATTTTATATATAGTTTTACTCAAGTCAAGACTTTTTGAAAAGTACACGAGAGTAGCACAGAAATTTTCATGGGAGTACAAGTGCTGCCGGGAAAATTTACTTTCCCTTAGACCATGGTCGGCCTGTGGACACTCCCACCATCATTCTTTTTTTCTGAAACAATTGATTGAGTTTGAAGTAGTGGCCAATTTGTATTGACTGCATGTTATTTTGATATTGTTTTGTTGTTACTGGGCAACCTGTTCATTAATCACCAGACGGCTATTGAATGTTGTTAAAAACCGAGCCACCTTGCCTTTATGTTTAGCATCTAGAATTAACTTACATTTACCGATTTAGAGAACTAAAAAAAAAAGACTTGCCCACATAATCAATCTCATGCTTAGCGATAGGCTATGGTATCAGTATCAAAACAGTATCCGTAAAAAAATAGTCGGTGATCTATTGATTTATTTTCAGCCAGTGAATTTATGGCACAAAAATCAATAAGAGCGTTTTAATTAATTTATATATATACAAATCTAGCAACAAATAATAGTGTCGTTGAAATGATGAGCTTCTGAATACCACGGAGAGAAGGACAGAAATTCCTATCTACTGGAAGAGGACATGATCATCCATGCTTCAGCATGTTGATATCATGGCTCGTCAAAATAAAAGTTTGTAAATGAGAATTTCCTTCTTGCTATCATGAAATGAAAATAGGCATATTAAAGATTCGTAATTCAACAAGGGCAAGTGTGATTTGTTGGTTTAGTACCAAATTACCACTCCATAAAGTAGGCAAGGTTTGAATTTTTGAAAAAATGTTTATCAGAAAAAAAAAACCATGTGAATACTAATTTAACCATTTTTTCAATGGAAATCCAGCCATCTTGCTGCATAGAACCATCAAAACCAATACAAAACTTAAAATTGGAATGCCAATTGGCCCACGGAAAAGTATCTGATGGCCACGGAAAAGTATCTGATGGAAGTCATTTAAAAATAAGAGGGTGGGTATTAACAAAAATGTCAAAGCGGGGAAAGGGGCACATTGGGACATCAGCCGGGCACATTGGTACATCAATTGAAAAATCATTTTAACACTCCCTGTGCAATAGATATCACATATAAGTAGTGCGTAAGACAATATACAGTGCATTAACACCTTGTAGTGCCAATAGTTCATAACTTTAAACAGTTTTAAACATTTAACATAAAATGTCCTGGGTGCGGACATCTATGTAAGTAACACACAGTGCTTTGCGACAAATTTGTTCACAGAGCATGGTAATCCACTATACCTCTATTCACTGTGGCCTGAACACCTGTTGTGTGCTGTCCCAGGTCATTCAGTTGCCTTGGACACTTAAATTCTGCCATATTAAGTGCGTCCCAATGTGCCCCAAATTCACTGTCCCAATGAGCCCCGATATGACTTTTACACCAAAATGCTAATTTCCCGGACACCAGTGAGTGTGTTTATACGGATAGCAATTCATAACTGTTCGTTAGGATATATAAATTCATACAAGCACTGAGAAAGCTTCATTGTTCATGGTTTGTCCACAGAATGGTTTGAATTGAACCTTACCATATTTACTTCAGTAGTAGCAAAAACAAACTTTTGCTCGCCATACTTCTGCATGTGGCTGTAATTTGTCTATAAAACCATGGAAACATCAGGATGTGAAATTACAAGATATGATGGCACTACCATATCATATACCTTGCCAGGATCCAAGAAAACCCCCTGTCCCACAGTGCCCCGCGTCCCAATGTGCCCCCGTTCCCCCTACACTTCTGTTGATTTGTGTGGGCCTTTTTTTCATAGTGAAAACTTCTCAAAAGAGCTAAATAACCTTCCTTTCTCAGACATACATATTATCAAACATTTTCCAACAAATTAGGGATTCATGAAAACTATGTCAGATCAATGAACTGGCCTCAAAAGTTTGCATCAGAAATATTTCAAAATGGCCACCATTTGTTATTGCTCTCTGTGCATGCCCAATGGGTCTGAGCATGCCCAGTGGCTATGGGGTCATATCCGAGCATGCTCAGTGCTATCCAGGAGCAAATGGTCCATTGCAGTTCTATAGGGAAGATCTTGTAATTGAGGACAGGATATCGACTGCCAAATTGCAGGTCTATGGAAATCTACAGTCCATCAAAACTCGCAACTTTAACTGCAAAGTTCTGTAGATTCCAGACATTTTAGCATGAAGTAGCTAAAACAGTCTTAAAAATAACGAGCAAGCACTTTAAGAAGCACAGGCTTGAATAATCTGTCACTGATGAGTTTAGAGGGCCAACCCACTGACCAATGACCAGTTCAACTTGGGCTTTAAATCTATGTAGGCTATGTGACTATTAATCAGTCCGATTCAATCAATCAATAGATGTCCATCTACACATCTGGTAGGCAATCCATTTGCGTATCTTTCTAGATGTATCTATCTCTTAATTTATAGATCTATCTACATATTTATCTATTTTTCTTCCGATGCAACAGTAAAAAAAAAGACAAATTTGAAGAAATTCTAAAATATTGTCCCAGCCGAGATTCGAACCTGGGCCCTCCAACCTGCTAAAAGGTTTACACTCTGAAAATTCCATGTGGATAAATCTGATCTATAAAACACGAGCAAAGCTGACAAATTGTGAGTCTACCAATGCTACAACCCTGGCTTAACACCTCAGGATATCATTACCTGTCAAAATACATGAATAAAGTTGACTGACAACCCTCTGCAAGTTGAAACAACTGAAATTTCAAAGCTATAAACAAACCTCCATGCGAGAACCAGTCATTATTACCCAGCAGCCGCTCAGAGAAGCGTGACCTAGCAGTGCAGCAGGAGAGCAGCAGCAGCTGAACATGTACAATCATTTAAATTTCGCGGGAAAAACTAGCTTTTTTGTTGAGAAAAAAAAAAAATTATTGCCACAGAAGTTTACCAAAAGTTGATGGAAGCAAGATAAACTCATGATGAGACCATATGGAAAGTTTCAGAGTGATAGGTGTAACAGTGCGATCGCCTATATGTTCAGAGTTTGTAGAAAAATTCTAGGGGTAATAGCCAGGGTTGGGTACAAATGCAAATGTCGCATTTGAATACGCATTTAAATGTATTTACAAAAATACAAATGCATTTGCATTTGCATTTGCATTTGGATGCTAAACATTTGCATTTGCATTTGCATTTTTAGAAATGAAAACATTTGCATTTGCATTTGCATTTGAGTAAAAAGCATTTGCATTTGCAAATGTTTTATCAAATGCCTAGTTTATATTTTGAATAATGAGGATTACCTCAGATATGAATACCTAATGTTACACACAATGACCTATAATCAGCTTGAGTGTAAGAATTAACAAACATGTAATTAGACAAGTTAAGTAGAAGTATGTTGATGTTTCATTAGCATCAAATAAGAAACTCAAACCATTGTACTAAAAAATGCATTATAAAACCTGTTATTTAAAAAAAAGATATAACTTTATTAAAAATATTTTTTTTTTATGGTTGTGTTTTTTTTTAAAGAAAAGTATATTAATAATATTACTTAAAACTCTATTTTATCTTGGCTGTTAGGCATTGGTTACTATAAGTAAATAAGATTTGAAAGTTACTTATGAATACAAGTTGTAGTATTATGCTGCAAATCAGTGAATCTGGGGAATCCCCAAATCAGGGGAATTCCCACATTTGAGGGGTAACAAGCTTTGGCCTAATTGCACTCATTGTCTAAACAATGGAGTCACTCTCCCAAATCAGGGGAATTCTAGATTTAGCAAGCTTTGACCTAATTGCATTCAAACTCTAAACAATAGAGCCCGTTTTATATTTTAACTTGTTAGTCTATTATCAAATCATGGATGATTCAAATACTTGATAAATTATTCTTCATATCACTCTGTGTCATTGACTCAACCTGAGGTATTTAACTTTGAATAATTTTCCGAACAATGAATTAACTCATATACTGAAACTGCCTGTCTATATATCCATATCAAATTATGTAAAATATAAACAGTCTCATTGTAATGTTTGTATATTTTGTAAAACATCCAACAGAATAAGAAAAAATTTAGTATGAACGAGATAGACAATTACATAGATAGATAGGCGGATGGACATATGGATAGACAGATAGACAGATAGATATATAGATAGACAAATAGATAGACAAATAGATAGACAAATAGATAGATAGATAGATATATAGATAGACAAATAGATAAATAGATATATAGATAGACAAATAGATAGATAGATAGACAAATAGATAGATAGATAGATAGATAGATAGATAGATAGACATATGGATAGATAGATAGATAGATAGACATATGGATAGACAGATAGAGAGACCGATAGACATATGGATAGACATATGGATAGACAGATGGATAGACATATATATATATAGATAGACAGATAGATGGATAGATAGACAGATAGATAGATAGACAGATGGATAGATGGACCCGGTGATTGACAAAATTATCGATTGTGTGATTAAATGATTAACTGATTGTTTGACAGATAGATTCCAATGACTAGATAATGTGCTTTCGGATTGCTATTGTGTTTAGCCCAGTTACCTTAAATGACTCATTTCCAATAATTTTTACATCTTCAAAACTTCCAAGTGACATTTTTTTAACCAGACACTTTGTATTTCGAATAACATCATATATTGTTTACTCTAGTATTTTGATATATATTAATTAAGAAATCGTCTTGACACAATGTATTATGGGATTTTTAGCAACATAAATAATATTGAATTAAATATTTTTAAAAATTGCACCAATTAATAAGACATTTGAAAAATATCAAATGCATTTACAAATGTATTTGCATTTGCATTTAAATGCTTTTGAAAATAGCACATTTGCATTTGCATTTGCATTTGAATCATTCTGAAACATTTGCATTTGCATTTAAATGCTTTTTGGTTGGAAGGCATTTGCATTTGCATTTGCATTTGATCATCTCTGAAACATTTGCATTTGCATTTAAATGTTTTTTGTCGCATTTGTACCCAACCCTGGTAATAGCAGCTGCGCTGCTAATAAAAAGTAAAGATTAAAGTGAAAATATTAATGTAGCACTCCATAACATGTTTATTAATTATCTACAAACACAATCATCACTTCTGCCAATTAGTATCACATGAAAAGAGTATTACTCCCTGATGAGATTCATTAGCAACACATTATAATTAATTTCACACATCATTTCATTCTTTACTCTCAAGCTGCTCACAATATCTGCAGCATTGAACAAGTAGGATCTCTTGAAAAAACCAAAACATCAGATGCTGCATTTCCCTTGCTTTTCCCAGATTCAGTTAGGGATTCCAGTGTTTCAATTGGCAAAATGCCATTAACATTACAGAGATGCAAATGTTTGTGTTCATCCATAAATATTGTGAAGAACTTGGTTTTAAGTGCTGCACAGTCAAACGATAACAGCACAATCAAATGATAACAGCAAAGTCAAATGATAACAGTCAAATGATAACAGCACACTCAGTCAAACGATAACAGCAAAGTCAAATGATAACAACAGTCAAATGATAACAGCAATACAGCAATATATTCATTAAGTCTAGTTGACCGTATCAACAGTGTCAAGCGGAATTTTCCGCCAGTTTCACACTTTCGTGTTTGTCTTCATCGGCAGTGTACACATCTTCATTTTTCTGAAAAGAAGAACAACAATTTGTCCGTTTTATGAATTTAAAACTTAATATCTATCCTACAATAATTATATAATTATTATAATTTTACAGGGCGTTTCCCTTGCCATTAAGACCCAATTTGCAGGCGTCAGTGGCAATAACTGCAAAAGTGCCGCCTGGTATTGTGACGTCATCAAAAATCACATGGTGAGGTTATTGACTTCAGGAATTACATTTTCTGTCAGATTTGACCAAATCTATGTCAAAAATGGTCTGATTTGAAACATTTTAAAGCCTAAAAACATCACAGCAACTTCAGCAAGCTATCTAGAACACCTAGCTACTTTTCACATAATATTAACACTGTGGAAAGTTATCAAATCAAATGGTCAAACCTTGTGATCTGCTAGCTACTTTTCACATAATATTAACACTGTGGAAAGTTATCAAATTAAATGGTCAAACCTTGTGATCTGCTAGCTACTTTTCACATAATATTAACACTGGAAAGTTATCAAATCAAATGGTCAAACCTTGTGATCTGCTAGCTACTTTTCACATAATATTAACACTGTGGAAAGTTATCAAATCAAATGGTCAAACCTTGTGATCTGCTAGCTACTTTTCACATAATATTAACACTGTGGAAAGTTATCAAATTAAATGGTCAAACCTTGTGATCTGCTAGCTACTTTTCACATAATATTAACACTGTGGAAAATTATCAAATCAAATGGGCAAACCTTGTGATCTGCTAGCTACTTTTCACATAATATTAACACTGTGGAAAATTATCAAATTAAATGGTCAAACCTTGTGATCTGCTAGCTACTTTTCACATAATATTAACACTGTGGAAAGTTATCAAATCAAATGGTCAAACCTTGTGATCTGCTAGCTACTTTTCACATAATATTAACACTGTGGAAAGTTATCAAATTAAATGGTCAAACCTTGTGATCTGCTAGCTACTTTTCACATAATATTAACACTGTGGAAAGTTATCAAATTAAATGGTCAAACCTTGTGATCTGCTAGCTACTTTTCACATAATATTAACACTGTGGAAAGTTATCAAATCAAATGGTCAAACCTTGTGATCTGCTAGCTACTTTTCACATAATATTAACACTGTGGAAAGTTATCAAATTAAATGGTCAAACCTTGTGATCTGCTAGCTACTTTTCACATAATATTAACACTGTGGAAAGTTATCAAATTAAATGGTCAAACCTTGTGATCTGCTGGCTACTTTTCACATAATATTAACACTGTGGAAAATTATCAAATTAAATGGTCAAACCTTGTGATCTGCTAGCTACTTTTCACATAATATTAGCACTGTGGAAAGTTATCAAATTAAATGGTCAAACCTTGTGATCTGCTAGCTACTTTTCACATAATATTAACACTGTGGAAAGTTATCAAATTAAATGGTCAAACCTTGTGATCTGCTAGCTACTTTTCACATAATATTAACACTGTGGAAAGTTATCAAATTAAATGGTCAAACCTTGTGATCTGCTAGCTACTTTTCACATAATATTAACACTGTGGAAAGTTATCAAATCAAATGGTCAAACCTTGTGATCTGCTAGCTACTTTTCACATAATATTAACACTGGAAAGTTATCAAATCAAATGGTCAAACCTTGTGATCTGCTAGCTACTTTTCACATAATATTAACACTGTGGAAAATTATCAAATCAAATGGGCAAACCTTGTGATCTGCTAGCTACTTTTCACATAATATTAACACTGTGGAAAGTTATCAAATTAAATGGTCAAACCTTGTGATCTGCTAGCTACTTTTCACATAATATTAACACTGTGGAAAGTTATCAAATTAAATGGTCAAACCTTGTGATCTGCTAGCTACTTTTCACATAATATTAACACTGTGGAAAATTATCAAATCAAATGGGCAAACCTTGTGATCTGCTAGCTACTTTTCACATAATATTAACACTGTGGAAAATTATCAAATTAAATGGTCAAACCTTGTGATCTGCTAGCTACTTTTCACATAATATTAACACTGTGGAAAGTTATCAAATTAAATGGTCAAACCTTGTGATCTGCTAGCTACTTTTCACATAATATTAACACTGTGGAAAGTTATCAAATCAAATGGTCAAACCTTGTGATCTGCTACTTCCTGTTCGTGCACAGTATCCTTAAGCACAGTTCCTCTTGTTTCCGGAAGAAGAAGGATTAAGAATCCAGAAAGCGTCCCTGCTATTCCGAAGAGCAGAGATGGAAGGGGAGTCCAGATATTACCCTGAAATTACGGCAAGGTAATTTCTAATATTTCTACAGGGAATCGTGGCATCATAACTGTTATTTTTTTGTAATAACCATACTAAAACTGGTAGGTACCCTCCAACCAGATCTATTAATGCAAGCTGTCAGTGCTTTTCTCTCGTTGTTTCCTTTTGCCGTACGGCACTTTTTTGCCGATTGGTCTGATCGCAAAATAACATTAAAAACTGTCGGATCAAATTTAACAGCACATTAACAGCAAAAGTTGGCTAGCCATGCTGTAAAAAGTACCCTTAAAAAAGGGTACTGTATCGATCTTACCATGAACCTGAGGGCATAAGGCATGTAATAAAAAGTTTTGATATCTCAAAGTAGGCATTTCTATGAATAGTTGGCCACAGAAAAAAATTCCAAGACCCCCCCCCCCCTTTGTTTTATGAAAATCTGACACAACTATAAGGATTTGTGAAATAAAAGTAAACTTCAGTTATTTCTGCAACCTAAAAAAGTAAACTCCATTTCTTTAAAAAAAAAATTAGGAAATATCTCCCCTCCAAAAATAATCTTGGATTTGCAAATAAAAGAAGAAAGTTTGTTGTTCTCACTGGTTTTAGAAATTTTGCATCCTCACACCGTTATGCGCCGAAACGCATTTTGCTGAAATGAATGAGTGCACTGAATGCGGGTGAGTTTATTAGATATACGCAGGTTTTTAAATTTTTAAAATCGGACAATTTTATTAAGGTTTTTATGGCAAATTTTGCATTGAAAATGATGTACACAATCTTTGATGACGTTTCACACGCAAAAAATATCGCCAGCAAAATCCTTTATCTTGTAGAATCGATGTACTGTTAAGAATACTTATATATAAGTTTTTTTATTTATTATAGGTTGAGACTTCGATACAAAAAGGTTATACCCTCGATCCCGTATATCCCTCGACCCTTCCGGTCTCGACCCTTCGGGTCTCGGGACATACTGGATCTTGGGTGACTATACCAGGGATATACTGCCTCCACCCATGGTGTAATCTCATAATATATGACAACAACCCACCATGGAGCCGCCAGCGTACGTTCCCAACAGCGCTCCCATCCGACTCGACAGTGAGCTCACACCCACTGCTACATTTCTGATTTCAGTTGGGAAGAGTTCCGCGGTGTAAATGTAGACTCCCGTGAAAGCTACTGTTCCTCCAAACTTACCCGTTATGGCAAGGGCAGTGGTGAAAGATGACTTGCCTTAAAATAACACAGTGCAGGTTATTATTTTTCTATGGCAACAAGTTGAATTAATATCAAGGTATTCATCTTGTAAGATATCTGCTAGCTGCCTTGTAACCTATATTTCGTCTGCATATATTTGTATTAATTAAGTAGGTATTTTTATATATTATTTCTTCTTGTAATAACATAAAAGTCTACTCCACGCTCCTGTTAAGTCGCGAGTCACGTGACGACTCAGCCCCACAGCACATCCACTGATGAAGATGATGCGAAATCGTTGAAAATTCTGACAATTCATATCAATTCTCCTGAAGGTAAATTCATCACTATAAAAGTACCAGTTTGGCCAAGTATTTTTAATAAAGTTTATTTTTGGTTAAGTTTCAACTAACCCCGCGCTTCAACTAGCCCCGCTCTCCCCTACTTGTACATAATATTCATTGTTCACTCTGAGGCTCAACATTGACATAAGCATGCATTTTTCTTCCTTCAAGGCATGCCTCTGAATAAAATTCCACTCACCATAAATGATTAACAATGGAATAGATACAAAACAGGCTATTCCCGCCACCATGAACGCCATTACGAGAGTGAAACGTCTTCCAAGCCTCGACCGCAGACAAAAGAATGCGACTAGGTTGGCGGGAACTTCAATCATTGACAAGAGAAAGAAATTCAAGAAGATATTCCCACTCAGTGACTTAGCATTGATTGATAAGGCGTAGAACAGCAGGCTGGCACAGAACCTACAAAATAATCATATTGCAGCCAAACACTTTGATATAGAATTAGAGTGGACTGTGGCACTGTGAAAATGGCACTTCGTGACTCATGATAGCTGATGAAGTGTCATCTTCTCCACTTTCAAAACATGGGAAACATAGAGGCTGTTTGATTGGTCATGATCAAGAGAAAGCCATTTGACTTCTCATAACGGATTTTAGAGTGAAAATCAGATGCATAATCCTTTCGTTTGGTTGTCACTAACATGTCCAACAAGTGAGATAAATCTCCTTCAATCAAATTAACATTGAAAGTATTGGGTTTGACCATGACCACACATTGTCAATGATTATTGTTCAGTCATAACACAGTTATAATGAACTCAATTTCTTCCCGTACTTACCAAGCTACAGCACTAATGACAGTGTATTTTCTAACAGTAGCAGATTCACAAAGCTTGCTAATTTTCATTTTTGATTCTGGTTGTTTCTCTCTCTCCAGCATCTGAAACAGGAATAGAAAATAAACCTCAATAAATCAATCAACAACTGTTACTCGTGGTTTCAGGACTGTTGAGAGTTCTCATAGCCTAATTGTTACAGCACTTGACTGCGAATCCACTGGCACTTGAGCACGTGGGCTTGAACCCCGGTCCTGGCCCTCAAGTGAGTTGGTTGTGGCTGTGGCAGGGGGAGGGTGGCCACTTGTGTGGCCAGGGGTTCATTCTACTGTCAGGTGTGGGCAGCAACACCTCCAGCCAGACTCCACAAGAATGCATGGACAGCAGAGGAGCTCCAAACAAGAAAGGATACAACTGGCCCTGATTCCTGAGGCACTGAATATTGAATACTGAGCTGTCCTTCAATTGAATTTCATTGTAAAGCACACCAGAATGCCTGTCCTGGTGATGGTAGCGCTATATAAGTGCTATAATAACAATAATAATGGGCAAAGAGCAGATAGAAACAGAGGATATGACTTTTCATCTTGACCTTGTGCATCACAACAGGTCAATGTTTTGTGAATATAAACTAATATCCTATTTTAAAGATGTATTCAAAAGGGGGACATGACAGCATTACTCTACAGAGATTTTAGAACAGCTTATTTACTAAATTGTACTTACGTGCCCATCAAGAAAAGCCTCCACCTTGTCCGAGTAAGGCCTCTTGTTCCTCTTTCCTATCTTTTTCAATATTTTTATTGCTTTCTCCTTTTCACCCCTCTGCATCAACCATCTTGGAGACTCATACATTAGACTGGAACAAAAGGTTTCAAGCTAAATACTGAAGCACTACATACATATTAAAGTTTCACATTACTAAAATCAAAGTCACAAATTTATACATAGTATGAGGAATGGCTAAAGTATTTTGGTTGCAAATATTATGATACTACAATGCTGATTGGATGTTGGTATGTAAGATTCAGCTGTGATGTACATGCAACAGTGTTTATTATTAGGGCATTCTGCCCTATTGTTACTGGTCTTCTCAGGAATCTTGTGGACACATTTTGAGACAAAATACAGCACCAATTTCATTCAAACTTTGCACACGGGGTTTAATCTGCCCAAGATTGTGTTGATCAACTTTACAGGAACATGCACATTGTCTAAATACCATTTTAGAGACCCAGGAAAACCATCCGAGAAAAACTAGAAAGAGGGAGTCCTGTGATGTCATTGAGGAGCTTCCCCACTCAGATCTATTTATAGCTCACTGAGAATTTGTCAAAACAACAAGAGGTCAGCAATTAGGACACGTCACCACTGCATGCTTCATCAATGTATTGCTACCTTGTATGCCCTATTACTTCGGATCACTAGTTACATGAAGTACAGAATGCCTTTTAAAGTGCCTTGTGCACATTATTTTTAACCAATACAATTTTTCCCATATCTCATTTACAGAGGATACAGACAAACTATGCAGAAAAAAAGAGAAGAAAAACCAACTTACAATGCCGTCATAAACATCACAAGAGAAGTTCCGACGACTACGCCGATTTGGAGATTGCGCCAATGGCGGACTAAATAGGCCAACCCAGCGAGAGCCATGGACCCCATAGAGAAAGTGATTGGCAGCAAGCTTCCCATCCAGGTACGGTGCTTTGGGCTGGTTGTCTCTAGAACTGGAACGGTAAGAATTGTTTGATTAACTTTCAAACTGTAACAAGTTTTATCTTTCAGTAGAAGTAATAATCGTATGGAAAGTTTTTTGGTTTTTTAATATGAGT
Organism: Platynereis dumerilii; assembly: GCA_026936325.1. Lineage (NCBI taxonomy): Eukaryota > Metazoa > Annelida > Polychaeta > Phyllodocida > Nereididae > Platynereis > Platynereis dumerilii. The sequence goes on from JAPTHN010000009.1 coordinate 50,384,836, forward strand.
GATTGTAAGACCAAATGGGCTTTGGAGTTGCAAGCTGTGAGTCCATATACTAAATAATAAATAATAATTTCAGGGACTGAAATGGGTTTGTGCAGGACAGGGGTGGCAGCACATACTTCCTTCCGCCATCTTGGTCTGGATTGGACTCAAACTGACTTTGCAGTGTGGAACATTTCCAAACTGAGCTTCCAGGACCACGCCAGCATCAAGCATAAAATACTTTTGTATCTCTCCCGGTAATCTGTAGTGTTAATGTAAATGTAAAGGGTTTAACGTCTGCCATCCTCCTATGAGCTACTGAACCTCCAAACTACGGAACCTCACTTCCAGAGGATTCTCACTTGATACCAGAATTGTTATTTGGAACCTTCTCAAAAATCAACTGGATATAATTACCTTCCTCGCTAATTGCAGAAATTAAAAAAATCATTATATCTTTAATAGTTTTAAACAAAATTAAACTTACGGAGCACAAAGGAATCCAAGTACGCCCCGATTCCTCCGATTCCGAGAAAAAACCTCGCAACAAAAAGAACCTCCACAGAGGGAGCCACCATCGACAGAATGTTGGAGAACGTTTTTATGACGAGAAAGATGAGGGTGCCTAACCATCGACCAAACCTGGAAAGACGGACAGTAGAAATGTATTAAGAAATATTACGGTCAACAACCCTGTGTGTTACAGCCTAACCAAAGTCTATTGTATAATTGAAAAAACCAACCTGTCAGACACCATGGAAGCGATCATGGATCCAATGAGAATTCCCAAGACATGGACGGTTGGCAGGAAGTCCACCATCCACTCTCTGTCGCATACGAGGTCCCACTGAAAATTGCCAAGAGATAATAATTGATGAAAGAAAGTTGCAGAATATAATGAGGCTTCTCCTTTCAATTATGCAATGAGACCCATTGTGTGCAATAGGGTTTTACATCCAGTATTTTACCCGGACAGGCTTAATAGAACAGGCAGGTATCACAGTAATAGGACAAGGCGTACTCAGGGCCTCGGAGTCGTGTAGCAAGACATTAGACTCTGACTTTCGACTCTCATGCCTTCCTGGAAAAGTTTAGGATTTTTTGTCTGTTTATACTTCAAAAAATTTGATAAGGTTCTCATTATTTATAAAATGTTTTTTGTGAATTATTCTAATCAATTTTAGAAGTCAGGAGTCACATGATTAATTTTCCACTCCCGACTCCACCTGAAACCAAAGTTGAACTCCGACTTCACCTGGATACCTCCAACTCCACGACTCCCGAATCTGACTCCAAGGCCCTGTGTGTACTCTTCACATATGATGAAGCTGCAGTTCAATAGGCCGTGATAGTGGAACTCTCCTTTTTCCAGCTCTCCTGTGTTGACGAGCAGAATAAAACTATTTCCGGAAACATCAGCCTGAAAATTTACAATGGAGCCGGGGTTTCTTAGGTCCGTAACAAAGTCTAATCAGCCTGACAGTACTGGAATATGGTGGCAATCCATGCTAAACATTCCATTTAAGACTCGGCAATGCAAATCTGTAATGTTTTCAATGGATTAAAAGTGCCCTGGGGCCTGGAATGCCAGCTCCACTGACTCAGCAATAGTACAAAATGGCAGCTTGTTCCCGGAAATAGTTTTATTCTGCTCGTCAACACAGGAGAGCTGGAAAAAGGAGAGTTCCACTATCACGGCCCATATAGGTTGGTCGAACCTCAAATCGACCCAGTTAGCCATCCATCATAGGACCCATGCCCTTGCTATAGATTGGGCACTGAAACTCTAAAAAGTGATTAAATGTGGAGTTTCTTACGACACTGACCTCAGTAACGGTGGTGTGTTCATACAGGCTGTTATCGTAGTGCCAGCTATCGCACTTGGTGGTGGCTGAAGTGTTGTTCGCTTCAAGCGAAGAATCATTTTTGTAAATGGAATACTGTAAACACTGGCTGAAAGTAGACAAAAAATAATACCACAATTAAAAGAACCTTAAAAAGAGGACAACAGTGCCTCATGTCACAGGTAAAAAAATATCTAAAATTTGGCCTTGTGCTATTTGTGATTTCATTCATGAAGGGATATTTTAGAGATTTTACACTCACCAAATTAAGCAACCTTTACCAAAAGTTATGTCATCATGCAATGCCTATGTACGGAAATGCACGAAGCGAAAGAGACCGATGATTCAGTCTAAGAGCGTTTATTGAATTTTTTACCTGTATCTATTGTAATTATCATCCCACGGTATCGTGAAGTTCCTCTTTTCAACAGCAGTCAAATTTTGTCGATGGTCGTTAAAGTCAACTTTGCACCAGTGGTGAGGAGAATATGATATGAAGTTGAAGTACAAAATGTCTACTTCGAAGAAAGAATTTAACGATACAATGAAATACTGTATTATTTGATAGCGTCCAAATGCCCCGACTGCCTTGAAGAGGAGATCTTCAGACTCCATCTTGTGGTGATATCAAGTGTAATACCAAGGGGATTTCCTGAGTATCAAAATTCTGAAATTAATTGAATAAAAAAAAAAATTTAATGATTTGACATCATATTTTGCTCAGTCACATGTAAGGCCACACATAATTGATCTTTAGCTTCTCGGATTCCTCTCAAGGCACTTTTTGTAGGGTCGGTCGGTAGGACAAAAAAAAAAGGTGAAAAAACATTTTTTATAATGTCAAAAAAAAACTTTTTTTTTTTCCATCGGCAGGAAATCTATTGTGTCGGCGGGTCCGCGAAGCTAAGAATCAATTATGTGTGGCCTAAATGGTGGATGGGTGACTAGGGCTTTATTTCAAGTATCTATGCAATTGGTAGACAAACCAGGACAGTGAGGTTGAGTTTTTCTGTTGATAACTACTTCCCTTGATACAGCTGCTCTCAGAAGCAGTTATTATAACCACTCCAGAGTGATTTGCCATTTATCTCACAAAAATGGCCATAATATGGCTAACATTGCCTGCACTATTACAGTGAAACACTTTGACATAGAATTAAAGTGGACTGTGGCACTGTGAAAATGGCACTTCGTGTGTCATCGTGCTGATGATTTGTCATGATCAAACCCAATACTTTCAATGTTATTTTGATTGAAGGAGACTTATCCCACTTGTTGGTGACAGCCAAACGAAAGGATTATGCATCCGATTTTCACTCTAAAATTCGTTATGAGAAGTCAAATGGCTTACTCTTGATCATGACTAATCAAACAGCCTCTATGTTTCCCATGTTGAAAGTAGAGAAGATGACACTTCATCGGCTATAATGAGTCACGAAGTGCCATTTTCACAGTGCCACAGTCCAATTTAATTCTATATCAAAGTGTTTCGCTGTAATGCCAGGTTTGCATCATACCATTGATGTTTCTTACTACATGTACATCTAATACACTAAAATGGCAATTCGATTTTCATGGGGGTCTTTTAGCCAGTCTGAGATAATGAGATTGGGTCATAATCATTTTGCACAAGTACACAACTGATGTTTCTCAAACTCAAAAAAGTCACAAGCTACATCAATCCAAAGACCCCTGATACATATCCAATTGCAACATGTGCTGGTACATGCAGTAGGAAACCTCAATGGTATGATGTAAGCATTGCATCAATGATGTAGGAAATATTATTGAAGTTAAATAGCCATCACCGTGAGATAACTTTAACATGGAATTCTATGGCTATTCACTCAGTACTTACTTCAGAGAGCAACTGTAAGGCCAGACCACTACTGAGCATACACCATCCAATCGCAGAGTGAAGCCTTCAGTAAAAAATTTAAAAACCATGAAAATCTGTCAAACTTTTCATTTATCTCTCTTTTTGTTTGTCGGTCTATATGTGCTATCTATAAATCTATCATCCATACATATTCTCACAAATCAGCTTGTTCATATACGGATACAGTAATTTACCCTGCTGAAATAACCATGGCGATTTAAATGCAGTTAAAAGAAAACCAAAACATACAACAGAACAGACCCACCTCCTCAGCTGTGATCAAACACCTATGATGTCCTGAACTCGTGAAAGAGTTTGTAATGACAAAAATTGTATATATAATGTCAAATGAAAAGCTCCAGAATGTCACAAAATTGCAAGCTGTCAATTTATTGTAATGTGTTTTGAGTTTCAATTTCTTTAAAACTTTTAAGGGGAATTTTACACGCTTCGTTGCAAATGAAAAGATATTTGAATAAATTGTGAAACCTGATATAACACCATATCGGATAAAAGTGTAAGGGGTTGACAATTTATGTATAATATTGTATAATGTTGACATATATCTCATTGAAATCATTGTCCTGAAGTGACATTTCTTGCTAAGTCTTGCAAATCAGGTAGATGACCTGAACAAAAGAACGAGATAATATTTTTTGACTAATGACATATTTATTCTTGGGGTAAAAAAGTAAGGCACATGGAAAACGGAGTGACCGACAAGCAAATGACCCACCAAAAACAGCTTTCCCCAAAGAGGCATTCACCATTATCATGCTCATCACATAGAAAAATACCTGCTAACGCAAAATGTTACCCTCGGCCATAGATTCTGCTGTAAGTCATCATGTTGGACCTACGTAAAGTTTTAACAAATATGAAGAAGTAGGTCAAGGTCACTCATGTCAGAACTCGTTCAAGATCTTGCTATGATACACAATCCCTGACTGTTTCATGATCTTAGGATTAATACAAATGGAGTTATCTGGTACACAAGAATGATGGACAGACGGACAGCAGGACAGCTAGACGGAAAGACAGACGGACGCAGCTGCACTCTGCAATACCCAGGCCATGTGAACATGGCCGAGGGTAAAAACTGGAATTCCAGCACAGGAAGGCCCGACAGGCAAAAAACTGCAATACACATGTCAGATTACGACCTGATCTCCCACTCTGGATACTACCTGGGATGATTTAAGTTTTTATCCCAATTTAATAAAAATTGTGTTAATAACATTTTAATTTTTTTTTGCAAATGCAGCTTGCTCTGGGTATCTCTTCCATGTTGCGTGTACCTCCTGAGTTAGGGGATTGCATCTACAGTGTGTCTGACGAAATTATGCAAGTTACATATTTCACACTAGTACGAAAACTGTTGGACCCAAATTGTGTCCGTTTCACATAATCATTGGACTGGGCTTGGAAATCCTCCATGTAACTTTCATTAAGTTTCACAGAGGCAAAATTGAGTTATGCCATATTTTCAAATATTTGGGTGTCTGATGAAATTATGCAAAATGCACATGTGGCCTTAAAAATGTTAAAGTTTCAAATGATTTTGCTTCAATCATTAGCATTCTATCATTTGTCAACTTAGTATTCATGTCAAAACATTTCACTTATATGCTGCCTTTGTCGTGAAATATGTATTAATTGTCTCCATTGGAATAACATTGATTTTGCATAAATTTTTCAAATTTATGCTCCCGAAAACTTCAAAATGGTTCTGATAATTTAAAAAAGTGCTTCCAGCACTAACCTTTTACCGTCTATTTAGCTCTTTGCAAACAAAATTGAAATAACATGCCGTACTTTAAAATAATTATCAATCAAAAGTTCTTTCCGAGATTTCCCATTGGAATAGCATTGTGATTAGGATGTGCAGTTCCTTATCCAATAGTTTGTCAGTCTCCAACACACAACTTATTGGTCAGTTTCACAATACTAAATAGATGGAAAAAGACAACTTTTAAAGACATTTTCGAAATTTATTTTGAGATTTGTGATAGCATAAATTTGAAACTTAATGAAAGTTACATGGAGGAATTCCAAGCCCAATCCAATGATTATGTGAAACGGACACATTTTTGGGTCCAATAGTTTTCGTACTAGTGTGAAATATGTAACTTGCATAATTTCGTCAGACACACTGTAAAGGATGTGTAAGTAGGATTTTGGAAACTTTCAAAATCTTGCTGTCACAGCCGAAATCAACAACCAGTCACCTGCTGCTCATTGCATAGCCAATTCATTTCTGAAACCAATGAGACTAATGGACATTAAACCTAATAACATCATTTCAATCCATGCCAGGTTGCATTGTACTCTGACTTTTACTTTTGAAAATGTCTTCCCGTAACGTTTGGTGCAATTCGCGTCCTTATACCCTGAACATGGAAACTATGCAAAACTTAAATACGAACACAAAGGAGCATCTAGTCATCAATGGACAGACAGTTTACCAAGTGACAAGTTTTAATTTTCTCACATGCATAGCCGATAATATCTGAAATGGTAAGAAAACATCAAAAACATCAGCAAAAAAGCACGCCAAAGACCTTTTTTTTTCTACGAACTCTGAATTCTTCTAATATTCAAAAACAAAATTCTAGTCAGTGTTTATCGAGCTAACATTAAGAGTATACTAACATGGTCATTTCTAGTCTGCTACAAGGCAGCAACACAAAATATCTCTAGAAACTTGATTAGAACGGCAGAAAAAATCATCTGCTCACCAATACCATCACTTGATAAACTGTACAATGAAAGGACACTTAAGAGAACTCTTGCTATTGTCAAAGACACGCACTACCCAGCAAATGATCACTTTGTATTTTTACGAGGGACGTTCAGAAAGTTCGAGGCTTTTTTTCATACGGATACTTATTTTCAATCGAGAACTATGATTTATTAACAGGAAAAAATTCAGCATATTTGGAATGGATTTCCAAAATTTTGGACAATTTGGATATTTTTAAGTCATTGAAAATAAGTGTCCGTATAAAAAAAACGCCTCGAACTTTCTGAACGCCCCTCGTAAGATCTGGGAGACTTGAACTTTTATTGGAAATAAGCGTTTTACTTGTAGCTTTTATCCTACAGCTGTTCATGTTTTTAATTCTTACTCTTGAAGCTCTGATTATGTGTTGCCAGTCAATTTATATTATTCTTACCATTTTTATTTGGCTAGATAAACTGCTTAAATAAATATCTATCTATCTATCTATCTTACTTACTTGAAGGGGCATAACATTGGGGGAATATGGGGGGCGATTTGCGGCTTTTTCTATGTTAATTTTTGGCATGGGGGCATGGCCCAATACCCCCCACCCCAAATACGCCACTGAGTACACCCTCAGCTCCATGAAAATAGCATTGGGATTAATGTTGAAAAATTACGACCACTATCAAGCTGCTCAAAAATCAAAATGGTGCATGGTGCAACAGCGTGGCAGCACTGTAGTGACTGTACATGACTTCCTGTTTGATCACAACATTGGCTTGGAGAAAGCACATGTTTCAGAAGAAGTCAATTCATATAAAATTAAATTGCTGTTGGCTTGTTGTTGTTTTTGTAAAGCTATAAAAAACCAATAAGATCTGTGTATGTAGTCACCGTGGATCAAACCTATGACTACCTCCACAGTTTCAAAGTGAGTTGCCAAAAAAATCTGTGTTGACATTGCCATAGGATAATTTTTCTTACCTTCTCTTGTAAATTAGTGTGCTCCAAGTTGTCCCGATTAACATTATATTTAGGAGATATCCCACGCAATATAGTCCATGAACAATTCCATGCGAATAAATGGATGCTCTTGGGCAAAAAGTCCCTGGCTCTGCCATATATTCTTATGTTCTGATAGTATTTCAAGAGGCCTTGTTACAAAATAGCAGGCTGGATTATCTTGTTTAGCATTGTTTGGCATTGACTGTTTGTTGTAATCACCTGTTTCGCAACTCAGGTCAACAGAGACCACACTTGAGAAATGATTACCAAATCAATAGGTTGTGTCAACATGCAACATGTCAAAAAAGCACACATTAGGTCCAGACACAAAACTATCGCATATCCTCTAATAAAAATATCCCTTATAACCAGCAACAATATGACAGATAAAATCGAAAGGAATATACATTGTATATACAATTTACATTGGCAGAAATTGCCTTAAATCAAGATGTCAAAGCTGTATAAAATAGACATTAAAAACACAATACCAATGATACATCCATATAACGATAATGTAAGGCTGGACATAATTGACTTATAGCTTCTCGAACTGACCTATTTCACTGAATGGCCTGAACTTCGACCCCAAATAACTTTTTTGTAATTCTGCGATTTTTCATTTGCTTTTCACACATACGAGATGTATACACTCCAAATCCAAAACCACAACTTTCAAAATTTAAACTGAAAGGATGACAGAGTTATAAAGCCTTAAAGTTACATTAAAATGCACTAAAAATACTCCAGCTTGGAGTCACCTTGGCTGGACCAATCAGAGGTAAGGGCGGGAAATCTACTAGCCAACAGCACTTAAGTATTCAACACTTTTCCCCTGGTGTCAACAGAGAGAACCATCCATGAAATTGGTCTATTGACCGCCTATGGTTAAAAACAATTGATTTAAATTGACATAATTAAAAATTGAGATTAGTCGACAGCTTTTTTTTGGTACTACCAACGACCTAGAAAAAGTGACTAGAGTCGAGATGATCCAAGATGCTAAAGATCGATTATGTTTGGCCTTAAAAAAAGGTCAGATATACTGAATTTATCACAAAAAATAAGTTAGCTTCTCACCTTATACATGTACACCAAAACCTCGACAACAATCAGGATCTACATCCAGGCAAAAAGTATGAATAAAAATCAAGTTTTCCTTCTTTTTTTTCATTTGATGTCCTGAAGCTAAATATACATCATGTTCAACATGCTTAGTTTCTGTGTGCTGACCTAGATTGTGATTCTCTGACAATAGAAACTTTTATGCTTGTGTTAACTCACTGGTCACGGTTGCACAATCTTCGTAACTGTCGTAATCAAAACTATTAATCTCATTCATTCATATACCCAAAAAACATTAAGATAATGGTTTCTTATTCTATAAAATAGTAGAGGATATTTGGGTAATTTGATCCCATCATGCCGTGAATAAAGTGATAAGGGGGCCACCATTTCTTTTCAATGACTTGGGAGTTTCTTTTTTAAATAACTAATTTCTTGCTCAGTTTCGATGAAATAAATAAATTCTTTCTGTGCAGTCTTGAAATAAATAATTTCTGGTGGGGGTTTTTCTAGAGAAGGCGATGCTTGATTTAGGAACGAATACTCGGGGACTTAGCGCGCTTGAAATAAATAATTTCAGCCACCATTACCAGGCGGCTGGGTGGCCAAGTGGCTTAGGTGCGCGCCTGCTCCGCTGAAGGTCTTTGCCTGCATGGGTTCAAGCCCCCGGCTGGGACCCAAAATTTTCAGTGGACCTTCATGAGCAAAATCCAAGCTGGATGTCATTCGGATGAGATGTTAAATTGACGGCCCCTTGTATCAGTGTCTATGCTGGGCAAGTAAAAGATCCCTCACATGGGGTAAATGTGTAACATTATTTGGACTGCCACTCTCTCTCCCATCTCATCAATCGACCCTCGTGAGTGCCCAGAACTAGGCTTAGACTTACCATATCTATTTATTTATCTATCTACCATTAAATAAATAATTTCCCGCTGAGGAAAAAGCCCTCATGATTATTAAATGGTCGCCCCCTAACTTGTGTGATCTAATTGTTGATCTTGTGTATGTGGCAAATGGCTAAATTTCGCATTTAATACAGATTACCAGCTTAAGTAAAAGTAAGGATTACCTAAAATTTTTCAAATATCATTTCCAAGCCTAATGTAATACTCTTGAGTGCGCTGTTATTATATACATCCATGCTCTATTGTCATGTACCCTAAAACATAATACGAATACTTTATCCTTCACAAAGTAGGATACGAGCAGCGGAAATGCTTTCATTCACTCATTGATTGGTATCATGTTGACCGAATTCTTTTTTATCCGACTATTCAAACGTTAAATCACATAAACAGTAGGTTTAATATTTTATCTGCATTACAATATTGGGTTATACCCATCAAAACAGATCAAAATTTGTGAAGCGTAAAATTAACAATACTTCACATACTTAGGGTCCAAAAAGGATGTCAAAAAATTCCTAGATGGGGTCAAAATTTTCAGCACTCAAACTTTCCAATACATTTCCTTTCGGAAAAGTATAGGAGGCACGATGTGGATGTCAACATGACTCTGAGACCTCCCACCACTATCTGCTTGAGTGCCCTAGATATTGTTCCAAGGCAAAAATTAATAAGTGATATTTACAGTTAACAACTTTAATTTTCCTTTTTTTTGACAGGATGTATCCCTTAGCATTATTAAATGCACTGCTACTTCTATTAATTACTGCTTCAAGTAGATTCTAATTATTAGATTCTAATTATCGTGATCAACTGTGAATGTGTCAAAGTTCCATTACCACATTTATATGCAAACTATTTGCAGTTTTCTGACAAATAGGGATTTTCAATATTTAAAAAAACCATTGACAAATCAAGATTTAAATCAAATGATTTAAACAAAATTATTTAAATCAAGCAACCTGCCTGTGTTCAATTATGTTCCAAAAATTGGCACCAGTGCCCATTTTGTTGCTGTTTTTCAGCACTCGTACTGAAATTTGTTTCTGAAAATTTGCACTGGTGCCGGTATTGGTGCTGGTACCCATTTGGTGCCGGTACCACTGCTGAAGCTAGTGTTGTAGCGATCGACGAAAATGTCGCCGATAATCATCACCACTCTTAACATCGTTTTCATATTTTTGCAACAACTAAAAATCAATTTTTGTCAAGATTGAGGTAATTTCTCAGTGAGAAAAATAATCAATTTAAAATCACTTATCGAATCGGAAGGGTCATCCGATAATCGATGTTGAAAATCAGACCAAGCGCCATCACTAGTTGATGCCCATGCCGAGCACCGTGCCATGGAAATTCTGCTGTATATCTTTCTGTCTTGCTATCTATTACTGTATCTATGACTATCAACGTTATCTACAATATACCCAATTACTCAACATAATAATATTATAATGTTTGGTGCTGTCATTTAAACTGATTAATAGGCCAGTAAAATGTACATACTTGTATTTGTATCTCCGGAACAAATTCATGTTACATGCATCCCCAGAAAACTAGCAAATAACATGAGCTAAGTAGCACAGAAAGTGATATTGATTGAATTTTTTAAATGAATAAATAATAAAAAAAACATCTATAGCTTATATACCATGGATTAGCATCGTCTGACAAATCTGTCCATGCAAAATATGAAAGATTGTATACATCAACCATACATAAAATACATAGACATTTCGAAATTAGGCCTACTCACCAAAGTACAAAGTAAAAGGCAGCATGTGCAAATAACCTATCCCAGTGCCAGACTTCAACTACCTTGTATTCTATACAAAATAATGTGTATAGCCTTTCATGTATAGAATGGGCTTAGAATCAAATTGACACATTATTATTTAATGCTTTTATTGATTACTTCATAACCTATATACTTTTTGGTAATATCTTTATGGGTATCAAATGAAAAATGACTGGCTTAACATTACGCGTGCCATAGCCATAAACAATATTGATTTTTACTAATAGTTCTTGCAAAGCCTTTTAAAAATAAATGGCAGTTACAGATAATAATATTGACCATCCGATCCTAACCTGGAGTTTAATGTTAAATTACTTTTTGAATACCATCATCATAAACACACATGTAAGTTAAGTAGAAGTAATAATATATGATGCTGTTAATGTTTAGCCACATGAATTCATATCACATACAAAACTACAAGAGAAAAGAAACAAATTGTCAGGTGCATTACAGTATCCACAAAACCAATCACCTCATTTGCGGTATTCAATAAAACATGATAAGAATAGACCAAGCCAATCACCTATGTAGCAGCATCCACAAAAACATGATGAGATCAAACCAGGCCAATCATCCATGTTGCAGCATCCAATAAAACATGACGAGAACAAACCAAGCCAATCATAAATGTTGCAACATCCAAAAAAAGAGAACAAACCAAGCCAATCATCTGTTGCAGCATCCAATAAAACATGATGAGAACAAACCAAGCCAATCATCTATGTTGCAGCATCCAGAAAAACATGATGAGAACAAACCAAGCCAATCATCTATCTTGTAACATCCAATAAAACATCAAGAGAACAAACCAAGCCAATCATCTATATTGCAGCATCCAATGAAACATGATGCGGACAAACCAAGCCAATCATCCATGTTGCAGCATCCAATAAAACATGATGAGATCAAACCAAGCCAATCATATATGTTGCAACATCCAATAAAACATTGTGAGATCCCAAGTCAATCATCCACGTTGCAACATCCAATAAAACATGATGAGAACAAACCAAGCCAATCATCCATGTTGCAACATCCAATAAAACATGATGAGAACAAACCAAGCCAATCATCTATGTTGCAAAATCCAATAAAACATGATTAGAACAAACCAAGCCAATCATATATGTTGTAACATCCAATAAAACATTGTGAGATCCCAAGTCAATCATCTATGTTGCAGCATCCAATAAAACATTGTGAGATCAAACCAAGCCAATCATCTATGTTGCAACATCCAATAAAACATTGTGAGATCAAACCAAGCCAATCATCTTTGTTGCAACATCCCATAAAACATGATGAGAACAAACCAAGCCAATCATCTGTGTTGCAACATCCAATAAAACATGATGAGAACAAACCAAGCCAATCATCTATGTTGCAGCATCCAATAAAACATTGTGAGAACAAACCAAGCCAATATTCCATGTTGCAACATCCAATAAAACATGATGAGAACAAACCAAGCCAATCATCTATGTTGCAACATCCAATAAAACATTGTGAGATCCCAAGTCAATCATCCACGTTGCAACATCCAATAAAACATTGTGAGATCAAACCAAGCCAATCATCTTTGTTGCAACATCCAATAAAACATGATGAGGACAAACCAAGCCAATCATCTATGTTGCAGCATCCAATAAAACAAGATGAGAACAAACTAAGCCAATCATCTGTGTTGCAACATCCAATAAAACATTGTGAGATCCCAAGTCAATCATCTATGTTGCAGCATCCAATAAAACATTGTGAGATCAAACCAAGCCAATCATCTATGTTGCAACATCCAATAAAACATTGTGAGATCAAACCAAGCCAATCATCTCTGTTGCAACATCCAATAAAACATTGTGAGATCAAACCAAGCCAATCATATATGTTGCAACATCCAATAAAACATTGTGAGATCAAACCAAGCCAATCATCTATGTTGCAACATCCAATAAAACATTGTGAGATAAAACCAAGCCAATCATCTATGTTGCAACATCCAACAAAACACAATGAGAACAAACCAAGCCAATCATATATGTTGCAACATCCAATAAAACATTGTGAGATCAAACCAAGCTAATCATCTTTGTTGCAACATCCAATAAAACATGATGAGAACAAACCAAGCCAATCATCTATGTTGCAACATCCAATAAAACATGATGAGAACAAACCAAGCCAATCATCTATGTTGCAGCATCCAATAAAACATGAGAACAAACCAAGCCAATCATCTATGTTGCAACATCCAATAAAACATGATGAGAACAAACCAAGCCAATCATCTATGTTGCAACATCCAATAAAACATGATGAGAACAAACCAAGCCAATCATCTATGTTGCAACATCCAATAAAACATGATGAGATCCCAAGTCAATCATCCACGTTGCAACATCCAATAAAACATAGTGAGATCAAACCAAGCCAATCATCCGTGTTGCAGCATCCAATAAAACATGATTATAACAAAACAAGCCAATCATCTATGTTGCAACATCCCATAAAACATGACGAGAACAAACCAAGCCAATCATCTGTGTTGCAACATCCCATAAAACATGAGAACAAACCCAGCCAATAATCCATGTTGCAACATCCAAAAAAAGAGAACAAACCAAGCCATTCATCTACGTTGCAACAACCAAAAAAAGAGAACAAACCAAGCCAATCATCTACGTTGCAACATCCAAAAAAAGAGAACAAACCAAGTAGTCCAGGAGATTTATGAAATGACCCAAAACAAATTGCAATAGTAATGTGCCATATACCAAATGAAAGCTGAGGACCTCCTCTATAACATACCCTAAGTATACCAAAATCTAATTAGTGGAACATGGTTTTTAAGGGGGGTGAAGTATTTTGTGTCATACTCGTCCAGAATCTTAGTTGGTAACATAATTATTATAACTCGGAAGGATAAAATCAATACATGACCCCAGTATGACTGATTGTATTATTGCTCTGACTGATAAACATCAAATTCAAGTATTATCATGAAGTTTCTGAGCATATTCAGTGTGCTAAGGCTCCATTTTGGGCTGGCCGAGGGTAAATTATATCACATATACGCGGTTTTGCATATTTTGCTCAATATTCCATGCATAGTAATAATTTTGGATATTTGAATTCCTCACAAAGAGAGCTTTCAGATGCATACCCACATTGCTATGTTTACTTAATTTTTCATTAAAATGTCTTGACTGTTTGGTTAGTTTGTCACTGCAAAATGATAAAAATATAAATTGTGGCAATATAAAATGGCCTGGGGTCCAGTAACATAGCATATGTGATGCAAAAATTTGAGAGTGTCAGATATAGCTAGTTTCAGAGGTATATAATTTGAGGTATAAATTCCTGCTATTCCTTTTGGAGAATGTGAAAAATTTGTCAATTGTGTGTCACTTGTGTGTCACTTGTGTGTCACTTGTGTGATACACATCCTAAAATCGGGATGGTTGGTAGATTTTAAGTGGATAGCAGAGGTTTACAATCACGATTCAGGGTAACTGTTAGTAATCCTATCACTGCCATATCTATTCAATAAATTAAATTACTTACGATATTTATTGGTAACTTGTGTTTATTTGTTTTCACAATATTCACAACTTCAAAACAATTTTACATGAAACATAGTGGTCCAGGACGGACCCATAGACATGATGGAAACAAATTAATGCAAGCATACTATATTATGATTTTACATGATATTCTCATGTGCAATCTTGAGCAACTTGGTTTGGTTGTAAATTTAGGTTTCATTGGGCACCTTGGTTTCCTTGTTAATACAACTGCCTTTTCCCTAAAAAGTAAAATAAATGATGCTGTCTTGGTCAGAAATCTCCTCAGAAACACAGAATCCTCCCTTGTATTTTCATTTCTACCTATCATTATTACCAGATAACTCATTCCTAACCAATTAAATGCAGGTGGAATGATAGCCCTTGATGTCAACTTTCATTTGGCACCTTGATTACCTTGTTACTACAACTGTGAACCCTTCAAAAGCAAAATAAATGTTGTCCTCGGAAACACAAAATCATTCCATGTATTTTCATTTCCAACTATCCTAATTACCAGATATTTCATTCCTGACCAATGAAGTGGATTAGGATGGATAGCCCATGATGTCAGCTTTCATTTGACACCTTGGTTTCCTTGTTACTACAACTTTTAACTCTCGAAAAGCAAAATAAAGTTGCTGTCCGGGTTTAAAATCTTCTCAGAAACACAAAATCCTCAAATGTATTTTCATTTCCACCTGTCCTAATCACCATAGAACTCATTCCTAACCAACCAAATACATAGCCCTTGATGTTAGCTTGCAAGGCCTTTCCATCCTCATCCATTTGGTTTTTCAGGAATGCTTCATCTCATGATCAGGATAAGTGGAACTGAAAATAAATGGGCGGATTTTGTGTTTCCAAGGAGATCATTGACACTGATGGCAACATTTATTTAGCTTTGGTTGGGTTGAAAGTTGAAGTAACTGAGAAAACAAATGATCCAAAATGAAAGCTGAGATAAAGGGCTATCCATCCATGTCCATTTGCTTAGTTGGGCATTCCTGAGTTATCTGAAAATTAGGATAGGTGGAAATTTAGATACAAGGTAGGATTTTGTGTTTCCTAGGAAATGTTCTACCCGGATACAACATTAATTTTGCTTTGGGGGGGTTGACAGTTATAGCAACAAGAAAACCAATGTGTCAAATGAAAGCTGACATCAAGTACTAATCATCCACATCCATAAGAAAGAGTTTTCCCATGATGAGGATAGGTGCAAATGCAATTCATGGGAGGAATTCGTGTTTCCAAGGACATTTTGGACCGGGACAAAAACATTAATATTGCATTTGCATGGTTGGCAAATGGCAAATGAAAGCTGATGTCATGGGCTATCCATCCTAATCCATTTGACTGGAAAGAAATGAGTCAGCTAGTGATAAGGATAGGTAGAATGGAAAATAAATGGAAGGATTTTGTGCTTTTCGAGGAGATTTTTGACACAGACAGCAACATTTATTTACCTTCAGGAAGGTTGACAGTCACAGTAACAAGAAAACCAAGGTGCCAAATGAAAGCTGAAATCGAGTACTTATCATCCACATCCCTTTGATTGGTTAGAAATTAGTTATCTGGTGATAAGAACAGGTGGAAAGGAAAATCCATTTGAGGATTTTGTGCTTCGGGGAATATGTTCGACCTGGACAGTAACATTCATTATGCTTTTAGAGGGTTGGCAATTGAAGTAAAAAGGAAACCAAGGTGCCAATTGAGAGCTGACATCAAGAGCTATCCATCCACATCCATTTGAATTGTTCTGAATAAGTAATCTGGTGATTAGGATCTGCGGAACTGAAAATACAAGGGAGGATTTTGTGTTTCCAAGTGGAGTTTTGACACGGACAGGAACATTTATTTAGGTTTGGCAGGGTTGACAGTTCTGGTAACAAGAAAACCAAGGTTCCAAATGAAAGCTGACAAAAGTGCTTTCCATCAACATCCATTTGATTGGTAAGAAATGAGTTTTCTGGTGATTAGGACAGGTTGAAATGAAAATCCATGGGAGGATTTTGTGTTTCCGAGAAGAAGTTTGACCCAGACAGCAACATTTATTTTGCTTTTGGAGGGTAGGCAATTGTAGTAACAATGAAACCAAGGTGCCAAATAAAAGCTTACATCAAGGGCTATCCATTTGATAGGTTAGAAATGAGTCATCTAGTGATTAGGATAGAATTGAAAATAAATGGGACAATCTTGTGTTTCCGAGGAGATTTTTGACACTGACGGTGACATTTATTTAGCTCTGACAGGGTTTACAGTTCCAGTAACACGAAAATGAAAGTGCTAATTAATTTCTTTCTAGATTATAAAATATCACCTTATAATGGCCAAATAATTACAAAAAATCACATTTATTTTAAATGAAAGTTGACATCAAGGGCTATCTAGCTTTTGGTTTGAGATGTTCTTCATGCTTATTATTTTATCCACTGGTATAAAGTATGATAGAGTAATGGCTGCTTTAACACGGAAATTTACAATAACACTAAAAGTGATTATACAAATTTGAGATTTTAATCCAAAATGACCTTAAAAAAAAAAACATCCATGGAATGATAATTGGCAATGGAAACATCTGAAATATCTTTCCTGACAATACTTGGCATAAAAGAATCTGGGTGGCATCAGCTATTCCAGAGGGTGTATGGAAACCCCCTCTTGCAAACTG
Source organism: Platynereis dumerilii (assembly GCA_026936325.1). Taxonomy (NCBI): domain Eukaryota; kingdom Metazoa; phylum Annelida; class Polychaeta; order Phyllodocida; family Nereididae; genus Platynereis; species Platynereis dumerilii. The sequence continues at coordinate 50,402,273 of JAPTHN010000009.1, forward strand.
ACCGACAGTTCTGCCTCACCCGTGTTGCTGAAACGTTACAGAATTACAAATCTAAATCTTTAAAATAGCACAGCTCATCAAATAATCATCTCTCACAGACATATCATACCTCATTTGAAAGCTGGTTTTCAGCTCTTGTCAAATAAGGTCATCAAACGGAGTAACTGATGTGGAATAAACAGAAAAAAATGTGAAATGTGTAATAAATGTGATTTTTTTGTAATTATTTAGCCATTATAAGGTGATATTTATAATCTATAAATTAATTAATGTCATTTTCAGATTCTGCAATCTGCATGTCTAAAAACATATAAATAGATGTGTCATTTGTGAATGTAGCTTGAATAGTTCCTGAGATAATTGGACTTAAGATAATGTGACATTAATGTCCCGGCTAATGATGCTCCCACGTGTTACAAAACTTTGGATATTTATATCACCAGATCCTGTACACAGTGTACATGCTGTTCCTGGCCTTTTGTAAAAAAATTGAGAACATTATGGAAAGTACTAGATGATGTTATTCAAATGATAGCTGCCTTAACAAGGAATCCAAATACGACAAATTTATAGTTTTTCATTGAATATTGCAAAAGATAAACCAAACCGCATACCTGTGCTATCTTTTCTTAGCTTCTGTGAGACCTAAATGGTCCAAAAGCAGGAGGACTGTGCTCAAGAACCTCATTGTATTCATTGACTTTAAGGTCTGTCAGTTGTGGCAGCTGTTCAGATGGGCTACAATGGGATTTGTATGGTTTCATTGCTTCTAAGTCAAAATTGTTATGTTAAAAACGCAAATTTGTTAATTACCAATAGTTACCCCCTATAGAAAACCATGTTCCACTAAGTAGATTTTGGTATACTTTGGATATGTTATAGAGGAGGTTCTCAGCTTTCATTTGGTATATGGCACATTACTATTGCAATTTGTTTTGGGTTACCCCCCTTTTTTTCATAAATCTCCTGGACTAAAGCCAATCATATACGTTGCAACATCCAATAAAACATGATGAGAACAAACCAAGCCAATCATATATGTTGCAGCATCCAATAAAACATGATTATAACAAAACAAGCCAATCATCTATGTTGCAGCATCCAATAAAACATTGTGAGATCAAACCAAGCCAATCATTTATCTTGCAACATCCCATAAAACATGATGAGAACAAACTAATCCAATCATCTATCTTGCAACATCCAAAAAAAGAGAACAAACCAAGCCAATCATCTATGTTGCAGCATCCAATAAAACATGAGAACAAACCAAGCCAATCATCTATGTTGCAACATCCAATAAAACATGATGAGAAGAAAGTAAGCCAATCATCTATGTTGCAGCATCCAGAAAAACATGATGAGAACAAACCAAGCCAATCATCTATGTCGCAGCATCCAGAAAAACATGATGAGAAAACACAAAGCCAATCATCTATGTTGCAGCATCCAATAAAACATGATGAGAACAAACCAAGCCAATCATCTATCTTGCAACATCCAATAAAACATGATGAGAACAAACCAAGCCAATCATCCATGTTGCAGCATCCAATAAAACATGAGAACAAACCAAGCCAATCATCTATGTTGAACATCCAATAAAACATGAGAACAAACCAAGCCAATCATCAATCTTGTAACATCCAATAAAACATCAAGAGAACAAACCAATCAAATCATCTATCTTGCAACATCCAATAAAACATTATGAGAACAAACCAAGCCAATCATCCATGTTGCAACATCCAATAAAACATTATGAGAACAAACCAAGCCAATCATCTGTGTTGCAACATCCAATAAAACATTATGAGAACAAACCAATCAAATCATCTATGTTGCAACATCCAATAAAACATTATGAGAACAAACCAAGCCAATCATCCATGTTGCAACATCCAATAAAACATTATGAGAACAAACCAAGCCAATCATCTATGTTGCAACATCCAATAAAACATTATGAGAACAAACCAAGCCAATCATCTATGTTGCAACATCCAATAAAACATGATGAGAAGAAAGTAAGCCAATCATCTATGTTGCAGCATCCAGAAAAACATGATGAGAACAAACCAAGCCAATTATCCATGTTGCAGCATCCAATAAAACATGAGAACAAACCAAGCCAATCATCCATGTTGCAACATCCAATAAAACATGATGAGAAGAAAGTAAGCCAATCATCTATGTTGCAACATCAAGAAAAACATGAGAACAAACCAAGCCAATTATCTATGTTGCAGCATCCAATAAACCATGAGAACAAACCAAACCAATCATCTGTGTTGCAACATCCAATAAAACATAGTGAGAACAAACCAAGTCAATCATCTATGTTGCAACATCCAATAAAACATGAGAACAAACCAAGTCAATCATCTATGTTGCAACATCCAATAAAACATGGCGAGAACAAACCAAGCCAATCATCTATGTTGCAACATCAAGAAAATCATGAAAACAAACCAAACCAATCATCTGTGTTGCAACATCAAGAAAACAATGAGAACAAACCAAGCCAATCATCTATGTTGCAGCATCCAATAATACATGATGAGAACAAACTAAGTCAATCATCTGTGTTGCAACATCCAGAAAAACATGACCAAATATTTGATGAAATTCACACGGCTCAGTCTCACCAATTTAATAAAACAATTTTTCTTCAACTCAGCAAAAGACGGCAATTTTTCAACCCATTTCAGATACACATTCAAACCTTGACAGGGCTGATAACCCTCACACATTTTAACCAATTGACTAGAACATTATATATATATATATGGAGTTGGGAGTTGCTTCCTTGGTTAACCTCTGAGCCACAGAAAATTTATGACGATCACATACTTCAAAACGAAAATGAAGGAATTTAATATCATCCACGTGAGAAGAATGAGTTACATACATCTCTAATGATTTTCCGGGCTTTTGGGGAATCTGGACTCCCCGTCTGGCCCTAAACCAGCACTCTGACCCGGGCTAAAGCGGTCTCATACTCAAAATTTTTTGAATATGACTCATGCCTCTCAACGACAAACTCCACTCAAATTCTTAAGACTCTTAAAACAACAGGCAGCCAGTGCACTTTCTGCCATAAGGAAGCAGGCAATGATTTCACTGAGACACAGTTTTTAAAGTGTGTGGCACTTTCATGCACTGCCGCCGTTACAAGACAAGATAAAAGAACACAAATATGTCAGTGATTTTCAGATTTATTCATTGTGAATTTTCTCATTATTTACATGAACACAATGTCAAAACAAACTTCTACAGCACTTCTTGGTGAAGACAACGAAAACTAAACAACAATCTTTTGGCAAAAAATAAACAGAGCGAGTCAAATTTAGAAGAAAACTAAATTTGACACTTGAACATGATTATTCAGGCTTTGATTTCAAGTGACTTTTGAAAAAAAAATTAATCAATTTTAAATCATCTCCTTAAATTTCAAACGAATCATGATTTTACTGGACTAAAATCATGATTCAATCAGTGATTTAAATTGACTTGACCAAAAAAGTGATCTGTGATCAACTGACAAATCATACCCGAGATATAAAAATATAAATTTAGACAATAACTCTCATTATGTACACTAAACGCTGTATATTTCCAAATGTCAGTGATACCGTGCCATTCTTTTGACTTTGTCTAAATCTGTGATAAGTTGGTGGATCAAACGTTTCAAGTTGGGTACTTCGGTCAACACGTCCCGGCCGTGATTTGCGGGTGTAAGGGCTTCTAGGGCTGAAACGAGAAAAGAGAAAATAGGTCAAGATAATTCTGTTAAATTAGACTAGATGGATGGGTGGAAGGTTGGGGCTGTACGTCCTGTATTTATGCACTTGGTAGGCTAATTAGAACAACTGGATAACACAGCAATGAACCGTAGGATGGGAATGAATGTGCAACATAGGTCAAGGTGACCCAAGCCAGAGCTGGAATTGAACCCTGGACAAAGGAAGCCAAGAACATTTCCAACTGAGCTTATCTACTTAAACCACAAAAAGAATGCAGTTAAACCTCTTACACTGCTAGATTTCCCAAATTGGCACATCAATTTCTAATACAGGGAATATAATTCAATAAATGTGATAACTTGATACGTTTTAAAACTTCTGATTTAAACTTTATAAAAAGATCAATCTTCAATCCCCACCTGCAACTTGCTCATCAATGGAGTCCATCCGCGATTCTACGTTGTCCTGCATTGTTAAGATGTGTTCCAGTAGATGGCGCTCACAGTTGGCGAACGGGTCATCGTCAACTTGATTTACGGAAACGTCTGATTCCAGGTCATCCGTACTTTCCGAACTTGCGACTCGACCAATCTGGAAAAAATATTTGGATTAATAATTACCTGCGGACACAAAAAGTTTAACACATATGTTGAATACAACATTGGGTATATATAAGGCTTTTCAGAAAGTTAAACAAAGCTGAATTTTGAAATTCTGACAGAAAAATGACGACTCGGGCTCTGCATCTTGTATTTATGCACTTGTTAGGCTAATTGGGACAGAGTAGGACACAACAATGAGGATAAGGATGATTGAAACTGCTGTCCACAATAGGCCAGCTGACCCGGCAAGAGCTGGATGCGAACCCCGGACCCAGCGATTGGCAGCCCAGCATGCTACCACTAGACCAACCCCCCGCTCCCCCCCTTACGAATGAAAGTGATATAGTCACACTTACAGCACCAAGAGCCCTCTTGGCCACACCAAAAGAAGTCTGCTTATGATCACTGCTGCCGAAGTAGTCATGTAATTCGGTCGCACTTGACGACTGGCTTAACCCTGCTGCTTCCCGCAGTTCTTGTTCCCGTAACGCCGCTTCGTGACGTAACGTCTCCTCTGCTTCGTCTGTGGTTTCGCCGCTTTCTTCTTTATCCCCGTCTTCCGTACGTTCATCATCTGTGTCATCATCCCCACGTTCGCTTCCTGTAAAGAATAAAGGTCGTTAAAAGAGATAGGATCACACATGAATGAGCTGTAAAATTAAATTAAATTAATAAAATGCAGCCTAATTTTGAAAATCACCTTCTTCAAAATTGAACCTTGAGCGTATGCTTTCTAATAACTTCTGTTTGTCTTCTTCGTTCTCCGCTTTGTACGATAATGAACCGGGTTCCGTTTTGAAGAACCCAGAGAGGTCGCCACCTTCCAACTTGATGCCGCCTAGTGCTGTCACCTGGGGAGTAGTGTCTGTACTTTCAAATTTAACAACAGAGGTCTCCACTTTCTCTTCATTGGAACATTTTGCCTCTCGGTCCCAGTTCTTGGTCCAGAGTTGAAGTTCAGATTGGTCGCGGTTGCTGTTGAATAAGAAATTGAATTTGAGTATACAGAAAAAGCATAAAATGCAATGGGCGCTCTCTCCTTTACATTGTATTACTTCCACTTCCAAGTAAGAGCCAGGAAAAGAGACAGTGGCATATTTACAGAGAACAGAGAATTACAGAGAAGCTCTGTACAAATTGACTGTATAAGTCTGGATTGCATACTGCAACTTCTATTTTGATTGCGATGATAACTTCAACAAGAATCCAAGGATTCAACCCCGAGCTCAGTAAAAGAGTCAAGACTGCACTAAAACAATACCCTTCACCTGTCAAAAAGGGCTCTATACAGAGGCAACAGGGACACCTAAAACAATCCCAAACAGTTCGACCAGAGTAACAAATCTTACTCAATTACAAAGTCTTTGATTCAATTTTTAACACTTTGTAGTCTCTATATACTTACTTCACAGAATGTAGCTCCTTCTTGATCGCATGTAGCACCCTGTGAACGTTATGCATGTCTCCAGTAAGGTCATGAGTTGCTTGAACCACACACGGACTTCTCCGTTCGTTTTCTGGAACAGGTGGCAAGAATCCGTAACAGGGCATCACCCCTTCTCTGTGCCAGTCCTGGACGTGCATGTACCTCGCGTTTTCTCGGACACCTGCGGAAAAAGTATAATATTGGAATCGCATCACCCAAACTCATTTTGGAAATGAGACAAAAGGCATTCAAAGTTGAATTTCATAAATACAGAAGAGGACATATATGCCACCACGTTTGTCCTGCCTTATGACGTCAAGTTTATAGATACCTACCAGGCGGGTGCTGACAGATATAGCAGATGTATTTCTTGGGTAGGGTTTCTTCCGTTATCTCCATGCACATTGCGTGTTGCCAACATAGACACACTTCGCACTGAAACGGACACAAGAACAAGAATTAAAATACCCTTACTTTTCAAAAATACCACAGTCCTTTTAAAAATTTCGCCTATCCATAAATATTTTTAAAAGGACATCATAGTGGTTTGTCTGCATAGCTGTGTCTCCCAACTCCAAGAGCTAGAGGACTTTGATATACTGCATCCTGGATGGATGGATGGATCATTGGGGCTTTACGTCCTGTATTTATGCACAGTTTGGTAGACTAATCGGGGTAGGAGGAGGACACGGCAATGAGGCAAAGGATGTTTGAAACAGCTGTCCAACATAGGCCCAGGTGACCCGGCAAGAGCTGGATTCGAACCCTGGACCCAGCGATTGGCATCCCAGCACGCTACCGCTAGAACAACCCTCCCCCAACACTGCTTGCTGGAAGAGCACACTTCTAAAAAGTCTTGTGTCAATTTAAGAAAGTGTACTGCCAGAAAATTTGCATTCAAAATGAATTATCTTGGCTCTGCCGTCTTCATGCTCTGCTATATTGATCTTACTGCTATAAATTGGTAGTACACATACCTGAATCATCAACCCATTCTCCTCATTGATCTGACAAATGCAATTGACCACTTCCTCCTTGTTGACCGGTCTTGCTGTCCCAAATCCCATGGTCTCCATCGGAATGGCCCCTGGCGCTGCTATCCCTATTGGTTTCTCTTCAATTGGCAGGGCTTCAGCACCTAGCAAAAGACAATTAATGAATCTAAGAATTAAATTATCCATACGAGTAAGTAGTCATTTTTCATTAAACAGCAATCGATTACTAAAGATTTTCCATAACTAATAAAGGCATTTTCCCTTTCTAAAGAGTTGTTTTCCATTACAAATGAGTCCTATTACTCATGAGTCACTTTCCATTATTAAAGAGTAATTTTCGGTAACTAATCTGTAATCCTCCAAAACTAATGAGTCATTTTGCATTACCAATGAATTACTGATGAGTCATTTTCTATTACTAATGAGTCATTTTCTATTACTAATGAGTCATTTACCATTACTCATGAGTCGTTTTCCATACTGATGAGTCGTTTTGAATTACCAATGAATTACTGACAAGCCATTTTCCATTACTAATGAGTCGTTTTCCGTTACTAATGACTTGTAATGAGTCCTTTCGATTACTAACAAGCAGAGACGATTCACCCTAAAAGTGACACCTTTTCCCTAAAAGGCAACTTGGGCACAGATAACCAAGATAACCCGAGTGCCAAAACGGAGCTAACCACCTTTCCTCTAAAACTATATTTCAAAAGTACTCACCAGGGGCATCGTCATCAACACTACCCATGCTGCCATCTTGAGACACTTCTGGCAGTCCTAAACTAGATACAGAAAGTTGACTCTGTCTGCGGGAACGAGAACCCGTGCTTTTACCACCGACGGAAATGTCCGAGTCTGTTGAACCTACAAGAAAACATTTAATTGCAATAATTTCAAAGTTTGAAAGAAGTACCATCAAATATTTAAGGCACATATCAAAATATTTTGTTTCACTTCAATAGCTTTCAAAGGAAATTCAACAACTTCAATTTAATACGACAACCAAGAACACAACAATCAACAGCAACAATGATCTAGAGGGAAAAATAACTTCAACAATCTCAAACAAAAGTCATCAACTGCATAAATTAGCTAACAAACTATATAGCATACCGTAAAAAGGCCCTAAAATATATTAAGGAATGATTTAACAAGATTTAAAATGATAAGACAAGCAAGAGTTCTGCAGATAATCAAAATCAAAATATAACTTACAAACGCTGACGGTTTTCTTCCGTAACCTCGGGGGAGGTGGTGGCTTGGGCGTTCCATCTTCGTTGTGGTAATGTTTCAAGTGAGATTCGAGTAGAACCATTTTGCGAAACCCTTTGGCGCAATGGTCCCATGGGCATTTGAACTGGTTGTGGTCATTTTCAATCTTGAACTCTTTCGGCGCCCACACTGCAACGATAAACAATTCATTAAAGGATGGATTATTGGGGCTTTATGTCCTGTACTTATGCACGCTTGATATTCTAATCAGGACAGTAGGGGATGGTTTGTTGAAGGATAACTGTCTGCTGTGCTGCACTGTGTTGAAGTTGTTTATCAACAGATATTCTGATATGTTTTCCAACCACCAACAGACAAGAACTTCAATGCTTTTCTTAGTGCAATAGAAGCTTGTAAACTTAGGGTGACCACTGACTCACTGTGATCTATGTAGCAGGTCCAGGAGTAGTATGCAATCCATACACTCAACAACTTGTTTGCAGTTTCTATGTATTTCTGTGCTTATAAGTGCCTCTTAATGAGAAATGGAAGTTTTAAAGTTGAATGACAATTTAGCAGTTTTTGGAACGTGAAATCACGCTTATTTTCATGAATGTATATTTCGGATACAGCAAGCAAGAAGTTTTATGGTGTCAGGCAGGAAGCAAAGTGGCTCACGACCCTGGCACACTCACACAGGCAAAGTATTGGTATGTCTCATTGCTAATTAACCGGAGATTGGCATAACTTCTTTGTAAGTTGTCATTGAGCAATGCTTCCAAGTATTATGTGTATCAACTTATGAAGCATATTGTATGAATGTGAACATTTGAATCTTTAAATTTAAGAAAGCATAAATTAGTAAACATCTGTACATATTTCATCACAAAATGAACTGTCATCATCTTTTGTTGTCATTATCAATAAAATAATACAATCCTTTACATCACAATGTATTAGATGTAACATAACATATACAATATCAATATGAACACCAATAATACATAATCTAAATGTCAGAATTATTCAAAATAAAAGTGTGACATTATCAACATTAATACAAAACTTACTCTCAAAATTAATATACTAAACAACACCAAATTTCACCAGAGACTAACAAAATATTAACTTATTAATCCATATAGTCAGGTAGCTTCAGGTCAATGGTAAAACAAGTCCATACTTGTAGTGCAAGCCAACGCCACCAGAGGGACAATAATTCTAAAAGCTCCACCAGGGTACAGATCGTAAAAAGACAGAGGGCAGTAGCATATAGCCAAGCATTTAAAACCAATTAATTCTGATGTAGAACAAAATGAATGTAAATATCCCTCCGGGCAATATTGCAGTTAAATCTTGGCTGACATGATCAGTGCGTGCTTAGCTAAAAACCCCTTCTCTGAGCATCCCACTCACCCCAACTTTCCACCTATCCTTCTTTTACTGGCCTGTCTTTCTGTGAGGAGCACATACCATTCTCACTCCTCTTTCATTTCCAATTCCTACTCCATCTCAAAGTCCCCACCAGGAGTGCATGCATCTCTCAAACCAGACATGACATCCTTCCCTCAAATGTCTTATCCTGCTTTTAATACTGCAACTACACCAGTAATACTTTGTCAACCTCTAAACCGCTATCAAAGGCTAATTATTTCACTATCTTTGCCCTTTTTAATCCACGTTTACTTTAACCCATTTCATACCAAACTAATACTGCCATATATTCATGAAGTTGCACTGCAGCACACCTGGTGGTCGACTCCAAAATTACATTTCTTTCAGCTGCATCACAAAAATGCAAACTCTTCTTCTTTGTTGCTTAGTCTCATTTCCTTATTCAGTTGCCTTTTCCCCCATTGTAACGTGCCTTTAACATTGTTTAATAATGGGTAAATTCTAGTATTGTATAGAGAGAAAACTTGAATAGGTTATTCTATACAAGAAAATGACAAAATAGAGGGGATAACGCTTGAGAGGAGGGTGCAGGGTGCTCACCCAATATCGCAAAAATTATCTGAGGAATATAGGAATTTTCAACGGTAAAATATCGGAAAATATGGGAGGATTTTACCTACTAAAACAGGACAATATAGGAATTATTTGGCAGCAATACCATCAGCAAATTAAGGAATTGTTTCCATAATAATCCGAAAAATGTCATGTTGTGGACAAAAACAAGCCTAAAATTCATATATTGGGTGAAAAAGATGATAAAACTCTGTATCACAGACAAAATCGTGCATATGCACACGAAAGAACTTGAAAACTTCAAAAATATAGAATAAATCATATACATCATATAAGTCAATCCGAACAAATTCATGATTTTTTTACAATATTTCGGCTTTATTCAGCCATCCTCAGGTATGAAATGACAACATTATTGGAAATGGAGAGTTGCATGAGTTTTTTACGAACACAAAAATCTCTTATATGTTTAGTAAACCTTTCATTCATGGCTCCTGTCCCTCATTCTCTAGACCAGCCTACTGATGAGTCTCTAAAATAGCACTTTGACTAATCGGGAATGTATTTCTACTTAAAGCAAAAAGGAACAAAAATAATACTTGAATTTGGACTTCTGACAGTATATATATGGATGAATAACTTAACTAAGTATTAATCTGTTCCAAAGAATAAACTTAACACTATAGTCTAACAGGGGACTGCACTGGTGTTAGATTCTGTAAGTGGGTGCCACTGTTTCAGTTTATAACGATGGTGTTTAGTGAGTGTTTATATTATTTAATATTATGTGCTCAGTGTTCACTTGCAACTTAACAGCCGAAGTGTTTTAATAAAAAGCTAAAATTAGCCTCAATAGCAATTGCGATTGGCTATTTAAACAAGAATCCATGGATTCAAAACCGGCCTTTGGCAATTGTATATTCGGGATTGAAATCATGAAGAGGGTGATTTATATATTATTACATGGATTGTTTTGTATTGAGCAGTGATAGCCAGACTGATAGTGTTTGCTGCATGCCATTAAACTTTGAGAGGAACCCCTTAGCAAATGCCTATACCAAATTTCAGAACTGCAAGTGAAATACTAAAGTCACAGTGGGCAATGTAAAACATGGTGGCCGTTTTGACAGCCATCTTGGATTTTTCCAAAAAATTCTGAGGGGAATCCCTAAGTGAATCCCTATACCAAATTTCATAGATCTAAGTGAAATAATAAAGTCACAGTGGGCAATTTAAAAAATGGTGGCCATTTTGGCAGCCATCTTGGATTTTTCAAAAATTTTTGAGTGGAACCCCTAAGTGAATCCCTGTATCAAATTTCATAAATCTAAATAAAATACTAAAGTCACAGTGGGTATTTTAAAATGTGGTGGCCATTTTGGCAGCCATCTTGGATTTTTCCAAAAATTTTTGAGGGGAACCCCTAAGTGAATCCCTGTACCAAATTTCATAAATCTAAGTGAAATACTAAGGTCACAATGGGCAATTTAAAATATGGCGGCCATTTTGGCAGCCATCTTGGATTTTTCCGGAAATTTCTGAGGGGGACCCCTAAGTGAATCCCTATACCAAATTTCATAAATCTAAGTGAAATAGTAAAGTCACAGTGGGCAATTCAAAATATGGCGGCCATTTTGGCAGCCATCTTGGATTTTTCCAAAAAATTTTGAGGGGAACCCCTAAGTGAATCCCTGTACCAAATTTCATAAATCTAGATGAAATACTAAGGTCACAGTGGGCAATTCAAAATATGGCGGCCATTTTGGCAGCCATCTTGGATTTTTCCAAAAAATTTTGAGGGGAACCCCTTAGTGAATCCCTATACCAAATTTCATAAATCTAGATGAAATACTAAGGTCACTGTGGGCAACTCAAAATATGGCGGCCATTTTGGCGGCCATCTTGGATTTTTCCAAAAATTTCTGAGGGGGACCCCTAAGTGAATCCCTATACCAAATTTCATAAATCTAAGTGAAAAAGTAAAGTCACAGTGGGCAATTCAAAATGTGTTGACAAGAAAAGTGGACAAGTTTACACATGGACAAGTGGACAAGTGGACAAGAGTCCCATTTCACCTTAAGCCCTCCTCTATTAACCGGCCATTGGCCGGTTAAAAAGACACTTACACAACAGTGACACTAGGCCAAAAGCACATCCAAAACATCTATATATTATATTATACACATCCATGAGAAAAAAAAACATAGGCTGCGCAGCAGCAAACCTTCAGCGAATAACACCTTTAGAAGATTACAATAATATCATAAAATTGGTGTGTTTACGAAATTGCTTATAGGTATGCAATAGCGGTCGAGTAGTGGCCTTCCATTATCTCTATTTTCCCAATGATTCATAAAGTGCTATACGCATCAAAAAGCACTACTAAATTAATTGCATAGGTAATTTGTTTAGAAAAATGCATTACTGTATATGCAATAGTGGGGAAGTTTCGGCTCCGATATAAAACAAGAATCCATGGATTCAAAACCGGCATTTGGCGATTGTATATTCAGGATTGAAATCATGAAGAGGGTGATTTACATATTATTACATGGACTATTTTGTATTGAGCAGTGATTGCCAGACTGATAGTGTTTGCTGCAGGCCATAAAAACTTTGTGGGGAACCTCTTAGCAAATGCCTATACCATATTTCAGAACTGTAAGTCATATTGGAAATTTTCTAATTTATGAGGGAACCCCAAACCAAATAATACAGTCGCCGTGGGCAATTCAAAATATTTTGGCAGCCATCTTGGATTTTTCTAAAAAAAATTCTCAGTGGAACCCCTAAGTGAACTCCTATACTAAATTGCATAAATCTAAGTGAAATACTAAAGTCACAGTGGACAATTCAAAATATGGTGGCCATTTTGGCAGCCTTGGATTTTTCCAAACATTTCTGAGGGGTCCCCTAAGTGAATCCGTATACCAAATTGCATAAATCTAAGTGAAATACTAAAGTCACAGTGGGCAATTCAAAACATTGGTGGCCATTTTGGCAGCCATCTTGGGTTTTTCCAAAAAATTTTGAGGGAACCCCAAAGTGAATCCCTGTACCAAGTTTAATAAATCTAAGTGAAATACTAAAGTCACAGTGGGCAATTCAAAATATGGTGGCCATTTTGGCAGCCATCTTGGATTTTTCCAAAAAATTTTGAGGGAGACCCCAAAGTGAATCCCTACACCAAATTTCATAAATCTAAGTGAAATACTGGCAGCCTTTAAAACTCGCTCTGACCTTTCACAAGGCACGCGGGGCGGTAAAAACTGGTTTACTGACCGCCAGAATTTTTACAGGTCCATTTATGTGTGGTGGCAAGCATCTTTTTGCAACCAGTTCAGCAGACTGCAATTAAAACACCACTTTAGTTTACAATCTGTAAAACTGATATCCAAACAGAGTGGGCTGTTGCACTGTGAAAATGGCACTTCGTGAATCATCATATTGATGATTTGTCATGATAGTTTTACTCTATTAGTTACATGACAAATCAAATAGCCTTCTCTTCATCATGACTAATCAAACAGCCTCTATGTTTCCCATGGACGTTAAATTTGGGGAGATGACACTTCATCAGTTATTATGACTCACAGTCACAGAGTGCCAAAATTGGTGGGAAGCAAACACTCATTTTATGCATATCAAATTTACAGGCTGTAATGATAAAGTTTGTCAAAGTATTATGTCAGAATGAGAAATGCACTGAGAAAGGCTCCGGTCTCTTGGTGGAGTTAAGTGGATGGATGTTGATAGACATTGCTTGCAGGAATAATTTGGCAATGGTACATAACTACATCATAGCACTGTACAGAAAGCTGGTGAAGAAGTAGACAATGCCAAGTGTTATACAAACATAATGATCCACTGAGCAAACATGCCTCATCTAGGCATGAACAATTATTTTAAAACACAAGTACTGAAATGGTTTGACTCTCACAGTGCTTTGGAATTATAAGCAATCCTGACACAGGGGCACCTTCTCCAATGAGGCTCACAGGCCCACTGCTGGCTGCAGCTGTTCATTGCACCTGTAACCATGGTAACCCCTTACAGCTACCTGAATCCCCCATTCATAATGGGCAGGTCCATATTTGACATTGGCCCCCATTGCTCACTGGGTTGCAGCACTGTGTTCAGAGGGGCAAGGCAAGTGAAAAAGTGGACATGGACATGGACATGGACAGGACACATTTACACATGGACAAGTGGACAAGAGTCCCATTTCACCAAAAATCCGTTTAAGCCCTCCTCTAATAACTGGCCTTTGGCCGGTTAAAAAATTCTTTTAACTATTTTTTCTCAATATTACAAAAACTATAGAATAGCCATCTGTCAGACCTTGAAAAGGCACAACTAGACCATACAAGCCATATGTGTACCAAACTTCATCCATGTATATGAAATAGTGACCGGATGTTGGGCCAGAAACAAAAATAATAATTTTTATGTTTTTTTTCAATATTTGAAAAAGTATATAATATTTTCCATCAGACCTTTCAAAAGGCACAACTAGACCATATTGACCATATGTGTACCAAAGTCTATCCATGTACAAGCAATAGTGAGCGAGTCTTAGCCCAAAAAACAAAAAAAATATGTTTTTATATCTTTTCTCATTTTTTCAGAAAGTATAGAATATCTGTCAATGAGACCATCAAAAGGCACAACTAGACCATATAGGTCACGTGTGTACCAAATTTCATCCATGCACATGCAATAGTGACCGAGCCTTGGCCCGGAAACGAAAAAAAAATTATTTTTATATTTTGTTAATTATTTCAAAAAGTATTTAAGATCTATTCATCAGACCATCAAAGGCACAACTAGACCATACAGGCTAGATGTGTACCAAATTTCATCCCCATACATTCAATAGAGGCCGAGTTCCGGGCCGGAAACGATCTATCCGCCCGACCGCCCACCCGCCCGCCCGCCCGGCGGACGGACAGCATTTTTACCCAAGTGATTACAATACCTTCTTCGAACTTCGTTCGCTGAAGGTAAAAAGTAATTTTATTTTACAGTTTCAGCCAAAAAGATTTATAAACTAAACTCTACACCAAAATAGATAAAAAAACAACACTTTTTGGAGAATTTTTTTTATGACAAAAATTTGACAAGAAAATTAAATTTCTAGAAATATTCCGAAACCAAATTTTCCGAAAAAAAAAAATTATAAAAATTAGGTAAAAGAATTTTTTTAGAACGACATCACATCCAAACATGCATTCACATTACAAGTGACAATAAAAATTACGTTTTGTGACATCATTCTCTCTGCACCATGGTATTTTTTTCACACTTTTGAAGTATTTTTACCTGAACTCAAGGATCCTGGCGTTTTTGAAGGCCCCGAAGTATTTCGAGAAAAAGTGACCTTCGATTTGTCAGGATCTGAGCAGCAAATACAATTGATAGGAGTTGAAAAGAATTTCAGAAAATTAACAATTTTGACACAATTTCCTAAAGATAAAGAGGAAGTCAATAGAAATTTTGGGTAATTTACAATAGCTTTTTTGACACATTTTTAGTAATTCAGATCAGACAATTTAGACTTAAACATTCAGACATTTTTAAAATTTCAAATACAGCAATTTTAGGTACATTTTACAGAAAATCAAGATTTTTGACATTGAATTGAGAAGCACTTTAGTAACAAATACATGTATACAGACCCTATAATACTCCCCATGGTTCAAAAACTGTAAACCTTAATATTCCGAAAATGTAAGACATCTAACCTAGTTAAAACACCAAACTGACTTTAGGAAAATTGATGGATGACCGAATGGGGCTTTATGTCCTGAATATATGCACTCAGGTTGATGAAGGATAGGATTTCAGCAAGAACTACATTAAAGTTACATTAAACCATAACCAAAGATCTCTCATTATTCAGCTGGAGTGAGAAGTCTTACCAGCAAAGGATCTTTAATATCAACTAATATGCCAATTGTCTTTTCAGATGTCAAGTCATGCAAGATGACTGGGGCTTTACGTCCTGCATTAATGCACTCAAAGCTAATAAGGACAGGAGGAGATTGCAAGACATTACAGATGAAAGGAACTGGTCTCCAATATAAATCATGGTGACAGGGCTGGAACTGAACCCGCCATGACAAGAAATATAGGGATTTTATAGGATTTTTTCAATTAAATTTATAGGACTTTATAAAAATATAGGGAAAATAAAGGGCTTTTCGGCTTCGAATTTATGGCAAATTAATATCAAATTTACCGGTCAAACGCTCGATCCGCTACTTGGCTACTCGGCATATCCAAAGAAAGTACTGGATCTGATTTGACCAGTGTCGAGACAAGAAACATTGGCATACTGAACAAGGAATGAACTGGAATTTTGGTATTCTTCCTGACAATCACTAAACAGTAAACACTAGGTATTTAATGTCACATGCAAATATGGAAATTGCAATCTAATACCATGAAAATACAGGGATTTAAAGGGATTTTTGGCAAAATGCTTGAAAATTTAGGAAAATATAGGGAGCAAAAAAATATAGGGAATCTATAGGAAATATAGGGCCACTGGGAGCCCTGTTGATTGGCAACCCAGATTGTGCCCAGTAGCCCTTAAATGAAACCCATGATCAAGGAGACAATCCCAAAAGTCCAAAACACAAAAACTCCAGAATAAACCTTTGTAAATGTAGATGATGAGCTGGTGAAAAATCAAAATAAACTGAAATCTCTCCAACTAACTCTAATGAATCAACGCAAGTAAATAAAGTATAAAATATAAACCAGAACTTTATCAAAAACATAAAACAAAAAAATAAATCATAAAATAAAAATAAAAAACACCTACGCTTAGCCCGCGTCCCGTCCATTCCTGTGGCAGTGTTGAATTGGTACCCAGGAGGCAAAAATGGTAGCAAAGCGGGGTCTATGGGTTTAGCTGAAATAATACACCATTCTAAACAAGCATGTCACAATAAATACTGAAATAAATATAAAGGCAAAAAGGCAAATCATAATACATGTAAGATAACAAGAATCAGAGGATTCAAAGCCTGGTTCCCAAGCAAATCATATACATTGTTATAAGATATACAAGAATCCAAGGATTCAAGCCTGGTTTCCAAGGCATCCATAGTGCAACGGCAATAATCATTGTGAGAGTACCAAGCAGAAGAGCTCTAGTAAAAGTATAGAAGAGTGAAAATACGAGGTAATTTGGATAAAATAAAAATATTGACTCGGTTCACGATCATTTTTAAAAAGTAAGGGACAGCCAAGTGAACCAGGCTAGAAATTCACAAAAAGAGGCAGAAAAGAAATTTTAAGCAACACCCATCACAACAGAAACAGGACATTAGGCCACACATAATTGATTCTTAGCTTCGCGGACCTGCCGACACAATAGATTTCCTGCCGATGGAAAAAAAATAATAATATTTTTTTGACATAAAATTTTTTTCTTTCACTTTTTTTTTTTGTCCTACCGACCGACCCTAGAAAAAGGGCCTTGAGAGGAATCCGAGGATCTAAAGATCAACTATGTGTGGCCTTACATAGTCATACTTTAATAGGACAATCCACTGGACACTCTGCAAAAGTTACATTTATGAAGGAAAACCTTCAGACCAAAAACCATACATGCACTAAGGATGATATTAAAATACTGGACCAGGAAAACGATTGGTTCCCAAAGGAAAATTAAAGAAACCCTTCATAAGTTCAGATCCCCCGATACCTTCCTATTCAAAACAGAGACAAAGGACTAGAACTGTTCCTGGACTGCACTTTAAATAATTCAATTCAATTTAAATTTGTTTTATGAATCTCAAAAGCAAGACCTGCTGAAAGTACCACCAACATACCACCAGGGGGGTTGACGGATGATTGGGCATTTAAGTCCCGTATTTATGCACTCTGACTCTGACTCAGTTGGATAATTGGGACAGGAGGAGGACACAGCAATGAGGTGTAGAATGATTGACTCATTAAGAGCTGGAACTGAACATGGCACCAAAGATTGGAAGCACAGCATGTTACCAACTGAGCTAACCCCCCACCCAGGTTAAGATGGATGGATGGATGATTGAGGCTTTACGTCCTGTATTTATGCACTTGGTAGGCTAATTAGGACAGGAGGAGGACATGGCAATGAGGTGAAGGACAATTGAAACAGCCGTCCAACATAGGGCCAAGGTGACCCGACAAGAGTTTGATTCGAACCATGGACCTAGCGATTGGCAGCCAGCACGCTACAACTAGGCCAACCCTCCCCCCCCCAGGTTAAGCATTTTTGTTAAAACAATCATTCATAAAACAACCAAAACCTCGCCGACCACCAAAACAAACTCTACACCCATTCAAATAATTCCACACACGAACAACAGCCAATAGGAGTGCAAGACAGAGATCAGACCTGGTGCTGATTGGCCAGGAGCAGATGATTGACAGCCATCCAGCCTTGTAGCTCCGCCCACTTCAGCCATGGCTTCAGGTTGAGGGGTGGAGCTTGCTGGGGCGCTGCTGGGGGTTCCTGATGAAGAAGGGGCCCCTACGGGAGGAATTTCGCTTCTTGTAGAATTGTCTAAATGATGTCAGGGAGAAAATGCAGGAAGATAATTGGGGTGAATTTTAACGCAAGGAATTTTTTTTCCTTTCCAAAGTATTCTAAAGTCAGATTTTCATATCACAATTTTAAAATTACCATCAATTTGTTCACTTTCTATACAGAATTAAAATTTTTTTGGCCGTATTGCAACTATTTTAAAGACTTCCATAATGCAATTGTTTTGCAATATGCACAATATAGATCTAAATCTACACTGGCCCAATAGCTTGTAAGATTAAGAGAAGCATAGAAAAGATTGCGAGTGCCTTAGAAACATATATTTTGATGTTCCTACCTGGTGGACCTTCATCCTTTACGCTGGAAGCTGAGCTTGTGGACTCTTTAGCCTAAAAAAAAACACTTCATTTTTAGACATTTCAGTAGGGTATTCCTATGGATGTCAGTACATGGCGTATAGCACCTTAATGATTATTGGCTGGGCATACCCTGCATTTTCCCATCATTTTAATATTGTACAGAATTGTTTTTGGTCTCTTTTAAACAATGCTAAAGAATGTGCTGCGTCCATAAATCAATTTGAACTTCTAAATCTTAACATTCTACTAACCGGTTCTCCTTCGGAAACAGAGGTGGCAGGTGAATCAGCCGATTTCAAAGCTTCCTTCTCCTTCCTCTTAGAAGCTTTGAACGCCCCTCCGACCACGAGCTTATTCCTCTTGCGAGGTGGCGCACTCTGTTGGGCACTTGCATCAGATAAGCGCCGTTTTGTCTTGGACGGACCTGGTGTTTCTTCTGCTGGTGCTTCTAAAATGAGAGCAATCAAATTTGAGTAGAATTAATTTATGCGTGAATATACACTGTGGTCCTTGAAATATGTGGTTCTTGTTAAAGTCCTGTAATATAGTACAAACATCACAATAAAAACACAAAACTGATAGAGACATAGGTTTCAGCGTTGAGTGTTATAAGCCTCCTATAGACTGGGATGTGCTTATGACATGCTAACTGCAGCACAGGGACACATCATTACCGCCAGATTAAAAAGCGAAGTAACAGTCACATGTGTAGGTTTGACTGAAATACCAACAGAGCAGAAATCACAACGGGATTTAAGTGCTGATGTGAAAGCTGTTAGTAAAATGCAAGTATACAAGTGCACAGAGACAATGGCATGTACATTCCACTATTGTCCAACAAGCAAGAAAGCGGAGCTTCTTAATTTAATAAAGTAAATGTACCAATCAAAGATTTTACAAAATGTTAAGCAAGATGAATAATCACACTTTCCTTATTAAAGGCACACTCATTCACAATACACTTCAACACACCTTCAGTCTAACGCATCAAATAATCAGCATTTTGCCATTTATACAATTGTATGATTAATAAAGTATATCGTATCGTATCGTGTCGTATTACAGCATGGCCATAATTTTCAATTTTCATAAACTGAGCAGGACAGACCTCAACCTGATAACCATGTAGCAAATAACAGTAAATCATAATGCAATCACACACCAGTATTTTTCCAAGCGAAGCTACAAGTATAACGCACACATATGCCATACATAACTCACTCATTTTCAATATAGCAAGCTGTTAAGAATTTCACTCGTACATAGACTACTACTTTTATCACGAAAAGTTTCGAACAGTTTACCTGCCGAACTGCCCTTTTCGGATCTCTCCCGTTTACGCTTAACCCCTGCAAGAGAAAGCCCATAAACTAATATTACATTGCGGAAATGCCACACATAATTGATTCTTAGCTTCGTGGACCCCCCGACACAATAGATTTCCTGCCGATTGAAAAAAAAAACCAAATTTTTTTTTTACATTATAAAAAAATTTTTTTTCACCTTTTTTTCTACCGACAGACCCTAGAGAAAAAGTGCCTTGAGAGGATCCGAGAAGCTAAAGATCAATTATGTGTGGTCTAAAGACTCTGCTTCACCAAGCGACTTGTAACCAGTCTCTAATTACTTTAACCAGCAGAAATAGAGTCTTCACTCCTCAGCAAGCGATCGGGGAGCCAGAACTTTGTGCAGCTGCAGTCGGGAGTTGATTTTCTAGACCAATGGGATATTTTTCAAGGAATTTATCAGTTAAAATTTTTTTAATTTTAGTCAAATGCATTTCTATTGCCGTTGGAATGGTTTAGCAGCTACTCAACGATCTTACTGATCTACAGTGCAACCTTCGCCGAAAAAAAATGTCAAGACAAAAGCGGCATTAAGTTGTAAATTTACAGTATAAATTTACAAGACGCAATATTATTACCAAACTCCCTTTCTATAATGTGCCTTCTAAATAAGCTCATGCTGCAAGCTTATATTTAGTGCATAAAATTTACTTTTATTAATGTTGTGAGTTAGATTTTTATTCAAATCTATCAATTG
Source organism: Platynereis dumerilii (assembly GCA_026936325.1). Classification (NCBI taxonomy): domain Eukaryota; kingdom Metazoa; phylum Annelida; class Polychaeta; order Phyllodocida; family Nereididae; genus Platynereis; species Platynereis dumerilii. Next base: position 50,423,172 of record JAPTHN010000009.1, read on the forward strand.
TCCTTGTAATTTACAATTTATCTAAAATTTCTTGTATCACATACTAGGAGTTTCATAAAATATCATCAGATATGTATTCGAAATGTTACAATTCATAAAACAGATTAATAAAAGCTAACACTAGTTTAATCCAAGTTGCGAGACAAAGACCATAATTTATTGAATCATAACCTGTCAAAATTCAGTCAAATTAAGAATAATCTATGACTGAAAAACAAAACGCAACTTTCATCAAGATCATGACAAGCAGATTTCAATTCTAATTTTACATCATTTCCTTAATCCTTACCTCCTTCTGTGTCAGATCTTTCTTTGGAGCCCTCTCCCGATTCCTCATCCTCCTTTTTACCCCCTGCAGCCAGCGCCCCCTTTAGTTTCGCTTTCTTGATAGGTGGCGGCAGTATTCCCGCTTTCTGGTACTCGGCTTGTACCTCGAGAGTCATTGGTTTGACGTTTATCGGTTGGACGGTTTTCTTAAATCCATCGTAGAAGAGGACCTCGTATGAGCCTGTTTGATAAAAGATTATTAAATGTATTACTCAATAAATGAATATAGGATTGTGATTGAAACAGGGTGCCCACCCAACATCGAGTAAAATATCATAGGAATATAGGAAGTTTTTACAGTAAAATATAGGAAAATACAGGAGGAATTTACCAACTTTATTAGGACAATATAGGAATCATACGTGACGAAACCATCGGCAAATTATGGAATCATATCCTATATAAGCCGAAAACTTCATGTAACACACAAAAAGTGCCTAAAACTTCTTCTATCGGGGGAAAAGCCGCTAAAACTTGGAATCGAAGACAAAAACGTGCAAAATCTTGAAAACCAAAAAATATAGGAATTTATAGTTGGAAATGCCACAATTTATGAAAGTAAGTTAACATACCATTGGAGTTAACAGCCAAGATCCTCGCAGCGTACAGACGACAGTCGGTCCATTTGGCAAAAACGCATTCATTGACTTTGTGTTCCAGCTTGTGACAGAAAGGAAGATATTTTAACTCATACTCAATCAGAAACAAAGCATAACTTCTAACAGGGGTACTTGTAACATAGTTAAGTAATGTTATAACATCAGGTCAGCCAATTAAAACAAGTTATCTTACTGCTGTTCAGTAAAATGACTTAACCACACTAGGGTATAAGTGGGATAGTCCGTGTTAACGGTTGATACAATGGCACACAGGCTTATGACTTTAGCCAACCATAATTTTGTATATGAAATCAAGTAAATTTTGTATGACAGCCTTCTTTTAATGGTCAATAAATCAAATCAAATCAATCCGGTGCAGGAGGCGCTATTCCCAGCCAGACATTGCCATCTAAATGACAATAACAAGCAACATCCAAACCAACTCACAACTTTAGAAGCGCTGCGACTAGCTCTCTCCTTCCTCTCAGAATGCCGTACGGCAGCTCTTAGCCGGTCGCTCTCCATGCTCATGATCTCGTCGTAACGAGAATTCCACCCTTCGAAATGGATGTGCACCTCCTGGGCCACTTCGTCCACTTCCGTTATTCTAGCAGGGTACCTGGAAATGAAGTGAAGATATATTGATGGATGATTGGGGCTTTACGTCCTGTATTTATGCACTTGGTAGGCTAATTAGGAAAGGAAGAGGATACGGCAATGAGGCGAAGAATGACTGAAACAGCCATCCAACATAGGCCTTGGTGATCCGGCAAGAGCTGGATTCGAACCCGGGACCCAGTGATTGGCAGCCCAGCAGGCTACCACTAGACCAACCCTCCCCCCCCCAATTTTCCCGAAGATTCCTGGAAATTTTATATCACTACTTTGTGTCCTGAATTGTAAAGTTTTCCAGCCTGAATTGTCTGTGAAACTTCTCTGCTAATTGGGGGTGGCACTGCAGTCCCATGTTCTGGCCTTATGACGTCGTACATTTAAGAGATGGTTCAAGTTGTAAGTGTCAATATCCATGTACATCATAGGCCTTCATCTAATAGACATCCATGTAGTTGCTAATGAATGTGCTAAGGCTGAGCATAACATTGCTCTGAAGTATGCTGTCTACCTGTAGAGGCTAGTACGAGTTCCAAACAGGTGCTACCTGCTTAATATGAAGGTATCTGATACGCAGGTATATTGTACATAATATAACATAATGCACTGGTGCTTTGTGTGTACAATAGATTAAGCTTATTGATGCATTCAAGCATAATATACATAACAAGAACTCTGGATGAGGTCAAAGGTCAAATATTGATTAGAGAGCAACCGAAAGAACTGTTTACCTTTCAATCAACTTGTTAATTGAGGTCGGTGCCACTAGGTGGCCACCTGATTTTGAGTGATGTCACAGTCGACCAACCAATGACAGCAATCGATATTTGGTCACGGGCCAGGTTATTAGAGTTATTCCATGCTTCAAACTGGTGGTTATATCTGTTATTGAGGTTATTTATAGAGCAACCAAAAATAAACAGCAAAACTGATTCAAACAGTGAAAATGGCAGTTTGTTGGCTGTTGTTCTCACTTCATGCTGCTGGGTGTTTTTACAGTTTTTCTAGTTGAGCTTTTTATTCACAGTTACTAGTTAAACTGTTATAAATGTACACTGAGCAACAAAGAAAAAACTGTAAGCGTATTTCTAACAGATAGATGGAACAATGTTATGCAATTTTTTTAAAGCCTCAGCTTACCACCTCTGATCATCTCTGAGGATTGAGAATCAACTCTAAAAACTTAAGTACCATCATACCCTACCAGCCAGTACCAGGTAACTTTAAATTTAAGTACCATGTATACTTACCATTTTCCCATAAAATCCTTTGCCTCAACTTTGCTTCCGGCTCGCCAAAAGACGCCCGGTTTTTGCGGGAGTTTGGACAAGGACAAGTTACTCAGACTGGGCGAGGTCGAAGGGGTGCTATCGGCCGAGCGCCTGCTGAGACGAGGGGGCGGGGTCGTGCTGTGAGAACGGGGCGTAGAAGGGGCGGAGTCAACTGACTCATTGGGGGAGCATGTCAAAGACTTCCGCGGCCTGAAACATCAAGAGAGAAAAAGATAGAATGCATCAAACAATGTCAAATATGTTAAACTGAAAATGGTAGATCGAAATAAAACAAGTGAACCACAACAAGCAACAAGTTTTTGAAGTACTGCAAACAATCTTGCAAGTGTATCCTATCTATTTATCTTCTAGTTTATAATCTACCTTTCTTTATCTATCCAATTCCATCTATAGATAGATCTATTATCTATCTTAATATGCACATGATCTATTAATCTTAAAACCTAGTTGATCCATCTGTCGGTGTGTCTAAATAATAGTTTGACTATCTATCTATCTACCTATCTATCTTTAATCTATCTGTCTATCTATCTATCTATCTATATATCTATCTATCTATATATTATCAATCTAGTTATCTTATCTAGCTATTTATAAAATTATTCCATCTGTCTGTCTGTCTAAATAATAGTTTGACAATCTATCTACCTACCTATCTATCTATCTACCTGATTCTACCAATAGATACTATCTATCTATCTAGTATCTATCTATCTATCTATCTATCTACAGATCTATCTATCTATCTATCAATCTGTCTATCAATCTGTCTATCTATCTACAGTATATATCTATCTATTCATTTTATTCACCTATCTATCTATCTACCAATAGATACTATCTATCTATCTATCTATCTATCTATCTATCTATCTATCTATCTATCTATCTATCTATCTATCTATCTTAAGACCTTACCTCCTTTCCCTCGATTCTCTTTCTCTGGGCTCTGTATCTATGTATCTATGTATCTATGTATCTATGTATCTATGTATCTATCTATCTATCTATCTATCTATCTATCTATCTATCTATCTATCTTACCTCCTTTCCCTCGATTCTCTTTCTTTGGGCTCTGTTTCTCGGGGGGTATCGGCCATGCTCTGTTATCTGAAATGTAAAATAAGGAATTTGTGAATATTTCACAACTATTTCTTTGAGAGTTGGAAATCATGAATTTTTTTAATGTTCCAGTTTACTTCGTACTTCAGTTGCTGCTTTCACAAAGATAGAACCTCCGATATTTTCAAATAGGGATTTCGGTTAAGTTTTCTTTCTTTTTCTTATATTAAATAATTTTCATTGGAATGTAGAGCAGATGGGCAAAATAGGAAATTCTGTGCATATTTCAAATTTCTGCTGTTCAAATATTCCACTGTTTGATATTGCATATTATATTGCATATTATTCTTCCAATTTGTTTCAATCAGTCAGCTGTTCTTAGGGGGAAAAAACTTTAAGTTGTTGTCTGGATTCGGCTACACTTCAGAGTTACCCTCTCTTTTTTTTTTTTCTAGCAAAATGTAATAATCTGAGTTTGTTAATAGCTAAGTCAGTTAAGATTTTAACTGATTTAGTAGATACCATTCAGAAAATTTCCATTGTGACTGAACATCGATCATTTCGTGTCAACAACCTGGCAAAGGGTGCACAGTGAACCACCAGGCAACTTGGTGACTATAACCGATCAGACATTAAATTTAGAAATGCTCCAGCACCACACACTAAAGAGTCATTTTGGTCGACAGGTTAAAGTCGGTACATTTCAGGTGCTTAGTTTAGGGCTATTCCATTTAAAACTGCATTAGCTTCTTTTTTTTTAGGCCCTACATGAATGCACTTAATGCAAATTTTTTACCCATCCTACATGCAAACAAAATTTTTTTATTACAATACGTAGTCCTTCATGGAGTGATAGTGTCCCCTCCATACATCTAAAGCGAATTTTTCGGGTCCCCTCCGTACATCTAAATCGATTTCTTTTCCATCCCACCATACATCTGAAGCAAATTTTCGCCGATCCCTACATCCATCTTACGAAAAAAAAAATCTACCCGACCGCCCACCCCCCCCCCACATGGCGCATAGTTTTAAATGGAATAGCCCTTAGAGCCAAATGCAAGAAATGTGAAGAGATTGATGATGCCAAGTTGACCAGTGAATGTGTCCCGAGTTGACCAGTGAATGTCTTGCCGAGTTGACCAGACAATGTGATGCTGAGCTGATCTGCGAAAGTCTTGCCGAGTTGACCAGTGACTTAGTCGCCGGGTTGACCAGTGAATTAGTTGCCGAGTTGACCAGTGAATTACTTCAATTAGTCGCCGGATTCAGTGCATTAGTCTTGAGAGTTAACCAGGGAATGTGTGGCCGAATTGATCTGTTGATTAGTTGACCAGCGAAACTGTCGACGAGTTGACTCAACCAGGGAATTCCTAGCCGAGTTAACAACTTAAACCAGAAATGTTTTGCCGAGTTAACCACCTGGAATTACTTGCAGTCAGTTGCCCGAGGTCTAGACCTGGGACTATGGAGATGAGCTGATATTAATTACTAAATCTTTAGAATGCTACATCTGAATTCTGATGAAATGATGCAAGATTCTTGCAAACGCGCAAACTGCGCAGCCACATCTTGCACCAAAAAGATGCCATAAATGTGTTTCCAGAGAACATTGGCCTTCATAATTTTGCTAAAAGGTACTGTCAGTGTAACTTGTTGAATTGGCACTATCAACTATATTGTAACAACTGTTAAACTCACGAATTTGCACCGCAGACCGGCAAATCGCCGACTTCAGACATGGCGATAATTGGAATGATTTACCGAATTTCTCACGAGGTGGCGAAAAATGTCGGCGTTGCAACAGATTTCTTCACCAACAAGTTTTACTCGGCGGCCTCAACTTCCGCAGAACCACGTTTTTCAGAATGGTCCAAAACAAATCCAACAGAATGGGCAAAAAGAAGGAAAAATCGTGGCCAAAAGACAAGAAAGGACCAGGGACAAAGTTCAAGAAGGGCAAGGGAAAAGATGGACCGTCGAAATCATCTGGAAAGAAAGACGAGGAGTCAGATTTTGAAGAAGTTGACACTTCATTTGCAACTTTCAAGGTAGCTATAATATGTAATCTGCCAAAGCAGGAGAGAGCGGTAAGCAATTCTCAATATAGGCTATCAACACTGTTGAAATCACAGGCCAGTGAGGCCAACTCATGAATCAAGGTGCTAATTACCCTCAGGGGCTAATTGGCATGATTGCACTTCAAGTGTCACAATTAAACTGACAGAGCAAACGTGTGTAGTTTGCTCAAATCAACCCAATTCAGTAAGGCGGCAATTGAAGCCAGATATCCTAATTGCAACACAGTAGGCCTATTGCTCAGCAAGTCAGGCCTTCACAGCATTGATGGTGGCGGCGCCACTATCGCCGCGCGCTCTAGTGGTGAATTACATGTCGTAAAATTTACTGTTGTGAATAATTTCGGCAAAAAATATATTTTAACAGCTCTAAAGTAAGTAGTTTAATTTATATGCGTTTGTTGAAGCGTTTTAGGCATTAAAGGTTAACCAAATAATTTTTTTATCATGCTGCTATTTACGACATACTCAACTTTACGATCTGATCACACGGCCGTGACAAAATGGCAATGACACGTTCTGGACAACATGTCAACTAACAATGATTTTTCAATACGCACATGACTAGTGTGGGAAGGATCGCTAAGCGATCGCAATTTGCCGCCTTCGGCGGCAAATTGCTCTCGCTTACCGCTCTATCATTATTATTTAAACAAGGCACTGGCTATTCGCCGAGCCGGGCTCGGTCTATAGCACTGCAGATTGCTATAGACCGAGCCAGCTTGTTCTATAGCAACATTGCTATCGGCCGAGCCCAGGGAGCGGCCGGTAATTTCAATTGACATAAAATGCAAAGATAAAAGTTTTAAAATTTCTAGAAGATGTTCAATATTATTTTATTTAGTGTTAACAATTGTACCTGACCAAGGTAAGTGGTGATTTTAAAGATTTGTGAGGAAATCAATGTTTTTCTAAGTTAAATGAGCGTAGATAAATATAGTTACATTCAATAACTGCTCCCTCTAACTCTCCCACCAGGGAGCCCACCACGCTTGCCCAGCGGGAAGCAAAGATCCTGGATGGTTGTCAGTGCCTGCCTGAGCGAATCCCAGCGGCGGCTCGGCCATGTGCCAGAACGATCATTTGGAAGTAAGATTAAGACATTTTAAAGCAAAACAGCTGGTAAATTGTATTTGGCTCGGCAAATAGCAATGTTTATGCTGCAGAACGAGCCGGCTCGGTCAATAGACACGTTTCTATTGACCGAGCTGGCTCTGTCATTAGCAATCAAGTTGCTACTGACAGAGCCAGGCTGGGTGGATAGGAATAAGATTGCTATTGGCCGAGCCGGCTGGGCTCGGGGAATAGACAATTTCTTGCTATTGGCAGAGCCCGGCTCGGTAAATAGCCTCGGCCTTTAAAAAATATCAAGCAGTTACAGAAAATGAAAAAAAAGGAGACATGTCACAGAGCAGTGGCCCAATGTGTGTGGGAAGGGACATTTAAGAAAGGTGGATGCCAATCAAGTAGATGACAAGCAAGTGGGCGACAACTGGACAGAGGGAAAGATTTGCATGCGTATTGCGTAACACAGGTTACTACGGTGACACATGGTTGTTTCCGAACGGGCACAAGGGTAGCTAGCCCAGAAAGAGTAGAGCAAGAGCTTCACTCAAGCAGAAACCAGTTGGTCACATGATACAAACTCTCGCGACCTGTGTTCTCCACAATATCAGGGAGTAGCCGCCAGCTGCTACCTGGAAACACTACATTTGAGAATTGACATTGGCACCTTCCCATAAACACGAGGGTTTAGTCTGGCGTGTTTGGAAATGAATCCGTGTTACCCGTGTCATACAAGTTATACTTGTGCATTGTTTTCATCCTTCACCTCATTGCCGTGTCCTCCTCCTGTCCTAATTGGCTTGCCCAGTGCATGAACACACTACGTAAAACCCCAATCATCCATCCAAGATGAAACTGATCCCGAGGCCTCCAATACTGGCCAGAGGCGACTGTGTTCAAGGCCAAGGATTTAGTATCCGAGATTGAGGCTTCAAAACATGGCCTCGACTCCATCACTGGTGTCTAGCGCCTCTGTTAGGCGACACTGCTACAAACTAAGTAACTGGGTGATGCTGCCACAGTGTTGCCAACCCAACTATCTAGTTCTGGGTGATATGAAATCCATTTGTACTAGCTGTTCTGAAACAGTTGACAGAAAACTTTAAGTCAAACAGCAGTTCCTTCAAGGCAATCACTTACTACTTGGCTATGACAGTTTAAATTTAACGATAATCCTTTTCGCCATTTTTCAATGTATTCTAAGAAATCCTTGTTTGTCATTTTAAAGTCTAGGAAAGCTGGAAAGTAAACGGTTCGTAAGTGATGAATTTTCATGGAAACCCTTCGTGAGGCCTTTGAATGTCTGAGTAACATAGTTGACTTCAAAAACTTGAGCACTCTTTCTCTAGACTTTAAGATGTGAAATACTCAGAATGATGTTGACATTAAACGTCCTTTCTTTGGCTACAGTCACAAAACTTTGAAGATGGACCGGAAGATGATATGGAAGAAGGAGGGATGCAGAAGTTGGTCCGGAAACAGAACCGGAAGAACAAGAAGAGTGGGGGCTTCCAAGCCATGGGTGAGAAATAATTTTAATTGCAATTTATATCATTATAAGTCATTGCAACATTAGCGCTGGGACGCATGCGTGAGCATGGGTCATGGGTCATCCCATTGAAATTCTTGAGATTTTAACAGAGGTTCAGGAGAATGGATCTTGATGCAACAATTTTAATCCAATCTTCATAAAATTTGGAGTTATTCTGCTTACACAAAGAGCTTGTGACGGCACTACTTTTAAAAACAATTCCTGCAGGTTGAAAGGGCGAGAAATCACTCTAAAAATCAGAGAGGCCATGAAAAAATGTGCAAAATCCATCAGTCTGACTGGCATCACAATGGTGACGTCATCTGAAAGACCTGTGACGTCATAGATCGTTTGTTGTGACATCATCTCCACAGAGAAACTGAACTATCAGATCATGCCATTTCTTCAATGTATAATGAAAAAAAAAGTTTCTTCAGGTTCATAGGTTGTATTTTCATCCATCTAGCATGTAGAGGAATAAGAAATAGGTGCCGTCAGTAGAAAAGTTTGCATACTTTAGATTGGTGTAATAAAACACACAGGCTGGACACATTTGAGGAGATAACTCAATTCTCCCAAACTATGTCTTTCAAATCTCATGATTTTCCATTGGGAGGATTCATGACCCCTGTCCCAGGGGTCCAGGGCTATTGCAACATAGATTAATGTCTGAAATATTTTTTTGTGTATTTATAATAAGAAGTCACAGGAAAGCTGTAAAAGAATTCCGTCCTTTAAAATTGTAAAGAATTTTATTTTAAAGGCCATTATACGTCCATGTCTCTTACGCTTTGGACATGGTGAAGCGTCGCTGTGAACTTTAAAGCAGATTAATCCTGAGAAGAAGAATATCTGAAGAACTGTAGATTAAATTTTGGCAATACCGTGTTAGATATGATTTCTTAATCAAATTTGGTAAATATTGTGGATATATAGAACCTTTTAAAATTCTGACTGAGTTCCCCGTAATGATGATTTATTTGTGACTGCAGGGTTATCACATGGAGTTTACCTTGGAATAACAAGAAAAGGTTACAAGGTTCCAACGCCTATCCAGAGGAAGGTTAGAATGAAAATTTAATCTCCTTCTTTTTGCGATTGTTGTATACAATTAAAAATCTTGTTGCTTCGAAAAGTAATATGGCCTAACTGCGTACAATCAAAAAGAGTAGGTCTTTGTTCTCTATCTGTACATTATTTTCTATTGCCCTTTCTGCTATTTCAACTATGTTGAAGCTACTTGTAGCTCCATCTATATCGTGATTTGATATTTTGAAAGAAAGCATACTTGTGGCTCCATCTATACTATTAAGTTGGAATATTAGTAACTGATGGCCAGGGGCGGACTGGCGGTATCGCGGGCCCTGTGGCAAAATGAATCGATGGGCCCCCACATTCCTATTTTATGCCTTACTCCACTTACAGCGGAGTGGAAGGGCCCTTTCCTTTCCCGGACCCTCTTGCATTGGGGCCCTAATCTCATAATTTGATTCTATCATGCAGTCTTAAACTTGGTCCAAAAGATTGACTTTTTTACCTTTTTCTTGATTTTTTAATTTTTGGCTCCCTGAGTGGGCCCCCCTGAGTGGATGAGCCCGTGGCAACTGCCACTCTGCCACATAGACCAGTCCACCCCTGCTGATGGCTCCATCTATACTTGTAATATTAGCTACTTGTGGTTCCATCTATGCTTGTAATATTAGTCACAGAAACTCTGTGATATTAGTTACTAATTTCTCCATCTATACTAAGTTGCAATATTAGTTACTTGTGGCTCCATCTATACTTGTAATATTAGCTACTTGTGGCTCCATCTATTCTTACAATATTAGTTACTTGTGGCTCCATCTATACTTGTAATATTAGCTACTTGTGGCTCCATCTATTCTTAGAATATTAGCTACTTAAATGAATAATTGTGGCTCCATCCATGTTTTGTTTTTCAGACAATTCCAATAATTATGGACGGCAAAGACATCGTTGCCATGGCGAGAACGGGAAGTGGGAAAACGGCAGCGTTCTTAGTTCCAATGTTGGAGAGACTCAAGGTTCACGGGACTTCAGGAGCTAGGGCTATTGTAATGTCTCCCACAAGAGAACTTGCACTTCAGACACTCAAATTTGCTAAGGAGGTGGGTTAATTTTGCTGAATTAGCGTTTTTTTAGGGTATAAGTTCTTTTCAGCAGATTATGTGTTATTCATTTCGCTTTTTTGAAATCACATTGTTCTTAATTTTTCAGCTTGGAAAGTACACCAACCTGAAGTGTGCTGTTATTCTTGGTGGAGACAGGTATGAAGATGATCTTTATTTTGATAGACACTAACAAGTTGTCTGGACATTTTTACAATTGAAGGCATAGTTGTGAACAGGGCTCCAAAATAAGGGTTTGGACCTGGTGGCCAATCGGGCAACCATTTGTTAAAATGTGGTTGCCCAAAGACAAAAATTGGTGGCCCGAAGAATCCTTAATTACCATTATTAAAAATTATAATTTATAAATTACTTAATTTTGCAAGATCTCATGGTGATATTCTTTTACAGAAAATTCTAACTTGAAGCATTTTATAACTCTCCAAGTCTGTAGAAGTAATTGGTAAACAATTAGATGCGACCAGCATGTTGTGGTTGACTGCACCCGAGACTTTGCTCTTTGATTTGGTTGCCCAGTCGGGCAACTGGACTTGAGAAGTTGGTGGCCCAAATACCAAATCTGGTTGCCCCGGGCAACCGGGCAACCACTATTGTGGAGCCCTGGTTGTGAACCCCCCCCCCCCCCCCTCCTTCATCAGAATATCCCATTGACTTTAGATTTTAAACATCCTTTTCTATAAATCTTCGTTTTAAAATTGATGAAGTCAGTGACAATTATGGCACCACTTATCAATTTTGAAAAGAATAAATTTTACTGTTTAAAAATCTATTTAAATTTTTGCCTTACAGTATCGAAAACCAGTTTGCGGCACTACACGAAAACCCTGACATTATTATTGCCACCCCAGGACGTTTCATGCATGTGGTGGTCGAGATGAATTTGAAACTAAATACTGTGGAGTACGTTGTCTTTGACGAGGCCGACAGGTGAGCAGTATTAGGACAGAAATTTCTTCTATAAAGATTGAACCATTGTATCCCCTATGAATTGACATGTAGAGCTTATATTCACAGATTTTACTTAAACTATGTATTGCTCCTTGGGAGCCAATTAAACTGATTTAATTTCCCAAGAGAATGCAGAAATTCAGATTCTCATTCAGATTGATTCATCTACCATGAAAATGCAGTTCACGAGCAGTAAAACATAAATTACAACATTGTCTGGTTGGAGACCCCAAACCGCCTTAAATTACCTCTTGCGTTGGGCCACCGTAAACGAAAGTTATTGAAAGGCAGTGGGAGGCAGCACAGGGAATTCAAGTATTACCAACAATGCATTGAATGTTCATTTTTCACAGGAATATTTAAACTTTTTCCTATTTCGAAAGTTACACAAATGCGCTGGTCTGTGATTTGTGTCGGGACTATTGTCATTTCACTGGACAATGTATGATGATAAGTTGAATCTTTGTTGATACTTTGAGTCCACTTAGAAACATTTTCAATCTGTTGCAGACTCTTCGAAATGGGGTTCCAAGACCAATTGACGGAGGTCTTGAAAAGGTTACCGGAATCGAGACAGACTTTATTATTCTCCGCCACCCTCCCGAAACTTTTGGTTGAATTTGCACAAGCTGGTCTTCACGATCCTACGCTGGTTCGGTTGGACGTGGATACCAAGCTCAGTCCAAATCTTAAGGTTTGTTGATTAGGATTGTTTAATTTGCAGTCCAGATGATCATGGATGTTGATGATGATTTCAGAGGATGATGATAATTGTTGTTGTTGATGATCAGTGATGATGGCATAAGTTGATGATAATTGAAGATGATGATTTGTGATGTTGATTATGATATGTGACGTTGATGATTACTTTTGATTTTGATGATGATTTGTGATGTTGATCATGATGTGTGATGTTAATGATATTGATCTTTTACAGATGTCATTTATGTCCGTAAGAACCGTGGACCGCCTGGCTGTCTTGCTATATTTACTGAAGAATGTGATAAAACCTAAGCAACAGACAGTTGTCTTTGCCGCTACCAAACATCATGTTGAATATTTGAATATGGTAAGTTGATTTGAATCTCCTTTAGAAAGTTGGTCCTCTTCTTGTTCTAATTAGCCTACCAAGTGCAAAAATAGGACGTAAAGCCCCAATCATCCATCCATCCATCTTTTAGAAACGTGCCTCATTGCTACATCCGCCTGTCCAAATTAGCATGCCGAGTGCATAAATACAGGACGGAAAGCCCCAATCATCCATCCATCAATTGTTTTTAGTTGCTTTTCATTTGAGATAAAAATGCCTCTTTCTGGTAATGATAGCCAATATTTTTAATGGAGTTTTGTGGAATTTTCTTGGAAGCTAAGAAATATTAACTTCACTGTTGTCGATAGCTTCAGTTGAATGAGCAACAAGTTTAACTTCCAAAGTTCGTAATTTCAACTTAGCTACTGAGCTGATTAACTTATTTTAAAAGACTTTGCAACTTTGCATAAATCTGTAGCAATTGGAATTTTGTTGGCCTTCCCATCCTTGAGTTTGTGATGTAGTCTGGACTATGAAATCCGAGAAATTATATCATCTCATGATTACTTTACAGGTCCTCTTAGAAGCAGGCATTGAGAGCAGTTACACATACAGTTCGTTGGATCCCACTGCTCGTAAAATCAACGTTGCCAAGTTTCAACACAAGAAGACGTCCGTACTCATCGTGACGGATCTGGCAGCTCGCGGTATTGACATCCCCCTGCTGGACAATGTCATCAACTACAATTTCCCTGCCAAGCCGAAACTCTTCGTTCACAGAGTTGGTAAGAAAAAGTTTTTGTTTTAATGTTAGAAATGGAAAAATTACTGTTTTTTAGTTGCATTTCCGGACGTACATGTATAATATGTATAACTCCTAGTTGATGTATCCTGTCCAGTGTCCAAATTATCCTACCAAGTGTATAAATACAGGATGTAAAGCCCAATCATCCATCCCAGTACATGTGACTGACTTAATCCTTACTTTCGAAAGTTTATAACCTTCACCCTTCACCTCATTGCTGTGCCCTTCAACTACTACCCTAGTTACTAGTAGTTAGTCTGTATAAATACTGGGCGTAAAGCTCCAATCATCCATTGTCAGAACAGACTGTCCATATTTATTTTATGCAACATTTTCTTCCCAGGTCGAGTGGCTAGGGCGGGCAACAGTGGGACTGCCTATTCTCTGGTTGGTCCTGATGAACTTGCACACGTCCTTGACCTACATCTGTTCCTTGGAAGGTCATTGAAGGTCGCAAAAGTAGGTCAAGAAGGTGAGACATATTTTGAATCTTTGTCATGTCTTTAATAATAATGTGTACATCCTGAGTGCAATATTGCCCGCTGCACTGCTCCTTGTTTTAGTATGACAAAAATACTGAGTATTTACAGCTAGTTTGGACCGCTGGTGTTAGTTATCAAGTAATCAGATGGAATAATCATATCTAACTGGATAGCTGATTAATCTAATTCCTTTCTCTACTATACTTAAGCACTACCTTTGCCCATTGATGACATCATAAAATACTATTTAGCTGAAAGATCCTTCGATTGTTATGTTTAATTTGACTTTTGGTAATTTCTATCTATTAAATAGACGAAGATGGACTAATTGGTCGAGTACCCCAACGGGTCATGGACGATGAGGATGAAAATTTAAGACATCTTCACAGTCTACATGACATTGTAAGTACATAAAAGCCACAAAAAGCCATTTAAATCAGTTAATGAACAATTCAGCTCATAATATTTTCTCTATCCATACAGAATAGCATGACCAAAGTGATTGAAAATGCTTACAAGAAATACGTCCAGTCTCGGCCGGCGCCATCATCAGAATCCATAAAACGCTCCAAGGATTACAACATGGCTACTCTGCCTGCTCACCCCTTATTTGGTAAGAAACTTATTTCTGTTAATGGTTCATCCTGCATATGTAATATATTGATATTTTAAATTATTATCCTCTTCTTTTTTTTTAAGTTTCACTGTCAATGTGCGATATTATGACGATATAGTCCAATGAGATCTGAGGAGGCGTAAAACCTAAAACCTGTCAAATGCGCCCTTGTTTTGTTCGAAAGACAAAAACATAGATTCTTCAAATAGATTTGTTGTTTGAATGGTAGCTACCGGCTTTGAATCCACGGATTCACTGTGTGGGTCAGTCACAGGCCCACTGATCAAGAAAAGTGAGGTGCTACTACTGCCCCCCCCCCCCTCCAGGATCCTCGCCTACTTAAAAACACAGATATTACAGGAGTTGGAGCTGCTAGAGGGCAGCACTGCTCTTTCTTTTTATGATCCTGTGTTGTGTGCCTATGATGTCATTTTGTGATGCCAAATTAATTTTTTTATTGTAGGAGAAGAGAGAGACCCGTCAGAAGAGGAAGCGAGAGCTAAATTAATTGAGAGTATGAAGTCATACAGACCTAACACCGTAAGATATGTTATATCTGTTATATTCTTAATTATTGCCACATACCAGGGCCGACAAGTAAGAGATTGTCACCATTTTGCCATGTGACAATCTCCCATAATGGCCCCCCACCAGGGCCATTAAAATCATTGTCGGCCCTCTTGCAGGGCCAACAATGAATAATGGCCCTCTATCAGGGCCGACAATGAAATATCTCCAACAACGGCCCTTGGTCAGGGCCGATATGATTATGGTTGGCCCTCCTGTGAGGGAAAAAAAAAATTTCTGAAAAAAAAAAAAAAATTCGAAAAAAAAAAAAAATTTTCGCAACAAAAAGAAATTTCCCAAAAAAAAAAAAAAATGGAAAAAAAAAAAAATTTGGAAAAAAAAAAAAATTGGAAAAAAAAAAAAAAAAAAACATTAAAAAAAAAATTTACCCAAAAAAAAAGGGAGCTTTGGCATTTACCTATATTGTTAACCAAACAAATATTTACACGTCCATCTTCTATGCCGCGGCATTTTTATATTATCGGAATAAGGTAGGCCTATAACTTTCTGAAGTGTGGCAATAATAGTAATAACGAGACTTAGTTTCGGGCAATATGGGATTTTGACAGCCCTCGAGCAGGGCCATTTCAGCCCTCAAGTCTTGTCGGCCCTCGCTTCGCTCAGGGCCGACAATGAACTTTCGGGCTGAAATGGCCCTGCTCTTGGGCTGTCAAAATCCCATATTGCCCTCACAAGTCCCGTTATTGTTATATTGTTCAACTGCTTGGCTAAGATATCATATAGCCTCAGCCCCAAAAATTTACAAATTTTTTACCAGAAAAGGCTCGGACGAGTGTGTATCAACTTTTCTGGAAAAATTGAAAATTTAACGAAAAATATATTCTAAGGAATTGCATAAGTGTTCTCCGTCACAAATGATGTTACTTTTGATACACATTTCTTTTGTAGACCATCTTTGAAATAAACTCAACAAATAAGACAAAGGCATTAGAAGTTATGAAAGTCAAGAGGAATTACCATGACGACAGAATCCAAACAATCATTGCTAAGCAACAAGAAGCAGAAGACCGGAATGAGGCTGAGGAAATGTCGCCGTCAAAAGCGGGCAATTCTCAGGAGCAATCTGAAGAAGTCAGCACAGAAGAGCTGAAGGTATTAGGATAGGGTCGTAATTATTGTTTAAATGTAACTCCGTCAGCCTCCGTAGCACAATAATTAGCACGTCTGCTGTGTGGGCATATTGGATGTGGGTTCAAACCTCTTGGCCACGTCCAGAGGATACCAGATAACAGTCATGGTTGGTTGCATCGCATGATTAATGTCATGCTCTTAAAGCGAAAATTGCGGATATTTAATGTTGTAAAATTTAGTAATTTATTGTGCTGAAGTAGAAGTGATGATTTGTTTCCGAGTCCCGCGGGAAGGCCTATACACTGTTCTAATCAGATCCATCCTGACAATTCAGGGGGGGGGGTTAGGTCAGTGGTAGTGTGCTGGGCTGCCAATGGCTAGGACGAGGGTTCGAATCCAGCTCTTGCCAGGTCACCTGACCCTATTATATGTTGGACAGCAGTTTCGATCATCCTTCACCTCATTGCTGTGTCCTCCTATCCTAATTAGTCAACCAAGTGCATGAATATAGGACGTAATGCCCATTCATCCATTGATTATCTTTTAATAATTCATTACTTCTTTCAGCAAGTCTTCTCTCGAGTAGTGGCGCCTAAAAGACCGGCTAACGACAGAGCTTTTGAACCGAAGAAAAAGAAGAAAAAGAGAGCGAAACCCACAAGAGATGAAGAGAACTATCTGCACTACAGGCCCAAGGACTTCCAGTCTGAGAAGGGGTGTGTGTCAGGTTTTAATTAGAACCCTGTAAAAATACTCTGCTGTAAACTTGCCAGCCATGCCTGGTTTTGTAGCCAGGATATTTAGAGATGCTGGCAAATTTATTGTTCTAACATTGCTGACATCTAGCTACCCTTTTTGGTGTCGTCTTAAATTAACCTTTTGCCTGTTTTAATGAATGGTATGCTATCGTCAAAAATTGTCAATGATCGGGCAAGAATGTCACTGTGAAAATGTGATTTATTGGTTACAAACAATCTCACCTACCTCTGTATACATCTGCTGTGTGATTTGTAGCTGCTCAGCAATCGGACCACACTTCAGTTTGCATTGGACAGGGCAAAGTGTAGGATTGTGAGTTGACATTTAATTTAGTGAAATAACCAATGTTTGTGTTTGTAATTTCAGGCTGAGCTTAGGAAGTAGTTTTGAGACGGAAGCTGCAAAAGCAACGATGGACTTGTCAGGAATGGACAATTCACGGAATAAGAACGACAACCAAATGAGATGGTGAGTTGAATCAACATGATGAATTAATTAATTAACTTAGGGCTATTCCATTTAAAAGTCTGGGGGGGGCGGTCGGGCGATGATTTTGACCCCCCCCCATGTATCTAAAACAAATTTTTTTTACCCCCCCCCCCCAATGCATTAACTTTGAATTTTTCACCCCCCGTACAATGGCGTACATACATTAAAAAAAATACAACTAAAGTGAATTGAGTGCCCTCTTAGCATCTGCATCGTATTATCGCTCACCCGTACATACATCATACGAAAAATAAACAGGCCCGACCGCCCCTCCCCCAAAGTTTTAAATGGAATAGCCCTTACAAATTGATTTGGATTCAGAATTGTTTTGGGGTGATAAAGCTCCTACAAACCTAATTCTAAGCAATTTAAGTAAGAAGTGTTTTTAGGCAAGATAGAAGGACTACAAATAGCAGTCTTGAAATATATTTTCTGCTTGACTGGTAGCTACCAGCTTTGAATCCACAGATTCTTGTTGTTGCAAGTATTTGGGACATGTGAAAAAATTGTATGACATTTTTCGATACCATGTTAACAAAGCTATTGTGTCATTAAAATTGTCAGCATTGATTAATAATTGCTTATCACATTAAATGATCAGATTTTGACTAAGTCAATGAAAGTAATGACAGTTCCCTTAATTGTTGATGGTCTTGCTTAAAATTTGTTTTCTCAATGAAATTTTTGATCCTTTTCCAGGGATAGAAAGAAGAAGAAGTTCGTGCGGGTTGGCGACGACAGGGACAACAAGAAATGGGTGAAGACGGAGAGTGGGGTGTGGATCCCTGCCTCCTACAAAACCAACATGTATCCTTTGTAGAGGTAAAGCGCAACTAAACTTAGTGCAGTGTTGAATCCAGAATTGAGTGGACTTTGCAAGGAAAGGTGGATGCCAAAAGTAATTTTCCGGAGGGGGGGGGGCATGCCCCCTTAAAGGAAAGATATGTAATTAATGTTGCTTGACGAGATTTCTTTAAGACAGAATTATTTTTGGATACATGCGTGACCATGTGACATGAAGCCAGAGAGTGTCTTGTATACAGTGTTCTATGCTGAGGCAAGTGTTGGACCTCACGCTTCAAGAGAAATTACCTTGGTGTGGATTCACAGCCATATATATATCATCTCATCATAAAGTCTGCCTCTGGCAACTGCTCATATAGGCCCAAACAGCTTTGGCGCCAGTGCCACTGGGACATAGAATATTTAAATTCATTTAAGTTCATTATTTGAAATAATATAAATATCCTTGACAAAGTACAGGTACAAAGACTGGTTAAACAGAAGCAAGAAAGGTAACCAAGACGACGAGGGAGATAGTGATGATGATTCGGCAGCGGTTGCTAAGCAACAGAGGAGAAAACACAACAACGACAGATTCCAAGTTCTAGGAGGGGAACATCGGAGGGGAAAAGGTGAGAGATTGAGATTTTGGTCGTTTTCTTGAAGTTAGCTTTTCAACTAAGAATATGAACTATAGCGGTGTACGGCAGCTTTGTTCAAAATCTTTATTAAAACAGAAATTCCAAATAGAGTGAATATTATCCGATTTAAAGCAAAAAGTACCTCTTGGAAAATAAAAAAATTATATAAATATGATATTATGTTTGACAATGAAACGACAGTCTGAGTCGCCAGGCTTGAGGCCTGTATTGGGCCATTCAAAAATTACCTAGGCCTACTGTAAGAGTGGGAGGAGGTGGGGGGGGGGTGTGTCCCTTCCGGAATTATGTTCCTGTACTTTTTATGCTTGAGAAAGTGTTACGAAGGAAAAGGATGTGTAGTCCAAATTTGTGTTGCATACTTTTTTAATGGGCTCATAGTGAAACATCGAAGTTGTTGCAAATTTCCAGTTTGACTGTTATGTTTAAATGTTCTGTATTTTTCTCAGGGGGAGGGTTTGTCTAGTGGTAGCGCACTTGACTGCCAAACGCTGGGTCCAAGGTTCGAATCCAGCTCTTGCCAGGTCACCTGGGCCCATGTTGGACAGCTGTTTCAATCATCCTTCGCCTCATTGATGTGTCCTCGTCCTGTCCCGATTAGCCTATCCAGTGCATAAATACAGGACGTAAAGCCCAATCATCCATCCATCTGTATTTTTCTCTGACAATCAACCTGTAAATTTCTCTTTTCCAGGATTCCACCAAGTCAAGCCAAAGAAATCGGGAAAAGAGCAAGAACTGAGAAGAAAAGAGCAAATTCTGAAACAGAGAAAGAAACAAGCAAAAGACAGACAGGTCCAAGCAAAAAAGTTTGCCAAGAGGAAGAGAAAGAACTGAGAAGTTATGTAAATATCTGTAAATATTCAATTGACGTTTCTGTTGAACTGTTAAATAAAGTAACAGCTAAGTTTAATCCAAGATTTGAGTTGTCATTGACGATTAACACTTGATTTGATGATTAGTTCAATAAGAAAATTTGGATTTGTAAAGCTTCATTTTCTCCCACTTAAATGAACACAGGGCTGAAATTTGAATGTTCTTCAACGGTTGAAGGCTTGAAGCCTTGGTTTGGCATGAGTTCAGTCTGTTGGTCTGTCAGGTCTCAAGAGAACTTTGTAAACTCTGCTTGTGTGTATAGTGACATCTTAAAATAAGTGAGAGGAGTCCTTGTTCTTAGTCTCACAGCAGTCACAGTTCTCACAGTAGGCCTAAGAGTCGTGTGGTTACTGTCTTGTGGAAAGTCCCATTGTCACTGGTCAGTCTCATGGTCAGTCTAATGGTCAGTCTAATGGTCAGTCTAATGGTCAGTCTCATGGTCAGTCTCATGGTCAGTCTAATGGTCAGTCTCATGGTCAGTCTCATGGTCAGTCTCATGGTCAGTCTCATGGTCAGTCTAATGGACAGTCTCATGGTCAGTCTAATGGTCAGTCTAATGGTCAGTCTCATGGTCAGTCTAATGGTCAGTCTAATGGTCAGTCTCATGGTCAGTCTAATGGTCAGTCTAATGGTCAGTCTAATGGTCAGTCTCATGGTCAGTCTAATGGTCAGTCTCATGGTCAGTCTAATGGTCAGTCTAATGGTCAGTCTCATGGTCAGTCTCATGGTCAGTCTCATGGTCAGTCTCATGGTCAGTCTCATGGACAGTCTCATGGTCAGTCTAATGGTCAGTCTAATGGTCAGTCTAATGGTCAGTCTAATGGTCAGTCTAATGGTCAGTCTAATGGTCAGTCTAATGGTCAGTCTAATGGTCAGTCTCATGGTCAGTCTAATGGTCAGTCTCATGGTCAGTCTAATGGTCAGTCTCATGGTCAGTCTCATGGTCAGTCTCATGGTCAGTCTCATGGTCAGTCTCATGGACAGTCTGATAGTCATGAGCTCAAGGACACAGTATCACAGCCACAGTCTCGTTCAGTTCAGTTCAGTTCAGTTGTGTGCTCGCCCGGATCTGCCAGGTTGCTCTACCCTATTTGGGGAGCTGCACTCAATTTGGTCCATTATTTTTGATATTTTCTTTGCTGTGTCCTTCACTTTTCTTACGTCCTCCTCGAAGATGTCCTGTGTTCTTATTTTCCCAACTTGCTGTCTGTCTATTGTGGTACATGTTTCTAGGATGTGTTCGTGGCTCTCATCTTCTGTTTTGCACATCCTGCATTTTGTGTCTGGAAACATGTTTTTGTAGTTGCACTTCATTTTCAGCATCCTTGATCTTGCTTTGAAGATTATGCTGGCTTTCATTTGGGTGCATTTGTTCATGCACTCTGCCCTCCTGCCTGGTGTGGTGTCCCTTTTGTTATCCAGATAGAACTTGGTCTTGGTTTTGCTTGTGCCTTCCATGATCTCCTCCTGCAGTTTGTTGTACAATTTCATCTTTATTTCTTCCTTTGCACTCTTTTGCCTATTGCTTTGCTGGTTCTTCCCTATTACTTCCTGTCTTGTTTTGTCTTTTTCGTCCACCATGATGGTGGGTCTTCGTCCTCGCGGATCATCTTTAGGACAGTGCTGTCGCTTGTTTCCACCTTCTCCATATAGTTGAGTCTGTTTCTCATGATCATCAATCCGGCCTCCTGGAAACCAGTTTCAATTAGACCCCGAAGTCGACTACAGAAAGTCGACTAGTCAAGTCATAGTTAGCTTTCCAAGCAGCAAGTTGAAGTTCACTCAAGTCAAGTCAGAGTTGAGCCAGCTAAAGTCAAGTCATTGTTGCATAACTTGACCAATTTTTACCTCACAGAAATGGTTTTGGTGTCATTTTAAACAGCATAAGAGCACAGAACATAGTTCATACTCTTTTAAAACTTTTTAAAGTCTATGCAACATTAAAAAAATCCCTAAAAATCTCTCACATTTGCTAACTGCCCAATTCTCCGAGTGCGCAAATTTTGAAAATTGTGAAATGATAATGCACTGTCAAAGAATATTTAACAAAAACCCTTAATAAATATTATTAAGATGCTGAAGTCAGCTGAAGTTACTTGAAGTCAAGTGAAGTCAGAGTTGAACAACTTAGCTGACTAGTCAGTTGAAGATCTTGCCAAGCAAGTCAGAGTTTTAACTCTGACTTGCTTCGGGGTCTAGTTTCAATGTACAGCGGTTCCCATGGTGTGCCTCTCGGTGTCATCAGCACTCTTTTTATTAGATTATCCAATATTTGCTTCAGCTTTATTGTGTCTTTTTTCCTTGGGGTAGTCGCTTCCCATCCGTATGTGATGATAGGTAGTATGCAGGTATCCAACAGTTCCCACATTACCTTCAGTTCCACATTCTTAAGATCTGCACTCCCTGCGATTGCCATGGCTGTGTTGTATGCAGCTTCCACCTTCCTTTTCGTGTCCGTAATATGTTCATCCATATTGTTTGAGCTTGAGAAGGTGACTCCCAGATATTTGTACTGGTCACAGTACCCCAGCTTCATTGGTCCGAGGTGGAAGTCGGCTGCTGGTAGTTTCTTTCCTATTTTCAGGATCTTGCTCTTTTCCTCTCCGAACTTGATCCTATATTTTGTCCCTGTTTCCTCTGCGATGTTCAGCATTTCTTGGAGTTCTTCTTTGTTGTCGGCTATGAACGCGACATCGTCCATCCACAGTAGGCATCCAATCTTGTTGTCTCCTCCCATTTTTATTCCGTAGTTACTCATTTTTCACTTCTTTTGCGATTTCATCCATCAGGGTTGCATACATGATGACTGAGAGAACTCCTCCTTGCCTGATGTTGTCTTTCATCTTTATCTGTCTTGTGTTTCCATGTTTTGTTTCAATTATTGCTTTCAGATCTTTGTTGAGGCTTTTTATGACTTTCCATATTCTGTCTTTGGCGCCATGCTTCTCTAGCACATACATTATGCCTTCGGCCCATGCTTTGTCATAGGCTTTTGTGACATCCAGTGGATTAAGTCTCATGGACATTGTCTCACAGTCACAATCTCAGTGTGAAAGTCTCAATGTCACATTCTAATGGATGCAATCAAGTCTAATGGTCACAGTCCTCAGCGGGTCTCTTAGTCACAGTCTCATGGATTGTCTCCCTGTCTCATGGTCACAGTTGGTGTCACAGTCTCATAGACTCCAGTCTTGTGGACTCCAGTCTCGTGGACTCAAGTCTCGTGGACTCAAGTCTCGTGGACTCAGTCTCACGTTCAGTCTTACTGTCATTTCTCCATGAGGTTTTGATGCTTATTAGTACGGCATGAACTCGAATGACTAATCGATAATTTAGACCTTGTTGTCTAGCATTTATAGGCCTACATCTCTTGGGATAATGCAGACATGAGTCCACAGCAATAAGGCAAGGGATGGTTGAAACTGCCATCCAACATAGGTTCAGCAATCTTGAACAGGAATCAAACCTGGGAACCAGAGACTGTAAGTGTGCTGCCTGCTACTCCCAGTTCCGGTATGCTGCATTGCTGCTTTGGGCTCAAATAAAGTCCTATTCTATCAAATCAGTTTTGCAAGGAGCATTAACATAGAAACGCATATTTTAATCTAGACCACAATAGGCAGAAATCTCCAGTGGAAGTTCATACCAATAACAAAGTTGTAGACAATTTTTTGACAATTACTCAAAACATAAAGGTACGATGAAGAGCTTTCGAGGTCTATCCAGACCTCTTCCAGGCTTCCATTGTCCGTAACGAAAAATTCAATTGATTTTAATAACAGACGACAACGTTTGTTTACAAGTTCAAAATTCATGTGAACACAATTTATTCTGTTCAAATACTGATCATGTGCTACAGTGTACATAAAATAGATCTTCTAAATTCTCATAATATACACAAAATCTTACAATACACTGTACTAGTCACCATTATAATTGTCATTTCAATTAATAATGGCATTTATGAATGACACCATGAATCTAACAACATATTTTTATTATGTTCTAGCTTTAGATAATCAATTCCATAGGCTAGTACATAGGTCAAGTGGGGCCAGATGGTTACAAAATGAAAGGGAATGATAGCAATCGATATCTTGCACTTCAGAGAATGAAATATAAATAGATTATGTTGATACAGTACGGGTCTCATTGAACTTTGTTATTTGGATTGGAAAAACAAGGCTCATAAAAAAATTAAATTGTGTTTGATGCTGAGAAAAAATTATACAATAGTATTATAATTGGAGAAATTGTAATACAAATGATATCGTCGGCCTATTGTGCATTTTGCAATGAACCTGTTGAACGGTGTAATTGAAAATGGGTATCGTTTGTCATGATCAATATATCATACCTGTCAATGAAGCTTTTTCAATCAGCATTATTTTAATTAGGCTTCATGGGCCAACTAAAAACCCTTTTTTGCAGACCACTTTCTACCTAACGTTGGGCTTCACCATATTGTGCCATTTATATAATATTATTTCAGAGATAAGATAAATTATTATTTTATAAATTATGTTCTCTCAGACTTGAAACTTTTTAGCTTACGGAAGCTTTCTGAATTAGCCATTTCACTACCTTACCAGCTTTATCACACAAAATTGTGGTTTAGGAAAATAGATAATCAAGCCTAAAGGGCCTAAAGACCCGTCATTGGATACAATTTATAATTTGATATCAAAACACATTCTTAGACTTAATACATGACTTCTGTCAGGAAAGTTGGAACTGCCAGCCAGTGTGAAAAAGACAACAAATGTGAACTTGGCATTACTAATGATAAGATAAAAGACACGAGTGACAAGATACTGTTCTGACAGTTAACTTAGAGCCTTAGTCACAGGTTAAAGGTCAATTCTGGCAATTTGACGACATATTGAACATTGACTTCGACCTTAAGTAATCAACATTCATACATAATAACAAAATGACTACAAAAATATTCGAGAATGTGAAAGAAATTATCAAATTTAAAAACAATGATCAAGTTCCTTTTTTACCAAATTTATACGTCATTTGCACCTGTTCACAAAATCAACTTTAAATAATCATTCAACCTGGGGAAAAAGTGTTTTCAACTCTCCTGTGAAGAAATTAAATGCAAAAGCGTGAAGAGCTCTCTACATTTTTAAGAAGAGAATAATATTCTAAAAACTGATTTACCAGGTATATTCTGACTCTGCTTTGTAGTACCATGATTTGCTCAGTTTTGGCAAAAACTTAACAATAAAGAATAAATAGGCCTACATGAAATAGATTTACACAAATTGCATCGAAGATTCATAAAATTTAGATATATGCAAATTCATGTATCACAAGAAATACTTCCATACTAAGAACATAAATATAACAATGAAAAGCATGCCACCGTATAAAATAAATTTGTCTTGATGACTCCTTCTCTCTATGAGTCGTAGAACTGTGTTAGAAAGTCCGAGGGTGTTAGCAACATCAAGAATTTTCTTGTGCGCCCCTTTTAGAGAGTACTTTTGCTCTTTTAAGTTCCCGAGGATTGAATTCCCATGGTTCAGCAAGTCGTCCATTTCTCTATTCGCCGTGTTTAACTGCGTGTTGTGCTGTAAGGCCGCATCTATGTAAATAGATGTGTCCGACTCGTTTGTCGTAAATTTGCGAGTCATCAACGCTTCTCGTTCTCGATCCTCCTCTTCTCTTTGGTATCTGTAATTTGAAAAAATTGGATAACTATATTTAGATAAAATCATAAAAGACATAATTGAAGAAAAGGTTCTCTTTGGATTTTTCATGAGTGGATGTAATGCAAAAAATTCAATTTTAACTTTTTTAGTACATTAATCTAATTACAACAGGGTACGTTTTGAAACTTTGTATTGATTATCAATTAAAGACAAATTACATAACACTTAATTGTGTTAATCGGCTTATTCAGAGCTCTGTTCAATTTTTCATTTAGAATCTAACAATTTGCATTTTATTCAAATTGAAAATGGTACTGGAGATTTCACAATACAGTTTACACAGCCCAAATTACGCAACACATTCATTTTTCTCTAAGATGTCAACATTACTTGTTGTCAATTACCTTTTGTACTGTAAATTTCTCATGGCAGCTTGTAAGTGTTGGCAGTCATATTTGAGTTGGTCTACTCTCAGTTTAGCATTGGCTCTTCTTGTTGGTGGCTCCTTGTTAACTAGGATCTCCAACCTTTCACAGTTATTGAGGATTTGATCTAGACCGGCTTGCAATTCTTTTTCTATGGAATTGACATCTGCTACACTTGCTCTTTCTAACTTTCCCAGCCCACTTTGGACTTCATGGACCATTTTGTTGGTCTGATGGTACAACGCCTCCATGTCTACAGTTAGGCAACTATCTGTAGTCCCTGTTCTTCAATTTAAATCCACAATTTCCGATCTAGGATCCAACTTTGATCCCAAACATGATCTGTCAAAATAACCTGACGTGTAACTTGTCAACTTTGGAGCGGAAATGCAGCCATCATTTTGGGGCCACAGAAACCCAACAAAAATAAATCAATGAAATAAAATTTTAAAAGATATTGGCATTTATACACACCAAAATGAAGCTTAAGTTAACTGCTCCTGCTTGTACTACTTTAATGTCCCTGATTTCCACTGAAAAAGAAGAAATACACGGTTCTACGGTTTCGGCGCCATCTTGGCCTCATTCTGGATGTTCGGGTAAACAAACGCACGTGGCCTGCAGCAGAAGCTGTGGAGACACAGTGCAGCATGGATGTTTCAGCAGTTGGGGGCTAGAATCGTCGCAAATTAACATTTTTGAACCCGGAAAAAAATACCTGGGTGAGGAATGGGGTTAGATGTATCCATCAGCACTGTGTTTGTTGTCATTTCCCCCGTATTTTCGTCATTAAAACCTCCGTGATTAAGGCAATGTCGTCGGTTTCAGGACACAACCACGAATGCAAGTTTGGTGAAGTTAGTCAGTTGTTGATTCTCCCTGGGCTCCGAAGAGGGGTTGGGGATAGGCCACTAGCTGTCATACCAGCACACCTAAAGCACCCAGGCCTATGTTAGGCCTGTATGACTATGGTATGACTCCATAAGTGGAGCAAGCTGAGCTAAGTTGGGGCTGTTGCCTGTTGGCCTAGGCATGCTAGTGCATTCTGAATTCCTGGTTGATTGAAGATACATAATTTTCAGAACTGGGCCCACTGATTAAATTTATGCAAATAAGAATTAATTAATATATGGTAGGTAGATAGATTTTTAATTTTTTATTTATATGTAAGCCTAACTGATCACATGTCAGTGAAAATAACCCCTGCCACAAAACCCAGGGCCGTATGTAACCTGCAAGGGGGATGCAGAGGGGGCTGATATTATGGCCCTTTGAATCTAACAAATAAAAAAAACATTACTGAAAAATTGTCAAGTTATCCAGGGTTTGAAAGCTCCAGATCAGTCTTTACCCTTACAGACATTAAAAAAAATATGTTATACAGATCATTCATGATCAGTTGAAATGCGAAACAGCCATGACTGGAAATGACTGTGCATGATTGCCGCTTTGCTCTCTTAGATAATTTGGGCAGTGTATGTTCCAATTGAAAATAATCTCAATAAAGAACGTCAAACCAGCTTTCTCAGCATAAAACTTATTACTGCCCCAATAGATTATGCCAGATGGCGAGCTGATGATATAAGCTGTAAGGTTGGCCTACTCCATTTTCCCAAGTTAGGTGTCTTTTGACCCCTAATATTAAGAATGCACATTTAATGTCATATTTAAACCCTCAAAATTACCCTAAGCTAATTACCCCTCTCTTCTATTTTTAGCCTGGCTCGCCAGGCTAATTCAGGAGTAATGGTCTGAAAATATTGTCTGTCAACTCTACTGTTCAATAACTACCGGTTCAATATATCTGTTTTTGTGTTTTATTGGTTTGTTAGGGTAGCTAGATGTATGGAAATTACTTTTTTTTTTCAATTTCAAAAATTTTTTTTTTCCAAGATTAAAAAAAAAAAAAAATTCAACTTTTTTTCAATTACACTAATTTTTTTTTTTTTCAAAAAGAGGAAATCGGGCAACTTCTGTTTTTCAAAATTTAAACATTTTTTGCTCCAAGATTTAAAATTTTTTTTCCTAAATTAAAAAAAAGAAAAATTGTTTTCCTAGATTTAAAAAAAAATAATTTATTTTTCAATTTCGCCAATATTTTCAAAGGAGGAAATAGGGCGACTTCAAGATTTAAAAAAATCGTACACATTCTTTTCGTGATTATTTGGATATTATTTTGTTCATGGAACAACCACAATAACAGCACTTCACTTGCCGCAATTCAGAACCACCTTTCTCTGCCATTTCCAAAAAAGGAGACTTAACTATTTCACCAGCATTGCTACATATTTTGCCGTCATCACTGCCACTTGAGCCAGGCTTTGAATCCGTGGATTCTTGTTTGTAACCTTGTCTGCCCTCGATCACTGTTCTATACTTGGGCAACTGAAAGACCCTGCACATCCCTGAACTAATAGGGTATGTAGCAGACTCAAAGCCTTACCATCAGTCATACATCATATGGCGGTCACCATGCTTGCATAGGCCAATAGGCCTCTTAGGATTAATGAATAGAACTAGATCATGCAGTAATCCTCACTGATCTCACCTAACTTTACCTCACCTCATGCACCTTCTCTCACCTATAGTCAATTGTCTCTGATACCCACAACTTACTCAGTCTTACTTGCTTTTATCTATCGTCAGCTTCCTTCCAAACCTATTCCTATCTTCCCCAAGGATGTTAATTTTTGGCCAGGGAGGGAACATGGCTCTGTGCCCCCCCCCCCAAGTAAGGAAGAATACAGAGAGGGAGGAGACAAATAACCATGTGTTCCCCTGTGGCCTAATGGTCTAGAATGTTTGTCCACTGGCGTGAGGGCGTGGGTTCAAATCTCACCCTGGGAACTCACTTTAGTCCGAGCCCATGGGACGCTAAATGGAGGCGGGTTGTATCCAGTGTTCTATGCTGGGGCAACTGAAAGACCCTGGGCATCCCTGAATTAATAGGGTATGTTCCAGACTTCCAGTCTTCTCATCTCATCATCATACGGCGTTCACCAAAAATAATGTGCAGCTCCCTCCACAAAAGATGGTGGTTGAGCTGCCCCGGCTGATCCGGGGCATACCAGCACAACACAAGTCATGTGGAGCCACAGTGCAACATGACAGTTTCATATCTAATGATAGGAGGAGGCCCCCAGATCCTCCCACCTCTTAAGCTTCAACATTTCGGCCAATCCCCTCACTGAACTCTGAACTCCTCCTGGCCTTCCCAATTTTCTATCCGCCCCAAGTACCGGTAAGGTAAGTTAGGAAAGCAGTGCCTCCGAAATAGCACACACTCTGCCTCCTGACCTCCCTTGCCTGCTCCCTGGGGGGGTACTCAAAATTTTTTCTGATACGTTTGCTAGGCTGGAAGTTCGGCAACCAGACCCGGTGCTAGGCGGTCGGTCGTCGCAAAAATACCCGACTCTAGGATTTTTGTCGCCGCAATTGTATTGGCCTGTTTTTCCCAGCTAATGTCACCAAAAAATAACATCGCGATTCGATAAAAGTTCCTATTTAAATTTAGGGGCCAACTCCAGGAATTGTGCCAGATTTTTGGACCAAACTCTAGGAATTATTCGGTTGAAAAAGGGGGCCTACTGAGCCGAGCATAGGTGTACACTTGAACATAGTTAGTACCCCCCCCCCCCCCCCGGGCCTTCTCCATCTCTGCCTCAACAGTCTCAACTTGACTGTATTCTTCCCTACTCCTTGTCCTGCACAGGTATTGCTGCCTCCCTAATAGCTCTTACTGAGCCTCCTCCATAGCTCTCAGAGGCGGCAGAACTGGGGGGGGGGCACTGGGGGCACGTGCCCAAAAATACATAAAGTGCCCCCTTTTCTCCTTGAAATTACCGTAGACCAGCTGCCCCGGGGCCCGGTGCCCCCCCCCACTTTTCGAAGTGTTCCGCCACCTCTGATAGCTCTGTATCCTCCTTAGCTCTGCCTCCTCCATAACTCTGCCTCCTACCCGCCATGCCTCCTCCCTAGCTCTGCCTCTTCCCTAACTCACACTCCCCCCTATCTCATACTGTGGCGCTTCGATCCATACTCGCCATAGCTGTTGCTTTCTACCAAGGTCTGCCTCTTCTGCAGCTCTTCCTCCTACCTAGCTCTTCCTCCTACCTAGCTCTTCCTCCCCCTAACTGTGCCTCTTCTGAAGCTCTGCCTCCTCCCTAATAGCTCATACTCAGCCTCCTCCTCTCTAGCTTTGCCTCCTCCATAGCTCTGTCTCCTCCCTAGCTCTGTCTCCTCCCTAGCTGTGTCTCCTCCATAACGGTGCCCTCTCCCCAGCTATGCCTCCTCCCCAGCTATGCCTCCTCTCCAGCTCTGCCTATCACCAAGATCTGCTGCCTTTACTCGGGCTCCTCCTCCTCCCCAATTCTGCCTCCTCCATAGCTCATGCCTCCTCCATGGCTCTTGCCTTCTCCAATGGCTCTTGTCACCCCCATAGCTCTTGCATCCTCCATATCAGATTCTGTCTCCTCCAACTCAGCATTTTTCCTTATTCTCTGCCCTCTATAGCAATTACTGCCTCTGTCTCCTTTCTACAGCTCTGCATCCTCCTCAGCTTATACTCTGCCTCCTCCGAAGCTCTTCCTCCTCCATAGCTCTTGCCTTCTCCGATGGCTCTTGTTTAATCCACAGCTCTTGCATTCTTTTCCCCGTTCTGCATTGTTTCTTACTCCTTGCCCTCCATAACTATTGCTGCTTCCAAAATAGCTCACACTCTTGCTCCCTCCTAGCTTTGCCTCCTCCCGAGCTCTGCCTCCTCGAAAAGCTTCCAATAACTTGCCTCCTCCGCAGCACTTGCCTCTTCAGTAGCACTTGCCTCCTCCCACTCAGCATTCGTGCTTACTCCCTGCCCTCTGTACATGTAGCTATCGTTGCTTAGCTAATACTTCCTTGCTCTGCCTGCTCCCGAGCTCTGCTTAGGAAGAGGCAGAGGTAGGGAGAAGGCAGAATATAAGCAATCAAGGAGGCAGCAATAGCCTCAGAGGTCATGTAGGGAATAAAGAACAATGCAGAGCAGAGGAGGAATAGATGGAGGATGCAAGAGTTATGAAGGAGACAAGAGCCATCGGAGAATGCAAGAGCAATTGAGGAGGCAGAGCTAGGGGGAAGGCAGAGCTTCAGAGGAGGCAGAGTATGACCTAAGGAGGAGGTAGAGTAAGAGCTATGGAGGAGGCAGAGTATGAGCTATTAGAGAGACAACGATTGCTATATAGGGCAGAGAATAAGGAAAAATTCAGCACAGGAAGAGGCAGATATGGAGAATGCAAAAGTTATGGAGAAGACAGAGATGAGGAGAAGACAGAGCTATGGAAGAGGTGAGAGCCATAGGGGAGACAGAGCTATTGAGGAGGCACAGCTGGGGAGGAGACAGAGCTACGGAGGAGGTACAAGCTACAGAGGATACAGATCTGGGGACGAGGCGGAGCTATGAAGGAAGCAAGAGCTACAAAGAAGGCACAGCCATGAAGGAGGCAGAGCTACAGAGGAGGGAGAGTTACAGAGAGGCATAGCTGCTGGGGAGGAGGCATGACTGGGCTATGGAGGGGACAGAGCTATGGAGGAGGCTAGAGCTACAGAAGAGGCAAAGCTGGGGAGGAGGCATGGCTGGGGAGGAGGCAGAGACTGGAGGAGGTAAAGCTATGGAGAAGGCAGTGCTATGGAGGAGACATGAGCTATGGAGAAGGCATAGCAAAATAGGCAAGAGCTGCAGAGGAGACACTGCTATGAAGAGGGCAGAGCTACAGAAGAGGCATAGCTGGAGAGGAGAAAGAGCTATAGAGCAGGCAGAGCTATGGAGGAGGCAGAGCTATGGAGACAGCTATGGATACAGAACTGTGGAGGAGGCACAGCCACAGAAGAGACACAACTATGGAGGAGGCAAGAGCTACAGAGAAGACAGAGCTATGGAGGAGGCGGAGCTATGGGGGAGGCAAGAGCTACAGAGAAGACATAGGTGGGGCGGGGGGAGGCATACCTGGGGAGGAGGCAGAGCTATGGAGGAGGCAGTGCTATGGAGAAGGCAGAGCTATAGAGACAGAGCTATGGAGGAGACAGAGCTATGGAGGAGGCAGAGCTATGGAGTGGGCAGAGCTATGGAGGAGGCAGAGCTATGGAGGAGGCAGAGCTACAGGAAGAGGCACTGCTGGGAGGAGGCATAGCTGGGAAGGAGACAGACCTACGGAGGAGGCAGAGCTATGGAGAGGGCAGAGCTACAGAAAGAGGCACTGCTGGGAGGAGGCATAGCTGGGGAGGAGGCAGAGCTACAGGAAGGGGCACTGCTGGGAGGAGGCATAGCTTGGGAGGAGGCAGAGCTATGGAGGAGGCTGAGCTACAGGAAGAGACACTGCTGGGAGGAGGCATAGCTGAGGAGGAGGCTGAGCTACAGAAGAGGCACAGCTATGGAGGAGGCTAGTGCTACAGTAGAGGCAAAGATGGGGAGCAGGCAAGATAATGAGCTAGTTCAAAGGCAGCAATAGAACTGTATGGGGTCTAGGGAGTAAGGAGGAATACAGAGCATGAGGAGGCAGTGCTAGGGAGGAGGCAGAGAAAGAGAGAGATAAGTGAAGAAGAGGCACAAAGGAAGGGAGAAGGGAAAAGATCTGTATTTTGGAGGGATTTTGAGACAGACAGAAAACAAGACTAATGACAAAACCTGAGAAGGAGCCAGGAGGCATCCAGTATTTATACACTTGGTAACAAGGACACAAAGAGAATACAGTGATATGCTGTCCAATGCCACCTGTGACAATGGTGCTCTGTCATGCACTACATTTTCAATGCGACTCATTGTGTCTGTAACTTCCAGAAATTCAGAATTCCGGGTGACTCGACCAAAGTGGGAACTGAACTTGGACCGAGCAATAGGCAGCTCAGTGCACTAGCAGCTGAGCTGACCCTCGCAATTCTCCTCTGTTCTCTCTGCCTCTTCCCTCCATGCTTCCTCCCTCTATGTTTCCTCCCTTTCTGCTTCCTCCCAACCCGACTCTGCCTCAGTTCTTGACAATGTCTCCTTTGTATCCCTTGGTTCATTTGATTTCTCTTGCCCCCTGCCTCTCCTCTGCTCTCTCTGCCTCTTCCTTCTGTGCTTCCTCCCTCTCTGTTTCCACCCTCCATGTCTCCTCCCTCTCTGTTTTCTCCCAACCTGACTCCGCCTCAGCTCTTGTCTCCTTCCTACTGTATAGCTCTTGGCTCATTTGATTGCTCTTGCCCCCTCCCTCTCCTCTTCTCTCCCTGCCTCCTCCCTCTATATTTATGCTTCCTCCCTCTATGTATCCTTCCTCTCCGTCTCCATCCTCTTTGTCTCCTCCCTCTCTGCCTTCTCCCAACTCGACTCCTCCTCAGCTCTTGTCTCCTTCCTGCAATGTAGCTCTTGGGCAGTATTGGCTCATTGGACTGCTCTTGCCTCCTCCCTCAATCCTTCCTCCCTCTCTGCCTCCCTTTCTGTTTTCTCCAATTCTGACTCCTCCCCAGCCCTTGTCGACTTCCTACAATGTAGCTGTTCAAGTGTTGCCTCCTATTAATTGCTCCTGCCTCCCCTCTCTGGGTTACATTCAAGTACAAGTGCCGGAAAGTTCCAGAGTAATGCTCAACAAGTGTTTCATTTGGTTCACAACAGTCATTCCAGCCAACTTGCAGTGGTTGGTGATTGCGGAGTGGCATGCAGCGACAATAGTTTTGACATTGTGACAACAGCTGTAATGCAATAATTTTAAACTTTAAAATTTAAAGAGAACCTGTATTGGACTAGGCCTTACGCTTCATTGTATGTGTCCCTATACTGGAACAACTGGTCTCCACAAAGGACCATTAGTTCCAATATATTTCACCACGAGTCTAAAATCAGGAAAAAATCTGGTCCAATTTTACATGTGCCTAAAATTTGACCAGAAGTCAAAAACTTATTTTTGCATTTGTTCTTAATTTTGGCAAATGTTGTAACATCAATCTGGACTCATACTGAGACCTTGCCCTGCCTGATGTATTGGTACAATAATTTATCTCTCAGGTATTACCCTGCTTGAGAAATGGGACAATGAAGTAAGATGGTCATATATATTGACCTGTAAATTTCCCTTTTATATACACAACTCGTTTCAGATCATTAGATGATTAACTACAGGCCTATTGAGAATAATCAAAGCAAAATATTTCCTATTTGATCAAAAGTGATTTTAAGTTAACACCATCATGTTTCTCCTCGCCACCCAGGGACTGCACTGGAAATAAGTCAGTAGACTTCAGTGTGTCATCCTGGGATCACCTTAATTCACTCATTCCCTTCATATCATTTTGTGTGAATGTTAAGTGTATGACTGTGTGTGATTCCGAATAAATCAAATCAACTCAATCAGCACCATGACTTTGCTTAATTTGATCCAGAAGGGATAACTGGTATTATTTGAGAGCATGTACGTGAATTGCCATTGAGAAAGACTGTGGATTTCTATGATCAATTGGGCAAGTCAAACACTCATTGCCATTTAAACTACTTGACAAGAAGTCTAGCTGTTGTATACTCCACTTTTCTCTTCTTTTTTACCAATTTTTGGCCGTGGGGAGGAGGGGGGGGGTGGATTCACATTCGCCACATTTAATTCCCACCCTGACCCTGGGGGAAAACTGATTATGGTTGCTCTTGGAAATCCCAAGGGGTGAAGGCATTTTCAAACCACAGGTAATCCCAGAGAAATGCCCCACAGTCCAGGGGGTTGGGGATTTGGGGGTAAGGGGAATACCCCTTGCTGGATGATTCATTACTAGTTTATTGCATAACATGAGATTTGACAATATAATTATACAGGCCTTTACAATAAAAGAGAGAGAGATTACTTGCTGATACAGTGTGACTTGACTCAGTTTAGCATGTCTACATGCTGTGACAGTGTGACACTGACAGTCACAGAATCGCCGTATTCACGGGGGTTTTATGGGGAAAATAACGCTGGAATCACATCAAATACAGTGCTGGGGGGTTGTCCTGCCCCTATTCATCACACAGATATTTTTTTCCCGGTTCAAAAATGTTAATTTTCAGCAATTCTAGGCCCCAAAGCCTCTGAAACTGCCTTCGCGCCATTGCTAGCTGTAGCCACGTGCGTTTGTTTACCCGAAGTCTCCGTGTGAGATTTCTAGGTCAAGATGGCGCATGCCCATATATGGCAAACCGTATAATCGTGTATTGACAAATTTCTGAACTTTTCTTAGTTCTCAAATGTGCCCACAGAGGGCTGCAGGTGCTTGTGTGTGGCCCCCAAGTGGCTGTTTTGTTTTGTGATTAAAATGCATCAAACTGATGTAGATTTTGCTAATTTCAAATGAACATTTTCCAATTCATCTCTATGATTGATAAGACACACTTTTATAAAATGCTTTCATGTGTTTCGTTCACTCCAGTAATTTTAAGAATAGCGGGAGTGCCATCTCTAAAAAAAAGCCTAAACATCTCGTTAAAATTATTTTTTGGTTGACATTTTACATTCAGGGTTTGTGAATGCAGTATTTCTCTTTTACATAAACAATTTTGCAATTATTTGATTAAATTTTGAATATTTTAAAAAGTTGCTTCAAATTTTTTTTTTTAACTGGTAAAAAAAAATACATTGAAAGCATTCAATTCCCACTTTAGTTGATTTTACACCAATATAGACAACACCCAATTTTCCTCAATAATATTGTTTGGAAAGAAAAATTACACAACTTTTTTTAATTTTAATATTTTATTTATTTATATAGCAGTATAAAGTATAGAGACAATGAAGGAATTTTGCATATATGTATATATTTTGCAGATATATAGCTTATCCCCCTTGAACACAAATAATAATTTCAACACCTTTGATAATTGAACGGTATTTTAAACTTACAAAATACTTCTGAATAAGACAAAATGACACTAATCAAATTGATTTAGAAATTTCAAAAGTGCTTGCCATGGGTAAAGTTGGGTTAAATATATTAAGCAAAAGCCAGAAACTAATAAGTATTTTAAAAAAATATATATATTTCTTAAAATATATTATTATAGCATTTCAAGTCAAGATATTTATATTTAATATGCACAATTTTATCAAATGTAAGAAAATTCAAGTTAACCAGCAACCCACAAATTTATACAAAATTAATAATTTTTATGACACATTCTCTCATTGTACAGAAATGTCTTTTCATCATTTTCTATTCTTTAATTGCATTCAAACTTTGCATTTCAAATTTACCTATGATCATTTTGAGTAAAAATAGTTTTATCAAGCTATCAAAAATATTAGTTTCGCAGTATCGGAGAAATGCTAATGAATAGATTCGGGACACTCCAAATTACACATTTTTCATCACAACCCAAGGCCAATATATATACACATGGTTATTATTGGTGAAGAAAATATAGACTTTTAGACATATATTCATATTCATGATCAACAAAATAATATTGTACATACAATACATTTTTTCTAAGGCACTCTTTAAAAGTTTAATACCATAGACATGTTTTTCAAAGAATAAAAATATTTTAAATTTTAATTGCCAATGATTGGACCATATAATAGCTTGCATAATATTTAACATAGCAGATTTGAACGTTCATTTAGAGTCTTTCCTTGACTATTCAAGTAAAACTAAATTTTCTAAAAACCAATTTAATACTTGCTGGCATAGGCCGAATTTCAAAATGCGGATAGTTTTGAAGCCTGACTGTCGTCAATAAGACAAGATACATTTTTAATTTAGGTTTTCAATGGTATCCGGTTTTCTTCAGCATGTCTTTATCACTTTGTGAAGTGGTCTTGTCATTGTTGGGGTCCATTATGTCCTTTCCTGACCAATCAAAAATATTCTTGCACTCAAGAACTGCGCTGTTCGGAACCTGGAAAATAAACAGTACATTTCAATTTCTGAATACTGACAATACAGTAAAAGGAATAAAAGTCGGCATATAGGTAAATACTTAAAATATTTAAATAAGAATAAATGATTCTCCATATCAAAGCCATAGTTGAAAAAAAAATTAATTTAATTAATAAACTTTTAATTTCTCAAAAAATGATTATGAATAAAGAGTAACTTATTTGCTTATATTTA
The DNA here is from genome assembly GCA_026936325.1 of Platynereis dumerilii. NCBI lineage: Eukaryota > Metazoa > Annelida > Polychaeta > Phyllodocida > Nereididae > Platynereis > Platynereis dumerilii. The sequence goes on from JAPTHN010000009.1 coordinate 50,460,161, forward strand.
GTTAGCTTTGTGACTTGTACCCTGGTAAGTTGATTTAAAATTAAAATCAAGGGCACTTAAATAATGGTATAAATCATGATTTTCATTTATGTAAATTAAGAGCTTAATTAATAAAAGTCATCATTTATTTGATATAAACAATACAATTTTCAAGTTCCCCCGTGGCCTAATGGTCAAGACTGCCTGTCCACTGGCTTTGAGGGCGTGGGTTCAAATCTCACCCGGGAACTCACTTTAGTCCGAGCCCATGGGACATTAAATGGAGGCGGGTTGTATCCAGTATTCTATGCTGGGGCAACTGAAAGACCCTGGGCATCCCTGAATTAATAGGGTATGTTCCAGACTCCCAGTCTTCTCATCTCATCATCGTACGGCGATCGCCTGCCTCGATATAGCCCACTAAGGTGCTGCAGAGGCGTAAAACACAAACAAACAAACAAACAAACCCCAATTTTTAAAAATTAATTAAAAATCGCATCCTCGTTGACCGTAATATTTAAAAAATTTAAAAACATGCAATATACCTTCTCCAAGGGCGTGTAATTGGGGTGATGATGTGCAATAACTGGGTCGTTGTCACGGCGATTGTATGCGCAAAGGAACGCCCACCTCCTCATATCGCTGTCGTTAGCGGCACTCGTGTGTAAAACGTTACTATGGAAGAACAGACAGTCTCCTGCAAATGGAAATTATCTAAATTACTTCAGGATGTCCTAAATGCTGTCTTAATGTCACTTGATTCCTAATTCACCAGTTTTATGTGCATGTACATCTTAACATTATACTCAACTTTTTAAAATTTATAAGGAAAAAGTTAGTTTAATTGTTCAGGTGAAGCTTGAGGCATCAAGGAATAAGAATAGAGCAGAAATATTACGTTTATAGATTCATTTTGATTTTGCTAGAATTTCTTGTAAAAATTGTTTATCTAGATGTTGTCCTACTTTTATGAAAATGAAAAATGTTTTTAGAATAATGTAATGTTATGACCTCATTCTAGGGGGAGCTGCAATGCAGATTGCAGCATGATGGGTAATTTTCAAAGGTGACTACAAAATTTAAATTACACAATTGATAATTAACCTGGATTCATCTCGCAGTAAACGTGTTCGAAATGTTTGCACAAGTAGTCCACCCTCTCCTGATTGGCCGTCATTTGGCCGTGGCTCATTCCGTGCTCAATTCGCCCACATCTATTGGTGCCTTTCACTACCTGTGACATGAAATGCAACAGATTATGAAATAAAATTTATTTTCTTTTACATATAAAAAAAAACAAATAAAAACTGAAAAATATTTCATTGAAAAAAATTATCTTCAATGGTCAACTGGTTAGCTTAAATAATTGAAATCATTAGTGGAAGAACCTTCGAAAAATTTTGAAACTTTCAACTTTCTACAAATCTTTCTATTTTTGCCTGAAAAGAATTTTTTGTTTTTGGCGAGTGGCTAGAAAACTTCTTATTTTACCGAAAAGTATAAATCTGCTGGATACTTTAAGTTTTTAGCCGGTTTAGGGGAATGTCACATGCATCAGCAAAGATTCTCTGGGTGGGGATCGTGGGCTATGCAGTGAATGTTTATGACAGAAGAGACCAATTCAAAAAAAAAGTATTATATATACCTGAAGGCAGCCGTTGGCTTTGACACACTTGTCCATGGCTATGAATGCCGTCATCATGTCAGGTTTTAAGCAACCATTGTTGTACCAGTATCTGGATAAATTAAGAAGAGTTTGTAATTTTCGATATTCGCGATAGTATGTCAAAGATACATCTTATCTGACTGTTCATCTGTGTATCTTTCTCACAAAAGATTTTAAAACTTTTTTTTTTCATTTATAATTTAGCAAGGAAGTTGGTACGAAACCAAAAATTGTCATACATATCCTCAGCGAGATTCCGCGTGACTGGAATGACGTCACTCTCTTCTCGTATGCAGCCGGGAAGACGCGTCTGGTGAAACGCGAATTTTAATCTTTAATAATCGAGTTTTAAAACCGGCAACTGAGGCCGAGATTTTGTTATTTTGTTTGTTCAAATGTTGTTTGGGCTTCTGAGGCCCTTAATAATTATGGAAGACGGCGTCTGAGGCCGATTTTGGTGTTTTAAGTTTGATGGCGTCTGAGGCCATGTTGGAAGTCTGCTGCCATTTTGGCTCTAGGGTGAGGGCAATTTCTTATGCCTTGATCTCGCCCTGGAACGAATGCTGATGGATATTTTAGCCAAAATTACACAAATTTGGTATCTGAGACCATGAGAGATCCATTTTGTCTGGTATTTGAGGCTGGATGAGCCATCAATTCTGTTGGTCCATAGGCTGGTTGTCTGGCTGTGGTTTGCAGTGGTAGCACATGCGTAGTCATGGTGTTTTCCAATATTCACCCCAATGATCTGACTGGGGATGGTTGTCATGACCGTACAAACTTGTCAGGGGTATTCTGATGCTCTTTGACGCTTGGACTGTTTCAAGTACTATTGTACTCCAGACAGTTGGCAATTTCTTATGCCTTTGGCTGTACTGGACTCTTGTTGTTTCTATGAAGGTGGCAAAATTATGTAATACGGGGTGTTGCGAGTGCCTATTTATATTGCGACGGTGCAATTTTTTAGTTGAGGGGCAATTTATTTGGTTTGGTTCTGCAAATCATGTTGAGACGTGATGTGTTACATTATATTATTAACATATAATGTGGTACCTTTGATTTGCCTGAGAGAGGGTGACGGTCTTGCCATTTTAGCATATATATATGATGAGCCTTATCTAAAGTTCGATGGTTCGGATTCCATTCAATCTTACTATGTTATTCGGCCCTGCGGCTCTGGATTTCAGTGCCTAAATTTGCCTAAATTTCTCTAAGGACGGTTTTGTGTCATATTTGTAATTCCACCTACATATGGATGATGGTTAGGAATTGTGTATCTCACTTTTCAATTGGTTCTGTTATCTGTATGGTCTTGGAAATGTATCCAGTTTTTCCTTTTGTCTGGAATGTTTATGTTATATTGCTTGATATTCCATGTCTCTGGATACCAGTGACTCACTTCGTACCAATCGACTGTCTCTTATGCCTCAAATTTGTGGTGGCTATGTATTTATGAAATACATTCCATATTTCAATATATCATCTGTGTGGAGGTTATGTTATTATGTTATATATTATGTCTGGTAATTTTGGATATCACCCAGAGTACCTTTCGACAGTCATTATTGAGATGTTTATATTCGACTTTCCTGAAGGTGTTTATATTCGACTGTCATTATTGGGATGTTTATATTTGGATTACCTTGAATACATGTTGTAAATTGGTAATTTTGCCATTTGTTTCGCCATTTTGTGAGGTTTGGAGGAGATTGATTTTAGATTATTATTGTAAATGATGGATTGGCCTAAACTTAGAAAATATACGTAAGGCAGGGGCCAACTCCATATCTTAATGACAGTCGAAAGGTACTCTGGGTGAGGATATTGGTATATCCTCAGTGAGATTGCGCGAGACTAGAATGACGTCACTCTCTTCTCGTAGGCGTGACAAGGAGGTTAAGTCTTGGGTTAGCGGGTGCTTTGCCTGTGATGGTAACACAGATGCGCTGGGTGTGTTATAGTTTTTTATTTCCCCCCCCCCCCCCTGTTGCCCTCCCTAGTCCTTTTGGCTGTCACACTTGCCTCTGCCCTTCAGGCAGGGGCCAACTCCATATCTTAATGACAGTCGAAAGGTACTCTGGGTGAGGATATTGGTATATCCTCAGCGAGATTCCGCGAGACTGGAATGACGTCACTCTCTTCTCGTAGGCGTGACAAGGAGGTTAAGTCTTGGGTTAGCGGGTGCTTTGCCTGTGATGGTAACACAGATGCGCTGGGTGTGTTATAGTTTTTTATTTCCCCCCCCCTGTTGCCCTCCCTAGTCCTTTTGGCTGTCACACTTGCCTCTGCCCTTCAGGCAGGGGCCAACTCCATATCTTAATGACAGTCGAAAGGTACTCTGGGTGAGGATATTGGTACATCCAAAGGCTTGTGCACATATAGACATGATGCAATCATCACAGGTCTAAGAAGTGCCTCCTTAAAAATATTTTGAAATCTTTGCTGAGGTCTCACCCATAATCCTGGTGCCATAAATGGGCGCCTCCTGTCTTAGCTTCTTTCATCATCAGTTTAGTGTGGTAGTGGTACACTTCCCCTCCGAGCAACTGGAAAAATTGTCTTATGAAGTCAAATGTTACAAAAATAAATGATCAGATGTGACATTTAAAATTATTTATGATTTTATGAATGAATAATTCTCACTGCTTCGCAAGTTCCGGCCACTTTCTCACTCCGAGACACCATTCCTGTGATGTCATTACCAGGGTGACTCCACAGCAGAAGTTTTGTAGAACGTACTTTGCCATCATCGCACTGAAACAAATTTTGTGAAATTGATCATAGTCTCAGCATCACTCACGAGACTAAAAAACGATTTTCCCTCCCTGGCAGGGGCGGATCCGCAAAATGTCGGTTTACAAACCAGAACCGCAAGCAGTTTCAACGCTCGTCTGTTAATGTGAAATCTATCAATGTGTGCCACATTATCACCCACAGGCCAATACCTAATTTCATAACATAAAGCGATATTTTAAGGTTACAATGGGCAGTTCAAGAAGAAAGATGGCTGTGAAAATGGCCACCACAAAATGGCCACGATCTTGGATTTCTCAAAATTTCCCGATCAATACACATAGGCCAATACCTGTACCGAATTTCATAACTGTTAGCGAAATATTGAGAATGAAGAAAGATGGCCGCCAAAATGGCCGCTACAAAACGGCTGCAATCTTGGATTTCTCAACACGTGGCCAATCAATACCCCCAAACCCATACCTGTACCAAATTTCATAACTGTAAGTGAAATATTAAGGTCACAATGGGCAGTTCAAGAATGAAGAAAGATGGCTGCCAAAATGGCCGCCACAAAATGGTCGCCATCTTGGATTTCTTGACATGTTCCCAATCCATACCCAGAGGCCCATACCTGTACCAAATTTCATAACTGTAAGTGAAATATTAAGGTCACAATGGGCAGTTCAAGAATGAAGAAAGATGGCTGCCAAAATGGCCGCCACAAAATGGCAGCCATCTTGGATTTCTCAACATGTTCCCGATCCATACCCATAGCCCCATACCTGTACCAAATTTCATGACTCTAAGTGGAAAACTAAGGTCACAAACGGACACTTACAAAAAGTTTAACCGGGACAACGAGGACGAGGACGAGGACGCCGATCGAGTGACGACAATAGCTCTTCGTTTTCAAAGAAAACAGACGAGCTAATAAAAATGTACTATATATCTGGAATTTTTTGTTCACATTAAAATGGTCAGGCCAAAGAGGGGGGTTGAACCCCGTAACCCCCCCTGGATCCGCTACTGCCTGGCCAAACTCGCACAGGTCTTCCTTGGAACTCATTCACTCCATATTCATGGAACTCCCTACAACACCATTCCCTTACTGGAACTCCCTGTCTGGAACTTCCTCCCTCATTAGCCCTGCTCAAAGGAACTCCCTCCTTCTCTGAACTTCTCTAGAGTCTCTGATATCACTCCCTTCCTAGCCCTCGAGATCTCCCTGGAAATCCCGCCCCCAGACTCCCTCCCTCCCTCACCCACAAGACTCCTGCTCTCCCTGGAGTCTCTACCTCTCCCTGGTTTCTGCTCTCTGGACTTGCTCTCTCCCGTCCCTGGACTTCTCAATCTGATGTCATTCCTGTTCCTTGGACTCCCTTCCTTCAGCCCTTGTCTCCTTCTGTCTCTAGACTCCAACCCTGCAACATGGACTCAGTGGCGTATTTAGGGGGGGAGGGTCATTACTAGATAAGCTCCTGCATGGACTCCCTCTCTTCCTCCCTCTCTGGACTCCTTCCCTGGAACTCTTCTATTCTGTCTCTGGCTTCCCTCCCTGGCCTTATTCTCCCTCTCCCTTCCTGGACTCCTTTTCTCCCCGGACTCATTCCTTCCACTAACTCTAGAATAGCTTAGAATCTCTCTTCCTTGAATCTGCCCTCACTGGAATCACTCCCTCCTTGGATCCACTCCTATCTTCCTGTAACCCCTACCTGGCCTCCCACCCTGGATCCCCTTCCACTTAAAAAAAAAAATTCAAAGAACTTACCACAAAGGCTTGTTTCATGACTTCCGTGTTCTGTTTCAGAGCGTCATCTATGTACGCCACTTCTTCCTGGTTAAGAATTCCCCTGACAAAAAAGGTTGCTCCATTCATTAACTTTTTCCAATTTCAACTTAACCTACATGTAAAGGTCTGTATACATAATCATGTATTCTTCTATGAAATAGTAGAACTACAGGGAGAGGTCATTAATTAAAATTATTATATAAATTATTAATTTCGACTCACCGGACAAGGAATCCCCCGTCATAATTAAAGACATCTTTCATTTCTTGGGTGACTTTGAAATCAGGCGTGAAGTCATATTCTGAAAGACAGAAGCATTTAAATTTAACTTCTCAGTTTATAAATGAATTTCGGAATTGACATCAATGGTTTGGAAACGACATCTCGTTTTTAGAACACCAAGAATATGGAAAGGAAAATTAATCAAGACCTCGGAAAGAACACCATGGTTTTGGAAAGGGCACCCAGAATTTGGAGATTTTGGAAAGGCCACCTGTATCTTTAAAAGGACACACATTTGAGATAGAGCACATGGATTTTGAAAAAAAAAATCCATATAACAGAAGGGTCACCCTGTTTTTGGAGACATCCAGATTTTGGAAAAGACATCCAGATTTTAGAAAGGACATCTACATTTCAGAAAAGACATCCGGCTTTTCAAAGCCCTGGCATCCACATTTTGGAAAGGACACCTGGATTTCGAAGAGGACATCCAGATTTATGAAATGGCATCCAGATTTTGGGAAAAATGTCTAAATTTTGGAAAAGGCATCCTTATTTTGAAAAGGACAACAAGATTTTAGAAAGGACGACCATATTGTGGAAAAAACATCCTGGTTCGGAAAGGACACCCAGGTTTTGGAAAAGAAACCCTCATTTTTAAAGGACATTCAGATCTTGTAAAGGACACCCGGATTTTGGGAAGGACGCCCAGATGTTTTTTAAGGACACTGACACTTTAGAAAATAACACAAAGACTTTGAAAAGGACATCAAAAAAATTTTGGGAAGGACACCCAGATTTTTGGAAAGGACACCCACATTTAGGAAAGGGCATCCTGAATTTAACAGGACTCCCACATTTTAGAAAGGACATCCTGATTTTGGAAACGACGAAAAGATTTTGGGAAGGACAAAAAGATTTTGTAAAAGAAATTCAGATTTGGTGAGGACACCGAGATATTTAAAGGACAGGAGCCAGGTTTTTAAAGGACTCCCTGATTTTGGATCCACGTATGTTTAGCATTCAAATGCAAATGCAAATGCAAATACATTTGCATTTTTCTAAAAGCATTTAAATGCGGATTCAAATGCGACATTTGCAAATGCAAATGCAAATGCATTTGCATTTGTACCCAACCCTGCTACGTACCCACGTATAAAGATTTTCAGAAAAGACACCCAGAATTTCAAAGGACATCAAGCGATTGGAACAGGACACCAAGATTTTTAAAGGACACTTAAGATTTTTTTTTTGAAAGGGCACCGACGTTTAGGAAACAAGCAAACCCCCCCCCCCCCCCAATTTTTCAAAGGCATCCAGATTTTGGTCAACATCCAGATTTTCGGAAGGTCAACCACTCCGATTGTGGAAAAGATACCCTGATTTTGGATCAGGCATCCATATTTGGGAAGAACATCAAGATTTTGGACAAAAGGACACCTAAGTTTTTTGGAAAAGCACTGGACAATTTTTGCAGCTTGCACCCTCACAGTTTCCAATCAGCCATGAGATTTTGAAAAGGACACCCAGATTTTGGAAAGTATGCATCCTTACCTACAACTCTTCCAGTGAACTTCTTGCAAATTTCTGGTTGTTCTGGCGGATACATGGTCTCCAAGAATGTATCAAGCTCCAATGTTACTATTTAACTCTGTGATGTTAAAAGAAAAAGAGTCTTGAAGGGCCAATGCAATTGGACATAATTCATGAAACTTTAAAGGCTCCAAGTCTGCTGATTTTAAGGACATTTAAAATTGTGGAAAACTTATATTTTCGTCGGCAGAAAATCTATCTAATAAGCTTAGTAGTAATTACTATCTCAATTAACAGAAAGAAATTGGGTTAAAAAACACAAAAATCTTGGAAAATTTTGTTCTGAAAATTTTTGCTGAAAAAAAAAATTTGCAAAAGAAACACTTTTGTAAAAAAAAAAATTGTAAAAAAAAAAGGGAGGGAGAAAATGATGGGAAAAATACATTTTTTTTCAAAATATTTTTAAAGAATTAAAACAATTTTGGAAGGTAACATTTTTCAAAATAAAATGAAAAAAATAAGGATTTAAAATTTACAGGCCTGTAAATTTGCATTTTTGTGGAGGGTTTAACACCTGCTGGAATTGCAGGAGTGATAAAAATTGTTTATATTAGTGATTTTTATCAGTTTATAATATTGACGTGCATAAAATATATAATGTATGTGCACCAGAACTGTGTTGACTGATTTAAAATCTGGTGAAGCGTGTTGAGTTGCCCTATATTATACCAAATTTGCCCATTATGTCCCTGTAAAAATATGAATTGATACTTTTTAGAATAAATTTAATAATAGTTATTTTGATAGTCTATTGAGTAATACTATTGAATCTGTACAGGGTGTCTACAGAAAAAGAGGACAGTCACTTTTCTTCGTTTTCACACTCATAGAAGTTCAAAATTTGGTGATAAGTCTAAAATAAGAATGGATTTGATAGTCACCCTTATTAGGTCTATTGCAAATATGTTTATTTGTGAATTAGATTACTACTAAAGGCAAAATGCAAGCATGATCTGCAAAAGTGCTTGCATTGCTCAAAGCTGAAAAAGGTTGTCCTGTTTTTCTCATTCTTGATGAGAAATTTTTCACCATTTGTGGTGCTTGTGAGAGTAGGAATGATTCATGCGTGAGTAGTGGGACATTTGCTGATGCTCCAGCTGGCGATAATTCATTTCAGGACCTAACACTTGGTCTTCAACATGGAGTCATCTGATGACAAGAAAATCACAAAAATGTCTCAAATAAACCATTGACCAGAGTGTCGGAATCAATGCAAATGTATATATTAACATTCTGAAATAATTTGGGGTGACATGGCATCAGACGAGAAACTCTTTTGTTGGCAAAATCATTTTCCTACAAGGTGTAGCACCTGTTCATACTGCGAAGAAGACTCAGGAGTGCCTCAAAACAAGCCTCCTGAGCCAGGTAGAGTGCCACCCCTTGTCTCCTGAGCTGGACCCAGTGGATTATTCAGTATGGGCAAATTGGGAGACATAATCCAGCAAGTTATCGCAACCCTCGCATTAAAGTTAAAGGCCTCCGCCATGTCTGCATGGGGCAAAATGTTCGTGGAGAGCGTCAAAAACGCTTTTGCATCATTTATGTCTCATCTGCAGAAAGTTGCTACATCAAGGGGTTCGAATAATGGGTAATTTGACTGTTCTGAATATACTGTTCATATACAAATCATGTTTTGTTGAAAAATGATGCTTGGCACAAAATAAAATGTAAACAAATCCAATTGTGTTGACTGTCCTCTTTTTCTGTAGACACCCTGTACATTTGACAATATATATATTTTAATAATCCAAATAAAATTTAGAATTTCACTTCAATGATATTCTCTTGGTGCAGACACAATTTACAAACAAAATTCAATGTTTGCGTTACAAGTGCAGAAGGCCTAGACCTCAATTTCATAGATCTATCTATTTTATAGCAGCTAGCTAGATAATATTGTTTGAACTGGGCTGGCTTTGATAAATAACTTGGGATTATGATGTGTACATGTGATATCTGAGGGATCAATTAGGATTGGACTAAATAGGTTAAAAATATTGTTTAAAAAATCCAAAATATGTTTGCTTTGTTGTTAGTACTTCAAACTTACTTTGCCGTCCCAAATACTATAATGCAAAGAGAACAAAAAATAATAGACATTAAAGAATTTTCTCGGACTCAGACAAATTATTCAGATGTGTGAAAAGGGGAAATTTTATTTAACTTTAAGCTCATAATTTTTTTAACAAATATGTTTAAGGCCGGCTTTTGTATGCGATTGCTTCCATAATATTAATGAAATGTATACTGCATACTTTTTGCGGTTAAAATTTATGAGGGATTTGAAGCGATTTATATGTAAACTTGTCCAGGCAATTTTGGGTTCTTCATTTCATTTCCTTTGAGGGGTCAACCAGGTGATCCTTTGGAGGGGAGCTGAGGGGGGCTATGGATTTTTGGTGAAAAAAGTTGTTTCCCACTTGACATAGAAAAAAAAGTTTTTTCAGCGCATGACAATAAGAAAGTTTGTTTTCAGGTGTAGCCTGGTTAGTAATGTTAAATTAATATTCTACAGTCTATCTCATCTAGGCCTAATGAATTCACTAAAATATATGTTAACTATGAAGATTGATTAAACACTCATAGCCATACAATTTTTATGTCAACTTCAAGCTGTGCATGTATGCCAAGGCAGACCAATTAAATTAATTATTTATTTAACAAACATGAGTGCTTCTTACTTATCTTCTTACCAATAAAATTGAGAAATCTGGAGAATACCTGCAGTAACCTACCTGTTTAAAACAGCAGAAAGTCTTTGTGCTGTTTGGTCCACAACAACAACTTCTAATCAGATGATTTATGTGATAAACAATTTTTTTAGTTTGCACTTTTGAGACACTAGGGGGCGAGCAGCAGGTGCGCCCTCTGTGGGAAATGAAAATTTTGTGTGACCCAGGTCAAGGTCAAGGACGAAAGTAGTTTTGCAACAGAGACAGTTACACAAGCTTTGTGTATTCCAGCCAGGAGATAGCTGTGCTTTGATTATGCAGTTGGAAACTAGGGTTTGAAGGGTGTGCATGAAAAATCAGAGACCATTTTAACTTGGAGCCCGCTAATAAGAATCTCAAGGTCAGCTGACAGGAGGTCGACTTGGAAACAACATGGCTTCGTTGCTAAAACTCTCCACTACTCTTGCTAAAACTTCTGCTCCCAGTGGCGTGGTGAGTTGTTAAATTCATTTCCAATTTGCTCTATAAACACGTGAAAACTCAGTTCATCTAGTGATGTAATTATGTTTACTTGCCTTGGTGTATATTTCCTGTTGACAGGTTTCTTTCTGCTAATTTTGACAGCCCTGTGTTCAAGTTGGTTGGCCTGGTTTTATCATTCATAGCCTTATGTCACGTCCTGATAACGAGAAATGTCAATAAACCTTTTTTGTATTTTGAACTCTACGTATGTGTATCAATTAAAAAGCTTAAGTTTATGTCAAGAGGCTTGGGCTGATTGTTTTGTGATTGGCTGTCAAGCCAATCAAGATTCAAGGTTTCAAGTTTGGCAGCTGAGAAATGCTCACTGTTTCAGTGTTTGACAGCTGTCAAAAATAAGAAATGTCATTCTGACCTGCGGAAACCTTTTAAAGGCAGAATAGCTCAGAATGTATAGACACTGCTCTAGTGCCTGTGAATGTGTCCATGCAAACTGTTCGCTGATCAATTTACTACGTTATTTTGAATTTTGATGAATATAACGCTTATTAACAGTAACTCATCATTTTGTTACACATCCGGTAAATTACTTACCCAAATAATAGTTACATAAGTATGCCAATAATGTAAAATGTACAGTGTATGCAATTGTGGGTATTATTGGATAAGACTTATAAATTCAAAATCAGTCTTTTCTGTCGCTCTAAACAATGTCATTTATTTAACAGCCAACTCGATGGCTTGTACAAGATTTCACAAACATGCAGTTGAAAATGTAGCCATAAACAGATAAATGATTGTGAAAATATGATTGCATAATTTGCACTGCCGCAATGTTCAACATGCTTCTGGCTGACTCAAAAGTCAATGATTATGCAAGCCGCAGGAGTGTGGGTTGCTGGGTTCATTCAAAACAAAGGCACAAGGCTGTGCTGTCTGTTTGGGGTTGGATGTTGACACCTTGCCAAGAAATGGCTGAAAGGTGAACGAAGGTCTTATGCAATGGAGATTTATGTAATACCAATTGTGAAATCAACTGAATTAAATAACATTCCATATCTTCTAGATGTTGAGAATATTATAATCACATATTTTATTTAGCTGTCTGATATTAGGTGTTACATCATCAAGATATTTTCGTTTGTTAATAAGAACCAGAATTAAACACTTCATTATGCTTTTGGGCCTCTACCAGAACTACTTTTATGTATTTTTTTTTGCTTTTTTTGCAATTACAGTTGATTGCTCTTGAATTAATTAATTGATTTTATAAAAAAACTAAGGGCATGTTTGTTTTAACTGATCTGAACTGATGTGGATCCTTCTGAACTGATCCTGCTATGGAGAAGGATTCACGGATCAGTGATCCAGATCACCTGAAACAAACACACCTTAAATTACATCTATTCTGTCCAATAAATCTTGACTTTTAAAATAATTTAATATGTACATTGTGCAACCCTGTTAAAAAAATACCATAATTTATTTTGATTAAATTCACTTTATTAAAATATTCAGCAATCTATCTCATTCTCATATATTGTCTCTGCATAGAAAACACTCCTCATTGACATTATAGGCCTAATATTTAGTATTCTTTACTCAAACTGAAGTTATTGTCAATTAATTAGCACAGATTAGGCCTTGTCCCTAATACTCATTATGATAGCTTTTCATTATTTTTTTCCAGGGTTTGTCGGCCCTCAGACCACTCGGAGGGACCCGGGATTTCCACTTCAGGATCCAAGGGAGAAACACAAATGCCAAGCACAGCAACAAAGCACAGGTACATTCTCAGTTTACTCTTAACTGCCGTTTATTCCTTTCTTTAGTTTGCCTTGCAATGTCTAAAGTTATAACGATTTTGTTGTGAACACATGAACTGTGAATCTTAAAAGAAATATCGTCTTGTTGATGTGAAGCATATATAACATGTCAGCTGGCCGAAACATACAGTTGTGCGAAAAAATTCTCCCAAGTATATAGCTTTGTAAAAGTTCACATTAAATTTATTGCAAATATATTGACTATTTCCCCTTTGAAAGCAACTTTGTCCTCCTGTTTTAAGTAGGCTGTCACAGTGCAAAAATATAGGACGTAAAGCACCAATCATCCATCCCTCTCTATTTGTAGGTAGCGAGTGACTATCCCGTCATTGACCACGAGTACGATGCCGTGGTGGTTGGAGCGGGAGGATCCGGGCTCCGTGCGGCTTTCGGTCTCGCCAAGGAAGGGTTCAAGACTGCTTGTGTCACCAAACTGTTTCCCACAAGATCTCACACTGTTGCTGCTCAGGTATGGACGAATTTGACAATTTTCAACGAAGGGTTCTCCATGTCGGAGGGGCGGGTCACCTGGACCTATATTGGACTGCGGTGTCAATCATCCTTTGCCTCATTGCCATATCCTCCCCCTGTCCTATTTAGCCTACCAAGTGCATTTATATAAATACAGGACGTAAAGCCCCAATCATCCTTCCATCAATGTCGGAGGGGAAACTTAACCTATAAAACTGGATTAGGCCTGCACAAAATGTCTGCAGAGAAAAAAATGAAATTATTTTAAATTGGACAGAAACTGGTTAAAAACAGATAAATTGGTTGTAGAATCTGTGAAAAAAAGTAAAAAAAAAAAAGGTAAAACTTAAAAGGCCCCTTCTCATCTGGGATTGAGGTGAGGTTCCAATTGCATGGTCTCTTGTGATGGTTGAACAGCGATTAGGACCATGTGAGGCCAAGTCATGGATTCAGCCGCCCCTTTTTGTCCATGATATCAATTCCTTGGTCCAGACAAATTTGAAATTAAAAACGAAATGAATTTTAGACTGAAATGTTGAAATTGATTGTTATCTTTTCTTGACAGGGAGGAATCAACGCAGCCCTAGGGAACGTTGAGACGGACAAATGGGAGTACCACTTTTACGACACGGTCAAGGGATCAGATTGGCTCGGGGACCAGGATGCTATCCAGTACATGTGTGAGGAAGCTCCCAAGGCCGTTATTGAGGTATGCTAACAGTTAAGAGTATTTTCTTATTGTATTTAGGCCGGACGTTTTGATTTCTCAGCTTCTCAGATTTTTTTCAAGGCACTTTTCTGGGGTCGGTCGGTAGGAGGAAAAACGAAAAGCTATAATCTAAATTTTTTATCATGTTAATTTAATAAAAATTGTGGGTAAGATGAATTTTTTAGGTGTAGGCAGAAAATATGCTGGGTCAGTTAATCTGAGAAGCTAAAAATTAAATAAGTCCGGCCTTACTGGGATTTGGAGTCGGTTCCGTGTGACTCCGGCTGACGACAAAGAGTGACTCCCTGACTGCTGCGATTAAATTCCTCAAACGTTATTTCTCAGATTTAGGCACAGTTACTATTCCAGGCTAAAGCTACTAGGCTAGGTCTGCTAGGCATTGTTAACTTTTAGTTTGCATGATATTTAGCTCAGTTTAGAAACATTGTAACAAAATGTCTGAAACTATAGTTGAGATTTGTTATAAACAAATTACTCTGATTTTCAACTCCTATATCTTCCCTTACAGTTGGAGAATATTGGCATGCCGTTCAGTCGCTTGGAGTCGGGCAAGATCTACCAGAGAGCTTTCGGAGGTCAGAGTTTGGATTTCGGAAAAGGAGGACAGGCGCACAGGGCGTGTTGTGTTGCTGACAGGACAGGCCACTCTATGTTGCATACTCTCTATGGCAGGGTGAGTTTTTAGTTTATCACTAACCATCATGAGTGGCCAGAACTGGTCTTAGAGGGCTGCACTTATTTTACGGTACGGCTATCTGCCATCTTTTCTATTCTATTGATCTATAAATGACGCCTGCGCATTCAATTGTTCTGACAATTCAAAAGGTTTTGCTGTTTTGTCTTTGAAATTTCTAGGAAAATATTGCTCTTAAAATATGCAATTTCAAGCTCCAAACTCTTATAACTGAACAAATAAGTTCCCAACTAACACAATAATTGATAAGAATACTTCTTAAACTGTAAAAAAAATCTCAAAAAATTGAGAATGTGTAACTGAAATTATTGCTGATAGTCGGATGAAGTTAGCAGATTTACACCAAGTCCTACCATTGCTGTATGATTGTATTGTAACCCTCAAGTAATAGCCATAAGAAAATTTGTTATCGCATGATATTCCTATTAATAATATGAACTTGGATTAATTACAGTAAATTTTCTTCGATTTCCAGTCCCTTCACTACGACACTGACTACTTTGTGGAATACTTTGCCCTGGATCTGCTGATGGAAAACGGAAAATGTGCAGGAGTGATTGCCCTGTCTCTTGAGGATGGAAACATTCACCGTTTCAACGCCAAGAACACCGTTTTGGCTACTGGGTGAGATTCTATATTATATTATACATCGTATGGAGAAAGTGGGGGGGTTGGTCTTGCCGGGTCACCTGGACCGATGTTGGGACAGCTGTTTCAATCATCCTTCCCCCCATTACCGTGTCCTCCCCCTGCCCTAATTAGCCTACCAAGTGTATAAATACATGACGTAAAGCCCCAATCATCCATCTTGTGGTCAGAAATATAAAGCATAATCACATTGTGCTAGCCTTATAAGAAATGTCAGCTGAGTGTGGTATTGGCGAAGTCCTGTAGTCAATATAGTTAACTTGCCTTTAGCCTTATTTTAGAGGATTTGTTATCAAAATTATTTGACCACCTGTGAATTTTTGAATTTTGGAATCTCATTTTAATAAATTCTACATGGTTCTAATTGACGGTTTGTTTTCCTGAATTTTTGCTATGATTTTTTTTTTCCTTTTACATGTGACCTGTCTGTGGCTGTGTGTACATATTAAATGGCATATTCTACATATTTCTTTTTTTTAAACCATTTTCCAGAGGTTATGGTCGTTGCTACTTCTCCTGCACAGCCGCCCATACTTGCACAGGTGACGGCACGGCTATGGTTTCTCGCGCTGGATTGGCTAACGAGGATATGGAGTTTGTGCAGTTCCACCCTACCGGTGAGTGACAGAATTATTAGAGACTCGTCGTCTTCAGATTTTACCAAAATTAAAGAAAATATCCATTGGATGGGAAAACGGGGAAAATGGTGAAGAAAAAAATCCCTGCAGGGGAAAATCAGGGAATTTGAAATTTTGCTTTGAATTCAGGTGAATGTGTAAATGTGTTAATGAGTGAAACAAGCCCTTTATTTTAAATTCATGGTTTTCGGATTCCGATTAGCAGCAAATTGCCAGCTATAGCACAACAATAAACCCAAATGAGGTCTTGAAACACATCTGTTGAAGCAGGAAAGTATCAGGGACAATACAGGTAGTTTCCTTTGCCAAATCAGCCTACCAAGTGCATGAATACAGGACCTAAAGCCCCATTCATCCATCCATCTATATCCCTTACTATCTCTCTCCCGCAGGTATCTACGGAGCAGGGTGCCTTATTACGGAGGGATGCAGAGGAGAGGGAGGCTACCTGATCAACGCCGAGGGAGAGAGATTCATGGAGAGATATGCCCCAACTGCCAAAGATCTCGCTTCAAGAGACGTCGTGTCAAGGTCTATGACTATCGAGATCCGTGAAGGAAGGTACGTTATGATTCTGTTACTTTATAATTACTCCACACACAAAAGAATAGGGTGGTAAGCACAGTTGGAGCACTCCCAAGATTCCAAATGCAGTATTCGATCCCAACTCTTAGCCACGTCGATTTGACTTAATCTGTTGGATGGCAGTTTTAATAATCCTTTACTTCATTGTGGTGTCCTTCTATGGCCCTAATATGCATTTTCTGTGTATAAATATGGGACAAAAACCCTCAATCATCCATACACTCATCTCTGGAGCTCATCTTGGCTTTCAATCACTGAGAATTCAATTCCACCCGGTTCACCTTGATCTATGTTGAACAGTAATTATTTTAATTGTCGTTCCTCGCAATGCCGTGGCCACTCCCAACCCAATTAGCCTCCTCAATACATAAATACTGGACATAAAACCCCAATCATAGTCCATCTTACTTCTATCACCAGATTTTTGTATGCATTGCACATTTATATTATATTACAGAGGAGTAGGCCCAGAGAAGGACCACGCCTACTTGCAACTCAGCCATCTTCCCCCAGAGCAACTGGCCGTCCGCCTCCCTGGAATTTCAGAGACTGCTCGTATTTTCGCTGGGGTGGACGTGACAAGAGATCCCATCCCCGTATTGCCAACAGTCCATTACAACATGGGAGGTATCCCCACCAACTTCAAGGGGCAGGTTATCGAGTACAAGAATGGACAAGACAGTGTAAGCATTTTTAAAAAAGTTTTTATTTTCCATTTATAAATTTGATAAATAAAAGATGAACAGTGCGATAAATTTACTACATTTTCATCTGATCCCCTGCACCCTACCTGCCTATCATTTCTAGAACCACCCCTGTATATTACAATTAGAATTCTGTCTTCCCTTTTCGCAAAAAATTTACCAGTAAAACACAAAAACGACAATATTGACATTGAACTGAATGAACTCTCAGAATGTTGACATGAATGAAAATAATTTATTTTACCCCCACTCAAAGATTTAAAATTGATCGATCTACTTAAAATTAGATATTGTTTTATTCTGAAACATAGCAATTACCATTTGCATAGTAAGTTCTAGTCTCTTGTAATATTTAACCCCTTTTAAGCACATTATTGATCCACTTATTTCTTTCTATTCCAGGTTGTGGAAGGTCTCTGGGCAGCAGGAGAAGCAGCCTGTGTGTCCGTCCACGGAGCCAATCGTCTTGGAGCAAACTCATTACTTGATCTTGTTGTCTTTGGTCGTGCGTGTGCCCTCAATATTGCTGCTCAGGACAAACCAGGAGACGCTGCTCCAGCTATTAGTCAGGTAGGTTGAAAATCTGCTGTTGACTCGTTTGACAAATACCAATAAACATAGATCATTAAGAAGAGAGAACACACTGTTGCATGTTGTTTAGTACAATCTGTGATTTCAACCATTAGAGTTCAGTAAAAAAACTGAGAATGAGTAGATTACCATGTTATAGGACAAACAACACTCAATAGTCTTTCAAAAGCAATTATCAAACGTACATATATATAAGGATCATGAAGAGCGTGTTTATTTACAAAAGGTCGAGAGAATCTTGACTCTAGTGTTATCTGTGCTTGAGTCAAGAATTTTAAATCAAACATGGATGCGTACATGGAAATTCTGGCGGAACTGGAAAATATGGCCTTTAATTAAATAGATTTTAAAATAAAAATTGTCTTTATCTGGTCATTGGAATGTTGATCAGATTTGCAAGATGTTAAAAGTAACTTTGTCAAGACAAAAAAGTGTCTTTATTCTCAACTCTGTTGAAAATTAATTTCTAATTTTCCATTCTAGAGTGCCGGAGAAGCGAGTGTAGCCAACATTGACCGTCTCCGTCATTCAACGGGCTCCACCCCAACAGCTAACCTCCGTCTGAGTATGCAGAAGGCCATGCAGAACCACGCGGCTGTGTTCAGGGATTCTAAGTCATTGACGGAAGGATGCGAGAAAGTTTCTGGGCTCTTCGACCAAAGTGTCAATGATATTAAGGTATGAAGTTATGAAAAGATTTGCCTATTATTGTCTGCGATCGTTGTTGCCAGTTATAATCTATAGAGGGTGAAGAAAAATCCCATGTAGAGGAAAATCATAGAATTGTGGAATTATGATATTATTGGATAATTATCAATTACTATTTGAGTTGACAGTTTCCTGTGTGCCTTCTGTCTTTGACATGATATGAAAAATGAATAATGTCAGAAATGCGGCTGTAAATTTAAAAATTGCCCGTTTGGTACTGGGTCAATTTTTTCTGTGAGTTCTTTAAAAAACTTTGTTCGCTCTAAGTCTCTAACGTGGCGACTTGACAATTCTTCTCAGAACAAGTCCTCCTGAAAAAAGGGGGGAGGGTTGGTCTAGTGGTAGCGTGCTGGACTGCAAATCACTGGGTCCAGGGTACGAATCCAGCTCTTGCCGGGTCACCTGGGCCTATGTTGGATGGCTGTTTCAATCATCCTACGCCTCATTGCCGTGTCCTCCTCCTGTCCTAATTAGCCTACCAAGTGCATAAATACAGGACGTAAAGCCCAATCATCCATCCATCCTCCTGAAAGGAAAGGAGACATTTTCCTAAGAAATTGGACAGAATAAAACAATTTCTGGAATTTTAAGGATGAGTAATATTTTTGCAGGTGACAGACAAGGGCATGATATGGAACACAGACTTAGTCGAGACCTTGGAACTGCAGAACTTGATGTTGAACTCTTTGCAAACCATGTACTCGGCAGAAAACAGGAAGGAGAGCCGAGGAGCCCACTCCCACGAGGACTTCCCTGTGAGTAAAAATCCATTATTATTATAATTTCAGAGGGTGTTGTCTTGCCATTAACGCTGAGGTCGGGTTATTGATGAGCAATTGACACCTGCGATAACACCTCTGGTGTATTTTACCGGTCTTGACGTCACTAGAAGTGAGGTCAAGGCGACGTTATTGGCTTGAGAAATTAATTTTTCTGTCAGTTTATGCTACAAATCTGTCAAAAATGGCTCCAATTTCAAAAATTCCAAAACCTCTATCTGGAAGAATAATTATGTGAGAATACAAAAATGCAACTGCTGTCGTTAGAAAAGTCAAATGAAGAATTGTTTTATGATCGAATTTTCAGGACCGTTGTGACGAATATGACTACACGAAACCAATTGAGGGCCAGCAACTGAAACCCATGGAAGAACACTGGAGGAAACACACAATGTCCTACGCCAACCCCGAGACCGGAAAAGTAAGTCTAGCAATTTTGTAAAAGCTCTCAAATTTTTGTTTCCGTTATCTAAATACTGATCAATACTTGAGACGCACCATCGTATTGTTAAAGAGAGAGAGAGCGAAAGAAATCTTTGTTGTGAATGGGCTGATAGCTTGCGCTTGCTTAAGTGGTCCTCATGGACAGTGTATCAAGATGCTCTAGTTATCGAAATTAAGCTGGTATTCAGTAAATCCAAGTAGGGTGGTTGGTTAGTTCAGTTGGTGATGCTCTGTGCTCACGGTCACTGGGTCTCAGGTTTGCTTCCAGCTTCGACCAGATTACCAGGACCTATGGCGGACAGCAGTTTCTTTGTTTCGATGATCCTTCGCCTCATTGCTGTGCTTCTCCTGCCCTAATTAGCATACTTAGTGCATAATAGAGGACGTAAAACGCCAAACATCCATCCATTGATCAATCATCTTTCGCTTCTGACATTGCTGTGTTTCTCCTGTCGTAGTTAGCTTATCAGAGGGCATAAATACAGGACGCAAAGCCCCAGTCATCCATGTGTCCAGCAAATGAATATAAATTTGTGTTTTATTTTCAGGTTGACCTCGTATACAGACCCGTTGTAGATGCCACGCTTGACAAATCAAAGATCGAAACTATTCCTCCTAAGATCAGAGCTTACTAGATAAGCTTAGGATGTGAAAAACTATTTGATAATTATTTATACGGCAAGCTGAAGGTGGACGGAGGAAAATACATCAAGGACATATTTGTGAGGAGTCAAATTTGACAGAATTAGATTGAAATAAAATGGTGTGGTTGTTAAATTTTCGATGATGTAGAGGAAAATGGTAAAAAATGGTGGATATGGACTTCGAAAAGTTGATTTGGAAACGGTAATTTGAAGCTGAAATTGCGCTGTAGTTTAGATAAACCTATGGTAATCATCAGACTTCGATCTATTTTATGATTGTCGACTGGTAATTTAGTTGTGGATATTTGAAGTACAGACTGGTTGCAGAACCCAAAAGAGTAGTCTACTTGCATTTGAAGTACCACAGAAGTAGACACAGTACAGTGTATACATTGCATTATGATTTATGAACGTGTTATTCGCCATTTATGCCAAGTAAAGTCTTGGACAGTGTGAATTGAAGGTGAACAAGGAAGAGAGTTTGGCGTAATGTGTAGTTCGTTATCATCTTGGAATGATCATCTAAGTTATATTAATCATAATTAATGTAATTATTTGTAATGCCATTCAATGTCTCTAACATGTCAGACATACAAGTTTATTTTATTTTGATGTGTAAATTTGTTACGTGTAGTAATTTATTTATTATGTAGCGAATGATAGTCCAGCAGCAAAACTCAAAATGCTATTATGGGATATACCTCAGTCTGAGTGACAAAGATTATCTGATTAAATGGAAGGACTATTAGTCGATTACATTCACATCTTTTTATGCATTATCTGTTGATTATAATTATTGCATAATTGATATCTGATATATGGTTATCAAGTTACAACAGCTAAGAAGTTGCACACTATTATTTTTGTTTGAATATTTTTGTTCATTGGCAAACTTTAACTCAAGTGGAAAAATTGATGTTTGTTTTTGAGATGACTTAAAGCAATTGGCTTGCGTCTACATTGTAAATAGTAATAAATATTCTATTAAGAATATTTGAATATATTATGATGGATGTTTTTTTCTGTTTATTAAACATGTCATCTCTTGGGGGGGGAGGGTTGGTCTAGTGGTAGCGTGCTGGCCTGCCACTCGCTGGGTGCAGGGTTCGAATCCTGCTCTTGCCGGGTCACCTGGGCCTATGTTGGACGGCTGTTTCTATCATCCTTCCCCTCATTGCCATGTCCTCCTCCTGTCCTAATTACCCTACCAAGTACATAAATACAAAACCTAACCCCCCAATCGTCCATCCATCATCTGTTGAAGGGGTCAAATTTAGAATCGTATTAAATTGCTTCATGCTGGTTATTATCAGAAGCACGTGACTTCATCAAACTGAAGTTTTATTCTTGGAAAATATCTCTTGAAATTGATTTGAGAGAGGGGGGGGAGAAATCTCTTCAGAAGGTCTTCTATATAGTTAAGTTTTTCGACGAAGTTTTTGCTTCATTCCTCGCCTCCTTGCCCGTGCCGCTGCCGATACTAATGTTCGAAGGGGTAAGCTCTGTTGGTGTAGCTCTAGCCTTCATTCCCTGAGTCCCTGGTACAATTACTGCTCTGGATGTGCATGAGGGCTAAATGCAGGATGTAAAGCTAACTGAATTATCCATCCATCCATTATCAGTCTTTCCTTACAAAAACTATTTGAAAGTTTTGAATAAGAAGCTGTGATTGCGAGTAGATCAGTAGGAATGAGAAAAACAAGTTCATGAAATGCTCCCTGACAACTCCCAAAATTCAATAATTTTGGTAGTTGGCAGAATGGTTGGTCACTTATGGTGAATTTTATGTGTCTTCAAAGTGTTTTTAAAAAATTCGATAAGTTGATAGGTCAATACGAAAATGCTTCTTGCCAACAAGCGCAGCATGTGACTTTCATCCATAATTTTGCACTTTGTAAAACTTCTAGTCGCCCCAAAGATGGTGCTCAAATATCACTATCCACATTCTGTAATAATCATGGGTGCTAGAACAGAGGCGTCACTAGAAATGCAAGCTTGGTGGAGTGGGGGATGTTGCCCCAAAGTTAAAAGTGTTTTCAGAAGCCCAAATTTTCGAAGTGCGAGCAGCCTCAAAATTGCTCAAAATCCAAAGATTTTAGATGTCTGCGGATCTCTGATCACCTAATAAATAGATAGATTAACGACGCATGGTGCATAACATGATAGTGTCTTTTCGTGGGCTCTGGTTATTCATTCACTACCAGTATCATACAAGGGGGAATAATGTCTCTCTTTTTTTTTGCCAAAGATTTTTGGGGGGCTGAATGCTCCATCTGGGGTGGCTTAGCCCCCCCTAGCACTCCCCTAGTGACGCCACAGGCCATGAATATTGTGGATACAGATGTGCCGTGGCAGTTGTTCCCAGTCCAGCACTTCAATGGCCTCTTCTAGGACCGGCTTGGCCTGGTGTCCTGTGGGTTGCAAATGGAGGTTGAGTCATTTCTGGTATTGCTTAGCCAAAGCAACCTGTCACTGAAAAACAACTGACTGGCGATCCTGTTTGGCCAGGTGGGCAGTGCGATCTTGCCAACATCCAATGCGATACAGCACTCGTCCTGCACTCTTCTGATGTCGTTAAAGTCATTGGGGGTCGTTGCATGTGGTGTATTCCGTACGCTATTGACATTGTCATGGGTGTTCCTTGATATAAACAAATATGTCGTCATGGGCACTAACCTTCAAAGCTGAACTGTTGGAGAAGTTCCTTTATCTCCACAGAAAGTCGACAGGCCAGTAGCTCCAATAGGGTGCATAACGACTCTCCCTATCTTCTGCTTCAAAGGTCTCCTGGTCATCCCAGTCCTCACATTATTAGCGCGTCGGGGCGACAGTCCCGAAGGTTCAGTTACTGGAGAAGTATGAGACTTGCGGTGAAACCATGCCAATAGATGGTGTTGCTCAACATCGCGCAACGTCTGTTGGATGGTGGCCCTGCATGTGGGACACTTTTGGGCATCGCAACCACGACCTATGTGGCTCGGTGTTCTGCTGTTTCCTGAACATCGCCCTGGAAAATCCTAACATCTCAGCGGCGCAAAGAGGCTTCCCACAAGGGGCAGGGTTGGTCTGGTGGTAGCGTGCTGGGCTGCCAATCGCTGGGTCCAGGGTTCGAATCTAGCTCTTGCCGGGTCCCCTGGGCCTATGTTGGACGGCTGTTTCAATCATCTTTCGCCTCATTGCCGTGTCCTCCTCCTGTCCTAATTAGCCCACCAAGTGCATACATACAGGACGTAAAGCCCCAATCATCCATCCATCCATCCCAGGCTTCCCACCCAAAGGCCAAATCAGCGTTGCAGTTAGGGATCCATAGTCTACCTCATGCTCAAATCTCGACCACTGTGCCTGGACCCTCCGGCATTAGTCACAGCCTTCACAAGGATGGTTAGTCACTTACAACAAGCACTGTAACATCTGCATTCAGTTGTCCACGATGTGATTCTGGACAATGAGTCTGCATTGTTGTTGGGTTCCCGGTCATTGTTGGATCTCCATGCTATGATGTTGCAGTTCCTTCAACCATTTCCAAGTTGTCCTGCACAATCCTTAAATCGGAAAATCCAGGAGAGAGAATGATGGTCAGTGTATTCCCATGGAGGTAATGTCGGTACTGACGTGTGAAGAAGCTCCTTTCTAGCTTTCTGGTGCTGCAGTTTTTGTGTTGCTCAGGGCTAAGGCCACACATAATTGATCTTTAGCTTCTCGGATCCTCTCAAGGCACTTTTTCTATGGTCGGTCGGTAGGACAAAAAAATATGGGTAAAAAAAAATGTTGTAATGTCCAAAAAAAAAATATATATTTTTTTTTTTCCATCGGCAGGAAATCTATGGTGTCGGCGGGACCGCGAAGCAAAGAATCAATTATGTGTGGCCTTAGCAAGACAGATGAGTAGTATTAGTCACTCCAGACCTCTCTGCTCCTGCTACAAACATGATCCTACATTATATTTATTTATATATGGAGGCAAGTCTTAAGTGTCGGTGTTGAGGATGAAAGGAGCAGTGCTATTTGGTAAATGTAAGCCTGTTGGGAGTTGCCATGCCATCCTTGGGGGAGTCGAAAGACCCCTGGCAGTCCAATTTAAATTCAGTTTGTAGCCTCTAGTTCCATGTAAGGCATTGTAAGCCCACAGAGTACCAAGTGCAATACCCACCGGAAGGTTGCAGGTGCATTGCACAGGCCCATTGGCAATCTGACATGTTTGAAGAGTCTTATATATATGTCAAGTCAGAAAAGCTGTCTTGTTGGAGTCACGGGGATCAATTTCGATCTGCCAATAACCGGATGCCACGTCTGATGTGTGGAAATGTATGGTCCCTTCCAGTACATTCATACGTTCTTGACAGCCTTCGAGTTGACCTTCCGGTAGTCCATGCTGCAACGGACTTCACCTTCTTTCTTCTGAACAAGCACAGGGGCTGAAGCCTTAGGTGACATTAATGCTTATCCTACTGGCCTTCAACATACTTTATAAGGTTGCTTCTTCTTCGCCGACAAACTTAATGGGTGTTCTCTCGGTGGTTCCTTTACCGGGCGTTAGATATAATGATGTTCTTGTTATTTGGAATGAAAGCGTTGAAATTAAAGTTCCTGTTTTGTGCATATCCCTATTTTACTTGCCAGCTGCAAAGAAGCGCTTTAAATAAATGGGTTTGACAAAGTGCCAGACGAAATTAATTTTTGAAGTCGAAGACATGAATACAATACTGCAGCAAGATGTGTATGGTCACAGCTCAGTTTCAAATCAAATAGGCTTTGCAGAAGATACAGTAACTGCCAAGCTGAGGCACCGATTTCTACTGTAGAAGCAGGTAATTACCTTAAGAGGCAGTTTTTCTGAGATTCAGGCACTTCACCATTGGGGGTGATACTCACCCGACTCAGATATTGTTCATAATTGTTTCCCTGGTAACTGATTACTAAAAAGTGGGAAAAATTGCATTTTTAGACCTCCGTACCTTTTAGGTAATTATGGGGGCCCTTTGAAATATAGGGCCAAAATTTGGATTGTGTCAAAGTCCAGATTTCAAATCCCATTATCTCAGTATCTGCATGATGTACCTCAGTTATATTTTTGACAGCAAAATATATTGACCGAACGATATCATTTGGTATCGCATTTAGGATGATTGACTCTGGGCGCAGGCAGCAGGGGGCGCTCAAAGTTACTGCTTCAGTCAATTATAAGCAGAGTTGATGGGGCGAATGTGGCTTGCGCACTGGGTGTACCTCAATGTTTTGTGCATGCATATGAAGGAGGGGACCTACATTATAAGTTAAATAAAAATTATAATGGCACACAGGGGGCGCTATTTCCTATAAAAACGTGAAATGGACCCTTTGTCAGGGCTCTGTAGCTCATTGCGCCCAAGATCAACAGAACGGTGAGCATGCCTGTCATGTGCTATAACACCTCTAGTTTACTGGGGTGTAAGCATCTCTGAGGTACTCTTATTTATGTTAATTATTTACACATATATAACAAGTGAAGAGCATCTGGGTTAAAAAAAATTCGAAAAAACCTATTCATTTGCGGAGTTATCCCGTATAAATCAAGATGTTACAGACTAGTAAGTTTAGTGACATCGGTCTTCAAGGATTGATGAGTTCAATGCCTTCACTTTGCAAAAAGAGAGTGTAATTGCCCAGTGTCATGCACGGTATCACCCACTGGGAATACAACGTTTTATTAGTTACATGTTGTTGCAAAACCCAATTACCAGCAACTGATTCTGCATCAAGCAGTGAATGTTATATCTCCCAATTTTCAGTGGACTTTTGTGAGCAAAATCGCAGAATTGGGCTTAGAAGACTGCTGCACTAAGCCACTTACCATATCTACAGTGCAAAAAAGTTATGGGAAAAATGGGTATGGGTCTGTTTCTGCCTGTAATTACTCAATAATTAATTACTGAAGGCAGTAACTACACTTCTCTCCTTTCAATAGACATCTCAAGAACAGACCTGCCTGTTTGTTTTATTGTTTTAATCTGAAATCTGGGTATACCGTTTGATTCTCTGTTGCCAACTCCCATTTTCGACCTCAAAAAAGTTATGGGAAAAATTTGACTTCTGGAGTAATACATGTAGCTACTTTATGATGATGTCTCCCATACAAACAACGTCAGTAATATGTTATTACACTATTTTGGTCAAACAGAACACTATTTGACATCTAAAGATGTTAATAACAACGTTTTTTAGTCATTTTTAATATTAATGCTTTTGAAATAAAATAGCTAAAACATTTGGTGTGTTCTTAAAATGTGTCCGGCGGACTACTCAATGCCAAGTTATTGCCGCTAAACGTTTCTTAAATAACTATTGAGCATGTATGAGTTGTCTCCTTGAAGTGAAGATCAGCAGCCCACTGAACAGTGGGGGAAATTATCAGCAGCTCATGACAACTGGAAGTCATGAGCATCTCATGACAAGTGAGTTAGTGGTCCACTAATTGGCTGTATCACCCAGGTGTCAGCACAAGTCTGCCCCAACATGTCCACCCCAGCCTTCAGAAGTTCTGCACCCCTCCACCCCCCTCTATTCACTGAGAGGGTTGGGGGGGAGGGAGCCAGGGTCAAGAACTACACAAGACAGTTGATGAAGTGACACAGCTGCTCCCTTCACAAAAATCACCCCCTTCCCAGCTTGGACAAGTTAGACCAAGCTCCTTGGTAGTTATGCCATGGAACAATCACACATTGGTCCATGGCTGTGCCCACTAAATGCTTCCTACATTCACCCCTTTAACACACACCTCTTTAAATTCCTGCCAATAAAATTTTAATATAATAGTGTGTATGTAAGAATAGCTAAGCATGTTATTTCATTCATTACATGTTTAAACACTAACATGCTAAGTATTTTTGGATAACCTCACTCACCTACATTACACTAGTAATTTAATTCCTGTTGCATAGTAAATTCCTAATGGGTGTAAAATGCAGTTCAGGGAGATATTAGTTCACTTGACAAGAGGAGAGGGCTGTTTATTTATCTAATCAGTTACAGACCCTGACTCAGTACCCCCCCCCCACATGGCCCTGTAGGAATTTGTAAAGACAGAGACATCTCTCATTCTTTTTTCTTCTTCCAGGAGTTCATAAAATGTTATTGTTTTCCATGATCAGTTTAACCAGCAACCCGTATAGACCTATTTATTAAGCATAACATTCAGTCACCAGTTGTTAACAAAATAAACATGCTGCCCCTTGTGATGCCTGTGCAATTATTGTTCACTTTTCATTGGTCATTTATTAATGTCATAGGTGTTTATAAAAGTGATAACTGGTAAGGTCATTTGTGTCCTGGCCATTGTGTGACTTTTTGTTCTCTAAAATTTGGGGTTATAACACTGTTGTCCTAATCTCACCCATCTCTTTAGGATGTTAAGACTGACTGACCTTTTGATTAATTTTTACCTGTTTAGAGAACTTAGCTTTCTGTCTGAGATATTTGTGTGCCCACTATTCAATTGATGTGAGGTTATAGGTTCAGAGCAAAGGTTGAGTCATCAACCTTTGGTTCAGAGTCACTGAAGGAATGGCTCACAATACTCAACTTGCAATTAGCAGATCAGCATGAGACTGTCCTGGCTGGCAGAGGAGAGGGTTCAGTCCTGGTTGACAGATGACAAGTGTGCGGGGCAAGAGAAATTCCACTGGACAACCAGTATACCATGTGTAGTGGCCAGATAGGTGTGAAATGTGAATACAAACAGATACCCAGCAAAATCACCCATGCATCGGCCATCTAATCATGGACTTATTTTCACTCTAAAAACTATCTATACTTATCTCTATCTTTAATTATGCATGCAATTATTGTGTACCAGTACCCCGTAAGCTTATGGTACTGCAGGGGCGGATCCAGAAAATGTTGGATGGGGGGGGGGTTACAACTTAAAATGTACTGAATAATGTTTTTTTTAAACATTAAAATGTACTGGCCAAAGGGGGTGGGGGGTTTGAACCCCCTAAACTCCCCCTCCCCTGGATCCGCTACTGCACTCAGTGAACTATGTACACTTAAATAATGAATATATTTTGATAGGCCTGGATGGTAGATCTAGATAGATAAATATAAAATGTAGATAGATAGATAGATAGATAAATTGATAGCTGTTATTGATTAGCACAATGAAAGATAGTTCTCTATAATTTATTGATAGCTGTCATTGATTAGCACAATGAAAGATAGTTCTCTATAAATTAATGAACTTAAGAACAAGTCACTTCACACCATCAGATTTGCATGGCACTGAAGAACTTTCTAATCAATATTCTGTATTTTATCTTCAATGATTCACTGTTGAAATTATGTGGAAGCTTATTTTCCCAGATGACAGAGCTCTGGGAGACTGACTTCAAGACAACAACCCTCTCTATATCCCAAAGAGGTCACATCAGGGGGTCTTAGAAGTTGACAGTGGAATGCCTATCATGTTAATCAGCTGAGTTATCACTATCAGGATTTCTTGGGTGACAAAATGAGTATTCTATAGCATGCATGGTAGATACAGGGGCACTGAGCTTATAGTCCAGTCCATATACAGTTTAACCCCCAAAAAATTGCTACAAAAGGTTTTTCAACTGATTCTGTTAGGTATAGGTGTACTTTTTAACATACTAAAAGTTTACCAAAATCGGACCATCGGAAATATGTTTTTTTCAAGATGGCGTCCAAGATGGCCGACAAAACCTTCAAATGGCAATAACTCTGGAACTATCCACTCAAATTTGATGATTTTTGCATCTAAACCTAGGTTTTTGGGGTCAAGGAACACTTTGAGAGCATCAAAAATGACATTGGACCAATATTTAATATATACAACCCTAATATGGTGAACAACATGGCTGCCGATGCCTCAATTAAGCCGACTGTTCACTCAGATTTTGCCATCTTTAGGTTTATTGCCAATCAGGAACACACATTTTTAAATGTCATTGAATTGTTGACAAATGGTTTATTGCATAATTTTTCAATTTAGTTTCTAACAATCAACTACATATAAATCACCACTAATACCTCTATCCAAGGAGTGTGTTTACATTGTTCAATTGTCTGGCGCCATCTTGCTGACTTTCGGAAGTTGTCATCCATGTCGATCTCTTGAGTCTTGGTTGGACTGTCATAGTTTTCAGTATGGTATTGACCACATGCTGCAGTAGGCTACTAGAAAGTCCACTATGTCTACAGCTTCATTGGGAGGATTTGCATCCTGATGAACAGTTATAACAAATAACTTTCATATGCTTGTCCGGAGCTGATTTCTTCTCCTTCATGACAGGAATTAACTAATATGGATGCGTCCTTCTATCCATAATCTGTTCATATTATTTGCATGCCATGTCCAACCACATCCTAATTTGGTAGAACATGCCAGGCTCCAGAATAATGTGTAGGGGAAGTTGGAAGGAAGTCCTTTAAGAGTGACAGATGCCTTAGCAGACGCCACCTTCTTGGTGAAAATGTTGTGACACAGTAATGAAAGTTTATTCTTGGACTTGCCACCAAGACAGCAATCATCATACAGTACCTTTGCCCAATTCTGCAGTCATAATCTCTTCAGATTTATTTGAACATATGAATGTACCTGCAGAGCACTTCATGACAAGATCAGATTTCACTAATTTACGGAAAGGCAACTTTTCTGATGCCAATTACTCTGGAGCATGAAACACAGCCCAAGTAATCATGGATGAAGGGAAACTCACTGTGTACATCATCTCCTTATATTTGTTTCAACAAGTATAATTAATGTAACAAGCTCTGCGTTCTTTTGAATGTTAACTGGTGTCAGAACAGAAATAGACGGCCTAATTATAAATTTTGCAGTACTGAGTGGAACAAGTTCAGCAAATCGGTATCTTAGCCAAAGTTTTGGTGCAAAGACAGACATGCCCAAAGGTGCCTTAACAATATCCACATCTGCATCGCCAGGTGAATTGATGAAGTGATATATATCCTCTGTTGGTGTAGTGCTGATTAGAGCAATCATTTGTGCCTTGTTCTTGTCAAGAGATAAGAGGTCTTTCCTTTTGTCTGAAAACTCTGTTTCAGTTGCGAAGTTTATGATAGGGTGTCAGTTCATAACTCAAAATATATCATCTGGGGAAAGATTTCCTTATCTTGACACTCCAAGGAACTTTAGAAAGACGAGTGCAGGATCAATGGCACAGTCAGGAGCAGAGATATTCTAAAAAGTTTTTGCCTTGTGTTTCCGATTTTTTGGTATACGTTAACTTACCGACAATATCTTCTATGATCTCTTTCCCAATCCCTTTGAGGTCACACACAGTCACATCTGTCAAGCTAATAGTCTTTTGACAATATTTCTCAGGGTAGTACCCAAAGTAAGACTTTTGATGCATGCTTCCAATGTAACTGCGTGTTTTGGACTTAATTCATATATAATAGGCCTGGTTTGTGGAATCTTGTATTACACTGTTGCACAATTCAGAAGGTGCAGATTATCATGATTATGTCCAAAGGTTCTGCAGGTCCTCAGCCATCCCACTGCTTCCAGTTGGACAACCAGTGCTCATTAAAAACCTCATTAAAATTTCTTTTGTTACAAGGTTGCTATTTAGTCCTACCCACAGTCCCCAGCATTGTTTGCTTTGTCAACAACCATGAAGACAAGGAACAGTTAGAAACTCCCCTGTAACAGGTTAACATCAAGATATATATTCTCAAGGTTGCTCATTCCTTGCAGTCAGTGATGAGCACACCTCAAGTAGTTGAAATGACCTGCTGTGGCAAATGTACATGCAAGTAAGCAATCTGAAATCCCTGCAAATGCAGGAACCAACCCAATACAATGGCCTTGATTATAAGCTGGTTTCACACATTTTATTCATTCCTGTTCCCTCTGTCAGTGTCCCAATAGTACTCAGAAAGATCATACTATTATGGAAACTCCCTGACAAGATAACAATTCTTATTTTGTGGTGCATTAATAACAATTTCAGGTGCTTTCCAAGTCAACGACTGGTCAAAATTTACGATAGTAGGAAGCTTTTGCTTCATCAAGAGGTTACGAAGTCCAATATGGACAAAAAGCAACCCTTGTATCCTGAGTACATATTTATCATGGGCGAGAAGAATGCAACTGAGGATTGTCCAAGATTTTAGCAGCTGGATGGCATAGTTGTTTTAAAATGGTTCCCACCTGCTCTGCTGAAGGTCTTTGCCTGCATGGGTTCGAACCTTGGTTGGAGAACCCAAAATCATTCAGATGGGACATCGAATAGTGTCCCCCTTGTGTCATTATCTATGCTGGGCAAGTAAAAGATCACATCACTGACATTGGGTAAATGTGTAAGATGTTGAGCAGTCTCCAATCTGATCAATAATACTAATGATAAATGATAGGGGGTTTTACGTCTTCAATTCGGACATAACCGAACTCTGCCGACATGAGTTTGATAATGAGGCGAGTGACACAGGGTATTTGCAGCCATTTCGAAGCACATACATCATCCTGATGTGTAGTGCCAGGAGCAGGAGTTGAACCCGGTCCCTGAGAGCCTAACTGGATTCAAGCGCGGGCACTCTAACCGTTAGGCCACGACGGCACTACTAATAGCACCACACCTCTCCCGTAAACATTTAAACTCATACAGAGTTATGGAGGACTGTTGGCATCTCATCCAGATTCAGATCGCATCAATTAACCCTCTTGATCTAAAACATCTATCTATTTAAGGATGCTACATGTATCTGTCCTGATAAATGATGCAAATTTGGTGTTCCCTGTCTGAAGCCAAGGGATATCTCCCAAAAAATACCATCCTGCAGTCATAGTAAAATAAAAATCGGAAATTCCTTGAAGAATACCCTGTTTCAAGGATACTTTGGTAACCTGCATTCTAAGATAGGGGATTTTGTCATGTTTTCTGATGCTTGTTCCATGATGTCCTTACAGGGAAGAGAATGGTTCAAATTTCAGTAGAAAAATTGTCTAAATAAAAGTGTCTGTGGCCATATTGGAGTTAAAAAGCTCCATAATTGTCCAATGTCTCAATGTGTTCTGGCCCGCAAAAACCTTCGTTTGAATGCAAAGATCATCGAATTTGACTTTCTTGTGGGCCCACTACTGTATATAATCAATGCCAAACTGAAAAACTTTGATTATGCCAACAACACTTACGACAAAAATGGTGGATAATTGATGACTTCAGAACAGTGCAAATTGACTTTATAAACAAATTTATGCGTTCTCGAAGTTAATGGTCATTTATGGCCAATTGCTGTTAACTAATTGAATAATGATGCAATGAATCATTTCTCTGTTTCACTCAATGACAACTAAAGCAGCTGCATTCTTTACATTGGCAATTGATACAACGATTGTCAAATCTAAGTGAATGGTTGACTTTATCGAGGTGTCGGCAACCATATTTTACACCATATTAGCATTGTACATGTTAAATAATGGTCCAATGTTATTTTTGATGCTCTCAATGTGTTCCTTGACCACGAAAACCTAGGTTTAGATGCAAAGATCATCAAATTTGAGTGGATAGTTCCAGAGTTATTGCCATTTGAAGGTTTCGTCGGCCATCTTGGACGCCATCTTGAAAAAAACATATTTCCAATGGTCCGATTTTGGTAAACTTTTAGTTTGTTAAAAAGTACACCTATACCTAACAGAATCAGTTGAAAAACCTTTTGTTGCAATTTTTGGGGGTTGAGCGGTTATTTTTCACAAATAGACTGGACTATTATCAAAGATTGACTACCTCTTGAAATTTCCAACATTTTTGATTTGTGATTAAATATGCCTGGAAGAGGAGTTAGCATTCTTACTCAAACTGAATTAAAATTAAGGCTTATAATGTGTGTTGTTTTCTTATGTTAAAATTAGTATGAATTTATGATTTTTGATTCTAAAAACATCAGGTCTTAGTATTAACAGTTATTGAAAATATAAATATCTAAAAGTACCAGTTAGTAAGAATTGTCAGAACATAATTCTGTGTTTTATTTTATTTATTCACAGGGAAATAAGCCTACCTCTGATGCCTATATTAATTGCCTATATGTCATCAAGATATGTTGTGCCATTCAAGCTTTCGTGACATCACAGTATTTAATGAAGTTTTTAATTACTGTACTTTTTAGCAAATTAATAGACAATAATAAGCACTCTTCTTGCCTATAGACTTAGCTGTTGGTTCAAACTGGCACTTATATGTGACTGCTTTCATTGTACTGTGTAGTATGATTGTACTGCATTTACAAGACTGCTTTCATTGCACTGCAGTCTATAGGAATGGGTTATGCAAATGATCACCAACAGGTATGCAAAAAATTAACTCACAAAATGGAGAATGAATGTTTTCTTTATAATGTGTGGTTGGAGTTCTTGTTTTTATGGATTAATAAAGTAATTTAAATTGATTGAATAAAAGTTCCTTAAGATATATTAACCTTAGGGGAAGGCCCTAAAACCCCCCTAAAGATTCTCTAGAGTCTAGACCCATTAAGCAGTGCCTAGAAGGCCCTCTTCTAGGGAAGCATATTAGGGCCATAGTTGAAAGAAAAACTTTTAAAACTCAAAATTTTGACTTCCGAACTCAAAATTTTGACTTGCAAACTCAAAATTTGTGATATATTCAAAATTTCGACTTTTAAACTCAAAATTTTGTATTTAAATTCTTGAAATTTTTACTTTTGGAGTTGAAATTTTGAGTTTACATCTGAAAATTATGAACTTATTTCTCAAAATTTTGTTTTGCTTTCTAAAAATTTTGTGTTGCAATCACGAAATTTTGCTTTTAATATTATCATGAAATTTTGTGTTTCATGACTCAATATTGAAAAGCAAAAATTTTAGTTTAAAAAGTCAAAATCTTGAGTGTAGAAGTCGAAATTTTGGTTTTACATGTCAAAATTGTGTGTTCACAAGATAAAATTTTGAATTTTTAAGTCGTAATTTTGAGTTTGGAAGTCATAATTTTGAGTTTGGAAGTCAAAATTTTGAGTTGGGAAGTCAAAATTTTGAGTTGGGAAGTCAAAATGTTTAGATTTTTTTCATACACTTCCATACTCCTCCCCTGATAGACCTAATATTTTCCCCTCCCCTCCCCCATTTCACAGGTATGATTCTTAAGTGATGTAGTAAAGATCAATTCACAGGTGTCCTGGAGTCTCTGTCACAAAAGCAAAACATCATAATCAGGCCTATCATACTCATTTTAGTAAATCAGACCAGGTTTCATAGTGACAACGCAGAACAGAATGTTTCCCAACAACCATTTCTCTCTATATGTCAGTGCCACAACTTTATTTAAACATAATGCTATTTTCATCAACAAAAAATATGTCACCAGAGCATGAGAAACTGATCAACAAAATAACTCCAAATAGTGTGGCACTGGTTTGTTACTGTGTCATGTAAACAACTTCACTTTCTGAAAAGTGAGACTTCCTCAACTTTCAAGGCACATTTATTTGCTGTTTACTTTCAATTGATCATATTTTAGTTCATTTCTGGATTACTTGAATCAGTAAGAGTATTTGATGGCAGCTCAACCTCCCTGAACAGAGAGAAGATGTTTTGT
The DNA here is from genome assembly GCA_026936325.1 of Platynereis dumerilii. NCBI lineage: Eukaryota > Metazoa > Annelida > Polychaeta > Phyllodocida > Nereididae > Platynereis > Platynereis dumerilii. The sequence continues at coordinate 50,495,330 of JAPTHN010000009.1, forward strand.
CTTAAAGTTCTAAGCAAGAAATCCTTATGATCAGCCTTCTCTACAATTGACCCTCTTTATATCACTGATATATCTCACTTGGGGGAGGGGGGGGGGTCTACTAAGACCCTTTGGAGTCTTAATGGAACTTGACAGAGGAATTTGTCTCAAGTTAATCATTTGAATAATCACCAGAGTGACCAAATTAATATTCAATAGCCAGTGGAAATTTCCATTGAGGAAATGGATTCTCTTTCAAAATCAACATAAACTGGGAATATGTGTTATAATGTGTACATTTAGTCCTTTAATACTGACTTTAATTAATGCATCAGCCTTTTCTACAGTTTATACGAATTTTGCTTACACACTTCACAAAATTCAATGTTCTGCAAGCATTTTCTCCAATTATCAGAGTTCCATGGTATGGGAAATTTCCCAAAATGGACCTGCTTTCTGCTGAGTTGAGTTTTGGCCAATTTGACTCGTGTTTTCCCTCAAAGCTTATAAATCCTGCAACACAGAAAGTTTAAATTTTTGATACAATGCAGGGCTTCAATGCAGATTAAAGGTGGAATGTCTGCAGATTTGTGTCGAACTTCTCATTGACATTTTTACATATTCTTGGTAAAAGATTGGACTAATCAATACTCAGATTCCATAGTATACACTTATTGAAGCAAGAAAATTTATTATTTCGTTTTTAGTATAAGCAAATAATATCTGTGCAGGGAAAACATACAGCTATTTTACATATAGCTGCCATACTTCTACAATTTCAACAAAATCTGGGAAGTGTCATAGTGATACACAGTGTAAAGGAGTGGATTAAACCATAGAGAATTCTCTATGATTAAACAGCCCTAAAACTGCTGGCCAGATAAGCATTTTCCCAAGTGTGTTTTCTTGTCAATTTTACTCCTTAGATCAGGAAATCTATCAATAAAAGGGTGATAAGTTTTAAAATGTGGAAAAAAACTTGTAAAGGATTATTTGGTATGGCCTAGCTTTCATTTTAGAACATCTCTGATTTTGGAAGAAGTTGTATAAATGTGGCTGTTACTGCTGTATTTTGCAATCAGTATAGCAGTAGTAGTAGTAGAACATTTATTGCTTACTGTACACAAGATAAAATTTAGATCCACAAACATCTGGTACACACAAAAATATTAACAAAAAACCGCAAAATTAGTGTCCATAGGTTCTGAAAGAATTTGTCGCATCATAGCAGTTGAGGAAATTTAAACAACAGTTACTGAAGTCCAAATTTGAGAAAGTGTCTCTTGATATGCTGAGTCAGCGTACACTGACCAAGTGCATGTAGTTCTGTCTGAACGACAACATTGCTGTTTTATTCTGGGGAGGAGATTGGTTTGATGGATGAATAGCTCTTATATATTATTACAAGATTATCCAGAGTAGTCTAATTATCACACTGCAATCAGGCCTAGTTTTGGCACATTGAGTGGATGGTTGATATTTTCAGAATACCCATCTTGTACACCCCCCCCCCCAAATGAAAACATGCTCTTGAGCAAATTGGCCAGATACATTGACTGTGTACATGGTCTGATATATATAACTATCTTGAATCATAGATTGCTCATCACATTTCTAGAGCATTTTGTAATACAAGTTCAAATTTCTAGACAGAGTTGACCCAATTACACAATTCCAATTGTTGTGAAGCTCATTAGGTTTAAAATTGGGGTTTTCGAAATTAAATCAGAAACTGAATAAGTAATTATCCCTAATATCCCTTGTTGTAACATAGGCATGTCTTGTTGCATGCATTAATACTTATCTAAGTCACATGTCTTGTAGTATGCATTAATATTTATCAAAGTCACAGAGATATCTTCCTGTGGGTTATAAAGGAGAGTGATATTGCATTTTTTTATCTTGTAATCATGAACCAACCACAGGGTGTTATTGTTCCATGGTGTAATTTCCTTTACTATGCTAGGTAATGATAGGTATAGACTGAACTCAGGTCCTTGGACCTCTATATTCAGATGTTGAAAACTGCATGCTTTTATGTGCTGTAGTTCCAAAGTTACATTACAATTGAAATTTTGAGTGAGGCGGGTGAGATATATTTAATCAGAGTTCTTCCCAATTAAGATGAATGTCACTAAGATGTCCAGGTGTCATAGAGGGTCACTTTTCTCATTTTGGCCACAAGTGGATGCTGTTGGTGCATGCTGGCCTGGCCAGAGGGGGAGTGCCATAGCTCTGGGTGCCACATGTGGGGGGGGGGGGGGGGCTTACCAAAAAAATATCATTGTGGTTGTATTATGCTATTTAAATAATGAAATTGTATTACAGCAGGACTTGAATGTGTACATAGATAAGAGCTTGGTTTTTTTTATATTATTATTATTATTTTTTTTTACAGATTACTTCAGTCACATATGATGTGTAATAATACAGTCTTTGTTCATAGCACAGGTCTATAACTCCCTTATTAAATATGACTGTATGTTTATAGTGAGCATCTGAGCATCTGAAACAGACAAAGGTTTGTGCCCCAGCACATTTATAGGAAAATGTGGTTTGGGGGTTATCAAAATGGTATGTGACAACCAGCCAGACCATGGCCAAATAATTGTGGGGTTTATTAGCTTCTACGTTCAGATTATCTGTGGTGCTCTCCTTCCTCCAATCATACAGATGTATATTATTTTCTCCAAAACAACGTAACTGGGGAAGGGTATTGTTAAGACACTCTACCAACCTACATGAATTAATATAAGGAGAGGTGTCAATTGGATAATCACCTCATCTCTTGAAAGGCTGTAGTGGAAAAAAAAAAGATAATCCTTAATTCCTAATCATAATTATTGGACCTTTCTTAATTGATCAGGCTAAATGACTGGGACACTCCCTGGGCTTGGGGTGTACTCAAAAGTATATCATGAAACATACCAAGTTGAACCCCAACCAGGCTTGGGGTCAAGTACAATCAATTGTACTTGAGTCCAAGTACAAGTACATTGGCATTTGGCAAGTACAAGTACAAGTCCAAGTACAGCTTTTTAATAGAGTACTTGAGTCCAAGTACAAGTACTTTAGCTCAAGTACAAGTCCAAGTACAAGTACATTCCTGGTAATAAATGAAGAAATAAAACTAGTTCAAAATACCGAAAATGTTATGAAATATATTATTGATAATAATATTGAAATTGGAGAGAAATTAACTTGATACACTTAAGATTCATTCAAAGTAAAATTAACTTGAGTAGGCCTTGCTGTAAAATTAACATGAAACTACGAAGTTAATGATAGAAAGCAATTTTCCAGATAACTATATATGAAATTAAGCTAGAATTCTCTTCAGTCCTTAACAAACAGCCGTTTTGCAATGATTTTTCCTGTTTGAGAATTATGCTTTCATTACAAAAACGAAAAAAAAAAACTTTTCATTTGTCTCATAGTGGTCTCATGCCAAATTCAGTAGCCTATATATATACTATTCAATAAGACGGACGGAGATGTAAATTGAGTAAAAGTTTGTTCACTGCTTGTCCTAATTTTGTTGGACAGGCTCCATAGGCATATTCTTGCTTGCCTAATCAAGCAATAAATCTGTCAGTCAGCCTCTCAATCAAACAATTTATCAATCAATCATCTAGTTACCTATAGTCAATGATTGTCAATCAATTTAGCAATACCCATGTGGTTGATTGCTTATCTGTCAATCAATATATCTATTCATCTTTTATTTCTATCTATCTATTTGTCAATCAATAACATTATATCTATCCATTAATAATATAATATATATCATATATATAATACAGTGTATTGGAGGTGTGATGTGTATAATTAGCTAATTAGCAAAACTAGAGCCAAAATGATACAGGTATATTGTTGTTTAGACAGGGTGAAAAACAATAGGGGCATGAAACAATAGGGGTACAACAAAAGCCGAAAATATTATACAAAAGAACTGTATCTGCTCTTATTTGGTTTATATGAAATCATTAATGAACTAATAATGTCAAAATAACATTTATGGGGTCCCCAACAGAAGACACCACCTTGATAAGTTACAGATCCATGATTTCAATTTTGGACCTTTCTTCCATTTTATTTGGTGGGGGAGGAGAGTGGGGGTGGGGGGGCAAAGAGATGTGTGTAGATGCAGTGGAATATTGGCAGGGGTAATTAAGGAGTGTCTGATTGGCCCTAAGAATGACCTCCTGGGGGGGGGGGGGTGGCCCTTGGGGACCAGGAATGACTGAGCACACATTGCCCTGACCACCAGACATACAGCATGTCAATGCCAGTCACATGGACACATACATAAATGTATACATGGATTACAAATGATATAAAGGCTAGGAATGTCAAATATATCAGAATGAATGGATTATGCCACACCATTTATAAGGATAAGGATTTCTTTGTTACGGTGACAAGTGATACACACAAAATGAGAAAGCAAAAACAGCATTGACATATAATTGTAAATATGGATAGCATCTCAAGGGAAAATATTTGTGAAATAATATCTGAGACGGCCAATGCAAAGTTTGACAGGTATACATGGAATTACAAAAGGAGTGGATAACACCATCCTCCAACACTGTGCAGGAGGGTGGGATAACACTGGATTTCACAATAACTTTGCTGAAGTCAAAGAAGACAGATATGGAAAAGTTCAATAGTGATTCAATTAAATAGAAAATGACATTTAGGCTATTAGAGGTGAGTGATTTATGTTATAGGCATGTTAGGTATTCTTTTATAAACAAAATGATAGCAGGTACTATGTATTATATGCAGTGAGGTGTGAATGTCCAGGTCATTAATTGAATAGCAGTTGCATCAATGCCTTATAACAATGTGTGTTATGAGGTGCTGGTTAAATGAAAACATCTTTATCCATGGAAGTGTCAAAGTTGCTCCCTTCACCACTCTCCAGGGTGAGGCAGAGGAGGTGATGGAGGACACATGTGCACTGCACACTTGTGCATGTCAATCAAAGAAAGTGACCCCTGTCCTCTGGTGTGATTTTGATAAACTAGCAGATACCCTTCAGCTGCTGCACCCCACAAAATACCCCAAAGTCATCAGTCCTTGATGACAGTACCCTTATCATTTTCTGGAGCCTTCGGGTTCTTTTCCTCATTATGTAATGGATAGGCCTGCCAAAATTTATAAAGTTGGTTGATACTGTAATACAACTTTATGCCAAGTTTGGAAGTGATAGTTGCTATAGTTTTTTTTTAATTGCCTGCCAAACATGATTTTGAGCTCTGCCAATGTCATGGCTGGGCCATGACACTTGGAGAGTGTCATGGGAGGGTGATGACAGTGCCAGGCTGAGCGTCATGTGAGGCTGAGGACATTGGCTGTCATGAGCTGCTGATAATTTCCCCTACTGCTGAATGATGAACATCCTGAAGCAAGGAAATGTCTAAAGCATAACACAGGAGGTAAAAATGATTCAAATTTACCTAATTTTACTTGGTATAGCATCTCAATAGGCTGTCAGCACCTCTTAGGGCCTTTTTACATTGTTTCAAAAGTTTCCTAAAAGATTGTATAAATCAATGATTGAAGAATCTGTTGCAAACTGGCAGAGTATGGGACAAACAATCAAGAAGCCATAAAGCCAAAATTAATGTGTCTGTGTGATTTCAATTGATACAACTTTATGGATGTTGCATAAAATCAGTTTGTAACTTGTACATTCACATATGCGCATGATATGACCATGAATTTGGAGAAATGCCAACGGCAGCATTTGGCTACTTTTTGCAATGTAGTTGAGAAAATAATTTGATGGGTGCATAAAGTGGTGGCTTCAGTGATTTCTGTCATTCTAACTACCTGGGCTACTTTTCATTTCCTAAAGTCATATTTTAATGCAATGTCACCACAAATAATAAAAAATTTCTGAAAATTACAGATGCTGAGTAACAGTACGAACACATTGGTGGCCATAAACTTTGAATTAACTTTTGTCTTGGCTCAAATAGACCATTTTCTGAATAAAAACAAGAGCCTCTACTGATAAATTTTGTAATAAATGTTGTGTCAACACATATTTTCATCATTACATTGACATTTAGATGCTATATACATTAATTTGAGAATTATTTCAAATAACATTATTAATATCATTAAAATACATATTTCATGAAAATTTAACGATGAGTTCCATTAAAATGTTTCCCTTTAGAAGTCAATTCCCTTCTTCCAGAAACTAAAATGACAACCACAAAGCAATGCTTTGTGCTACTATTTCAGTATTTAAATACCTTATGAATATTTCCCATAACTTTTTTGAATGCAAAAAAAGGTGTGACTATCGGAGATTCACTGGCACACCTATATTACAACATAAAAACAAGAAGCTATTAGCCGGTCCTATTCAGGAGATGTCTATTGAAGGGATAGAAAATCAATAATTATCACTGGAAATGCCTTTGTAGGGAATTAGAAGCAAAAACCATAGCTGCTGTTTTTTTCCATAACTTTTTTGGTGCACTGTATCAATCTACTTTTCTGCCGAAGCGCTCTATTCAATAATAAAAGAGATTGAGTGCTTCAGAAATACACAATAACTACCCCCCCCCCCCCCCCCCCGCCTTTCTTGGCGGCTGAGACTATGCGCTAAAAAGAGTGAAAGAATGCTTGGCCTGCATTACCTTATGGTTGCCTACAAAGTGAGTGACAAAGCGCAATGTCAGGTGAACAATTATGACTACAAAACAAGAGTCTGCCCTTTTTTCTGGTGCGCCCTGTTCATGAGAGAACTTGTCATTGTCATTTAGCCCGACAAAGCTGCTTAATTTGACTTATTGCCTAGTCGTAGTTTTGTTTTGAACATAACCCGCTTGCTCATTATTGAGGCAGTTTTAAGAGCCAAAAACATAAGCATTGGGCACCTATGTAGTATGTACAGTATATCCTGGGAGCTGATCGAGTCTGCTTAATTAACTCTGATCTGGAGCTGACTAAAGGTTTGTCTGCACTGAAGGAGGCACATACCATCTACACAAAGCTATCAAAAACCTGATATGAAAGGATGCATGTTTCCATGGCAACAGTCTTCATCGCTGTTATTTTTCTCAAATCCGTCCTTTGGACAGAGGGCGCCAAACGCAACAATAAAAGGTCAGTTAGGTCACTATTATACTTTTTGAGAACTGTTATTTTCATAATCATCAAATGAATTAATAAAAATCTAACTAAATTTATTTTGAAATTCATGCCATAACTTTTAGGTCTCATGACAGGATACAGCTCCACCTCTCCTCCATTCTTTCCAATACAGGCATAAAAACGAGAAATTCTTTAAAGAAAAAAGGAACTGTAGATTGAGTGTACATTTTTCATCACACAAAGGTCTAAAGTTTGAAACTCACCAAGAGCTTTCAGCCATATCTCATGGCCTTCATCAGCTGTCTGAGCATGCTCAGTGGGTCACATGACTGCCCAGGGTCAAGTCATGTGACAGGAGGTTGCAGAACATGGGGGGGAGGTCCCAGCCTTGGTCCCTGTTTAGCGATGGTTTCTTTCTTCTGATCTCTATAGCCTCTTTGATTCTCCTTTTGTGCCAGTTGTCCTCTTTGCCCAGTATTTTAACATTGTTCCAATCCATGGAGTGTCCTGTGTGTTGGCGGTGTTCGTTTATCACAGATGATGTGGTCTTCTTGTGCTCTTCTAATATCTTGCTCAGAGTTCTGCCGGTTTCACCAATGTACAGTCTTGAGCATGTCTCACATTTGACTTCGTATATGACCCCGGACTTCTGTTCTTTTGGTGTGTGGTCTTTCGGTCGAACAAGCTGGCTGCGCAGTGTGTTGATTGGTTTGTGGTATATGCTGACCCCGTTCTTCCTAAATGTGCGTTCCAAAGGTTCTGACTCGCCTTTGACATATGGTAGAGTAGACCAATGAGCAGACAATTCTTTCTCTCAGGATTCGTCTTGTTGTTTTCATACTCCTTTCTCAATGTTTTAGCAGGGATGTGCATCATCCAAGGTGCATAGTCATTTGTTGATAATGCTATCTTAACGTGATGGCGTTCAGCTTTCTTGTCCTCCTCTATCGAAACTAGGTTGTCTGCTCTGTTCAGGAGAGTACGCACCACCGATCTCTTATGTTGGAGGTGGTGGTTGGATCTAAAGTTCAAATATTGGTCGGTATGTGTACTCTTCCTGAAAACAGTCGTCTTGACACTGCTGTCATCCAGTACATGGACTAAGACATCCAAGAAAGAGAGTCTTCCGTTTGTTTCCTCTTCATGGGTAAACTGGATCTTCGGATTTATGCTGTTCAGGTGGTTTGTGAAGTCCTCTATGTCGTACGTATGCAGCATGGCGAAAGTGTCGTCGACGTACCTGTACCAAACTTTAGGGGGGTTCTTGGCTGTGTTGATGGCATGTTGTTCAAACTTTTCCATAAATAAATTCGCTATAATGGGGGATATTGGTGACCCCATAGCCGCTCCCTGTTGTTGTTGGTAAAAATCCTTTTGATAGACATGACTTGACCCTGGGCAGTCATGTGACCCACTGAGCATGCTCAGACAGCTGATGAAGGCCATGAGATATGGCTGAAAGCTCTTGGTGAGTTTCAAACTTTAGACCTTTGTGTGATGAAAAATGTACACTCATGGAATTCCAAAGGTCAGGATTAAGCTTACATAGTTAGAACTGTAGATTGTTAAAAAAATGTTTCAAAGCAGCAGAGTGGGCAGGAGTAAAGTGGGGTAAGGTAGGGCCTTGGGAAAGGTGAGACAAGCATGGGTGAAGTAGAAGGAATTTGGGGGCAAATTGGAAAGGGGTGTAGTAGCCTGCCATGAGTATTAAATTTTATTACTTTTAATGACACCTGTACTGGATTGTATGAATGCCTAACATTGGTTATCCTGAAGCGGTTAACTCCTATAACGAGGTTATTGGGAAAAAGAAAGTGTCACGTCATAGCATAAGTTCAGTTAATTAAGACTACTTATCTAAATCATATTCAGCATTCACACAATATCACAGTGACTTAACCACTTTATGTTAACCCGTGAAAAAAGTGTTCATAAAATCGGTACTGGTGTTAATTGAATGCATTGTACAGAAAACCCAGCCCCGTAGTCCCCTGCTGGCGATGGAAGGGTTCTCCAAGCTGCACCTGTGGAGTCCAAACCAGACAACCCACTGTCCGCCGCAGTGCCCGGTCAGCATCTGAGTTACAGGCTGATCTCTTCAGGAATTATGACAAATCAAGCTCTCCTGAAGGTATTTCATTATCTGCAGCTTTGGTTTTCCCTGTCCCTGTCTATTGTTTTTTTTGTGATAATTTTAATATATATACACATAAAATTATTTCTCTGCTCACAGTTTTAGAATACTGAAGAACAAAGAAAATGTTCTGTATGTGCACAATAGTGGCCTACTCGAACTGGATAGAACTTTTCAATCTGACATGTATGCTCTCATGTTATGCGCATATTCTGTAATCTCTATTTCAAATGCATTTTCGGAGGCACTTTCTAATAACTTGTTCATTTGAATCGATATAGTTAATTTTCAATAAGTGCAAGCTGAGAAATTTTATTTGCGAAAAGATTAATTTTAACATAAATCTGCAACTGGTTATGTCAAATCATTGACACATTCCATGCATTTTCAATGTCCTATAGTCCTATACATATTTTCATAATGTTTGATACATTATGAGTATATCCACTGTAATATATTTGTATTTATATAGGAGCTACAGTAGTGAAAATAGGAATCTTTATCAATGATTTTTACTCCGTGTCAGAACAGACAATGGTAAGTGAATCATTATATATATATCAGTAATTATAGCTTATATCATGCATATTTTAATTCTCCAATCTCTTCAAGTGCTCGGATAAAAAAAAAGTAAAAAGTGTATTCTATGATGATTTTATTTTGTCATAATCGCTGTGCGAATAACATGGGTGATGTTTCGCCATTGGGTCAACGCTAAACTTTCCCCAGCCATGCATGGATTCTCAGTCGGTGAGGTGAAAACATATATCATAAATATTTATATGTGCCTGACACGAATGGCTGCCTATTTTCTTTGCTAAACCCAGAGTTACCTGTGGATGAAAGTGTTAGATAAGTAAGTGAAACACAAGCCCATGCAATGTTATTTCAATGGGAAGAGGGATTCACTACCGCAACAAAGATATCTGACTCATATAAAAGTTGTAACTGTTTATAAATCGCTAGCAATTGTGCAGCGTACAAATTACGTACGTAAATTCTGCGTGCGAAACTCACAAAAAAGAGCCTGTCTGTAGTATGTAAATACATTTTAGTACAAATTCATAAAAATTTCACACAGGTACTTTTCAGTTACTTTGGCCATTTTAGTGCAATGTGGTTATCACAAATGGTTTAAGTTTAGACCTTGCATTGCCCTATCTAAAAAAAATCAGCAAAAAAATCTAGATGGAGCCAAAAAAACCAACTTAACACGTATGAAATCCGTACAAAAATTTACGTATGTTTTACGTACGTAAATTTTCGTACGTAAAACATATGTGAAAACAACCAATTTACGTACAAAATTCACAAGAAAGAGCTACGTACGTTTTATGTACGCTGCACAATTGGCCATGTATAGAGCAAAGGAAATTGGCAGCCATTCATGTCTCATATACCTCATATATCACCATTTATGACGCAATATGTTAAGTCTCATCGGATCTGAATCCATGCTCCTACAAGCAGTTTAGGTGAGGATGTTTAGAATTACTCAATGACAAAACATCATAGGTTCATCTTACAAACAACCTATAAGCAGCATTGCACACTGTGTACTCACCAAGTGACCTAATTAAGGATTTCTTTGTTTACATTACATTTTGATAGGTCTCATATACTCTGCACACAAGAGTTCATATTTTACGTCATGCATAAGAGACAGCAGCAGTGAGCTGCCACCGGCAGTGAAAAAAAAAGCGGTCATGACTACATCTGATTTCAGATGTACCACATGTGGGAAGCCAAGACGTTTTCGGGAATCAACTTAGTTCGCGCCCAAAACTCAGGTGGCAGCACCTGGTTTTTTATTTTTTGTTAGATGTGAAAAACATCAAAAGTACACACACTAAATAGGATTGTTGCTTGGTGTAACCAAATAATATTGAAAGCAAATTATTTTCTTTGCTCGTTCAGGTCATCAAATTCTAGCCCAAACGCACGGCCTACCTGATGTTTTAGGCCGAACATTGGCCTTCATTGTGCGTCGTGGTCACGTGGTATTTGTTGACATTTTGGCGCTCTTGACAGCTCCAGACGACAAGTTTTTAACGATCGTTCCGGGAAGTTTTAAAAGAGATCCAACCGGACAGACCAATCAAAACATGTTCAAATGTGATCAATTGACGAATACAGCTAATTTTCCATGCATGACATTCAATATTTTGTCCAGAATCAGATGCGGACAAGCGACGCCAATGAAAAACGAGCCGACTTTCGTCCACAAAAACCCGTGCACCTTTTTTGTTTACCAACCGATCGCCACAAAATTTTTACACAATCAAGAAAACATATTTACTGACCTCCAAAAAAAAGGTGCAAAGGATCCGCTTTAAATTCGACCTTCAAGGACGGCCGTTACAGCTCGACTGCATGACGCCGCCATGAAATTAAACATGAATGTATAAGGATTTACTGACAACGCTCCGGAAAATGTGGTGCACCTTTTTCCCTGAGTAACCGATCGTCCTGAAACGTCCACATATGCAAGAAAAGAGTCCAATTGACAATACTGCCGGGTGTACACAGGATGTTCTGTCAATTTTATCCATTTTCCAGCACGGTTTTGTCAAAATGATGCACTTCGTCCAATTTGTGTCACGTGATCAAGTTGACCTAGAAATTATGCATACTTTCGGCGCGAAGCTTGGCGTCACTTCATTCTCAACTTGCAGCAAGATTTCACCCGACAACCATCATTTGCTGTGTATTTCAGGGCAAAAGCCATCGAATGAGGCATCATGATACTGGAAATAAACGACAACAATCTCCGACAGTCAAAAACGATGGGCCGTTGCATTTGGAACGACGTTATGGTCACATGACGGAGCGGACCAATCAGCGTCGATCGGATTGAGTTATGCAGTACTTCAGATTGAGTGCTGAAGCGCCCAATGTCTGGCGTAATACACAAAGTTCGCCAGTGATCGGGCTAATCAAATTCATAAAACGACCATGGCGACACGAAAATTGCCATGGCGTGTGAGCGACCAGAGCAATGACGTCATAAAGATCAGTCAGCCTGCAGGCCTGAGTGGCGCGAAAAAATCTGCTGGCCAGCAGACTTGTGCCTTCAGCTATGTAGGCCTACCCACTGTTGTGTGGCTTAAAGAAAGGAGGGGACTAATGATCTAGCAACTGCTGATATAGGTCAACACTATAATCTTTTTTATTCATCCCTCATTTTTTGTTTTCAAATTTCCGCCAACTAAACAAAAATAATTTTGGATCAAGCACTCACTGACCCCGGGCTGATTGCACACCAATTAAGTATGTTACGCAACGGGTGTAGCCAGCAGACACAGTCAACAGAAAATAATCTCTTCAGTCATAATTATATAGAGAGATAGATCTATAGATAAATAGATCTATAGTTTTGCATAATAGGCCTAATGAATAAACGTGTCAAGTGCAAATTTACCATAACTATAATTTGTCAATGATTTTTCATTGATCAGAATTGCTCCAAGCCATTACAGACCTATAGGCCCACATTTGCGTGCACACAGCAAATTGGTAAAAATTAATTAATTTTTGGCTAAATTTTAAAAATACAGCGCAGAATTCAAGGCGTAAATTAACTATAAATTCCATTTGATTATTTTTTCTTTCTCTTCTTTTCAGTTAAAACACAGGTGTCTATAAGCACAATAACTTGACACGTTTCTGTGATTATGCAATTAATAGGCCTAATTCAAATTGTTCAATTAAACAAATGAAGTGTCACTGCCACGCAATTCAACTTCACAGAAGTTTTCTGAAAACAGTGAAAGAACAGCTTACCCCAGACTGTATTTCCATATTGATAATATATTTTTTTTAATCAAATGAACTAAAAGAACAAGGAAATAAAATATTTCATGATAGGCCTAAACAATTTAAAAAAACCCAAAAAACCCCGCAATCTTCATTGAAGCTTAACTTACTTTATATGAATTAAATTGACCATAATAACCAACTATTATTTTCTTTCATCATTAACTCTTTTCTTTTCATCATATTTCATGAATGATGGTAATGATTTAACAGCAAATAGAAAGCAAGACAGAGAGATAGACACAGAAAGAAAGAAGCATTGGAAGAAAAGAGCATTGGATATTTTCATCTTTTAAGGAAGCTCTGGGTTTATTCAATTGCTGTTCTTGTGTATAATTGTCGGTGAAGTGTTTCTTGCCTGTTATTTACCGTTTTTGTGCCATTTCCAGGTAATTTTAGTGCAAATCTTTGCATTTATTCTACCTGCCATTTTCAACATCGTTTCTGGCTCCAATAAACACTATTGTGACCTCGATTTTCGCTCATTTTACCTCCGTTTTTGCACCTGAAAAGTGATCTTATTTTCATATTTTCTATCTTCAGCATTCACTAATCATCCAAGACACTTTCCACAATCACTTCTTGACAGCACTGGGCATCAGGATTTTAAGTTTTGAAGAGCTCAACACTGCCAATACACATCCTAGAACTCAACTCATCCACAAGCCTTAAACCAAGCAGCTCAACTAGCCCAACAGACTTCATTGCTTCGATAACATTAATTAATTTATTAATCTGCTGTGTATTTGTATTACTGTCTCTCCAGCTTTTACTTATTATTCCAGACACTTTCCACATCACTTGGTAGCACCAGTTAATTGAATGTAAGTTTTGAAGATCTCAACACTGCCAATACACATCCTTTGAAGATCTCAACACTGCTAATACACACTCCAAGAACTCTACTCACCACCAGCCTCGCTCAGCCCAACAGACAGCATATCTTCAATAATAATTTCACATATTAATCTGCTGTAATTCTTATATATATATATATTAATCGGTTGTACATTTATACATTGTTTGTCCATCGTTCATCCTCAATTCGTCTTATCTACTGTTTTGATCTAGTCACTAACTGACAGATCACGGACTACATATTCCTTTTCATCTTTTATCTTGAATTTGTCTTATCTTTTGTAAAAAAAAAAAAAAAAATTTATTTATTTATTTTTCTCAGATCTAGTCACTAACTGACAGATCACTAGCTAACTTTCAGCTTCGTTAAATAATTTGCTCTGATCTAGTCACTAACTGACAGATCACTATTAAATTGTTCTGATCTAGTCACTAACTGACGGATCACTATTAAATTGTTCTGATCTAGTCACTAACTGACGGATCACTATTAAATTGTTCTGATCTAGTCACTAACTGACGGATCACTTTTAAATTGTTCTGATCTAGTCACTAACTGACGGATCACTATTAAATTGTTCTGATCTAGTCACTAACTGACGGATCACTATTAAATTGTTCTGATCTAGTCACTAACTGACGGATCACTTTTAAATTGTTCTGATCTAGTCACTAACTGACGGATCACTTTTAAATTGTTCTGATCTAGTCACCAACTGACGGATCACTATTAAATTGTTCTGATCTAGTCACTAACTGACAGATCACTATCAAATTGTTCTGATCTAGTCACTAACTGACAGATCATTTTTAAATTTTCTGATCTAGTCACTAACTGACAGATCTACCAACACCTTCGATCAATCACAAATTGATTGATCCTCGATTCTAACCAACTCCTGTGGTCAATCACAAATTGATTGATCCTCGATCCGAACTAACACCTCGGTCAGTCACAAATTGATTGATCCTCGATTCTAACCAACTCCTTCGGACAATCACAAATTGATTGATCCTCGATTCTGACCAACTCCTTTGGTCAATCACAAATTGATTGATCCTCGATTCTAAGCAACTACTCCGGTCAATCACAAATTGATCCTTGACTCTTAACTTTGGTCAGTCACAAATTGAGTCATCCTTGATTTTCAAATATTCTTAAGTCACATATTGCTTGCTTATCGAATTTTCACATCAAACAGATACAATGCACACATATAGAAAGCTTTATTCTGATGCCTTGCGAACTGGTCTAAATAGAAATGTCAATGGGCTACAACCAGCAACATCTGCAACTCAGCCAAAGGTAAACCGTGTAATTCACAACAGTAGCTCAATCAAACTCTCTAACAGATTTGAGATTTTAGCACAAAATGACTCCATGTCAGCTTCTGCTGAACATATAAGAATTCATCCCGACAAGACTATTCTCAAACCAAACAATATTCTGAAAACCTGTGTGTGGAATGCTCAGAGTTTGAGACAGAAAACACAAATTGTTAAGGACTACAATGATGAATATGATCTAGACATCTTTCTTTTCACTGAGACTTGGTTAAAAGATGATGATAAAGTTGAAATCGGCGAGTTGGAGCAAAATGGTGGATATTTCTTTCTTAGCTCGCCTCGTTTCGGAAGACCAGGTGGTGGAGTAGGTTGCCTTGTCAGATCTGGCATTCAAGCAATTCAAAAAGATCACATGAAGACCAAGACCTTTGAACATATGGAAATACAAGTTCAAATGGATGGGAAAATTGTCACAGTTCTTCTAGTGTATCGCCCAGAGTCATCCAACAAAAATAAATACAGTATTGCAGAATTCTTCACCGAATTCACAAAGTTTCTGGGACACTATCAAACATTCAACAATGAAATCATAATTACTGGCGATTTCAACTTTCATGTGAATAAACCGGATGATAACAAGGCCATTAAATTTAACGACATCCTTGAGATGTTTGGTCTTGTGCAACATGTCTCTGCACCAACGCACAAAGATGGCAATACACTGGACCTTGTTATTACTCGAGAAAAATCCATATTGAACAACTGTAGGGTCAGTGACCTGCTCTCTGATCATAACTGCATTCTCTTTGACATTCCAATCAAGAAAGCAAAAAAACCCAAGAAGAAAATCAGTTTCAGAAAAACTAGTAAAATTGTTGTTCAAGATTTCAAAAAAGACATTGGAAGACATCTGTCTGTAAGCGGGATGGATCAGAAAGGTCTTAATGAACTTATTCAACTCTATAACTCTACTGAAGAGGTTCTGGAGAAACATGCTCCCATTATAATCAGAGAAGTTACTCTACGCACACCCACTCCATTCAACAATGATGATATCAAGCTTCTAAAATCAGAAAAGAGGAAAGCAGAGAGATTATGGAGGAGAACCAGACTTGAAAATGACTGGGAGTCATTCAAAGAAAAAAGAAATGCATTGAATCTGCAGCTAAGTCACCTCAAATCGGAAGATCTGCGAGTCAAGATTAAAGATTCTAATGATGATGCTAAGAAGTTGTTCAAGTTACTGAACTCAAGTCTGAACAGAAAACAAGAACTACCTCTCCCACCACACACAAATGAAATTGACTTGGCAAATGATTTCAATAAGTTTTTTGATGAAAAGATTAAAACACTCAGGTCTAAGTTGGACTCCACACACAATGATACTGCGAACAATATCGAAACTGCCCCTCATACACTGCGACACTTCAGGAGGCTATCTCAGAATGACATAAAGAAACTGATCAGAGAAATGCCAGTTAAACACTGCCAACTTGATCCTATTCCCACATGGCTTTTGCTCCAATGCATTGATGAATATCTCCCAGTTATAACCAATGTTGTCAATAAGTCACTCACACAGGGAGAAATGCCTCTTGAGCTGAAACATGCTTTAGTAAAACCTTTGTTGAAAAAATGTGGATTGGATCTAATCAAAAAGAATTATAGACCAGTATCAAACCTGTCATTCCTTGGCAAACTTATTGAAAGTGCTGTTATTAAACAATACACAGACCATCTTACTACAAACAACCTGGACGATGAGAAACAGTCAGCTTACAGAAAATTCCACAGCACTGAAACCCTTCTGACAAAGATCCATGACGATATCATGTTGAATATGACCAAAGGTGAAGTAACGATGCTTGTACTGCTGGACCTTTCAGCCGCTTTTGACACAATTGATCACAAGATTCTACTGAAACGTTTAGAAAGCAGATACGGTATTCATGATTCTGCGCTATGCTGGTTCAAGTCATACATTTCTGAAAGGTCACAGTCGGTGATAATTAACGACAAGACATCAACTAGACTGCCACTAAAATTTGGAGTTCCTCAAGGTTCAAAATTAGGACCAATCCTATTTAATTCATACATCGCTCCATTAAGTGAAGTGGCTGAAAAACACCAAGTCAAAGACCAAAAGTATGCCGATGACGAGCAACTTATACTCTCTTTCAAACCAACTTTCTCAGAACAAGGAAATGCTGTAGTCAAAATGGAAAAGTGCATTGCTGATATCAGAAAATTTCTCCATGAAAATAAGCTTTGTAACAATGGAGAAAAAACAGAACTACTGCTAATTGGCAGTCCACATCAACTTAATAAACTCCAAGTATCATCAATCCAAGTCGACAATGTCAAAATCAATGCAGTCGATCATGTTAGAAATCTGGGTGTAATCTTTGACAAAAACATGACCATGGAAAAACAAGTCAACAAAATGTGTCGGAATGCCTATTTCAATATTAGAAACATTTCAAAAATCAGGAAGTCATTGGACAAGGAAACCTGTAAAACAGCGGTCAATGCTCTTGTCACACCTCACCTAGACTATGGAAATGGTCTTCTTTATGGAACCTCGCATCGTTTGCTGTATAAACTTCAAGTGGCCCAAAACTCAGCCGTTCGACTCATTGAAAAATTGAGAAAGCATGACAGTGTAAGCCAGCATAGGAAGCAGCTACATTGGCTGCCCATTCCAGCAAGAATACAATTCAAACTCATGTTAACAACTTGGAAAGCAATAAACGGGCAAGCTCCCTTGTATATTCAAAATATGATTCAGCCAAAATCTGAACGAAACTGTAATCTGAGAAGCAATAACAAAATGCTCTTAAATGAACCACCCTCCTGCAATAAAAACAAATATGAAGACAGAGCCTTTTCGCATGCCGCTCCGAAACTGTGGAACCAACTCCCAGAGATAGTCAAGGCCTCCAAAACACTTGAAGGTTTCAAGAGAAATCTTAAGACTTACCTATTTAAAAGTTTCTACAAATAAATCCAGCATCCACAAGCGCTAGTGAGCAGTTTACTGGAATTGGCGCTATATAAATGCCTATTATTATTATTATTATTATAAGAAAGAAAGAAAAAAGGAAGAAAGTAACATCCATCCAGTATAATTTAATTTTATGCATGGCGTTTAAATTGGAATTAAATAAGTATGACGCTGATTGAAAATATTGGTATACAAGATGACAGATACAGGGAGGTGTGAAAGTGAATTGCACTTTAGGCCTAAATGGTGAAGAGCAATTCAGCATTGAACAGCAATTATTGATTGGAATGGAGCAAATACAACTAGAATGAGCGCTCGAAGATCGCATACCTCTGCCTGCCTTCAAATTAAGACTCTGGCTGAATAAAACTTTGTAATAATGCTATCCGTTATCGATAATCAAGTAATTTATAGAACATATAATTTTGTTTTTAATTTATAATGAATCTTTTAAAAGGGTTACCTATCAGATAAACTGTTTTTGAAAGGGCCCATTGCAGCTATCAATGGATTTGGAAATCAATCAATCAATCTGTCTATCTATCTACCTATCTATTCGTCTTTCTGTCTGTTTATGTCTCTATCCATCTGTCTGGTTTTTAAAATATTTTTTAAGGATTATTTGTCCACTTTCCTGCCAAGTATGATGAAGTAAAATGACCTTCAACTGATAGTGTAGTTTCTATGCAATAAATATGTAAGTAATTGTAAATTGAAGAAAAAAAAAGATCTGGAGGCAAGATTAACTGGATAAGTAGTCATTAATTTCACTTGATGATGATTAGACTGACCAATGCCAATCAAGAAGAATGACAATCTATAGAGTTCTGCAAATCAAGATTCACAATTGCTGAACATATTGTAGAAATATGTACTCAGTCTTGGGCTGCTACTGCAAAAATGATGTGCATACTGCACGGTAGAGGCCTTATTTCGAATTTCTTTAACCGTAGCCCCAAATATTCTCCTATGTTCACCAAAATTTAATCAGGTATTGTGTAGTACAAACGAACACAACATGCCAAAGGAAATCTAAATACATTGAGAATTGTTGGCAGGAGTCGATTAACAAACACACAAACCCACAAGCAGACATCCCAGAAAATGCCCACCCCTACAATACTCCGCCTTGCAGGCAGAGCAATTAAAGATATCAACACCCTGTATAGTAGTCCCCTGCAATGTGACATCTCGAATACAGCACACAGTGCAGTGACAGCCCCAATACACAAGACATGAAAACGGAGGCGCACAATCAGCCTGACCTACCCAGAGCTGGGCTAGTTAGCCATAGTATCATGTGGTTTATCGTAAACATGTTTTTCCAATAAACAAAAGATTCTCTGAACATATTTCATTGTATGACTCTCAATAGAAGTCAATGATCTGATTTGTGATAGCCCACTCAATGCACAAAATCCCTGATGTGTCGCTGAAAAATCTCGAAGACAATGTGACAATCAGGTGTGCAAGGGTGTATGTAGAAATTGCTGTGGGGGGGGGGGGGTTGTAATGTATAAATACACGGACTGACAGACAAACAAGTTGAATGATACGTGGAAGATCATGGATGGATATAGATAGACAGAAAATCAATCTGAGTCATAATGGCCTTCACCTGCGTCATATAACACCTTCTGCTCTGTGATATTAAACTGAAGTGCGTGATATTACCCACAGAAAAGGCTGAAATGACCCTCATTGATTTAACTGCATACCAAATGCTCCAAGAGCTGTCGGTCAACAGAAGTTTATATTTTCTTGGCCCTTGAGTGCAATATCAATCAAAGGCTTTACTTTTGGTTATGGTGGTTATGATACTTCAGGCATGGTACTCATACAGAAACATTGCAGTGTAATTTCACGCACTATAGGTGCGTCATATTACCCACATTTACCCTAGTATTGGCCCAGCATTTATGTAAAATTAAATTTAGGCCGGACATTAATCTGTGTGAACAATATGTTAATTGCAGGCCACTTATCTCTTCTTCATCTTTTAGAAACAATTTTCGTGCCAGCTTTTTGAAGACTATAAATTACCAGATCTTTCTGTTATTGTCACATCTTTTATGGACCTTGTATTGATAGTACTTAGGCCTATGATACCAAATGGCCATAGATGTTTGATGACAAATCTTTTCTGGTATTAAGAGCAATAAGATGTCAATAGGCCTACATTAGTAAAATTTGAAAGAACAGCATAATCCATAGATAGATAGGCCTGCAGCATTTATCTAAATTTTACACACTGAGCACCAAAAGTACCAAACTGCCCCCCCCCCCCCAGCAGGTTGCTGTCATCAGTGTGAGTGTGACAAGCAGTGAGCCTTGCAGTGTGACGTTACGAGCTGATAGTTTCGCGCCCACTTCCCAGGTGGCGTCATGTTATGATGATTCCCATGGAGCCCTATGGTGGCGTCACATCTTGGGTACATAATCTTTGGATGTAGTCATGACCGCTTTTTTTAAGGGAAATGGAGTAACAACTTGGTCTGTTGAATTACGTCTAGAATTGAATATTAAATAACTTTTAATCGGCCAGTTTATTATTAGAATGCTGCTATTGCTGCAAAGTGGTACTTGTTGTGGAACTTTTTTTTGGCAGAGTCATAATTTTTCATGCCCAGGGAATTGTGAGTTGTCCCTGTTTGGCAGACAGCCATGCACGAGCACCCTCAATTCTCAGTATAAGCTTGTTAAGCTTGCCCTGACCAGTGACCACAACATACATTATTTGTGAAGTTGTAACAAAAAGATTAACTCTTCTTTGGCGTGACAGACATAATTAACTGTTTCAGATCTCTCAAAGCAATTGAATGAATGCTTTAGTGTTTCATTGTTGTCTGTTTGTTGTTTTAATTGGTTTCTTTGGAGAAAACCATAAACTATCATTTAAATCATGCTGGAAAAGGCTGTTAAAGGATTTGAAATCTTCAGAATTTTATGGTACTCATTGGCAGTGCATGTGCACTCAATGATTGTTTAATATTGTTGATTACAATTTGTTTATGTCTTGCTGGCAGTTCAGCTGTGCGTATTAGCACAAGTGATGAGGTCCCTCTACCTGGACATGCCCTGACCTACTTGAATATTAGTAGTAGATAACGCCCTCGTTTGTGACGATATGCAATTTATCCGAGGGCTTTAGCCCGAGGATTATTGCATATATAGAGCAAACAACAAACTTTGCCATATAGCCAGTATGCTGTCTTATAGTACAAGCGATACACATAAAAAACGTGGCGACAAACAGTTAAGTTTTCTGGGAGTTTAGACAGTTTTAGTAAATTTTAGCACATTTTTTACTAGAATTACCTAATCTTTTTATTGCTTAACATTTAATGCTTGTACTTATACTGGCTATGTTATATTGTAACTGAATTGGTTTCTTGTCCAAAATTTAAGATTTTTCGATTAAATAGGTCGCTTCGCCTAGAGCAAACGGCACCGAGTGTGTTGTGTTGTAATATCCTTTGTTATTACTTCAGGATTATTCACTCAATTTCTGCTTAAGACAAGAGTGGGTAGACAAAAGACTTCAATACAGACCATTTAACAATGAAAAGACACAGAGGATCAAGTTGGGGGACGATGTTCTGCAGAATGTATGGCTGCCTGATGTCTTCTTTCCTCACGAAAGAAGAGCTTCCTTCCATACCATCACCACACCCAACCGAATGATGTATCTCAGAGATAATGGGACAATCTGGTATGCCGTCAAGTAAGTCTGACACATCACATCATCTTGAGCAAAAAACTCTTGTAAAATACCTAAAATAAAAATTTCTTTTTTTAAAGGTTGATAATCTTTATCTTGTTTGACACGTATCCTTTTGATATTCAGATTGTCAAATAAAACCTAATATATGTTAATTCAAGATCATATATATATGAATCCCAAAAGTGATAGTTCAACCTCCCAAAACACAAAAACTTTGGGGGAGAAGGCACTTTCGATTAGATCTCCTGCTCTTTGGACTAAATTACCATCAGAAATAAAAAATTTGTCAGAATTTACCAACTTTAAATCAAAATTTAAGACTCTTCTTTTTGTATCATAACATACGATATGATACAATATGATTATACTTTATTGAATCATTGATAAATGAAACTCATTTGAAAACTTGTGAAAGCATAGAGCACGCAATCCAGGCAGCCTGCAATGCTGGCGCCACTTAGTTATCTAAGGATGATATAATATGTCGTACTGTGATTCCGCTTTTATCTCAGTCATTCATTCAATTGTTTTTATCTCAGTTGTGTTTACAAATTTTGGTGTAACTATTTATTTAAATTCTTCTTTTTTATCATGTGTTGAACTGTTGATGAAAACACATTGAGATGTTTATGTAATGCTAACAATAAATAATTAATTAAATTTAATTAAATTAACAGGAAATGAAAAAGCAAAAGAAACTGTTTATACCATGTCTTTAATTTGTCCACCATTTCTATATAGAATTCAATAGGATATTACACTTGCAACCAGTATATTTGCGTGCTTTTCAGAATTAATTTATTAAAGTCAAGACATTTTATTTTGGCAGTAAGTTTTTAGCCAATGAAACAATCCATGAGTAAGTCTGATGTTTAATTTTTGGTTTATTGGACTGAGTACACCATGACCAAGCATGATTTGGATTAAATATGTGTCCTCTAATCCTCCAGCTTCATCATACAGGCACTTACAATGTTAAATTTCTGCTGCTCTTCAACACATTTAGAGCTATTTTTAGCCTTCTGTTGTGACGTCATCAGCATTGTAGGCACTATGACATCACTGAAACAATGGTGACGTCACAACAGCAGCAATAGAAGAAAATGGCTTCTTGAGCTGTGTTGACAGCAATGCTATTCCAATGGGATTACCTCAAAACCAGGGCTACAACATGCCAATACTTCCAAATGTTTATGAAACTGCTTGGTCAAGGTGTCAGGAACAGGGGAGACAAGTATTTTTGTCAAGAGTAAGGTATGTTTTTAATTATCAGCCAAAAACTTACTGCCAAAAAAAAATGACTTGACTATAGTTCACTTTCAGGATTACAGCAACTTTATCATGCAATATGAGGCTACAGAGATACCCCTTTGACACACAGAAATGTGATCTGCTGTTTGAAAGTTGTGAGTATTAATTGTAGCCCTCCTTTTTGCTTCTAGCCAATTAGGGATGCACGGATATCCGGCAAGGTATCCGGTATCCAACTGGATATTGAATTTGCAGGATATCTGGTATCCGGCAGAATTAGGGTTTCAAAACCGGATAGCTTGGATACTCAAAAATAAGTGAAAAGCTAAGAAAAACTTTGATAAAAAATAAAAAGAATATCAGAAGAAAAGTCAAAAACATGATATTACCATCTTCAAAATTTTTATTCAGTTAAAGAACGTAAGAAAAAACATTCCATCAGAGGCACATCTCCCAGCCGGGCATGACATGTCTCGGCTCTCAGAAATTTATTTTTTAATCCACTGCGAAATTGACGCGAATGCTGATGGAAACTTCCTATTTCCCATGTTTACTATCTGGTTCAAACTATCCAGTTCCTATCCGGTATCCGGCAGTTGGTGTTGCCGGATTATCTGGTATCCGGCTATTTTCACTATCCGTGCATCACTATAGCCAATGTCCATTTTCCTGAATATTTTTGTGGGTCTGTAGATTCATATAATAATAATACTAAGTTTTCCTTTTCTCTAAACATCAAACAGTGTACACAGATAAAAATTACATGTAGAGACTTTCATCTGCTTATCAAGCAGACCTCCTCAGCACTGATGTGGTATTGCGGAGATGTGAAGCCGGAAAGAGTACATGAATATTGATATGACTAGGGCTGTCAATTAACAATTGAGTATTTTAGTACTTCTGTACCTACTCAAGTAGGTACTGTTTATTTATTATATGTGGAAGATTATGCATGTACCAATGATTTATAAAATTGAGTTTGATTTGTTATGAATATTTATTGCACGAGTTTACCCCAGATGTTGAAATGTAATTTCATGTAATCAAGATCACAACTTCAAATTTGACAGTACAATCAGTTACAATTGTTTGAATGTTAAAAATAGTGTATGATTCGTGATATTTCTTGCTCAGCTGACATGTGGCTCACACCAATGGGATGAACTTGTTTAACTCGGTATATCCGAGTCCGAAATTACTAATGTTCAATTTGCAGACTATACCATAAAACGGGGGTTACTTTGGCCGTTTCGGAGCACCAAATATCCTGGTATCTATATTGGTTTGAGAGATACAGGACACTGAATATTTTTCCTATCTGATGGCCAAAGTAGTACAGAATGGCCAAAGTGACCCTGTTTTAGTGTTTTACAGTACTCTAAATGTTTGGATTTAAGCAATATGTCATGTTACAGTAGACGAACTTCGAGTGCTTACAAATGACTGGTTTCAGAGTATCAATGAGGTCACTAAAGCTGTTGCTTCAATCTTTACCATTGAAACTGGTGGCTCTTTCACTGACTCATAGGACTTTTAATGACATGTATAGATGCAGCAGTGACCAACATCTGGCTCAGTGACGTGTATCAGAGCAATGCTAAGTGAATGGGCAGTAGAACAGTTGTCATATGAAGTGCAGTCACTGAGTCATAAATCTGACCCATTTGACAATAATCATTGCTCTCTTCATGAAAGATATGGTGTTGACACAGTCAGTCAACATGAAAGCTTATCCATCTGAATTGCGATAGTGAGTTATAAATCATGGCAGAAGTGCGACGGAATTATATGCATGCTTGTGTCTAAGCAGGGTTTTTGTGTATTATAAAATGTAGCAACCTGTTTGATGAACAAGGGAGCTACACAAGAAAGCCAGGGGCATCCCTCCATTGCATAGCTCGTTTACACTTGCCCTGCCAACAAGTTCAATAAAATTCTGAAGTATTCTAATCCTTCACAGCTTTTTCTGGCCTGAAATATCTATAGTTTAGATAATTGTTTGTGTTTTTCTTCAAAGAAATATTTGGAACAACAGACAACAATTAAACATTCAAACATAGATACAATTGCTTTGAATATCTCAAACTGTGAATTCTGTTTGTCACATCAGAGGAAGATTAATCTGTTTGTTATAACTTCGCTAAAGTGAAGCACTTGTGGTCAGGATGGCCAGGAGATCAGCTGGGGATCAGTAGCATTGACAGTGGTCAAGCTCTGTTGATTGCAGGCCTATTACTCAGAGAGACAGGAGTGAGGTCACTGGTGAATGCTATGACACCTGTCACACAACATGGTCTGTATGGGCTGTGAGTCAGTCACACGTGTATGAGGTATCAAAGTTATGGTCACTTAACATGGCAGGGATAGGGCTGTGATGTCAGTAACAGGCCTGAAGTGTATTGCATGTAAGCACTCGGAAGTTCGTCTACTGTAAATGAAAAAATACATTCTCAAAATGTATTTTCCAGTTGGATATACCATGGAGGACATCATCTTGAAGTGGTTGCCCAACCCCGTGGAGTTTGGCGAAAACATTCAGTTGTGTCAGTTTTCTATTGTTGATTATGGTCTGCAAGACTGTTCTCAAAGCTATATTGCAGGTAAAGACATATAAAATTTCTCAATTTTATATATAGCATCCTCTTATATTGATTTGAGCTTTATATCTTTCTTTTTTTTTCACCTATAAGTATCAAAACAACATTTATAGTTATATATCCAGGCCATTATCATCTGAAATTTCAAATTTTTTGTCCATATTTGAATGCAACGTGCCAATGTATACCTAATAACTTGGCACTCTCAAAACCTCTAATAAATGTCAAAACTTTTGACTGCGTGAATGGAATCGGACAAAATTCCCACATAATTATCTTCTACCCAAACAAACTCTTGTGGGTGAAGGAAATAAAATTATTCCAAATACTTATGGAGATAGATCAACAGGCCATTGCTTCCTAATAACTTTGCACTCTGTGTAATCTAAATGGTTGACTTACATTTCCCACCTCAATCCAGGGAGAGATCAGGCTGCATTAATTAATAGAGAGGTTTTGCTGCACGTATACAGGTCCCGTGAATGTGGGAGTTGCCATGACAACCATATTATTAGATAGCACTTCTACACGTACACGTCATACGTAACGTGTAGCAAAACCTCTCTAATGTCTATCCTGAATCATTACTACTATATAGAGCACTCTGGACCCCTTTGACCTTTTTGAACTCTGGACCATTGGCTAACTAGGTCAAAGGTCAAGACATAGCAATCCCGTACCGTAATAAGAACATTCACATTTCAGGTTCCTTTGCTTGCTTGAGGGTCACGTTTGTTCTGAAAAGAGAAATAGGATTCTACATGATCCAGATGTACGTTCCTTCAATTCTTATTGTGATCCTCTCTTGGGTTGGCTTTTGGATTTCAATAGATGCCGTTCCTGCACGTGTAAGTATCGGTAAGTGCGAAAAATTTATTATTTTATTTTTTCAGAGGGAGAACTCTCAGGTACTGCAATGCTGAGGAAGATGGCTGTCGGCAGTGACATAAAGTCCACACATGACGCTTCAACAGAACTAAAATCAGCTTGGATTTCGCGTGACTATGACAATCACTAAGAATATATTACAGTCTGTAAATTTCTTATGCAAAAGTTTGGGCTGTTCCACTGTTAAAATGACAATTGGTGAGTCATCATGCTGAAGATTTATCATGATCATATCAGGACTTTCAATATTAATTTGATTTAAAGAGGCTAATGCTGCTTGCTGGTGACAGTCAAACGAAAGTATTATACATTTGAATTTTACTATTAAATAAGTTATGACAAATCAAATAGACTTTTCTCGATCATGACTTATCAAACAATCCAATATGGTTCTCATGTTAAAAGCATGATGATGACACATCATTGGCTGTCATTAAAAAAAAAAGCTTTTTTTCACAGTGAAAGGTGTCCTTTCTTTTTGCATAACTAATGGACAGACTGTAATAAAATGTAAATTATTTCTTCTCATTTGCAGGTGTTACGACTGTTCTTACCATGACCAGCCAGTCAATTGGGTCTCAAGCTCAACTTCCGAAGGTGTCCTACATCAAAGCCATAGACGTGTGGATGTTTGTTTGTCTCTTCTTCGTCTTCGCCTCTCTGTTGGAGTTTGCTTTCGTTAATGTCCTCTATCGCAAGGAGATTTGTCAATCTGTTCATAAACGGCCGGAAACTCAAGATGAAGAAATCCCACTCGAGGAGGTTGATATTGTATTTTAATTATTTCGAGTGAAACGAAATGTTGGCAACTAATAGCAAAACTAATTCAAGCCCTACTTAAAGATCATAAAGTTGGATATATTGTCCGTGAGGTCCAGGATCGCATTACATAATCTGATGACTTAGTATTCTACTTACTGACGATGCTGCCAGTGGCTTGCTTAACCTTAACTCAATTTAAAGAACTCTGCAGTCTGCATATACCTGACTTAGTTGATCATATACTAGTGGATTTATTTGATGATTAACATTCATTGAACTTATAATTGCTTATTTGACCTCTCTTTTTCAGATAGCTGTTGTGACCAATGACGGGCAAGACTTAGAAGAATCAGAGAAGCGACCACAATGGTTCCGAACAGATCCTGACCGAAAACTCAAAGCATGCTACATTGACAATTTATCAAGGGGATTGTTCCCTATAGCCTTCATATCTTTTAATCTTATCTACTGGTTGGCTTGCATACTCGGCTAAATTATACATTACAGAAGTTTTGCTTAACTATTGAGACTACATCATACCATAAGGAAATAATTTTGTTCAAGGGAACAATTTGGTGGGGCCGGAGGGGGGCGGGGAGGGGGACCCCCCCACGATATTTTTAACCTCAAAGGAAAATGTCTCTTGCTTCTGATGTATATAACGTTCTTATATAATATTATATATATATATATATATATATATTTATTTATTCAAATGCTGGTTTAAAAAAAAAATCAACATGTAAATATAAATAAAATATCAATTTATACAAATATCACTTATCATTAATTTAACATAATTGGTATTTAAAGTAATTCATTGTCTTTTTGCCTATCAAGCAATCTCTAAGCTCTCTGACAACAGGCACATTAACAATGTCTGATTGTATCACGGAATATCATTGAGACCATCTTTTACAAAGCTTGAATTACTTCCCATAATAGGGAATATATTTACGAAATTACAGTAGTATTATTTATTGAACGAATATACCGAAATTTAGCATAATTCAACCTGGGCTAAGGTGCCTTCATTGAAGGAATAAGAGAAATCATTCACCGAAGCAACAGAAAACTTCGAAGTATCTCTTATGTACTGTATTTCTGCGGTCCATTGGCATTCGAAAATTACAATGAAAATGGAGGTTTTAACAAGCTCTATGATTTGAATTTCATTCGTAGATTTGACAAAATTCATGAAAAACCCTTCATGACATCAGAAATCACTGGGCAGGTCCGGATCGGCACTAGATTGTCCTGTCCAGCACTGGACCAGTTTTTTGTAGGCGGCCCGGTATTTTGGCGGTCCAGTGCTGAACCGTGGACTCGACTGGTACAAGGCGGTGCGGTCTGCATCACTACAGACAAGATCAAAATGGGTCCTATTCACTTGTCAATTTCAGTACCTTAGTCATATATCGATGGTGAAAGTGCAAAACCTTGTATGTCAAAAAAAGCTGTTTTTCAGAAATTGAAAAAAAACTATCAAGCATCTTTTTTTATGGTTATGTTTATTAATATGTGAGTTATGGTCACCCTAATATTCGCGTAGCGACGGACGGCGAAGCCTCCCGTCGTGTCAGCGAGCTTAGCTTAACAACAGCTCATAATAAATTTTGAATCTGTCAATGGAGTAAGAATGAAGGACTGCCTGTACCTGCAATGGAGTTGGTCCCTGATTAAACAGTTAGTTTCGGTAAAAGTAAACATCCCTGAATTTCTCTTGCAATACTGCAGTAGTGTCTGAAAAATTCCATTTGGTTCTTAACTATCCTATTCTGTTTTAAAAATTTCATTTTTATGCTCATTTATGTCGTCTGCATGAAAAAAGCTTATTTTGCTAACAGGTGTCGCCACCGGTGTAGCATCATGCTTGCAGTGCCACACCCAGGGAAAATGACTGAACTATCAGCAGCCTGCTTGTGAGCAGTGATGTGTGAAGTTTATTTGAGGTGTGAATTTTAAAAGCTGATTGCTATTACTGTACTTAAATAGCATCAATTAATTTAGGCCCAACTGATTGTGTTCTTGTTTATCATTATTATACCTCGACCATGAAAGCAGAGCTGTCATTGGCTGAGAGCTGGTCACATGTCAGTCATTATTTTAATATATTGACCAGGACTATTGCCCTCCAAAATTTGCTTTCCGAAAAAAAAAAAAAAATTTCAGAATTTTTTTTTTTTCCGAAATTTTTTTTTTCCGAAATTTTTTTTTTCCGAATTTTTTTTTCCGAATTTTTTTTTTCGAAATTTTTTTGTCCCAATTTTTTTTTCCAAAATTTGTTTTTTCTAAAATTTTCTTTCCCTAAATGTTTTTTTTCAACATTTTTCTTTCAAAATTTTCCATACATTTGCAATAGTGCAGGAAAATTATAAAATTAGGGCATTAATTAGTAAAGACCAAAAAAAACTCATCAAAACTAGTAATAATAGTGCAATGTAGGCTATGCGTCTGCTTATCTACTCTCCTGTGTGAAAGGAAAACTATTTCCCTCGGCCTTCGGCCTCGTGAAATAGTTTTCACTTACACACCCTCGAGGGAAATAGATTTGACTAATGCCCTCGAAATCAGACAATATTTGTATACTATAATACGGTTTCAAAATAAGAACAGTTAATTTGAGCTTCGCGAATCTATGGCATTGCCATCTACATATTATGTAGAAATTGACGCTCTGTTCTAGCATAATTTTTGTCAGAGGTCGTTGAACCCTTGCATTAAAAAAAAAGTGCTAAACCTTGTAACTCGATCATTTATCACATTTTAAAGCAACTTGCAGCATTGAATATACTTTCAATCTATGTGTATGCAGAAAAAATTATAATTTGACAGATTACAATTACAAATTTTATTGAGTGGCTACAATGGCAAGAAAGAGGAAAATGACAATTTTTTCAAATTTTCGTGCACACTCATTTTCAATAGCCTACATCACTAAAACAAATATAGGAAGGTAAAACATTTTTAATTAGGAAATTTTCTGTGAGTCATAAAAAAGTAACACAGTAATTGTTTTTCAAAAATGTCGAAATATCTCAAAATATGCTCTTCAAAGTTCTCATTTGACTTACAAGGTTTTGCACTTTCACTTTTTTAAACAAATCAACATACAAGGTTTGGTGAAATCATTCTGTTACAGCTTCCAAAAATAGCAAACTGGCAAGGTGACCAATTGACAACATGTATTGGATATATTGAAATAGTCATTCCACCCAAAATATACATCATGTTTATAACATCAAATTGTCCTTTTCAGTCACCCACTGTGGCGAGCTGACTCATATTTTAATGTTAATGTTTGTTTCTTTATATTGTCTGTGGTCTACATTTGTTGCAGAAAAATGTTTGTGGTTTTCAACGCTGTTTCCTTCAGTTGATCTGTTATATGGCTGTCTGAACAGTTTTTAATTTCATGTAAGTAAAAAGAAATAACAACATGCAGAATGGTATTACCATCGCAATCGGCAGCTTTCACGTCACACATGCGTGATTCTGTGATCATCTTTGCCAACTGATAATTATACCTGATGCACTGTCCAGTTAAGAATGAACGTAAGCCGGAAGTGTTCCGATATTTCACTTTGAAAAGGATATTAATCACTGGTGAAAAGTAGCCACTAACTTGTGATGACACTTTTGGACACCGATGTAAGAGTTCCTCCAGCAGGACCTTTGCAATTCTGTACTTCGTTCCACTTTTGCATTCTTGGTCATTTGCTGTGTCATTCTCTTGGTCATTTGTGTCACTTCTCTTGATTAAGTGCATGATCACTCCTCCAGTGATAACCAAAGTTTGTTCCATTGCACTTATTAATTCATGAATGCAACTCGGTTGTCTCTCGTGTCTCATCAGCCTGGTTTGTATGATACAACAACTTTCAATTGCAACCAGTACAAACCTCACCAGGACATCATTTGACAGAGGCCACCCATGACATAGAGCAGTCCTCAGTGATGGTACTTCCACGATCATCAATTCTGTGAAGTGCAGGTATTTTTCAAAATAGGTAATGCGGTCAAGCAAGCGTCGCATCATTGAATTTCCAAGCCTTGAATCAACTGAAAAATATCAAAATGATTAACAATGCAATGCAAACGAATCAATAATGCTATTTCGGGATGTCCATGAAACCTGTGGTCAAATAAACACTTGAAAACATTATCACATTCACTTAAGAATGAACATACCTGCACACAATATTTGTGAATGAAATAACTTATTGACTGTAATATTATATCGAGCTCTTTGAATTTTCTCAAAAAATACACTTTTAGCTTTATGCAGCAAGTAATATTTTATGCTTTTGAAAAATTTATGTCATTAATATGTTAAGAAGTCTGATCAAATCCTAGAAGTTGCAAAGATCTAAAATAATAATATTATCATGGAATTTTTATTTCACTTGAAGTGTTATACATTTAAAACAATATCATTTTGACAAAATGCTTGTAAATATTGGCAATCAAATATTTTGTTTTTTTTCTTCATACAGAAGACAGCCATGAATGAATAGCATTTAAATATGCAAATATTACTTTTTTAAAGATTGTGTAGATTCAAGCTCAAAAATACACCATAAGGTGGTCTGAGCGTTAAAGGAAGAAGAAGAAGAAGCAGAAGAAGAAGTACTCGTGAAAATAATGTTAACGCAATCAATGATTCATTATAACCGACTGAGATAAACAGTTTTAAAAGTCTTCGGCTGGTGGTTTGCATATTTTTATTTGTCGTTACTTACGTTTAGTTATGTGGTCTGACGGAATGTTAAAGTTCTTTTCAATGCTGATGCGTTCTCTGGCTATAAGACAGGGTATTAGAAGTTGGCTGAACTCAGAGCCATACTCATAGCCATACTCTTCCAACTGTTCCATTGTCTCCCATTCTCTTTGGAAACCATAACATTCAAGAGGAGGTTGAACTTTCTTTGGAATACCATGTTCTTCTCTCAGAAGTGTTGCCTCTCGCAACGTTTCTAGCGGATGGGGAGCAAGTGTTGCATCTCGAAACATTAATAGCGGATGGGGGGCATTTATGGCGACACATTCATAAGCTTGAATGATCTGTTCCATCGGAAAACTATATTTGTCAATGAGAGTCTTTGTCAGTCGATAATCTTTTGTAGCTGCGTAGTCCAACGCTGTTAAACCAACTTTATCTTTGAGATAAACATCAGCTCCTTTCCTGAGCAGCATCTCTGCAAAATATCTGCTTCCATTTTGAGCAGCGTAGTGTAAAGGAGCTTTTCCATGGTGATCACAGATGTTCACATCAGCTCCATGATCTAGTAGTACTTTCATTGACAATGTTTGGGGATTCTGGTACATGTCTTGGTCGCTCCAATCGCCACTCATACAAATGAAGTGCAGTGCTGTTTGTCCTATTGCCGTTCTTTGGTTGACATCTGCTCCGGCTGATAACAGTGCCTTCATATTCTTCGCTTTTCCAAAAATGTCAGTAGCAGTAGCAGCTGCAGAAAGTGGAAAAACATCATCTAAAGCACCAAATTCTGCCTCACTAGACCAATGTTTTAATGGCCTGATCGCTCCATCTGAAATCCAGCGTGGATGGATGTTTCCAGTGGCCGAGACATCTGCTCCATTTTTCAAAAGAACTTCGACAGTGTAATGGAAGCCTGCAATAAATATAAATACTTTTTTACAATCGGGTATATATTGCTGTTCAATATGGTGAATGACGGTGAACAGATTTATCTACATGTAGAATTGGCATTGAACAAATCCTGAAATGATATTGTTTTTATCATTGATTCTGCACAACTTGCCCAAGAGGAGATTTCCATGAATGATTTTATTAAAACGTTAAATTCACAATGATGGTATAAACGTAGTACCAATTTATTACGTGCCAATGTTGTTTTGCTGTCTCTCCAAAGGTGTGTCGTTTTATTTACAGCCTGCCACTTTGATATTATAACAAAACAACCCAAGTCAGGGTCACTGAGTAACAATATCACAAGCTGTTGTGTGAATTAATTAATAGTGATATTAATTCACACGACAGCGAGTGATATTGTACGAAGTGCCCTGACACGTGGTTGTTTTGTTTTTATCACCTGGTTTTACCTTAAATTTTGAGTTATAAAGAGGGACTATTTTCTTCCATTACAAAAATGTTACGTCACCATGGAGCAACAATGAATATGACGTCACAATCCTATTGTTTTGGCCTTTGTTTGGTTTGTGACGTCATCAGGCAGCCAAAATGCTGGTGATGTCATAACTATTGTTAAAAAATATCGCCCTTGAAGGGTGGTATTTTTTACCATATCCTAGGCCCTAATATTTCGACTGTAAACAGTGATATTCACAGCCAACCAGGTGATAAATTATTAACTGCTGGGACAAACAAATCCTCCATGAAAATGACCCACTTTCTTGTTCAGGATTTTTATCAAAATGGTAGATAAAATCAAGAGTTGTCAACATGTTGTAGAAAATTCACATTTGAACATTTCATGTCACACAATCATCCTCTTCACTGTTCATCGTGCCAGCTTGGTCTTTTTAAGTAGGATTGTGGAGAGGTTAGATCAAGAACATAGATAAAAAAATCAATCAGATATGTACCATTGTTTTTACATTGCGTCAAACAGATATCCATAAGCAGTTTTTCATAAATGAGGACATCTTACACTATAGTAAACAAGTAAAGTACCCTTAAAAAGGGTACTGTATCGATCTTATCATGAACCTGAGGGAATGTGGCATGTAAGTAAAGGTTTTAATATCTTAAAGTAGGTATTAATATTAAATAAATGTCCATGAAGGATACTTCCAAGCCCTTTGTTTCATGCATAGCTTAATCAACCAGTTAAAAAAATTTGGCCCATACTTCAGTTATTAGGCCTGCCTGCAGCAGGGCTTATGTGACGAGTCAAGCTCTCTCTATCTGTATGACGCTGTGCACAAGATCCTGTTAAAACTATGTACTGTATGAATCTGATTCTTTGTAGTATTCTTACTTGTGGGTCATTGAAGGCTCTTTTCGAATTTGGCTGGTCTCCGTCACTTATTTGGTTATTTAATTGAAAATATACCTGTACCATTCTGCACAGTGTCCATTTTTCGCGCCATTATTTACAGCAAGTGTTTACAGATTTATTAATAAAGGAGAGAAAGAAGGAAAGAAAAAAGGAAATAAAGTAGGAAAGAAAGAAGGAAAGAAAGAAAGAAGGGAAGAAAGAAGGGAAATGCATTTACCAAACACCAGCTTGATTAACAATTTATTAGAGTAGAAGTTAGGGGACATATTGATAAAAAGTCAGATAGGTACCTCAGTAAATTTATAGATACGATTCTCACTTATACAATACATAGGTATCGAATGATTAGATAGATAGATATATACATAGATAGACAGAAACATAGATAGACAGACAGACAGACAGACAGACAGATAGATAGATAGATAGATAGATAGATAGATAGATAGATAGATAGATAGATAGATAGATAGATAGATAGATAGATAGATAGATAGGTCTAGGCCTCGGCAGGCCTACGTATACACTCTCTGAGTGTTCGTTCTTGTTTAAATTAATTGAAGTTGAAAAAAAAAGTTTATTTTTTCAAAATGTATTGAATTGTTTTGAAGTAGGACAAATTATATTTGGCGGATTTTGGCCTAAATTGTCAAGAGCCATTTTGATTGAAATGTGTAAGAAAAAAAAAGAAGATATACAGTAAAAAAAATGGCAGGTCATAGATACACCCACACAGGAAGGAGTTGGAATCGTCTCTTCAAGACAAATCCAATGATACCAAATATATGGGTGCAAAGTCAGCGGCGGCTGGCTCGAATCACAACTGACGACTTGGATTATCATTGACAATTTTGACATGACTTGACTTTGAACAGCAGTGACTGGTGGCGGCGGTTTTTGTCGACGGCTCCGCCGCTCTGGGGTCTAGCTATGTTGCCTATGTTAGTACATACTATCATCTTCTATTCATTCAGATTATATCAAATGTACAATTGATGCTTCAATTGATATACAAAATAACAAGAAATGTTTCCATTCATACAGAAAAATGACTGTCATTCTATTTTATAAGCCAAGTTCTACAAGTCATTATTACAAAATCAAGAATGTGCGTCTGATCTTAGTATTGTCCTGAATTTCAAACTTGAAAGATCTTTACACCCACCTGTTCTGCACGCCTCTATCAGAGGTGTTGATACTTCTTGTGTGGTGTCATCAATCCTTTTAAGATTGATCAATCCTGGATGATCCGACAAAATGCGTTCCAGTAACGCTATACGATTGGATTTAATTGCGTCAAAAAACTGATTCTGCATGTTTAGTTCTTCAGAGGATCCTTTAGCAATGGACAAAAAAGGTATTCCACATTGAGAAACTGTATCTTATCAGTTTTGGCTTACTTGCTTATCTCGGACAAATGGTACATGTGTGTCTCAACTGTCTCATTGTCAATTTTACATAATTTGATACTTTTGTAATGATAGCTCCTCTAAAATGTACCATTGCTCAGTGGGGTTTTTTTGATTGACTATTCCACACATTTATAAAACCTACTAGGGGCCGATTTCACCAACATGGTTTTCATAGTTAGACGCGGTCTTGACAGCCTTAAACCTGGTTTAGTGAAGTCCATTTCACCAACAGAGTTTCAGTCTATATACTTTTCAAGGTTCAGTGGTTGACAAATATTGTTAGATAACTTACAGATTAGTGATCTCAAACTGTTACATTGGTTCCCTTTGAGGCTGAACAGAAAAAACATGAGGGGAGGGGGGGGGGTCTGTACTTTTGATGAAAATAATTGGTTCAGCACATGACACAGAAAAATAACAGTTTGCTCAGCACATAAAAAAAAGAAGTTTGTTTCCACCCAGGCACTCAGCACAGCCTTCAGTGAATAGGTCAGACACACCTCCAAAGCTGGCCGATGAACAAGCTTTCACACATGTTATGCAAATGAGGCCAGTTTCATTATTTCACATATTTCGGCATATCATGGAGCAAAGATTCGTATAGATCTCAAAATGAACTGGTAAAACAAAAAAATTGCAACATGAAGCTAAAACTTCGGGCCAGTAATCAAATATTTTTGAAATTTATGCAAAAAAGTCTGCAATCAGATACCTCAGCTCCAAAACTTGACTTTTTGTCACATTTTGCTCATTTGTGGGAAATCTCAATTACCATCTTTGAACTCATTTTGGTACAGGTAGAGCAGGTTAGTAAAGGCCAACACCTTGAATGTCTTCTTAAATATGATAAAAAGGTTAATATATGAAATTTGATGTTTGTGCAAGAGACTAGATACTTTGAGAATACAGTTGCAGCATAATTATGTTGTTGTGTTTTTGGTTGCTTGATAGCAATGATAGGTTTGTTAATGGGAAAGGGGGAAGTTTTGAACTTCGTTTTTTTTTTTCACCAAGACTGGGTAGGCAATTATCTATTTTAAAAATATCCAAGCCCCTCCCTCTTCTGTGTAGCCATATCTCTGCCTTTGTTTGGGAAATTGAGACATTGTGTTTGTAACAGCTGATCTGTTCACTCAATATGTGTAAACTTTCACTGAACTGAAATTCCTTGATCTTGCTCTGCTTGACTGACCTGGCTCTTCTCCTAATTACATGTCGGTGAAATCAGCCCAAAGTTTGTGTACCAGGGCTGTATCAAGACAAAAACATCACCCTTCAGCCAAGAACTTGGTATAGTGAATGTGGTAGAAAAACAAGACTATTTACAATGGAATTGTCTCATTCACAGTCTTATAACCTATAGACGACATATAGGCTATATATGTACCAAATTTAATTGATGTAAATGCACTATGTTCACTGAAGGTGAGTGAGTGAGTGAGTGAGTTTGTGTTTTACGTCTCATCAGCACCTGATTGGGCTATTTAGAGACATACTTGATTTGTGGTCATGTTGAGTTAGTCATCTCATCTTGGTTAATCATATCATTGTATAACATGCTGCCATCTGGCAGGAGATACAGCTCCATCAAATGTAGAACTTCCAGATATTCAAGCTCATTTGTTCCATCGAGCGTAAGACTACTAAATGATTTAAGAGTAAATCTTATACAAAATTAATTAATAATCATCACATCTTTCTTTTGTATAAATGTTGTATGAATCTCTGTGTGATTGTGAATGTTTGAATGATGCCTTGAGTGAATGTCTCTGACCAAGATTGTACATGCCAAGTTTCATGTTCCACATGATTAAATAAAGTATTTATTATTATTATTATTGGTTGGTGGCATCGAGATCTTTGAGGTGTCACTTTGACAGGTACATCCGCAATAATTTTCAATTCAAGAAGTTTCCTTGCCTGAGCGGCATTAATGGCTTGTATCAATAAATTACCGTCAGGCTGTCGATCGACTGAGTGTGGTTTTCCAAATTTCTTCAGCATTGTTGTGTAGCTAACAAATGGTGATACATCCTTCAGTCTTCCATCTTTGGACTTGATGTGAAATTTGAGACCAGTGGGGAGTTCTTTTTTGCTGTTGGTGAGTGTCGTTTTACTCTTATCTTTGTGAGGTAGCAATCCGATTGTTGAGCTTTTTTGTTTTGTTGTCTTGGGTGGTGTCTTGTTATCTGGAGTAACATCTTTTTCCTTTGGTAGGTTGAGGGACTTCTCAGTCCCTTGGGCAACAGAAGAGAAAATTTGACGTTGATGGATCATCTTCTTCGGTGATTCAGGGGAGTTCACAGGTTCTTCCTTGCTTGGCCGGTCTGGTGGTCGAGGCGGTGAAGGTGTTTTCATTAAGACATCTGTGAAGAGGTTCCTGTCCAGATGAATCTTTCTCTGTGGTGATGAATGAAGAGCTGGTCTTGGGTAATCTGCTTCTAGGCAAGGTTTGTCCGGGTCCTGTTCTACAAGGCGTTTGGCTTCGGGAAAGGATAGTCGTCTTTCAGTTCGTAGTTGTAGAATTTCTTTTTCCTTCTTGAAGACTTTGCAATTGTGGCTAAAGGCAGGATGGTTCCCTGAACAGTTGACACAATGTGAAAGTTTAGAGCAAGGTTTATCGTGGGTGTGTGCATGACCATGGTCACCACAATTGGCACAAATTGTTGGCCTGATGCATGTACGACTAAAATGGCCATACATTTGGCAGTTGAAACAGCGTTTTGGATGAGGAAAGTATGGAGAGACTCTGCACCATTCAAAGGCTACAGGTACTTTCTTCGGTAATCTTTCGTCTTTGAATGTTAGCAACAGTAACTCATAACCATTCTTGTGAGCAAGACGTTTGAATTTTTCAATGCCGTATTTGTGAAACCAATTTGTAAGTTCATTGTCTGAGCAGGTCTTACTTTCTTTGGAGAAAATAATGCCTTTGCCTGATCTTTGAAAAGGTTCAATGACGACTTTGGTATTGGCTATCTCATGGGTGCCGGTCAATTTGTCTTGTTGGTCAGAGGTCGCAGGTTTAAGAAGGAATGTGCCATTGGTTTGGCGTCTCAGGCTATCTGCAATTGTTGTGTCGCAAAGGTCTGCAATTTTTTCGTAGATAGCAACAGATGATAGGTCTTCCAGTGATTGTGTGACACCTTTTATAACAAGCAAATTTTCAGTCTTTGACAGATGTGGGGGGCGGTCAGGGTCAGTCAAGTCATCCGGAGATGTCCTTGTCCATTGAGATCTTGGTAGTCCAGTCGCAAATTTTTCGATCTCAGCCTGGTTTCCCGCTGAGGGACGCGCACCTTGGTAACCCGGTTGACGTACGATCCGGTTTGGAATCATGGTAAATGACATGTTCATTGATATTCCCCTGTAAGGTAGGGGACACACCGTGCATGCGCACTGTCTCATGTTGGCCACTAAGGATAGAGGTCTTCACCTTAGTGTTACCACCCACCGCCACGAGGAGGCCCGAGACCTGCGGGGGCGTTCACTGAAGGTAAAAATCAACGGGGGTAGTGCATACTAATAATGGATGATCCAGGCCTTTTAAAATGTTGTTTATGAATGCACTCTAATAAGCAAATCAAGAGGAAGAAAAGGGCAATTCTGTGAAGAATGATTGAAACAGGTGTCCAATGCAGGTCCAGGTCACCTGGTCTGAGCTGGAATCGGAACAAATGTGTAGAATTGATGGGGGAAGAGTTGGCAGGGCTGTTGAAAGTGCTGGACAAAGGAGGACAGGCTGAGTGGGCGAATGTGCCACTAGGGTAACAGCCTTATTTAGATAGATAGATAGGTATGCTATTCATAATTTCATATATCATGCAGGAAAAAAAAATTTATGGTTCTTGATCATGTTGATGAAGGTATTAATCGTGAAACTAGAAAGTAAGTTTAAATACCGCTTTTGAGATAGTAGGGGCCCGCTAATGATTTTTCCTGGGGGCCCACAATGACACCCTTTTCTAAAAATATCAGCCAATCACAACTCAGTGACCACCATCTGTTTTGATCATTTCTAAATAAATATCAGTATGTAAAGAAACATCATGACAATCATAAAGAATAGATAGTCATATGTTATTGGTCTTGAGCTTTTTAATGCTTTTTACCAGACTATTCTAGGTTTTGGTTGCTGAGAATGAGATATTCAAAAACAAGTTATAAGTTTTACATTTTTGCACATTAAAAGTGGCTTCGAATACTTTTCATGACATCGGACAAAGATTTCAGTGGTTCAACTTTCTATTCCAAAGTTATTGGCAAGAGCGAGAGGTTCACTAAAACAAAACAAAATACAAATAATTAATGTATGTATACAAAATAATAATAATTAATAACCATTAACCGATAATATACTCTAAGTTTTAAGAATATTTTAAGAATGAATTCTCATTTTAAGATTTAAGATCATTTAGGATATATTCTATTAATTGATACTTTAAGAATAATTACTCAAATAAGAAATATCTTAAGAATGAATGAGTTGTGATTTAAACCTGATCAGCACCAGTGAGGGCTATTTATAGGCATAAAACATCTTAAGAAGTAAGGTAAGTAACTTAGAAGTAAAGTAAGTAACTTAATATTAAAGTAACATATAAGATAGCCTAAGCATAAGATTACTTGAACTGTAAGTGTTACAAGTTTTATGAAATACACAAAATAATGGTAAAATAAGAATTAACACCACAAAAGTAAATCAACTATAAAAAATAAAAGTAAATTAGTCTTACAGCTATTAATAACCTTGGGGTTTAAGAATTGTCCAACATCAGAAGCTGGGCTGTTTCAGTCCCTAGAAGAATTGACAAACAACTGTCAGAATGTTTGAATTTAAACTGATCACAGCAAAGCAATAAAACTTTCAAACATTGATAGGACAATCAAGTAATGCATAGAAACATCAGTATGTACAACATATTTAAGTAATTGATATCATAATAATTCTACAGCATAAATGTACAATGATAATATACAATTAGAGAAATAATGTTAACTTACATTATGAAATGTTTCTAGTTTAAGACTTCAGAGAGAGATGGTTTCTCTTTAAACTCTGTTCAGCAAGTGATTTTAGATAGGAAACACACAACAAACACAACACTTAGTGGATGTTTTTACAGTTTCAAAACAGCAAACTGACACATACTACTACATTCTCCCTCTGTGTTTCAATAACAATTTATGAGAGCTTGCATGTGTTGACATCTGGTGTCAATCACTGATGCAATGATGGATGTATATAGGCATACCATCACAACACTCATTATCCCTGTACTGCCATACCTCAATAAGAAGTTAGTTTTTTTAAAAGCTGTTTTAAAAGCTGTGCGTTTTTAAGTGTGAGCCGTGTATTATACTTTCGATGACAGTGCTCCCTTGGTCCCCGCTTGACGTGGGGGATCCTTGATGGCTTAGCCCAATTCCACATCTTTAATTCAATATCGTAACATAATATCATGACCCTTTTACAGTCTCCGGGTCCCTCAATGATCCTGTTTCTTATATCTCCTATAATATGTTTCTTGTCAAGAAAGAATAGTGTGATACACTGTGATAAGTGAATGAGGTCATTTGCACTGAGGATTGACTCAATGATAAGATATCATCATCATAGATTATATCAAAGTTTAGATATTTAGTCAGGTAACTGCCATACAAGTTACGTAACTGGGTATACGGTGTAGGATGGAAGCCATACAAGATGAATTGTTTCAGTCAATTAAGAATTACAACTCTGATGAGGTCAAGCGCATTTTGTTGGATCATCCTGAATTGGCAAATATGAAAAGGATCGGAGACTGGGACCAAGAGTTGTCAACACCATTGATAGAGGCGTGCAGGGCTGGTATGTGTCATTTATTTCATGAATGCATGAAAAGTAACTGGGGCAAAACAATTTAGAATTGAACTTGTATGTACAATTTGAGTTCAGAATCGTAATCAACAGTTTTCATTCTGATGATATTGCGACGCTTTTCTGTGATATCTCCAACAGTAATAACACTATTTGGATTTCCTTCACACATAATGATAAATGTACCATGGAGCCAATATTCTGTCAGTTTTGTCCAATTCCATTGGCTCAGTTGGGAGTTATGCTATAAGTCTAGGTTATGAAGTTTTCCCAATTAGTACGCAAATTCTTGGAAAAGCATCCGTTGCCACTCAAACTGATCTGAAAATGCCATCAAAATATACCCCTTAAAGGAATGTACAACCATAATTTTAAACATGGATGCATTCATATCCAAGAAATCAAGTCCCCTGCATTGAAATAAATTCCACTGAAAGTACATGACAGTTTTATTGCAATGAAATGCCTATGTTAGCGAGACAGAATGCAAAATCATAATCAAAGTCATTCCCCACTTTCCTTTGGATTAGAACTCTCCTGTAAACCAATGACAATCAAGTTGTACCTATGTTTTTCTTGAAATGAATTGAGCTCATCCAATTGCCAATGCTATTCGATTGGAATCATGAATGTGAGTTTTGATTTGATGTCATAGGGGGAACGGGGGCACATTGGGACGCTTTTAACATCTACTAATGTTGCTCAATGCTGAAAGCACTGAAGAACTCAGAAGTTTGCATGAATATCACCAATACTATTGAGATTAAATGCAAGGCATAATAAACTAGACTGCACCTACCCTTTTGCAGCCAGAGAGTCGTAAAAATGACTGTCCCAATGTGCCCCGACTAAAACAGCCGGGGCACATTGGGACATCAATAAAAA
Organism: Platynereis dumerilii; assembly: GCA_026936325.1. Taxonomy (NCBI): domain Eukaryota; kingdom Metazoa; phylum Annelida; class Polychaeta; order Phyllodocida; family Nereididae; genus Platynereis; species Platynereis dumerilii. Next base: position 50,537,913 of record JAPTHN010000009.1, read on the forward strand.
AATCATTTTAACACTCCACATGAAATAGATATCACATATAAGTAGTGCGTAAGATAATATACAGTGCATTAACACTTTGTAGTGCCAATAGTTCATAGCTTTAAACAGTTTTAAACATTTAACATAAACTGTCCTGGGTGCGGACATCTATGTAAGTAACACACAGTGCTTTGCGACAAATTTGTTCACAGAGCATGGTAATCCACTATATATGATCATCAGTTGACAATGGCCCTGATTGACAAATACACTTTCTCCAAGAAAGAAGTCATAGAAGCTTATGAATGCATAGCTCTGCACGCTCCTTCTCCATTAGAAATGTTACGAAAAGCCACTCTTCTGAGGGAAGTTCATGAGATTAGAAAAATAGTTCTACCTCCACTTGAATGTTACTATTTTGAAAAAGAATCGGAAACAATTGAGGAGCTTGAGAAATATGAAGTCAAAGGAATTCCACTTAAATTGCCATGTTTATTAGCCAGGGGACGGCTTAGCTTCGAAAAAAAGATTGATATGGTGCATGGTACCGATAAAATTTTCGAAGACGAGTCTCATGAACATTTTAATTCACTTTTGAGGCATCAGCTGGACCAATTTACCGACATAGGAAATTATTTATATTTTGCTGATAATATGATCATGGGAGATGTCTCTCTGAGGAGCGCAGTGTATAACAAAGAAATCTTGTCGACTGATGTTCTAGTGAAGTTCGCACTGGTTGCTATTGACAGTTGTTGCGTCATTCAAAATGAACTTGATATTGAAAGAAAACCGAGCTGTGTTCAAGAATTGATCAGTGCAATGAAACAAATTGTGTTAACGACAAGAGCCCTAATCTTGCACCAGATGAGAAGAACCTTTGAAAGTAGTGACCAGAGGCTAGATCTGGAAAATTACCAAGGAGAATTCAATTACGGAACTGCCAAGATCGTCTTAAAAGAGCTCCTAAGTCGGTGCCCCATATTGTTAGTACCTTATTTTGCACATGAAGAGCCAATAATGAATATCATTTTCGGTGTGAACAAACCCGTACTTTTCCCACAATCAACCATACAGTGCATCCGGTACAATTACCAATTTGTGAAGATGATTATTGCATCCAAGTGCGACTTGAATGCTACTGATGACCAAGGCAATACCCTTCTACATTTGGTGATTTCTGAAGTTGTCCAAGATGTGAACTACTTCCGTACACACTACAGGGACCATATCGCAATTCTCACTGACACTGCAGTAGACATTTTCAAACTTTTACTTGACAACGGATCCTACCCTCATGCTAAGAACAAACAAGGAAGATGTCCTGGAGATGTGCTACAGGATCTTAAGCTTAATCCATATAATCCACAAAATCTCATCACTCATTACGAAGATATACTGGTTGAGTATGACTGCAAAATGACATTGAAATACATGGCTGCAATGAAGATTGTTGATTCTGAGATTCCTTACAAGGATCGGTTGCCAATATCTCTGGTCAAATTTGTTGATTTACATTGAAGTCACTCTGCAGTCAAATGCAACTGTCTCTTGGCTATCACTCCTGATGATATCACAATGTTTTAAATGTCCAGATATCAGTATGAGTACTGACTGTGATTTGCTCAAGACATAGGATTTGAACCAGTTTAAAGTTGAGTCGTCAACACCATATACCTGTATCTCTCAGCCTTTTCAAAAGAATGTCATGGTCAATTGCGTTTAAAAAAAGACTCCAGAAGATTTAATAAGACCAGCATTGCCAATTGATTTGGTTCATATTCAGTCGGAGTTAGGTATGGGTCAAAGTCATTGATAACTAAGTGAAACACAAGTCCAAAAAATCATAGGGAAGGGTGGTTCACTTACTTATCAAAGACTTTGACCCATATACCTAAAGTTCTCTGACTACAGCGAAGAAAATTGGCTGCCATTGACATCCCACATGCCTCATATATCAGCCTTTATGACCCAATATATTTTCCTCTCATCGGATGAGAATTCATGCATCCACAAGCAGTTTGGCCGAGGATGTTTTGCATGGATGCAATCATAGAAATACATAGAACGGGCATGAGGCCCTTGCAGATGAAGCAACCAAATCCACCATCTTGGAACTGCCCTGTATCCTGGCACAATGTAACCTTGATGTCACCAATAACAGTGATGTCACTTACAACAGTGGCATGACATACATCATAATTAGTCTATTGTGATGTCATGTCTCAGGGCAGTTCCAATATGGCGGATTTGGTGACCTCATCTTGAGGTGGCATCTCACAGCCTCATGTCTGTTCCATGTATTTCTATCGATGCAATGGCACAATATTATGCGTTTCACTTATTTACAGGCGGCGCTGTATATCATATCCTGCCAATGCTGAGACTAAGTAACCTTACAATGATACAGCAATCTACTTGTAGTTAGAGTCAGAGTATGTAAGCCAGCCAGTAGGTAAGAGTAAAAGAAAGGAAGGCCAATGGGAATAGTTTCCTTGATAGTTTGTCAATGTTGCGAGCTCTAATTTTGCTGCCACGATATTTTCTCAATGATCGCATTCGGCTCCGTAACTCCTTAGGGTCTTGACGATTATGAGACAAAACATTTATCTGAAAAAAAAAAAAAGTCAAGTAATTAGTCATAACATAACAAAAAACATAAGAAATGATATACATGTAGTATTTAATAGGTCTGCTGCATTATAAAATGCATGACTCTTTAAAATGTTTATATAAACCTCATTTTTAACTATAATATCACAGCGAAATATTTGAATGAAAAAAAAAGCAAAAAACAATTTAAAAAAATACAAGAATATATGTATATGAGGGATGCCAGAAAGAAATAAGGGGGGCATGGGCGTTTGGATATGGAAAATCAAATTTGCATGACAAAATTTTAATACAATGTTCATTGTTGAGCCTGCTATGTGCCAAAGAAAGTTTCCATTTTTTGGACCACAAAGCACACATATATGGTCCCCCCCTCCCAGGCAAGGTTGTTTCGGCACCCCTGCTAGTGTGATGCCTAACCTGCTCGAGTGCAATTTCTTCATCTTGTGCTGGTGACCTCTTATTGGGAGGCTTGTGAATATCTCTGCGAGAGAAGACATTGACGATGGCAAACTCCAGCAGAGAGGCGAAGACGAAGAATAGGCAGACAATCATCCACACATCTATGGCTTTTATGTAGGACACCTTCGGAAGCTGTAATATTGTAAGAGTTGACTGGCTGGTCATGATAAGGATAGTCGTAAGGCCTGAAAAAGGTATTTTTATTGTTCATTAGCAGCTGGTCTGATATTTGCTAGTGTAGCTCGGTAAGGTTGCAAAGAGGTATGGCAGATGCCATTGTTCTTCATTTAACTGAGCATACGAATGATTGTATTTCCCCCCCCCCCCAATGATTGTATGTCCCCCCGTGGAAAGGAACTGGTTGTCGCCATGATGTATTTATATTATGCTCATTGCTCAATTGGTTACATTCAACAGGCATTTCAGCAACTTCTTACTTGAGATGCACACAGCCTCAACATCATAGGTGCATGTGGATCTCTTCAGTTGGGGTTGCAACTTGATTTTGCTATAATTTGTAATGAACTAGGTGAACGGATTTTTCTTTAAGGTTACAGCACTTGTGTATCTTCACTTTTTCAAGATAAGAGTGTTTCTTTAGAGCTTGGCGATATCGGAAAAACTTGCTATTTGCGATGCACTAGCAGATATTGCAATATCATTATCTATGCGATATTCCTGGTTTCAATGGATTTCACAAGAAACCTTCAAGGGGTGTATGATAAGGAAAAGTCATATAAGGCCAGACTTATTTATTTTTAGCTTCTCGAATCGACTGAACCAACAGATTATCTGCCTACACTAGCAATTGTGCATGTGGCGTATGAATTACGTACGTAAATTCTACGCGCGAAACTCACAAAAAAGAACCGATCCGTAGTAGGCTATGTACGTACATTTTCGTATGGATTTCGTACAAATTCATAAAAATTTCACACAGGTACTTCTCAGTTACTTAACTTACTTTGGCCATTTTAGTATGGTTATCACAAATGGTTTAAGTTTAGACCTTGCATTGGTCTATCTAAAAACTAATCAGAAAAAAATCAAGTTAAAGCCCCAAAAACCAACTTAACACGTATGAAATCCATACGAAAATGTGCGTATGTTTTGCGTATCGTAATATGGGGTGATTCGGGACACTGGGACGAATCGGGACAGAATAGGAACGTGTTATATTTCCTATATATTACAGCTACTTCTATTTAACCCAGGTCCATAATTTTTGGCACACTTCTGGCATACATAGTAGCATAAATTCTTGTCGGGTTTTATATTTCTAACTGCAGGCAGTGAAGAGCTGCAGCACTTTAAATTTGGCCCTGCAAAACTGACTTCTCAGCAGCTGGTCAAAAATTTGCCTACAACACAAAAAGCACAAATATTAGAGGCACCATGCAAGCTTGCAGGAAACTGTATTAACCTAGTTTTGGCAAATTAAGGGACCAGAATACTTGACAAGAAGTGATATTCTGTATGTTTGGTTATAGGTTCAGATCCAGGGCAATGACAAATTTTCGGAATCAACAAAAATAACCCTACTAATTTTCATTTTAATGTACTAGCATGACTTTTTATAAAGAATATTATTTAACTGGTCATCATAGAGATTGGATTTAGTTCAGAATTACCTACGTATAGTGTAATTAACGGAAAACTACGTTTTTCAATACCTTTTTGTCATTTGTAATATTTTTAAAAATATGCGAATTTTACATGTAATTGAGTTAAGATTTTTCTCAAAATTTTTTTTTGCATGTCAAATATATTTTCTAATGTTCATTCACAAGTAGCAATCACCTAAACATGGCAGGAAGTATTATTTTATAGAAATAGGAGACTGTCCCGATTCACCCCAAACTAAGGGGTGAATTGGGACAGTGGTTTTTCATGAACAAATCATTGAAAATTAAAGATATCTTTTAATGCTCCTAGGAATAGTTGGACGTTAAGTTCAGACATAATTAGGCACCATATTTTGATTTATAAGATGATTTGTGACCATGCTATGACAGAAAAACCCTCAATTCTGTCCCAATTCACCCCATATTACGGTACCGTAATATGGGGTGAATCGGGACAGAATTGGCCGTTTTTCTGTCATAGCATGGACACAAATCAATCTAGAAATCAAAATTTGGTGTCAAATTGTGTCTGGGCACAAGGTCTAAGTACCCCTAGAAGATTGAAATGATATCTTAAATCCCCATTGCTCTAGGCCAAGAAAAGCACTGTCCCAATTCACCCCATACTTTGGGGTGAATCGGGACACTCCATTATTTTCACTATTAATACTCCCTACATACTTTGAGTGATTGCTCCTTGCGAATAATTATTAGAAAACATGTTCAAGATGCCAGAAAAAAATTTTGAGGAAAATCTGAAATCAATTTCATTGATAATATGCATATTTTAAAAAATATGAAAAATCACAGAAAACTGTTAAAAACTGCAGTTTTTTTCTAATTTTTCTAGTAATTGATAATTCTGGACTAAATGCGCTGCAGATGATGCTAAGTTCAATATTATTCATCAAAAAGCCACGCCACTACACTCAAACAAAAATTAGTATGGTTATTGTGGTTAATCCGAAAAATTTGCCATTGATCTGGATATGCACCCAGGACCAAACATACACAATCCCATATCCAGTCTATAATTATGGTTCCCCTATAACCATATTAGACTGATTTTAAAGTTTGCCGCAATTTTGGTGGCTCTGATATTTATGCTTTATATAATACATGGAAAGTTTTGACCAACTTGTAAAAGGCCATTACTGCAGTGCAAAGTTTAAGGTCATGCAGCTCCTCACTGCCTGCAGTTAGCAATACAAAAATCTATCAAAATAACCGCCAATATGTGTACTTTAATTATGCCAAAAATCAATTTCCTCAGGCAAGTAGAAATATGTGTTTCTTTAGCAAATACAATGTTTCCCTGATCTGTCCCGATTCACCCCAGTGTCCCGATTCACCCCATATTACGGTACGTAATCTACGCGTCAAAACAATATAACCAAATTAGTGGACGGGTTAAGTGCATGGTGACTTCAAGTTATGATGCAAAGGTCCCCTTTGGCACAGATGGTCCTTGGGTCAAAACAAAAGATTTTAGGGTAAGACACACGCCATATCTCAAATTCAAGATGGCTGCCGGCGGCCATTTTGAATTTTATGGAAAATCTCGAAAAATTACCAGTTTTGATCACAAATCAATGTGTGGCACATCAACTTCAATCAAAATGAGGGTACCATGACCTCTGGAATAGTCAGAAATAAGTTATCATGAATTTCAAGATGGCTGCCGGCAGCCATTTTGAATTTGTGTGGCCAAGATCAATATTAGATGGGTAAAGTGCATGGTGACTTCAAGTTATGATGGAAAGGTCTTCTTTGGTATGGAAATTGCTAATATCACCAATTCTAAATATTTTATCCCAAGTTACATGTATGATCACCATTTCCAAGATGGCTGCCACCAGCCATCTTGGCTTTTATATTTTATTTGTATTTTTTAACTAATTTATTGCTACAGTGAAAGCACTTGGACTATTGCATCACTGTAATGTGATTACCTTCACTGAATTCATTTAAGAGCATATTATAGGCCTATAGTTTCTAGATAATGCAAAGTGATGCATTAGACTCATTTCAAGATGGCCGCCATTGGTTATCTTGATATTTCCATGTGAATTTGTATAACATGAACTATTTGCCCTAGAATTAAGTGTAATACCTCAATTTTATGTAATTTTGGATGAAAATTGTGTTTGTCACCCTAAATGTGCTCAATATCCGTTTTCAGTATGGCTATAAATAGCCAGGAGCCATCTCAGTATCTCTTCAATGCTTGTTTGGAGCATGTTTGATCAATACACTGTAGCTTTGAATAAACTTTTTAAACAAAAGCCATATTTTCAAGTTTCCGATTGTGATGGTTGTATTGGTGGCATCATGCCATGCTACTTATCTGTTTTCTCTTTCCAAATTGTTGGTGGAGAGGAAGTGTGTACTACATAGAATAAGGTGTATACATAGGCAAGGCAATAGAATGAAGGTTCAAACAATGTCATGTAGATCTGAAGCCTTGTCTGCCAAAGTAACCCAACAAAAGAGGTAAATTTGACTCTCCCGACAAGTATCAGGTATATGGAGGAAAGAGCTGTTGATGGTAGGTAAGAGCTGAGGAGGAGGTGAAGAGGAAGCATGCAAAGGGAATACATGTATAGCAAGATAAAGATGGAGCATATATTGTACATGTTAGGCAGAGACGGAGAAAAGTTATCTTTTGAGGAGGGAACAGCCAGGGAGAAGGCAGAAAGGAAAATATAGAGAAAGAGGACACATATAAAAGCCTACAATGCCCTACATAGTATATTTATACTATGGAGAGGCAAAGAGGGAGCTATTAGAGAGGCTCACAAGGTAGGAGAAGTAAGAACGGGTGAACACAGAGCTGGAGGAGGCAGAGGTGGAGAAGGTAAGAGCTGAGGAGAAGCTTGGGGTGGAGGCAGGAAGCCAGAATCATTGTCACGCTTGTTTGAATTTATGTGCACAATGTAGTACCTACAGGAAGTTCATTGGAATACCCCTATCTACCCCCTCCTTTGCACATACCTCCATGCATTTCTGCTTTCTGTCTATCTCTCTCTCTCTCCCTGCATTTTCCTTTTCTGCCTCCTTCCCATCTCTTGGGCTTATCTAAGAACCTCCTCTCTGCCTACTCCCTAGCTTATGATTACTCTCACTCATTCTACCACCTCCCAGCTTGCCATCTCCGCCCTTGCCTTTGCCTGCCCTTTATAGCTGCAGCCTCATCCTGCATGATGGCTATTGCCTTCTCCAATTCATCCTTCTCAATTCTTTCAACATGATCTAGTCACCTCTCTTACTGTGACTGCATTCTCCCTTTCTGTCTCTGCCTAGCTCTTGCCTTTTCCCATATAGCTCTTTCCTTCTATCCAACAACAGTTCCCTCCTCCCCTTGTAGTCTTGTCTCCTCCATCCCTGTCTTCTCTCTGCCCATCCTTTCTTGCCTCCTCCCCAATATTTCTTCTCTCCTGCATTTCTACTTCCTCTCAAACATTTGCCCTCTAAAAAATGCCTCCTTGATACCTGTATTTCCCCCAAGCTGTTACCAAAGCTGATGCCTATCTCTACACATCTCAGTGGCTCCTCATATTTATTCTTGGCCCATCCCAATGTAAAGTCTCCTAACTGCTCTGAGTGTTCTCCCTATGTTAAATTATTTCCTTTCCTGTCTGTTCCTGTCTGCCTGTGTCAATCTCCGTCTCGTCAAAGAATCCTCACTGTCCCCTCCATAAAGTGAGAGAGTCCAATCTCCTGGCAAATGTTACTTCATAACATACTATGTTTTATTTTATATGATAATTATAGTAAATTCCCTGAGGTTGTACAAAGTGTTAAAACCTAAACTTTGTAATGAAACAATGAGATTTCAACATTCGAAGCATTTTCATTGTCACTTTGATATCAAGATTTTCTTCATCAATTTTACACCACCTGGAATGCGCAAAATACCTCTCAGATAGCTGACACAGTGGATCAATGGTTAGCAGGCTTGACTTCTTGTCCAGCATTCCAGATTCAACCCCCGGTTGTGGATCGGTTTCCAACTGGTGTACCAGAGCTGAGTGAGGACTTAATTGGTAATTGGTGCACTGTTGCCAGCAGTGTCTGCTTAGTCTGGACATCAGAGAGTTACACTACCAAGGGCCCTTATGGAAAGAAGTAATTTCATCCACTCCAGGTGGGGACTGTCGATGGCTACCCATGTTAAAAAATTTCATTTGAATGGAATCTGGTGAGCTATTGATCAAAAATAACCCCAAACCACCATTTCACAAATACTAAGATAGCTCCTAGCTATTAATAGCCACACTAAAAAGGGTTATTTAGCATTTTTAGATTTACAAACGTATTATTCATCAAAAATTACATAAAAAAGAGGTATTACACTTAATTTTAGGGCAAATAGTTCATGTTTTACAAATTCACATGGAAATATCAATAACCATTGGCGGCCATCTTGAAATTAGTCCAATGCATCTTTTGTCATTATTTATAAGCTCATAAATGAATTCAGTGAGGGTAGCCACATTACAGTGACTCGATAGTCTGAATTGATACTTTCATTGTTGCAATAAATGACCTAAATAATACAAATAAAGTATAAAAGCCAAGATAGCTGGTGGCAGCCATCTTGGAAATGGTGATCATACATGTAACTTTGGATAAAATATTTAGAATTGGTGATATTAGCAACTTCCATATCAAAGTGGACCTTTACATCATAACTTGAAGTCACCAATGACTCACCATGCACTTTACCCATCTAATATTGATCTTGGCCACACAAATGCAGAATGGCTGCCGGTAGCCATCTTGAAATTCATGATAACTTATTTCTGACTATTCCAGAGGTCATGGTCACCTTATTCTGATGGAAATTGGTGTATCACATGTTAATTTATGATCAAAATTAGTGATTTTTCGAGATTTTCCACAAAATTCAAAATGGCCGACGGCAGCCATCTTGAATTTGAGATATGGCGTGTGTCTTACCCTAAAATCTTTTGTTTTGACCCAAGGACCATCTCTGCCAAAGGGGACCTTTGCATCATGACTTGAAGTCAAAGGCCTGTATTTTGCACTTAACCCGTCCACTAAATGATGCACAAAATATGCAAGAAAGAACTTCGCACGTTTTACGTACGCTGCACAATTGGCCATGTGGAGACAGAAAATAAAATTGGCCTTACCACGGTTTACACATTCAAATAAGACAATACAATTGATACTAAAGGTTATTCTAACAATATCTAGCGTTTAAGAGAGAGATGAAATGAGGAATGAAATGATGACTACTGCTTACCTCCCTGTGTGTGTAAAAAAACAAATATGAGATTGGAGACAATCCCTCCTCTCATTTCTATAAATAGCAAACCATGTAGTATCTGTTGTTATTTTATGCAATTATGCCTGGCCTAAATATATTGTCATGATGTCCTTATCTGCTTTTGAGTAGGAGTTGCAAGACGAAACCATCCATATTGTGCACATTGGTCCTCGTGGCCCATTTGTCCCCGATCTTGCTTATTGTTTGCGAGACTATATACTCTCTCAGAAAAGGAACACATAATGCTTGTTTGTACTCACCTATGCTTACACGAGCCGGAACGGCATCCATTGAGATCCAAAATCCAACCCAAGAGAGGGTCACAATAAGACTAGAAGGAACATACATCTGTAGCATGTAGAATCCTACATCCCTCTTCAGGATAAAAAAGACCTCTTTGCAAGGATAGGCACCTGAAATATGAATGTGTCCTTGAAGTGATGGGTAGGGTAAGGGTCATAAGATGTTTTGCTTTTTGATAAATACAGAATTGAGTGTTCTGAATATTTTTATAGATGGGTGACATCATTGGTCTTCCATTGTTTGGCTTAAGTGGTGTACCCCTGTGACGGAGGAACTAAAAAATGTTTAAATGTGGATCTTGTTTTACTAAAACAGCCATGATAATTTCATGTTTAATAGTAATAATATGAGAGCGTAGAAATACCTCTTTGCAACCTTACCTGTGGTATAGTATTGAGAGCAGTCCTTCAGAGTGAAATTGGCAAGGGTAAACTGAGGCAGCTGGATGTTCGTGTCAAACTCCACCGGGTTGGGTAACCACTTAAAGATGATGTGCTCCATAGTATATCCAACTTGAAAATTTAAAAAATATTTTAATAATAAGAATTATTAGTGCTGCCCTGGGGGTCCCCCCCCCCCTGGGCAAACAGCTCTTGGTTTCGTAAGGAACATTTTTTGCACACACACTTAGCAGATCATGAATGTGCTTAAAGTCAGTACAGTGTTGAACATGTTGGAAAATTTCACTATTGTTACTTTTACTGTGTTCAATGATTCTAGTTATTAAGTGTCCTATTTGGCAAGCTCAAAGAACTATTTTTTCTTCTTAATTATATCTACATATCTACCTATATATATATCTATCTATCTATCTATCTACATAATCAATGCTTTGTATTATTTCCTGATAACAAAGAATTGTGACCTGTTGCCTTCTGGGCTGCCAACCTGCAAATGAACTGAGGAACTTGAATGAAGAAGAAGAAAAAATTATTCTTTGCGCGTGCCAAATATACAATAGGGCAAACCTTGTTTGTCTTCTACTCCGCTATTTTTTTGGCAGCCTGCCTGTCCAAAATGAACAACACTTGATATAATCTTCCTCTGTGTTGTTCAGTTTTAACCCTTTGTTGTTCAGTTTTGTTTCAGTGTTTCCTTCAACTTTGTCAACTTGTAGTCAGCCAAGCATTCAATATCATGGTCAGATGTATGACCTGTGATATACATTATATCCTGTCTGCAAGTTGACCGCTATTTGCTGCCACCTAGGGTGCAAAATTCGCGAGCTCCTGTGAGCGGTCAACAGAATTTCGACCTCTGGAAGAAACCAGGACAGTAAGGAAGAAACCAGGACAGTTCGATCATTTAGTGATGGTCTAATTTATTTCCAAAAACTCTGCAAGTGCCTAATCTGACTTTTGTTCAATTTTAAGCAGACAGCTTGTAAATACCAAAATAAGTTGGAATTATTTTTTATCATGGAGGATGTATAGTATTGTATACTTGTAGCTGACATATATTGCCAGTATAGAGGGGGCCACTTGTGGCACGGACAAGACATTTTGCTGAGTGTAACACAGCTTTTATGAAATTGTGAATTATATTGTTGTCCTAGTTCATAAATCTCCATAAAGTAACAGAATAAATACAATTGAGCATTTTTGATATCACAAAACAAAAACATCGTCTTTGTATGGACAAGTGAATAAGTGAGAATGCATTCTTTTTGGACCCTTTTTTGACCACAATTTAACATGCACTAAATGGCATAACGATCGTGAAAGTGCAAAACCTCGTAAGTCAAAAAAAGCTGTTTTTCAGAAATTGGAAAAAACTATCACAGATAATTTTTTATGGTAATGTTCATTTATATGCGAGTTAGGCTCTACGTGATTTATAGAAAGTGAGACCCTGTTTTAGCATAATTTTTTTTCATAGGTCATTGACCCCTGCGTTGATGCTACCATCAGATATGAATGAAAATGTCGAGTTACAAGGTTTTGCACTTTCGCTTTTTGCAAGTTAGTGAAAGTGCAAAACCTTGTAACTCGATCATTTATCACATTTCTAAGCAACTTGCAGCATTGAATGTACTTTAATCTATAGCTATGCAGTAAAAATTATGATTTGACCATAATAAATCACCACTGCTAGTTTTAATTAGTGGCTACAATAGCAAGAATGAGGAAAATAGCAATTTTTCAAATTTTCATGCACAATTTTTTCAATAGCCTACATCACTAAAACAAATATAGGGAGGTATAGATTTTTTAATAGGGTAATTTCCTAAGAGCCATAAAAAAGTGCCGCAATCATTGTTTTTCAAAAAAAGTTGAAATATCCGAAAATATGAGCTTCTAAGTTCTGATTTGAGTTACGAGGTTTTGCACTTTCACTTTTTGGAACAAATCGACATACAAGGTTTGGTGAAATCATTCTGTTACCAGTGTGTTAAAGCTTCAAAAAACAGCAAACTGGCAAGGTGACCAATTTACAACATGTATTGGATATTGAAATAGTCATTCCACCCAAAATCTAAAAATGGCAAAATTTTGACATACAAGGTTTTGCACTTTCACCATCGATAAGTAGATTGAATACCATCAAACTTCTGATGAGTAAAATCATCCCTTTCACAGGCAAAGTGTATGCTAAAGTTTCAAAACTTTCTTTTTGTCGCATGATTTCCAAACATTTTCATTCAAAGCAGTGGACTGGATATTTGCCAGCAACCATGCTTTGTGAAAGTAGTTTGGCATAGTAATATGGACAGCTGTTGTACGACCTGATCTAGTGATCTGTCCAAAACAGATCAAATTATTGTTGACCCAATTCGATTTTCCAGGGACTGTCAGCATTCTGCTGCCACTTGACAGTCCCGAACAGAGACAGCCAAAAAAAGGCAAACAGTGGTATAAGTTCCCTTATCCTGAAAAACTTCAATGATAGCCACTATTACTATTATAATATTATCGTAACTTTGGGGCTGATATTGGCATAACCTTATAGCCACATACAATTTTTCAGTGGGCAGAGCCAGATTGTCCAAAACAATATTTGAGGACCCAGGCTGGACGCCTGACATGACTACTTACAAAGATCAGGTGAGAGACAATGTTTGTTTTACAAGGAATTAATTCATAATGTCATACTATTAAGGGATGCATCACTGAAAAACCCCTTAAACAGCAAAAAAAACAAAAACATGAAAGGCTCTAAAAGGTTCCTGACGAAGCACTAAGCCAACCCTGAGCAATGCTGAGGCAGATTAGGTGTTACAACATGGAACACTGCCAGATAAATACAGTGCCGATCTGTGTAGCCTATGTATTAGTTAGATACCGATTTGGAGGGTTCTAACATGCATTTTTGTCAGTTAGATCCCGACCGGAGGGAGGGATCTAACTGACACAAAATGCATGTTTGAACCCGACAATGAGGTATCTAACTGACTTAGACATCATATGCTTCTTCTATTATACCTTTTAACTTTAAATTTTGCAAAATAAACAATAATCTGATTGTTTGTTTGCAGTTATTAATAGTGTTAATCCTTAGCTGGGCGCTAACATGCAAAACTGTCAGTTAGATACCAGCTTTTCCAATGGTATTAGTATCTTGGTGATGTCTAACAAAGTTTAGACATCACCGAGATACTAATACCATTGGAAAAGCTGGTATCTAACTGACAGTTTTGCATGTTAGCGCAGCTAAGGATTAACACTATTAATAACTGCAAACAAACAATCAGATTATTGTTTATTTTGCCATATGATGTCTAAGTCAGTTAGATACCTCATTGTCGGGTTCAAACATGCATTTTGTGTCAGTTAGAATCTAATGACAAAATGCATGTTAGAACCCTCCAAATCGGTATCTAACTAATACTTAGAATGGCACATGCCCATAATATATTGCTACCATCAATACTCACAACTTTCCAATATCATTGGGCACGTTTGTGTGTCCAAGGGGTAGCTATGGAGTCTCATGTTGCATGATAAGGTCACAGTAATCCTGAAAGAAATGAAGATAAAGGTGAAATTCTTTATTGTCCTTCAGACAAGAAAATAACCTGCTAGCATTTTAGAGCTTCTTGCAGATTAGCGTCCCAACTCACAACAAAAATCAATTTCAAAGTGTTCATGTGATGTAGCTTGGAGACTTTGCAGTGTGCCTTAAGTGTTAAGCCTTAAGAGGGAGGCTGCTGACCAAAGCACCAAGTGGGCCACCAATAGATTTGGGGGGGGGGGGGTTGGAGAGTGATCATTTATTTTAGGTTTGTGATTTTCCAAAATAATAAGCTATTCCTCTCTAATCAAGCAAAATTCAGCGGCGGATCCAGGGGCGGGGGGGGTTTAGGGGGTTCACCCCCCCCCCCGGCCTGAATTAACTTTTATCTGATCAAAACATAATTGAGGCCTTTACTATGCTTTCACCCTAATGTGAACATCTGTTAATTTTCTTCAACTATAACTGATAGCCAATCATGCAGCCAGAATATAAGTAGGCCGTGCTGCATGTGTATTGTATTAGTTTGTGAGTGAAAACTTCAAATTGGAAGTGAAGCAATAATTGAGCTTCAGGTCTATCAGTTTGTCCAACAGGTTTTCTATGGGTAGGCCTCAGCATGTCCATCGTGAATATTTACATCAATATAATGAAACACAAGCCTGCTTTCAAAACCCTGATGATGATTTCATAATTGTAGACACTTAGACTTGTGTGATTTTTATTCAGGACATGTATTCTACAGGAAAAAGTTACATAAAAAACCTTCACATTACCCAATAGAATAACATTTCCTCACATTCTCAGTGTCTACAAATAATCTTTAAGAAATACCCCCACTAGAAATTATCGATATTTCAAATGTGCCGGAAAAGAATTGACTTATTCAACCGAAACTGAGCAAGAAATTATTTCTTAAAAACTCCAACCCCCCTCCCCCCACGAGACAAATCAACAGGTGTGCACAATTAGAGCATCTACCAAGCGTGGTCACTAATCAAGTAATCATGTTATTGCTTATTGCACCTAGGCGTGCCAATCCACCTCCAACTTCCAAGTGATATAGACCACTTGTGACGATGCATTTGGTCAGGCATGGGTGATTTTATCAGTTCCTATATTTGTGTTTCACACCTTCTCAAACACATGTATTATCCAGTGGCATACAAATTGTCAGGAAATTCCTTAGGGATCAAATTATTATTGAGCCTCTGCACTAAATAAACCATGGAGTTTTATATGATTAATACAAAATATTTGAATTATGAAACACTGAAAAAAAATATACAGGTTGCAATACATGTGTCAGCTAATATCATTACTCAAGTTTCACTATGTGGTACTGTCAGTTATTCAGTCAGTTAGCCAATCCAAGTCATTCAGCCTGCCTCCTGCCAGTTAGGATGGAGGGATAGATGATTGGGACTTTATGTCCCGGTTTTATGTGTGTCATAGGCTAATTACTAAATTAGGAGTAAAGCATATTGATCAATGAGGCAAAGGATTGAAACTGCTGTCCATTCTAGGTTGAGGTGATTCAGCTCGAGGATTTGTACCCAAGACCTATCAGATGGCAGCCAAGAACGTCAGTTAGTCATGTGTAGATAGATTATCATAAATAGATACGTAGGTAGGTAGGTAGGTAGGTAGGTAGGTAGGTAGGTAGATAGATAGATAGATAGATAGATAGATAGATAGATAGATAGATAGATAGATAGAATGACAGATATGATAGATAGATATTATGATTGATGTATGATTATGTAAGCACTCCTGCATTAACTTGGACTCAGTGTTACAGTTTAGAAAAAAAAAAAGTCAATTTCATGGGATATTCGTTGACATTCAGTTAATCAAGTGCATAATTTAAAACCAGTATTTCCTCCTCTCTAACCATCTTCCTTCTCATGACAATTTATCTGGCTACTCCCACTCTAAACTTAGAGCTCAACAGGTTCACAAAAGTGTATGTGCTGCCCTCTGGAATCCAGAACGGAATCTACAATCGATCTGACACTGTCAGTGAGCTCTAACAGATTTCAGATTCAGCAACTGTTGGTTTTCTGTAGTGTTGTGGAGTAATGAATTTGTATGTTGAATTGGGCCTGAAGTTGACTATTGAATAATTTTTAATCAGCCAGTTCATGCTTTGAAACATACTTTTGCTGCAAAGTGGTACCCATTGTGGAACTTCTTTTTTCACGGAACCATGCTTTTTCTACCCAGCAAGATGTGAGTAGTCCCTGTTTGGCAGCCAGCCAGACAGCCACGCATGAGCACCCTCACTTCTCAGTATAAGCTTGTTAAGCTTGCCCTGACCAGTGACCACAACATACATTATTTGTGAAGTTGTAACAAAAAGATTAACTCTTCTTTGGTGTTACAGACATAATTAACTGTTTCAGATCTCTCAAAGCAATTGAATGAATGCTTTAGTGTTTCATTGTCGTCCGTTTGTTGTTTCAATTAGTTTCGTTGGAGAACGCCCTAAACTATCATTTAAATCATGCTGGCAATAGCTGTTAAAGGATTTGAAAACTTCATAATTTTATGGTGCTCATTGGCAGTGCATGTGCACTCATTGACAGTTTAAAATTGTTGATTGCGCTTTGTTTATATGTTGCTGGCAGCTCAGCTGTGCGTATGAGCACAAGTGATGAGGTCCCTCTACCTAGACATGACCTGACCTACTCGAATATTAATAAATGTGTCAGCTGGAGGTCATCCGATTTCTGGCAGACTCTCCAGCTGTGCTGTTCGTTCAGAGTCTGTGAGCAGACTGGGCTACTCCTCTGATATTGATGGTTTCAAATCGTAATCCTTTAGAATGTTTTTGTTTTGGATTGTGACCAGTCAACTGCGCAATTTTGAGGCGTCATGATCCCGTCATCAGAGCCACTTGGCAAGTGAGCAGCTGGAATGACATGGCACGCTTAGGTGCAATAAGCAATAAGGGCCATGTTAAGGCTGTGACGTGACAAAGCTCATTCACAAGTTGAAGTTGCAAATGTTTTGACTGGACCGCTGATCTGCAAAGAGCTCTAAGCGGTGCTTACATAACTTCTCAACGATGAGGTGGTCGTTTGATGACTGGGCGGAACATATGAAGAAGAAGAAGGAGGAGAAGAAGAAGAAGAGGGCTGTCTTATTTTCGTAATTTGATTAAATAACATGTAAAGCCATCAAAAGTTTTGAACATAAAGGTAAATTAGATTTGAGACTGTATGCTAAATTTGAATGACATTTGATTAACAGAACGACCTGCAAAGTGGTCACAAGATTTAACAAAATGTTTTTGGTAAAAAAAGAGACAAAATCGTACAATGCCTATTGAAAGTATTTGTAACTTTGATTGGAAGTCTATTTTTATTTTCGGATATAAATAAAACTTACAGCGAAACACTTTGATATAGAGTTAAAGTGGACTGTGGCACTGTGAAAATGGCACTTCGTGACTCATGATAGCCGATGAAGTGTCATCTTCTCTGCTTTCAACATGGGAAACATAGAGGCTGTTTGATAAGTCATGATCAAGAGTAAGCCATTTGACAAATTTTAGAGTGAAAATCAGAAGCATAATCCTTTCGTTTGGCAGTCACCAACAAGTGGGATAAGTATCCTTCAATCAAATTAACATTGAAAGTATTGGGTTTGATCATGACAAATCATCAGCATGATGACACACGAAGTGCCATTTTCACAGTGCCACAGTCCACTTTAATTCTATATCAAAGTGTTTCGCTGTAATGGGAGGGTGGTTTGCATCAAATGAACCTCATGAATGTCAGGTCTACTGCAGAATGAACACTTGTCTTTCAGACTCGTGTTGTATGCTTTGTTTGTATGCTTTGACATGCAATTGAGGCTCTAGATGGGAGGTTATGGGGGACAGGGAATTCAAAAGTAATACGGCCAAGGGACAGGGGGGCGCAAAACCCCATCCAGAGCCTCGCAATTGAATAGGCGATATTGAAGTATTTTCAGTATCAAGCATGATGACCACACAGACCTTTATAGTCATCGTAAGGCTGCTGATCTGAGACTCTGTAAACCACCGCACTGGGCAGGAGTCGGAAATATCACCAGCCATAACTATCTTCGGAACTGGAAAATCTGCAGCGTTAGATTTTATCATTACAGCGACAAAAATATTCATCTAAGTTCAGAGGGGCTTGTGGAGAAAATTTTAGAAATGAGGACAATTGAAAGATAATCGCAGTGAAGAATAACAAGTCAGAAACGTTCAAGAAGAAATGGGGCAAGGGACAGAACACATAAAATCATGATTCATGAAATTTGACATATTTTAGAGCTTTTATACTGCAATGAAGTGCCATAGAGTGAAACAAAGGCTAAATTACTTTTTTACAGGCTAATATGTATAGATTTAACATTGCATTAATTTTGCTTTTCATTATTCCTGTGCTATACTCACTTTGAGACATACCAGAGCGTCCCATTATCTCTGAGAAACATTAGTCTGTTGGGCGTGGTCATTTCATGGAAGGCTGCTCTCTTCTCATTTCGAAAAAATACATCTGGCGTCCATATTTTGTCCCACATATAGTCCTCCAACTTTATTTGTTGTTCTTTTTTATTGTTAAATGGTTGAAACAGAAGTCTTCTGTCCACCCACTGTTGTCTTAGGTAAATATTCAATGAATAATCCTGAAGTAATAAGAAAAATAATGACTGAGGTAAATCATTGAATCTTCTTTCTACAGTTAATCAGTTATCGTATAATTGTTTGCAGTTTTACTATATATATAAAGTTTTATTTGGCAATCTAAATATCAAAAAGATACATGTGTGGGCAAAAAAATAATGAAAGGAATCGACAAATACTCTACAGTATCCTGCAGAAATGAGTACGCACCTGGGAATAGGTTGCAAATTGGGCTGTAGAGGTTCATATTATTATGAAATAATTGAAACCAGGGGGTTTTATTATGCGTAGACATCACTGCCTTTCCCCTGCATTGAAAAAAATTGGATATCTTCAAGCAAATTTGATCTAGGGCAGATAAAATATGAATGGCAGATTGCATAAATGAGTACACACCTTACCTATTACTAGTTGCGAAAACACCTTTAGATATTATTGTTCACTGCTGTTTTTGTTAAATGAATATTTGTATGATCAAACGAACTAGTAAAAAAATATACCTCATTGAACCAAAGTGATAAAAACATTTATATACCCCATTTCGAGGGGTAAATTCAATTTTGGTGAAAAAAAGCCTCTGAGTTGGCTATTTCTTTAAAAATGTCAATAGAATTTTTTGGAATTAATACAAAATTGATTGTGACAACATGCAATGACACATGAGTATTCATTATCAGACAAAAAAGGGAGTTTTAGTCATTGATCACCGTCCTGTATTGTTGTGGCGATTTCAACATAGAAACAAATAGGATGTTTTGCTTGCAAAAATATAAATAAATCCTAGCAATTAAGTCATTCTGGGTTTCAGAAACCTTAAAATGAAGTTCTAGAAGTTTGTTTTGTCATTTGGAATAGGAGGGAACAAACCTCAGCCCTTTTCTCATTGATAAACTTCTCAAGAAATGCTTCAATGTAACCTCCCATCCTGCAGTTCACATTTTTGCTTTGTGACTACTGTAGTACCACTAGGAAAACTTTTAGAAATGTATTTTACCGGTAAAACTATTTAGTATTTGAGTCGTTGGGCTGTTGCGCACCAATTCTGTTTGCATCTTGGTGCTTGCCCATGTCTAATGATGATCTAGGGTGAAATATGTAGGCAGAAGTTTGTCACATCATAATATATTGCAATTTCCACTAGTGTCAAACCAGCAAAAGATCAACATGCGAGTGTCAATTAGCATATATTTATTACCGCTTTACTGTCTAGTACATTGCGGGATTGAAATTACACATATTTTTGATAACAGACAGTTTTTAAATGCCTATTTTAAGAAACATCAACAATATATGGAAAAGCAATAAATGTAAATGAAGTATTTGACTCTATTTTATGTTTTATTGTTTGTACCAACAAGATGGTGTGTCTCCTGAATCCCTGTAATATTAAATTGACAATAGCAACAATAATCAGTCATTTTTCAACAAATATGCGCATGAAGCCCTAGGTGTGTACTCATTTATGCAATCTGCCACTCATATTTTATTTGCCCTAGATCAAATTTGCTTTAAGATATCCAATTTTTTTCGATTCTGGGGAAAGGCTGTGATGGCAACCCATAATAAAACCCCCTTGTTTCAATTATTTCATAATAATATGAAACTCTACAGCCCAATTTGCAACCTATTCCGAGGTGTGTACTCATTTCTGCAGGATACTGTCATCTATACTATACATCATTGATACAATATATTTAGTCCAATCTTAGTTATATCAAGTTTTTCCCAGTTCGTAAAGTAAAGAAAAATTCTAGTATCCAATTCGAATGTACAGTTCAGAGCTATGACACACAGTCACGAGAAAATGTCACAAGTCAGTTTGTTTTAAAATGGCCATTGAGTGAAAGTAAATTATTACAACACATCCAGCAGAACTTTACAGTATTTTATTGAATTTTAAAATATTTAATATCCCTATACTTTTTACCCCATGTTACACATTTTACACATTTTATACTTGCTTTTTGTATATATACATATACATATATCTGTCTACAAGTTGACCACTATTTCATTGCCAGTGATTTTTCCAGCCTTTGCAGAACATACGCTCTCATTTTGCCACCTAGAGGCAAGTGCTAAATACCGCGGGCTCCGGCACCATTGAGGGGAACTCACAAAATTTTGTCTGGAAGAAACCAGGGCTGTTTCTGAGTATGCTGATGGCCTTGTATGCTTCCTTAGAGGATGTGATTGGCGAGTCTTACTCTGGCTAATCTCAATGTTTTTTTTAATAGAAACTTTGGGAATGTGCCATGAAATGAGACGCTGACACAAATCAAAATTACCCCCTTGCTCATATTAGGGGCCGACCAGGCGATAGTTGGGGAGCTGTATATGGCTTTTACCCCCGGGACAAACTTTTATTTTTATTCATGAGTTGTCAACGAATTGTTTGCAGGTGGATGCACATCGAACTTTTTTTTCGTAACTTTAACATTATGCTTCCCTAGCTACAGGTGGAAACAAACTTTTTTTTTCATTTGCTGAACAAACTTTTTTTTTCAGTATCAAATGGGAATCAAACTATTTTTTTCACCGACAAGACACTCTAGTTAAGTGGCGTCCCAAGCAGCTGGTTATAATATCATCAGCACAGCCATGAACTGACCAATCAAGTAACGGCTTTTTCTCAATTTATAAATAAACAAAGCACTTTTCTAAGTTCAGATAGGATGTTAGAGGTAACAAAATTACAGTTCTGTAAAGATAAAAATCTCTAGGGTTTTGAAAACATCAATATTGATGCGTAGCATGTCAAGAAATTGTGATTTGCTTACAAAAACTAAATCTGGACCAACAGCAAAAATATAAAATAGGAAGGGGGTGATAGGCCTATAACAATATGCAATAAAGCTCTAAAACTCCAAAGTTAATTAAAAGAAAAATCTATATCTATTACTAAGAGTGTGAATTATAGCAAGATGGTAATGTTGGACCTACCATTGTCTGCTCCGATACGGCATAAAAAGTGTTGATATAGATTCCTAATTTTACTATTGTGCCACCTGCATGTAAGAAAAAAAACAGGTTTGAATTGATACAGTGTAAAAGATTACAAGCATTTGATGTGACTTGTTAATATAAAAATCGGTCACAATTTGTGAATATTATTCAAACATACTTTCAAGAAACTTACACATTTTAAAAGTATTTATATAAATTACAACAACAATACATGACAACAGTGCAGACAAAATTGATGATAGTGAAACACTGAAACTCTGGCAGCACATGATTGGTGTTTTCAAATTCACCAGGGGCGCCTTTTGTCGTCAATTGTTTGCCGATTCTGCCTTGGGTGACAAAGCACGAGTTCGCCGACCAGCCGAATTCAAAAGCCTGGTATGGCGGTGATTCCAAAACGAGGTCACTCATTCAAAAGCATGGTGATTTCTTTATAAATTCATGCATAAATTAATTGGAAGGCGGCACCAAAATCACCACTTCATCTGCCCAGATTTCCCCTGAATGACACGATTGGTCCCGCCAAATCGGCTAGACAGGCTTTGCAATCGTGTGCTGCCTGAAATACCTTCAGGAGGTTCCGATTTATTTAAATTCCTCAACAGACGTAATTGCAACTTGGACGCTGACATGGCCTTTGCTTTTCTGTACAATTAAAAAAACATCAAATTAACACAGGGTGTTAGCAGTAATTGTAGTAGTCCTTGCATTATAAGACCGCCCCTTCTATGGTCATGAAGCAGTTTCTTTTGGGTTGCGGTCTCTCATCGGGATGCAAAATGACTAAAAATTTTTTATCAGAATATGTTAAATATGACTGATATCTAACTGGCACTTTGCATCTTTTGTCTGCGGACAGTGGCGTCACTAGAAATGCAAGTTTGGGGGCTCAAGCCCAAAGGATTATAAGCGTTGTCAGAGGCCTGAAGGATCTAAGAGCGAGCCATCCGAAAATCCAATGATTTTAGATGTTTGCTGGTCTATACTCACATAATAAATAGATAAACTTTAAAAATAATGACACAGTGCACAACAAACTATGTAGTGTCTTTTCATGGGCTTTGGTTATTCATTCACTGTCCGTATCATACCTGAATGTTTTGCTCAAAATTCTTTGGGGGGGGGGGGCTGAAAGCTCCATTTTGGGGGGCTCAACCCCCCCTAGCCCCCCCCATTAGTGACACCGCTGTCTGCGGACAAAATATATTTCAAGCAACTTGATCACAGTAACTTTTTAAAAATCTAATTTGCATAATGGTGACATCACTCACCTGGAATTGTTGCTTTTGGCGCCCTCTGTCCAAAGAACAGATTTGAGAAAAATAACAGCAATGAAGGCTGTTGCTATGGAAAGATTCATTCCTTCATGTGACTGCTAATTTTTTACTGCAGATTCTGAAATGAAAATGATAAGGAAAAGACACATCTAAACAATATCCATTCATAGTAGATGCCACTGGTCTAGTGGTAGCATGCTGCGGAGGGCTACTTGGGAATAATTAAAAGGAAACGATAAAAGAGGTATTAAAGAAAACGGCGCTGTGACGTCATGCATCCCAGGTCCCATATTAATAGACGGGACAGAGCCACCGGCTTGCGAAGCGAAGCGAGGTGTCTCGTCCCTTATGGCTATCAGGCAAGTGGAGTGCTCCAGATGGTTGAATCAAAAAAAGTGATTCAGACATCCCATAATATGATCCTGGCACTTGCTTCTCTTCACACGTGACTACAACGTGACTACCTTCTTCTTCTTCTTCTGTTTGATATTCCCCCCAAAAAAAAAATGTCCGAAAAAAAAATTTTTCCAAAAAAAAAAATTTTTCCGAAAAAAAAAAATTTTCTGAAAAAAAAAAATTTTCCGAAAAAAAAAAATTTTCGAAAAAAAAAAATTTTTCCGAAAAAAAAAAATCCGAAAACAAAAAAATTCCACAAAAAAAAAAAATCCCAAAAAAATAAAATTAGCAAAAAAAAAAGTAGTTACAAGTCCCGTCTTCTATGCTGCGGCATTATCATATTATATATCGATGGTGAAAGTGCAAAACCTCGTATGTCAAAAAAAGCCATTTTTCAGAAATTGGAAAAAACTATCACCGATCTTTTTTTATGGTGATTTTTATCAATATGTGAGTTAGGCTCAACTTTATTTATAGAAAGTGACATCCTGTTTTAGCATAACCTTTTGTCAGAGGTCGTTAACCCCTAGCATTGATGTCACATCAGATATGATTGAAAATGTTGACTTACAAGGTTTTGCACTTTCACTTAGTAAGGTGCAAAACCTTGTAACTCGACCATTTTTCACATTTTAAAGCAACTTGCAGTATTCAATGTACCTTTAATCTGTAGGTAAACAGTAAAAAATATAATTTGACCATGATAAATAACAACAGCTAATTTTAATTAGTGGCTACAATGGCAAAAATGAGGAAAATGAGACTTTTTTCAAATTTTTGTGCACGCTTTTTTTCAATAGCCTATATCACCACAATAAATATAGGGAGGTAAAAAATTTTTAAAAAGGAAATTTCCTGTGAGCCATAAAAAACGTACCACAATCATAATTTTTCAAAAAAGGTTGAAATATCCTAAATATGTGCTTCAAAGTTCTGATTTGAGTTACGAGGTTTTGCACTTTCACTTTTTGGAACAAATCGACATACAAGGTTTGGTGAAACCATGGTTAAATCATTCTGTTACATCTTCCAAAAATAGCAAAGAGGCTAGGCGAACAATTGACAACATGTATTGGATATTGAATTAGTCATTCCACTCAAAATCTAAAAATAGCAAAATTTTGACATACGAGGTTTTGCACTTTCACCATCGATATATAGATAGATGTTTCTTGGGCATTAGAATGCCCTGAAAGTAGGCTACACATTTGCCGTATAATGGAGCGTCAATGCGTCATAGTCTAGAGAGGGCTGCACCATAAAGAAAGAAAAAATACTTACCTGCACACACTCTTCTTCCACCTTCTGTTACGTCACGCTGGTATAGGCTTCTGACCAACTGAGTCAGGGTAAAGTAACAAAAGTTTGTAAATATGGTTATGTCGTTCGGTGGCCAGGTTATAACATACAGGGTTGCATTACTTGTGTGCATGCTTTTAGTTCTTTTATTCATATGGCCTCAGGAGTGTGCAAGCAGATAATGTTTAAAGCCAAACGATGACTAGCTGTTGAGTCAATTGAGGCAGCGACGCTGGAGCCACTAACGCAATCTCCGCATACATGTTGTCTAGGTTGGACGGCTGTTTCAATCATCCTTCACCTCATTGCCGTGTCCTCCTCCCGTCCTGATTAGCCTACCAAGTGGATAAATACAGGACGTAAAGCCCCATTCGTCCATCCATCAACAAATACATGTTGTAGTGCATTAGAAAAATGTAGAAACTTGGGTGGTCATGAAACAAGCCTAATTTTGTCACACCAGACCTGTTTTGTTTGAAATCAACATGTGATGTTTAGCGAGAAAGAGAAAAAGAAGCACTTTTGATATCCTGAAAGTACGTAGAAGATGAGTGATTGTTTTTGTAATGTGGGAGCATGACATCTTATGGCAGTTACCAGGTTATCATTGGAAGTCATGCAAATTAGGTGATTTTTGTGATATCATTCTGAAGTCATCATTCTGAAGCTGGATTTGACATTCAAATTATGCTACAGTGAAGTTGGTTTTGCAAAGAAAATAGCATTGAATTATAACCTTGGGTGGACATCAAAATCTGCTGTGAATGCAATGTCATATTTCCAATGCATTCAGATGAGCATCTGACTTTAAATGGTACGGAATCAGTAGAAGGTCAGTCAAGAACCTGGCTCAGGACAACATTTATTTGACATAATTCCTTGGCGTCATTGTGAGGTCCCTTTCTGACCTCAGTCTGATGTCAGTAAAAGATCAGTCAACGGACAACACAATGCTGACATTGGCATGACTTCTGTGTGCAGGTAAACCATAACGTCACAGTGATGGTGTATTTAAGTCAAGGTCAGTCACAACCTAAAATAACCAAAATACACTTACACTGACATCACAATGCCCGCTGGGTGTTGGCTTTCCAAGAACATTGCAAGTTATTGTTCAGTGCCTGTCTACAAGTGGACTGCTCTTGCATTGCCACAGATCAGAATAATTATATGCTGTCTTGTGTTGCCACCTAGTGATTAGTGTGCTATTCCGCGAACTCCTGCGAGCTTCCACATCATTTCGAACAGAGGAACACACACAATTTTGTGTGGAAGACACCGGGGCTGTTTCTGAGTGTGCTGATGGCCTTGTCTACTTCCTTAGAGAATGTGATTGCTGAGTCTGACTCTGGTATACATCAATGTTGAATAGACATTTTGTGAATGTGCAATGAAATTGGAACTATTTCTTGGGACAGCAATGATGTAGCACACAAAATCAACTTTTGTGCCAGGTGGCAGCAGCATGCAGTTCTCATTTTCACCAGACTGGTTCAGTGCAGTCAAGTCAGAATTGAGTCAGCTCAAGTCAAGTCTTTGTTGCGTGACTTAGCCAATTTTCAACTTACAGAAATGGTTTTGATATCATTCCAAACAGCGTAAAAAGTACAATTAAGATGCATTCCACACTCTTTAAGGACTTTTGTAAAGTTTCAGAATCAGAAAAACTCCCGAAAAATTGGCACATATGCAGCAAAAATTCTGAAATTTCCTAGGTTATAATGTAGGTTAATAACGCTTTAGAGAAGGGCCCTATGAAATTACATTACAGTCTGTCACTTTGATGTAGAAAATATGAGGACCAGTTCACTGTGAAAAATGCACTTTGTGACTCATGATAACCAATGAAGTATCATCTTCCCTACCTTCGACATGGGAAACACAGAGGCTGTTTGATTAGTCATGATAAAGAGAAGGCCATTGGACTTGTCATAACCGATTTTAAAGTGAAAATCAAATTCATAATCCTTTCGTTTGGCTGTCACTAACAAGTGGGATAAGTCTGCTTAAATCAAATTGACATTAAAAGTATTTGGTATGATCATGACAAATCATCAGTATTATGACACACAAAGTTCCATTTTCACAGTGCAACAGTCCACTCTTTTTCTTTATCTAAGTGACAGACTGTAAGTTAGCTGAAGTTAGTTGAAGTCAAGAGTTTAATGACTTAGCTGATATAGTCAGTTTAAGTTCTTTCCAAGTTTGTCAGGGTTTTAACTCTGACTCTATAAGGGGTCTAACAAGTACATCTGGTATGCTGGTATGGCAACTGCACTGCTGAGGCAAAAAACAAAATAAAGAAGGTCATCAAGGCTTGTGCTCGACTGAACATCAATACTATGTCATTACCAGATATATACATTAAATACAGCAAGTTAAGATATGGTTGTATTGTAAAGGAGGTAGAACACCCACTGCATAGTTACTATGAATTGTTACCATCTGGTAGAAGGTTGAGGAGTATCAAATGCAGAACTAGCAGATACGCAAGGTCATTTATTCCAGCTAGTATTAAAATGTGCAATGAATGCAAGTGGTAGTATGTATGTATCTATTTGGTGTGAATGAATAACTGTATGATTGTGTTTTTCTCTGTATGCATGTGACTGTGATTGTATATATATGTGATTCTATGTCTATGAGGCAACACACTCCAAGTTTCACTTTTGTGATGAATAAAGTATTTATTATTATTATTATTATTATTATTATCTGCAATCGTCCTAACAACTGGAGGCCAGAGGTGCTATAATATTTATACTTTTGGTCTCTGAGGTTGTGGCATATGTCAGATTTTTTGGTTCACTTTGATTTGCTTCTGTTTTGCTGGTATACCCCGGATCAGCCGGGTAGCCCTACCTCCTTTTTCTGTGGATGTAACTTTTTGTAGGTGACCGGTGAGATGGTGAGATGAGAACACAAGGAGTCTGGCACATATCCTATTAATTCAGGGATGTGCAGGTTCTTTCAGTTGCCCCTAAAGTGAGTTAATGGGGTGGGATTTGAACTAACAGTGAACTAACATCCTCAGAGCCTTTAAGCTGCAGCACCTTTAGCCATTAGGCCGCGGGGAACCCGAAACATCCCCTGCTCGATGCTGAATCAGTTTTTAATTGGCTGTGTCTGAGAAAACCAGGCGGAAGTCCCATATAGTGTCTACGTGGCCCGACTCAGATTTTAATGATACTGGGTTTAATGACCCTTTGAATAGTTTGAAAAGTTGGGGTAAGGTTGATTTTGACCAAAAAAATTTTTTAGGGGCCAAACTGGTACTCTAAAAAATAGATGTTTTACATAGCTGAAAATCTTCGGCAAAAATTCCCATTGGATTACATGTTAAATTTTGAAACTTTGAGGCCATGGTACGCAACGAGCAGCAGCTACAAAAAAATTCTGACCATGCAATTTGGTTGTATGACTCTTTAACTTATGGAAAGTGGTGTCAGACCCGTGGGTTTTTTTGTTATGGGTTGTTTTGAGTGGCACTTCTAATGTAACCATGGCGACAAAATGGAAATCTATTTCTTTGACCACCAAAAAGATGAAATTGGTCTATCTCTGTCAGTAAAAATGATAGAAAAACAAGCAAAGCATGGTTTCCTGTATTTTTGAGTATGAGGAATTCATTTCTTAGGTAAATTCTATTTTTAGAACAACCCTTGGGTGCATTTTAGGCCTATAAATGCAGAAAAAGTGTGATTTTTTAACGTTTTTCACTTTTCCAGCAGTATAACAGAAAATTTGGTGACCTGAACATTAGCAATTAGGAATGTCACACCACCTAAACATTTTTGTCTTTCATTTGGTGTATGCAATTTGTTAAATTTATGCATATTTCTAGCCAAAAGGCCAAATTCGGTCATTTTTATGCACAATTTGCGGCAAATTTTGAAAAAAAGCCCAGAAATTGATGTAATTAAATGATGATAGCCTGAACTACAACAAAGAGGAACTCGTGCCTTATTTTTCCAAATGTTGTTTCAAGAAGGTACGAAAAATTAGTTTTTGACCTACTTAACATTCAAGATGGCTGCCACAATGGGAATTGTCAGACCCGCGGGACAAAATGGAAATATATTTCTTTGACCACCAAAAAGATGAAATTGGTCTATCTCTGTCTGTAAAAATGATAGAAAAACAAGTAAAGCATGGTTTCCTGTATTTTAGAGTATGGGGAATTCATTTCTTAGGTCAATTCTATTTTTAGAACCACCCTTGGGTGCATTTTAGGCCTATAAAAAAAAGTGTGATTTTTAACTTTTTTCACTTTTCCGGCAGTATAATACAAATTTAGCATCCTGAACATTAGCAATTAGGAATGTCACACCAACAAAACTTTTTTGTCTTTCATTTGTTGTATGCAATTGTTAAATTTATGCATATTTCTTGTAAAAAAAGGCCAAATTCGCCAATTTTATACCCATTTCTGTGGCAAGTTTTGAAAAAAAGTCCAGAAGTTGATGTTGCTAAATGGATGATAATCTGAACTACAACAAAGTGAAACTCATGCCATATTTTTCCAAATGTTTCACGAAGGTACGAAAAATGATTTTTTGACCTATTTAACATTCAAGATGGCTGCCACAATGGGAAATGAGATAAGATCACAAGTTCTGCAGTAACAAGTGAAGTGAGATTTTTTTTAACAGTACCAGGTATTTAACTTTTCCTGCCTTATATGGGAATTGTGATAACTGGAACTCTCATAATTGTGCAAATAACATTAAATGGAATTTTTATATTTTATTAGGTGTAAAAATTTGCTACATTAATGCTAATTTTCTTGCCAAAAAAAGAACAAATTGGCCTGATTTTAGGCACGTTTTGCGAATTATTGAAAAATGTTGGGAGTTGATGTAGTGAAAGAGATGGTAACCCAAAGCATACATTCATGCCATTTTGTTCCAAATACTGTTTCTAGAAGGTATAAGCTGCCAGTCATTGGGTCCAGGGTTTGATACTTGCTTTGGCAGTGTTATCTAAACTTATATTGGACAGCAGTTTCAATCATCATTTGCCTCATTGTTGTGTCATTCTCCTCTACCAATTATCTACGAGGTGCAAAAATAAGGGACCTAAAGCGCCAATCATCCATCCATCATGAAAGTATGAGAGAAAAGTTTTGACTGTCGTAAAATGCCAGACGTCTTTCTACAATTTAGATTTTGATTAGGACACAATGTATTCTCGTGGTTGTCTTAAAGTATAGAAAATGATATAGGATGTTTTGTAAAAAGGTCTCATGATAACATCTTGTAAAAAGTCCCAAAATGGCAGCCAAAAAGCTTGAACATTCAATTTATTTTGTGTTATGAATCAAAAGTATCTCATTGTGAGGCAAAGGAAAACCTTGGTCATTTTGCTCAAACCATTGCACGCTGGCAGATGGAAAAACATTAATTAAAATAATTAGGAATGCACAGGCGCAGAATGGGGCCATACTTGCCATAAATTCAAGAAGACTTCCAAGAAGTTTGTAGTACCTGTTGGTTTTGCCGTAAAGATGTGTCGGCAAAATATGCTTAGATTTTGGAAGCCACATTAGTAAGCCGTACCAGCATTTCATGTGTCTATTTCAATATATATGTGCATGTTAGTTTACTTGCATAGCGTTCTGTTATTTATTGAACAATAAACCTTTCCAGGCAAAACAATTCACTATTTTAAATGTCATAACTCATAAGAGATTGACTAGATTGAAAAGTCTGACAATCAGAAGGCCATCAGCAGAGCAAATTTCTGTAGGTGATTTCCCTTAGGCCTGCATTCTTTCTTAATTGTTCGATAAAGCTGGTTTTCGGAAGATATGTGCATCAAAAACTTTGTGTGCAAAAGATTGCAAGAAATTGTCATTTTATTAGCCTCGAACTGTCTGAGAAATAGAATTGTTTGGTCATAGACTATATATAGGGGTCATTCCATGGAAAATAGGGAAATTGTAAGACTGATTTTATGGGATTATTAAAAAGTGCCTATCAATTTTCTTGAAACACAGATTTTTAGTATTAAAATTTTAGCTAAATATTTTGTAGGTTGACATTCAGTTTGTTAACCCATTAGCATCTGACGACAGCTGGAAAGTTCCAAAAACTTAAAATTTATCATTTCTGTTACGATACAATTTCTGTGCAATGTACCCTATATGCATGAACTTGCATGTTTTAATCACTTATTAAAGAAATGGTCATGTGTCCCATATTCACTCTATTTTGGTTATTCATGATAGAATTCAGTTTTTGCCTGCATCTAGGCTGAACAGACCTACAGATGGTAGATTTGACATTATATGAAAAAAAAACCTTTTTGAATAAGACAGTGAGTTCAGCAGAAATTGTCTGGCAAGGAATACATCTGGAACGATCCCAGCTGACAACAAGAATCCGAGGATTCAAATCCTGGGTTCTGTTGGGAATTCAAATGGCAATTAAGCATAACATCCATGGATACAAGAACAAAGTAGCACTGCACTGCGAAGTGCAATCAGCTTTGAAACCTGTCAGATTGACCTCCAAGTGCTGTTTCTCAGTGGCGATTTGGTAAAATGAGGATGAGAAAAGGCTTTAGAACTTGCAGAATTGCAATTAGCATTGTTAGACTGCTTCTGAAAATTGATGCATTGCAAAAAGTAATTGCCAAATGCATTATTGGCCTTCCTTGAAATGCATGGACAATCGTCATGTGGGCTATATTATAATGTAAAGTCAGCTTGAAAACAGTCAAGACTCAAACGATCTATGACATAACTTTTTTTTTTTAATCGAAAAAAAAAAAAGAAAAAAAAAAGAAGACCACAGCAAACTATCCCCAATTCCGCAACGCATTTTAGTTCCCCTCTATATGAGCACAAAATGACCCACTTGACCACATCCACACCTGTATTAAGGCCGGGAAAAAAAAAATCTCTCAGACTGGTTTTTCAGATAAAATTACCCTTGGAGAACCCAGGGTAAAAACTTGTGGTTAATTAATTAATATAAAAATGTGTAGTGTCCGTACCCCCCCCCCCTACTTCACACACAAGCTGAACCTGGGGGCAATTAAAAACAAATGTCACATCCAACTACTCACTAGCATACTACACTACAACAATTCTACATTACAACAATAAGCATGTTGATATCTATATTAGTTATTGAGCCACATCAGTTTTTGTCTCTTCGTAGTGTCCGTACCCTCCTTGTTGTGTCCGTACCCCCTAGAGCTTTTGGCATTGTGCCCATGATTGCTTTAAGTTGGGGATGTCAAGTCTGCAGGGATTACTCAACTAATTGATCCGCAAGATTTTTTTTACCCCCGATGACCTTGACCCACTTTTCAAGGTCAATGGGCTCTAACACCAAAAAACATTGTCTGTGATATATCTTTTTTTTTTTGCTTTAGGTTAGGAATGGAGTGTCGCACTAATTATTCAACAAATTGACCCCAAAAACATATATGACTTTGCATGAATTCCACTCTTTGTATCAAAGGGTCTTTTTTTAATTTTTGAAAATTTCATCTTTTTACTGCCTTATTGAAGTTTTTCAGCATAAATTTGCCATAAAAGGAAATGGGCTATTTACACAAATCTAAGAGTAATTGTTGTCCCAGTACCTTTGAACGATGTCACAAAATTTGAAGCTCCCCTGCCTCAACATAACCACTCAGTGAAGGTCTAACTGTTGAAGGATGAATCCCTTAATTTACTGAAATGTAAAAAATTCACAATATAAACAATTTTTCAACTGACCATATCTCTGGTCCTAATTAAGTTACTGAAAGCATAAAAATATGTCTGGAGATCTTAGAATCTCCCTGTCAGATCAAAAGCGCTAAAGTTCACCCAATCCTGAAATATTCATAATTTGGGTTATGAATGATATGTTTTTACAAAAGGAAGAAAAAAGTTTGTGAAAAAATATTTTAGGGATATCTATGACATGTATGCACACATTGATGTTGTTCCTGGTGAGATCCAATGATGTTCGTTTTTTGGACAAAAGTGACGACCAAATTATACACTTGATTGTGTAGAAGCCGTATGTTGCTATTTCCAACCGGAATCCTGCAGTACTGTAGATATTATGCATTTCTGCAAGAATATTTTGTTTTTAAGAAATAATTGTGGAGTTTGGTATGACTTCTGCAGTAAATTGCAAAATTGTGCTCCCTTCCTGTTTAAATACAGAATTAAATTTTACTACATTACTGCCTTTAGGAATTATAGAATTCTGCAGCTTTTTGCCGAGCAAAATTCCTTTTAATGTTATTTGCACAATTATGAGAGTTCCAGTTATCACAATTCCCATATAAGTCAGGAAAAGTTAAATACTATTTAAAAATGTCACTTCACTTGTTACTGCAGAACTTGTAATCGTATCTCAATTCCCATTGTGGCAGCCATCTTGAATGTTAAGTAGGTCAAAAACTAATTTTTCGTACCTTCTTGAAACAACATTTGGAAAAATATGGCACGAGTTCCTCTTTGTTGTAGTTCAGGCTATCATCATTTAATTACATCAGCTTCTGGGCTTTTTTTCAAAATTTGCCGCAAATCGGGCATAAAAATGACCGAATTTGTTTTTTTTGATAGAAATATGCATGAATTTAACAAATTGCTTACACCAAATGAAAGGCAAAAAAGTTTTGGTGGTGTGACATTCCTAATTGCCAATGTTCAGGTCACCAAATTCGCATCATACTGCCGGAAAAGTGAAAAAAGTTAAAAAATCACACTTTTTCTGCATCTATAGGCCAAAAATGCACCCAAGGGTTGTTCTAAAAATAGAATTGACCTAAGAAATGAATTCCCCATACTCTAAAATACAGCAAAACATGCTTTACTTGTTTTTCTATCATTTTTACTGACAGAGATAGACCAATTTCATCTTTTTGGTTGTCAAAGAAATAGATTTCCATTTTGTCCCGCGGGTCTGACAATTCCCATTGTGGCAGCCATCTTGAATGTTAAGTAGGTCAAAAACTAATTTTTCGTACCTTCTTGAAACAACATTTGGAAAAATAAGGCACGAGTTCCTCTTTGTTGTAGTTCAGGCTATCATCATTTAATTACATCAACTTCTAGGCTTTTTTTCAAAATTTGCCGCAAATTGGGCATAAAAATGACCAAATTTGGCCTTTTTGGCTAGAAATATGCATAAATTTAACAAATTGCATACACCAAATGAAAGAAAAAAATGTTTTGGTGGTGTGACATTCCTAATTGCTAATGTTCAGGTCACCAAATTTTCCAACTAAGTTGGCACCGCGACCCTTCCACCACAGGACCAATGGTGGAACCTAAATTTTTGACCCAGGACCAATTCAGAAACTGGTTGAGATGATTGAAGTGATGGTGGAAATACCGACCAAAAGTCATTTTGTGCCTTACCCGGGGTTATATAGGGTCGCACAGCATTGGGAACCCTCCATTCCACCACAGGACCAATGGTGGAACCTTTTATCCACCACAGGACCAATCGGATAGTTTGAGTCAGCTCTTGATATAATGCTTGTTATATGTCTCTTAAAAGTCATTTTGAGTAATTAGGTCAGTTAGGGGTTACACGGATGAAGGAACCCTGCAATCCACCACAGGACCAATGGTGGAACCTTCTTTTTTCAACCCAGGACCAATTCAGAAACTGGTTGAGATGATTGAGGTGATGGTGGAAATACCTACCAAAAGTCATTTTATGCATTACCCGGGGCATATAGGGTCACACAGCATAGGGAACCCTCCATTCCACCACAGGACCAATGGTGGAACCTTTTATCCACCACAGGACCAGTCGAATAGTTTGAGTCAGCTTTTGATATAATGCTTGTTATATGTCTCTTAAAAGTCATTTTGAGTAATTAGGTCAGTTAGGGGTTACACGGATGAAGGAACCCTGCAATCCACCACAGGACCAATGGTGGAACCTTCTTTTTTCAACCCAGGACCAATTCAGAAACTGGTTGAGATGATTGAGGTGATGGTGGAAATACCTACCAAAAGTCATTTTATGCATTACCCGGGGCATATAGGGTCACACAGCATAGGGAACCCTCCATTCCACCACAGGACCAATGGTGGAACCTTTTATCCACCACAGGACCAGTCGAATAGTTTGAGTCAGCTTTTGATATAATGCTTTTTATATGTATCTTAAAAGTCATTTTGAGTAATTAGGTCAGTGTGGGGTTACACGGATGATGGAACCCTGCAATCCACCATAGGACCAATGGTGGAACCTTCTTTTTTCAACCCAGGACCAATTCAGAAACTGGTTGAGATGATTGAGATGATGGTGGATATACCGACCAAAAGTTATTTTGTTCCTTACACGGGGTGTATAGGGTCACACAGCATAGGGAACCCTCCATTCCACCACAGGACCAATGGTGGAACCTTTTATCCACCACAGGATCAATCGAACAGTTTGAGTCAGCTTTTGATATAATGCTTGTTATAATTATGTCTCTTAAAAGTCATTTTGAGTAATAAGGTCAGTTAGGGGTTACACGGATGAAGGAACCCTGCATTCCACCACAGGACCAATGGTGGAACCTTCTTTTTTCAACCCAGGACCAATTCAGAAACTGGTTGAGATGATTGAGATGATGGTGGATATACCGACCAAAAGTTATTTTGTTCCTTACCCGGGGTGTATAGGGTCACACAGCATAGGGAACCCTCCATTCCACCACAGGACCAATGGTGGAACCTTTTATCCACCACAGTACCAATCGGATAGTTTGAGTCAGCTTTTGATATAATGCTTGTTATATGTCTCTTAAAAGTCATTTTGAGTAATAAGGTCAGTGTGGGGTTACACGGATGAAGGAACCCTGCATTCCACCACAGGACCAATGGTGGAACCTTCTTTTTTCAACCCAGGACCAATTCAGAAACTGGTTGAGATGATTGAGATGTTGGTGGATATACTGACCAAAAGTTATTTTGTTCCTTACCCGGGGTGTATAGGGTCACACAGCATAGGGAACCCTCCATTCCACCACAGGACCAATGGTGGAACCTTTTATCCACCACAGGATCAATCGAATAGTTTGAGTCAGCTTTTGATATAATGCTTGTTATATGTCTCTTAAAAGTCATTTTGAGTAATAAGGTCAGTAAGGGGTTACACGGATGATGGAACCCTGCAATCCACCACAGGACCAATGGTGGAACCTTCTGTTTTCAACCCAGGACCAATTCAGAAACTGGTTGAGATGATTGAGATGATGGTGGAAACACCTACCAAAAGTCATTTTATGCATTACCCGGGGCGCATAGGGTCACACAGCATAGGGAACCCTCCATTCCACCACAGGACCAATGGTGGAACCTTTTATCCACCACAGGACCAATCGAATAGTTTGAGTCAGCTTTTGATATAATGCTTGTCATATGTATCTTAAAAGTCATTTTGAGTAATTAGGTCAGTGTGGGGTTACACGGATGATGGAACCCTGCAATCCACCACAGGACCAATGGTGGAACCTTCTTTTTTCAACCCAGGACCAATTCAGAAACTGGTTGAGATGATTGAGATGATGGTGGATATACCGACCAAAAGTTATTTTGTTCCTTACCCGGGGTGTATAGCGTCACACAGCATAGGGAACCCTCCATTCCACCACAGGACCAATGGTGGAACCTTTTATCCACCACAGGATCAATCGAATAGTTTGAGTCAGCTTTTGATATAATGCTTGTTATATGTCTCTTAAAAGTCATTTTGAGTAATAAGGTCAGTGTGGGGTTACACGGATGATGGAACCCTGCAATCCACCACAGGACCAATGGTGGAACCTTCTTTTTTCAACCCAGGACCAATTCAGAAACTGGTTGAGATGATTGAGATGATGGTGGAAATACCGACCAAAAGTCATATTGTTCCTTACCCGGGGTGTATAGGGTCACACAGCAATGGGAACCCTCCATTCCACCACAGGACCAATGGTGGAACCTTCTTTTTTCAACCTAGGACCAATTCAGAAACTGGTTGAGATGATTGAGATGATGGTGGAAATACCGACCAAAAGTCATTCTGTGCCTTACCCGGGGCGTCTAGGGTCACACAGCTTGGGGAACCCTCCATTCCACCACAGGACCAATGGTGGAACCTTTTATCCACCACAGGACCAATCGAATAGTTTGAGTCAGCTTTTGTTATAATGCTTGTTATATGTCTCTTAAAAGTCATTTTGAGTAATTAGGTCAGTGTGGGGTTACACGGATGATGGAACCCTGCAATCCACCACAGGACCAATGGTGGAACCTTCTTTTTTCAACCCAGGACCAATTCAGAAACTGGTTGAGATGATTGAGATGTTGGTGGAAATACCGACCAAAAGTCATATTGTTCCTTACCCGGGGTGTATAGGGTCACACAGCAATAGGAACCCTCCATTCCACCACAGGACCAATGGTGGAACCTTCTTTTTTCAACCCAGGACCAATTCAGAAACTGGTTGAGATGATTGAGATGATGGTGGAAATACCGACCAAAAGTCATATTGTTCCTTACCCGGGGTGTATAGGGTCGCACAGCATTGGGAACCCTCCATTCCACCACAGGACCAATGGTGGAACCTTTTATCCACCACAGGACCAATCGGATAGTTTGAGTCAGCTTTTGATATAATGCTTGTTATATGTCTCTTAAAAGTCATTTTGAGTAATTACGTAGGTCAGTAAGGGGTTACACGGATGAAGGAACCCTGCAATCCACCACAGGACCAATGGTGGAACCTTCTTTTTTCAACCCAGGACCAATTCAGAAACTGGTTGAGATGATTGAGATGATGGTGGATATACCGACCAAAAGTTATTTTGTTCCTTACCCGGGGTGTATAGGGTCACACAGCATAGGGAACCCTCCATTCCACCACAGGACCAATGGTGGAACCTTTTATCCACCACAGGATCAATCGAACAGTTTGAGTCAGCTTTTGATATAATGCTTGTTATAATTATGTCTCTTAAAAGTCATTTTGAGTAATAAGGTCAGTTAGGGGTTACACGGATGAAGGAACCCTGCATTCCACCACAGGACCAATGGTGGAACCTTCTTTTTTCAACCCAGGACCAATTCAGAAACTGGTTGAGATGATTGAGATGATGGTGGAAATACCGACCAAAAGTCATTTTGTTCCTTACCCGGGGTGTATAGGGTCACACAGCATGGGGAACCCTCCATTCCACCACAGGACCAATGGTGGAACCTTCTTTTTTCAACCCAGGACCAATTCAGAAACTGGTTGAGATGATTGAGATGATGGTGCATATACCGACCAAAAGTTATTTTGTTCCTTACCGGTGTGTATAGGGTCACACAGCATAGGGAACCCTCCATTCCACCACAGGACCAATGGTGGAACCTTTTATCCACCACAGGACCAGTCGAATAGTTTGAGTCAGCTTTTAATATAATGCTTGTTATGTCTCTTAAAAGTCATTTTGAGTAATTAGGTCAGTTAGGGGTTACACGGATGAAGGAACCCTGCAATCCACCACAAGACCAATGGTGGAACCTTCTTTTTTCAACCCAGGACCAATTCAGAAACTGGTTGAGATGATTGAGATGATGGTGGAAATACCGACCAAAAGTCATTTTGTTCCTTACCCGGGGTGTATAGGGTCACACAGCATGGGGAACCCTCCATTCCACCATAGGACCAATGGTGGAACCTTCTTTTTTCAACCCAGGACCAATTCAGAAACTGGATGAGATGATTGAGGTGATGGTGGAAATACCGACCAAAAGTCATATTGTTCCTTACCCGGGGTGTATAGGGTCGCACAGCATTGGGAACCCTCCATTCCACCACAGGACCAATGGTTGGACCTTTTATCCACCACAGGACCAATCGAATAGTTTGAGTCAGCTTTTGATATAATGCTTTTTATATGTATCTTAAAAGTCATTTTGAGTAATTAGGTCAGTGTGGGGTTACACGGATGATGGAACCCTGCAATCCACCACAGGACCAATGGTGGAACCTTCTTTTTCAACCCAGGACCAATTCAGAAACTGGTTGAGATGATTGAGATGATGGTGGAAATACCGACCAAAAGTCATATTGTTCCTTACCCGGGGTGTATAGGGTCACACAGCAATGGGAACCCTCCATTCCACCACAGGACCAATGGTGGAACCTTCTTTTTTTCAACCCAGGACCAATTCAGAAACTGGTTGAGATGATTGAGGTGATGGTGGAAATACCGACCAAAAGTCATTTTGTGCCTTACACGGGGTGTATAGGGTCGCACAGCATTGGGAACCCTCCATTCCACCACAGGACCAATGGTGGAACGTTTTATCCACCACAGGACCAATCGGATAGTTTGAGTCAGCTTTTGCTAAAATTCTTGTTATATGTCTCTTAAAAGTCATTTTGAGTAATTAGGTCAGTGTGGGGTTACACGGATGAAGGAACCCTGCATTCCACCACAGGACCAATGGTGGAACCTTCTTTTTTCAACCCAGGACCAATTCAGAAACTGGTTGAGATGATTGAGATGATGGTGGAAATACCTACCAAAAGTCATTTTATGCATTACCCGGGGCGTATAGGGTCACACAGCATAGGGAACCCTCCATTCCACCACAGGACCAATGGTGGAACCTTTTATCCACTACAGGACCAATTGAATAGTTTGAGTCAGCTTTTGATATAATGCTTGTTATATGTCTCTTAACAGTCATTTTGAGTAATTAGGTCAGTGTGGGGTTACATGGATGATGGAACCCTGCATTCCACCACAGGACCAATGGTGGAACCTTCTTTTTTCAACCCAGGACCAATTCAGAAACTGGTTGAGATGATTGAGATGATGGTGGAAATACCGACCAAAAGTCATTTTATGCATTACCTGGGCTGTATAGGGTCACACAGCATGGGTAACCCTCCATTCCACCACAGGACCAATGGTGGAACCTTCTTTTTTCAACCCAGGACCAATTCAGAAACTGGTTGAGATGATTGAGATGATGGTGGAAATACCGACCAAAAGTCATTCTGTGCCTTACCCGGGGCGTATAGGGTCACACAGCATGGGGAACCCTCCATTCCACCACAGGACCAATGGTGGAACCTTTTATCCACCACAGGACCAATCGGATAGTTTGAGTCAGCTTTTCCTTAAATGCTTGTTATATGTCTATTAAGAGTCATTTTGAGTAAGAAGGTCAGTGTGGGGTTACACGGAAAGGAGGAACCCTGCATTTCGCCCATAGAAATACATAGAACGGACATGAGGCTC
The DNA here is from genome assembly GCA_026936325.1 of Platynereis dumerilii. NCBI lineage: Eukaryota > Metazoa > Annelida > Polychaeta > Phyllodocida > Nereididae > Platynereis > Platynereis dumerilii. The sequence continues at coordinate 50,577,985 of JAPTHN010000009.1, forward strand.
TGGCAGATGAAGCAACCAAATCCACCATCATGGAACTGCCCTGTATCCTGGCACAATGTAACCGCGACATCACCAATAACAGTGATGTCACTTATAACAATGGCATGACGTCACATCATAATTAGTAAATCGTGACGTCATGTATTAGGGCAGTTTAGTTCCAATATGGCGGATTTGGTGACCTCATCTTCATGTGGCATCATGCAGCCTCATGTCCGTTCTATGCATTGCTATGATTCTACCACAGGACCAATGGTGGAACCTTCTTAGTTCAACCCAGGACCAATTCAGAAACTGTTTGAGATGATTGAGATGATGGTGGAAATACCGACCAAAAGTCATTCTTTGCCTTACCAAGGGCGTATAGGGTCACACAGCATGGGTAACCCTCCATTCCAACACAGGACAAATGGTGGAACCTTCTTTTTTCAACCCATGACCAATTCAGAAACTGGTTGAGATGATTGAGATGATGGTGGAAATACCAACCAAAAGTCATTCTGTGCCTTAACCAGGGCGTATAGGATCACACAGCACGGGGAACCCACCATTCCACCACAGGACCAATGGTGGAACCTTTTATCCACCAAGTCATTTTGAGTAATTAGGTCAGTGTGGGGTTACAAGGATGAAGGAACCCTGCAATCCACCGAAGGACAGATGCTGGTACCTTTTTTTTTCAACCCAGGACTAAATCAGAAATTGGTTGAAATGATTGACATAATGGTTGAAATATCTACTCAGAGTCATTAGCTAGGCACATATAGGGTCACATGTCCTGGGGAACCATCCGTTCCATGCCAGGCGCATAACCAGTGGTTCAACCTTTTTTATTTTACAGAAGAAATTTTATTGTTTGTTACGACTGTTGATAAAATTCATGGGTAATATCACTTATAATACATCATAATAAGTAATTCGACCAGTATGGGCTTACATTGACAAAGGAACCTTTCAATCCACCACAGGACCAATGGTGGAACCTAACCCCCTGCCCCTGACTACACTTAATATTTTATAATTATAATTTCCAATAAACATCTCATAGTCAATGCCCCAGATGACAGGGAACCTCAACTTCCACAACTGGACCATTGATGGTACCTGACCTCCTGCAAAGGACAAACTTAATATTTGGAAGGAACAATATTTGATTATTAAGAAATGCCTGATAATTAATGCTCTATAGACCTGGCCCCGTCACCGCATAACATCTAAGATTCAAATTCTGTTAGTTGAATGATGAATTTGAGTTAGGTATTTGAATATTAGGTCAAAATGGTATTTTGAACGCTAAGGTGACAGCACCTGCCTGGCCAGGTTTACAATAACAAGGCCATTGTACGGTGATGGCACTTGAAATATGGGGAAATACTTATACTAATAATTATATTAATTCGCTATAAGTTTTGCAAAAACAGGCGGTTCATAGAATTAAAGGTGTTAGTCGAAGAACACCTTCGAACAGTATATTTAATTAACTTAAAAATTGTACAACCACCTAAATTGTATAAAGTTTCAATTATGATGTTTATGTACACTGAAAGACAAAAGTTTTGCATATGTTGGGAGGGACAGATGTTCAAGGATTATGGTCAATATGATGGGTCCATGGTGTAAGACACCCGAAAACAGGGTCACAAACAATAAATCACTGAACCGGGAAAATTTTTCGTTTTTAAAAATGACTGACCAAGGGGAGTTCTCAGAAAACACAGTTTTTTGCTGTTGACCCATACCATTTGCAGGTATGCGGTTTCATGTGAGCTTAAATGAATCCTTAAACATTCAAGCACACAATTCTCTTACAACTGAATCTATTGTGTCCCCAATTACAGAATATGATAGGGATGAAACTATTGGAATGGTGCAGGTGTGAAAACCCAGCTTAATGTTGTAGAGTCTAAGATGTTCATCTGTCAAGTGCATCAAAGAAAGCTGCCTGATACAGGCGCGTAGGGTAGACAAGGAATAAACAAAGAGGTGTTAGACCCAGAAAAATAACCGGAACTCAAGACACCCTCCATTGTTATGAAGGCATGTTTCTCGATGTTGTAGGGGATGCTACAGATGAGAGGAAATCTCAACCTTTGAATGAACCCCAAGACCATTATCTTTACACTTCATGGTTTATTTTATGTAAAGCATGTGTTTGGTAGAACCTTATATTGAGCACACAGATGAGGTTCTTGAATGCACAACATATGCATAACTTTTGTCTTTCAGTGTATAAGTTAGTAAGAGGTGAAATGCCGAGAATGTTTTCAGATATGTTCAATTATCCAGCTGATTTTTATCATTACGGAACAAGAAATATGAATAACCTTCGATTACCATTATGCAGATCAGAAATTGTTAAAATCCATGTCAGATTTAAAGGTGCGGAAATTTGGAATTCTGTTGTGAATTTCGTTGATTTAAATTGTAGTAAATTTACATTTAAAAAGAAAGTAACTAATATTTTAAGGAATTTGTGGTCTCTACCTTGAATATCTTTCGCTATTCTGTAATACAAAACTATTATTAAGATTATTGTCATTACCACTTTTGTATGTCTGATAGTGCCTATTAATGTTTTTAATATATCAGTATTATTATTCATTTTTATTTCCTATAATATATATTCATTCACTGTTCCATAAAGATTAAGAAATTATATTGTGAAATTGCTAGGGAACATACACACATTCAGTTTGTCAGTTCCTTTTTTTTATTTGTATTATAATTCTGCTATTTGTTATGTTGATTCGTTGAAGTGTAATGGTATTTTGTTTACCAATCAATTCTAATTCTAATTATAATTCTAGTCTAGATCAACTTACCAATTAAGTAGTGGGATCAAAATCAAGGATTGTTACATGACTATGAACTAATACCACTTAAATAGGCCAGCAGGGTGTATTTTTTTCCCCGTTTCTATCCATTTGTTTGATTCTTTTAAAATAGTTTGGAATAGATATATATAATATTATGAAGGCTGCACAAGGTATGGAACTTCATCACACAGCTAGCAGACCAATGCTGGAATATCTTGCCCTCCAGAGGACATTGTTAAAATGTATTAACTTGAGCTAAATATCAAATTATGGAGATTACACAAATCATTTAACTTTTCCTCCACCAAAGGACCAATGCTGGGACCTTCTCCCCTCAAGAGGACCACTTTTAAAATTTAACACTTGGTACTAAATATGGAATGATGGAGGCTATACATTCAAGTAACCTCCTTGTCCACCACAGCACCAATGCTGGAACCTCTTCCCCTAAATATTTTAAGAAGAATAATTTGATATATATATAATAGTTACTCAAATCAATTTATCTGCTACACATCATCATGTGGTCAGCAGAAGATAAATTCAAATACTAAAATGTTTCAAGAAGATTTTATGCATTAATATTATTTAGTTTCATTGAGTTTCAAACAGGATAATAATGTAATTACAAAACTTACTACAATAGGGATTACTGCATCTTTAGCAACATGGCTCTAGCTGAAGAGAAATTTATTTCTGACATCAATATTCAAATTTTTCTAGATGCTCAAGTTTTCAAAAAATATACATGTGGTTTTGTCCGTTTTGAGCTTTTTAAAATACTTTAATTTCTTTCTTCCTCAAAAAACTTACATTGTAAAAGAAAATGAACTTCGTGTTCAACATCACCTTTTTATAATTTACGCAAATTTTCCTCTACACTTTTGCAATACCATCTATCAATTTTCGATCTCCATTGGAAGTATGCCTGTCCTAAACAGTGCAAGAAAAGAGCATTCTTTGTACGACTCATGAATCTTGTGACATATATGGTTCAAAGCAATATATATTCATGATTAAATTGTAAGTACACAATTTTGATTTTGTATTAATGTCGTCTGCCCATTGGATGCAGCGGAGTTCATGTAAAATTTACCAGGCATTATTTAAATGTTGTAGGGGAGACTGGGGTAAGTTGTGCCGCGGGGTAAGTTGTCCCGCCCACTGTTGAGATGAAATGAAGAACTGGGCAAAGAAGGCAATGCCTGCCATATATACCCACTTGGTCAACATCATTTGGCACCAAGAAAAAAACTACCAAATATAATGGTATGAAAAGCTACACTCATAAATTCAATTTTGCTGCTGAAAACTTGAAGTGCCGAGGACTGACATTCTTGTTTCTCCGTCATTTGGTATTTATAATGAGATGATGTCCCTCTGGTAGGATGGAGTTAGGAGGTATATCTCGACATTTGAGTTGTTAGATTTCTTCTCGCGTTGTTTATTTATTTTTGACAACCAGTTTCATCCAGAAAATCAATTTGAGTTAAGTTGTGCCATTTTGATAATTGGGGTGAGTTGTGCCGATGGTATGACATAGGAATGAATTTTTAATTCATCTTTACTTGTCTTCATTTTTGCATAAAATGTTTGACAAGTTTCAATGACATGTAACATGTCAGCCATAAGTTAAAAACATGATACAAATGATCTATCTGAAGAAACGGGTGAAATACAAGGTTTTTTTTAAATAAATTAAGCGGATCAACTTACCCCGTCATGCGGCACAACTTACCCCGGCACCTACTTTTTTAAAATGCCTACCATGACCTTCCCAATGATCAGATTGCTCTGAAACTTTGGTCGATTCTGGCCAACGTATTGTATTTTGATGTCTGACTTTCAGATTACTTGATTAGGCTCGGTTTTTCGGAAAATCAGCCTGACGCAAAAGATGGCACAACTTACCCGGTCTCCCCTACTCTTGGGAATTTAATATTAGATGCTTATTGCAGCAAATGAAAAAAATTGAGGGTAGTCTTGTGCTGCATAATTAATGATGATATTTTTAATCGAGTATAAATAAAATTATTTGAATTTGAATTTATTTGAATTTGCAAGTTAGGTTCCACCATTGGTTCTGTAGTGAAAGAGGAGTTTGATGGTCCTTTGGGGTATTCATTATCAGGCGTTTACTGGAAATAATGAAATGTTGAGGGTAGCCCTTATGTGGAAGATGAGGTTCCTGGTCTGTTTGGGCATTTATGGTGAGGTGTTTATTGGAAAGAATGAAATAGTGGGGGTTGCCCTGTACAGGAGGTCAGGTGCCACCATTCGTCCTGTGGTGGAAGATGATGTTCCTGGTCATTTTGTGCATTTATTCGGAGATGTTTATTGGAAATAATGAAATATTTGGGGCTGTCCTGCACAGGAGGTCTGGAACCACTACAGATCCTGAGGTGGATTGCAAGGTTCCATCAATCATTTATCCCCATACTGAACTAATTACTCATAATGACATTTAATAGATATATTACAGGCATTTTATCAAAGCTCACTCTAACTATTCAACTGGTCCTGTGGCGGATAAAAGGTTCCACCATTGGTCCTGTGGTGGAATGGAGGGTTTCACAGGCTGTATTACCCTATATACACCCCAGGTAAGGCGCAATATGATTTTTGGTAGGTATTTCCACCATCATTTGCATCATTTCAACCCATTTCTGAATTGGTTCTGGGTTGAAAAAAAGAAGGTTCCACCATTGGTCCTGTGGTGGAATGGAGGGTTCCATAGGCTGTGTGACTCTGTACGCCACAGGTAAGGCACAAAATGACTTTTGTTAGGTATTTCCACCACCATCTGCATCATTTCAACCCATTTCTGAATTAAATCTGGGTTGAAAAAAAGAAGGTTCCACCATTGGTCCTGTGGTGGAATGGAGGGTTCCACAGGCTGTGTGACCCTATACGCCCCAGGTAAGGCACAAAATGACTTTTGTTAGGTATTTCCACCATCATATGCATCATTTCAACCCATTTCTGAATTGGTTCTGGGTTGAAAAAAAGAAGGTTCCACCATTGGTCCTGTGGTGGAATGGAGGGTTCCACAGACTGTGTGACCCTATACGCCCCAGGTAAGTCGCAAAATGACTTTTGTTAGGTATTTCCACCACCATCTTCATCATTTCAACCCATTTCCGAATTAGTTCATGGTTGAAAAAAAGAAGGTTCCTCTATTGGTCCTGTGGTGGAATGGAGGGTTCCACAGGCTGTGTGACCCTATACGCCCCAGGTAAGGCACAAAATGACTTTTGTTAGGTATTTCCACCATCATCTGCATCATTTCAACCCATTTCCGAATTAGTTCATGGTTGAAAAAAAGAAGGTTCCACCATTGGTCCTGTGGTGGAATGGAGGGTTCCACAGGCTGTGTGACCCTATACGTCCCAGGTAAGGCACAAAATGACTTTTGTTAGGTATTTCCACCATCATCTGCATCATTTCAACCCATTTCCGAATTAGTTCATGGTTGAAAAAAAGAAGGTTCCACGTTTGGTCCTGTGGTGGAATGGAGGGTTCCACAGGCTGTGTGACCCTATACGCCCCAGGTAAGGCACAAAATGACTTTTGTTAGGTATTTCCACCATCATATGCATCATTTCAACCCATTTCTGAATTGTTCTGGGTTGAAAAAAAGAAGGTTCCACCATTGGTCCTGTGGTGGAATGGAGGGTTCCACAGGCTGTGTGACCCTATACGCCCCAGGTAAGGCACAAAATGACTTTTGTTAGGTATTTCCACCACCATCTGCATCATTTCAACCCATTTCTGAATTAAATCTTGGTTGAAAAAAAGAAGGTTCCACCATTGGTCCTCTGGTGGAATGGAGGGTTCCACAGGCTGTGTGACCCTATACGCCCCAGGTAAGGCACAAAATGACTTTTGTTAGGTATTTCCACCATCATCTGCATCATTTCAACCCATTTCCGAATTAGTTCTGGGTTGAAAAAAGGAAGGTTCCACCATTGGTCCTGTGGTGGAATGGAGGGTTCCACAGGCTGTGTGACCCTATACGCCCCAGGTAAGGCACAAAATGACTTTTGTTAGGTATTTCCACCACCATCTGCATCATTTCAACCCATTTCCGAATTAGTTCATGGTTGAAAAAAAGAAGGTTCCTCTATTGGTCCTGTGGTGGAATGGAGGGTTCCACAGGCTGTGTGACCCTATACGCCCCAGGTAAGGCACAAAATGACTTTTGTTAGGCATTTCCACCATCATATGCATCATTTCAACCCATTTCTGAATTGGTTCTGGGTTGAAAAAAAGAAGGTTCCACCATTGGTCCTGTGGTGGAATGGAGGGTTCCACAGGCTGTGTGACCCTATACGCCCCAGGTAAGGCACAAAATGACTTTTGTTAGGTATTTCCACCATCATATGCATCATTTCAACCCATTTCTGAATTGGTTCTGGGTTGAAAAAAAGAAGGTTCCACCATTGGTCCTGTGGTGGAATGGTGGGTTCCACAGGCTGTGTGACTCTGTACGCCACAGGTAACGCACAAAATGACTTTTGTTAGGTATTTCCACCACCATCTGCATCATTTCAACCCATTTCTGAATTGGTTCTGGGTTGAAAAAAAGAAGGTTCCACCATTGGTCCTGTGGTGGAATGGAGGGCTCCACAGGCTGTGTGACCCTATACGCCCTAGGTAAGGCACAAAATGACTTTTGTTAGGTATTTCCACCACCATCTGCATCATTTCAACCCATTTCCGAATTAGTTCATGGTTGAAAAAAAGAAGGTTCCTCTATTGGTCCTGTGATGGAATGGAGGGTTCCACAGGCTGTGTGACCCTATACGCCCCAGGTAAGGCACAAAATGACTTTTGTTAGGTATTTCCACCATCATATGCATCATTTCAACCCATTTCTGAATTAAATCTGGGTTGAAAAAAAGAAGGTTGCAACATTGGTCCTGTGGTGGAATGGAGGGTTCCACAGGCTGTGTGACCCTATACGCCCCAGATAAGGCACAAAATGACTTTTGTTAGGTATTTCCACCATCATCTGCATCATTTCAACCCATTTCCGAATTAGTTCATGGTTGAAAAAAAGAAGGTTCCACCATTGGTCCTGTGGTGGAATGGAGGGTTCCACAGGCTGTGTGACCCTATACGCCCCAGGTAAGGCACAAAATGACTTTTGTTAGGTATTTCCACCATCATCTGCATCATTTCAACCCATTTCCGAATTAGTTCATGGTTGAAAAAAAGAAGGTTCCACCATTGGTCCTGTGGTGGAATGGAGGGTTCCACAGGCTGTGTGACCCTATACGCCCCAGGTAAGGCACAAAATGACTTTTGTTAGGTATTTCCACCATCATCTGCATCATTTCAACCCATTTCGTTATTAGTTCATGGTTGAAAAAAAGAAGGTTCCACCATTGGTCCTGTGGTGGAATGGAGGGTTCCACAGACTGTGTGACCCTATACGCCCCAGGTAAGGCACAAAATGACTTTTGTTAGGTATTTCCACCACCATCTGCATCATTTCAACCCATTTCCGAATTAGTTCATGGTTGAAAAAAAGAAGGTTCCACCATTGGTCCTGTGGTGGAATGGAGGGTTCCACAGGCTGTGTGACCCTATACGCCCCAGGTAAGGCACAAAATGACTTTTGTTAGGTATTTCCACCATCATATGCATCATTTCAGCCCATTTCTGAATTGTTCTGGGTTGAAAAAAAGAAGGTTCCACCATTGGTCCTGTGGTGGAATGGAGGGTTCCACAGGCTGTGTGACCCTATACGCCCTAGGTAAGGCACAAAATGACATTTGTTAGGTATTTCCACCACCATCTGCATCATTTCAACCCATTTCCGAATTAGTTCATGGTTGAAAAAAAGAAGGTTCCTCTATTGGTCCTGTGGTGGAATGGAGGGTTCCACAGGCTGTGTGACCCTATACGCCCCAGGTAAGGCACAAAATGACTTTTGTTAGGTATTTCCACCACCATCTGCATCATTTCAACCCATTTCTGAATTAAATCTGGGTTGAAAAAAAGAAGGTTCCACCATTGGTCCTGTGGTGGAATGGAGGGTTCCACAGCTGTGTGACCCTATACGCCCCAGGTAAGGCACAAAATGACTTTTGTTAGGTATTTCCACCATCATATGCATCATTTCAACCCATTTCTGAATTGAATCTGGGTTGAAAAAAAGAAGGTTCCACCATTGGTCCTCTGGTGGAATTGAGGGTTCCACAGGCTGTGTGACCCTATACGCCCAGGTAAGGCACAAAATGACTTTTGTTAGGTATTTCCACCATCATATGCATCATTTCAACCCATTTCTGAATTGGTTCTGGGTTGAAAAAAAGAAGGTTCCACCATTGGTCCTGTGGTGGAATGGTGGGTTCCAAAGGCTGTGTGACTCTGAACGCCCCAGGCAAGGCACAAAATGACTTTTGTTAGGTATTTCCACCACCATCTGCATCATTTCAACCCATTTCTGAATTAAATCTGGGTTGAAAAAAAGAAGGTTCCAACATTGGTCCTGTGGTGGAATGGAGGGTTCCACAGGCTGTGTGACCCTATACGCCCCAGGTAAGGCACAAAATGACTTTTTTTAGGTATTTCCACCATCATCTGCATCATTTCAACCCATTTCCGAATTAGTTCATGGTTGAAAAAAAGAAGGTTCCACCATTGGTCCTGTGGTGGAATGGAGGGTTCCACAGGCTGTGTGACCCTATACGCCCCAGGTAAGGCACAAAATGACTTTTGTTAGGTATTTCCAACATCATATGCATCATTTCAACCCATTTTCCGAATTAGTTCATGGTTGAAAAAAAGAAGGTTCCACCATTGGTCCTGTGGTGGAATGGAGGGTTCCACAGGCTGTGTGACCCTATACGCCCCAGGTAAGGCACAAAATGACTTTTGTTAGGTATTTCCACCATCATATGCATAATTTCAACCCATTTCTGAATTGGTTCTGGGTTGAAAAAAAGAAGGTTCCACCATTGGTCCTGTGGTGGAATGGAGGGTTCCACAGGCTGTGTGACCCTATATGCCCCAGGTAAGGCACAAAATGACTTTTGTTAGGTATTTCCACCATCATATGCATCATTTCAACCCATTTCTGAATTGATTCTGGATCGAAAAATTAGGTTCCACCATTGGTCCTGTGGTGGATAGGTCGCGGCGCCGACCTCTATCAAATTTTCTGTTATACTGCCGGAAAAGTGAAAAAAGTTAAAAAATCACACTTTTTCTGCAATTATAGGCCTGAAATGTACCCAAGGGTTGTTCTAAAAATAGAATTGACCTAAGAAATGAATTCCCCATACTCTAAAATATAGGAAACCATGCTTTACTTGTTTTTCTATCATTTTTACTGACAGAGATAGACCAATTTCATCTTTTTGGTTGTCAAAGAAATAGATTTCCATTTTGTCCCGCGGGTCTGACAATTCCCATTGTGGCAGCCATCTTGAATGTTAAGTAGGTCAAAAACTAATTTTTCGTACCTTCTTGAAACAACATTTGGAAAAATAAGGCACGAGTTCCTCTTTGTTGTAGTTCAGGCTATCATCATTTAATTACATCAACTTCTAGGCTTTTTTTCAAAATTTGCCGCAAATTGGGCATAAAAATGACCAAATTTGGCCTTTTTGGCTAGAAATATGCATAAATTTAACAAATTGCATACACCAAATGAAAGAAAAAAATGTTTTGGTGGTGTGACATTCCTAATTGCTAATGTTCAGGTCACCAAATTTTCTGTCATACTGCCGGAAAAGTTAAAAAAGTTAAAAAAGCACACTTTTTCTGCATTTATAGGCCTAAAATGTACCCAAGGGTTGTTCTAAAAATAGAATTGACCTAAAAAATGAATTCCCCATACTCTAAAATATAGGAAACCATGCTTTACTTGTTTTTCTATCATTTTTACTGACAGAGATAGACCAATTTCATCTTTTTGGTGGTCAAAGAAATAGATTTCCATTTTGTCGCCATGGTTACATTAGAAATGCCACTCAAAACAACCCAAAACAAAAAAACCCACGGGTCTGACACCACTTTCCATAAGTTAAAGAGTCATACAACCAAATTGCATGGTCAGAATTTTTTTGTAGCCGCTGCTCGTTGCGTACCATAGCCTCAAAGTTTCAAAATTTAACATGTAATCCAATGGGAGTTTTTGCCGAAGATTTCCTGCTATGTAAAACATCTATTCTTTAGAGTACCAGTTTGGCCCCTAAAAAAAAATTTTGGTCAAAATCAACCTTACCCCAAGTTTCTAAACTATTCAAAGGGTCATTAAACCCAGTATCATTAAAATCTGAGTCGGGCCACGTAGACGCCCCTGCCTGGTTTTCTCAGACACAGCCAATTTAAAATGCTAATTGGGTTTTGACTACAACACGCAACTGAGGAAATTATATATTCCCTTTGTGTGTTACAATTACACTGGGCAATTATGCTTTTTGAAGTGGTTACATAACATATGACTCAACAATCCCCAAAGACCAATTTCACTATATTTACTAGTCTGCAACATGTCTGTAATATTTTGATTGATATGGGAGAACTCTGCACACAAATAACCACAGTGGCGGATCTACATAGAGGCGCCCTCGGCGCCGCGCCCCCCCCCCCCCGTCTGAGCCAAATTTTCATGGTAAAGGCATAAAGCCTATACCATTTTCTGGCTCTGTGATCTGCCTGAATGCAGGTCTAGCCAAATAAACCAATTTCACTCTTGCTACAATTAACTTTAGGAAGCCTAATCACTATTGAAGTGTCATTTGGGGTGTGATTCCACAAGTGCAATTGAGACGTCACACAATAATAGCATAGGCTTAATTAGTAAATCATCTTCAGTCTGAATATCAAGTGTAATTCACACCTACAGGTCTGTCAAGTATTATGCACTGACCATAAGTGGAATTGAGGCTATATATGAGCAATAATAATATATATTTTGTCAATTTGTCTTATTCACAAAAGTAAGTTAACCGGTCAGAACAGCATCGAAATTTATACTTGAAATTTAATAATATTCCATCCTCAGAATACCTCTAAATTATCTTCTTTTGTAAAATGCTGCTTCTATAACATTTTAAAGCCTACAATAATATTTGGGACAAGACCTTGCTTATACAGCAGTTCCAATAAGCATTAGTTTGTTTTCAACTTGCTATAGTCTGTTTCCCCTGAGTTGAGAGCGGTGCTTCAAACAGTTCCTAAACTGCAGATGTCAACAGCATTGATAAACCATGACCAGTTTATCACTCTGGAAACGACAGATGTCCTGGTGACACTGGGAATTTTATCAGTGGCGTAGATATTCAATAAAGGGTGCAAATATAAGGGGTTTTACCTCTGCTGAAAACCCCTAAAAAGGAACCAGATATGCCCATGGACACTGATGAAGCAGGACCAGATCTGATGCTTTATGAGAAACAGATGTATTAGCTCAAGATAGTGCAGTTTTTGGTGTTAAAGGTGTGGAATTTGATAGGCTTGTGTGGCAGTTTGTGCATTTTTCCGCTCTCAACTCAGGGGAAACAGACTATAGTATCTTCCTTTTTTCAGCAAATCTGATTGACTTTGTTTGTAGCATGAAGGGGATGAATGTTGATTATTGCATGAATTGTTTTTACCCCACACCTATGACATTATACTGCCCTGTTTCTTCAGGTCAGATAACATCACCAAATTTCCAAAACTGTCACAGACCAAGGGAACGATACCAAATTTGAAGAATGAAGACTACAATTCAGCTTTGATAACCACTAAGTATTGACCCAAGTAGGCCTATTCCCCCTGCCAGCCCATATTTTGAAGTGGACAGTTCGACCTTGGGGGAAATATGGGCTGTTAGGGAGAATATTTGTGTTGATTCAAAATAATTCAGTCTATAAATATCATTGTTTCCAAATTAATCAAATGGTTCTGGTTGGCTGTCTTAACCAAAATATCAGGGCCTGTGATAGCACTGATCAATAGGCCCATTTCTTGTTAGGCATAAATAAACATTTATTACCCCTCTAGTTTGAGGGACAATGCAAATTATTGCCTCTCTTTTCAAGATATTGTACCTCAAACAGGTAGAGCTTGGTAGCCTTTATGCTAATTTTCCCTCAAAATACAAGTTATTGTTTCCTCAAATGATGTTAAATATTTCCGAAGTCACTTTGGGAGTTATTCTGGCTAATGCCTCACTCTGAATCACTTGTATATGGGGCTTGTGACCTCTTTCAGTTGGAGGGATTGTTATTATAACCAAGGAAAATGCCATTTTTCATGTGCCTTTCCTTCAGCCTGATGCAAACTAAATTGACCATCTAAATGGCTCAGAATTCATTTAAAGCAATGTAGAAACCGTTGGCTTCTGGGGGCCTTAAGCGGCCCCCAGACCCCCTGCCTATTGGGCTTCGGCCCTTCGGGCCTTGCCAGACGCCATTGTGCGCCCCCCCGTTCCACACATCCTGGATCCGCCACTGAACTATTTCATTTTTTTTTTGTTCCCGATGCTCAATACGGTACCTCAAGAGTCTTGCTGATTTATATTGAACTCCATACTAATAACTGTCAAAGCTAACCAACCCAACCTGCACAGCCATTTCCATATCAAAGTTAGTTTTTTTGTAGCCTCTGACACCCAAATTACCCACTCTACAAGTAATCCAAGCACTTCAACCATGCACTCTGAACATTCCAATCACCTTGATTCACCAGGCCATCTAATCTTGGCCGAAGTGCTTGATTGCTCCAACCACTCGATTTCTCTCATTCCCCCTTATTTATTGATCCCTGCATTATCTATTTATTGAACCCCTTAGAGGGCAACTATTTCATAATGAGCTTTGAGTTTCCTCAGCAATAATTATTTTAAATCAAGCAACACCTTGTTCAGAACAACCCTCACAAAAAAATATTTATTTAAAGACTACCCAGAAAGAATTTATTTATTTTACCAAAACTGAGCAAGAAATTATTTATTTTAAAAAAAAACTGCAAGCCCCCCTGGATATTAAATGGTCTCCCCTAATCAAAAAACATTGGGGTCCCTACGGAGGGCATGGGAGGCATATGAAAGTTGAAATACCAGCCAAAATAAATAAATAAACAATACGTACAGTGCATGACCCCCAGAAATTGTCTAGACGAGTTGCTTGCACTCTTGCACAATAATAGCACAATAATTAAAAGACTGAAAACCAGAAGAAAAAAATTTCGGGGTCAATTCGGGGTCAATACTAGTCAGTTTAGTGACATTGGTCTTCAGGGATTGAAGAGTCATATGTCACCAGACTCACCACTTACAGCTAAAGAGTGTACAATTGCCCAGTGGCATTTTATTGCACACAGGGAATACAAAGTTTTATCAGTTACATGTTGTGGCAAAACCCTATTACTGGTGACTGATTCAGCATCAAGCAGAGAATGTAGTGTATCACTTCCAATTATTTGCCTTGAAGTTTCACAAAATGGGATATCCTAAAGCTACACGCTACCTAGCAAATGGTTAGGCTACTGAGCTGTAGACCTCTTGCACTCAGGTCCAATTCTTGTCTACGGTCTACCTATTGGGGAGGTATATATGTAAAGTGGTTATGGGTCAAGGCCTGCTGACATTCGATACGATACGTATCATCGATACACTTGATTGATACACGATTCGTTCCATCGGTCCGCAAATTCGGGATGATCCGCATTTTAGAGACATCCGCTTCCCGAAAACTGATCTTTTGGCCCGGAAAGTTGATCTCGGGCAAGAGCGGACGTCAAGATGACGATCTTCTCGAGTTCAGTTCATAATTGTATGGATATTTTCTCGAATCTCGGCAATAAAATGGCTTTTTTAGTTGGATATGGCACACTTGAACCAAACCAAAAGTGCTGCTTTGAAAACCCATTCGGGAACCGGCCAGACTGTACCGGTACAGCCGGTATTTATCGAACCGGTGTAGTGCCCTACTGCATGAGTTAGAAAATAAGAACCCAGCAAGGGGATCTCAAAATTTTCAGTGGACCTTCATGAGCAAAATCCCAGCTGGATGTTGGTTACATGAGATGTTAAATTATCACTATTGTGAGGGCATGTAATGTAAAAGATCCTTCACTTGGGGTTAATGGGCAGCATGTTGAGAACTCCCACTCACTCTCCCATCTGGGGGGGAGGGTTGGTCTAGTGGTAGTGTGCTGGACTGCCAATCGCTGGGTCCAGGGTTCGAATCCAGCTCTTGCCGGGTCACCTGGGCCTATGTTGGATGGCTCTTTCAATCATCCTTCGCCTCATTGAAGTGTCTTCCTCCTGTCCTAATTAGCCTACTTAGTGCATAAATACAGGGCGTAAAGCCCCAATCATCCATCCATCCATCTCTCTCCCATCTGACCCAGATATGGGCTTTGAAAGCTGCACTTACCATACATTTATTTGTCTATATTTTTATGAAAGTGCTCAATGCAATAAGAATGAAAAATTGAGAGCTGGAGAAATATAACTCCTGCACTGAAAAAAAAGGATTGTCTGATATCAGACAATCAATGTCTAATATGTGTCCGATCAAGCGATTGTCTAATCCAGAAATTTAGTTGTTCAAAATACATGTCAAAGAACTTGTTTGTTTCATTCAATTGATTGTTTAAACCACACAATCAATTGAATGAAACAAACAATTTCTTTGTCAGTTGTCTGGATTAGACTATCGCTTCATCGGACACATAAATTATTAGAAATTGATCGTGTGATATCAGACAATCCTTTTTTTCGGTGTGACCTCCCCTTCCCCTCACCCTCCTTCCTTGGCAGCAGGGAGTCTGTACTATAAAGAATTCTGAATGTATACATGACAGGTTGATGGTTGCCTACAAAATGAATGACACAGTGACAAATTATGACCACCCAAACAAGAGTCTTTTTTTTTCTCGCTGCGCCCTGTTCATGAGAGAACTTTTCATTGAGTCCGACAAAGAGCTACAAAGCTGCCTCATATGACTGATTAGCCAGTCGTAGTTTTGTTTTGAACGTTACCTGCTTATGCACTACTGAGTCTGTGTTAAGAGCCAAAAGCATAAGCAACTACATCCTGAGAGCTGATTCAGTCAGCCTATTTTGTCACTCTCATCCAGAGCTGACTCAAGGTTTGATTGCACCAAAGGAGGTGCATGCCAGAAAGAAGGAAAGACGAACGTCACACAGGTGGGTGATTCGAGTGTTTTATATTTTCAGTTTATGTAGACCTCCATATATATCATGTTCTCTTGAAATATGCACAAGTGGCCATAGTACAGTGCCTTGCTTATGGTGTTTCAGGTGCCCCCGATATTTTCTGATCCAGCTTGACCTTGGTCTGGTATTGCAGTATATATAGTAGAAGTCACATGCAAAATTTTGGCCCATTCTATAAATACCTACCTTTTCCAGAATGCCCTTGAAGTTTAAATTGTAATTCCCCATTGGCGAACATGCAAATCCTCATGATATTACAAAAACCAATGAAGAAATCAAGTTTTTTCAATTCAAATCGGGTGTTATTTTTTTTATAAAACCACTTGCTAAGCTGCCAGAAGCTGACAAATTTGTGAAAATCTGTGTAAAATGGCAGAATTTTTAGGAAATTCAACACTTCCTAGCTCATGAGGAAGACCTACTGTAACATGGCTGATGCCAGATTTGAATTGCCCTCCCAAAACTTATTCAGAAACTATGGATTGAGGAATAAATATCTATTCCTACATTGATTTTTGCAAAATTGTCAGGATTTGCAAGTTCGCCACTGGGGAATCACATTATAAACTTCAAGTGAATTCTGATAAAGGTAAGTATGCATAGAATTGGTCAAAATTGCATGTGACTGATTGAATGCTTCTGCCTGACGAGAGGAATGTGCTTAAGCATAATAAGGCATCAGCAGCAATAAAAACCGATTCTCCGATACGATACTTTCATCCCAGTATCGGCCGATACTGATACCCGATGCCAGTGGCGGCACATCTCAAGATTAGTCAATATTTTGAAATTTGTGGTTTAAACCAGCATCAATATGTGCGGAGAAGGTTAGGAGAGATACAACATGAATGTTAGACAATACAGAAATTTGGGGGAGGCTGAAGGCTTCTGCACCTGTATACTTGTAATATAATTGGAGATCGCAAGGCGCTGGCTGTATGTGGCTTGAATAACTGATGATTGACTCTAATTGAAATATTATGATCAAGACTGTCTTCAGCTGTGCTTCTTTTCTTGTAGATAATTAATGAATATTTTGTTCAGTTTTAACTCTACCTCTCTTGTCATTGTTTCCAGAATCTGCAATAGGCTACCAAAAGCCTCAGATGAAAGAATGCATGTTTCCATGGCAACAGTCTTCATTGCTGTTATTATTCTCAAATCTGTTCTTTGGACAGAGGGCGCCAAAAGCAACAATAGTAGGTCAGTAGAGAATAGCAGGGAAAGATGACACAAGCAGGGGTTAAGTTGTAGGAAATTGGGGGAAAAAGAGGTTTTGATTTGAACTCGGTAGTACCCAGACAATGCATGTGAAGTTCACATGACATGGGGGAAAACTGGTGAACATGACATAACTGAGAGTTATCGCGTGTTTTTGTTCACGATAGAAAAACTCCCCAACATTTTCACAAGATAAGCATGTGATGAAGTTTACCAGATTATCACTTGACTATCTTCATGACATAACTGAGAGTTATCACGTGTTTTTCTTCACATGAAAAAACTCCCCAACTTTTTCAATGGATAACCAAGTGATGAATGTCGCCAGATTATCAGTTCACCTTCATGACATTACTGAGAGTTATCACGTGTTTTTCTTCACATGAAAAAACTCCCCAACTTTTTCAATGGATAACCAAGTGATGAATGTCGCCAGATTATCAGTTCACCTTCATGACATTACTAAAAGTTATCACGTGTTATTAATCACATGGGGAAATTTCCCAACAGTTTTCATGGGAGAAAAACATGAGGACCATCACCAGATTATCACATGATAATTTCCCCAGATAAACACATGCATTTGTAGTTTTGTACCTGAAGTTCACACCAGGAAATCACATGGTTAAGTGGTGATGATAACTCCCAGAATATCACATGGTTAAGTGGTGAAGATAACCCCCAGAAAATCATGTGGTTAAGGTGACTCAAGTATGGTAGTTAGATCATATAGATTTTTCTAAAATTTTGCACCAGCACTCTATGGGACCTGTACATTCTAAAAATGAAAAACAAAAAAATTTCACCGACTGGTTTGGTTGCCATGGTAATGGCATGTTTAGCCTGATGACTGCTCAGAAGTCATAAATTGAGTTTTTGGTTACAGTGACGAAAATAAGTATTTGACCCCCTACCACTTTATCTTGGGCACTTGTGCTTGTGCCAAAGCTCTGAAATTTCTCAGGTACATCTGGTCCAACATTAGAAGACAGGTAATGCACAAAAATTAAGTGAAAGAAGCGTTATGTAATATTTTCGCATAATAATAACAATTGTCTTCGGTTATGTTTCAGCTGTGATTTGACTTGAAGAAGATTTTGGATGTATTGAGGCGCCTGATTGTTGATTGCCTTCCATGTAGTCGTCATTAACTTGAATTGAATTCTTGCTGTGATTGGTAACCAGTGCAGTTGTTTCCTACTGTGGCTGACACTGTCATGTTTTTTCAATCTCTCAATTAGTCGAACTGCTGAATTTTGAGCAACCTGAAGTTTATTTAACAATCGGCTGGCAGTGCCATACAACAGCCCATTTTCATAGTCCAAATGAGGTGTGACAAGTGCGTTGATAGCAGTTTTAACTTTTTCCTTGTCAAGGTTTTTTTCGGAGTTTCGATAAGTTTCTCAAATTGAAATATGCGTTACGACACATTTTGTTGATCTGCTTCTCCATCGTCATATTTTTGTCAAAGAGCACACCTAAGTTGCGGACATGGTTGGCAGTCTTGATTTCAACATTGTCTACATTGATAGATGTCATTTGAAGTTTCTTCAATTGGTTTGGTGCGCCAATCAGCAGAAGTTCCGTTTTATCTCCATTATTGCAAAGCTTGTTATCATGCAAGAAATTTCGGATTGGGGGGGGGGGGCAATTTCACGTGATAACTCTCAGTTAACCACGAGTTTTGTCAGCTGGGTAACACGTCTTTGTAGCTAAGGTTTTTTGTTTGTAACACCGAGGTGAAATAAATATGATTTGATTTGATTTAAATTAGGGGAATAAGGAAATGGTAGTGGGGGGATATAGTAGGGGAGAACGGGGCATGTTGGATGTCAGGGCACGTTGGACCATCAGTGATATTTTTTTAATAAAACATGCGGAGTTATCTAAATCCCTAATGAAGAGACCTTTTATTTGTCGTATGCCTTTTAGCCAAAAGGCTCCTTTAGCATTGAAGAAAAAGTGTGTAATCCATTTCAAGTTTCCTGATTTCAACATAATAAGTGACTTTTTTCATGTCTCAATTTCTATATCAACCCTCTGGGGCACGCTGGACCATTAAAAAATATATTTCTTAATATCATTTTTCTCCACAACTATACTATGTAGACCGACTTGGTTTGGTGTATGGATAGTGTAAGTGTTAAGGAGTCAGTCAGTAAATAGATTTTTCGTATATTTTGAGAAATTTTCGATTGAGAGCCAAAAAATAAAAAAACGGACCGACGTGCCCCGGTCTCACCTACCTGGCCTGTTTATGAACATTTACTCTTAAGTTCTAACGACACCTGGTGTTAATTTAATCCATTATATAGAGCACCCGGACGCATGTTGGCCTTCAGGCGGCGGCCAGGTTTCACCTATGGAATGCAAAGCGAATTACCAAGTTCAGCATCCGAGTTAGAAGATCATCTCTTCAGGAATTATGACAAATCAAGATCTCCTCAGGGTATTTCATTATAAGCTACTTTGGTCTACTCTGTCCCTATCTATTGTGTTTTGTTGCATTAAGTCTTGTATATTGCCTTAATATATCAATGTTTTATTGGTAAAATGTATTGATATAGATCTAATATTGAATCATACATGTCAAAGAGTTTAGGGAAAGATATCCAAAAAGCTGTGAGACATGAGTTTGCAAGAAATGGCATAAAATATAAATTTACTAAAATACCTAATAACATGCAAGAGGATTTTAACACATATTTGTTCATTTTGATAGTTGTTCAGCTTTCCCTGGGCTTCCAAGAGGGAGGGACATGTAAACAAATTCCAGACTGCCTGCCACCTACCAGGAAGAAAAACAAATTGATTTTATTTGATTTTATTCTATGGCCCGAGGATATTGCATGCTATTTTTACTGTCAAATTTCTTAGGAAATAAAGAAATGCATTTCCATTTGTTTGCATTCTCAAACCCATGATACATGTGCATGTACTTAAATACATAAATACTTGAATGGAATGATGTTAAGTGCAAGGTTTTTGTGTTGGAGCACTGACTGAGAGTTAATAATGTTTGATCAAAAGTTTATCTTGCAATGAAGGGTATTGAAGGCACGCTGAGAAAATTAATTTAATTCTAATCGTAATTTTTCATTCACGATGCATTTAATGTACAATGTACATACAATGTACTTCCAATGTCTTATAAATGTTGATTTTTACACAAAATGTAGCATAACGTTATCCTGTTTCTTCTTATACAGGAAGCACTGAAATAAAAGTAGGAATCTATATCAATGATTTCTCCGACATATCAGAAGTGAAAATGGTAAGTTCAACCTTAGGTAATAAGAAATAGATCGGACACTCCTGTACTTCAAAGGTACACACTGCGTTTTGGTAGGGGCCTAATGACCAATTAATTGCATTGAAATATGTGATTAACAATTAATTAGTGATTTTGGGCCAGCTCTGGGCCAATATGAAACCTTGGTAATGACCATGTAATGATAACTGTTTTGTGACTTAAGTGAGTTTCTGATCTATTTCTTATTCCCTAAGGTTCAACAATGAAAGTCACCATAATAGTTTTATTACACTCTTGAAGCCAAACATTCTTGATGGTATATATTATGTAAAGAACCCACAGCCGAAAAAAGGTTCTAAATGTTTTAAGGGTTCAACTGAATTGAAAAGGTTCAATACTAGGTGGGAAGGCCCTATGATAGGACCCTATACTCCCAACATGAGAGAAAGGGTTCAATTGTCAGTGCACCTGGAGCATATATCTAAGTGTTGTTTTGATTTGCTGTGGAACCTTTTAAAATTGAACAATGAACCTTTTAGGGTTTCTTTTCTTTCCGAGCTCATAGAACCCTTAAAGGTTCCATATAAAACCTTTTTGTTAAGAGCCATCTTCCAGGCGTCTCATGTTGAGATGAAGATCAGTGCTATCTGTCAATGAACAATGTCAATGTCCATGCACAGAGAAGTAAAGGGGTCGTGTGAGTTGAAGTGACAAATGCTGTCGCCTTTGCGGAGTCTGTTTGTTTGTTTGTTTGTGTTTTACGCCTCTGCAGCACCTTAGTGGGCTATATCGAGGCAGGTGATCGCCGTATGATGATGAGATGAAAAGACTGGGAGTCTGGCACTCACCCTATTATTTCAGGGATGCCCAGGTCTTTCAGTTGCCCCAGCATAGAACACTGGATACAACCCGCCTCCATTTAATATCCCATGGGCTCGGACTAAAGTGAGTTCCCGGGGTGAGATTTGAACCCACACCCTCAAAGCCAGTTGACAAGCGCCCTTACCAATTAGGCCACGAGGATCTCCTTTGCGGAGCACAGCGCTCCTGAATGAATTTCAAGATTGAAAAAATTCAACAAGAAGCTATGATTTGACTTATTTAACAAATTCATCAGTAGAAGCGCATATTTATAGAGGATGGTCAGGAGAACCATCTGACAAATTTTACATCAACAGTTCAATAGTTCGGCCTTGTCTTTCAATGATAGTTCCATAGTTAGCTCAGCCAAAGGAACTATTGTGAGGAACTGATTTTTGAGAAGTTTTTCCATGTAGCTTTGTGTGAAAGTGAGTTGACTCCTGTAAAACTATTAATGGATTTAGATTTCCTTTGGCATTATGTTTTCAAATGCCCTACTAAATACCTGATTATATTTTTGTGGCTGTCAGAGATTTTAGTGTATTTAATACTTTCGTATACGACTATACATAACTTGAACTGGCGCTCTGAGAGCACATAGCTTCTCTGTCCATTTAAAATTAAACTTGGCATTGTGAAGTACAAATGAACACATCATGCTAAAGGAAACCTAAATCCACCCAGTAGTTTTTGCAGGAATCGACTCACATACACACAAATACACATGCAGAAGTGCCATGGACCACAATAGCTTCTTGGCGAAGGTAATTATGTGTTTTCTGGCACCAATAAGAGACACCAATATTATGTTGATTTTTACAAATGTTATTTAAGCTGAAAGGACCCTTATGAAAAACAGCTTTTCTGATTTGGCTAGCCTTTACAAATATAATTATAGCAATAATGATGACATAATCAAACATAATCGCTGTACAGATTAGATGCATGTACTATTTATGTATGGTACCTGTTACATTAAAAAGCTTGTAGCTTGTGTTTATTAAAAAGCTTGTAGCTTGTGTTTACTGCTTTGTATTGTCATCACAGACATTAGATGAATTTTATCTTAATAATATCTTATGTTATAGATATTCTACATCATGTTAAAATATTATCTTTGTTTTTACTTCAGGAGTTTTCACTAAACTTTTACCTCAAAGAAGAGTGGGTAGACAGAAGACTTCAATACAAACCATTTGGCAATAAAAAAACACAACGGATAAAGTTGTCAGACTCTGCGTTCTACAGGATATGGTTGCCAGACCTCTTCCTTAGGAATGGGAAGAAATCGGAGTTCCATACAATAACCACGCCCAACCGGTTAGTGTATCTCAGAGATAATGGGACGGTCTTTTACAAAGTCAAGTAAGTGTGACGTAGGAAACAAAATACAAATGAAACACTTTATATGTATGTACCATATTCCTAGCGGGCATTGTGATGTCAGTAACTTTAGGACGTGACTGACCTTGATAAAAAAATATAAAGTCATTGCGATGTTATTGTTTCCCCAAGCACAGAATTCAAAAGCCCAATGTTAGCAAGACGTTGATGTTGACTGATTTTCTTTTGACATCAGACTGAGCTCAGAAAGGGACCTGACAACGATGCCAAGGCATTATGTCGCATAAACGTTGTCTTCAGCCAGGTTTTGACTGACCATCTACTGATGTCGTACTTAAGTCAGATGCCCATCTGAATGTAACTCCAATATGACGTTGCATTCACAGCAGATTTTGATGTCCACCCAAAGTTGTAATTCAATGCTTTTTTTTCAACCCACCTTCTCTGTGGCATAATTTGAACATCAAATCCGACTTCAGAATTGGATTACCCTGGATACATTTATTCACACGACATATGCACTTACAATATACATCAGTTAAATCATTAATCAATATAGTAAAGTATAAAACAATGTTGTGCTGGAGGGCACCCGAGCAGAATATCTGCCATGACCCGAAGGTGGGTGCACCGCCTCCCCCCTTATAGTCCCAGAGCTACCGGGGTTTTATTTATGTTTTTGAGGCTAAAAGGTTCAATGGGTGGGTTTTATGCAGAAAATTCTCAGGATTTCAAAAATGCAAGTCTTACAACTGTAAAGGTAGACACAACTTCACAATATTCATTTGAAGTAGGGTACCTCCTTATCTCGTTTTTCAGATTTTTTTGGGCCTCGGTTTCACAAAATATGTTCCTAAATCCATTCAGTGTGAGAAAAATACATTAGAATTGACTTTCCTGGTCAATTTTGTGATGCTGATTCCAAATCTGTGACTATTTTTACTCTAAATAAATTATATGACCCCTAATTTGCATTTAAAGATGGCCGCCAATCTAAATAAAAAAGGCGAAGGGTGTTTCAATGTTGACTATTCAAGTAGGCCTCTATGAATTTCAAACCAATATTGTCAATAAGTCATTTGGAAAGTACAATTCTCAGGATTTCAAATATGTATAGTATGTGAACCTACCTATTCTCTTTAGCTCCCTGTATTAGTTTGAAACTGTAGAAATGTCTGACGTTTTTGTGAATTTTGAAGCTGAAGTACGGAAAAATACCACTTTTATGCATTAAAATAGACACAATTTCACATCTGACATTATCCAAAGTTGTCTGACTTGTTCTTTCACCTGGGAGGGGAGAGAACTATGGATGCCTTTTAAGTTTAGTTTTATAGCAGGTGGAATTAAGTACCAAGAAACTCCTAAGATGTTAGATTTATGACAGCGAAATCACTTTCTGTAAGATGTTGGTAATTTTTGCTTTCATTAGTACTCGGTCTTGCTTTTGTTTAGTGCTTGATGTGACTAACTCAGCTATCAATAAATATTATATCTGTATGTATGTGTGTGTGTAGATGCTTTGGTGGTAGTAGAAGTTTTTCCTTTACTAATATCAGACATGTTTTTCCTTTATGATATGTAGAAATAATTTCTCATCGACATGAAAGTAATGAATGCCTATCCGTCCTCTGATGGGAACAAAGAAGATATACTTCTTTCAAATGATGCCTGGACAAAGAAGAACAAGAATTGTCCATAAAATCCATGCCATTAAACTTTCTGAACAGCAACAGTATTTGTATCACCTGTAGCGATACCAGAATTTCACTGTAGTACCCTTGCATAAAGAACTAATGGTTGCCAAGAAGTAACAGTTTTCTCAAAACATTAATTTATAGGTTTGAAGTAATGACAGCACTATTTATTGAGCATTTGAAGGGTTGACAGTTGTAGTAACAAGTAAACCAAGGTGCCAAATGGAACCTGGTTGGGAATGTGTTATTCAGAGATCAGGATAAGAGGAATTGAAAATACATGGCTGGATTTTGTGCTTCCGAGGAGATTTGTGATACTGATAGCAACATTTATTTAGCTTTTGGGGGTTTACAGTTGTAGTAACAGGGAAACAAAGGCACCAAATGAAAACTGACATCAAGGGCTATCCATCCATATCCACTTTGGTTGGTTGGAAATAAGTCATGTATTGATTAGGACTGGTAGAATTGAAAATACATGGGAGGATTTTGAGTTTCCGAGGAGATTTTTAACGCTGATAGCAACATTCAGTTAGCTTTTGGAAGGTTGACAGTACCAATAACGGGTAAACAAAGGTACTAAATGAAAGCTGACATAAAGTGCTATCCATCCATATCCATTTTGGTTGGTTAGGAATGAGTTATATAGGGATTAGGATAGGTGGATTTGAAAATACATAGGAGGATTTGTTGTTTCCGAGGAGATTTTTGATTCTGATAGCAACATTAATTTAGCTTTTGGAAGGTTGTCAGTAGCAATAAAAGGGAAACAAAGGTACCAAATGAAAGCTGACATCAAGTGCTATCCACCCATATCTATTTTGGTTGGTTAGGAATGAGTTATAAACAATTAGGATAGGTGGATTTGAAAAAACATAGGAGGATTTGGTGATTCCGAGGTAATTTTTGATTCTGATAGCAATATTTATTTAGCTTTTGGGAGGATGACAGTACCAATAACAGGGAAACAAAAGTACCAAATTGAAGCTGACATCAAGTGCTATCCATCCATATTCACTTTGGTTGGTTAGGAATGAATTAAATAGGGATTAGGATAGGTGAAATTGAAAATACATGGGAGCATTTGTTGTTTCCGAGGAGATTTTTGATTCTGATAGCAACATTTATTTAGCTTTTGGAAGGTTGGCAGTACCAATAACAGGGCAACAAAGGTACCAAATTGAAGCTTACATCAAGTGCTATCTATCCATATCCAGTTTTGTTGGTTAGGAATGAGCAATATAGGGATTAGGACTTGTGGAATTAAAAATACATGGGTGAATTTTGTGTTGCCGAGGAGATTTTTGATTCTGATAGCTATATTCATTTAGCTTTTGGAAAGTTGACATTAGCAAAAATGGGGAAACAAAGGGACCAAATTGAAGCTGACATCAAGTGCTATCCATCCATATCCATTTTGGTTAGTTAGGAATGAGTTGTATAGGGATTAGAACTTGCGGAATTGAAAATACATAAGAGGATTTTGAGTTTCTGAGGAGATTTTTGACACAGAGAGCAACATTTATTTTGGTTTTGGAGGGTTGAAAGTTGTAGTAACAGGGTAACAAAGGTACCAAATAAAAGCTGACATAAAGGGCTATCCATCCACATCCACTTTGGTTGGCTAGGAAGGATGTATCTAGTAATTAGGATAGGTGAAATTGAAAATACATTGTTGGATTTTTTGTTTCTGACGAGATTTTTGTTACTGACAGCAGTATTTATTTAGTTTTATGATGGTTGATAGTTGTAGTAACACTGGAACCATGATGCCAAAGGAAAGACGGCATCAAGGGCTATCCATCCTCATTCTGTTTGGTTTGGTTAAGAATGAATCATCTTGTGATTTCCAATTTGTTGGTCAAGTGATCTCCTGATTGGCAAGATGTGAAAAAAATTCGAATTATTAAGGACATTTAAATAATTTTAATGCATGCCACAATTCCATATTAGGCAAATGTATATAATAGTACTATTGAACAATGAATCATTATAAGACTGTGAACATAGTTAAATAGCTATATCATTTTCCACGCTTTTGCAGTTGTTGACCATCTTGTTTTAGTTTGTGTGCATGGAGAACCAGCATATAATAGTAGGGGGAACGGGGGCACATTGGGACGCCAGGGCACTGTGGGACGGTGGGGTTTTCTTGGATCCTGGCAAGGTATATGATATGGTAGTGCCATCATATCTTGTAATTTCACATCCTGATGTTTCCATGGTTTTATAGACAAATTACAGCCACATGCAGAAGTATGGAGAGCAAATGTTTGTTTTCCTACTACAAAAGTAAATATGGACGGGTTCAATTCGAACCATTCTGTGGACAAACCATGAACAATGAGGCTTTCTTAGTGCTAGTATGAATTTTATATATCGTAACAAACAGTTATGAATTGCTATCGTGATAAACACACTCACTGGTGTCCAAGAAATTAGCATTTTGGTGTAAAAGTCATATCGGGGCTCATTGGGACAGTGAATTCGGGGCACATTGGGACGCACTTAATATGGCAGAATTTAAGTGTCGAAGGCAACTGAATAACCTGGGATAGCACACAACAGGTGTTCAGGCCACAGTGAATAGAGGTATAGTGGATTACCATGCTCTGGGAAATAATTTGTCGCAAAGCACTGTGTGTTACTTACATAGATGTCCGCACCCAGGACAGTTTATGTTATATGTTTAAAACTGTTTAAAGTTATGAACTATTGGCCCTACAAGGTGTCAATGCACTGTATATTGTCTTACATACTACTTAGTTATGATATCTATTGTAAATGGTGTGTTAAAATGATTTTTTAATTGATGTCCCAATGTGCCCCGGCTGTGCCACGCCGGGGCACATTGGGACAGTCATGTTTACGACTCTCTGGCTGCAAAAGGGTAGGTGCAGTCTAGTTTATTATGCATTGCATTTAAGCTCAATAGTATGGGTGATATTCATGCAAACTTCTGAGTTCTTCAGTGCTTTCAACATTGAGCAAAGTTAGTAGATGATAAAAGCGTCCCAATGTGCCCCTGCTCCCCCTACATCTTGGGGACTTCCACCTGCTATAAAACTAGACTTAAAAGGCATCCATAGTTCCCTCCCCTCCCAGGTGAAAGAACAAGTCAGACAACCTTGGATAATGTCAAATGTGAAATTGTGTCTATTTTAATGCATGAATATGTGGTATTTCTCTATACTTTAGCTTCAAAATTCACAAAAACGTCAGACATTTCTACAGTTTCAAACTAAAGCAGGGAGCTAAAGAGAATAGATAGGTTCACATACTATACATATTTGAAATCCTGAGAATTTGTACTTTCCAAATGACTTATTGACAATATTTGTTTGAAATTCATAGAGGCCTACTGGAATAGTCAACATTGAAACACCCTTCGCCTTTTTTATTTAGATTGGCGGCCATCTTTAAATGCAAATTATGGGGTCATATAATTTATTTAGAGTAAAAATAGTCACAGATTTGGAACAGCATCACAAAATTGACCAGGAAAGTCAATTATAATGTATTTTTCTCACACTGAATGGATTTAGGAACATATCTTGTGAAACCGAGGCCTAAAAAAATCTGAAAAACGAGATAAGGAGGTACCCTACTTCAAATGAATATTGTGAAGTTGTGTCTACCTTTACAGTTGTAAGACTTGCATTTTTGAAATCCTGAGAATTTTCTGCATAAAACCCACCCATTGAACCTTTTAGCCTCAAAAACATAAATAAAACCCCCGTAGCTCTGGGACTATTATATGCACCAAAAAATGTAAACGATGCTTGTTTAGTTAACATATCAACATATACACATGTATACTTATCTGAGACAACATTTGGATTAATGCACACATATACGTAACATGATGTCAGATCGACAACCTGCTGGGTGATTTGCGGTAGGTGCCCAATGGGCAGATGTGATGATGAGATTGCATTTATTCACTCACGATCTGGCACAACCTTGCTTTAATGAAGTCAGCCACACCCAGGGCAGCACCTGCACTCCCTATTCGAAATAGCCCATGTCATTTGGGGGGTCTCTAAATAGCAGGCCCACAGGACCAAAGCCTTTGAAGCCAGGGATCTGGGAAGCCAAATGATTGCAGATGGTTTGTAACATATAAAAACTGGGACCGTTTACTGGCACTACTGACGTCAGAAAGGTCATATTTTTAGTTTGTTGCTGATGTCAAGTTGATTCAATAATCTATTCTTGCTGACTGGCAGAAGTGGGGCATTTTTAGACTCTTACTGACGCGGCTCCAGTTGGCTGTGGATGTCAGCTGAACATGATATTATGACATGTTCTGACGTCAGGATGATGGGGAAAACTATCCTTGCTGACATCAGCAGTGTCAGTAAGAGCTAATTTTTGATTTTTGCTGTCAGTATCCTTGGCCAATGATTGTCTTCCTGACCCTTGAAACCATTGCAAATATGGTGGCAGTAGAGGTCAGGATGGCCCATTTTCATGGTCTGTTCTGGCAGTCAGGAAGTACAAAAAATATTGCTATCCTGAACCTGACATCAGTACAGGTTAATAAATGAATCTCTCCTGACCTCAGCAGTGTCAGTAAGACCTAATTTTTGCTGTCAGTATCCTTGGCCAATGACTGCCTCCTTGACCCTAGAAACCATTGCAAATATGGAGGTAGTAGGTCAGGATGACCCATTTTTATTACCTGGACTGATAGTCAGGAAGAATACAAGATATTGCTGTCCTGACGTCAGTACAGCTTAATTAATGTACCCATCCTGACGTCAGTAGCGTCAGTAAGACCCTACTTTTGGACCCTGTTTTTCGCTGGTCTGTAATGAATTCGAGCTATTTTAAGCAGTTTCATGTCAGTAAACCAGTTTGGATTGATAGACAATATTTCAAATAAAAAAAGCAGCTGCACAATGTCAGGCTTTAATTATGCTGCTTTATGTTAGGGATGACTTAAAATGCTACTGTATTTGTGACACTCTCGTTCCTCAGAGAATCAGAAAATAGTTTCACTTGCTTACAAGTATACTTTGAAATCTTATTTTGCTACGATAACATTGGCTGATTCTGAAAGTTTGTTGTGCATTATAATTGAAGAATAAAAGCATAGAAATACATAGAACGGACATGAGGCTGTATATGATGCCACCTCCAGATGAGGTCACCAAATCCGCCACATTGGAACTGCGAGACATGACGTCACAATAGACTAATTATGATGTGACGTCATGCCATTTTTATAAATGACATCACTGTTATTGGTGACGTCACGATTACATTGGGCCAGGATTCAGGGCAGTTCCAAGATGGTGGATTTGGTTGCTTCATCTGCCAGAGCCTCATGTCCGTTCTATGTATTTCTATGAGTGAAAGGGTCTATTGAAGCACCTGATTCTCATAAAATTTATGAAATATTTATTCTTGGGTTCCTAGCACTAAGTCTTGTTTATCTCTACAAGTCTGTGAATGCTAAATCTTCCAAAACCCAAACAATCCAGCCGACTTCAATTAGATGTAACGAATTGTAAAATTTCCATCTTGACTTTTCTTTTCAGGATTACTTCCACATTATCATGCAACATGGTACTCCAAAGATACCCACTTGACTACCAAATGTGCCCTCTGATATTTGAAAGTTGTGAGTATCAATGGCATCTATGTGTTTTGCTGGTCACTTCTACTAGTAGCCACCAACCCCCCTGCCCTCTGGTGGCAGTTTTGAGTTTCAATAGCATCTGTGCATATTGTGCAGGGCTTCGGAGTCGGAGTCATGGAGTTGGAGGTTTTTTGGTGGAGTTGGAGTTGGGGTTGAACTTTGATTTTCAGGTGGAGTTGGAGTCAGAGTCGAAAATGAAATTGGTGACTCCTGACTCCTAGAAAATTATTTATATAATTAACAAAAAACACAGTTTGCAAAAATTGTGACACATATTTCAAATTTTGCACATAACTTACTAAACAAGTTTTCATGTACTGAATTAATTTTTCTCTCCTGCCAACCATGTAATATTTGAGTGCAATAATGCCGATATGTAGAGTTGGGAGTCGGAGTCATAATTCAGGAGACCTTCGGAATTGGAGTCGCTTTTTAGAAAGCCAAAGGAGTCGGGAATCGGAGTCGGTTCATTTATTACCAGACTCCAAAGCCCAGGGCATGTGCCAATTAAATGTTTATGAAACTCAGTTTGATTGCAAATTTTAAAGAATTGCACAAATTTACCCCAGGAGGCATTGAAAAGCAGTTTCAGCAGATGAAGACCACTGACTAATATCAAATGTTGAGGGATTTTATGGTACAGGATTGTTATATACACTAAAAGGCCAATTGTGCAGCGTACGTAAAATGCATGAACGTCTTTCTTGCGTATTTCGTACGTAAGTTGGTTGTTTTCTAGTATGAAATACCTACAAAAATGTACGTACATTTCATATGCGTTGAGATGGTTTTTTGGGGCTTTAACCTGATTTTTGCTGATTTTTTTTTTAGATAGGCCGATGTGAGGTCTAAACTTAATCCATTTGAGATAACCATATTGCACTAAAATGGCCAAAGAAACTGAAAAGTACCTTCAAAACGTAATTATAAATATGAAAGTGTTTTTCTTCAACTAATCCACTGCAAGCTAATCTATGCAAAACATTCCTTCTTAAGCCAATACAAAATAAACTCTAAAAAATGTCGGGACTAAATTGGATATTTAGATTCAACTTTTTTTTTTGAAAAACCAAATTTCAATGCAAAACCAACTTGGATTTTAAAAAAATCCATGTTGTTTTTTTGCATTGAAATTTGGTTTTTCAAAAAAACAATTTGAGTCTAAAAAACAATTTTGTCTGAAATTTTTTAGAGTGTAAAGTCCCACACTATGTACTCCTTATTTACCCCCTTTCCCTATGGAAATACCTGTTGGCCCATTTGCATTATGTTAATTCTCAAAGCATATTTTTTTCAGTTGGACACAGCATGGAGGATATCAAATTCAGCTGGCTGCCCGACCCAGTGCAGATCAATGGAAGATTTCAGTTGCCTGAGTTCACCATTGTCTCTACCACCTTGGAAGACTGCTCTACAAATTATACTTATGGTGAGGACACATTTTTCAGTTTTGCTACCACTTTATTCTAAAAAGTACAATGACGTTCAGCCTAGGGCCGCCTCATGCTACCTTAATCCGGCCCTGGCGGTGGAAATTGGTTTCCATGAACACATTACTAAAGACAATTATTGAAGACAAAATTGTGATTTATCACTCAAAATATTAAATATCGTTGAAAAGTCCCCCTCATGTAAATCTATCTACCTTACTTGTTACTTTCAAATTTCTGTCTTCTTTATCTGTAATTCTAATCTTAACTCTAGCTGAGGGGATACTTGTAATACCCCCACCTGCTCAATGGCCCATTTGTTATTCAATGAATAATAAATAAAATATAATACATGTATAAGCTGATTCTGGATGCAGGTCCTGACGGTCCTCTTATATAGTTGCGGTTGCGAGGTGCTGTATACAATGAGGTATAGCTTGTGTGCCTGCGTGCATAAGTAGACCTGTTCAAAAAAGCCTTTTTATTTTATTTTTATGCGGGTTGCAGTGATTCCCATTCTCCAAGCTGTAGAATGACCAAATATGCCACACTTATGCTAATACCTCAGGTTTTCTAGGTTACATTATCTGGGATTATAAATTTGAGACAATTTGGGGCCCTCCAATATGCAATTGGGTCAAACTTGCACTCTAGATTTTTCGCAATTTATTTTTTACTTACATACATTTAGGCAAATTGAATATTTTTCACCCAGTGTGAGGCCCTAGGCTATAGCCTACTCAGCCTTATGGATAATCCAGGCCTGTCCACCGGGTAGTATTTCACTTGGATGTTGTCAGCTTGGATGTCATTAATTAATTGCTGATATCTCTCCACTTTGATTTGATGCGTACTGTCAATGTTACTTTCAAAGGCACAGAGAGTTCAAACGTAATGTTTACTTATTACTACATATATATTATTTTGGCGTTGCAAATTTAAAATGCTGGTTGTACCGGTTATTTTTTGCTAATGTGAAATAAATACGATGGTGAAACTTCAAAACCTCTTAAGTCAAAAGAAGCCGTTTTTCAGAAATTGGAAAAAACTATCGCTGATCGTTTTTTATGGTAATGTTTATTAATATGTGAGCTAGGCTCAACTTCATTTATAGAAAGTGACATCCTGTTTTAGCATAAATGTTATCATAGGTTGTGTATTCCTTGCATTGATGTTACCTTCAAATATTATTGAAAATGTCGATTTGCAAGGTTTTGCACTTACACTAATTATAATTAGTGAAAGTGCAGAACCTCGTAACTCGATCATTACAATATCACATTTTCAAGCAACTTACTGCATTGAATGTACTTTCAATCTTTAGGTTTACAGTAAAAATTATAATTTGACAATAATAAATAACAATAGCTAATTTTAATTAGTGGCTACAATAGCAAGAAAAAGGAAAATGACAATTTTTTCGTGCACACTGTTTTTCAATAGCCTACATCACCAAAACAAATATAGGGAGGTACAATTTTTTAATAAGGAAATTTCCTGTGTTCCATAAAATGTAACACAATCATCGTTCTTCAAAAAAGTAGAAATATCTGGAAATATGCGCTTCAAAGTTCTGATTAGAGTTGCAAGGTTTTGCACTTTCACTTTTTGAAACAAATCAATACACAAGGTTTGGTGAAATAATTCTGTTACAGCTTCCATAAATAGCTGGCAAGGTGACAAATTGACAACATGTATTGTATATTGAAATACTCATTCCACCCAAAATCTAAAAAGAGCAAAATTTCGACACTCACGGTATTGCACTTTCACCATTGATATATAAGTATGTCATGTTGTATCGATTAGTATCAAAAATAAATTCACATTCCAGCTGCCTATCCTTGCTTAGCGATATTTTTTACCCTAAAGAGGGGTATCGGATTCTACGTTCTCCAGATGTACATTCCTTCTGTTCTTATTGTGATTCTCTCTTGGGTTGGGTTTTGGATTTCAAGGAATGCTGTTCCCGCTCGTGTGAGTATTGGTAAGTGCAAAAAGGAAAATTAAACCTTTTGGATTGAATGCTGACGAGGTCAACTGTAAAGGTCAAGTTATCTTTCCTGATCAAGAATTTTACATTTTTAATTGTATGCACCCCACTTTTTATAAAACCCTGGAGTTCCATATTTAATCCTGCTGTAGCTCTAGCCAAGGTATGTAGGTAGGTATTTATTGTCGCTCCGACCTAAGTACAAAAACATATACAATTATGCACGGTCAAAACAGTGTAAAACATAAAAGCAAAATGGAGAAATCTGAGCAAAGTCAGTTATTGTCTATATTGTATGTTAACAATTTTATGATGATGCTCATTTGTTTTGAAGTAATAAGTTGGTTAAAGGCTCTGAAACCTCAGGAAAAGTTAATTTCAAATTAAACGTTGGTCAGACTACCTATCGAGTTTGTTTAATTTATTGCCCTTGCACTAGATTGTTATATTAAATTTTGTAGCACTGATTCACTGTGCCCCCAGTGCTGATTCGCTGTGGCCCCTGTCTCTGTTCGGGACTGTCAAGTGGCAGCAGAATGCTGACAGTCCCTGGAAAATCGAATTGGGTCAACAATAATTTGTTTTGGACAGATCACCAGATCAGGTCGCACAACAGCTGTCCATATTACTACGCCAAACTACTTTCACAAAGCATGGTTGCTGGCAAATATCCAGTCCACGGCTTTGAATGAAAATGTTTGGAAATCATGAGACAAAAAGAAAGTTTTGAAACGTTGGCATACACTTTGCCTGTGAAAGGGATGATTTTACTCATCAGAAGTTTGATGGTATTCAATCTACTTATGCCATTTAGTGCATGTTAAATTGTGGTCAGAAAAGGGTCCAAAAAGAATGCATTCTCGCTTATTCACTTGTCCATACAAAGCTGACGTTTTTGTTTTGTGATATCAAAAATGCTCAATTGTATTTATTCTGTTACTTTATGGAGATTTATGAACTAGGACAACAATATAATTCACAATTTCATAAAAGCTGTGTTACACTCAGCAAAATGTCTTGTCCATGCCACAAGTGGCCCCTCTATACTGGCAATATATGTGAGCTATAATGTATACGAGGGGCGTTCAGAAAGTTCTGACCAATTTTTCTGAGAGATACTTATATTTGAGCTAGAGCCTTCAAATGTTCAGGAATACATCTGGAGGTATCAAGGAAACAAATGGCCAAGCACCTTTGAGGCACAATATATTTAAGGTGTTATTTTGTTGCCATGGAAACGGCAAGATGGGGAACCCAGCGCAGCTTCTCTTTCTAGTGAACTTAGGGTTGTGCTTTCCCAGAAATCTAGGGTCAAATTATGTGAAAAAGTACTGCAAACCTGTGCAAGGCCTACTGGCAATTGTGATTGTGACTTTTTGATGTCACAATGTTGTGCCAATCCATTTTTTTAACCATTTAAACCTGATTGTTGACCTGTAAAGTGTGATTTTCGATGAGCATTTTACATGGAACCGAAACGCGATCAGAGAGCTTCAATCAAATAGTGTTTTCTCACAGGAAAGAATGGTACACAAACCCAGGATCTCATTAGGACAGCATTTCTAGATACCTCGATGATGATTTAGCACCATGTGACTGTTGTTTATTCCCTAATCTAAAAGATGAGCTGAGAGGTGAAAGATATACTACAAATCAGGACTTTTGACATACCATTTAGAGGGCTTTTCTAGTTAAGACTTTGAAAATTGCTTTACTGAGTAGATTGAAAGGATGCAAAAAATTGTTTCATGCCACAGAGAGTGCTTTGAAAGATTGTGAAACTGCTGGTGAACATCTATGTTCACAATCAATTGTGCATATGCAATACATTTTATGACGATTTACACAGCTAAATTGTTGAGCTTTGTATGAAAAATTAGGCTGCGCTGCCTACCCCAAGGTGTGGTTTCCATGGCAACAGAAAAGTAAGTTAAACATTGGCCACGGATGTAATATTTTCAGAATCGATAGCTATACACCTAAATTTTGTACTGTTAAAATTCCATTCAAGTACACCAATGTGAAAGGCCTGCTACAAAAATTGGTCAGAACTTCCTGAACACCCCTCGTACATCCTCCATGATAAAAAATAGTTCCAACTTATTTTGGTATTTACAAGCTGTCTGCTTAAAATTGAAGCCAAGAAAAGTCAGATTAGACACTTGCAGAGTTTTTGGAAATAAATTAGACCATCACTAAATGATGGAACTGTCCTGGTTTCTTCCACACTGTCCTGGTTTCTTCCAGAGGTCGAAATTCTGTTGACCGCTCACAGGAGCTCGCAAATTTTGCACCCTAGGTGGCAGCAAATAGCGGTCAACTTGTAGACAGCTGTGGCCCCATATGTTCCCGCAGTGAATCAAACTTTTGTTTTTACAATTTTTGATTACAACTGAAGACTCTGGAGGTCTGAAAGTAATTTGACACCACAGGTGGATAGAGAGCGCATTAATTTTTCATTTAAGCCTAACTTCAAAAATGTGGTTAAAAACATTTTGAGATACGAAGGAAATAAACATTGCTGATCTGCTGTGTCCCGGTTCCCCATATAAATGACTGTACCTTTTACAACTTTTGTTTGGCAATCAAACTGCCAATCTTTTGACAGTAAATTCTACAGGTGTGGAATTTTTAACAACAGTCCTGAATTGAACATCAGGCAATTAATCTTTAGCTTCCCAGGTCTTCTCGATGTACTTTTCTGAGTTTGGTCTCTGTAGAATGAAAAAACAAAAGGTGTACCGGCCTACCGGGTACCCTAATGATTAAATTGTTGTTGGTGAAGCTAAATTTGTTTTGCGTAGAAAATCCATTTGGTCGGTCGATCCGAGAAGCTAACAATCAATTATGTCCGTCCTCGCTCAGCGGCAATAATTTCTTGACTATTGCAGGGCTTATGACCGTGCTCACTATGACCAGCCAGTCAATTGGGTCTCAAGCACAACTTCCCAAGGTGTCCTACATCAAAGCCATAGACGTTTGGATGTTTGTTTGCCTATTCTTCGTCTTTGCCTCTTTGTTGGAGTTTGCCTTCGTTCACGTCTTGTCTGAGAAAGAGATTAGTGAATCTGCCCCTGAACTGCCAACACCTCAAGATGAGGGAATTGAGCTTAAGTTGGTCAATGAGAGAGAGATTAGTGAATCCGCCCCTGAACAACCAACACCTCAAGATGAAGAAATTGAACTCAAGGAGGTCAGTGATATGTAGTAGAATAGAAAATAGGTAGATAAATGGATAATTTATTTATTGATGCATTATGCACATACAATTTCATCATATAGTCACAGAATAATGATATTATAATTAAGAAGATAACTAAGAACAAAGGTACCATCAACGGTTGACAGCTGAGTTACAACGCAACTATGTGATTGCTTCAACAAATTTACATAAATAATTTTTAAATTATATTAGGCCTATATATAAAAGAATGAAGATGAGGATGGGTATGGATATGAGATGTGATGAACATATTATAGCAAAATAACCCTAGTCAGAGTAACCAAGTGACAATATCACGAGGTGTTGTTTGAATTAATATTCAAGTTTCCGTAAAGGGGGACTTATTTTTGTTGAGCTATTTACAGTACAACCCAAAATAAAGTAAGATTACCCCAGCAGGAAGGAAGAATCAGCCACTACTTTACCCTTTCACACCTTTTGACTACCCCTGAATCACTTCCTACTTTTACCTACTTGAAACTACCTTTTAAAATTACATTAAAATCACATTTAAACAACACCAATTTAAACTCAATCACCCTAATTGTGTTTGATTTACTTTATATTTTGCACCTATGCCAATTGCAGTTACATTGGTAGCTGTCTAAATAGAGTTCTTAATGTGGGCTAAGGTTGTTGTAAGGAGTCAAAGGGAGTTGTAAGGAGATTTGGGGTGCAGAGGAGAAAAGAGGGCGAAATAGGTAAACAGAGCACTTCTGACAGAAAATGTTCTTACTTTATTTTGGTATGTACTGTATATCAAATGATTGCCTTTTAACTTTACTTGCCTTTTTCAGATGGCTGTTGTCGCTCACTGCAGTCGAGATGCTAGAGACTCAGAGGATCCACAACAAAGGTTCCGAAGAGATGCTGACAGTAAAGTTAAGGCTTGCAAAATTGACAAACTATCAAGGACACTGTTCCCGTTGGCCTTCCTTGCTTTTAATATTATCTACTGGATGGCTTGCATTCTCGGCTAACTTGCGAGTGATGGACCTAATGCCTTTATAATTGAGACTACATCATATCATTACATCATTGGGAAATATATTGCATGGTATGCAAGGATGTCACTGCCACTGGAGTCAATCTAGTTCCGGTCTGCATATCAACAGACAAGCAGGGAGTACTGCTTTCTGCACTCTGATTGGTCGAGAATTCAATCAAAGTGACGTCACTGATTGTGAAAAGTGTTGTGACGTCACTCAGTAGGTGCCTAAGGTCACAAATGACCGTGGAGCCCAGATTGACTGGAGTTGCCAGTTCCATTGTTAACCACACCATCAGTTGGATTAATTAGTTGTTTCCAGCCACCAGTGCCCAATTGTATCAAAGCTTAAAACGGGTTATCCTAAAGTGGTTAAGTCATTTTAGTGATATTGTGTCAATGCTACACATGAGTTAGGTAACTAATTTTATTTGACAGATGTTACAACATGACAAAATTGTTTGCTTCTTTAGAACCTGGTTAGAAGATAAGTTGTAGGAGTTAACCACTTTAGGATAACCCGTGTTAAGCGTTCATACAATCTAGTACAGTGGGACTTACTATACACGCCATCTGTTAGATAATTCAGAAAACAGTTTTCTGTCTTTATTCGTGTTCACAATACTGCAGATAATCTTCTATTGTTCTTAACGACTATCATCATTAGCACACTGAAAAAATTATGGATGCCTGACAAGTCCATTTCGACGTGTCATGTGTTCTAACATAGAACACTAGTGTTCACTGGGTGTTCGCCAGGTGTTCTGAGAAGCTCTTTATGTTGAACTCTGGTGTTCTGAAAATGTTCAGTGGGAAAGGGACAACTGTGTAGGCCTAAATATGTTGACACTGGTGTTCAAAACCTGAACACCTGGAGAACACCTGGTGAATACATGTGTTCTGACAAGTGTTCAGCTGATTTCGTGTTGCATTATGCACTGTGCAGTACTGTTTCATTATTATTACGATCCCTGCATGTTATATGATATCCAATATATATCTTATACTTTCTATGCGTAACTGCGTATAGGCCTATTTGTAATTTTGTATAACTAGTTTCACAATGTGTGTCGAGTGAATTCCACAAATTACATATTGTCTGTCGATATTACAACCAATATACAGCTATTTTCACATATATATTGCAATTCTTTATTTCAAAATTCTAATTTTAAGGAAATGTTTTATGTACACCGAGAAAAAAATGGTCAATAAACTGAAACTGAAAACTGAATTATGTGTAAAAATAGTTTTAAATGAGTGAATATTGGATTTTGCTTTTGAATGGTATTTTTAATGAAGAAGATCTCTTCAATTTCTTATAGAATATGCCATGTTTTCTTGTACCATTTGCATCATTATAAAATGCTTATATATATATGGTTGTGTATGTACCGAAAAGTCACAAAATATTAAATTTGCTGAAAGTTATAATCTAACCAATACATTTTTAATAATGAACAGTACCTACCCGTGCAACTTGTACTGCAAGAGTGAAAAAAAGGTTTGTTTCCCACTTAACACTGAAAAAAAAAAGAAGTTTGTTTTTGTTCAGTACATGTATGAAAAAAAAAAGTTTGCTTGCAACTGCAGGTGGGACACTGTAATGTTAAAATTGCTACAAAAAAGATTGTCATTCCATTGCATACATACATGTATATGTAAGCCCAAGAGGGCTGGGGCTAGTTTGTGAGCCCATTTCACAGAAATAAAGAATGTTCTCTCTCTATATATATATATATATAAAAATTGTGAAGAAAAGTTGACCTGGGGGGTAAAGTCCATGGCCTCATAAGTATCGTCTGGTTGACTGAAGCCTCTAAACTTGACTCCCATTTAAATGGGATTAGCATTACAATAGATACCCTATTGTGAACCAGACAGATGATGATTAAAAACAAGTGCAAACTCAACTAAGCATACAAGCTTATATCTGGACTGAGGAGACTCAACTGGCCTTGGATTAAGTCATCACTTAAAAGTGGCTGAGAAAAGGTAAGCACATCCATAATTTTGTGACATTGTGCTTTATAGATGTTTGCAGATTAGCGGTCCAAACAGTTTCAAAATTTACTTTCAACTTGGTCGTGTGATGTCACTGCTTAAAAATGTTTTGTTTGTGTCAGTTATGGTTAATCTGTTGATTCAGTGCTTATCATATCTAGCAGCATAGGTGACAATAAACAATTAAATTACTTAATGTACTTCATCAAACAAGAAGATTGTTCCGAGCCCCTTGGAAAGTCCTGTAAATTAAATATATATCCATGAAATTGTCTTTACCTTTTCCATAAGATTGTCTTCTTTAATTCCATGCTCCATTGCATGATATTGGATGCATTACCATTGAATGGCAGGGTTAACTTCACAGTAAAAAAAAAATTAAGAAAATTTTTTAATTTTTCAAGTTTGCGTTGACCGACTTTCTTGTACATAACCTCAAATATTTTGACAAAAAGGCATGTAGCGACCACTTCCCTTTACATATCCTTGCTATAAACTATATTTTGGATCATTTTAAACCATTTTTAGGAAATCCTATCTTGGAAAGTTCACGATTATCGAGCCACCTTAAGGCCAACCATCCATCCATTCATTGACATAACATGGTATGAACATAGTTCATAAAAAAGAATAACTGGGTTCAGTGTGGTTGTTTAATGCAAAAAAGGTAGGTTGGAAGATTCAAGTGTGACAGATGAGAATACAGTAGAACTTTTAAAAGTGGCTCCACAGTTTGGATGGACACTTATGTGTTGTCCTGTGACATGGAAATTAATCAACAACCTAGGCCTAAACAGAAATTAAGACAAAGATTTGCAATAATTTAGTAAGTCAGCTGGCATGAATTCTTTAAATTTAAGTGATTCTTTCTGTTCATTTGTCTGTTTTTGTTGTGCAACTACTGTATGGTGTGTAAGCATCTAGGACAAGGCCTTGTCCAACATGGTTATTTAGTGCAAAAAATAAAATTTATGTAGGTTAAAGTTACAACCTATATAGAAATTTTGAAGAGCATTTTTTTTTATGTTCTTGATATATCACTTGCAGAGCTGTGTTTTATAACAAGGTATTGTGACTTTATAATCTATATAATATATAATATAATACTATGCATTTGCTTTGATATTGATAATATTAAATTAAAGTATATTTATATTTTTGTATATTTTCACAAAAAGCCTAAATACTTCAGCTGTTTTGTTGTTCACAGCTAATATTATATGTGATACATTGAAATTTAGTTTTCATCAAACAGAAAGCTTTTATTAAATGCAGTGATATTCATATGATAATAATCGTATGATAATAACTACATCATTCATTT
Organism: Platynereis dumerilii; assembly: GCA_026936325.1. NCBI lineage: Eukaryota > Metazoa > Annelida > Polychaeta > Phyllodocida > Nereididae > Platynereis > Platynereis dumerilii. The sequence goes on from JAPTHN010000009.1 coordinate 50,618,975, forward strand.
CTTGTGATACTTAATATTCACGCAGTGAAACAGCCAAAGGCCGTTTCGCAAAGCGAATTGAGCACAAGAGAGGTTTCAAAAATTTGTGCAGTTATGGTCTCAACATCAATGGTCGACAGCAGGAAATTAGGTCAAGTAGGTCCAGCTTCCTGTCAATGATTTCGTTTCGAATTAACGAAACATGACATATTCATATTCAAAGGTGTCTTAAAAATTAAATTTCTCCATTAGTATTGCCTGTGTCTGTATTTTTTATGGTATATTTCAATAGTAGCCTTGACATGGTAAATTAAATTATTAACAAGTGATTCATTTCTTTTCAAAACAGACAACAAGAAAACAAGATTAAAGTTACATAATTGTTATAAACCGATGATTATGTAACAGTGAGCAATTAATCTGCTTGCAAATCATGTTATTGTTTTTTTTATTGCTATTATGTAATATAAACAATCTAACTTATGCTTCAGTTTGGCAGCTTTCAGTGTTATCTGCCTTTCTGCTATCTAGCTGATTACCTATCAAGTATCAATCCCTATATCTATCTATCTATCTATCTATCTATCTATCTATCTATCTATCTATCTATCTATCTATCTATCTATCTATCTATCTATCTATCTATCTATCTATCTATCTATCTATCTATTCATCTATCTATTTATCTACATTGTATCTATTATAGATTTTTATCTATTTCATCTTTCTATTCTATATTTCTGTCTGTCTTTTTATTATCTGTCATTCTAATTTTAAGTGCCGCGCTAATTTTATGGCTGTGCCATTTACATATTATTTCTTGTCATACTTAATATTCGCGCAGCGAAATTTAGCACAAGAAAGGTTTCAAAAATCTGTGCAGTGATGGTCTCAACATCAATGGTCGACAGCAGGAAACTAGGTCAAGTGGGACCAGCTTCTTATCAATGATTTAGTTTCAAATTTAACAAAACATGACATATTCATATTCAAAAGTGCCTTAAAAATTCAATTTTCTCCATTAATATTCCCTGTTTCTATTATTTTTATGGAATAGTTCATTAATAAGCCTTGACAAGCTAAATTAAATTATTAACATGTGATTCATTTCATTTCAAAACAGACAATAAGAAAACATAACAAAATTAAGGTTACATAATCTTTGTCAACTGATCATTATGTAACAGTGAGCAATTAATCTACATGCAGATCATGATATTGTTTTTGTTATCATTATTATGTAATATCAACAATCTAGCATAGACTTTAATTTGGCAGCTTTCAGTGTAGTCTTCCTTTTTACTATTTAGCTGATTATCTATCAATTCTATTCATTCTTAATCCTATTTATTTGCTGTCCTATCTATCTATCTATCTATCTATCTATCTATCTATCTATCTATCTATCTATCTATCTATCTATCTATCTATCTATCTATATATTCTATTTTTGATCTATTTTATTTTTCTTATAGTTTCTAGTCTAAATTTCTCTCTATTTTTCTATATAGGCCTATCCGTCTTTCAATTTCTTTGAAACAGTAACATAACTGCCTTTAATACATTGAATATGAAATAAATTTAATGAAAGTCCTAAAAAAACTTTTTAAGAGCTGCGCGAATTTCATGGTTGTGCCATTTACATATTATTTAATATTATTAGACTTTGCTTCAATTGAGTGGTGAAGAGCTGGGCGCTCACTGACAGCTTTGTATGTTACTACAGGGAAACAAAAAGTGCAGCGAATTGAAAATGTGTTTGGTGCTCAAGTCACAAAGTTTCATGCTCAAATGAGGTCAGACAGTGTATCACACTTCAATTATTTTCGTTTTGTGAAACAATACGGGCCCAGAATGATCCTCACATTACACTGTAAAAAGGGCATGGGGATAGAACCTCAACATGTCAAAATATACTCGATGTAATAAAAAGGAACAAAAGAAAAATATTGAAACATGGACGCGGAGATAGATAGATGGATGGATGGGTGATTGGGGCTTGATGTCCTATATTTATGCTCTTGGTAGGCTATTTAGGACTGGAGTAGGACTCACCAATGGGGCAAAGTATGATTGAAACAGCTGTCCAAAATAGGACCAGGTGACCTGGCAAGAGCTGGATTCTAACCCTGGACCCAGCGATTGGCAGCCCAGTGCTACCACTAGACCAACTCTCCCCCAATAGATACATAGAATGCTAGATGGATAGATAGATTAGACAGATCGATCAGATAGATAGATACAATGGGTAGATAGATACAATGGTTTGATCGATAGACTTGATAGATATATAGATAGATAGATAAATGGATAGGTAGACAGATAAAAAGTAAGTGAATATGTTAAAACCAAAATAGTCGGCAGCTTACGGCAGGACTGTTAAAACATTGATGAAGAAATAATTATAAATAGAAGAAGAGATGGAGACGGCATGACAGAGAGATAATGCTTGATTGAGTGATTCACAGATTAATTAACATATTGTATCAATTGATGACGCTGCTGACAGTAATTTGTTGTTATAAAAAAACTTTGAAATTAAATATGTCATAATAATTATTAGTAATTTTTACTACACTGGCAACAGTGCATTGTCTGACTTTGTCACACTGCCCCATTCTCCAAACTGTGAGCAACCTGTCCACAAGTGGACTGCTCTTGCATTGTAGTCCAGGCAAATTAGGGATTGACCCACCACAAATTGCAATAGGTTTGACCCATACATTTTTGGAAAGCTTATACTCCAGGGAATAACATATTAAAAATCTTCCGCCGAAATTTCCCGGGAACAACAACTACTCATGAAACTAGAGCACTAGGGGTGAACTACTAGATTGGATAGGAAACTAGCTGACTACTAGAAGACAGAAGGTTGTAGTTGATGGTGAAAGTAAAAATAAATAGGCCTAGTATAGAAGATGCACAAAATTAGCTGTTGTTATTTATCGTGGTCAAATCATATTTTTCACTGTTTACCTGTAGATTGGGAGTACATTCAGTGCTGCAAGTTGCTTTAAAATGTGATAAATGGTCGAGTTACAAGGTTTTGCACGTTACTAACTTGTAAGAAAGTGAAAGTGCAAAACCTTGTAAATCAACATTTTCAATCATATCTGATGGTAACATCAATGCTAGGGGCCAACGACCTCTGACAAAAAGTTATGTTAAAACAGGGTGTCACTTTCTATAAATCAAGTTGAGCCTAACTTACATATTGATAAACATTATCAGAAAAAAAATCGTTGATAGTTTTTTCCAATTTCTGAAAAATGGCTTTTTTTGACATACGAGGTTTTGCACTTTCACCATCGATATGTTTTACTTTTCCAGACCTCACCATGTTCGCCCTGTGGATTAATGTTTCAACATTTCTGGTTGGCACCATCGTATTTCTCTTCGCATATTGGTATCTACAACGCAAAAGACTAAATCTTCCACCAGGGCCCACTCCGCTGCCGTTTTTAGGAAATTTGATTGCAATTGGAAAATTCAAAGACATCAAGGAGGTATGAAGATTTTTCTAAAAATGTAGTTGCAGTAGGTAACACTTTTTAAGATGTGAAGACAATATGTGGTGATTTTTATTTGTAATATTTTATGGTAATCGGAAGATATAATGTCATGTCATGTTTGACCCAGTATAATCATTATTTGATTCTGAGCCTTCATGATCATCCTCCATCTTGTGTGAGATTCTTATGACAGTCATTGTTAATTTGCTATGTGTATGACATGTCAGTATTTGAAAATTCAAAAGAGACTATTGGGGGGGGGGGTGCGGGGTGGGGATTGTGGTTGGGCAACATTCTATTATACTTTACCTTTGTAAAGCAGAACTGTAAACTGTGTGACTTACTAACTTTTTTAATTCTAAACTTTGACTTTCTAACTTTTTAAACTCTAAACTGTGACTTGCTAACTTCTGATCTGTGACTCGCTATAACTGCTTTCTAAACTGTGACTTTCTAACTTCTTAAATTTTAAGCTGTGAATTGCTTATTTTTTTAATTCTAGACTGTGACTTGGGAGATTCTAAACCGTGACTTACTAAATTTTTTAATTCAGAACTTTGACTTTCTAACTTTTTTAATTCTAAGCTGTGACTTGCTAACTTCTTAAACTCTGAGCCGGGACTTGCCATAACTACTTTCTAAACTGTGACTTTCTAAATTCTAAACTGTGACAGGCTAAATTATTAAATTGTAAACTGTGACTTCCTAACTTTTAAAATTCTAAACTGTGACGTGCAAACTTCTAAACTGTGACATGCTAACTTCTTAAACTCTGATCCGGGACTTGCTATAACTACTTTCGAAACTGTGACTTTCTAAATTTTAAACTGTGACATGCTAACTTCTTAAATTCTAAACTGTGACTTGGTAACTACTTAAATTCTGAACTGCGACTTTATACTTTTTTTAATTCTAAGCTGCGACTTTTAACTTTAAAAATTCTAAACGGTTGACTTTCTATCTTTCTTTTATATTAAACCTTTTTATCACAGAATTCTAAATCCTAGACAAAGAATGTATATTATTTTTCAGGCTTTACACCAATATTGGAAGGATTATGGAAACATCTTCACAATTCACATGGGATCTCATCCCGTCATTGTTTTGTGTGGACAAAAAATGATAAAAGATGCTCTAGTGACGAAAGGGAGCTACTTCAGTCAGCGGCCAGATTTTTTGAAGTTGACGATAAAGTTCATCGGAGATGATGGTAAATGTGACAGATAACAGTAAAATATATTGTATAAACAACTTTGATAGAGAAGCATTGATAATTTTACAATCGATATTTTTGCAAAATAGATTTTACTTTACTTTTGTCATGGCTTGTTTACTTCATATTTTCCCTTTTTCTGTGGGAGGGGAGGATGGCTCTGTCACTGGTTCCCAGGTTCATATTTCTATCCCTGGCTGGGGGCCCTGAACCCATACTGGATGGCATTTTCAATCATCCTTCGCCTCATCTCTGACTCCACCCCCTGTCCTAATCAGCCCACGAAAGTGCATTAATGCAGAATGTCTATTTGATCATCAAATCAAAACTGTCTCACCTTGCACAAAGGGATAATGTGGCACTCGATATGATTGATAATCTTGGTTGAAGTTTTCTTAAATTTAATTTTGAAATTTGGAACTGAAAATCTTAAATTTAATTTTGAAATTTTGTAACTGAAATTCTGATATTCCAGACTCTGCATCATCTTTCACATGATGATAGTATTCTTGCCATCTCAATACCATTCACTGCCCCTTTTTAAAAGCAATACTCATTAGAGATGCAGATGACAGTGTAAATTCCACAAATAGGCCGTATTGAGTTCCCTGTGGCCTAATGGTGAAAGGTGCTTGTTTGTGCTACCACTGGCTCTGAGGTCGTGGGTTGACTCCCACTCCTGGAACTCAGTTTGGTCTGAACCCATGGGACATTAAATGGAGGCGGGTTGTATCCAGTGTTCTGTGCTGGGGCAACTGAAAGACTCACAGTCTTCTCATCACTCATCATCATACGGCGGTCACCAACACTGGAGAATGCTATGGCATGGGAACCTTGGGCAATGTTCCCCTTGTCTCTGCCCATGGGCGCCGTACTATGGCTGCCCTGAGTTGTATCATTGTGGAAGGCTCACCACGAATTTCATGCCTGCATTGCAGTGCATGACTGATAGTATATACGATACCATACAATACAATACAATACAATATATTTATCTAAAATTCTCAAATTCAGGAATCGTCTTTGACCCACACCAGTGGCGACTCCACCGCAAGTTAAACTTGATGGCCGTTAAAGACGCAGGAGTCGGAAGACAATCTTTGGAAGAAAGAACGCAAGAGGAAGTGAGGGCGCTGTGCCAAGAACTGGAAAAGTTAGAAGGAGAAGTCGTTGATATGAAGATATGGCTCTCGAAGGCGCTTTCTAACGTCATGTGCTCTGTCACACTTGGGGAAAGGTAGGTCCCTACTTCTAGATTATAATAACCAAGAACAGTCATACACCTGCCATATTCCCAAAATCAGAGAAGACGCTTTTGTTAGCTGTATACTGGCAAAGCACGAATATTGCATAAGGTAGTAGATATTCTGACAAAGACAAATTTGAGTGTGTGGTATTGTCACCGCTGAGCTTTTAGCTTCAGAGGTGTCTTCATTCTTTCCTCTTATAGGAACTTTCCTCAAATCGCCATGAACCTCAAGACCTTAATTCTGTGATATCATTTATATTATTATTGTATAAAAGTAATGTAATATATTATATTATTGTGTAATGAGCTACAATGATAGCAACGGGGTAGAACTCACCCCATGTTTCCATGGCAACGGCTACCCTGGTGCCTCTGCGCAGCTGCAGAGCACCCTAGTGTCAATCTCTGGGGGCAAGCTTGTTTGCCCAGCAGAACAGAGCTAGGCTCTGCCAAGGTGGCAGCTGGGTCTCTGTCTCCCTGGCGCAGTGATGGATCGTCAGGTAGGGGTACTGTTGTGAGAGGTATGATCATTAGGGTTCCTCATAAAGGAGCTATAGGTCATGGTTGATTGAGAAGGTATTTAGTTAATAGTATATGTAATTGGTTAAGATCGTTGTTTAATGTATTGATAAGTTGAATACCGTCTGTTCTTTGAATGACTCTTAATGTAACTGTCTATAAATTGAGTATTAAATGGATAAGTGAATCTAAACAGTCGAGCCTCTGGTATTTCTTGAGTAGGTGTTTCGTGGTGGCAAGTGCTAAGGTGTCTCCCGCAGGATCCCCGGTAATGAGTCCATCTACTCAATTAGCTACCTCTGACAAAGATACGTGCGTTAGCCTTACATGGGAATTAGCTAAAAGATGGCATGGTGAGAGAAACCGGTCTGCGGCTTCTTGGCGCTTGTCTGCTGTGTCACACTGTCTCCTGATTTACTATGCTTATTCAAAATTTCTTATTCAAAATTTTAGTACTTATTCAAAATTTCTTATTCAAAATTTTAGCAATATCAGATTTTGGAAATTTTCCTTGCTTAGTAGATAACTACACACGTAGTCCGATTAATTATTTTCTTAAGTATCGATATACCTGTATCTCATCCTCCACACTTCTCACAACTTTACCTCACAACTCATCCAGACCTGGACTCAACGGCGCACTCAAGTCTCTGGGCATCTCTCGCATCTTCAGACATTCACTTCAGCACAGCACATCTCTCATTTCATTTCGGGTAAGGGCTCTCTTATTGGCAGATTGATAGTGAGAAAGGCACTCAATTCTTTTAATTATTTACTAGGATCTTTTCATGTAATTTTATGTCATTCCTGTCATTTCCTTTCCTTTGCACTAATTTAAAGTTCGGCAATCTGGTCCTTTTTCTGACCACATTGTTTGACTTTCCTTTATGACTATGATGCAACTCTATTAATTAACTTTTCAAAAAAAATTTTGAGATTTCTATATTAACATTGGCCAGATTCTTTGTTTCTCATGTTTTGATGTATTTTATTTATCTGGACATATTTTTGCTCAGCTAATATTTTATGGCTCCTGCCGTATTATCATGATTGAGGAGTAGTTTATTTTGATCTATTTATTGGGCAGTGTTTTGCAAGGGCGTGATTCAGAAGAGATAGTCCGATTTTATTTTATTGTCTTGTGGTATATGAATTGTTTGTGCAGCGGTACGGTTTTAAATTGTGTAAAAAAAAAGTAGTATGGCAATTTTGAAGCAGCAGTGGATTCTGAGACTTATGAGCATTAATGAGGTATTGGTTGAATTCATTATTTAAGCACTTGCTACATCTGACGTGCTATATTGCTAAAGCAAATTTTGCAGTTTCTCGCACAATTTTATATTTTTCCATTCTTTCGCTTTCAATAGCATAGGCCAAAGTTATACTAGAGTGCAGGGCTGCAGTTCATTTGAAATGTTTATACACAACACGTACACTGTGCCATGTGCATCGTTTCTTTGGCGGTGATGTTGGGGTTTAGCTGTTGCTGCTCCAGACATTCAGATCTGGCCTGTTGACTGACTGTGTCTTGTCCATCCCTGGATTTCAGTGACATCAGTTGTTTGTGTTTTAGTGCTGACCATTGCAGTAATGGCCAGGGGCAATTGGCAGTTAATCCAATTTCCAGAAGTGGGTAATTCAAAGAAACATACCTTATGACACTCCTTCAGTGTTGAGCTATTCTGAGTGCATAGTTTAACTATTCTTTATCCTTGAATTATTAAATGTAACAATTACAACTTTCTTTCAAAATACACAAGTGTACTTTCAATGTACAGATATTACAAATTACACATAATTACAAATATCATATAACTGGAATTTCAATTATTTTAGTCACAACACATGAACGGTTTTCTTAAAATACATAATTTCATTAAAGTAGATACATTAAATATATATATAATATATATATAAACCTTTATTGCCATCCTTATATCATGAAATAAAAACTATAGTTGATTAACAACGGATTACACAATATCGTAGTATATCAATATCATGAAATGTTTAACATCAATTTTGTTATGTGATATTTTCCAACATTATAGCATATAAATGTTTCACAGGCTAGTCCCAGTCACATTTTGCAACATATGTAATAGCGTAATACTTGAAATGATATATATGCTACTTGAAATAAAAAATAAAGTAGCAGCAGTTGAGATCAAGAGGTAAGAGGAGGTATTTCCTGAGTTAAGAGAAGGACCTACATTTGTAGAGCATTTATTAATTTTCTGGCAATTTCAAATTAATCACATATCCAAATTGAATTTTTACGAAGGCTATGCTTCTTTTGAGACATAATTTCTTGTTACATGTTGCAATTCACCGAAAGCAGGGAATATTTTCAAAATTCCATGTTAATTTTGGGTTGTGGATCTGATTTTGTTGTCATACGGTAAGGGATACGTTTTGATTCACATCAATTTTAATATAGGCTGCAATTCATCAAATACTACCTTTAAAAAAAAAAAAAAAAAAAAAAGTACTAATTATCCTTATTCCAAGCTTGCAGCAGCTAATGACACCCAACCATTTATTGCTCAATTGATTATCAGTTTCTGAATTGTGCTTTCGGAATCATTGTGGCAATATCTTCAGAGAGATGCTATCTATCTCTTCGTTGTCATTCTGTCTGTTTGCCTATTACGCTATCAATCAGAGCTTTTCCAATGGTCTAAGTGACGAGTGACTTACGCAATTTCGAGCTGTTACATTTTGTACAGAGTTTCTTTTCGTGTAGAAAAATGCATATTTTAGCGATGCATTTTTCCAATTTTCGATGCGTTTTCCTCTTCAAGAAAAGTGTTCATTTTCTTAATCTCCATCTCTGACAGTGATTTCAATTACTGATTTGGCAGTGGTAATTTTTCTTTTGAATGATTGAGTCTTCCACTTAGCTCATCTTCCTTTTCCTTCAATATCTCACAGTTGGCTTGCAGCTAGGTATGTCTCCATTTTGTTTCTGCTTCTCTTTTACTGGTCTTGACAATCTTGATATCAGCATGACAGTCAATGAAATACACACACACCACTTATACTAATCACAAATAAATAGCCATTTCCGTATATATGTCTCTAATCTCTTGTTCTATTTCATGATTATCATTCAAAACACAATATCATGCATACTTCTCAAATGGAGTGATTTTCTATTGGCTTTTAAAAGTAAAATTTTATATTCAGAAGAGAAATCATTATATACATATCGAAGAGCTCGCTTTAACAACTTTTCATGTCGCATAGAATCATTTAGACTACAAAATGATATATAGAATTGCTATACTTTCGATTAAAGAGTCACCAATTTTAAATACAATGTTTTGGTTCCTTCTAATTAGTGTCATACATTGCCATTTTGAATATAGCCTTCATAAAGTTATCTTTCAACTACCTAATTGCCTTTATAATAACAAATCATCCTTTTAGAACAATGGCGATACTTCAGTCCTATTTAGATCATGAGGATTTATACTTTGAACAATGCTATGGTTAATTACACCCATTCAATTAAAAACTAGGACTTTACCACCTATTTTTCCAATTTTGCTGGAATGACATCATAATTTATGATTCGCATAATGCTTAATAACATCAGCAATAGGCATGTTTGACACAGCATCAGGTTCAGCAAGATTTTAGTCACATTAATGATATATATTTATTAAATATATCTGAACCAAGTAGTTTCATTAGCCCTGTTAGTATGAGTATCTTTCTGAATTTGTAGACATCTCCTTAATAGACTAACATCTGGTGCATTTTCTAATCTCATTCGATAATAGACCGATCCATTCTCAGGGTGAAGCTCCTCCCACCCCTGCCAGGCCCTGGTTACCCCCTTCGCTCGAACAAACAACCCTGAGTTACCCCAAATGGCCAATGCAAAATGCACTGATACCAGTGGATTTTATCTTTTTATGTTCACATTTATGAGCATACTGTAAGCTAAGTTAATACATTTATATTGTCTAAGTTAGTTATATAGATTATGATCATATATAAATGAAAGGCTATGCATATTTCCATGAATCAATGAAGAAACAAGTTTGAAACAGGTTAGATCATGTAATGAAGACACATTATGTTGCATGTTCTATGTAATTTTTTTAAATTTTCATTAAGCTTCTATATATATATGAAAGTTCGGTTGGGAACACAAAATACGTATTGCTATATCGGCCATGAAAATCAGCAATTGCATAATTAATGATAAATTAATTATAATGCCATACATATATCCCTATATATATACTATCTGCATGATTGTTCAATGCCTTCGATCTATAAATGACTCTGTATAATCATATTGAAGTTGAAGCAATGTCTTAACAAATGTGGTTGTATTTTTGTCTAACTCTTTGATATACTTGACAGGTAACTAAATTAAGATACTTGGTAATGTCTGAAAGATGTATGCCTTAGCATCTCTGAAGTTAATGAAAAACGAACCACCTGCAAAAAGGGTAGTACTTTCTGTTCAGTTGAAATATTGACTCAAGTAGGCTTATACTTACTAATATATAGTTTGGTGTTCTAGCCTATGGCTGCCTATGCATGCCTTAACATCCTTTACATCACCTAAGTTCACATACTATAGGCCACAGGCCTGCAGAAGGTCAAACTGTGGACTGAAACTTTAACCTCAATTTTATATTCAAATATTGTTATTTGCCCAATGACATCACAGCAGCATGGTACCTGGACATCTCTTGTTGATCACTGCAAATTTTTGAACAGCTACATATATTTTATACCCTGTAAATATGCAGTTAAAAACTAGCTTATTTCCCTATTCATTCAATGCTAAACACCCTGGTATGGGGTTTGTTTGTCCGAATGTCCTGGTGGGGTACAAGAACACCTATTAATCATTTCGTCACGTGACTGCAGGGAGCCCTCTGATAGGCTACCCCCTTTTGGTTGGCAGTGCGACTGGATCGGTCTATTGACAGTTCCAACCTTTTTGTCTAAACATGTAGTGGGGACCTGCTGGTTTCACCATAAACAGCCAGAGATGATGTTTGTTTTCTTACGATAATAAGGCATATAGTTTGGATTCAATTAATAGTTTTCTTCATTTCCATTTAGAATATATTTTACATGGTAAAACACACTCAATAGAATCGTTTTTTATATGGCTCATAACAGGTATAAACAGATATAGTACATAAAAACAATTTAATTAAAGCAATTCTTGTCCTGTATTTCAAAACATCAAGACTACCACAGTTTTAAGTACCTCTGGCAGACTATTCCATACAATGAAGGCCCTGTATATAGTTTGCGACATAACCATTTTGGACAACATTGTTATCAATTTTAAACTTAAAATTATTTTGAATATCTCGATTAATTGGAGCGTTTAACACAAATTTTAAGATATCCTGATTTCTAGATATTCCAGGTATTTGAACATTGCAAATATCACTAACATTATTAAGTAAATCTGTATGAACAATGTCGTCACAGAAGGATCCTAAGTTGAACATTTTTAGCATCTGAATATGGTTCTTAATAACATGATCCTTCTCGGTATCAATGGTTTATAAAGTTTATACATAAGTAAGCAGTCTGGCGCTTGCGGGTACGAATGGTTTGCTGGACCTTGCTGTCCTTGCATGTTGTGCTTGGGGTCTCCTGCGTCATGGTAGTGGTTGGTAGCAACTATACAATGGATGTTGCCAATCTACTTTAATGGCCACTGCCTTTTGCCTGGCAAACTTCTCATATAATTCTAACAGAGTCTTTGCATTTTGCATACCTGGCCTTTTAGCATATTTGATGACTTTACATAATTTGTTTCTGTACACTTGTGTGCAATTCCCATACCATGCTGCCACACCAAAAGTAATCACAGACTCTACAACAGATCTATAACATAAAAAAGTTCCACTATTGTATTATCTACGTGTAAATTGTACAGTTTCCTTACAAAGAACATCCTTGAATTGGCCTTCTTATAGATGGCGTTAACATTTGTTTCAAAGTTTAATTTACAATCAATTATGGTCCCTAAGTATTTGTACTCCGCCACTCTTTCTACAACTTCATCATTTATAATAAGATCATCGTGTACATGTGGTGATCGCCTAAAATCTATGATCAATTCTTTCGTCTTTTGCATATTGAGTAATAAATAGTTATCTTTACACCACGTAACAAATGATTTTACTTCTTTGTGATAATCATTGTCCTTGTTAACACAAAGTCCCACAAGGGCAGTGTCATCTGCATATTTATATACCTTACATGATGAACAACTAGATTGACAGGAGCCTGTATATAAAGTAAAAAGCAATGGTGAGAGGACGTATCCTTGCGGGGCGCCTGTTTCTGTATACACAGTCTCAGATAAAGTGCTATTAAATTTAACATATTTCCGTCTGTGACTCAAGAAGCTGTAAATCCATAATACAATGTTTTGGTTAACTTTCATATTTATAAGTCTATTTAACATAATATGAACCTGTATTGTATTGAAGACGGACCTGAAATCTATGAAAAGAATTTTTACAAAATGACTTTTATGTTTACTATTTTGTGAATCCAAGAATTTTAAGGCATCATTTACAATCATGATAGTTGGGCCTAACGTACTTCTATTTTTAGTATAAGCAAATTGTAGAACATCTTGTTGAGAGCCAATGTACCACATCAGTTTCGCTTTGACAATCTTTTCCAAGCATTTCATGTCTACCGAAGTTAGTGCTACTGGCCTAAAATCATTGAGTATTTTAGGTTGTGGTTTTTTGGGAAGTGGAATTATTTCTGAGACTTTCCACATTGTTGGAACAGCTTTTTCCTAACTTCCAGTGTTTACCCATTCTTTCTGAATGTTTATCCTTCACTCCCTTTCCATGATATTACCCTTTTCATATTTTTCAACAAACTGTTTTCCTTCTCTCAATACATCCACTCTCAACAGTCCTACAAAACTATGCTGGCTGTTTTCAATATTTACGGGTTTCCTCTTTAATATTTTCCACAGGCATCTGCATATTTCTTTTCATTAGAATTACGGAAGACAATGTACAAATAACTTTAATAATCAAAAATAAGACATTTTAGAGATACATAAAATTTGTACAATTACAATATACATATGTACAATACCATATTCAACATCACTAAATTGTGCAGAATACAGCTAGAATGATTACATCATCAAGTAGAAACACAGGGATTCAAACTCTATACTTGAGAGTGCTATCCCTGGTTACATGTCATATGTTGTCCGCTCCAATCATCAGTGATACTAAGTAAACCTGTTTGGCCAGTCAGCAAAATTCACTGAGTTTTAGGCCTTTTGTCATTCTTTTCATTAACCTATACTTTAAACAGATTAATTTACTAAAATTGTTAGATGTAGATTAAAATTAGGTGATTAAGTCTCATTTTAGGTGGTAACTCAATTCAACATAGTCTACTATGATGCAACTTTGAAGGCACAACAAATAGACCTTCCTTTGGAAGTCACTTAAGTCAAGTCATGAAATACTCAAGTCATGGCAAATTACCAAGTCATGAAAATTGTTAAAGTCAAGTCATCAAGCACCCAAGTCAAGTCATGATGCCTGAACTCAGTGACTCCGGGCTCTAATACCAAAGCTCACACTTGTGGCAAAGTCGATAATTTGGTGAAGGATAGCGACCTCTCTTCCTTACTGTAAGCCATAGACATACCTAGAACTACTCTATAACCTTTCAGCAAAAGAATTTGCAGACTTTTCAGAATCTGTTTACATAAACAAAAGTACCTCCCCAGGGACCACTCTAATACGATTCCATTAATCCACTTTATGTTCACCTTTTCACGAGAATGGCACACCTTCATTCTTCCTTTCTGTTTATCAGACCCAGTAAGTTGAACATTCCTTTTCATCAACCCTACTTGAAATTAACCTTCTCGTGTTTATCCTTTTGGTCTGTGTTTAGACTAAACCCACTATTCTGTACCAACATTTCTTCAGTGCTTGGCCATATGTTTGTGTCGTTCATCCTGAGACGGCACGAGCCGACGCGAGCCACCACACCTTCAATTCCATTTCTGCTTTCTGTGCAAAATCTGAGGGGCACACCTTTCCAGTTTACACTTTACCTTAATGCACCTTTCCATCAACCACTTAACATTTTTCGTCCCACCTGTTTATTTCCGCCAAACCCTCAACATTTTTTGTCTCACCTGCTTATTTCACCGGAGTTTCTGGCAGTTTCACTATTTTAGGTCCATCGATAAGCCATACCTCAACAATTTTATTTAATTGATCACAAAATAACTAGCTTCATGACCCTTTAAAGAAAACTCAACACACAGGGACACATAACCCATAAATCCAAAGAAATCAAAATAACCAGTAAAGTAAATTGCTACTACTTCATTTTAGGGAGGGGAGCATGACACAGGCAGCCAGGCCAGACAGCATAGCTGCCCAGACAAGCATGGCCAGGCAACTTTGTGTGTTTTACCCTTCTCTCTCCCCTAGCAACCACAAAAGGTCCGACAACATGTGTGCTGCTGTACCCCTTTTAACATGGGAAACATATATATTTGGGAGCATTTTACACCCAAGTGTTTAGATTTATCACTTATAAACTATGTATTGTGGGTCACAAGCTAAACCAGATAAGAATAGTTTACTGTGCATTGACTTTACACATGTTTAAAACAATACATGCCTTTGTAATTAACACTAATACATGTAGAGACGTATTTCAAAGCATATATAGGGGAAAATCAAATAATGTTTCACAAGTTGCTAACACAGGATTTATCATCTATACATTTTCTGGGGTAACATATAGGCCTATTGAATTAGTTTACTATCCTATAAAAATATAAAAAAAAAAAAAAAAAAAAAATGACTTTATAAATTTCGATTACAGTACATGTAGACCTATATTGATTTATCAAAAAAACAAATAATGACTTGACCAGTTAGGCCTATTATGACATTTGACAATTAAACATAAGTATACTTTTACACCAGTTCTTTTCTTTTTGTTATATATACTGTTAACAGACTTTCAATAATTGCAATGTCAGGCTTACTAAAATAATATTGTCGGCAATGCACGGCTTCACAAAGAAAGCATTATTATCATACTCAATCAAAACGCCCTATGCGATAAATCAATGACTTATATAAGACTGCTTAAAATGGCTAATTAAGACAGCGTTATAATACTTATTTTGCAGCCTGATGATTTATAAAAACCCAAATGTAACTTTTACTCTATAAAGAAGCAAAATCTGCAGCCTAATCATGATCCATCAAGTGAGATATTTAGGGTAGAAATCTATAATAATTATTTCATTAAGATTTTCATTGGCTATGTATAAACATTGCTGCACACAATCAGTGATTATGTTTTGCATTGTGTGTGTGTGGATAGTGTTGTACTGTTGTAGCCTGCAATAAACTACTAATAAATTAATTCCAGGTATTGAAAAAGTGCAAAAATAAGTTACTAAAATCTTTATCCAATTCCACCATGCCCAACTTGAAGGTCCCATACCATTATAGACTTACCCACTGGCCTAAAAAATGGGTTTTAATTGGCAAAAACATCGATTATCCCATTGGAGCCTGTATGCAACTTGAGGTAGAATGTCGATCAAGTTTCAAGTTTCAAGTTTTTATTAACTCTTCACCACAACTGTGGTATGGAGTACAAATAACATATATACATAATTCATGAACACTTAGAAACAACTAGGAAACACACACTCACAAATTATTAATGCATAACTAAACAAGAAATCTATGCAGCACCCTGAGGTTGTGTTGGATGTCCGTTAGGCGGAGACCTTAACCAAAACAGTCATATGGTGAAGATGGGTGCTGCCACCTTGTGTATAATTTGATTGACCAGAGATATGGCACAATGAAGTAAAAGCAGCTAGGCCTACTATACTGCAGTATGTAGGGTACCCACCACTATACGTTGGGGATACACAACACTACACATTGAGGTACATTCGAGTGAAATACGGTGTACACAGTTGGTTACAAAAGTCAAACATGATCAACTGCAGCAGTATCACAACTGGGGTAATGAAGTAGAAAATTTGCTGAGTAATAAGAAGCATCACCATGAATACAATTACAAATTTGAACTCTTTTGAGAAATTGTTAGCCATGTTACTTCTTTAACAAGGCCAATGCGTGTTATAATAAAAATAGCTAAATTTGAACAATTAATTGCAGTATATGCGGTCTGTACATTATTGTTTGAAATAATTAATCAAAATTTTGCAGAATTTGTTCAGGTTGGTCAGAGCCTTGTTACTATTTGTTTGGAATAGACACTTGAATTTGTTTTGATTGGGCCATTCAGAAATTTTCTTGTCAATGTATATTGACAAGCAAAGTTTTGGTCACTGCTCTGTTACCCCTTGTCACGTGACTAAATGGGGTGAAACTATTGGCTGGCCTGCAGATTTGGAGCAGCAAGCTCTACTCGTCTATTGCTGACAGTCATCATTCTTTAGCATACTATTCTGAATACAAGTCTTTCGTTTAGAATTGATCCTAAAATTTTACCAACGGCATACTTCACAAATTCTCATACAAATGCCATCATTTCTGCTTGTTTTATTTTGCAACAAACAAAGCGTACAGTCCATTTTAATACAATTTCTTTAAACAATAGCTAGAGTCAAATGTGGTCTAGAGTCAAATGTGGTCGAAAGACTCCCAAGGTCAACATTTACATTACATAATAACATATCGTAAATCAAATCCATCACAATCATGAGGATGTTATAACTACCATCAAAACTTAAGTTATTCTACAATTGCTGATTTAAGCTATTTACAGCTTGAGCCACCTTACATTTAACAAAAAACCTTCCTAGGGCCACTTTGAATGTTTGTCATTACAAACTCCCAGGAATTTTGTCTCAGTTACTTTCTGTACAACTACACACTTTCATTAATTTTTCTGTATAGGAATATAACATTGTTCCAGTCGCATAAATGGTGGTATCATCTGCGGCCATAACAGTTTTACTAAATTTTAAAGACCTTGGCATACCATTACCACGGATTATGTAAGGTGAGGGACCTAACACATAACCCAGCATAGGGTGTTCCAAATTTCACTTCAATATTTTTTCAGATAGAACTCCTTTAAACACGATTTTGATGCCTCTATCAGTAAGACCATTTCTTCCTGTTATTCTATTTTAAAAATTTCCCAAATTTTATTAGAATCATTTTAACATTTATAATCAATCCACGCCTATACTGTAATGTTGCTTTTCTCTTTCATTGCTGTATATCTGTTTTTCTATTGAATATATACTTCTGTGTATTTATGTGAGAATTCATCTTCACAGGGTCCATATTTTGGTCTGTACCAATAGTGATCCTTTTGTTCTGGTCCCTAACTTTAGTACAGATAGATTAATAGCAATTAATATCAATCAACTTCCTTAGTTCCAGGAACTCTATATATTTCATCAATTACAATATTAGCCTGTTGTTATTTAATCAATATTCCAGTTTGAAATATAAAAGAGTAAAACTCATGTGTTTCCAGTTGAACATCCTTTAATGGTACTGTACAAAAATACTCACTAGAGGGCCTTAGGTCCTCAGAGTACAGGACTACTATGATGCCACCTTGTGTTGGAATTATACATTCTTAACACTCCTACTTAATTCTAAACACAGAATTATCTAATTTCATAAAGCTACAATCAATAATCATTACAGCATACATGATCAATCAACAATACTATTGTTACATCATAATTCTCTTAACATGTATACCAAAGAATTATCCAAATCACAACTAGTACCTAAACATCCACAACAATCAATCACATTAGCTACTACACAAACACAAGTGCATTTTACCACACATTTAAAACCTGACTTTCTTGGCGATGTTATTTTAATCATTTCTAGTAGCAGTTAACTCTTTCAAAATTGTATTAACCTTTGATTCAGCAGACATTTTCTCACTAGTCGGCATATGACAATGACACCGTCCTGAAACTGCCGGGCAGGACAGCGGTCTTTCTACCTTTTCCTTTTTTTTTTTTGCATTTGACCTTGGTCAATTTGCATATTGTAGTATGATCGAAACTGGCTCTGTCCGAACAGTGTTCGGGGTGCCTGGCTTTCTCTTCGGTGCCGCACCGCATTACCACACGGTATTGTCTTTGTCCTACTAGCATACCAACTACTAATTGTTCCTCCATGATTTCAAATATTTGATCATAATTCCAAATTCTCAACCAATGAGCTACCAATACACATTTATTCATATGATGACCTAAACATTCTAGCATTATAGAGATCTACACACATATATATATACTTCGGAGACTTTGCATTTGGATATAATATGCTCTGTTAATCCAATATGATAATGTATATTTTTCCTAATTACCATTGTGGTACTTATATCTTTGCAGCAATACTATGAATTCTGCTTTTATAACATGAAAGATGTTACTTTCTTTTGGCACGGGTCGCACTTTCATCGCTGCAACCCAGCCAATGCTCCCTTTGTCTCTAAGGCGCACCTATTTAGTTAATCCAGGACCCATTTTGCACCCGATGACCTTTGTGACTGATAGTTAAACAAATCACATTGGGCCGAGTTGACCAAGGGCCCAGCCTGTGTAGTTCCTGCGCCAAGTGGAAAATGTGTATACAGCACATGGGCTTCAGCAATAATATTTAGTGCCGCAATGCCTTGTTGGCCAGCTGCATAATTTTGGCTCAATTCATATAAACCTAATACTTAAATGAATAAAACATCGTAAAATGGCCATACCACTGCATAGCTCCATACATATACATGTGCCACCAGTTTAATGATTGTTGATTCCGGTTTCTTCAACGGCCTGACAGCAATTCTTGGGACTTGTTTCCCTACTTAATGTAATACTTTAATGACTTATCATTTTATCGTCACCAAACACCATCAGCAGCCACATATTCATCATTAATACTTCTCAAAACTGCATTTTTCCTCGAATCAATTAGCCACGTTTCTTGTAGCAACAATACATCTGGCTTATGCTCGTCAGTCATACATTTAATGAAGTCTATTTTGTCAGGAGCCATTCCTGTGCTATTAAAAGTCATCATTTTGAAATCACTATTCATAATACAAACGATAGACATCTTTAATGGATGCAATGGCTGTGTATACATAATACCCAAATCAGACCATGACAAAAGATTTCACCAGATTTGACCATTATGCCATCCATAACGGTTGATATGATATCCTAATAGTGTAAATGTATGTGTTATAATTACTCTTTCTTACCTTTTATGCATGGTTTTCTTATTAATTTGTGAATAATTAAATTAATATTTTGATAGGTTTGTATAGAATTATGTAATGTTAAATAACAAAATTAGGAAGATAGGCCTATGTGGTTAGAAGATCAGCTTCCAGCAGTCACATGACGTGCTAATTACCTGTATGACCAGTAGCCACTTCTCAATTAATTTTGGCCCAGAACCTAATTACCAATTACTTCTAGTACATAACCAGAGATAACAGATTGTGACTACCATTTAAATGGACATTTCAGTAATGGAAGTATCTCGACAAAGATCCATCATGATCTTTCCTTAAGCAAATCCAATTGTCTTTTAAGCATTGAAATCGTCTTTCATGTTATTCTTGATCACCTTTTGAGTTCCGCGGCTATTTTTATGATGAGACTATGTTATGGCGAGACTGTTTTTATAATGAGACTATTTTATGATGGGATTGTTTCATGGTGACATTATTTTCCTTTGGATAACGTCATTTTGACACTGGGCAACACTTGTTGAATTAATTTTGTTAAATTTACTGCGTTCATATCATTAGCATTTTGTACATATTCCATTCTGCATTTTGTAGATATTCCATTTTACTTGAGTATTAATGACTAGTTTCTTTTTCTGCATTTCTGCTTCTGCCGTGAGTGTCCTTTAGTGCAGATATTAGCCGCCAAAAATTTTGCCAATTGAGAAGTGTTATACGCATTTGTTGATGAGTGTTTTCTTACAAATAATCCACCACTTTCCCGTCATGACATGTAGGTACTGCTTTGATTGAGCATTATTATACTGCCCTGATCGAGTATTATCTTTGAGCATCTTTTCTTATAATCATTGTGCAACATATTATGTCGAGTACGTATCTCAGTATGTTGCAAGTTCTCTGCCTGTCGGACTGGGAGCCCGACCATAATTTGGGGATATCTTGTGCTATTTCATGTGTTCCGGCGATGTGGCCGTGAGTTTAATGTGTTCCGACAGTGTGGTCGTGAGTTTCATGTGTTCCGGTGATGTGGCCGTGAGTTTAAACTTAGCACAAAATTTTTCAATGCGTTTCTGTGGATTTTGCTCACCCAGTGATTGTAGCATCGCTTCGCATTTCGGGGAAAGAGAATTTTTTTTGTAAATGACTCCCTTTTACCTTAATCCGGTCGGCCGACCACTTAATGTCCATAGATAGGTATGACACCGCGGTGGCCTGGCAGGTGGCGCCTCACCTTGTTGCCAACCTCATTGATGCTACTGTGGGAAATAGTTTCTTGTTGTTTGTCAGCAACTATTATGGCGCAACCCCTGCCGCAAAACTTTCGCCCATCCCACTGGGCCAAGCTTCTACGGAGCCAGTAAAACCTTAATTTACCTGCTCTAATCTTTACACCTGTACAGAGACGGCAGCCTTACATACAGCTTACAATATTTTGTAACTACCTTTTTCAGTCGAGTCATTTACCGGTCATTTAGGACCACCAATTTGCATATACGTTTACTAAATAGTAAACTGGGAATTTCTATAGGCATTGAGTATTGTTGATGAAGTATCGAGTTGTGTTATATTGAGATAAGTTCACAGTAATTATACTCCCAATTTTTTCTTACACGCGTGTAATTGAGGGAAAGTACTTTATTAACTTACATTTCTTTGACGGTAATTGTTATATTTTCGGGTCTGGTCGAGTCTTTCGATTTCAGTAATTCAGTATGATCTTATAGTACATCTCTTGCATTTTCTGTTGACATGCGCGGCATTCTTTGATATGATAGGGAGAGTGGTTGGCAGACTCATGTTGCCTAGGTGTTCTGAATACTTATTTCCATTGATACTTATTTGAATACTGATAATTATATTCGTTTTGCATGCAGTACATTGACCTGATTGATAAATTTTGCACACTATATATCTCAATTTCTTTTATCACATTTTTTTTTTTTTTTTTTCTCACCACCCTTTTAGTTGATAGTTATGGTATTACCTGATTTACCTAATGACTCTACAACCTTTTAGTCAGTTATATAGCAAATTCTCTAGTATCAAATCATTTTTACTATCAAATTATTTCTTTAATGGCAGTCATTAATTATGCCAAAACTGTTGCATCTATGTCTCGCAATTGATGTGATTCATTTTGATCTTGGGGAGCTGATCAGCATGATGATACATCAATCCCAATTTATACTCATTTATACCCTTATCTCATCGCCTTTTTCCCACTCTAGTTCATTTCTCCTTTATTCATTCCTCCTTTATCCAGTGCCTTTCCTCACGAACGGTTTGCTAAGAGTCGAGAGCTCCTTGCTCATTTTATTGCGTTCAAAATTACATTTAATGCTGTGTTGTGTTGTCACATGATTTGCGGGAGTGTCTCTTTGATCATGAGTCGTTGGTCCAACTGGACAGCCATCATCAGTGCGAGATTGCTTGTGGCAACCTGTGATCACGGAGACATTCGATGCATATGTTCTCTAATCTTTGATCTGAGAGAGTCTTTACAGTTCCTGTGCCTTCCATTGTCACACCTACTGTCATGGGCATCCTATCATGAGACAAACATGGTGGACATCCGGGAGTCAGTTGATTGGGCACCACCTCTAATTGGGCACCATGCTTGCACATGGGACCACGCTTCAACAGGACGTGCGACCACTCCGAGTCGGCCAAGTTCCTGTAATCATCTCATGGCAATATGAAGAGGGCACCATTTCGGGGCGACCAATAGTGTGAACATTCCGTTTCACTCCATTTCCGTCGTAACCACGGCAAGCATATCGTTGCCTTGACCTGGTTCCAACATGGGGCTACATTACTGCAGAACTTTCTTTGAACTTTTGTGTCTGGCTTGGCATTGTGCAGTCTTCGTCGCACATGTCACCATTCACAACCGAGCTCACATTGTATGATGATATGGTGAAGTCATCTCCTGCTTGGCTTCTTAACAGTCGGCTAATCTGGATTGCCTCTGTTTCTACAGCAAGCATCAACGAACACTTGTGCTTGAAGAGCATGGCCTCATTTTTAGTTAGTGACTAATATGGATTGTCTCAACTACCTTCCGGCCTGCATCTTCTTAATGACACTCTTTTCCTCTGGGTAACTACCTTATTCAGGTGGCTAACACGGATTGCCCCTGCTATCAGTTACCGTCGACAGACACTAATATGGATTGTGTCTAGTTCAGAAGAGTTTCCTCACCACGCATTTCCTAGCGTTCTCGCACAAAGTTGTGCTCGCACACAGAACAAAATAAACATTGTGATCTCAGAAAGTGCATACACAAAAGACTCATGACGACGTCTTCTTCTCCATGACCCACCACGGTCCACCCAATATCGGGCCTGTCTGCATAAACACGTAAAAGTTGTGACAAACGAGTCACCACCTCTTCTGCCTGGCCCTAACCTGAGTCAGTCACGCAACGAAGCCGATCTGGCAAGTCTCCACGGTATTGCAGATATATCAGTCCTTCGGGTCTTCCGTATGATCATCAAAATACCAGTTACTCGCTCCGAACTTTCCTCTGTCTCCGCCATAGTTGTTATGCACATGGCACAGCCCCTCGCCTGTCCTCCGCTCACAGAGACACTGTTGGTCCGAACTGACATTTACAGAAGTGGAATGGTCGTCTCCTGTCGCTTCCTTCGCCCTGAATCAATGACTTATATTATTGACTCCTCGAATCAATGATTCCTCCAACCTTATTGTCCACATATGTGTGAATAATGTTATCTTCCACATCATGCACTGACTCTCACTCGTATTGTGTACTATGCATCGCTAATTAGACATTTATACATCTACAAAATCAATATGCACTGTTAATTATTAGCTATGTCTCCACATGTTCACGAATTGTTGTCACAGGTCAACTCTTGCACTGAACTATTTCTGTAAACACCTGATCTCGCTTCACACATCTGTATCTTATTTTAAGCTTATGTTTTAATCTCATTTGATAATTATTCTGGTCTATGCATTGTGCATGCCAGCTTTCTTATACAAGTTTCCTCAGGTGTATTAATATGTACCTATGTTTTCACTATTGCTCCACTGCACCAGTATACTGTTTACCTATTTTCGCATTGTTTTCATTCTCTGTACGCCCTATGCCTACAGTTTATTGGAAATGTTTAGAGTGTACGTAACAAGTTTTCCGAAACTATAGTCCACTATTGATTTGTTTATCTCCATACTGGACTATTGTTTTATCATTTTGCCTATTATTTTGCAAATTGTCGTTCATTATTCTGCTAATTGTCGCTTTTAAATTAATAATTGTCGCTTTGATTAATGTTATTGTTGATATTCGCGCTTAGACTATATTTTGTTTATGATTTAATTGTTGCTTTTAAAATCGCTTATCGCTTATATGTCATTTTACTTACTTTTGTAGTTTAGGGTATCGGACATACCAGCCCATTTAAATTTATAAGGCTGTTCTGTCTTAATGCAATTTATGCTTTTGGTTTAGCTCTATGCATATACAATGACACGCAAGGGATGATACCCGTAACTACCCTTGATAAAAACGGCTACTTGACTCGCCTGGTGCTTGAGTCTCTTTTGCTGAGGAGCCATGTAATTAGCGGCTCTTTTTCCAAAAATAACGTTGGCCGACGAACCAACGATTCATAAAAATTGAAAAATTTGGCAAATAGGTCGTAAGAATAACTTGTCCTTTTCTGTCAATCATTAAAATTTAGATTTCACTTTCCTCTCTGAGCTCCCCTTTCAGCATCTCATTGACACCATTAAAAGGACTGTCATTCAGTTCCTCTCCTTTCACGGATGCAAGTCATATTCTTGCTTCCCTTTCAAAATTTTTCCTTTTTCCGAATTGTCTTTCATGGGCATATTGCACACGCCCGATTTTATCTTAATATTTTTCCCCCCCTTCCGCCTGCCCGGTGGTAGTGGTTACATCATCCTGATGTCACCACAACTTTCATTAAAGCACTCACAAAATTCAGGTGCAATGAGACGCGTTTCCTCTGTCCGTACCTAAATTGGTATCATGTACAAAGCCGATTAACAATCCTCTCAATAGTTACACAAATCTATTAACAAGCCTTTACATCGTTCTGTTAATCAGCATGAAGCATTCAGGCTTCTATCTTTGAAAGGAAATACCTTTGCTTTTCAATGAATAGTTACATTATTAGGCATAGTATATGTTAATTCATTATTACGTGAATGTAATCCGTATTCGATTGTAAGTTTAAAATAATGTTTTCTTCAAACCGGAGAAAAACCATCTTATAAAAAAATCCTCGATCGGTCGGGATGTCACCGCTGAGCTTTTAGCTTCAGAGGTGTCTTCATTCTTTCCTCTTATAGGAACTTTCCTCAAATCGCCATGAACCTCAAGACCTTAATTCTGTGATATCATTTATATTATTATTGTATAAAAGTAATGTAATATATTATATTATTGTGTAATGAGCTACAATGATAGCAACGGGGTAGAACTCACCCCATGTTTCCATGGCAACGGCTACCCTGGTGCCTCTGCGCAGCTGCAGAGCACCCTAGTGTCAATCTCTGGGGGCAAGCTTGTTTGCCCAGCAGAACAGAGCTAGGCTCTGCCAAGGTGGCAGCTGGGTCTCTGTCTCCCTGGCGCAGTGATGGATCGTCAGGTAGGGGTACTGTTGTGAGAGGTATGATCATTAGGGTTCCTCATAAAGGAGCTATAGGTCATGGTTGATTGAGAAGGTATTTAGTTAATAGTATATGTAATTGGTTAAGATCGTTGTTTAATGTATTGATAAGTTGAATACCGTCTGTTCTTTGAATGACTCTTAATGTAACTGTCTATAAATTGAGTATTAAATGGATAAGTGAATCTAAACAGTCGAGCCTCTGGTATTTCTTGAGTAGGTGTTTCGTGGTGGCAAGTGCTAAGGTGTCTCCCGCAGGATCCCCGGTAATGAGTCCATCTACTCAATTAGCTACCTCTGACAAAGATACGTGCGTTAGCCTTACATGGGAATTAGCTAAAAGATGGCAGTATCTAAAAGTCGCCTGATTAGCTAATTTGACATACATGTAATAAAGAATTTTCTCTCTCTTTCTGTAGAACTTTCAGTTGTAATATTAGTTCAATTTTTCTCACAGAATGGAATATTCGGATCCCAAGTTCACCCGTTTGATGAGGCTGGTTGAATACGCCCTCGCGAGTTCTGGAAATGATGCAGCAATAGTAGACTTCATACCAAATGCTGATATCATACCCAAAATTAAGGTAAAGTATTAGGGCTGTTAAAAAAATTATGTTATGCCAGATGGTGGTCTATATTTGGCAAAGGAATAACATTTTTGTCATGTTGTTATTTGTTGTTAGCTCCTCTATCTTATCTTCCTTCAGTCATTAAACAACTTAGGTCTATTTTGGCATTAGTCAGCCCCTAGGAAATCCAACTTCCTAAAAATATAACGTTGTTACCCTTTAAGGTCAGGTTAAATAAAATTTTCTGAATACGAAAATCTATAGAGTAAGATATAAAAATACATTTTACAAGCAGAATAAATACCTAAAACATTGCAGAAATATTTCACCAAATGAACGAACATACTACGATAGAAAAAATAATATTGGTTATTGTTAGCTCTGGGACCCACGTGTGCTACACGCAGGGTCTCAGGGCTAAGATATTGTAGTATTTTCTCTTTTTTTTATTTATTTTCTTGCGATTTCATCAGGCGCAATTTAATGAGGTCATCAAGGCGAGTGAAGAGATCATGGAATTCATCAAAGAAAACGTTGAAGAGCACAAGAATGATTTTGATGGTGATAACGTCCGAGACTTGATCGATATTTATCTCAAGCATAATGCAGGCAATGGTAAGAGACTTGTTCCTGTTTTGGAAACCGTTGACTTTTTAAACATTACTTATGATGCGAAAGGCACTTGGAGTATCTTTTATAATTCATTATCAATGGGGTATTTAAACTTTTCAATTCTCATGTGATGATGACTTCCTTTTACTTTTCTCTCCTCTCCTCTTAATAAATCCAAATTCCTTTCATGTCTTTTACAAATATTTTACCAGCCAGTTGTCCAAAATAATTGGAATTGTTAAAAAAGTACTGACAGTCGATACAATACGTACAAAGGGCATTTATATTTCAAGATAAATCTGTGAAGTCTAATTATTCTGTGTCATAAATTTTAATGTTTTCAGACAAGGTAACCTGCACTGTTATTAAAGAGATGTTTCAAGCTGGAAGCGAAACCAGTGGCTCCACCTTGACTTGGATTGTTGTAATCGCAGCTAAATATCCAGAAGTCCAGAAAAAATGCTTCGAGCAGATTAAGGAGGTATATTATTAATTATCTTATTTCTTTTCAGCCATTTTTTGGCTCACTACTAAATTATGCCTAATTCATGCAATACATAAACCTGTTAGGTACATTAAAAAATTCAAGTTTCTAAAGTAAAAATTGAAGCATCAGACAGTCTAAACTGCAAACAAACTTTATTTGTGTCAATGGATTCGCTTCCTTTTTAATATCATACATGTATTATCATGGAAGCTCAAACTCAAGTTTTGATGGTAAAAACTTTTTGTTTCAGACAATAGGTCTATCGAAAAGCCCTGGTAATGCTGACAGAAATGAGCTACCGTACGTTGAGGCAACAGTTATGGAATCTCTGAGGCTGAAAAGCATTTGTTAGTGTAATCTTGATTTATGCATTCTCCAGCGCTGCACTGCATTTAGTTTTACTTTTGAATTCCCTGTCCCTTTGCAATTTTACTTATCGGACTTTTGAATTTTCCTATCCCTTTGCAATTTTACTTAAATATTGGACTTTCTAATTCCCTGTCCCTTTACAATTTTAGTTATTGGACTTTTGAATTGCTTGTGTCTTTGTAATTTAACTTAATTATATGACTTTTGAATTTCATGTACCTCAATGGGGGTTTTGTGTTCTGCTGTCTCTTGGCCATTAATTTTTACTTTTGAATTATCTCTCCCTTTGTAATTTTACTTATTGTACTTTTGAATTCACTGTCCCCCGGCTCTAGATGAGGTTTTGTGTCTCCATGTCCTTTGCCGATTTCACTTTTACATTTCTCATTAAGTATTATAGATCAGCCTGG
Organism: Platynereis dumerilii; assembly: GCA_026936325.1. Taxonomy (NCBI): domain Eukaryota; kingdom Metazoa; phylum Annelida; class Polychaeta; order Phyllodocida; family Nereididae; genus Platynereis; species Platynereis dumerilii. Next base: position 50,646,850 of record JAPTHN010000009.1, read on the forward strand.
AGACACAACACTGTTCGTTTAGACAAATTAAGTAAAGTCATAGACACTTCACTTTATCTGTTTTCAAGGCCGGGTGTATCCTATCATATTTGTTTTCCCTTTATTCAGTTCCTACAGCTCTCCCCCATGCTCTATCTGAGGACCTCCATTTTGCTGGCTATGACTTGAAGAAAGGTCTCATGGTCATTCCCTTCCTTGACTCTTGTCTCCACGATCCTGAAGTGTGGCCGGACCATGACGAGTTCAGACCAGAACGTTGGTTGGATGAATCAGGAAAACTCAGTTCAATCAATCCTTCGTATATACCATTCGGAGTGGGTGAGTTATCTGTATTGTTACTTATCACTGTGTGGATTCATCTATGTCTGTTAAAAATCCATTTGATAATATTCTTTCCATCAGACTTAAAAGCATTGCTCACCTTGAGCTTTCTGCTACACTGGTCAGCGATGATTTTGCTACCTGAGGAAAAATACCTCTATAAACCTAATTCGAGCGTGCTGATTCCAAATCTGAAATCAGAATTGCTCCAGAACATCTAGATTTTGAGTTATGCCCATGTCAATATTTGGCGAAAAAGCAGGCATGAGCGCAATTCTCGTGTAAAAGAAATGTGTTCTAAGCTATTAAAATTTAGATTTAGAAATTATCTTAGCATTTGTAGAGATGAGTTTAATATCCTGAATCAAAATATGACTTAATTGTTTACTTAGACTTCTTGTTTGAGGTGCTACAGCCAGTCATTGAAACCAATTTGTGAGCTGCTAAGGGCCTACTTTGCCCAAAAAAATGGATTGATAATTTTATATTAACAAATTTGATGAAAAAATATTCGGAAAATTTATGCATTTTCCCAATCTGATTTTGAATGTCCCTTTTTAAATGCCTAGGAGAATGTATATGCCCAAAGTTATGTCAAATCACACTCCACCTTCTGCAACTCAGGAACTGCTTGATAATCATTAAAGAAGGGGCTATGTGAACCACATAAATTGTTGCAAATTTGATGATTTAATTCTCCGCGATTTGATTTCTTAACAGAAATTGTCGGTTTGAGGAAACCAGTATGGAAAACAGTTAAAACCATGTCAAATTAAAGGCACTGGTCTACACAGTGGCTGAAGCTGGCTCTGTGGGCAGTGTAGTTGCATTAGAGTGTGCCTTTGGAATTATATCTGCATTACTTGACCCTTCCAACCAGAACATTTTAATTTCAAATTTATTGCATCTCATTTTCCGTCAATTTTTTTCATTTTCTTCATAAAAAAATCCAATCATCATAAGATATTACTTAGATATGTTTTTCTTACACCCAGAAACTATAATCTATTAGTATGAGTTGCACATTATCCCTTTTCATATCTCCAAATGGGAATATATTGAACAATAACAATTTTGCAAAAAAAAGCTCATTTCTGGAGCCTGTCACCCTCAAATTTTTGTATCTGGACCTGTCTTATTGTAATATTTTGGCTATATATTATTTCAGCATCTTAAAATAACTTATAAAACTACTAATATATGCTTACTCTCCAGCATTCAACAGTGCAGAGTGCATTTCTTTTACACGCGAATTGCTCTCACGCCTGATTATTTGCCAAATATTGACATGGCCATAACTCAAAATCTAGACATTCTGGAGAAATTCTGATTACAGATTTGGAATCAGCATGCTCGAACTAGGTTTATAAGTTATTTTTCCTCAGGTAGCAGACGGAAAATTTTCTTTTGTTGACCAGTGCTATTTCACATGGCCTTGTTCATCATTAACTTGTGAACAATGTTATGTGAAATAGCTGAAAGCTGAAGGTGAGCAATACTTTTATGTCTGATGAAAAGTATGATTACCAAATGTATTGTTACATGGTCAAGTCTTAAGCAAGCAATTCTGATAACTGGAGACTGTTTTATAAGATTTCGAAGTCCTTTTTCTCATTTTCAAATTAAGTAAAATAGCAAACAAACATTTAATGTTTTTCATTGTCTTCTTGGGATTAGCCAAACACTGTCCACGCCTGGTGGTCTGCCTCAATTTGAAGGTATTTTTTTTTTACATAATGATTTGACAACCTTTGGGAAAACTGGGTGAAATAATTTTCACAGTGATTTTTTGGTGTCAAAATTGAGTCCAGTTGCAGAACAGAATCACATTTTTACTCCCTCAAGAGTTGTACTACCATGTATTTTGTTACCTATTAGCAATGCCATTACATTTCACCTGTTTCTTTTCCAGGCAGAAGAGCGTGTCTGGGAGAACAACTGGCCAAGATGGAGATGTTCATAATGTTCGCCAGTCTTCTCCAGCACTTTGAGTTCTATGCAGCCTCCGATGAACCAGTGTCACTGGAGGGGCATCTAGGAGTCACCTACTGTCCGGCACATCCCAACGTCAAATTTCGAAAGAGGGAATCAGATGATTAGGGAATCAATGTCTCTCTGCATGAATGCTCATCTCAGTCATGTATCATAAGACTGCATGCAATTATATATATCTTATTATACAATTTTATCTTTGCAAATAAATTTCAGTGGTCCTATGTTGTAAGACCCTTTCTAAAACCGACTTGCCTTTTACATTGTAGATGTAGTGTTTCCAATGAGTCTCGCTCGTGACTCTCGAGAATGGTCGTGGTCTAGTGCACAAGACTCGAGAATTTCTCCAGAAATTTAGGACACTGTCCTTCCATAGGCACAATGATAAAACGGGAGATTTAATCATGTAATGGTTAATATTTACGGCTTATATCATATATTTTGTAGTTTTAATGCTAATCTGTGTGTTTTGTTTCTATAAATCTCAGCTAAACATACAGATATTGTACAATTTTAAAACATAAGTACAAGTTAAACTTCAGCATTTATTAGGTATACAATGGGAATTATCATCAACAGATATTTGAATTAAACAATGGAGCAAGTACACAATAACGATAATATCAGTCAAAACAAAGCAACAACCCAATGCTTTGTAACTGTTATAAACATTTAACATACGAACACCATGTTAAACAATGATCAACATTTCCATTCTCGAGGCTTCCTCAGCAAGACGAGAAAATGCCGAGTCATTGTTATCTCAAGACTTCTTGCGAATTCAAAGTCTCATCTGAAATACTGTATGCCTTCCTTGTTTATTGCAGCAAAAACGCTATTCTGGAGTTATTAAAAGTAAAAACTTCTGCTTCTGTCGAGTAATTGACTCATTCAACACAGCTGAATATTACGTCAATGTGAGTCTGCTTGAGAAAAAAGGGGAAAGTAGAGAATAAAAATGAAGTGCTCAAAATTTGTACAATGCTGGATAAAAACATGAATTATGATATTGAGGCTTTTTTTGTCTCATTTTGACTTAAAAAGTTGGAGAGAAGGAGATGTTGTTTTAAAGTGGAGAGGTTCCAGTCTCTGATGGTACAGGGAAAGAAAAAATCTTTATGGTAATTAGTGAGAGAGTCTGGAATTGCAATGGTAAGTGATTGTTTACTGCAGGTGGGATGATGATGAGAAGGAGGTTGGATATATGAAGGTGGACTGTTGAGGACCAGCCCATTTAGAATTTTATGCAGACGTATGAGTATATTACTGCAGCAACAGGTGCTTAGGGGCCGACCAGAAGATAGTTGGGGGGGGCTATGGACTTTACCCCTGGGACGAACTTTTTTTTTCACTGGCGGCGCGTCGACAAACTATTTTTTCGTATGCGGACGCGCGACAGACTTTTTTTTCGCAATTTTAGCATTACGGTACCCTAGCTACAGGTGGAAACAAACTTTTTTTTTATTTCCATGTGCTGAACAAACTTCTTTTTTCAGTGTCAAGTGGGAAACAATCTTTTTTTTTCACCAAATATCCATAACCCCCCCCCCAAGATCATATGGTCGGCCCCTTAATGATGGCCATTCTAATTTTGCTTGCATATCAGAATATGGGATGGTGTTTAGTCCGTATCTGTTTAGTTTAGTTTTATATAGTTTAATTTTTATTTGTGTCTCACTCTGCATCACAGCCAGCATATATTAGAAAAAGTAAAAACCGGTGGTAAAACAGACCATTCATTTAGAATTATGAGGGACCATAAAACTGATAAAACCATGTAAAAGGACTAGACAGAAAGTTAAAAACTGATATTAAAAAACACTAGATTTCATACCGCTAGCGGAATGTGACGAGGTGCTTGTGCTGGCTATTACAAGATGGCTTATAATATCTTGAATTGCCTCGTAGTTAGTTTTTTTGCCTCATTCATGATTAATATTAAGTCTTGACGAGAAATTGTGTGTTATTGCTCCATATATACAAAACTGAAATGTTCAATGTCTTGACTTGCTTTTTGTTTTAAATATAAATATATACAAATGCACTTAACTTTTACTATTTAGTCAAGGTCAAAGGAAGGAGCTTTTTTAACATTAATTCAATTTTGAGGCAAGGAAAAGAAAACAGTAGGCCTAAATAATAGAGGAGTGGGTAGACAGATAGATAGATAGATAGACAGATTGATAGACTGACAGAATATAGAAAACTAGAAGTGTACCCGTCTAAAGACGGGTATAGGGGGCATTGACATTGTATTGCATATTTACTTAATGAGGACTTGTGTGAATAAGTGAACATGATGTCCCTTTAGAATATTTATGTAGATGGTGAATTTAATGTGAATCCCTCCCCCAGTGTTGCTTTATGTTGGACAGCAATTTGAAGTTTCATTGCTGCTTTGCTTCATTGGGGTGTAGTCATCGGTTCGCAATGAAGCTCTGTAGTGTATAAATGCAAGTAATGTTGCATATATAATATTATGTACTTCTTTGCGTTGTCCCTCAATTGTTGCATCTTCCATTCATCCTGGGTAAAGAGTGGAGGTGTGGCTGCTGCTGTTGCTGGTGGTTTCACTTATTTTTATCATTGTTTTTATACACTGTTTTTAGTTCCTTCTCTTAAATTTTATCCTGTTATGTTTAAATAGTCGGCAGAAAAAGCCTACGGCTTATGTTTATATTTGTAAAAATACCCGACTCAAAATAAAATTTCTTTGACTTTGACTTTGACTGCAGCGGCACAATGATAAAATCCATTGCTGCTGCTGATGCTGCTAGAATCATTGCAGCAGGATATTTGAAATTTGCGGGAACCATGATATGCTTAATTAGCTCTATATAATTAAATCCACAGAAGTGATGGTATATTTGATGCATGCAGAACACAGTATGGACACAACAGGACAGAGTGGCAAAATATTATGACTGTAAGTTGAGCCACTACAGAGAAGACCCGTTACAAAGAAATTATGGAGAGGTGAATTTTATATATGTATATAGATAGATAAACTAAAAAAGAGAAAGTTTATTTTATTTAGCTTTTAAAAAATTACTTTATCTAATTCCCCTTTTCTAACAGCAAATAATGAAATAATAAATTAATCAGACCTCTGATGATCAAGTATAAAAATTTATTAGTGATATAAATGTCTTATTGAATCCACTGGACAGAGGACAAACAAAGAGATTGAATTGAAAAGGGCCGCAGCGCCAATTTATTGGCTAACGTGAAACAAGACAATAACATTCACACACACATTCATACAACACTGATGAGAGAGTTAGACACACAGATAGGAGCTGCTGCTCCGGACCAGCCAGACATAACCAGTCCAAGAGCAGCAGTGGAGAAAAGAGAAGGAGAGAAGGTGGATAGAGGCCAGGCAGGAGAAGGATCATGAAACGAGATGAGAAGCGAACAGGGAGAATGAATCTGGATGAGGCCTCATATAGGTGGTGTAGGCTTGGGAGCGCCAGCGACCCAGCCTCTGGATGTCATGGGAAGAAAAACCTGAGTTGGCCGCTTGGGTGGCCGCGCCGGCCCTGACGGAATGAGAAGAGAAGGAGGCTGGGTCGAGGTCAAGAGAGGCAACGAGAGACTTAATGGAGGTGTTATATACATGGTAAGAAAGCGGGTCACCAGACGAGAGAGGAAAGACAGGATAATGAGATGGGAAAGAGAACTGAGAGATGAGAAAGTGTAGAATACATGGGGCACAGACGGGATGGCGAGAACAGCCTATGGAGACAGTGAACCAGTGCGGGTTAGTCTTTGAAAACTTAGCTGTAAAGCGGACGAGGGGTGGGTCTGAAAGAGAATCGAAAACAACAGCAGACCGAGGAGGGAAATTAGAAAGGGAAGCATCCGAGGTGAACTCAGAGGCTCTCAGACAACCAAAAAACTGCAGCACCAAAGCCCCTGCAAGAGAAATATTATCAAGGGAGTAGGAAAGCTTGAGCCTGGAGATCATGGCTGATAGAATAGGGAAAGTAATAGGAGTGGGCGGGGTGGAGGGGGGCTGAGACCTATCTAAGGCCCTAGTGGCCAGCTGGACCCTGGGTGTCCAGATAGTGGGTTCTGGAAAACCTAGAGAAATAACCCAAGCACGAATACCAGAGAGATATGCACGAATGGTGCGAACTGAGAGAGACTCGGAGTTCAAAAAGGCGATAAATCGCAAGATGTTAACCTCTGAAATTGGGAGGGGATCAATGGAGTGCTTGGAGGCGAAGGATGTATAACGACGGACAGCCGTTGAGTAGCTGGCACGACTTTTAGGGGCCCAGCCAGCCTGGACCAAAGACTCCACCCGGTCGTCCAGACCTGAAAACAAAGAAAAACGAAGAAGATAAGAGAAAAGGAGAGAGGGACTAGTCAGAGTTCGACATAAAGGATTGGTCAGGCCAGGTCATGGTCGGAGAGACTCCAGGATTCCTGGCCTTAAATTCGGAGAGCCTGAGTCTGCTGAGGTCATCAGCGTCCACGTTGAGATCCGTAGAGATGTAGACAGGGGCCACAGTTAGGTTAAATTTCTCCACCACCAAGGCCCACTGTCTAACGAAACCACATCAGTTCAGGAACTGGGGTATAGAGACTATTCAAAATGTGACAAACACACATATTGTCGATGTTAGGGTGGCCGAAAAAAAAAATTTCTTAAATTCATATCGCATACCCCTTCATTTTCTGCGAAATGGTAAAATAAACATGCTGTTAAAATTTAAGAAAGATCCTTCAAGTCTAAGTGGTCCCCCAAAGCCACTTGGTTTCTGTCCAATATGTTCGAAAAATGTCCTTTTGCGTAACCGCGGTTATAAATAGCTCGCTTATTATTTGACATACAATAATATTTATACCATTGATCTCAGGAGAAAATTACCTTCAATTTGAGTACCAGGAAGCTATACTTACAATTTCATTTGAGCTTGCAGGATTTCAGAAAACTCAAAATTTCATGTTGTCCAGCTAAACCACTGAAATAATTCATCTAAATTTTCAAATTTTGCCAAAAATTGAATCCTACTTTAAGATAAGGCATACTTCTATGATATTAAAAATTCAAAATATAATGCATAACCATGAATGACCAAAATAAGGCACATCTCAAAAAACTTCAAAGCTGTAAGCCAATCTTAGATTTTCGAATTTTTTGGAAAAATGTTACAGAGCTTCCAGTATGGCACAAGGGAATAATACAATGAAAGCATGTGATGTTTTGAAAAATGAGGGGCAGACAATAATCCTCAGGGTGCATTGTCTGTCAAGTGTTAGTGATAGGGCTTTACATCCTGCATTACTGCACCAAGCTTACTTGAAGGGGCAGGGACCGCACAACATGTTTTTCCTCAAATTGCCAGTAAGATCATAATGGCCCATATTTACAAAGATGGTGAGTATAAATTTAATTGAAGAAGAGATGCAGCATCTGGACAAAAATCCTTAGGGTGCATAGAATTATTAATAGTTTGGCTGAATTTGTGAGAAAGAGAACTTTAAAGGGAATGCCAACTTGATTATTTTCTCCCACAAACGACTGTGCACCGAATGTTTTTTATGGTGTTGTGAAATTTTGAGATGTGAAGATTAAATACCAGTATGGCTCTTAGACTTAAAAGTATGATCCTAAGTGTGGAAGTGGCTTTCAGGATCATAAAATACAACCTTCATTGAAATTTGGTGGCGTCTGAAAATGGCGATATGTAAAAAATTTATATTTAATTGCCATATATACAGTGTAGATTTGTGTGTCTCTGCAGCAAGGCTATGACACCGTGAAAACCTGTCAATATTGTCACTTTCACAGGAAATTGTTCTATTCCTTATGTACTTTATTCTTAGTAGGAATTTTAATTCAGCTAAATTTGACAATATAGACTAATGATTTCAGAGATTTGGCTTGACAACATGAAAAATTGAGTTTTTTCAAAATCCTTCCAGCTTCAAAATTATCATAGATATAGCTTCCTGGTGCTCAAATTGAAGCTAATTTTCTCCTGAAATCAATGGTATAAATATTATCATTGTATGTCCAATAATAAGCGATTACGCAAAAATGAATTATTTGTAAATTTTGGCCTGAAACCGAGTGGCCTTGGGGGACCACTTAGACTCGAAGGATCTTTCTAAAATTTTAACAGAGTGCTTATTTTACCATTTCGCAGAAAATGATGGGGTATGCGATATGAATTTGAGAAATTGGTCTTTTTTCTGGCCACCGTAGTCGATGTGAAAGACAATAGAACGAGAGTGAAGCTGAGGACCCCAGCAGACAAGAGCGGACAGAGCCGCGTGAAATTCTCTCCAGTTGATGGACCGAGATGTCATATAATCGAGAGAACCAGTGTAAGAGAGAACGAACCACTCAGAACCCCAGATGGCGCCAGTGGCTAAGCCACTGGCGTCGGAATAGATGTGCGCCGGGTCGTCCCAGGGGGGGTCGTAGTAAGAAACGCCATTGTGGGTCCTGATGCACTGGACCCACCAAGAGAGATCCGCCCTGGCTTCGGAGTTAAGACGGATGGAATGGTGAAGGCCAGTGGCGGATTTGGTGGCTTGAATGAGACGACCAAGAAATGCCCGGCCCTGACGGACGACCCGGGCCGCAAAGGTACATTTCCCTATCACACTGAGCAGACGACGTTTGGAAATGGTCCTAAAGTCTAACAAACCCTCAATCTCGGACTTAAGGTCCTGAAGACGTTCCTCAGAGATACGTAACTGGCCCAGGCGGGTGTCGATAATAATGCCTAAAAATTCGACCTCCGGATCGGGCACGGTCACCTTGGACGGTTGCACCGTGAACCCGGCTGCCTCACAAGTGGACAGCATGATATCCAGATTCTGTCGACATTTTTGGAAGGAATTGGAAATGACTAAGAAGTCGTCGACATAACGTACCACAGAGTCGACGACACCCGCGTGGGCCATAAACTTCTCGAGGGCATGAGCGAAGAGATCAAATAGATACGGGGCAGACTCAAAATAAAATTTCTTTGACTTTGACTTTGACTGCAGCGGCACAATGATAAAATCCATTGCTGCTGCTGATGCTGCTAGAATCATTGCAGCAGGATATTTGAAATTTGCGGGAACCATGATATGCTTAATTAGCTCTATATAATTAAATCCACAGAAGTGATGGTATATTTGATGCATGCAGAACACAGTATGGACACAACAGGACAGAGTGGCAAAATATTATGACTGTAAGTTGAGCCACTACAGAGAAGACCCGTTACAAAGAAATTATGGAGAGGTGAATTTTATATTTGTATATATAGATAGATAAACTAAAAAAGAGAAAGTTTATTTTATTTAGCTTTTAAAAAATTACTTTATCTAATTCCCCTTTTCTAACAGCAAATAATGAAATAATAAATTAATCAGACCTCTGATGATCAAGTATAAAAATTTATTAGTGATATAAATGTCTTATTTATTTAGTCATATATATATGTATATGACTATTAAGTATTTCACTGATTTAGTTGGACTATGTTAGCAAATATATCTTTAGAATTATTAGATAGGTAGAGGTTTATTTGTATTTGAATCCAACCCTGCTAATATAACCCAAGGCAACCAACCTTTTTACAATGAAATTGCAGTGAATCTTGGGAATCCCCAGACCAGGGGAATCCCCAGACCAGGGGAATCCCCACCCCTTTCATGCATCATTGAGCATACAAGCCTGCACAGTACTGGGGGCCTGAATGGACTGGTTAGCACCTGTACTGGCACAGTGCAGGACTGGTCTGACCCAATTTTCCAATACCTGTCCTGTCACAGGCTAAATTGGCTCAAATTTTAAATGGTGAAGCCAGCTCCCAAGTCCTAAATTACAGGATTTAAGAGGCCTGTATCATATTCTATGAAGCCAGAATGTAATGGAATTTACCCACATGTAATGCTAGTTTACATATCCTACAATTACCTTCAGTTATCAACCTTTGGAATGGTGAGGGGAGTCCAGAAAACTTGACAAAAATTTGGGGCATTTTCAAGTGACTGACAGACCATGCACACAGAAACAATACAAGGTAGCACTTCGTAATTACTAAAAATAATTCAGTTTGATTGATGTTAAAGTGTCCCAGACTGAGGAAGCGTGCTCTACATGTGGTCTACCGGTCGTACTAGTGATCTGTACGCTATGCTTTAATGCAGGGACTTTAGAACATATTTAGAGATTAGCCCCAATGAATTTCTGAATTTCACTTTTTTTGGGACTCCCTTCTTATCATTCATCTTAGGATTCCATTGACACAATTGACAATAAAATTCCGGCATGGCATTCTAGGCCTAAACAGAAAATTAGATGAAGGTTTGAAGGTAAGTCAGATGGAACCTAAAGCATTAAATTTAAAAGTAAACCTTGTACTTTTGTGCAATAACGGTTTTATTTGTGAACATCTAGGACAAGGCTTTGTTGCCTGTCTGCTATGGTTATTCAGCACAAAAAAAGAAGAAAATTCAGGTTTACGACATGACTAACATTTTGAAGTGCAAAATTTATTCTAGAAATATCACTTGCAAAACTGCGTTCTATAACAAGGTATCATGAATTTATATAATATATATAAATTATAATTTGCTTTGATATTGATATATCTATACCTTTTTTATATTTTCACAAATAATGAATGAGACTAAGTACTTAACCAATTTCAGGAATCCATCCCATTCTCCATTGACGAGAGAGCCTGTGGTTTATTTGACCACAGATATATTTCCCTATTCCAGGCCTCACCATGTTAGCACTATGGATCAATGTTCCAACATTTCTGGTTGGAACCGTCGTTTTTCTTGTTGCATTTTGGTATCTACAGCGCAAAAGACTAAATCTTCCTCCCGGGCCTTCTCCGCTGCCATTTTTAGGAAATTCGATTGCAATTGGAAGATTCAAGAACATGAAGGAGGTATGGAGAATTTTTTTATGGTACATATAATAGTTTCTCATCATCTCATTTTCCTGATTATATGAGTAGACCACATCTACTGATATAGAAGATTAATTAATGGTCTTGAATTTACTAAGTATCGTTACAATTGTTGTCATTAATAAAGAGACCAAACTGATCAGACGAGGTAACTATCTAGCGTTCAGTCAAAGTCATGACGAACATACAAAACTATCATCATGACTCGTATAGTGAAATTTTCACATTTATATTTTACCTCCAAGAAGAAGAATTCTAAACTGGGACTTGCTGACATTTTAAATTCTAAACTTACTTTCTTATTTTTAACTGTGACTTCCTTAAATTCTATTATACTTTACATTATTTGTGATGAAGAATTTTAAACTGTGACTTGCTCACTTTTAAGATTCTAAACCTTTTAAATTGTTAACTGTGACTTCCTGACTTTCTATTATACCTTACATTTGTGAACAAGAATTCTAAACTGGGACTTTCTGGCTTTGTAAATTCTAAACTTACTCTTTATTTTACCTGTGACTTCCGTAGCTTTCTATGATACTTTAAATTTGTGAAGAATAATTCTAAACTGGGACCTGCTAACTTTTTATATTCTAAATTAACCTTTTTTATTTTTAACTGTGACTTCCTTACTTTCTATTATTATATACTTTACATTTTTAAAGAATAATTCTAAACTGGGACTTGCTGACTTTTTGAATTAGAAACTTTCTTTTTGTTTTAATCTGTGATTTTCTTACTTTTTATTAAACACTACCTTCGTGAAACAGTTTTATAAAGTGTGACTCGCTGACCTGTTACTGCACTTTAAATTGCCTTTCTGTTGCATCATTTTAAATCCCATATCAGTTAAATATGACCCGATAGATATTGGTTCAGGAGGATACATAAGCAGGAGCAATTTGTAAAAAAGAAAATCATTATCTAAAGATGCTTAATATGTTAATTTTGTAACAAAGTCACCAGGGGTTCTCTTTGTAAAACTTCACTTGTATGTTCATCTATCATTTTATTTCCAAGTTTGAGGCCACATGGATTAATCCACCATACATATCTTTTTAATATATACTAATAATATATTTCAACTTTCATTTTCTTCCTGGATATGAACTCCAACAATTATGGTGCATAATATCCTTGTCTAGATGAGCTGTTCAAATCTTTGTTTTGCTTCCAAATAAAGATATATATATATATATGCATACCATTTTAATTTTCCAGGCTTTACACCAATATTGGAAGGATTATGGAAACATCTTCACCATTCACATGGGAGCTCATCCCGTCATTGTTTTGTGTGGGCAAAAAATGATAAAAGATGCTCTCGTGACGAAAGGGAACTACTTCAGTCAGCGGCCAGATTTTTTGAAGTTGACGATAAAGTTCATGGGGGATAATGGTAAATGTCATAGAAAACAGTAAAATGTATGAACAGCTTTGATAGAGAAGCATTGCAAATTTTACAATCAATATTTTTGCAAAATAGAGTTTCACTCTACTTTTGTCATGACTGGTTAACTTCAAATTTCTCCTGTTTCTGCGGGAGGGGAGAATAGTCTGTCAGTAAAAGGCTCCTGGTTATCTGTCACTGGCTCCCAGGTTCGAATTTCTAACTCTGTCTTGATCAACTGAACCTAATATGTTGGATGGCAGTTTCAATCATCCTGTGTCATCACTGTTACCTCTTCCTGTCCTAATCAGCCCAGCAAAGTGCATAAATGCAGAATGTCTATTTGACCTAAATGAAAACTACATTGACATGCACAAATGGTTGTGAAACTTTTAAGAATTAATAATGAATATACAAATCCAGGTTGAAGTTTTCTTCAATTTCATCTTTAAATGTTGTGACTGAAATTCTGATATGTTAGTCTCTGCTTCATCTTTAATGATGATAGTATTCTTGCCACTCAATACCATTTACTGCCCCTATATAAAAACTATACTCATTACAGATGCAGATTACAGATAATTTTATTTATGTCATTTTTCAACATACATGTTTATCTATAATTCTTTTTCAAATTCAGGAATTCTTTTCGACCCACAACAGTGGCGACTCCACCGCAAATTAAACTTGATGGCCGTTAAAGACGGAGGGGTCGGAAGAAAATCCTTGGAAGAAATAACACAAGATGAAGTGAGGGCGCTGTGCCAAGAATTAGAAATGTTGGAAGGAGAGGTCGTTGACATTAGGATATGGCTCTCAAAGGCGCTTTCTAATGTCATGTGCTCTGTCACACTTGGGGAGAGGTAGGCCTATACTTCTAGATTATAACCAAGAACAGCCATACACCGACCTATTCCCAAAATCAGAGAAGGCGCTACTACTAGCTCGACATTGACCAAGCATAGATAAGAGAGTAGCTATTCTGACAAAGACCTATCTGAGTGTCAGGCATGTAGGACTTTCTGTTGTAACATCCATAGAAATACATAGAAGGGACATGAGGCTCTGGCAGATGAAGCAACCAAATCCACCATCTTGGAACTGCCCTGAATACTGGCACAATGGACTGTGACGTCACCAATAACTGTGATGTCACTTATAACAATGGCATGACGTCACATCATAATTATTCTATTGTGACATCATGTCTCAGGGCAGTTCCAATATGGCGGATTTGGTGACCTCATCTTGAGGTGGCATCATACAGCCTCATGTCCGTTCTATGTATTTCTATGGTAACATCAGTTCAATTTTTGTAACAGAATGGAATATTCCGATCCCAAATTCACTCGTTTGATGAGGCTGGTTGAATATGCCGTTGCAAGTTCTGGAAATGATGCAGCAATAGTCGACTTCATACCCAATGCCGATATCATACCCACAATTAAGGTAAAATATCAATGTTAAGTATTTGTAGCCTCAGGGTTGTTAAAAAATTATGTTATCCAAGAGGATTGTGTGATAATTTGTAGAGAAAGTAGTGGGGTGGAACACCAGATGTTACGTGACACAAATACTTTTTTAAAACCTTAAAAAAAGTTTAATCGGGACAAAGATGGTCAGTATGCAAAAATGGGCATTCCTCTGTTGGTCGTTGAATTCGGGAAGGATGAGTTATTCGCAAAACATGCCTTTTGTGATGGTGCGAAAACCAGATCATAAATGAAATTCGAGAATTTCAGTCAAATATAGCTTGGGGAGCCATTCATTTGCTGCCCAACTACAGGCCTATACCAATAAGAAAGCTTGTGAAAAAGACAAGGTAACTTACGTTTTGCCCAAAGGAGCAATAAATTCAATAACACGCAGGAGGCTATGGACTACTGTTGCAAATGATTACTTTTGGAAGTCAAGTGATCACTGCATTTTCACCACAGGTCTTATATTTAATCTATTTTGTGTTGACATATATATGTGGCTAATTTGTTACTTAGAGCTTACTATTTGGAATAAGGCCTATATGAGGTTAGATTTTCGTTTATCGCCCAAATTTTAAATTTGTTTTGTACATTAAAAATTAAGAATTAGATAGGCCTGTAAAAATGAATCTAACTAGCAAAAGTATTTTACAAACATTCTCCAAAAGATACAAATATCGTTCAAATGAAAAAGTATATTTATTATGTCCGTCGGTGTATTTTCTGCCTCTCTGTTTCTGCAATATCCTCCAGACACAATTCAACGAAGTTGTCAAGGCGGGTGAAGAGATCATGGAATTCATCAAAGAAAACGTTGAATCGCACAAGAAGGACTTTGACGGTGACAACATCAGGGACTTGATCGATATTTATCTCAAGCATAATGCTGGCAATGGTGAGTAAATAATTTATACCATTCGACACCTCCATCGGCCAATCACAAGCCAGAGTTTCTCTGCGATAAATCCCATATAATATTCTTGTCTACTTATCATCTAATGTTTGACTGCTTGAATGTTTGTCTCATGGTGTAATCCAGTTATTCACCCTGAGTACGGGAATATGTGTTTGTCACACCGCGGACTAATTCTAGATAAACCTGTAAAGTCTATTATTTTGTGTCTTAAATATTAATATTTTCAGACAAGGTAACCTGCACTGTCATTAAGGAGATGTTTCAAGCAGGAAGTGAAACCAGTGGCTCCACCTTGACATGGATTGTTATAATCGCAGCTAAATATCCAGAAGTCCAGAAAAAATGCTTCGAGCAGATAAGGGAGGTACATAATTTTTTATTTCAAATCTTTTTTTATCTTTTTTTTTGCTCGTGGCTAAATTATGTACCATTTGCAGCATACATGCAGTACATAAACCTGATCTGTACACTAAAAATTCAAGTCTCTAACTTAAAAATTTAAAGCATTGGTCAGTTTTGACTGCAAACAAACTTTATTTGTGTCAATGCATTCATCTTTATTGTACATGCATTATCACGGAAGCTCAATATCAGGTTTTGATTGCTAACCCTTTTTGTTTCAGATAATAGGTCTTTCAAGAAGTCCCAGTAATGCTGACAGAAATGAGCTACCATATGTCGAGGCAACAGTTATGGAATCTCTGAGACTGAAAAGCATTTGTTCGTATTATTTTTATGTTAATGCATTCTCAAGCTCAATAAAAATGGCACTGCTCTGTTCTGCGCCATCCTTTTGTGTCCCACTGCCCCTTGGCCATTATATATAAGTTTTACTTTTGAGTTTCCTGTCCCATTGTGATTTTAATTATAGGACTTTTTAATTCCCTGTCCCTTTGCAATTTTAGTCATTGGACTTTTGAATTGCTTGTGTCTTTGTAATTTCACTTAATTATATGACTTTTGAATTTCCTGTCCCTCAATGGGGTTTTGTGTTCTGCTGTCTCTTGGCCATTAATTTTTACTTTTGAATTATCTGTCCCTTTGTGATTTTATTTATTGTACTTTTGAATTCACTGTCTCCTAGCTATAGGTGAGGTTTTGTGTCTCCCTGTCTCTTTGTGATTTTACTTTTACATTTCTTGTCACCCATAATCCCCCCCACCCCCTAAAACCTGAGCCTTATCATTTGCAAGTTACGGTGTGATGTAATCATCAAATTGAAGGAAGCTTAAAGACTCATTGACTCATTAAGTATTATAGAATATAGATCAGCCTGGAGACACAACACAGTTCGTTTAGGCAAATTAAGTAAAGTCATAGACACTTCACTGCATCTGTTTTCAAGGCCGGGTGTATCCTATCATATTTGTTTTCCCTTTTTCCAGTTCCTACAGCTCTGCCCCATGCTCTGTCTGAGGACCTCCACTTTGCTGGCTATGATTTGAAGAAAGGTCTCATGGTCATTCCATTCCTTGACTCTTGTCTCCATGATCCTGAAGTTTGGCCGGACCATGATGAGTTCAGACCGGAACGTTGGTTGGATGAATCAGGAAAACTCAGTTCAATCAATCCTTCGTATATACCATTCGGAGTGGGTGAGTTATCTGTATGGTTACTTATCACTGTGTAGATTCATCTATGTCTGTTAAAAATCCATTTGATAATTATAATTTTCATCAGACATAAAAGGATTGGTCACCTTGAGCTTTCAGCTATTTCGCATAGCCTTGTTCCTCATTAACTTGTGAACAAGGTTATGTGAAATAGCTGAAAGCTGAAGGTGAGCAATACTTTTATGTCTGATGAAAAGTATAATTATAAATGTATCTAACTTGGTAAAGTGTTAAGCATGCAATTCGGAGAACTGGAGACTGTTTTATAAGATTTTTTAAGTCCTTTTTCTCATTTTCAAATTAAGTAAAATAGCAAACAAACAATTAATGCTTTTCATTGTCTTCTTGGGATTAGCCAAACGCTGTCCACGCCTGGTGGTCTTCCTCAATTTGAAGGAATTTTTTTTGACATAATGACCTGACAACCTTTTGGAAAACTGGATGAAATAATGTTCACAGTGATTTTTTGGTGTCAAAATTGAGTCCAGTTGCAGAACAGAATCACATTTTTACTCCCTCAAGAGTTGTACTACCATGTATTTTGTTACCTATTAGCAATGCCATTACATTTCACCTGTTTCTTTTCCAGGCAGAAGAGCGTGTCTGGGAGAACAACTGGCCAAGATGGAGATGTTCATAATGTTCGCCAGTCTTCTCCAGCACTTTGAGTTCTATGCAGCCTCTGATGAACCAGTGTCACTGGAGGGGCATCTAGGAGTTACCTACTGTCCGGCACATCCCAGCGTCAAATTTCGAAAGAGGGAATCAGATGATTAGGAAATCAACGTTTCTCCGCATGAACATAAGCAATGCTCATCTTAGTTGTCTATCATAAGACTATATATAATTATATATATAATATATATTATACAATTATACAATTATACAACTATCTTTGAAAATAAATAGCAGTGGTCCTGTGTTGTAGAACACTTTCTTGTACACTGCGTATGCCTTCCTTGTTTATTGCACAAAAAATACAAACTATTCTGGCTTTTTTAAATGTAAAATATTAGATGAAGGTTTTAAGTAAGTCAGATGGAACAAAAACCATTAAATTTAAAAGTGAACCTTTCATGTGCCATAATGGTTTGTGAGTATCTAGGACAACTGTCATTTTGAAGTGTAATTTTTATTCTTGAAACATCACTTGCAGAGCTGTGTTCTTCAACAAGGTATCATGAATTTTTTATCTACATGATGTTATGTATTTGCTTTGATATTGATATATCTATACCTTATTTATATATTCACAAAGAATGAAATGAGACTTTCTTTGCAAGAAATCTAAAATCCATGAGATATTCATGAAACTTTGCCAAAAAGTTCTTCAAAAAGAAAGCTTTCCACCATAAAAAAATAGGCGGGCTATCCAACATAATTTTCGAACTATGATCTTTTCAAAATCGTATGTCATTATATTAAAACATACAGTAAAATACTAAAAAAGGGTGGGATTTATAATGAAAAGCAGCGTCACTCGAACAATATCCAAGAGATATTTATGAAAAATTAAAGGAATAAAGCTGAAAATACACTTTATTTTTAAAAAAAGTCTTTGAAGGGGGTAACCAATGTTTTTTGAGAGTTACGTGGTGTACAATATGAGAAAATTCTGAAAAACAGTTCAACAAGAATAAGTCCCTCTTAAAATAAACTTGAATATCTCAAAGATTCCTTTTCCGATTTTTATAAAAGTTGGATTGGATCATAGGCCTGTATATCGACCCAAAATGTGTGTGTTTATAGTTTAGTGCCATTATTCCTGGGTGAGCCAACAGCCTTGGAGTGCGTCTGCCCCTGTTTTCAAAAATCTGTGGCTTTTCCAAAGCATATGAACAATTTGACCAAGCGGGGGAGCCACCAGGTGGGGTATTTTTGTTGAACTGTTTAGTTACGTGGAATACAATAGGTGGAGCAGCTGTATTCTGTGGGATTCAACTTTAATGTTTCAACATTTCTGGTTGGAACCATCATATTTCTTTTCGCATTTTGGTATCTACAATGTACAATGCAGAAGACTAAATCTTTCTCCCGGGCCTTCTCCGTTGCCATTTTTAGGAAATTTGATTGCAATTGGAAAATTCAAAGACATGAAGAAGGTATGAAGATTTTGTTAATATGACATAGAGGGTTGTATGTGATATTGATAGGTTGCTACTAAGCCCTTGGATTTGGTGCTAGCTCTTTAGCTCAACTGATTGTTGATGCATCATATAACAATTTCCCCTTAAATGCCTGCTGTCTAACAAGTTGAGCTAACGGACCGATCCCCAAGCCATTTGCTCACGAGCAACCTATCATACCCAACGCACAACACTGCACTATGTAATAGTAAATGGATTGATTGCAATAATCAACCATTGAAAAGATTATGCACACAGTATGAGTATGTGGTTATCTTTTAACACTTTAAGGTGATCAGAAGGTATAAAGGGACTATAATATAGAATTTAGTCAAAATCATGACAAATATACAAAACCATCATCATGACTCGCATAGTGCACTTTTTCACGTTTTTGCTAGAATTATTAACCGCGACTTGCCTGTGTATTGAAAAGTCACAAAATATTAAATTTGCTGAAAGTTTTAAGCTAACCAATAAATTTCAATAATGAACATTACTTATGCAACTTCCATTGCAAGAGAGACAAACAAATGGGTTGCATGTTTCCCACTTTACACTGAAAAAAAAGTTTGTTCAGCACACGACAAAAAAAGTTTGTTTGTATCTGCAGCTTGGAATGTTAAAATTGCTACAAAAAAGATTCCATTGCATGTACAGTGTATGTGTAAGCCCAAGAGGCTGGTGGCTGGTTTGTGAGCCCATTTCACAGAAGTAAAGAATGTTCTCTCTCTCCATATATATGTGTATGTGCTGTTTCATCTATACCTCCAATGTACCGTACCTACTGTGATTTAACAAACCTACCTACAATGTTACCTCATGATTAGGCATGCGTAAATACAAGTGTTTGAAACGCAGATACCAAACCAGGCAATGAGCCTTTTACATTATCCATCATGAACATGACATTTCTATTTCTATAACAATTAATTCTGACTTGCATATTTGGATTGTTACCCTTTCCATGTGCTTATGAACATCAGAGCAATTGTGAGAAGTTGAATATTTGAATATATTGACACTTACCCATAAACACTCCGTTAGAACGTGTCCACAACTCTATAAGAACGCATACCCTCAAGTACAACACCACTGCAGTACACATAAATTGATGACAAATAGCACTTGGCTGGTTATTTTCGTCCCAATAGTAAGGGACCTTCCATGTCAATAATTTCCTAATTTGGAGTATGCAACACAGATCTGAGATTGTCCCTACAAAAAAAAATGTGAAGAAAAGTTGACCCGGGGGGTAAAGTCCATGACCTCATAACAGGTAGATGATGATTAAAAACAAGTCCAAACTCAACTAAGCATAAAAGCTCATATTTGTCTAGACTAAGGAGACTCAATTAGATTGGATTAAGTCATCACTTAATAGTGGCTGAGCAAAGGTAAGCACATCCATAATTTTGTGACATTGTGCTTTATAGATGTTTGCAGATTAGCGGTCCAAACAGTTTAAAAATTAACTTTCAACTTGGTCGTGTGATGTCACATCTTAAAAATGTTTGTGTCAGTTATTGTTAATCTGTTGATTCAGTGCTTATCATATCTAGCCGCATAGGTGACAATAAACTCAAATAAGAAGATTATGAGACCAACAGAGAACTGTTAATGATGTGGCATAGTCAGTTTACAAATTGAAAATAAGAAACTTAATTTTTCCAGTCGACCGCCAATATGCAAAGAGCTCTAATCTGTTATTTACTGCAATTTCAACAAGTATGAGATGCTTGGACCACTTACTTTGTAGTTGCTAAGCTTCCTCTAATTAGCTGATGATAAGTTAAGGACCAATCAGAGGACGATAAAATGCTATATGGCAAGTTACCTTGCAACTCATACTATTTTAAATTGCAGTAACAGAAAAAAAGAGGAAATGTTCAGTGTGAGGTTGATGCACAGCATTGCACACTTGCGATAACCTGTAACAATTCTTCGAGAAACAATGTTTTCACAATAGAAGATTTTCATCACAGCCAGGAAAATTGAAAAAAGAGTGGACTGCTGCACTGTGAAAATGGCGCTTAGTGTGTCATCATGCTGATGATTTGTCACGATCGTACCCCTTACTTTTGATGCTAATTTGATTTAAGAAGACTATTCCTGCTTGTTGGTGACAGGCAAACGAAGGGATTATGCGTCTGATTTTCACTCTAAAATCAGTTATGACAAGTCAAATGGCCTTCTCTTGATCATGATTAATCAAACAGCCTCTATGTTTCCCATGTTGAAAGTAGAGAAGATGACACTTCATCAGCTATCACGAATCACAAAGTGCCATTTTCTCAGTGCAACAGTCCACTCCTTTTGTGTATCAAATTTCTCCAGACATGTGTTAAATTATGTTCTCATTACTGTCATCATGCAGAATTTGAAGTTTTTGTGCACATTATTTTTCTTACATTGATGAGTCAATGATGACCCATCTCTCTGACCTCATTTTAAAAGAGTGAATAAATACAGGACATAAATTTAAGGCCAACCATCCATCCATCCATTCATTGACATAACATGGCATAAACAAAAGTTCATGAAAAAGAGCAACTGGGTTGTTTGATGCAAAAAAGTAGGTTGGAGAAGATTCAAGTGTGACAGATGATTATACAGTAAAATCATTAGAAGTGGCTCCAAAGTTTGCACCCCAGTGTTACTATTTTTCTAGTCACTTGTCAAATCTTAAAATTCGATGTATATAAATGATCTTACTGAAAAGACACATTTTTGACAATCATGTTTCCTTTTTATTTTAATTCTTACTTTATTATATAGTAAATTTTAAGAAGTTACATTAGAAATAAGAGATTTGTATTACACTTTTTAACGATAACAGGAGTCACTTCATTTAACTATTGGCTTCTGTAGTGCCCATACATTACTGAAAATACTCTGTATTAATGTTTTATTTGAAAATTATGAATTGAATTTGTATTTGGGTACTAATAAACTGAATAAAAAAAAATTATATATATGTCATCCTGTGACAAGACAATTAATCCACAACCTGGGCCTAAACAGAAATTAAGACAAGTTTTTACAATAATTAGTAATTTTTTAGTAAGTCAGCTGGCGTGGAATTCTTTAAATTGAAGTGATTCTTTCTGTTTGTTTGTTTATTTTATTTTTGTTATGCAACTATTTAATATATGGTGTGGAAGCATCTAGGACAAGGTCTGATATAGTTATTTACTATTACTCAGACATCAGAGTTGATGGCTTGGTCCGAGGAGATTGTGCAGCGCATGTTATTGTCGTTGTTCAAGTTCAAGTTCAAGTTCAAGTTCTTTATTGGAAAATAATCATTTAGCAAAATACATAAATCATGTACAATTATAAACAATCAAATTTTCCTTAGTCAAGATACAAAAAATGTATATATTGACATATAGTTAATAATACAAATAATTTTTATGTTACATTGGTAAGAACTTCTAACAAACTAAATTATAACATATACTGAAAACGAAACAATGATAATCTTGATATACCAAAAAAAAAAAAAAGTCAAGAAAAATAAAAAAATTTTCAGTGAACCTTCTTGAGTAGGGGAACGAGGGGCAAAACGGAGCGGCGGGGCAAAATGGTTTTTTAAGTTTTCTCGGAACTTTTTGACCGGTCTTCTAATTTTTCGCTTGGAATATAAAATAGGATACATGACCAACTTTTCCTGAGAGTTTCATTGATGAGAACGTTCGAGGTATGCAGCTATGTTAATTTGTAGTTTTTGAGCGATTTTCTTAAAAAAATCATAATTTTTGGAAATGGGGTAATACCTCCAATGACGTTCCCAGCCAAATAATTCATAGTCAGTGTTATTAGAGGACTACTAAGCTTGCGTATTATGCAAAAAAACATAGTCTGGTGCTTAGTCATGTGTAAGTAGGTCATTATTAATCTACCCTACATGGTTGGGGCAAGATGGAGTCCTCCTGCGGGGGCAAAATGAGAAGCACAAAAAACAATCCCAGCCTAGAAAAGGTTGAAGCTTGATATTGAGTCAATTCAACCATAACATTTGAGACATTTGATACACTTTCTGGTCATATAACAAGCAAAATTTGAAAAAATCACAAGAGATTTGTGGATCTAATCCATGTCATCAGTAATACCTTGACGATTTAGGCTTAGTGGTAAAACCCTGTACTGTTGAAACTGAAACGAATGTAACTGCCTATCAAAAAGTAAAGTCAAATCCAAAACTTAAATTGTTAAATTATTAATCGTTTTTTCAATTGTCCGACCTATCTCTGGCTCTGGTCAGTCAAAAAATCCGACAGAAAGGTACTGTACATTCACAGCACTCAGTTGGCAATCAGTAAGAGCTTCATTCAAGTCTAGATAGCAATTAATGCCGGTGTGGTAGTTGAGAGTGTCCCAGTACAGAGTGTCCTTTGGACACGTTTTTCCCGGGAAAGACTGTCCTCTGGACACAATTTCCTAGAAAGGAGTGTCCCTGGACAGTTTGTCCTAGGAAATTCTGTCCAGTGGACATTGGTTCCTTAGTTATGGTTGTCCACCTTAGGGATTAATGTCCCATGGAAAAAGGAAAATAATTTCTATGTCCTGGATTCAAACGTCCCACCGAGATGTCCAGGACAATATATCCCAGGTATGGAAGTCCTGGACATTATATCCTAGGTCAAGCAGTCCTGGACATAATATACCAGAGATAATTGTCCAATGAAGGACAAATATTCCTGGTGTTTGTAGTCCTAGACACTCTATTCTGGTTCTGGATATAACAAAATGTCCTATGCTGGACAAATATTCCTAGTTTTGCTGGTCCTGGCCACAATATCCTAGCTATGGATGTCCAGGACGCTATATCCTGGTAAGATAGGTCCTTCATAGGACCAATTTTTCTGGTTTTACATGTCCTGGACATTACTTTCCAGTTTTACAAGTCCTGAGCAAACTATCCTAGTAAAATAAGTCATTTACAGAACCTTTTTTCCGATAAATGGAAGGCCTTAACAATGGCCAGTGGACATTTGTTCCTTAGTTATCATTGTCCACTTTAGGGATTAATGTCCCTTGGTTGCCAGTCATTAATGCCCTCCAAAAAAAATCATTGTATGATTATCAAAAAAGTCGATGTCCCTACCGCAGGGTGGAGCCATCCATATCCAGCTAGTTATTCGAAGATATTGTCTGACATGGAGAAGATCCATTGTATGCCAAGTCAATAATCACTGGAGCTAAGACTCAGACTGAAATCCAAGATTAGCAACCCAAATATTCATTGTAGCATGACCATAATCATTGCTATATCAATTACATAAAAATAGTCGCAGGCGGGATTCGAACCTGCAAAGTTCTGAATTGAAGTCTGATCACTAGACCACTATGCTGTTGGGGAAGGCTGCCCAAGTTGGTGATCCGAAGCTTGGTCTTTTGATTACAGTACATCAGTTCTATTAATAGCTACTGTCATAAATACAGGGTGGACAGTTTTGAATGTCCTAGGTAGAAATGCCAAAATAGCACTAGTATAAATGGTCATGGACCAAATATATACTAGTATAATATGTCCCAGACAAACAGACCTAGGATAAGATGTCTGGGACTAATGGACCTCGGATGATCTGTCCTGGACAAATGGAACCATGCAGGATAAAATGTCCTGGACAAATAGATCCAGGATCAGATGACCAGGACAGCTAGATCTAGGATCAGATGACCTGGGCAATGAATACTAGTTTATAATGTCCACCTGGACATCTGACACCAGGTATAAATGTCCTGGACATTTGAATCCAGGTTCAAATGTCCTGGACAATCATTACTGGTCCATGCAAAAAATGTCCAGGACATTTGAACCCAGAGAGGACATTATAAACCAAGGAATGTATGTCCACTGGACACTCATTCCTTAGTTTAAAGTGTCCCAGGACACTGGTTACTGGAGGACAATTATTCCTTTCACACCGTGTCAAATGGATAAAGCAAGCTTTGTGAATAGCAATTCATAAGTGTTTTAGCTTCTTTTGGCATCCAATTGACTCAATTGCAATTAAGGACCAGAGGTGTTGAAAATTACCAGACTTGTGTCAAGACTAATTGCAATCAACTATCCAGGCTTCATTTCTATGATCTTTATGAGAGGACATAATATTATTTAGCACATTTGTATGAAGTTTTACATGTATTGAATGTCAAAGAGAAATCCTAAAGTTTCCTGGCCTTATATATGTCATAGAGACACTTTTCAATTTTAAAATGATGGGGACCCACTGAAGCAGTGCTAAGTGCGCTTTTGGTTGTGGGCCACACTCTAAAAAAATTCGGATATTAGTGGTATTGTGTAAAACCAGTGTGTACAATAAAAAACCAGTTTGGTATTTTAGAACTATATTTGGTATTCTTCAGAGCAAGTGGTATTTTTCTTGAAAATTGGTTTTGGTCATGGAGAATTATGGTATTTATAAAAGCCAAACTTCTGGAAAAGCTCCTTTATTATGATCCATGTTCAATATACTTGCGGAACAATGATTTGAGATGTTTAAAAAGTTAATGTTTTGGTTCATGTTTTTAAAATTCATGCATATCACTTAATTTAGAAGTTTTAAGAGAGAGGACTGACTATGCTGTTTATCAGTCATGGCTACTGAAATATCCAATTTGGTATTTTACTAATCCCTCGATCAGGGCTCACTCAGTGGTTGACCTCATGTACAAACACAAAACTGTTAACATGTCGCCTGACAAGAAAAACTGTTTGTTTATCAATCAAGACTTAAGAAGGTTTAAGGCAGAGTTTATTAGTCTCAACACATCAGTAGAAGAGTGTCAATGTTAGTGTGCAGAAGGTTGAGAAGAACTTGGTAAGTTTTTTTAAAAATTCCTTAATTAAACTCCTAAGAAAAATGCAATTGTGTTTATTTGGGTAAGGTGTCCAAAATGTCTGGTTCTTATATATATGACATTATAGCGATTATACATAAATCAAACACGTTGATAGTGTTTAGCCACTAATTGTTCTGATATACCGTAATATGGGGTGAATAGGGCCACTGGGGTGAATCGGGACAGAACAGGGAAACAGTTTATAGTTTATTTGCCACAAAATCAGCTATTTATACTTGCCTTAGATTTTTGGCACATGTATAGGACACATGCCAGCGTATATTGTGATAAAATTTAGTGCTTCTCACTGCAGGCAGTGAGGAGCTGCAGCACCTTAAACTTGGCCCTGCAGAAATGCATTTTTTTCAAGCTTGTCAAAACTTTGCTTGTACCATATAGAGTATAAATACTAGAGCCACCAAACCTGCAGCAAAATTTCAAATCAGTTTAAATGGTCTCAGAGGACCAAATGATTATAGACTGGATATGGAATTGTGTACGTTTGGTCCTGGGTTCAGATCCAGGTCAATGGCAAAGTTTGGTTATTCACCAAAAAACCCTACTTATTTTCATTGGAGTTTACTGCTGTGGCTTTTTGATGAATATCATTAAACTCCGAATCATTTATAGTGGATTTAGTCCAGAATTATCAATCACTAGCAAAATTAGAAAAAAATTAGTTTTTGAATGTTTTCTGTCATTTATCACATTTTTTAAAATCTGCATATTATCAATGAAATTGATATCACATTTTTCTCAAAATGAATGTTTTGTATGTTAAACATGTTTACTAATGGTTATCCAAAACCAGCAGTCACCAAAACAATGTAGAGTATATTGATTGTGGAAATAATTGAGTGTCCCTATTCACCCCAAAGTATGGGGTGAATTGGGACAGTGGTTTTCTTGGCCTTAAGCATTTGGAATTTATAATATCATATCAAGCTCCGAGGGGTACCTAGATCTTGTACTCAGACAGAATTTGACACCAAATTTTGATTTCTAAAGTCATTTTGTCCATGCTATGAAAGAAAAACGGCCAATTCTGTCCCAATTCACCCCATATAACGGTGCTGTGAATATTGCATTCTGCTTGTAGAAGGATTCATGATAATTTAAGGCATGAAATTTTGGTTTGGCATATGGAATACCCAGTTCCATAATTTTCACCAGTCGTCTGTCGTAGGGGAGACCAGGGTATTGTGCCACCAATTGCAGAGTTGAATTGAAGAACAAAATTGTGAACAAAAAAACTGCCAAATATTATAATGTGAAAAATTGTCTATTAGAAATTTAGTATTTATGGTTGAATGTACTCTGAGGACCAGCATTATTGTTCTTCAATAGTGTAATTTGGCATTTAATGGAGTGGCAGATTTCCACAAAAAAGAGGTATTTTGGGTAAGTTATAGGATTTTAATTCTCTTTTGAAACATTTTCGCTTCTTTCGCACACAAGTTGTGACACAACCCTGTAAATGTGGCGAAGAAATTATGGCTAAGAAGAATTTATTATTACAAACATGTTCCAAAAAGCATATATACTTTAAAAAGTTTTTGTTTATGTGGGCCATCAATGTTCTGAGATAACTTTCATTTTACGTATTGGAGCATCAGAGCAGCAGCCATAATTATGTCCTACACATGACACATATTTTATCCTTGACAAAATTGGTAAAATTTGAGGTCTCACCAGTCCCTGAGCGATACAACTTGCCCCATTATGTGGCACAACTTACCTGCTAATGGTCCAATTGTGCTGACACCTATACTGCATTAATTATGATAATAATGTTATTATTATTTTCATATCTGATATTTACATTTTTCTGACAAAGGTACAGTCACCCTCAATTTTTTACCCCACATTGTGTTGAGTTGTATAGTGTTTCTGATGTGCTTTACTATTCTTGAGGTCTGGCTCTGAGGGCGTGGGTTCGAATCCCACCCCGGAACTCAATTTAGTCCGAGCCCATGGGACATTAAATGGAGGCGGGTTGTATCCAGTGTTCTATGCTGGGGCAACTGAAAGACCCTGGGCATCCCTGAATTAATAGGGTATGTGCCAGACTTACAGTCTTCTCATCTCATCATCATACGGCGATCGCCTGCCTTGATATAGCCCACTAAGGTGCTGCAGAGGCGTAAAACACAAACAAACAAACAAACAAACAACTATACTTGTGAAGAAATGTGTTACATCTACCTGTGAATTATACAAAATTACATACCGTAAAACAGGGTAAAGTCGGCAATCCGGGGTAAAGTTGGCAAGCTATTTTTACCCACTTAATGGCACAAATGCCTAACACAGGCATCTGTGGCAAAGTTGCCATTCATGTCAGTGAGGATGCATTAAGTGGTCCAAAATTATAGCCGCCAACTTTACCCTGGATTACCAACTTTACCCCATTTTGCAGTACTTTTGTTGATATTTTTAAAATCTTTGATATTTTAAAAGATAGTTTTTACTCTCTGTTTCAGATGAAGAATGGCATGCTCCAACTGAGGCCCTTAATAAAAAAAACTACCTTCGGAAGAAGTTTGCGCCATAAAGCAAGTTGGGAAAAATATAATTATACAATGCTTCTCAGGGTAAGTAAGTTGAATAACAGCTCTTCTTTATCTTTTCCAATTGACTTATTGTTTAGTATTCTGATATTCTCTTGTGCTAAAATGAGCTTGTTTTGACCAATCTTCAGTCAAATAATTAGTGAACAGGGGATGTTGCATAACCAATGCATTGATTTAATTGAATGAAGTTATTAGATATATTTTTGCATTATCCTCCTCACGGATGCATCTACCTATTTCAGATCTCACCAGGAATGGTTACTTTGCCCCGCCTAGAGTACCAAAGGAAAATAACTACTTCCTTTTTGCAATATTGAGGTGAGTGCAAACAGTATGAGATCTTTTGTTGGTAAAGCACACAGTGACAAGACAAGAATTCAGAATTCATATTCTGCCAGTGTGTAGGGAAACTAAAAAATAATGAAATTTTTGTAAATGTTAGTCAGTAATGAAATGTGGAGTTTTAACACCAAAAGTTCCATTGAAGGTTTTGCAGATAAAGTATTAGATTTGTATATAATGACAACCTTGACTGAGTAATTTTTATTATTTTTTTTACATAAATTGGATACCAATTCTTATCCACTTTCCAATTTCAGGATCCCAATGATGTACACTGCAAGGTTCGATTCAAGAACAGTTGTTCACCTTTTATCCACCCGAATTGACCTAAAAGGGCATAAATAGTGATACGAGAAGGAAAACTTCAACCAACAGTCATACCATCCCAATACTGTGCATTTATAATGACAAAAAATATCCTCTTGGCTGCAGAGAGGGTAGGGTTGGTCTTGTGATAGCGTGCTGGACTACCAATCGCTGAGGCCAGGGTTCGAATCCAGCTATAGCCGGACTCATTGCTTTGTCCCCCTGCTGTCCTAGTTAGCCTACCAAGTGCACTAATATAGGATGTAAAGCCCCAATCATCCATCGATCCATCCTCAAGATTGGCTATTGAAGACTTTTGATGCAATCTAATGATACTGACATTTCGATTGGCACTGCCACCCTGGCTTGCCGCTTTTGGAAATATAACCCAAGTCATTAGCAATATAACATTTTCTACATGTAATGTGTCTTTATTTCAACCAATTCATACTTTTGTTAGTCTCTGCTTTCCTGTGTTTTGATTACAATTATTATGAATGTGTGTGAATGTGTATTTGTAAAAATAAACATTGAAATCAGATCCAGGGAATCATTATTATTTTTATTTACTTTTAACAACATAATATTTTACGAGAAACGTGGAAAAAAAAAAAGATTTATTGATACTTTTGCTGAAATACTGGTAAACCTGCATTCGGATCATAATTGATCAAATTTGGTATTTTCCATTCCGCTAAATTTTTAAAAAGGTCTTATAAAATACCCACCAATGCATAATGGGAGAATCAATTTTGATATTTGTAAAGATATACTGGTTGTCTTAAGTATAGGAAAGGGTTTAATTTTCAATTAAAGAATAATCCCAAAGATTTCAAATTTCAAGGAATGAAAAACCCATTGCGTTTTCAATTGTATGAATGTAAGTATATATACGGATTTCTATGATGGAATCACAGTATCTGCAATTTGAAACATTGATATCCACTACTGACTTCCTGCAAATTACACAAAAAACCGATACTGATTTTTTTCTTGTACAAATGCCACTGATATTTGAAAATATCAGTTATTAATGGTTTTTTAACAATCAAAAGGTGGCTAAAATACGGGACAAGCTTATATACCAATTTTGGTATCTTATTAGAACTTTAGCTTTTAGAGTGTAGATTTGATGAATGGCCAGAATTTCTTCATGTCTTGGTATTTGTTTCGTTTTCTTCTTCTGTTATGATGGAATCAATCTAGGCCCAATAAGCTCTTCTCGTTTTCTTCTGTATTTCGTTCTTGAGGCTTCTCAATCTGGTTTCCTGTTCAAAGTGCGCTTGTCTTGAGCGATCAAAGGCGTTGGAGTTTTTTTGTAGTTTTTTGTAGAGCCTGTCTCTCCTCCGTATCAGCTTCTCAATCTCAGGGGTGATGTATGGCAGTTTTCTAATCTTCTTTGACTTCATTTTTGGGATGTGTGTATCGATTAGCAGTGTAACTTTATCTTTGAATTTGGTCCATAGCTGTTCGGTGCCTTGCTTTTCTGCTTCCCTCTCTAGCTCGGCTAGGAATTCATCCAGTTCTGTTGTCACAGTGGGCTTTTCTGAACTTTCTCATCCATCTTGGTTTTTGTAGGTGGCGTAGTGGCATGACATTGAGCGTGCAGGTGGTGATGAGGTGATCTGAAATTCCTGGGATGGGTTCTGTGTTACTGGTCCTCCCGGGGACGTTTGTACAGATGAGATCCAGTGTGTTTGATCCATCATACTGATGATTTTTGTATCGAAGTCTCAACCTATAAAAAACTAATATATAAGTATTCTTAACAGTACATCGATTCTACAAGATAAGGAATTTCGCTTGCGATAGTTTTTGCGTGTGAATTGTCATCAAAGATTGTGTACATCATTTTCAATGCAAAACTTGTCATAAAAACCTTAATAAACGTCCGATTTTCAAAATTTAAAACCTGCGTATATCAAATAAACTCCCCGGCATTCAATGCACTCATTCATTTTCCTCTATTTGCAATATTAAACTTGCAAAATGCGTTTCGACGCATAACGGTGTGACGATGCAAAATTTCTAAAACCAGTGAGAACAACAAACTTACTTCTTTTATTTGCAAATCCAGGATTATATTTTGAGGGGAGATTTTGCTAATTTTTTTTAGAAATGGAGTTTACTCTTTCTAGGTTAAAGAAATACCTGAAGTTTACTTTTATTTCACAAATCCTTATAGTTGTGTCAGATTTTCATAAAACAAAGGGAGGGGTCTTGGAATTTTTTTCTGTGGCCAACTGTTCATAGAAATGCCTACTTTGAGGTATCAAAGCTTTTTATTACATGCCTTATGCCCTCAGGTTCATGGTAAGATCAATACATTATTTTAACTTGTCGGTAAAAAGCTTATAGCTTGTGTTTATTGTTTTATTGTCACCACCGACGTTAAATAAAGTTTTACCTTACCTACCTTACCTTACAGTACCCTTTATTTAGGGGTACTTTTCTTGTTTATAATGATCATAGCACATATGTTCAATGTTAATTTGAGTTAAGCAGACTAATCCTACTTGTTGGTGACTGGCAAACAAAATTATGGTGCATTCGATTTTTGCTCTAAAATAAGTTATGACAAATTAAATGGCCTTCTCTTGATCATGACTAATCAAACAGTGTTCAAACAGCCCCTATGTTTCCAATGTTAAATGTAGAGACTAGAGAATATTACACTTCATCAGCTATCATGAATCAGAGAGTGCAAAAATCTGTGTGAACTCATGCTAATTTTTTGCTTATCAAGTTTGCTGGCTATACTTTATTTGATAATATGTTTTACTTTTCCAGACCTCACCATGTTCGCCCTGTGGATTAATGTTTCAACATTTCTGGTTGGCACCATCGTATTTCTCTTCGCATTTTGGTATCTACAACGCAAAAGACTAAATCTTCCACCGGGGCCCACTCCGCTGCCGTTTTTAGGAAATTTGATTGCAATTGGAAAATTCAAAGACATCAAGGAGGTATGAACACAGCCCTGTGGGATATGACCCTTTTCCTGAAAGGTCGCATAAGTCTGACTTAGCAATTGTGTCAATTTTCCTGCGATTTGGACAAATCGTTTTACTCGGTATTACACAGGGTAATACCAAATGATACTCAAATGATTTTTTTAAATCATGAGATTTCCGAAACATTGCATGATGCAATATCTGAAGAAATTTCAAGTTGGTAAGGCACTGATTTACCGAAATCACATTATTCCAGCATCTTGCGAAGAACGTGTAAACATGTATACATAATTTGGTATAGCAGTGATTTGCCCAAATCACTGAATTTCTAGTATCTTGCTACATAAGTGTGGATATTTGTTCAAATTGCTGCATTGCAAAGCACTAAGTTTTTGGCAATGTTCTTAGCAAACTGGAAAAAATGAAATGATGATCGATGGATGGATGGATGATTGGGACTTAACATCCTGTATTTTTGCAAATGGTAGGCTAATTAGGACAGGAGGAGGGCACAGCAATGAGGTGAAGGATGATTGAAACTGCCATCCAGCATGGCCCAGATGACCGGCCACAGCTGGATTCAAACCCTAGACAGAGCGATTGGCAGCCCAGCATGCTACCGATAGACCAACCCTCCCCGATAATGAAGTGATAGATAGATAGATAGATATGGAAAGTGCAGCCCTCTAAGCCCAGTTCTGGGCGCTCATGAGGGTTGATTGATGACATGGGAGGGAGAGCGGGAGTCCTCAACATGTTACACATTTACCCCATGTGAGGGATCTTTTACTTGCCCAGCATAGAAACTGATACAAGGGGCCGCCAATTTAACTTCTCATCCGAGCGACATCCAGCTGGGATTTTGCTCATGAGACTCACTGAAAATTGCGGGTTCTCCACCCATGGTTGGAACCCATGCAGGTAAAGACCTTCAGCGGAGCAAGTGGGAACCTTAACCACTTGGCCACCCAGCTGCTGTTGTGATGAAAACACAATGAAAAGCGTAGTGAAAAGCTAAAAAAAAATGTCCTATTCTTTTTGTGGCAGAAAAGATGGATGTGATGTGATGATATGCTGTCAGACAAACCGCCTCAGAAGCTGCCTGCTCTGAGCGCCCTGCATGACCAAGTGTGTAGTTGCCCATAAAGAAAGAGCCAGATTCATCCATCATCATACCAGTATTTCAGAATACTGGAGTTTGTCCTGTATGAAATAGAGGTTAATATAATTCTGGACAACATAACTGTTCTAAATTATGGTCAAAACCAAAGGTGTGAACAATTGAAGACACTTTTGGCTTTCCATAAAAATTCATGAAGAAATACTTCACATGTTCAGTCGTTTGTTTTTGCACTACTTCCTTATTCCTTGTAACCCTCCGTTATCCTGGTATAAGATAACGATAATGATAGCTTTATTGGCCACAATCTGATACAGAAAAAGAAATTTTGTCACATGATATTTGACTGTGAGTACGGCCAAGATTAAAGAATTTAAAAGCAACATGGACAAAAGTACCTTGCAGACGCTTTGTGCGAGCCCTAGGGACTCTCAACTCTACCACTAGTTAACATTCAAATTCATGAAATAATGGGCGGGATCTGAATTTCTGGACTTACTTAGCCAGAGCCAAATTTTTTTTCCTCTTCTGCACAGTCATGGTGTTGAAACGGATGCTTGCAGATAGTACAACGTCGTTCAAGGTCCTTCACCAGTGCCCCTGACAGCATGCCATAAGAAGCTGGACTAGCACATAATAGTGACTATGTAACAGCAGTATTGAATTACAGTCAGACACACAATGTTAACATCAACTTTCAGTTTACATGTACTGCGAATACAATATATCTTTATCTGAGATTTCCTAAATTGAATACTAACTTGTGTTTTAAAAAAGGAGCATCTGTAATCGATCCATATCCCCAAATGCTTATAATTATCCGAAGTCCCCTACCACCTTTCTATTGTCATCTGCCAACCGTTTTCACTGCCCCGTAATATGATTCTACAATTTGTAGACATGTTTTTTTGGGACATACTCTGTATTTCTTGCTTCTATGGGATGCTGAGTTTTAACTACAAGTATTTACCGAAATTTGACCCCCAACTATTTATCTGTCATTGACCAGTGGATCAGCATTGGGACTAGGTCAGTTCATCAGATCTAGACAATTTTACAGTCCAATTTAGAACTCGGGTCCTCATTCCTACTCTTGTAATGTGAAAGGGGTGTAAGACTTGATCTGCCCAAAGAAATGGGTAAAACAGAAGGTTTTCATGCAGCACCAAAAAGGTAAACCATGTTGCATGAACCACTTTTTGTAAATGCCTATAGTGTTCACTCTTCACCCTTCAATAGTGATGTGCACAAAACGATTATTGCAAATCAGCCAATGATAAAAATAGCGCAGCTAACCATGGTCTCCCCTGTTGTCAATTGCTATGACATCATAAATATTAAATTTGCTGCATCACCCCTTGCAATTAAAAAAAAAGAGTGCCGCCTCTGTTTGGCAATCTGCAGATTCTTGTTTCTGGGACAATCACTAACTTCATACATGAAACTTCACATTGTTTATGAAACAAGTTATATGCAGAGTAAGTTTTCTCCTTATATATCCCTGTCAATGAAGACTTTAAAATGATGAACCACTTGGTGAAGGTGAATATATAGAAAATATCAAGATTTTGCTCCATGGTTCTATAATACCACTAAAGAGACCAACTGAGAAACACTGTTTTGCTCTGTTACTTGGAATTGACATAACACCTATATCTATTCTTGATGACAACAGTTTATGCTAGGATTAGAGCACAATAATTATAACCATAGTTTGTTTTTAACAGTTTTCAATCTAACAATTGAGCAGGTGTGTCCTTTAAACTTAAATCAAACTTTGCAGTATAGTATCAAAATTACAAGACACAGTTTCAAGTGTTGAAACTGAAGGCTAGCTTATTGGAATTATTCATAAATTATAAGGTAAATACATTTTTTATTAATTCATAAAATATTTTTGACATAGAAAAAGACAAATTTCATATCAACTCTGTCATTTATGGGATGTAAGATTAGGCGAAATCAGAACAATCAACAAATTATGATGAAGCTTAATAATAATATGGCTTACAAATTAAGTGGATTCTTACTGTCCTTTTGAATTTATGATTTTACTATATAAGAAAAACATAAGAAATATTTTTGCAGTTTGTAGAGGGATGATCAGTGTTTTATATCCATTTTTTTTGCTATCATCTTAGTTGTGCCTTTTAGGAGTCTAATCGACTTGGCATTAATACTTTTCTCACAATTATTGAAAATTATGAAAAAATATTTTTTTGTGTATTGGGCAGTAATGTTAAAATTATAGCATGCATATTTTTTTGTTTTGGAACGTTATTGTATCTATCATCATAGTTGTGCTTTTTTAGGAGTGTCATCCACATAACATTAATAATATCCCCATATTATTAATACTTTTCTCACAATTCTTGAAAAAAATTTTTTTTTAATTTCAAATATCAAAGATATGCCTTTTGGGCCATTAAATGCTTTAAGAAAAATGGACTGACCAAAATCCAAAAGTAATGTGAAAAATTACAATTTTTTCAAAACTGCGTTATTCAGTCAATTTTGCAACAACATCTATGAAATTTTTTCCGTTTACGCTTCTACATTATAACTCTTGAAACTCATTTGGAATTTTAACCCAATAATTAACCGACCTAACGGCGGTTTTTCCAGGACCTGTAAAACGAATCTGGTGAAGCCATAAAGTGCAACCACGAACCAGCAACCACGAACCAGCAACTATGAACCAGCAACCACGAACCAGCAACCACGAACCAGCAACCACGTCACTTTCGGGTTCTGACAGTAGGATTTTCGCGGTATGATTGACGCACTTTAAACGACAATATCTCTGGAAGTATTCAACATAAATATAATATTGTTGCTGTTTTATGTTACCTACAAACTCGTCTGTGATCGTGTGCAGTTACAGGCTTGTCAATTTAACAGCCGCGCCGTAACATCACGATGAAAACAGACTTCCAGGCCACGGAAATGGCAAGAAAAACCACGGCGCCTCAGCCTGAGTGACTTACCTGTCTTTAAACCTTCGGGCCGCCCTTAATAACGGTCGTAGAGCTTTCAAATAACGAGCATTTTAAAGCTGAACTCCTGTAGAATATGATCTCGAGTGAGAATACTGAGATTTCCCGTATTTTCCGTGCGTAAATTTAACTCCCAAGTTCAGTAGCATGGCACAACACCAAAAAAATAGAAATCTTTGTGTTCTCACTCGGATTCATATTCTGTCATTTCTTATCTCAAAAATGATGTAATTGTCATTTTTGTATCTTTAAAACTAAGAGAGGCCCGAGAGTTTGTAAAATCCATGTTGTCGTTTTTTTACTCAGAAGATTTCAACATGGAGTACATTCGTTTCGCTGCTCCAAAGCGCTCTAGGAGTGGAGTACTTCACTCCAGATCATTCGTTTTGCATTTCCTGGAGTAGATTAGAGCAGTTTGGAGTAGATAGGAAGTGCTCCAAGAAATTTGGATATCCCATGACGTATGATTGTTTACATAAATAAATGGCACTTCAGAAGCTTTGATTTGGTCGCTGATTGCATTTTGTAAATGTGAATTGCTGTAATTCAATTGACTCAACTATGGAAGTCAATTGAAAATGCCACATGGCGTCTTGAATTGCCATTGGCAAGGGAATCCTCACAGGAAGTTAACCCCCAAATAGTGACGTTCCTAAGTACTCCTTTTCATTCGATTTGGACCCACCTTGGAGTAGTTTACTCCAGGAGTAGAAATGTCACTTCCTGGAGTAGATACGTAACTTCCGGAGTAGTTAGAGTAGATCGAATCGAATGTACCCAATCACCAACTTCTGGCCCAATCCCATAAATAATGGGGCAACCTAAACCCCGGGACAGCCGCTCGGGACGATGCGGGACGGCCGGGACGAACTAAACAACGGGACAGCACTCCGGGACAGCACTTAGTCATGCAAAGCACGACTAAATTAACACTTCTATGAGGTCTACAGACACGGCAGACCCCATTTTAGATAGCTGAGAAGATTTCCAGTTTAATTACGGTAATTTGGTAGGTCTGACACCAGTGAGAGTGGCCTTATATGTAAATACCTCTTGATGTAGCCCCAAAGTGACTCCAATGCTTGTGCCAAGAGGACACAATGAAGGGTCACAGGTCTAGGGCTACTCTTGATGATTAAAAAATGTGGCTTAATTAAAGTTTGAATTTGTGTTGTTGAACATCACATCATAAAGAATGTTGCTATGAAAGGACAGTAAGATAGATAGATAGATAGATAGATAGATAGATAGATAGATAGATAGATAGATAGATAGATAGATAGATAGATAGATAGATAGATAGATAGATAGATAGATAGATAGATAGATAGATAGATAGATGGATGGATGGATGGATGGATGGATGGATGGATGGATAGACAGATAGATAGATAGATATGCATGTATGTTTATTTTTAAGTGAAACTTAAAGGACCTATCTTGGAATTATCCATCATGGCCGCCAGACGTTGAGGTTATATAATGACCAACAAGCAAAAATGTGTTCTCTACAATATTAGCTTTCCGATGGTATGTGTCTTCAAAATTCCCAAGGGGGGGGAGGGGGGGTTTTGGTGGCCCGCGGACTAATAGGTATGGATGAGGAACATTTGAGAAATCCAAGATGGCGGCCATTTTGGCAGCCATCTTTCTTCATTTCTTTAACTGCCCATTGTGACCTCAATATTTCGCTTAAGAGTTATGAAATGTGGTACAGATATGGGGCTGTGGGTATCAGTCGAGAACATGTTGAGAAATCCAAGATGGCAGCCTCTTTGTGGCAGCAATATTTCGTCATTCTTGAACTGATAAATTGTGACCTTAATATTTCACTTACAGTTATGCAATTTGGTACAGGTATTGGCCTGTGGGTATGGATGAGGAAGATGTCGAGAAATCCAAGATGGGGCCCATTTTGGCAGCCATCTTTCCTTTTTTTTTTAAATCTGTTCAAACTGCATTTGATTCTAGCATCTTCCAATCAACTATTTCTCCTATCTTCCAGTATCAGTTGCTCAGTGGTTTAAGCAATGGCACCTTCAATTTTGCGCTAGGTCGGTTTTGAAAGAAAAAAAAAAATAGAAAAAAATAATCTTTGCTAATTTTCTCACATTTCTGTCTGAAACGCCAAAATAATGCTGGCTGAATTATTTAGATTTATGGCGTATTATAGCTAAACATACATACTATGACAGAATATTCATATCCACAGCATGAGTTATCGAAATTTAAGATTTAAAGTGCAAGAAATATGTTAAAATGTCTATTTCCTCCAAAATTCTAGCACATTTTCCTCTTTTTAGAAATTTTGAGAAATTTGTTCTAACTGCATTGATTCCAACATAGATTTTTATTTTGAACACAACACTAAACTTCCAATTCAATTGCAAATCTGGACCGATAGAAACTGAGACATTACTTTTATAAACCCATGCAGGCTTAAGTTTGTTTCAGTAACAGACAATGACAAACACATAATTACTTATAACAGGATACACCCTCTGCGCCTATCTTTTAACATTATGCTTAGGGTGCACTTACTTTTGCTCAATTATA
The DNA here is from genome assembly GCA_026936325.1 of Platynereis dumerilii. Lineage (NCBI taxonomy): Eukaryota > Metazoa > Annelida > Polychaeta > Phyllodocida > Nereididae > Platynereis > Platynereis dumerilii. The sequence goes on from JAPTHN010000009.1 coordinate 50,685,324, forward strand.
ACCCCTATCTAGCACAAAGACCCCTGATACAAATCCAATGGCCAAGCTGGTACATATAGTGGGAAACCTCAATGGTATAATACAGTCATTAGTTCAATGATTCGCATAATATCCAGTACGGTGAGACAACTTTTTCATTGTCTTCAATGGGAAATCTCTATGGGTTCACTAATTTTCAAGCACAACTGTACATTGTAGCCCACATATAATGCCAGTATAGAGGGGGCCACTTGTGGCATGGTAAAGACATTTTGTTGAGTGTTACACAGCTGTTATGAAATTGTAAATTATATTGTTGCCCTGGTTAATAAATCTCCATAAAGTAACAGAATAAATACAAATGAGCATTTTCGATGTCGCAAAGCAAAAACATTGGCTTTGTATGGACATGTACGTGAATAAGTGAGAGAGCATTATTTTTGGACCCTTTTTGGACCACAATTTAACATGCACTAAATGGCATAAGTAGATTGAATACCATCAAACTTCTGATGAGTAAAATCGTCCCTTTCACAGGCAAAGTTTATGCTAAAGTTTCGAAACTTTCTTTTTGTCTCATTATTTCCAAAACATTTTCATTCAAAGCAGTGGACTGGATCTTTGGCAGCAACCATGCTTTGTGAAAGTAGTTTGGCGTAGTAATATGGACAGCTGTTGTACTTTTTTGTGTCAAAATTCCAGGCTGTAACATACAGTCATTCATGGTTGCACATATTACATAGCCCATAAGCCTGCAAGGGTTAATAAAAGTCATGTCTCAGCTTCTATCGGGTCCAGGTTTGCAATTGAATTGGAAATTTAATGTTGAGTTCACAATAAAAATCTATGTTGGAATCAATGCAGTTAGAACAAATTTCTCAAAAGAGGAAAATTTGCTAGAATTTTGGAGGAAATAGACATTTTAACATATTTCTTGCACTTTAAATCTTAAATTTCGATAATTCATGCTGTGGATATGAATATTCTGTCATAGTATGTATGTTTAGCTATAATACGCCATAAATCTAAATAATTTAGCCAGCATTATTTTGCCGTTTCAGACAGAAATGTGAGAAAATTAGCAAAGATGATTTTTTATATATTTTTTTCTTTTGGTTTTCAAAAAAAAAATTATTGGGTTAAAATTCCAAATGAGTTAAGATGTTTCAAGAGTTATAATGTAGAAGCGTAAATGGAAAAAATATCATAGATGTTGTTGCAAAATTGACTGAATAACGCAGTTTTGAAAAAAAAGTAATTTTTCACATTACTTTTGGATTTTAGTCAGTCCATTTTTCTTAAAGCATTTAATGGCCCAAAAGGCAGTTCTTTGGTATTTGAAATTTTTTTTTTAAATTTTTCAAGAATTGTGAGAAAAGTATTAATAATATGGGGATATTATTAATGTTATGTGGATGACACTCCTAAAAAAGCACAACTATGATGATAGATACAATAACGTTCCAAAAAAAATATATATACATGCTATAGTTTTAACATTACTGCCCAATACACAAAAAAATATTTTTTCATAATTTTCAATAATTGTGAGAAAAGTATTAATGCCATGTGGATTAGACTCCTAAAAGGCACAACTAGGATGATAGCAAAAAATGGATATAAAACACTGATCATCCCTCTACAAACTGCAAAAATATTTCTTATGTTTTTCTTATATTGTAAAATCATAAATTCAAAAGGACAGTAAGAATCCACTTAATTTTTAAGCCATATTAAGCTTCATCATAATTTGTTGATTGTTCTGATTTCACCTAGTCTTACATCCTATAAATGACAGAGTTGATATGAAATTTGTCTTTTTCTATGTCAAAAATATTTTATGAATTAATAAACAATGTATTTACCTTATAATTTATGAATAATTCCAATAAGCTAGCCTTCAGTTTCAACACTTGAAACTGTGTCTTGTAATTTTGATACTATACTGCAAAGTTTGATTTAAGTTTAAAGGACACACCTGCTCAATTGTTAGATTGAAAACTGTTAAAAACAAACTATGGTTATAATTATTGTGCTCTAATCCTAGCATAAACTGTTGTCATCAAGAATAGATATAGGTATTATGTCAATTCCAAGTAACAGAGCAAAACAGTGTTTCTCAGTTGGTCTCTTTAGTGGTATTATAGAACTATGGAGCAAAATCTTGATATTTTCTGTATATTCATCTTCACCAAGTGGTTCATCATTATTATCATTTTCACAGCTACGTGTTTTTCAAGTTTGCAATTTGCTTTATTCCAAAACTGTGATGTCAGGGATTAAGTTGAATAATTTCGTTTATTACAAGCACAGATTTCAGGAAACTGACGAAGTGCATTGACACATGGATGATGTATGTTTCACTTGTTCAGCTTGCCCTGGCTGAACGATGCTTCAATGAACTGTAACTGAAACAAACAGCCTACTTTGCCTCAAAGGAGAGTTCCAATTACTGACAACAAGAGTTGTTTGAAATTGTGATGACTGGTGTCTTGTGAAAAACAGCAACACATTTTGTTTAGAAAACAATGAAACTCTTTTGGTAAGGCGTAACACTCAGCTTAGACATGCATTGTTTGTTTTGGTTGTACACATATATAGTAACATTGCCTGGCAGTTCTAAATTCCTTAGTCATTAACTGTGATGTCAAACTCTGAACTGACATGTCACAGATTTAAGATAAAACGAATCACATTGACAGATACCCGATGATGTCACGGTTTAACTGCAAAACGAAGTTTTCAAAAAAACACATAGCTATGAAAATGATAATAAGTCTTCATTGACAGGGATATATAAGGAGAAAACTTACTCTGCATATAACTTGTTTCATAAACAATGTGAAGTTCCATGTATGAATTTAGTGATTGTCCCAGAAACAAGAATCTGCAGATTGCCAAACAGAGGCGGCACTCTTTTTTTTAATTGCAAGGGGTGATGCAGCAAATTTAATATTTATGATGTCATAGCAATTGACAACAGGGGAGACCATGGTTAGCTGCGCTATTTTTATCATTGGCTGATTTGCAATAATCATTTTGTGCACATCACTATTGAAGGGTGAAGAGTGAACACTATAGGCATTTACAAAAAGTGGTTCATGCAACATGGTTTACCTTTTTGGTGCTGCATGAAAACCTTGTGTTTTTCCCATTTCTTTGGGCAGATCAAGTCTTATTTCAACCAAGTCTTACACCCCTTTCACATTACAAGATTAGGAATGAGGAGCCGAGTTATAAATTGGACTGTAAAATTGTCTAGATCTGATGAACTGACCTAGTCCCAATGCTGATCCACTGGTCAGTGACAGATAAATAGTTGGGGGCCAAATTTCGGTAAATACTTGTAGTTAAAACTTAGCATCCCATAGAAGCAAGAAATACAGAGTATGTCCCAAAAAAACATGTCTACAAATTGTAGAATCATATTAAGGGGCCGTGAAAGCGCTTGGCAGATGACAATAGAAAGGTGGTAGGGGACTTCGGATAATTATAAGCATTTGGGGATATGGATCGATTACAGATGCTCCTTTTTTAAAACACAAGTTAGTAGTCAAATTAGGAAATCTCAGATAAAGATGTATTGTATTTGCAGTACATGTAAACTGACAGTTGATGTTAACATTGTATGTCTGACTGTTGTCCAGCCTCTTATGGCATGTTGTCAGAGGCTCTGGTGAAGGACCTTGAACGACGTTGTAGTATATGCAAGCATCTGTTTCAACACCATTACTGTGCAGAAGAGGAAAAGAACTTTGGCTCTGGCTAAGAAAGTCCAGAAATTCAGATCCCTACCATTGTTTCATGAATTTGAATTGTTAACTAGTGGTAGAGTTGAGAGTCCCTAGGGCTCGCACAAAGCATTTGCAAGGTACTTTTGTCCATGTTGCTTTTAAATTCTTTAATCTTGGCCGTACTCTCTGTCAAATATCATGTGACAAAATTTCTTTTTCTGTATCAGATTATGGCCAATAAAGCTATCATTATCGTTATCTTATACCAGGATAACGGAGGGTTACAAGGAATAGTGAAATAGTGCAAAAAACATTGAACATGTGAAGTATTTCTTCATGAATTTTTATGGAAAGCCAAAAGAGTCTTCAATTGTTCACACCTTTGGTTTTGACCATAAGGCCACACATAATTGATTCTTAGCTTCGCGGACCCGCCGACACAATAGATTTCCTGCCGATGGAAAAAAAAAAAAATTTTTTTTTTTGACATTATAAAAAATTTTTTTTTTACCTTTTTTTTTTTTGTCCTACCGACCGACCCTAGAAAAAGGGCCTTGAGACGAATCCGAGAAGCTAAAGATCAATTATGTGTGGCCTAATTTAGAACAGTTATGTTGTCCAGAATTATATTAACCTCTATTTCATACAGGACAAACTCTAGTATTCTGAAATACTGGTATGATGATGGGTGAATCTGGCGCTTTCTTTTTGGGCAACTACGCACTTGGTCATGCAGGGCGCTCAGAGCAGGCAGCTTCTGGGGCGGTTTGTCAGACAGCATATCCTCACATCACATCCAACTTTTCTGCCACAAAAAGAATAGGACATTTTTTTTAGCTCTTCACTATGCTTTTCATTGTGTTTTCATCACAACAGCAGCTGGGTGGCCAAGTGGTTAAGGTTCCCACCTGCTCCGCTGAAGGTCTTTACCTGCATGGGTTCGAACCCGGGGTGGGGAACCCAAAATTTCCAGTGAACCTTCATGAGCAAAATCCCAGCTGGATGTCGTTTGGATGAGACGTTACATTGGCGGCCCCTTGTATCAGTTTCTATGCTGGGCAATAAAAGATCCCTCACATGGGGTAAATGTGTAACATGTTGAGGACTCCCGCACTCCCTGTCATGTCATCAATCAACCCTCGTGAGCGCCTAGAACTGGGCTTAGAGGGCTGCACTTACCATATCTATCTATCTATCTATCACTTCATTATGGGGGAGGGTTAGTCTATTGGTAGCATGCTGGGCTGCCAATCGCTGGGTCTAGGGTTTGAATCCAGCTCTTGCTGGGTCACCGTGGCCTATGTTGGATGGCTGTTTCAATTATCCTTCACCTCATTGCTGTGCCCTCCTCCTGTCCTAATTAGCCTACCAAGTGCAAAAATACAGGATGTTAAGCCCCAATCATCCATCCATCCATCGATCATCATTTAATCTTTTCCAGTTTGCTAAGAACATTGCCGAAAACTAAGTGCTTTGCAATGCAGCAATTTGAACAAATATCCACACTTATGTAGCAAGATACCAGAAATTCAGTGATTTGGGCAAATCACTGCTACACCAAATTATATATTTTTTTTTTTCACATTCTCTGCAAGATGCTGGAATAATGTGATTTCGGTAAATCAGTGCCATACCAATTTTCTTCAGATATTGCACCATGCAATGTTTCGGAAACCTCATGATTTTAAAAAATCATTTGAGTATCATTTGGTATTACCCTGTGTAATACCGAGTAAAACGATTTGTCCAAATCGCAGGAAAATTGACACAATTGCTAAGTCAGACTTATGCGACCTTTCAGGAAAAGGGTCATATCCCACAGGACTGTGTTTATGAAGATTTTTCTAAAAATGTAGTTGCAGTAGGCAACACTTTTAAGATGTGAAGACAGTATGAGTGTATTTTAATTATATCCATTGAACAAAGGTGTGTTTTTTCACTCACCAGGAGCTTTCGCCCATATCCCATGACCTTCTTTAGCTGTCTCCCACCAATTTTCTGCAGCCTCCTGTCACATGACCTGACCCTTGTTTCAATTCATGAGGGGGGGTGGGCGCAACTCGAATCAGTGCTCGTTCCAAACGCTGAATACGAGTTGCATTTTTCAATGCATGATGCAAAATCTAAAATGATGTCTCAAGAAGGTCAGAGAACCTACTTGTTTTCTTCTTGGTCTATGATGACCGCCTATCACATTAGATACTGAAGTTATCAAGTGAGAAACAACATGAATTCAGCCACATCCCAAATAATTTAATTCAATTTTATTTCATGCCTTCTCATTACAGGCATAAATCTCCAAATCTTTGTGAATCTTACCTCTGTATCACAGGATTCTAAATCCTAGACCAAGAAACTATTTATATATATATTTTCCAGGCTTTACACCAGTATCGGAAGGACTATGGAAACATCTTCACAATTCACATGGGATCTCATCCCGTCATTGTTTTATGTGGGCAAAAAATGATAAAAGATGCTCTCGTGACAAAAGGGAACTACTTCAGTCAACGGCCAGATTTTTTGAAGTTGACAATAAAGTTCATTGGAGATAATGGTAAATGTGATAGATAACAGTAAAATATATTGTATAAACAACTTTGATCGAGAAGCATTGATAATTTTTCAATCAAGCTCCCTCTATTTCCTGCAGCCTAACGTAGAACAGGGTAAAGTTGGCAATCCAGGGTAAAGTTGGCATGATATTTTGACCCACTTAATGGAAGAAATGCCAGCTTTTCTAACTGACACGAGTATCTTTGGCAAAGTTGCCATACGTGTCAGTGAGGAGAAGTTGGCATTTCTGCCATTAAGTGGGTCAAAATAGCGTGCCAACTTTACCGCGGATTGCCAACTTTACCCTGTTTTACGGTACCAAAGTGTATAAATGCAGAATGCCTCTTTGACCATTAAATGAAAACTGCCTACAATGTAAACATGCACAAATGATTTTGGTACACAATAAAATAGATAATGAATACACAAATCTTGGTTGAAGTTTTCTTAAATTTTGCTTTAATGAATTTTGTAACTGAAATTCTGATAGTCCAGGCTCGCTTGATCTTACACTTTGATAGTATCCTTGTCATTGCATTACAATTCTCATAACAGATGAATTTCAGATCATTTTATTGATGTCATTCTGCGTATAATTTTTATATACTCATCTAAAATTTTCTAATTTAGGAATGCTCTTTGGCCCACACCAGTGGCAACTCCACCGCAAGTTAAACTTGACGGCCGTTAAAGATGCAGGAGTCGGAAGACAATCTTTAGAAGAAAGAACGCAAGAGGAAGTGAGGGCGCTGTGCCAAGAACTGGAAAAGTTAGAAGGAGAAGTCGTTGATATGAGGATATGGCTCTCGAAGGCACTTTCTAACGTCATGTGCTCTGTCACACTTGGGGAAAGGTAGGTCTATCCTTCTAGATTACAACCAAGAACAGTCATACACTCGACATATTCCCAAAATCAGAGAAGGCGCTTCTAGTAGCTTGATACTGGCAACGCACAAAGACAAATTTGAGTGTGTGGCTTCTAAAAGTCACCTGATTAGCTAATTTGACATACATGTAGAACCTTCGGTTGTAACATCAGTTCAATTTTTTTCATAGAATGGAATATTCGGATCCAAAATTCACTCGCCTGATGCGGCTCATTGAATATGCCGTTGCGAGTTCTGGAAATGATGCAGCAATAGTCGACTTCATACCAAATGCTGATATCATACCCAAAATTAAGGTGAAGTATCAGTGCTAAGTATCTATAGCCTTAACGGCTCACAGCGAGCTTGAACAAACTTTGGGGTTAAAAAAATTGACCAAGAAAATGATTAGCGCAATGATGTAGAGGAAGGTCAGACGAACATTTTGATGTATCAAACGAAAAAATCTGTTGGGAATTTTTTGAGATATTCGAGTTTTAAACGTTTTCTTTATCTCACCTATTGTTAGAATGGAATCTCCATCTAAAAATGACCAAAACTGCCCATTTTTCCTGTTAGGTAATATCTAAGATAAAAGTCATTATTCAGAAGTAAAAATATTGTGGGATTTTAATAGACCCAAATACATCGATAATATGAAGAGTCCAAATACAAACATCCATGCCAGTCCGTGTCTTCTTTGCTTCTGCCGTAGCTGGCCCTGCGCATGCGCCGCTTGCCAGCGACGGCAGCACCCCTGGCGGGGGTGGGCTTTGCCGCCAGATTCCCCACACTCTCCCCCCTGATGTTTCTAGGGCGGGAGAGTGTGGACATCATTTTCGTATTTCAGGTCTTGGATGATTCGCCAATAGACATCATTTTCATACATCGGACTTGGATGATTCGCCAATAGACATCATTTTCATACATCGGACTTGGATGATTCGCCAATAGACATCATTTTCATACATCGGACTTGGATGATTCGCCAATAGACATCATTTTCATACATCGGACTTGGATGATTCGCCAAGGAGCATCATTTCCGTACATCGGACTTGGATGATTCGCCAATAGACATCAGCTTCGTACATCGGACTTGGATGATTCGCCAATAGACATCATCATCGTGCCCAGGGCTTGGATGATTCGCCAATAGCCATCATCTTCGTACCCGGGGCTTGGATGATTCGCCAATAGACATCATCTTCATACCCAGGCTTGGATGGTTCTCCATTGGACATCATCTTCATCCTCAGGCTGGGATGGTTCTCCATTGGACATCATTTTCATTCATCGTCAAGGCCACAACCTGCCAGCACCAGGCCGCATAACACCCATAGGACAGGCCTGCCAGCAGTTGCATGACAAATATATCCTCTTCTTCACAATTTGGCACATATTTTTAGAAGCGAGACGCTTGGACAGACATGAACGAAAGACAACACCAGCCAAACCGAACCAACTGAATCCTCGTACTATCTACCGACCCGAGCCGTGACACCAACATAAGCAACAATATGGAACAACGAGACCTGCCCTCTAATTCAACCCCTGTATTTACAAATCCAGTATGTACACCCAATTCTACACACAATCAACATAACCACACAATGGTAACACACACTCACATAGCCGACATTCACCATTCGACCAGACCATGGGCTCCAGGGCACCCGACATGAGGAGGGAAAGCCCACCCGCAATACACGGACACAGGACGGACGCCCGTCCAATACCCAAAGCTGTACACCAAGATGTCTAAAGAAATTCCAGCTATCTACTTGGTTGGAATGCAACTGATATTGAATACACAACAGGTCCCTAGAATTTACATAACCCATTTTCGCAACAAAACTGGTTAAGAGTACACTTTGGCAGGCAGAGCCAACCGCGATGCCGGGCCGCGCCTATGGGCGCGGGCAGGGGACCGTTAGTTGCCACCCATCTGCTTAGGGCAATCCAACTTGGAAAGCACAGCCGGAGACTTAACAAGAATCTGAGGATTCCATACCGAGGTTCACCAATTCACAATCAATCACATTTCTGCAGTGTTAAGCGCTTGTTGGTCGGTTACCCGTTGAAAACATACAATTTAGAGGGGAAGTTGGCAATATAACCCCTTCACCCGAGGCACATATGCGCAAACCGCACCACGCAACCATGCCATCCGTTTCGCCTGCGGTAGAATGAACGGCGGATTGGAAATTTACTTTACACCTAGTACTTATACACCTGGGGGGAGGGCTTACGGTAGTAAAACTGATTTACCATACTTGTGAAGGAGGCAAGCCCTCTTCTGGACCCTACAACCAGCTCCTACATCGCACCACGGCTACCACCAGGAGACTGACTCACACAAGCCGGCCAAGCCCGGCGCCAGAAGCACACCAGGCCAGCCGGCGGCCACGGAACCCCATCGACCCAAGGTCCGCCGCATAGCCCCGAGAAGCCCCTTAGCAATTCAGTGTCATGGGGATTCCCCCACTACAGGTAGAATGCCAACATACTGAGTTATCGTCACCATATTACCCACTTTCGCTATTTCAATCTGTCTGTAAAGGAACCACCGTCAAGCTCGCATTCGGCTCCTAAAAACGACACTCCCGAGTATTACTCATTCTCTCAGTCACATGACCCGGCGTGAACCTCGGCGTGAACCTCGGGTCATAACCATAACACCCAGATAACGGACGACAGCAGAGGCCCCCCAGCCCTGGGTGTCACCTCCGCCGACCCAAAAGTGGCAGAGTCAACTTCCGCCGACCCAAGGGTGTCAGAGTCCACCTCCACCGACCCAAGAGTGGCAGAGTCATCAGCGGGAGGCCGTCTGCGTCATCACCGAAACTAGGTATTAGGCAAGTGTGAGCACCGCACCCTGCCCATGGAGGAAGGAAGCGGCCTATGATCACATGATCTGTCTCCGTTACTGGTGACCATCCGGGTCAAGGACACGGCGCCTGTGTCCTTGTTCTCACTCCACCATCCCATGACCATCGTGATCACGGAGGCCAGGGGCAACAATCCCGGAAGAGCCAAAGCTCACCCAGGGCCAGACCTCCCCGGCACTTCCGTGAATGTCGGCCATTAGGATTGCGGAGCGTCACCGAGCAATGGTGTCCCGAAAGAGCCGAAGCGTCCTCAGAGACAACATACCCGGCCCCTCCGCGCAGGAGCAAACAACCAGTCTCTGGCCTCCCCTCCCCCCCCATCAAATTTTGACAGGAAAAGGACCACACTCCACACAGAAATTATTTTGACAAGCAAAATATCCCCTAGTACTATTGTGGTTCTGATGTTGATAAGCAGCCAGAGATATGGCCTAATTAAATCTTATAAACACTAAAATTTCGGATTGCATGAACAGAATGGTGCAAAAACTCCCAACAAAATAGTCTTTACGGCAGAGTAACAGAATACTGAGAATGTCCGCATCAAGCCAGTATGAAAACAATCATAAGATGGAAACAAGCATAGACCAGGATTGGGGTGAAAAACAACAAAATGTGACAGGAAAAGGGGGCGGCCACTCTACGCACAGAAACTATCTTAACGGACATACCCAGAATGTTCACATAACTTCTTCAAATTGCCACCAGTCCAGAAAGACTCACACAAATACTAGTCACATGATACATAAAATAATGCATAACCCAACATAAAATAACGCATAACCAAACATCGGCAAAGAATATATACCCCCAACACACAGCAACAACAAAGAAAACCCACACCCCAATGCACCCATCAAAATCCCAGGAGTATACATATGTGTACGCATGGTGGTTTGCGGTCAGGCTGCTGTCTAACAGTACGACCGCTTACTGCTACCCGTTCGCATTCGAGGACTTCTGCCGTCCAGGGCATTCGGTCTTGAAATGACCGGGAGCTTGGTTGATGGAACCGGGGACCCGGCCGGCCAAAGGGTGCTAAACCCCACTCCCACGTCATTATCAGCAAATTCCCCGTGTCTGCCCCGCACTGGAGCCCGTCCCATTATTTTATTCAGAGCCGTTTCCTCCTGCACTGCATTTAGTGCATCGGCAACCGTGGCCGGATGAGTGCGGGCTACCTCCCGTGCAACAGCACTATCCCTGGTCCCCCGCAGGAACGCCTCCGTTGCCACCTTATCTCGGAAAGGTGGATCAACCTCCTCATACGCAATGGCGGCTGCCTTTTGTACCCGATCCGCAAAATCTTCGATCCGCTCATCGGTGCGTTGTCGCATATCGTTCATTTCCCCCCTGACTACATCAGCCCGATCCGGTGCGCCAAAGCGTTTGCGCAACCGGTCCCGTAACCTGACATAATTCTGAGTTACATCATTTGGTAGGGTCATCATGTGATCCACTATCTTTCCACACAAACAGTTCTTAAACTGGTTCAGCTTTTCAGCTTCATCCCACCCAAACATAGTTGCCAATGATTCAAATTGGTATACAAATGCCTCATAACGGCCTTCCTGCCCGGAATATTCCGGCATCTTAGGTTTGGGCCAGTCGGGACCCCGCGGTCGATGAGGATACCGCGGTCCCATACCATGATCGCCTCGCGGAGGTTCCAGCGGATCTAGGGATTCCCGCCCGTCCTCAATACCTGTATTCCGGGGCGGGCACAATTGGCCTCCTCTCATCTGCACGGCCCTTCCAGGAGCTACAGGAAGTGTCTTCGGTTGCGGTAAATTATAGCCCGGTCGCCGACCGTCATTCTCTTGTGATGACGGCATCTCCCCCTGGGCATAATTACCACCTTGATCCCATCTTCCCTCGCCAGACCCCGGGTATCCACCCGCGTTGGGTGCAGATGTCCCAAACTGACCGGGAACTGTCTCATCCGGGGCACAGCCACCTGGTGCCTGGCCCCGGCCAACATAACTCTGTCTCCAGTCTGCCGGATTTGGAGGAGGAGAATATCCGAAGCCCCCCGTAGGTTGACCATCTCCCGAAGAGGGATTATAATAATCGGAGCACTCAAGGCTAAGGGCCCCGTTATGTAAATGTCTATCTTCCACTCGCACATTCTGTCCTTGATGAGCACTTGCAGCGTTGTTATACAAGAACACGGCCGGGTCATGAATGGATCCAGATGGACCGCGGGTTGGACCTGATGGATCATGAAATGACCCCGTTGGATTAAGAGCAGATCCGGGTGGACCGCGGATGCAGCCCGATGGATCATAAAGCAAACCCGCTGGGTTATGAGTGGATCCTGATGAACCATAAGTGTGGCCCGATGGATCATGAACTGACCCCGCCTGGTTATGACTGGATGCGGCTGGGCGGTGGATACGGCCCGAGGGGTCATGCAGTAAACCCGCTGGGTAATGAGTGGATCCGGATGGACCGTGGGTGCGGCCCGATGGATCATGAAATGAACCCGGTGGGTTATGAGCGGATCCGGATGGACCGTGGGTGCGGCCCGATGGATCATGAAATGACCCCGCCGGGTTATGAATGGATCCGGCTGGGGCATAATTCATCCCTTCCGCGGGTCCCACCAACCCAACAACATTGACACAGGCGACCGGGAAATGGTCCTGCTGATTGTTACTCCCCGATCTCCCAACTAACTGATCATCATGACATCGATTTCCACCATTCCCCCCTCGACCCATGTTATTGGCCTCCCCCATGGCCCGCTGCTGTGATATTCCCCCTACACCCCTTGTTCCTTTCTCGGTATTGGGATCAGCCACCGGACCCGCCGGAGTTTTCCGGGAATCAGGGCCCCGTGACGGGCCGTACGGCCGTGGGATCTGATTAACTAGGAAAGATGATGGGCCGCCTGTTCGTCTACATTCTTCTTGCAATTCCTTAACCCCTGCGGGTGTAACTGCCCCATGTCTCTGATTAAAGCTAGCTTGCGTAGGCTGCGCGTTTCCCGATACACCCCCAAAAATTTGACGACGTGACATACGCACCCCTGGTGCAGAGTTCGCAGATAAGGAGGCTAAATACTCCTGACCCCGCGAACCCATCCCTATCTCTGTTTTCACTGGAATAGGCGGAGCGTTAACACGAGTACTTCTCTCTGCTTTAACAGTGGTGGATGTTAGTGGATAAGATTGTGGTTCGTCTATGCGGCTTGGCCGCAATAACTCAAAGTTGGAGACCCCGGTTAGTTCAGCCACCTGTGATTGGGCCTCAGTCATCCACGCAGGCCGATTACGTGAAGGACTGACCGGTCCTGGCAGGGTATACAGTACAACCCAAAATAAAGTAAGAAAATTTTCTGTCAGAAATGCTCTGTTTACCTATTTCGCCCTCTTTTCTCCTCTGTACCCCAAATCTCCTTACAACTCCCTTTGACTCCTTACAACAACCTTAGCCCACATTAAGAACTCTATTTAGACAGCTACCAATGTAACTGCAATAGGCATAGGTGCAAAATATAAAGTAAATCAAACACAATTAGGGTGATTGAGTTTAAATTGGTGTTGTTTAAATGTGATTTTGATGTAATTTTAAAATGTAGTTTCAAGTAGGTGAAAGAAGGAAGTGATTCAGGGGTAGTCAAAAGGTGTGAAAGGGTAAAGTAGTGGCTGATTCTTCCTTCCTGCTGGGGTAATCTTACTTTATTTTGGGTTGTACTGTAGCTAGAGTGCCCAGGATGTGGAGGTAATTTGTCCCTGCCGAATTCGGAAATTGGAATGGTCTCACCAGTTTCAGATCGGTGGTGTGATAATGACCGCATACCAGGAGGTACTCCTCCAGTTACTGCAAAAGACTCCCCATAATGAGTGTCATCCACGGGACCGAGGGAGAAAGCGCCGGCATAAGGTGGAGTTACAGATCTTAAGCCACAGCCCCTCACTGGAGACGGACCTTTGGTTAAAATAGAGGACCCTCCTGCCACCGGAGTTGTTGGATTAAACGTTACCCGGGGGGATTTGGGATTTGATTCGCCCACCCCTCTGGCCATTCCTGGCTGCTCAGGAGGCTGGTCCATAATGAATGAACTATCAACCCTTTGTGAACTATCCACCCTTTGTGACCTAGCCATACCCGGACCCCCCATGGCCCCAGGGTGATTCCTGGTGGATGATTGTAGCATCGGCTCCCCACTCGTACCGCCCTGGTAAACTCCTGTGGATGGCAACCTATCCACCCTTCGTGAACTATCCACCCTTCGTGAACTATCCACCCTTTGTGACCTATCCATGCCGGGACCCCCCATGGCCCCAGGGTGATTCCTGGTGGATGATTGCGGCGCCGGGTCCCCACTCGTACCACCTTGGTAAACTCCTGTGGATGGCAAACAATTCAAGATGGCACCAAAGAGAGCCTGCCGGTGGGCTTCTGCCCTATCTTTACCAGGAATTAAATCCTCCCCCGGTCGGTCTCCCCTAACTTCCTTCGAAGCTTCTACAGCTTCCTCCGAAGCTTCTACAGCTTCCTCACCCCCACAATGAGGCGAGTCATTGTCATCGGACTGATTCGCGTCAGGATCCGCAAAAGCCAAGCCCAAATTACTGGCCCAATCATCAATATATTTCTCGTTATCAGATAAGGACTCCCCGGATACTCCTGCTACAGTTTGCAGATCTACGGGAGAGGCCGGTAACGCTGAGGCATTCGGACCCTCCCCCGACCTAGCTCCAGCCTCGGACTGTTGTGATCGCGTGGACCGATGTGATCGGCCTGACCGGGGGTACCCCTGTGACTCCTACTTAAGGACAACCGTTTTACCTGCTCTGACAGCTGACCGAGGGCATGATCAATTTTATTCATAGATTGTTTCAGTTCTCCTTTTACCGCGCCTACCTCTTTACGCATCGCGGTATGTGCCTCATTTACAAAAAGCTCCCATTGAGTCTTCTGATATAGGACAAACCGCTCTGTCTCGTTGGCCTTTTCCAACGCCCGCTGGGCCATATGAGTACGCGAGACTCCACCTGAACTAACGACGGACTGGCCATCGTGTTCATCGGATGAATCTCCAGCACTAGATCTTTCCATAACCAAAGACTCTGTATATTCCGATGCCGACAAGTGCTTGGATTCATTTTCCAGCGTATAACTATCTCGCAACCCCTGGATGCTTTTATCTCCAGAACTCGAAATAGCCCCCGTAGGCGAGGATGGCATCGCGGAATAATCCGCAACCCCCCCTGTAAGGGCGGACCCCCCCAGGGTGAACCGTCCAAGTCCTGCGTCGGAAGAGGATGTCGATTGGACCGTATGGTCCCTGGTCGCCCCAAACGATAAGGAACCACTCCCCTCAACCTCCATTTCCGGAGACCCTAAGCTAATGATCCCTTGGACATGCAAAGAATTCCAATGTCCCCCCTGGGGAATGTACCGATTCAAAAGCTTCAATGTCAACACCCCATGCGCTTCACGGGTCTGGATTATCAACTCGGCGCGCGTCGGACCAACTAGCGGTATCTCGCGCAGCTGATCCCGTGATGCCATGATAATTCAAGGATTAAGCCTCGCCCCGCAAACCACCACACCACTACAAGTTATCTATCCACAAGTCAAGGGATGTTGTGCGATCCGATTACGAGCTACTCTGCCTCCTCTTCCCCTCCAAAAAAAAACAGAACCAGCAAACCCCTAAAAAAAACAAAGTATATCTATTTATTTTCAGGCCTAACGTAATGGGTCACATTCACAAAACAGGCACATCCCTGCTACCGGCCAAAAAAAAAAACAACAAAATCTAATCAGATCTACTCAAGTTCCCTAGACACAAGTGTCAAGTCACGAAAGTAACGGCACGAAAGTACAAAAGTTAAGTCGCTAAAGTCAAGTCGCTAAAGTCAAGTTGCTAAAGTCAAGGTGCTAAAGTCAAGTTGCTAAAGTCAAGCTGCTGAAGTTAAGTTGCCAAATCAAGCTGCCAAAGTCAAGTCACAAGACTCTTGCATGAAACTCAAGTCCTGACGCCCAAATCATGTAACTCAAGTCACAAAACCCAAGTTATGTAATTCAAGTCATGTAACTCAACTTCCCCACAGACTACGACAGGCAAACTGACCAGAGTCAAACAGACAGACCCACTGACTAAATACATACAACACTCAACAAAATTTAGAACCACAAACTGATCAATTGTCAAATAACAAATTTATCCTATGTGGGAGAAGCAAATGAAAAGATAGCCATGAACAACTGCACAATCTGAATTCAACGAAAATTAACCCTGACAGATATATATATCCACATGCACTATATGCTACCAAATGAATCAAAAATCTAAGAAAATTACCAAAAACAAGCTGTATCACACAGCCAACAGGCAAGTAAATGCAGCACCACTGGACCAGAAACGCACGTGTCTCATCTGTCAAATACACGTGCTAGTACACTGCAGAAAAATCTAAATTCCACAAAAACTCCAAAATGTAAGGCCCTGAGACTCCACACAATCCAGAGCAACAATATTGCCTATAAAATGACACCAAGAAACCTTCGTTCCAATAACTCAAACCCACTGATATATTGAGTCAAAGTCTGTCACATCAACAAAGATCGCTCAGCCGCCATGACAGGCAGAAAAGCAAAAATTTTTTCCAGCGAAAAACGAGTCAATTTCTCGCCAAAAAACGCCAGGAAACGCCCGAAAAACCAGGCAATAACGTTCAGGCAGCCCTATAGAACGTCCCGAACAGCTCCATAGGTTCTGACACCAAATGTGGGATTTTAATAGACCCAAATACATCGATAATATGAAGAGTCCAAATACAAACATCCATGCCAGTCCGTGTCTTCTTTGCTTCTGCCGTAGCTGGCCCTGCGCATGCGCCGCTTGCCAGCGACGGCAGCACCCCTGGCGGCGGTGGGCTTTGCCGCCAGATTCCCCACAATATGCAGTCATTGCCACAAGAGCAAGTACAAACCACTTCATTGAAACTAACAGAGTGTGATAAACCTATAACAGTAAACATTTCTCAGAAAATTTATAAAATATGTTTATTCGCCAGCTTGTCCTTGGTTTCATCATTCTGGTGAATAATTGTAGTAGAATTTACCTCACTTTGAACTCTATGGTGTTTTATTGAGGTTTTTATGTGTTTTTAAAGAAATTTCACCACTGTGAAACAGGAACTTTTGCAACCATGTAAAGTGTAGCCAATGTTGAGTGAATCACCAGAAAACACATAGATAGAATGTTAGGAAGCATTTATTTAAGCATGGAGTAAAATACTTTGACATTACAGTCTTAATGTGCAATAGTTGTACATGTTTGTACAGTGTATTAACTACATTTTCATAATTTACTGAATTTATGCTATTTTTGTTGTTCTATACAATTAAAGATTGGTTCATTTTGGATCCCAGATAACCTACATCAACATTAAACACCCAACAATGCCAACATCCAGTTTAAGTACTCAAAATACTTTAAGCATGAATATCACTGTTTATTTAGCTCTCAATCTTACTTTTGTCTTTTTGTCCAATTGCAAAGACTTTTCATATAAGAGAGGTTTTGCTACACGTTTCTGTGTGACGTGTACGTGGGGGTTGCCATGACTACAATGTAATTAGATAGCACTTGTACACGTATACGTCACACGTGAACGTGTAGCAAAAGCTCTCTATAATATCTTGGGATTCAACTTCATAGTGAAGCAGGTATTTACAAACATTCTATGCATGCATTGTCTGATAATTTACTCAACTTTGTCTATCCTTTTACATTGTTGTGAAATGCTCGTTTCATGCCGTGAAATTCACGGCGGCAAAATTTGTGATAAAATGCACAAAAACCTCAACAAAGCCTGTTACAATGAGATGCTGAGACCAAATTTGCTAAAATTATTTACCAGAACGATGTAACTAACACAACCTGGTATTGCAAACATTTTCTCAGGCCTTTAGCCAGAAATTCTAGCTATTATAGGTTTATCACACCCTGTCAGTCTGGATGAAGTGGTACATACTTTCTGCAGAGACAATGACTGCATATTTTTACTTCTGAATAATGACTTTTATCTTATATATTACCTAACAGGAAAAATGGACAGTTTTGATCACTTTTCCATGGAGATTACATGCTAAGAAAAGGATGTGATAAATAAAAAATCTAAAACTCCAATATCTCAAAAAACTCCAAACAGAATATTTCGTTTGATACATCAAAATGTTTGTCTGTCCTTCCTCTACATCATTGCGCTAATCGTTTTCTTGGTCAATTTTTTTAACCCCAAAGTTTGTTCAAGCTCGCTGTGGGCTGTTAAAAATTATGTTAAACTAGAGAGGGAGGGGGGAGGGGTTTCAATATTTGGCAAAGGAATCACATTTTGCATCTAGTTGTAGTTTCTTGTTAGCTACACTAAATAATCTTCCTTCAGTCAAAAAAACAACTAAGTCAGTTTTGGTATTAGTCATCATCCAGGGAAACCAATCTGAATAATTCCCCAAAAATATAATTGCCTTTGTCAAATAGGTTAGATTACTGTTTATTGCCCTAATTTTGTTTTTTTTTGTGCATCAGAAATATAGAATTAGACGTAAAAAAATACATTTTTACAGGCAGAAAAATACTTTGAAAATTTCTAAAATATTTCACCGAATGAATAAACACCCTACATGAGATAATCATTACTATGGTTGTTAGAATAGACAAATACAATTACATTTCAATAGAAAATAGGAACTGACACAATGAATGTGTATTTGTTCCCTAGCAATTTCACAATATAATTTCTTAATCTTTAAGTAACAATGAATGAATATATATAGGAAATAGAAATCAATAATAATACTGATAAATTAAAAACATTGATAAGTACTAGCATATACTAAAGTGGTAATGACTATAAACTTAATAATAGTTAAGAATTACAGAATTGCAAAGGGTATTCTAGATAGAGATTACAAATTCCTAAAAATAATAAGTATTTTCTTTTTAAATGTAAATTTACTACAATTTAAATCAATGATGTTTACAACAGAAAACCAAATTTCTGCACCTTTAAATCTAACACGCATTTTAACAATTTCTAATCTACAAAATGGCAATCGAAAGTTATTCATATTTCTTGTTCTATAATGATGAAAATCAGCTTGATTATTAAACGTATCTGAAAATGTTCTTGGTAATTCACCTTTTTACTGTATCTTCTCTCCTTTTTGCGATTTCATCAGACGCAATTCAATGAGGTCATCAAGGCGAGTGAAGAGATCATGGAATTCATCAAAGAAAACGTTGAAGAGCACAAGAAGGATTTTGATGGCGACAACATCAGGGACTTGATCGATATTTATCTCAAGCATAATGCGGGCAATGGTGAGTAAATAATTTCATACCCCGTAATGTTTATTATCCGACCACCAAGGCCAATGCTTGTTTCTGATTGGTTGAGAATTGTGGGTATATATCCTGTATCTGTCAGGCTGGTTGGCCTGTACAGATATATTCTGTATCCTGCAGTGATGACATCACAATCATTCAAAAATTATCTGATGTTGTTATGCAAACAATGGGCAGTGATTGTTTATGTCATGAGGTCACAATGGGCTGCTGGCGACATCACAACAAACTGCTGTTCCTAACTTGGAAAAATTTGATGTTATTAGACTAAAATTTGTGACCTGCTCCACCAAAATGAGTTCAAAGTAGGCAATTTACATTTCTCAGAAATGAGCATTTTGATGTTTTCAAGCTATTGTTACCATGTTTTAGTAAAAGTCATTTTCTTTAAGTAATTAGGACACTTCTAACCGGAAATTTATTTTAAATTATCTAAATCGGGTGTTCTTCTTGATTTTCTTAGTTCTTTCTTTGCAATGGTTGGAAATTCAAATGCCATTTTCTTGATGTTTTATGTTTCGCATCATCAATATTTTAGGTGCCATACCTTTGGATTGGATGGAGATATCAAAACATATGAACCACCATTTTGAAGCTCATTTCCTGTAGAACAAAGTCATTTTCACAATTAAATATGATAGGAGGGCAACCTTGAACCCATTTTGGTAGAGCAGGTCACATTTAGTAAGGACCACTGATAAAGTCATAGCGGGATATAAATAAAGGCCCATAGCAATGTAGTTCACAGCTGTGAACAATATTTGTGGCAGGTCTGCTTCTGAATAAACACTTGCCATACCGGACACTCTTGATGTTTACATCTTTGAACTACACTGTTATAGAGGTTTTACTAAACCATGTGGTCGGATAAATTCGTAATTTGTTGTTTGCTTTTGGCAGATATAGGATTTACCCTCCCTCAGATAGCTGTGTCCGGGCTCAGCTTCGCTTCGCCCAGATACAGCTATCTTTGGGAAGGTAAATCCAGTATCCACCAAGCAAACAACAAATAACTAATAGAATACCTCATGAAAAAGTAGTGGATATATCCCATGGATGTGGAATAACATTGTATACTCAATGGTTTTTTGTATACTCAATGATTTGATCATTGTTGATGATGTCATCACATTATTTGCCATTGTGACGTCATGCCCATGGTAACATCACATCATTGTGACATCATCACTTGAGCTGCTATCTGTGCTCTGATTGGCTGATGCATCTGTTGATTATAGATCACCTGAGTGAAGTTCAGCTTTCTTTGGAGTTACATGATGAGGTATAAATAAGACCAAATGGAGTACATCTCAAAATACCATAACCATTTGGTCTTATTGTGACCACCAGCATGGCTGTGGTCACTTAGAAATCGTACGATTCAACGCACATTTTTGCGGAGGAATAGAACAAGTTCCACTTGATGCCCAGTCATGAAACTTGCTGTATGTACCTAACTTTACACTCCTTACTCGCGGCTCTTAAGACCCAATGCAAAAAAAGGGTATTTGATGCACTTTTGTAATTCAGGGGTTTTTAGTGGCACAGTCTACCTTATTGTTTTTTTAAGGGCAACTGGTGTGTTTTGAGACAGCCCCCAGAATTCTGGCTCAGCCATTGGTGCATTCCTTCACACTTGATCGCACTGCTTTATATTTTGCTGGGGGGATGTCTCAAAAGAAACCAATGTCTATATTTCCAACAACAGGAGCATAAAGCACTGGATACACAGCGAATATCTGACATTTTGGAAGCTGGGAGAGCCAGACTTGCACATCAGGTCATGATATATCTGATCTCACTCCAGTCACCTTCAAATTACAAGAAAAGTTTATTGCTAAACCTTCTCAGGCCTCTCCCAAAAGACAGGCATAGTGTTGAGAAATTTACTTCATATAAGGAGAATAGACATGCTAATTGTTGTTTCTTTTTGGGCTACCGTAATATGGGGTGAATCGGGACACTGGGGTGAATCGGGACAGAATAGGAACGTGTTATATTTCTTATATTACAGCTACTTCTATTTAACCCAGGTCCATAATTTTTGGCACACTTCTGGCATACATAGTAGCTCAAATTGTGGTCGGGTTTTATATTTCTAACTGCATGCAGTGAAGAGCTGTAGCACTTTAAATTTGGCCCTGCAGAAACTGACTTCTCAGCAGCTGGTCAAAACTTTGCCTATAACACAAAAAGTACAAATATTAGAGGCACCAATCTTGCAGGAAACTGTATTAACCTAGTTTTGGCAAATTAAGGGACCAGAATACTTGACAAGATGTGAGATTCTCTATGTTTGGTTATAGGTTCAGATCCAGGGCAATGACAAATTTTCGGAATCAACAAAAATAACCCTACTAATTTTCATTTTAATGTACTAGCATGACTTTTTAAAGAATATCATTTAACTGGTCATCATAGAGAAAAGATTTAGTTCAGAATTACCTACGAATAGTATAATTAACAGAAAACTACATTTTTCTATGCCTTTTTGTCATTTGTCATATTTTTAAAAATTTGCAAATTTTATATGTTATTGAGTTAAGATTTTTCTCAAAATTTTTTTTTGCATGTCGTATATATTTTCTAATGTTCATTCACAACTAGCAATCACCTAAACATGGCAGGAAGTATTATTTTATAGAAATAAGGGACTGTCCCGATTCACCCCAAACTAAGGGGTGAATTGCGACAGTGGTTTTTCATGAACAATTCATTGAAAATTAAAGATATCTTTTAATGCTCCTAGGAATAGTTGGACCTTGAGTTCAGACATAATTAGGTACCATATTTTGATGTATAACATGATTTTTGACCATGCTATGACAGAAAAACCCTCAATTCTGTCCCAATTCACCCCATATTACGGTACCTCAAATTCCACTTTCATTTGAAGACAAAGCTAATTTCAACCAAATAAGCTAAATCATATTCTTTAATATACTGTACTTAATGTTCATGTCAAGTTTTACAGTCCCTGACCAATTAGGAAATGAGAATTGCTTAAATTAAATTTACATGTGCAACACTCAACAGTAGCTCACATCTTGTCCAGTCAAGAGACATGTGGCCCCCTCTATACTGGTCACAGTGTTGCTGCATTCAATGCAATAACAGACACACTTTATATATTTCTGTTGCTGCATTCAATGCAAGATCACACTTTATTTACAGAAATATATTTGTCTTCTTTCTTCAATCTGTTTTATATTTCATGTCAATAAAATATAGGCAGTTAAAAGTACTTAAAACTGAGTTCACAAGGTTAATCAATGAAACATAAATTTTATTTAATTTATGCTTTGTGCTGCATTAAAGATATAGAACAAAAACATGGAAAAAAAGGGGAAAAAAAGGAAGATAGATAAATAGATATGCAGTTATAGAATCTATCTATCTATCTATCTAGATAGATAGATAGATAGATATCTTTCCATCCATCTGTCTATCCATCTATAGCTGCATATCTATGCCTTACAGCACTGTATTACTGCGCTTCATTACTGCACTGTACAACACTGCATTACTGCACTGCATTTCAGAACTGCATTGCAGCTCTGAATTACAGTTATGCATTATTGCACTGTATGACTGCGATGCATTACTGCAATGCATTACAACACCGCATTACTGCCCTTTATCACTTGGTTGGCTGTGAATATCACTGTTTATAGTCAAAATATCAGGGCCTATGATATTGTAAAAAATACCACCCTTCAAGGGCGATATTTTTTAACAATGGTTATGACATCATCACCATTTCAGATGCCTGATGACTTCACAAACCAAGCAATGGCAAAAACAATAGGATTGTGACGTCACATCCATTGTTGCTCCATGGCGTGCACATTTTTGTAATGGCAGAAAATAGTCCTTCTTTATAATTGAAAATTTGAGGTAAAACCAGCTGATAAAAACACAACAACCACGCGTCAGGGCAATTCGTACAATATCACTTGCTGTTATGTGAATTAATATCACTCTCGCCCTGCGGGCTCGAGTGATATTAATTCGCCATCACCTCATGATATTGTTACTCAGTGACCCTGACTTGGGTTGTTTTGTTATAGTATTACACCGCTGCATCACTGCACTGCATTACTGCACTCTATTAAGGTGACTCAAGCGTGGTACACTGCACATACTTCTGAGCAGCCTGGTTGCCTAGCAACATAGCGTCACCACTGCTGCAGGCCCTGAAAAAGTTGTGACGTTACCATTTTCTGCTCTCTTTTTTTTAACAGCATGGCAGCCAGTAATTTGCTATTTAAATGAGATCTAATGCAGCTAGAAGCATAATTATTTTTTTATTGAATGCAGTAACACCTACTCTATGCTAGTTCAAAGTTTCAGCTTCTCGTCTTTATAAAAAGAATTTTCTCAACTAATTTCGTTCAACTGTGTCAAATTGTCTTTATTTCTTTGAATTGACATTGGCATAGTCATGATACTGCAGTTAATAAACGACTCGGTGAAATTATTTTATTTTTGGACATTTGTTTGACAATAACCTGTTTATGATATATGCAAATTTAAAAAAAAATCTGTATGATCGTTTTCCTAAAATTTAATTACTGCCAAAATTGATGCATGCAAAATCTGCAATTAATTAGTGTGTTTGTGCCCTTTGAGCTCTTATAGAAAAAAGTATTTTAACCTTTTTCTTCAAATTTGTGGCAAATGTATTGGTTTACATCCAAGGGAAGACATTTCTGACATTTTTGTGTGACAAATGCATGTAATGCTTTATTCTGTGGTACATAACCAATAACTCAATTTATAACTTTTAAGCAGTCATCAGGCCAAATATGCTGTTACCATGGCAACCAAACGAGTCGGTGAAATTTTTTTATTTTTCATTTTTGGAATGTATGGGTCCCAGTACCTGTGCAAAATTTTAGAAAAATCTGTATGATCAAACTACCACGCTCGAGTCACCTTAAAACACAGCATTACTGCACTGTATTACAAATCTGCATAACTGCACTGCATCCCTGCACTGCATTACAGACCACATTAGAGCACTACCTGACAACACTGCATTACTGCACTGCATCACTGCATTGTATTACAACACTGCCTTATTGCACTGCATTTCTACACTGAGTTATTGCACTTCCACACAACACTGCATGACTGTACTGCATGACTATACTACATGACTGCACTGCATGACTGCTCTGCATTACTAAACTACATTACTGTGCAGCATCACTGCACTGCATAACTGCACTACATTACAACTGCATCACTGCACTGCGATTACAGCCCATAATATTATTACAGTACTGCCTGACAACACTGCATTACTATACTGTATTTAATCACCTGGTTGGCTGTGAATATTACTGTTTACAGTCAAAATATCAGGGCCTGTGATATTGTAAAAAATACCACCCTTCAACGGCGATTAATTTTAACAATAGTTATGACATCACCAGCATTTCAGCTGACTGATGACGTCACAAACCAAAAAATGTCCAAAACAATAGGATTGTGACGTCATATCCATTGTTGCTCCATGGTGACGTAACATTTTTGTTACGGCAGAAAATAGTCTCTGTTTATAAGGGGCCCACCAGATGATCTTTGGGGGGGGGGGCTATGGATATTTGGCAAAAAAAAGAGATTGTTTCCCACTTGACAAAGAAAAAAAAAGTTTCTTCAGCACATGGAAATAAAAAAAAGTTCGTTTCCACCTGTAGCTAGGGTACCATAATGTTAAAATTCCAATAAAAAAGTTTGTCGCGAGTGCGCATTCAAAAAAATTGTTCGTTGACGCGCCGCAAATGAAAAAAAAAGTTCTTCCCAGGGGTAAAGTCCATAGCCCCCTCCCCAACTATCGTCTGGTCTGCCCCTAACTAAAAATTTGAGGTAAAACCAGGTGATCAAAACAAAACAACCATGCGTCAGGGCTCTTCGTACAATGTCACTCACTGTTGTGTGAATTAATATCACTTGAGCCCTGCGGGCTCAAGTGATATTAATTCACACAACAGTGAGTGATATTGTTACTCAGTGACCCTGACTTGGGTTGTTTTGTTATAACAGCACTGCCTTACAACACTGCATTACAGACCACATCACAACACTGCATCACTGCACATTAAATTGTGTTGACTGCGATGTCAGCAACTTGCTTGACTGATCTGATCCCTTGCCAGGCAGGTTGGTGAGTGGCGAAATCAACTGTGGTGTTGAAATTAGATGTCGTTGATGGTAACTGGCCACCACTGAAAAGGAAAACCACTGAAAACCACAACAAGAACTTGGCTGGCATTGCCATTTACTTTTTTGCAGTCAATTGCCTGTTTGAAGGAATACTGTGATATATATCGTCCATCTGGTGGTCACATAAACATCGCTTGCGATTCTAGTTATAATACCATTTGACACCTCTATCAGCCAATCACAAGACTGTGTTTAACTGCGATAAATCCCATATTCTTGCCAGTTTGTCATCTAATGTTTGACTGTTTGAGTGTTTGTCTCATGGTGTAAGCAAGGTATTCACCCTGGGTTCGGGAAAATGTGTTTGTCACACCTCGGGCTGGTTCTAGATAAACCTGTGAAGTCTTATTATTTTGTATCTTGAATATTTTAATATTTTCAGACAAAGTGACCTGCACTGTCATTAAGGAGATGTTTCAAGCAGGAAGTGAAACCAGTGGCTCCACCTTGACATGGATTGTTATAATCGCAGCTAAATATCCAGAAGTCCAGAAAAAATGCTTCGAGCAGATTAGGGAGGTATATTATTATTTATTTTTAAGCTCATGTGCCTTCTGCATCATGTATGCAATACGTAAACCTGTCAGATACACTAAAAATTTCAAGTCTCTAACTTAAAAATTGAAAGCATCGGACAATTTTAACTGCAAAAAAACTTTATTTGTGTCAATAGACTGTTGCATTTTAGAATTATTCTACATTTGTTATCACTGAAGCTGAAACTCAGGTTTTGATTGTAAGCTATTTTGTTTCAGACAATAGGTCTATCGAGAAGCCCTGGTAATGCAGACAGAAATGAGGTACCATACGTTGAGGCAACAGTTATGGAATCTCTGAGACTGAAAAGCATTTGTTCGTATTATTTTTATGTAAATGCATTCTCCAGCTCATTAAAAATGACACTGCTCTGTTCTGCACAATCATCCAGATGAGGTTTTGTGTCCCGCTGCCCCTTTTTACTTTTAAATTTCCTATCCTTTGCAATTTTACTCTTTGGAATTCTGAATTCCATGTCTATTTGTTATTTTACTTACTTGACTTTGAATTCCCTGTCCCTTAACGGGGCTTTGTGCCCCGCTGCCCCTTGTCATCTTCTCTACTTTCAACATGGGAAACATAGAGGCTGTTTGATTAGATATGATCAAGAGTAAGCCATTTGACCTCTCATAACAAATTTTAGAGTGAAATCCGATGCATAATCCTTTCGTTTGGCTGTCACCAACAAGTGGGATAAGTCTCCTTCAATCAAATTAACATTGAAAGTATTGGGTTTGATCATGACAAATCATCAGCATGATGACACATGAAGTGCCAGTTTCACAGTGCCACAGTCCACTTTAATTCTATATCAAAGTGTTTCGCTGAAAGTTTTACTTTTGAATTCCTCGTCCCATTGCAATTTTACTTATTTGACTTTTGAATTCACTGTCCCCCAGCCCTTGACGGGGTTTTGTGTCCCTTGGCAATTTTACTTTTACACTCCTTGTCACACATATTGTCTTGTAGACAAAGCTATTTTCAAGGCCAGGTGTATCCTAAGTTCCTAACATATTTATTTTCCCTTTTTCCAGCTCCTACATCTCTACCCCATGCTCTGTCTGAGGACCTCCATTTTGCTGGCTATGACTTGAAGAAGGGCCTCATGGTCATTCCCTTCCTCGACTCTTGTCTCCACGATCCTGCAGTCTGGCCGGACCATGATGAGTTCAGACCAGAACGTTGGTTGGATGAATCAGGAAAACTCAGTTCTATCAATCCTTCGTATATACCATTTGGAGTGGGTGAGTTATCTGTATGGTTACTTGGTCTAGTCTTGAGGAAGGGATTCTGAAAACTGGAGACTGTTTCATATGATTTTCTTAGTCCTTTTCTCATTTTCACATTACAGCAAAACACTTTGATATATAATTAAAGTGGACTGTGGCACTGTGAAAATGGCACTTCGTGACTCATGATAGCCGATGAAGTGTCATCTTCTCTACTTTCAACATAGGAAACATAGAGGCTGTTTGATTAGTCATGATCAAGAGTAAGCCATTTGACTTCTCATAACAAATTTTAGAGGAAAATCAGATGCATAATCCTTTCATTTGGCTGTCACCAACAAGTGGGATAAGTCTCTTTCTATCAAATTAACATTGAAAGTATTGGGTTTGATCATGACAAATCATCAGCATGATGACACACGAAGTGCCATTTTCACAGTGCCAAAGTCAACTTTAATTCTATATCAAAGTGTTTCGCTGTAAGTAAAACAGCAAACAAACAAACAATTTATTTTGTCTTCTACTTGGGATTAGCCAAACACTGTCAATGCTCAATGGACTTCCTTAATTTGAAGTAACTTTTTTTACACAAAAGCTGACAAAAAAGCTAGTGTTGGATAACAATTTTTTTTCACTGTGTAAAATCTGGGAAGCGCCTACTTACAAAATAAAATCACGTTTGGTTACCCCTCCAAAAGAAGTCCAGAAATATTTGATCTTAAGCTTCTTTGCTCAACCGAACCAACTGATTTTCAGCCTATAGCTACAGAAAAAAAAAAGAAGAGCTTTGCCACAATTTTGAACAAATTTAAATTGAGATGTTCATAATGTTCGCCAGTCTTCTTCAATGCCATTGAATTTCACTTGTTTCCTTTCCAGGCAGAAGAGCTTGACTGGGAGAACAACTGGCCAAGATGGAAATGTTCATAATATTCGCCAGACTTCTTCAATGCCATTGAATTTCATCTTTTTCTTTTCCAGGCAGAAGAGCTTGTCTGGGTGAATAACTGGCCAAGATGGAGATGTTCATAATATTCGCCAGACTTCTTCAATGCCATTGAATTTCACCTGTTTCCTTTCCAGGCAGAAGAGCTTGTCTGGGAGAACAACTGGCCAAGATGGAGATGTTCATAATGTTTGCCAGTCTTCTTCCATGCCATTGAATTTCACCTATTTCCTTTCCAGGCAGAAGAGCGTGTCTGGGAGAACAACTGGCCAAGATGGAGATGTTCATAATGTTTGCCAGTCTTCTTCAATGCCATTGAATTTCACCTATTTCCTTTCCAGGCAGAAGAGCTTGTCTGGGAGAACAACTGGCCAAGATGGAGATGTTCATAATGTTTGCCAGTCTTCTTCAATGCCATTGAATTTCACCTATTTCCTTTCCAGGCAGAAGACATTGTCTTGGTGAACAACTGGCCAAGATGGAGATGTTCATAATGTTTGCCAGTCTTCTTCAATGCCATTGAATTTCGCTTGTTTCCTTTCCAGGCAGAAGAGCTTGTCTGGGAGAACAACTGGCCAAGATGGAGATGTTCATAATGTTCGTCTGTCTTCTCCAATGCCATTGAATTTCACCTATTTCCTTTCCAGGCAGAAGAGCTTGTCTGGGAGAACAACTGGCCAAGATGGAGATGTTCATAATGTTCGCCAGTCTTCTCCAGCACTTTGAGTTCTATGCACCTTCCGATGAGCCAGTTTCACTGGAAGGCCATCTTGGAATTACTTACTGCCCTGCACATCCCTGCGTCAGGTTCAGAAAGAGGGAATCAGATGATTAATCGAGAGTCAATGTTCGTCTGTATAAATTTAGCAATGCTCACATATCATAAGACTAAGATTGTATATTCATATTTTTGTACCTTCAATATTTTTTATATACCAATATTACCAAAGGTTGATGACTAAAGGGGTACAACTTGCAATGGTATAGAACGAAGCAGATTCCAATAGAATCTAATTTTGGAAAAGTCATTAAAGGTGATTTGTTTATATCTGGCCAACCAAGTCCCTCACTAATGGACATTTAACCAGACAAGGGCCTGGTAACTTCAAGCCCCATAACATCTTCCTTTGCTGTTATTATTCTTATCCTGGGAAAATGTACCAAATGCTGTCAACATCTGGATAAGCATGTGACAAGCAGCAGTAAACATGTCATTTAATTGCCCTCTGTGGTTGGACCAGTCATCTCAAAGATGGCAAGTTGGGGTAAAATGTGAGGATAAAAATAGATTCTACTGGAATCTGTGTGTCACACAGGGTATTGCTGGAGTTGGACACCTTTAGTCATCAACCTTTAATATTACTTAATGCAAATATTAACTGATCATGAGGGTATTAGTGAAATGTAATTCCCATGTTTAAGTTCTTAAATTTATTACCCAGAATAAACTTAACATCTTGACTTTGAATCAATGACTCAATGTTGTACTTTTTCATCCGTAAGAACTTGTTAACTTCTTGAGATGAGACCTGTCCATTATACTACACAAATAGGAAATAAGCAGTGCCTGGAGTGCTGTGACTGGTCGAAGTGTCTTCAGTGCTTTGAGTGCCTGGAGTGCTTTGAGTGCTGTGATTGCTCGAAGTGTCTTGAGTACTTTCAGTGCCTGGAGGGCCTGGAGTACTTGGAGTGCCTGGAGTGCCTGGGGTGCCTGGAGTGCCTGGAGTGCTTGGGGTGCCTGGTTTAACTGGAGTGCTCGAAGTGTCTTGAGTACTTTGAGTGCTTTGAGTGCCTGAAGTGCTTTGAGTGCCTGGAGTGCCTGGAGTGCTGTGATATCTCGAAGTGTATTGAGTGCTTTGAATGCTTTGAGTGCCTGGAGAGCCTGGTGTGCCTGAAGTGCCTGGAGTACTTGGGGTGCCTTGAATACAGTACAATCCGAAATAAAGTACGATTACCCCAGCAGGAAGGAAGAAGCAGCTACTACTTTACCCTTTCACACCTTTTGACTACCTCTGAATCACTTCCTCTACTTTTACCTACCTGAAACTACCTTTTAAAATTACATTAAAATCATATTTAAACAACACCAATTTAAACACAATCACCCCCATTGTGTTTGATTTACTTGATATTTTGCACCTCTACCAATTGCAGTTACATTGGTAGCTGCCTAAATAGAGTTCTTAATGTGGGCTAAGGTTGTTGTAAGGAGTCAAAGGGAGTTGTAAGGAGATTTGGGGTGGAGAGGAGAAAAGAGGGCAAAATAGCTAAACTGAGGACTTCTGACAGATAATTTTCTTACTTTATTTTGAGTTGTACTGTACTTAAAAGGTAATAATTAGTATAATTTATGACTTATTGACGAAGTTTTGAGGAATCACGCATTTAGGTGAATATGGTTAAAAGTGAATTAAAATCCGAAATGAACATTGAAGTAGCAACTAGGCCTAATAGCCTCATTTCCATTTCGAGAAAAGATTTGGATGTCCCGGGTCGAAATGAATATTTTAGGCACTAGTGCTTTTTGAATTTGTGTGAAAAGTTGAAATTGACTGACACTTCCAAATCAAGCAACCCCAGGACAAAACAGATTTTAATGGACAACCAAAATTATGAAAACATGATATTAATGTAAAAATCATAGGTTAGCTCACTTTGCTTTCTGTGGGGTTAATAAAGAGGTCCCAATGAAATGTTCTCTCATGCGGAAGTTCCCGTGGCCCTCTATGAATCTTATTCCGATACCAATATGGTACATAGATAGAGGCCACAGGTGGAAACAATTTTTTGAATAATTATTTTGCCGAAGAAACTCTTTTTTAAGAGTAAAGTCACTAAAGTGGTAATAATAATAATAATAATAATAGGCATTTGTATAGCGCTAATTCCAGTAAACTGCTCACTAGCGCTTGTGCATGATGGATCTATTTGTAGAAACTCTTAAACAGATGAGTTTTAAGATTTCTTTTGAAACCGTCAAGTGTCCTGGAGGCCTTGACATTCTCAGGGAGTTGGTTCCACAGTTTTGGAGCGGCATGTGAAAAGGCTCTGTCTTTGTATTTGTTTTTGTTGTAGGAAGTTGGTTCATTCAAGAGTATTTTGTTATTGCTTCTCAGATTACAATTTCTTTCGGATCTTAGCTGAATCATATTTTGAATATACAAGGGAGCTTGTCCGTTTAATGCTTTCCAAGTTGTTAACATGAGTTTGAATTGTATTCTGGCCGGGATTGGTAGCCAATGTAGTTGCTTCCTATGCTGACTTACACTGTCATGCTTTTTCAATTTTTCAATGAGTCGAACTGCCAAGTTTTGGGCTACTTGAAGTTTATTTATTAAGCGACTGGATGTTCCATAATAATAACCCCCATCACAAAAATCACCTGGTTGGCCCGTTAACTATATTCTTAATCAGCGTAATTTTGAAAAAGAAATTGATGAGGTGAAGCATCGGTAATTTCGCAAGCAATCAAAAGGCCTGTTAAGCTGTTGTAATCCAATTAAATATGACATGCTCAAGCTCCTCAGTCTTCATGCAGTCAAAATTTGCTTGAATCTCGCCTTTTCAGTTCCGCTGTAAGATCTGGCACTTCCAGTAATACAGTGCCATCTGTAAATATGTGAAAATACGTTAAACGCATGATATTGGGCCATTGCATCAATGCTTAATATCCTCAGCCAAACTGCTTGTGGAGGCATGCATTATCATCCGATGAGTAGAAAACATATTGGGTCATGAAGGCCGATATGTGAGGCATGTGGGATAATAGCGGGGCAGGTATGTAAAAAAATAGTGCATTTATACACAGAAGCATGAAACTTGGTGCCTACTTTAAAGACATCTATACCAACATATTTGGATAGGGAGCCACTTCAGATTTAGCTTAGGTGGCTACTGGCAGCCATTTTCCAAAATGGCGGTCAATTCTTCCATTTTGCTGCTTTCTGTGCTGTTCCTACAAAGAGAATACTTGTAAATTTTGTTTTTTATCGCTTCTCTAGGCATTCAGTACATTATTATAACATTTTTTTGGTAGCCTGGATTTTTTTCAGGCTTTTTAGAATCCTTTTTGTTAGAAATATTGATTCAAATATTGAATTTCGCGGTTACGCATAGTTACGCCAATTCTTTATAAATCTCAAAATAAGTTACATATTTGAATTCCTTGCAAGAAGAGCTTTCAAATGAGTACCCGCATCAATGGGTTTTGTAAACTTGGTACGAAAATGGAAAAAATGAAAATAAAATATTTTTTGAAGATTTTGTTTTATTCTTTAATTTTGACAAAGAATTCAAGGAAACTATTGATGCGACCATTCATTTGAAAGCTCTTCTTACAAGGAATTCAAATATGTAGTCTGTTTAAAAATCAATTAAGTTTCCATGAAACTATGGGAAACCGCGAAAATGATACTTTTCTTCAACAGTTCTAACAAAATGGACCCTGACTACCCTAAAATTGCTCAGTTCAATCCATAAATCAATTGATAATGTTTTTTAGATCTGTAGAAGGAATAATGAGCACTGTTTTCATACTTACAAACTGTAGGCACAGCATAGAAAGCAGGAAAATGAGATAATTAGCCGCCATTTTGGAAAATGGCTGCCATGGGTCAACCAGGTAAAATCTGAAGTGGCTCCCTATCTAAATATTGAACTGTGTGCCAAGTTTCATGCTTCTATGTATAAATGCATTATTACTTCTCTATTCATGACAAATCTGCCCCGCTAATTGTGTCATAGCTGGAGACTCTGTTGGAGCTTAAGCCACACCTTTGGTGCTGGCTGTGATGTTATCGATGAAACTGGCTAATAGCATGTCGTGTGGTCAACTTCATCATAGCCTTGCAATTATGTCATGGCATTATTAGCCAATACCACCACTTCAAAAACTCCGTTGTTAAGTTGGAAGGGGGGGAAGAAGTTTTTTGTTTGGTGAAACGAAAATTACCTAAAATTCAACCAAGCATGGTTGATAGGATAACGGGCAATTAATCACAATTTTTTACAAACATGCTTATGGTTTAAATTGGATTTGGTATGGAGCTGTCACGTTTAAGCATTTTGTGTACTGTTTGTAGGTTTGTTAGTGGTCCCTTTCAGTGTAAATATACACACAATTACTTTAATCCTGTATTTCTTTGTTGCTTACCAGAGTACCAGGCGTGAATATGCAAACATAAGGATCAATTGACAGCTTTTGAGCAGTTGTTGTCCAACTTTGCACTTCAGTTGTTTTTGTGATATTATTGGCCGCTCTGACAATGATGTAACCGCAAGGCTATGATGAAACTGTTCCAAACGAACACTATATGACCTATGATATCATTTATTGTACCAATTTGGCATATTATCTTCCAGTTCCAAGCATTTGAGCATCTACCTATGACATCACAGGTCCACTCTGACATTAAGAGAGAAACGGGGTTTCTTCAGTTCAATTGCGAGAGCTGTACGGAGCTCTTGAGTAACCAATGATGAATTTGTGAAAGCTCTAGAGGCAGTTTGAGACTCGGATTGAAAGAGGTAATGACCATGATGCACCAACCATGTTGGCTGGGGTGAAGCAATGCAGTTATAGTGCCTCTGTGGCACTGGACTTGTTCTTTAATTCCTGTTGAGTAAATATAAAAATGTCTTCTTTTTTTTTCAACATCTCCAGGAGAAAGGGAGAGGTCTATCATCAGCCCATTGACAACAATGAAGGGAATTCCCCAGAATTTGAAAAACTGATACAATCTGAGTCCTCTGATATCCGGGATTCATACTTACCAGTGCCCGAGAGAGAAGAGGAACAAAATCAGTTGAATGACCCCCAGCCCACAAGCACACAGCACCCACCAGCCTAAGTACCATAAATGAATAGTCGTGATGAGATGGCTTTAAGAGTCTGCACAAGCATGTCATTGTAATACAGCAGTTACTGTACTTGTGCAGTAAAAATAAAACATGCTAACTACAAACTTAGTTAATATTTTAACTTTCAAAAATAACTCAACCTGACAAATGAATTGCTATCAAGCCAGTCTGAGAAAAGACAGGGACTGGGTTATAGTACACTCTTGCTCATAAATATGGATTAATCCAATGGTTAAAATCGTACTTTTATGAACTTAGGTGGATTCCTGAGGAGTTATTTTAAGTCCTCACTTGAATAATTAGGCCTACTTAAATCTTCGAAAATTTGGGAGGTTGGAGGAAATTGAAAAAACGATGCCAAAAAGGCCAAAATATGAATTTTATGAAGGGTTAGTAATCCATTGTTGTAAAAATTTTTGATATATGAAAGTAACTGGCATCAAAGGAAAGATTAACCTGGAGGAAATTAAAAAAACGATGCCAAAAAGTCCAAAATATGAATTTTATGTCGGGTTGGTAATCCATCCAAAATTGTTGATATATGAAAGTAACTGGCATCAAAGGAAAGATTAACCTTTAAATGAGTCAATTCAATGGTCATTTGCATGTGGAACCTGAGAGACAAATAGTCACACAACAGACAAAATCGGTCATATTTATGCTTCGTCCAATGGAACAGTTTTTTACATTTTCAAATTCTGAGACTGCATGATAACCAGGAACGTTTACAATTTATTGACATAGAATTTTGCACCCTATGTGTGCTCTACCAAAATGTACTATAATTTCAACCAGAATTTGTTTTGACTGCCAGCAATTGAGAGTTTATCACAATGAACAAGGTTGGTTTATCACCATTGTTCATGAAAACCTCAAAATAGACAAAATCCACTCCAGCCATTCATATCGGGCTAGTTGAGCCTCTTCTCAGCATGTTCAAGTTAATTTTATAAATCGGGACTCACCCAAAACAAGGGTAAAAACAAAACAAGGATTGTGGTAATTTCTGTATATTCCATATTTATGAGCAAGAGTGTATATGTAATACTTGAATGGACCCCGTTTCCACACCATTACGTAATTACAAACTATATTTGAAATATATTTATACCTTTAAAGATAATATGCGAGGTGTGAGAGAAATAAAAATAAATCAGTAATCCTCATTTCTTGGAAATACTGATGTTCTGGAGTCATCTTGATGTTGACATACATGTATGGTGAAAATGCAATCAGACTCTGTTCATCCAATTCAAAAGAATAGTTAAAGCCAACTTAAAAGCCCCATATCTAATAGACTGTCTGTAGATAGATTTAAGACAAATGTAACACATTATAATTGAAAAAATGACTTAATTGCTAGTCTGAGTGCAATATATGAAGTTTATTTCCTTGAAAAATGTCAACAAATAGTATTTCATACTGCGACAAAGCCCTGCTCTGTTTACATTTCAAGCAATGCAGGGCTCTCTGTAAGTTATTTTAAGTTACAAAAATCAATTAAACTTACTTTATTATGGAAACACGCAATTGATTGGAAGTATATATGGATAGCTTTCAGTTAAATTTAGCACATTCCCTTGTTGAAAAATGTTACATTGAATCAGTGGATCTAATAGCGTTAATATCACATGCATACATTTGTTACAAGCAGTTGAAATCAGTTGAAAGGATTAGTTTATTTTCAAGAGGATTTCAGTTTTTTAGTTATAGTTTTTTTTTTACTGAAAATCAAATGATTCAACAACAACAGCTGTTACACATTTTCCTCCCAAAATAAATTTTCTGATTTTTTTTAACAATAAAAGTCACATTCAGTTTTCTTGTCAATTTCTGATTCACCACAGCTCTTCACATAAGGATCACAAGAGCACACCAAGACCATATTGTACAGGGTTGCTAGCTAGTAAGTTGCATTTTATTACATTTACTGTACAATTATTGTCTGAATCAAACAATCCTTTTTTTTTCAGTGCAGGCACTGCTTTTTTCAATTTCAACTTGATCCATCAATCTTGTCAATCTACATTCAACAACATTATTTTGTATTCAAACACTCTGCTAATTATCATATTTTTTAAATTTTTATTTTTCAGATTTTTTATTTTATTATCGCTTATATGCAAAGTAAATAAGTAAATACAGTTTGATACCCGAAGGCATAATTGCCGCTTATGGGGATAAAAAAATAGATATACATAAAGTAATATTATGATAAAAACATAAATTAAATGGTAAGAGAAACTAAATAATAATAAAAATAAAAAATTAAAAGGAAACAGAAAACGAAATACGGAATGTGATCAACTAATGTTTCAGATACAGTCATATGCAGCATTACTCGCAGGCAACTCTATGATATATATTCAAAATTATGATGTGGATAAATTCTTTAAAATTGAAATAAGATGTGATAGATTCGATAACTCACAAAATTCAAGTGAAACAGATTTACTAATTAGCACATAGCAATTTGTAGAAAGATATTCTGAAGTATAAGAATCAATTGTCAATCGTTTGAAATAAAATTTGACACTATTATCATATGAACGCAGCATACACTGCATTCTGAGAAGTTGTTCCCTACTTATCGACCCCCATTTCACCAACCATCCATATCGACTGATAAATCCCAATCCACCCCAACATATAGACTGACATGTCATCAACCAACCCCACATATCTAACCCCATTTCACCAACCCCCATCCCCACATAGTGACTGATACTTCACCAACCACCCCCACAT
Organism: Platynereis dumerilii; assembly: GCA_026936325.1. Taxonomy (NCBI): domain Eukaryota; kingdom Metazoa; phylum Annelida; class Polychaeta; order Phyllodocida; family Nereididae; genus Platynereis; species Platynereis dumerilii. The sequence continues at coordinate 50,722,270 of JAPTHN010000009.1, forward strand.
ATCAATATACATCACCAATCACCCCCACTTATACACTGACATATCTAACACCATTTCACCCACAACCACATAACGACTGATACGTCACCAACTACCCCTACATAGCAACTGATACATCACCAACCACCCCTACATAGCAACTGATACATCACCAACCATCCTTTATATCAACTGATATTATCACAAAACCACCCCACATATCAACTGATATGTCACCAACCACCCCAACAAATCAACTGATATATCACCAACCACCCCACATATCAACTGATATTATCACCAACCACCCCACATATCAACTGATATATCACCAACCACCCCACATATCAACTGATATATCACCAACCACACCACATATCAACTGATATCATCACCAACCACCCCACATATCAACTGATATATCACCAACCACCCCACATATCAACTGATATATCACCAACCACCCCAACAAATCAACTGATACATCACCAACCACCCTGCATATCAACTGATATATCACCAACCACCCCACATATCAACTGATATATCACCAACCACCCCAACAAATCAACTGATACATCACCAACCACCCCAACAAATCAACTGATATCACCAACCACCCCAACAAATCAACTGATACATCACCAGCGATCCCACATATCAACTGATACATCATCAACCACCCCAACAAATCAACTGATACATCACCAACCACCCCACATATCAACTGATACATCACCAACCACCCCAACAAATCAACTGATACATCACCAACCACCCCACATATCAACTGATACATCACCAACCACCCCACATATCAACTGATATATCACCAACCACCCCAACAAATCAACTGATACATCACCAACCACCCCAACAAATCAACTGATACATCACCAACCACCCCAACAAATCAACTGATATCACCAACCACCCCAACAAATCAACTGATATCACCATTCACCCCTACAAATCAACTGATATATCACCAACCATCCCAAATATCAATTGATATATCACCAACCACCCCAAATATCACCTGATATATCACCAACCACCCCAACAAATCAACTGATACATCACCAACCACCCCCAATATCAACTGATATATCACCAACCACCCCAACAAATCAACTGATACATCACCAACCATCCCCAATATCAATTGATATATCACCAACCACCCCAACAAATCAACTAATACATCACCAACCACCCCACAAATCAACTGATACATCACCAACCACCCCAACAAATCAACTGATACATCACCAACCACCCCACATATCAACTGATATATCACCAACCACCCCACATATCAACTGATATATCACCAACCACCCCAACAAATCAACTGATACATCACCAGCCACCCCACATATCAACTGATACATCACCAGCCACCCCACAATCAACTGATTCATCACCAACTGACCCAACAAATCAACTGATACATCACCAACCACCCCACATATCAACTGATATATCACCAACCACCCCAACATATCAACTGATACATCATAGACCACCCCACATATCAACTGATACATCACCAACCACCCCAACAAATCAACTGATACATCACCAACCACCCCACATATCAACTGATATATCACCAACCACCCCACATATCAACTGATATATCACCAACCACCCCAACAAATCAACTGATACATCACCAACCACCCCAACAAATCAACTGATATCACCAACCACCCCAACAAATCAACTGATACATCACCAGCGATCCCACATATCAACTGATACATCATCAACCACCCCAACAAATCAACTGATACATCACCAACCACCCCACATATCAACTGATACATCACCAACCACCCCAACAAATCAACTGATACATCACCAACCACCCCACATATCAACTGATACATCACCAACCGACCCACATATCAACTGATATATCACCAACCACCCCAACATATCAACTGATGCATCATCAACCACCCCAACAAATCAACTGCCCTATCAGCGTGCCTCGGCGGCCCAACATCGGCCCAAAGCCGGTCCGATGCTGCTGACATCGGACCGACGCTGGGCCGACGCTGGACCGCCGAGGCACGCTGACAGGGTGATACATCACCAACCACCCCACATATCAACTGATACATCACCAACCACCCCAACAAATCAACTGATACATCACCAACCACCCCACATATCAACTGATATATCACCAACCACCCCAACAAATCAACTGATATATCACCAACCATCCCCAATATCAATTGATATATCACCAGCCACCCCATATGTCAACTAATATATCACCAACCGCCCCACATATCAACTGATATATCACCAACCACCCCAACAAATCAACTGATGCATTACCAACCGCCCCACACTGTAATATCGGAGGCACTGATTCAGCTCAATTGATTGAGTGAGATGGTTGCACAAGTTGATTGAGCTAACATAGATTAATGTTTTAAGCTGAGATAACTCAAAATACCAAGCTGAGATAGGTCAAAATACTAAGCTATGTTGACTAAGGTATTCAAGCTGAGAAAACTCAAAACAATGAGCTGTGTTGACTTACAGCTCAAAATATTGAGTTTTGTTGACTTATTGATCCAAGCTGACACAACTCAAAAGTTTGAGCTGTGTTGACTTATTTTTAGTTGTTTTTGATTTATATATATGAGTGACCTGTCTTATAAAGTTATTTATGAATATGGGCTGTTATCCCAAAATATTGTTTGATCTCTCAAGTGGATCCACCTGATCCAGTATGCTTCATTTTAGCACACCATGGACAGGCCCAAGATGCATTCAACAAAGACCATTGCATCACAAGGAGATTTAAAACTTAATTTCTTGTGAATAAATCCCAATGGCCTGTGGCTCATCTCAGTTGGTATGCAGTGCTAGAAGCCTATATTTGAACACACTCTGACTTGGAAATGTCGGTTGACATGTGAAAGCATGCATCTAATTACTCCCACTAATTAATTTAAGAGAGATAAAAATAAAAAAGTAACCAGCTAAAGTGGTGTGCTACTCATTTTTCTCTGGGATAGTGTAATATAAATGTTATTTTTTCTTGTAAGTAAATAATTATTTAAAACTAAATGCAGTCTTATGAGAAGTGCTTGTTATAGATGGCGCTATATGTGGCATGACTGAGATGTCAAGCTATCTGCAACAACTGAAGCTTTCATGTTTTCACAGCTTAATGTTATGATTCATTTGGACAACTTGCAGCATTGAGCTATCATACCTTGACAACTTATAGGATTGAGCTATCATAGCTTGAAAATTATTAACATTCTCAGTCAGCTCAAATTATTGCTTCAACACAGTTTTCAAATTTTACAGTGCAGTAGCATCAGACCAGCTTCGGGCCGACGTTGGACCGCCGAAGCACGCTGATAGGGTAGTGAGGTTAATGAACTTTTGGGACCCAGTATAAATATCAGTGTATTTCGAGCATAGCATCATAAGATACTCGTCTACAAAATGATTGAAAGCCGCTTTACATATCTATGATTTCTCACTCATTGACTTTCCAGGCCCAATATTGACTATGAAGTTAGCCATAGGACTCGTGGTATTCCTCGGTATTGGAACAGGATGTCTGCCTTCAGGGAGTCTCCACTGTGAAAATATTATAATATCACCTTCCTAAAGAAATTATCTCTGATTTTGTATGTACACCATTGTCTCAAGAATGAATAATATTTGTCTGTCTGTTTGTCTTTCACAAGCAGCTGCTTATTCATCACAGAGTTCATTTTCATAGCAGAGTAGGTCAGTAAGAGGAGGGCTTAACTAAATCTGGTCAAAGCTGCTTTTGCTAATTCTCAAAATTGAATTTTAGGGTCAGTCTTTGCCTTTCAAAGATACAGGCACTCAAATTACCCCAGACACCCCAGACACTCCAAGCACCCCAGACACTCCTGGTACCTCAGACATTCCAGGCACTCCAGACTCTCTGGGCATCCCTCAGCATCTGAGTAAGTCTTCCATATTTCCAACTAAGTCTGCAGGTAGCACGGGCTCATTGTTAATAAAGGAAAATGTACTATTGTTTACAGAGTCGTGGAGTTCTTGGGAACATTGGAGTACATGTAATGCTGCCAACGGATACGAAACACGGCAAAGATATTGCATCTACCGCTCGATACAGCAGCCGCTCACGCCGATATGTGATGAAATTGACTATGACTTCAGACCTTGTCAAGAGGGTAAGATTATGTTAGTTTAATGGCGCTAGTAATCAAATCATATGAGAGCTTATCAGAGGAATCAAGATACAGGGTGGTCACAAAAAAACTTTACAGTTGATATGTCATTCTACAGGCTGCCATAATTGAGCCAGAGCCTTGGTATACTTGTTGTGTATACAAGCCTAGTATGTCAGATCTTTGGAAAATTGGTTAATGATTAAAACAGGTCATTACTTTTTTGATAGCAGACAAAATGGAAGCCAGGAACGCTCCTGCATTTTTACTACTCTGGGTTGATCATGGCCCATCAGCAATTTTGAAGCAACTGATCTTCACAAGACAAATTAAATACAACATAAAATGAAAATGAGAAGATAGAGGCACAATTCAGTGCAAGCCAGAAGGTGCTAGACCAAATTTAGCCTACACTACTGCCATTATATAATTTAAAAACAAAGCCGTCGGAAGGTTCGCTCTGTCAAGTTTCTCGGCAGGACAATATGGCCCCTATTATCACAAGATCTCAATCAATGTGATTATTTTGATTAATTTAGAAGCAGATCCCTGCAAGACACCGCAGACCTTAGTTGCCAATGAAGGCTTCCATTAAATTTGTATGGGAAAAACGGACACAAAGTTAAATTTGTGAAACCTCTGCATCATTTAGGCCCACAGTTGAAAATTCAGCAGTCAAAAAGGACCTCAGAATGAACAAATTATATCTAGAAGGGTTGTTCTTAGCTATACTAGTTGTTTTTGTATTGAAAAATAAGTAATAGTTACAATGAGCGTTATCCAAAAAATTATTTATGAGTGTAAAGTTGTTTTTTTTTACCACCCTGTAGAAATTAATAACCTGTCCCGGGTGCCCCGCCCCCCTAAAGTGATAACACAATTTCAGCAGCCTTCATATTGGTCAAGCAGCCAAACTTGATCTTTGGCCCTAACCCTGCAACATCTGATAAATATTTTTCTCAGTGGATTTTGGGTCCTTAGACCCTCCATAAAACATACTTGTCAGGTAACAAATGCGTATTCTTGAGGATTTTAATAAAATGGCCTGACTCAATATGGCTACCGAAACGTGCTTCAGCCTAACATTCTTAATTTAGGGTCTATGTAGAAAGGTGTGCAAAACCTCTATTTCCAGCAAAATTGGCACAGAATTATGTACCGGGTGTCTGAATGGTCTCTGGGTTTTCAAACCATGACCTGTTTATTGAAATTTAAAAAAATTTAATCTTGAAATTTACCGTATATACTCTCATATAAGACGCACTTTTGATACCCAGAATTTGGACCTCTAAAAGGGGTCCCTCTTATACGTGGAATATACTAAATTATCAAAGTTTTTCAAATTCTGGATTTTCATCGCTGTCCTCCACCATTTTGAAACACGCACCGTCAAGTTCTCGTCTTGCGAGATCTCCGGCGAGAGAAGACATGAACAAGAAGGCCATCTCGTAGATGTAAACAATGTGGATTTGATTCAGGCATTTTCGGCTAATATATACACTGTAAAATTTGAAATTTTGAGTTAGCTCAAATTATTGAGTGAGATGGTTGCACAATTTGTTTGAGCCATGATAGGTTGTTGAATTCTTTGTCTCGGCACATGACTCAACCAATAGTCATTAGACAAGGTCTTTGGATGACAGATAGTGAGTCTCGATAACTTATCTAGCAAATGATGGAGACATGAGTCTCCCCCTCCTTTCCTTTCGGTGGGCCTTTGCGCTGTACAAAGTGCTAACATCTTGTTATCAATCTTGCGCTATTAGAGATGAAATTGCTACAATCGCAATTTACTTAGCATTATCAATAGACTTTTAAAACTCTATAATTGAAACTAATTATCCATGCACTATATAATCGTTTTCCATTCCAGGTTGCATTAAAGATGCGGACATTGTCTTCTCCTTTGACAGATCAAAGCACATATCACCCTCAACACTGTCTTCTATGTTCAATGCCATTGTGAATGTAATTAAAGACCTGGATAAAGATGATGGTAGTGGGGGTCAGCAAGGAAAGGTCCGGGTGGGAGTGCAGTCAATGGACCGGAGGATCCTCAAACACCTGAATGAATTTAATAAAACTCTTGGACCAACACAATCACCTGGTGGGAAAACAGACCTGCTTCTTTCACTTGAGTAAGTCCCACCTCACCAGTACTGCCCTCAGGTGGAGAAGTGGCATAACTGATATAGTCCATACTCTTTGATTAATTCGAGCCTCACCTCTAATGCCCTCTAGTGGTGCGTTCTGCTACTGACATTGTCCACACTCTGGAGTAAGTCCAATCTCACAACAAATGTCCCGTAGTAATGCAACTGACAATGTCAATACTCTGGAGTAAGTCCAATCTCACCAATATTGCCCTCTAGTGGTGCAACTGAAATAGTCCATACTCCGGAGTTTGTTCAACCTCACCAATACTGCCCTCTAGTGGTGCAACTGACATAGTCCATTCTCTTGAGTAAGTCCCACCTCATCTCTACTGCCCCCCTAGTGGTGGAACTGATTATATTCGGATCCTCAGGATGCAAAGTGAACCAACCCTTAATTTTTTTCATTTCCATGTTTCTATTGTTTTGGACATAAAACTGTGTCCTATATCTGATTGTTAGGTTATGCATTTTTAGAAATGGTTAATTTCAAAAGCCCCAGTCAGTTTGTTTTGATTGTAAAATATTTAACTTAGATAGCTTAAGAACCATGAGCATCACAAATCAGGTTAAAACCGTTTTTGAATTTCAGTGTTGGTTCACTTTGCCTCCCGGAGATCCAATTTATTTTATACTTTGAGAAAGTTCCATCTTTTCCTGTCCGATTCCTTGCAGATTTTTACTTTTACCAGTAGATACTTCTATATCCTATAAAGTCCATGTACTTGTACAATGTTTGTTATCTACTTTTGTTTCAGAAATGTCTATAATGTCTGTCCACACATTTATACTCTATTTCAGAGATATTGAAACTGTAATGTTTAATGCTTCTAATGGAGACAGACCAGAAGACCCTGACTACCCCAACATCCTTATTTTTCTGACCGATGGATTAAGCATCAGTCCAGAAACTAGCCCAAGTGATGTTCCTCCGAACGTAGACCGAGTCATTGTTGTTGGTGTTGGATCTTCGATTGCAAGTGACCTCAAGGACTATGCGTCTTCTCCCGACGACTTCTTCCAGGCGACTCTCACCTGTCAGATTGAGGAATTCCTGCGGCAAAAGCTTCTCTGTGAAAGTAAAAAGCTTACAGTCACTCCATCAAGCTCCTGCCCTAAGATTGTCTAAACTCCACCCCATATTAGTAAAATATACTCAAATTGATGTTGTCTCAGAAATGTAACAAGACCATAGTGAAGAAGAAGGTCTTGAGGTTATTCGGACAATAAATCAGTGATAACTATATGTTTTTTTTGTGTTATTCCGAGAGCAGACACTAACAGGAATAATTGGGGAGAATGGGAGTCTAAAAGCCTGTTCTGACAGTTTACACTGTTGGGTAGTGAATTTCCCCGGCAAATATTCACTCTGCTATGATTATATCATAATTTTCAAGAGGTAAAAATATTAATAAAAAGAAATCAAACAGCTGAAGCACCGATCTGTAATCCAAGTGGGTCACCAAAGTTGGCAAAAAGTGTAGTTATATGAGCGCAGCTCATGGCTGCCTTCGGCAGCCATGAGCGAAGCTCACTTAGCACAAGGACAGCTCATTCTGTGTGGTGCTCCTGTCTACAGTGACTGCCTGGACAGGAAGTGCCTGTAGTTGCCATAAAACTGGAGCTAGTAGTTTAGTCACAGTTTAGTTTGGTAAATAATTAAAATGCCTTAATATCTTGAAAAATAGCTTTAAAATTTCAGTCTTGTCCTATAAATCCTCCAATTACATATTTCATGGATTTAAATCAACAATCAACATGTGTATCAACATTGGAAATAATTATTTCCATACCCCCTGATTAGGGTGTGGCTGTTGCCCATCAAATCGGAAAATTTTGGAGGAGCCCCCTGTACCTTTTTTTGGTATTGTGGTTTGATCTGAGAGACATTTCTGTGAAGTTTCAAGAAAATTGAGAAACGTTTAACTTGAGCACAATGCAGTTGAAGTTTTGTCTCATTTTATTAAAACCCAAAGTCGCGGTATCCCGTAACTTCGTCAATATTCATTAAACAACAATATAATATGTGCAGTTTGACAGGGCTCAAGAATACCTTCATTTTGAATACCAACTTCAATGGTATCGGATGATTTCAAGCAGTGTATCAATTCATAATCTGACTGCAGTTTCGTAATTTTTGTGATTAGTACTGATTACCTTCATATTAAATGTCAACATGCCTTTATCACCCAAAATTATCATATTTAATGAAGCAATGAAAATGTCTTGATAGACCTCAATTTTTTTTAAAAGTTATAGCCGTCTAATATTGACAATGCCATACACTTATACATAGACACGGTGTATGCTGCAAATGAGTTTACATTGACACCAGCTAACTGTTTTGTCTTTTTTCAAAAGTGAGTTGAGATGCGAAATCAGTACTAACTGAGGTAAGCTAGGTAAAATTGATAAACAAGGATGATTAAGCAATACTTTTGCTAATACAATTGAGAATTCAGTTATTTGGTCACATCTGAGTAAGACACAAATGTATGCGGTGTGTTAATCATCTCTTTAAATACCATAATATTGTCACTTGTTGCCATTTATCACAGTTCCTTCAAACGTAGCATCAGACTTCAAAGACCTGATTTATGAAGTTTAGAATGCTTTGTGGAGGATAAACATGTTGAGATGTCACACATTGTCATGATCATTGCGTCCTAAAAATGTGACAAGAGAGAAAATCAGAAACCTTTGTTATTTATAAGCATCACATTCAGCATGTGTCATTTAATGCATTATATTCAACTCAAATTTTAAAAATGTGGGTGGCTATATAGGCCACTTTTCATGCCCATATAGTCAAAAATTGCTATTTTTTTAGACATTGTGTGCTTGAAAATGTGCTCATTACGAGTTGATTGAGAAAGGATTTTCCCTGACATTATGATAATAATTATACAACATTCTTGTGAATTGCTAAGACGCATTACGTATGGACTACTAAGGTCTCACCCACCTGGTGCCAACTTAATGATTTTTTTTTCAGCTTTAATTGGTTTTATCTGTTGTTTTATGTTCACATAGGGCATAGGCCCTAATGCCACTGTGTATGAATAAAGATATTGGGTTTGATAGGCATAGGCCGATTTTAGCCACTCTCAATTTGCTTGCCTTATAGTTTGAGACTTTACAAATAACAGTAAAACTCTTACAACAGTGCACCAAAATATCCAAATATAATCAAATTTCTTCAAAATGTCAAAATAGTGCCTTTGGCACTTTCTGCCATGCAATATTAACTGGATTAACATCAAATATTTGTCTTTATATAATTTGCAAATTATTTCTCAAACAAACCTTGAATTATAGATTTGTTTCACCGCGTAAAATTTTCCGAGACCATTGAAGTTGGTATTCAAAATGAAGCTCTAATTAAGGGCTGTTCAACCATACAGGTTATTTTAATGTATGACTCATATTGACAAAGTTATACAATACCGCGGTTTGAGCTTTTAAAGATTAATTAAGAATTTTCAACTGGATTGTGCTCAAGTTAAGCATTTTCTGATTTCCATGAAACTTTCCAGAAATGTTTTCTGGACCAAGACACAGTACCAAAAAAAGGTACAGTGGGATCTGACAACTTTGGGGCACCAGCCACACCCTACCCCTGATTGTAAGAAGTGACTGAAAATTAAAAGTCATCACAAAAGTTAATGACTTAAATGGCTCACCAAGTAAGAAATCATAACAACACTTAAGGTTACATAATCTTCATTAACTATCAACAAATTATGTAACAGTCTAATAGTAAACAGTCATCTCTGAATAGCTATGGCTTTATTGATCTCGGTTATGTAACATCAACAATTTAACATAATAGATCCAAATTTATAGATCCAATTTAACACAGATTTGCATTACACAGCTGTCAGTGTAATCTGTCCATCCATCTATCTATCTATCTATCATTCTCCATCTATCTATCTATCTATCTATCTATCTATCTATCTATCTATCTATCTATCTCCATCTATCTATCTCCATCTATCTAATCTTATCTATAGATCTGATCTTAACTATCTGGCCATTTGATTTGTCCAGTCCTTTAAAAAGATAAATTGGCCTTCTTCATGGAAAGTTGGAAGATTATGCAGTAGTTCTATGACAATGCTGCGCGAATTTCATGGCTGTGCCATTTACTTATTATGATGTCTGTCCAGATATATATGGTTTAAGTTCATCAATTAAAATACTATGTGTAAGAACTGCCAGAAATAATAAATACTAATAATAAACTTATTTTGTATAAAAATCCACATTGCTCTTAAACCCTGACAATACAATAAAATATGAGATAAAGATAAAAACAGTATATATGTGAACAAAAAGAGTAATAGTACTGTTGATTAAAATATTCTTTGAAGAGGTTAATTGGTATTGAGCTTTGCCTTGAAAATATCAACACTCTGGGCTTCTCTCATAACAACCGGTTAGAAAAGGTCAACTATCTCATCATAATAATAGCCATAGCAGGAATCTCATCTCACTCATAAGGCTTTTTTCTCTCAACCCACAACACCTTTAAAAATTAAACTCCCAAGCCTATCATTCATCTTAGGTTCCAGATAGGGTAACTTTTACTATCAACTTTCATTATTTACATTGTTACACAAATTTATGTTGGGAATTTGGCAAAAAAGCATGTTCATTCACATAAATATATCCCGCCTGTATATTTTTAAGCCTAAAATCTGCTCAGGACTAAAATTCTTGTTATATTTTGGAATATCTATTTCTTATATGAGATAGAGATCAGCTCAAGACTAAATTTCTTTGTTATTTTCTTTTATTTAAAAGATAAACTCACGACTAGAATTCACTGATTGTTGACAATTTAACTCAACTTTTCAAGAAAGTCTGCCTGCCATGCAAGGCCAGTTATTTGCAGAATTAGATCACATAAAAGAAATGTTGGCCTGTCAGAAGTTATTCTTCATAATTGTCTTTGACAAGAATATGACCATGGAGAAGCAGATCAACATAATGTGTTGTAACCTGTATATCAATTTGAGAAACTTGTTGAAAATCCGAAAAATCCTCGACAAGGAAACCGTTAAACATGCTGTCAATGCACTTGTCACCCCTCATTTGGACTACGGAAAAGGGCTATTGCATGGCACTGGTACCCGATTGTTAAATAAACTTCAGGTTGCTCAAAACTCCGCAGTTCGATTAATTGAGAGGTTGAAAAAACATGACAGTGTCAGTCATAGTAGGAAACAACTGCACTGGTTACCAATTACAGCAAGAATTCAGTTCAAATTGATGACAACTACATGGATAGCAAAGAACAGTCAGGCACCACAATACATCCAAGAACTTGTTCAAGTCAAATCTCCACAGGAACATTACCTGAGAAGCAAACACAAGCTGCTGTTAGCAGAACCTGCTCCATGCAAATGTAAATTTCCGAGTGTGACTGTAAGGAAGGTCCATTGTAACAGTCAAGACATCTTCCCTAATCACTCTATATTCAAAGCCTTAACTAAATTTTTTGCAATAATTTTTGGTTTTATGCACCGCATCCTAAAAATCCCCTGAATTTTCATATTTCGCGCTGCTGTAACTTTTCCAGCATTCGTTTTAAACTACAGCATGTTCTTTCCTTTAGCGGTCATTAGAAGTGTATAGTTATGATTGAATCAGACCATCATGTCATTCATGTGCTCCAGCAGAAGTTGCTAAAGTTGTCAATTTCAATGGAGAATGTTGGAAGTATTCCGTATTTCTGAGCAACGGTGTATGTTAGGGACCGTTCAGAATTTATGACTGGTGGGGCTGGGAGTTTTGCTGGAACTTCCAGTCAAAAATTGAGTTTCATGCGGATTTTTAGTACCCCACCCTTAGGTTTCACGCGTATTTTTAGTACCCCCCCTCGACATACAAAGCAATACACACATATATATACTGTTATACATGGCCAAGCGTACAGATTCGCGTCATTTCGCGGACTTTTGCGCATGAAAAAGTCCAAATAAAATTCGTTTATGCGCGTTTTTAAACATTTTTTCTTTGTTAAAATTTCTTACCCCCCCTTGGAAGTGTAGTCAAAAATTAATACCCCCCCTTGAAACACGTATGAAAAGTTAGTACCCCCTCGGCCAAAACTCCCACCCCCCCAGTCATAAATTCTGAACGGTCCCTTATCTGTATAATTATTTTCAGATTGGAGGTACATGGACGTGAACGAAAGGCTTAAGATAGCAGATGTCGCCGTCTACGGGGAAGTCGGCAAAACTACAAGAATAGGACAAGCCGAAGATAGCTTCTCATTGCCTGCTTTGTCAATTTACCACATCAATGTCCTATGTGTCTTTAAAAAGGCCAATAAAAGCATTACTGACAGCCTGCCGATCCATAGACCATATACACAATCTGATTGCCTTTCGAACACAGGTTGGATGTGGGAGGGCGATAAGATTATCGTTACATTGAAGGAGATAAATAACACGTTCCGTTTTGACAACATCAATCTGCAAAGTGCCGTGTTTCCCGATGATGTTCTCCAAGATATCTCAAGTTGCTCCGGGGTTACCAATCCAACGGGATCACAGTGCCCCAGTATTCAAACGGTCGCAACCGAAGTCTGCAGCTCTGCTTCTACGCCATCGCCTCATTTCCTAACACTTCTTGCTTAAGCCGTAGTCATAGCCAAGTGTTTAGTGTACTAAGAAAGTAGGCCTAATCCTACATGTGATAATAGATCAGTGACGCGTCATTTTTTCGATTTATACCAGAATTTGTTGTACAATTCATATTCATACGTACATTATACACTCTAAAATTTTCAGACAAAAAAGTTGTTTGTGGGTTGGGCCTATTACATGGCTTGGGGACCCTGGCCAACAATACTACTTGTAGAATAGAATAGAATATACTTTTATTCGTCTATTCATAGCAATACAAACAGCAACTTACAGTGGATTTGAGCACATCCACGAACACATTCATAGTATCACAGTAGGTAATTTATAAGTTAATACATGCAAGAGATAATAAATAGTAATATAATTTTGACTTAGATGACACAATAACTGTCATGATTACACAGTTTGATACTTCTAGGTACAAATTGATGTGTTCTTAAATCGAGACGTACGGATCATTGGCAAAGCTAACCTTCTACTAGATGGTTGGAATTTATATTCTCGCATTTGGAGATATTTTGTCTCTGGTTATGGATTTTATCTGATTGTTGAACTAACCTGAAATACGGACTGGAATTTTATATTCCTAAGCCTGTGATTCTCATCTAATTTTATTTTGAAGAGTTTTTGGTTTGTGAGTTTTTGACTATCGTTTTGAAATTTATATTGTTGAACATAAAAATTATTTGTATTTCGAAAAAATAGAGACCAAGTCATTCAAAAAAAAAAAAAAAAAAAAAGATTTACAATATTCTTGTCAGGGGGATGGGGGGGATGAATCCCCCCTAGGATAAGCATCATGTGATTATCCCCCCCCCCTGGAATTTCATATTATTAATACTTGGTGTTGATAATTATCTGTCATATTTAGCAATTTTCCAAGATGCCAGTTGCATGTTGTGTGGAAAAAAAAAAGTCTCAAAACTAGCCTTCAATAATCTGTAATATATTGCCTTTTGGGCCCTATAGTCAGTAAAAGTAAATAATTTCGCTACACCGTTTTTTGTTATAACTGCCAAGAAAAGTGGTAAAACGCAAATCAATTGCCAGGGATTCAAACCTTGATTATTTGTCTTAGTTTACAGAGATGATGAACCCCCATAAAAGAGGCATCCAGCCAGCAGGATTCAAAAATTTTATAAAGAGAGCTGCGTGGGGCACAGTGAGACAGTTGGAGGCGGGGCACAGTGAAACATTATAAAATACACCCAAAACACCTGAATGTAAGGCATAGCTGACAATTCATTATTAAAAACAAAATGCCTGCTAAAAAGTACTGATTTTAGTGAGTCATATCCGACGAGAAGCATCGGAAAGAATTTTGATTAGCATGCAACAGGTGCGGCGGGTTAAATAAGTCGTGCATGTGGCCTGTGCGATGAAGTTTCCAAACATGCTCAAAACAGTGCCTAAAAAAATCACCTAACCAGCTGCTTTATAAGAGTACAGTAGTTTCTGTAGCAATAATTGATGGAACAATTCAGCAGGTCCAGAGAATCTGCAGTTATGGCAGCAGATTCCCTGTCTCACTGTGCCCTGCCTGCTGTCTTGCTGTGCCCCGCCCACGGGGCATAGCGAGTGAATTAACGAGCATGGACGTAACTCAAAATTTCTCCAAACTTGTAAAAGGTAGGAACCTGAAACTACTGGACAATATACCCAATGTCATTATCTATAATGTGGACCTTATCTCATTTAACTCGTTACTGCCAACATTTTGGAACACTTGAAAATAAAAAAAAGGTGTCTAACTGTGCCCTGCTCTCCCCTATGTATATTAGTTGGTTGACAGTGCTATCCTTTGGGATAAATCCTGACTGGCAAGCATTTAACTAGTTATTATGGTTTAGGAAGGTAAATATGTGATTGAAAACCAGACATTCAAATACTTTGGCAATACAAGGAAGTAACGAAATGGGCCTGTAATCAGTGCATAGCATAGGGTCACCCAGGGCCGGATCCAGGGTCTGGGAGGGCCTGGGCACAATCAGGCACTGAGGCCCCCATCTTGCCATCCTTTTATGATGTAAAGTTATAATATGTACACATACTTGTGTTGTGTACAAGAATTTGGGAATATATCATTTTCTTGAGATTGCCAACATTGACACATTTTCTTGGTCATGAAAATATTCCACCGAGTAGGCTACCCATTATCCTAAAACAATTACTGCCGATTAGACAAAAACCAAAATGTAACACTCATCAGGCCTATTTTCAGTGACTGTATTGCAAATCCATTTTCGATAAATGGTTACACTTGTACGCTGGTTTCAAAAATGAAGTTGAAATCTTTTTGTTTGACGATTGCGCCAGGAAAATCAAATGTGAAATCTAAACAGGCCTTTTAAAGAAATGGTTGACAATCGGAGAAACATTTGCTTTTTTTTCAAAAATTTAAGTCTGAACATACTTCGCAAATGTATTTTAACAACTAAATTGAAGTTTTTTGATAGCCTCTGTCTGTTTTTATCTTCTTGGATGACTACTGAATTTAACATAATCCATAAGGCCCATTGAATACGATATGATTTTCCTGTAAAAATGGTTGCAGTCCAAAAACATGAAAGAAGAACATTCTTAAAAACTGAAAATATGAGTTTTTGCTGGCTCAAACTTTCTGCAAAAGAAACACTAAGAACCTCCACAAGAATACAATATGAATACAATATTCATGCTGGCTTCCAGGAGGGCCACAATTTGAGGTGGGTCTGTAGTGTAGTTGAGGCGGACCTCGATTTATTCAGGATATAAAAAAATTAAACAATCTTGACATTAGATTGGCAATACTGCACTGAGGTCAAATTTCCTTGATGGTGGACTCAAAGGGGCCTCCATTTTGAAGGAGGCCCTTATTTATTAGGAAAAAGTGCCTAACCAGGGCCTCTGTCTGAGTTGGGCCTCTATCACACATTAAGAATAGTATAACGAATGTGGTCTACATTCATAATCATCAAGGCTTTGTGGTGTGATGCTGTATGTCATTGGAAAAGTGTATGCGTTTTTTGTTCTTGATTTTCAAGCTCTTTACCTTTTTTTGTGAGGCCCCCCTTGCCATGTGAGGCCCTGGGCCCAGTGCCCGCTGTGCCCTATGGGAGTATGGGTTATCCGACCCTGGGGTCACCCTCTTTTGAATAGTTTGCATAGAGGTTCAGATAGTGGTTAAGCAGCTTCTCTCAGTATGAAATTCCCAATTCCATCAGACAGAATCATCAAGCGTAGCTTGTTGGACAAAATGTTTGTTAAACAGTTCTGTCTTTTTGACATTGGATGTGATAATATTGTCATCATCTTTCAAAGGAGAAACATAATTGAGCTACCGCCAGTGCAATTTTCTTTTGCATGGCGCCACCGGAGTTTGGCATTGTTATTGTTATTGTTGGTTTCTAAGAATTCATGCTCAATTTGCCTTTTGGATTTGCGAATTTAAAAGACCACCTCCCCATGAACTGCCTGAAAGTTGGCATATACATAGCCAGTATCCTGACTACTACGTCTGAATATATTTTGTAAGCGTTCGTTTTTACGCAAAAGTCAGTTTCTTTGTAGACTCTGTCTCAGAAATTATTTATTTCCCCACAATTGAGGATGTATATAGACATCAATATACCAAAATTATATAGATATGGGCCTACATACTAATATTTAATTAATTTGGTCTAATAAAATAATTCTGTCTGTCCAGGAAACCTCTCAAGGATTGAAATCGCTGCAGAGAGGCCACCAAAAGACATACATGTACAATGTATAATACAGCCTTAAAATTTAAACATCAAAAATCAACCAATCTTGCATAGAAAGGAGGGGGGAGGGGGTGGAAAACAAAACAGAAACCTAGACAGTTTTCACTTAGTACAGACCTAATGAGAATCAACAGCATATTTAAAAAATTTAAAAATTGATATTTTATTATAACTAAAGATACTAATGCACGGGAGTTGAGCCATAAGACAAAAATGTCATTGTGTCAGACCTTATGAAATTGCCGTTCCATTTCAACTTTGGCAGCAGCACCAATATTTTCTGAGCTTGGTCTAAAAACATTTTTTTCTTAAAAGAACTATTTTTTTGGATTGATAGAGAAGTCGGTCTTAAAAAGATTCATGAGGTAAAAATAATGTAAGTGGGATCATCTTCGACTATATTGTGCCAGAATGATCATAAATGCCCATTTTCTGATGAATTTCAAAGCAAATGATTGATTGCAACCTAATTTTCATTGTACATGCAAGACATCTTAACCATGTGACATATTTTGAATATAAAATATCAACTCTAATTGTAGTTTGCATGCTTTAATAATTTTGCTGCACAAGTGCTGCAATATTACAATGACATGCTTGTGCTACAGACTCTTGAAGCCATTTCATCGCGATGATTCGTCTACCAGTGGTCAGCTGGTTGATCTTGTTCCTCGATGTCGGGACCTGTTTCGTCCAGTCCCTCCTCTTCACTTTCTTCTTCTTCTTTCTCGGTCTCGTAACCTGAGGAGTCTGAAGAGTCTAATCCCCTGGAAATATGAGAAGAGCAGGACATTAATGGAAAATATCATACAGTAATTACAGTATATCAAATATTAAACAGTGTATGTATTGGAAGCTGTAGTCCTGGCGCCACTCATCAGTGCTTTCCATAACAAAATATACCTCAATTTAGAGGAGGTAGAATCGCGACCATTTTCCAAATAAAGCACAAAATTATGGCATACATTTCGCTAATTTGAATAATATTATGGGCTTATGGCTTGCAATGTACAATTCTTCATATTTTAGTATTTTCATTTTGAAGAAAGAAACCTCTAACTGGGGCCAGGAACTTGTCATTATATCACTCGTACATTCAAATAAAATAAGAAAATTCTTAAATTATTACGTGCAGTGAGGTGAAATTTTAGGTTAGGAATATTTTTGCTGATTTTTTATGACAAAATCATACTGCACGGCAGTCACCCCCCTTTATAAAGAATTAATTGATTACTCACATTTTATTCGTCTGTTGCATCGCAACTATCGTATTCCCTCCCTCAACGTCTGTGTGATGTTGTTCCTGCCTCTCGGTACAGAGTACCTTTATGATCCTGGTACATAAGTCCGATTTCCTGTTGAAATTATTGTCATAATATTATTTATATATCACATTATAAACAGTGTTGTGGAAGCAATAGTAGGTCCTTTTTTGTGCTGTAATGTGGGCTTTTTTAATTGAAGGGAAGGCTCTTAATCTCTTGTATCTTTGATGCCATATTTTTACAACACAGCTGTCCGACTCAAAGATACCCTATGTTATTTTTCATATCTGAAATTTCAGTACTAATTTAGTTCTAGAGTTGTGAAAATATTCACTTTTCTGTTAGATTTAGCAAAAACCATTGATTTGAGGTCCTGGTCGACTGTCGATAACCCATAGTCCAAGTAAGATATCACTTGGTCCTAATCTTGCAAAAAACATTGCTGATATCGATAAAAATGCTACTGACTACATCAAAAAGTCCAATTTACACTCAATTCAGTGACACTTATGAATCTGAAGTTGCCAAAATTATTACAATGTTACAGCGAAACACTTTGATACAGAATTGAAGTGGACTGTGGCACTGTGAAAATGGCACTTCGTGTGTCATCATGCTGATGATTTGTCATGATCATACCCAATACTTTCAATGTTAATTTGATTTAAAGAGACTTATCCCACTTGTTGGTGACAGCCAAACGAAAGGATTATGCATCTGATTTTCACTCTAAAATCCGTTATGAGAAGTCAAATGGCTTTCTCTTGATCATGACTAATCAAACAGCCTCTATGTTTCCCATGTTGAAAGTAGAGAAGATGACACTTCATCGGCTATCATGAGTCACAAAGTGCCATTTTCACAGTGCCACAGTCCACTTTATTCTATATCAAAGTGTGTTGCTGTAAAAGAATCAAGTCCAGTGTGGGTTAACATTACTACTGCAAGTTTAAAACATAATGTCAAAATTGCATCTCCAATACTGACACACCTGACTAATCTGTCTTTGAATCAAGGATCTTTCCCCGATGGTTTGAGAGTTGCAAGAGCTGCTCTAATATTTGAATTAGGCAATCCTCATTTATTTAGTAATTGCAGACCGGTTTCAGAACTGCCTGTAATTTCCAAAATATTTGAAAGAGTTATTCATGCTAGACTTATAAATTTTTTCGACAAAAACGATGTGTTCTATGAACATCAATTTGAGTTTAGAAAAAAGTACAATACTAATCTAGCACTTCTTTCTCTGGTTGATAAAATAAGCTGTTCTTTTAGCAATAATGGTTACATAATAGGTCTTTTCTTTATTTTAAAAAAGTGTTTGATGCATTCAATCATGACATTTTTATGGAAAAATTATGTAAATATGGATTGAGAGGAGTCACCCTTAACTTGATAAATTTAAAGATTACTTATCGAACATAGTCCAATTTGTCAATTACAATAATATTTCGTCAGGCAAACAAACTATTAAGTGTGGTGTGCCCAAGGGGCCAGGGGTCCATTTAGGGACCCCTGTTATTTTTGTTGTATATTACCGAATATACAGAACAGTCTGCACAGCATTATCTTTGCAGATGATGCCAATTTCTTTGTATCAGGTAGGGACACTCAGGTACTTATTGAAAAAATGAATACAGAATTAGTTGAAATTGCAAAGATGGCTACGTGGTTAGGAATTGTCTTTAAACATAGAAAAGACTAAATTCATGATTTTTTCACCAAGGAGGGGAAATCTAACTGTAACAGATGGGGTAACAATAAATGGAATGAAGTTCAAACAAATATCTGAAATATCTTTGATCATTGATTAAAGTCCAGAAAAAGGCCGTCAGAATAATATCTTCAGTACCAATTAAAACATACAAAGCCACTGTTCATACAGAATAACACCGTAGATGTAAATAAATTGTATCAATAATAACAATATACTACCTATTACCTAATTTCTGTAAAAATTTGTTTATAAGTAACAATGATGTGCATGACTACAATACTAGACAGAGAAGTCTGCATTGTACTTCATGTTCCTGAACATTACTAGTTCAATTATCTTCAAGAACAATTCGATTCTCAGGTGTGTCAGTTTGGAACTCTCTATGCAATGTGGCATGCATACCAATATTGTCAATGGACTGTAAATCGATTAAATCGATTGTTTCTTAATTTTCCTCAATTTACGTGTTGCTTTTTTTTATTATTTTTTCTTTTTGTTGAAATGATGTCATAGTTTATCAAATTATTTACATTTTTTTCTTGTATTGAATATTCTACTTGTCTATTGACAATTATATTAGGCCTATAATATCATTAAACAATATTGGTCATGGACTGATTCATGGTAAATACACCGATATAGTTTCTACCAACCATTTTATTTGCTATTTTTTGTTTTATATGTTAATGTCTGCTTTCTGCTGTAATAATGGTCCAATAAATGAATAATATACACTTATTTTGCAAATCTCTGTAAATATTCTTGATGACATTTTGCAAGATTATAACTGCAAACTCTTTATGTCACCATCGTGTACATTAGACCGAAATAATACATCATGAACATTCTCAAAAATGGACAATTCTATTAGCTTGCAAAAGAATACGATTATTAAGGGATATTATTATACATAAATGCTGAAAATTAGTATAGGTTATTCACCTAGGGATAGGCAATATGTGATTTATCCAGCGAGGGCGTTAGCCCGAGCTGTGATAAACACATATTGCCGATCCCGCGGTGAATAACCGGCTTATACCATAAGACAAAACTGAAACTTGTCATTTGTTGCTGTGTTTTTTTCACAGCTTCACTTATTGTTCTCCCATGGGAGGATAACTGGACAACAAGGAATATGGGTTTTATTGCAGTGAAATACTGGCTCATGTTGGCTGACAGAGGTGTCGAACGGTATAAATGAATATACTATATGAATACTCTTTGATGCTTTGTCTCTAAAGTGGTTACAGGCCTATTATTTTTAGTTCACTATGATTATTGACAGATATTATGATATCAATGTTGAAAATGAATGTATGCACTGTATTATTATTTATTATTCCTAGTTGTTTTGTCTGGAAAATTGTTTTTCATACATATTTATATTTTTAATAACTAGGTATAAATTTTTATATACTATTCATTAGGTGTAACATGATTGATCAGTGGAAGTAAACAGTGGAAGTAAACGGTGGCTAGAACCTGAAGTAATATAACATACATGTCCAATTTTATGAAAGTTATCATTTTTATTGTAGATATACTTATAAAATTTTTATACTATTAAATATTATCACATTTTACTAACCAATGTTTTCTCGCAATACTAACATTGACAAATGTATCATTACTGATATTCTTGTGTCAATAAAACAATATATAATAAAATAAAGGCTTTGGGCATTTGTGATTCTGGCATCATTTTTATAAAAATTTAGCATCTTTATATGCTTCAGAAGCCTAAATAGCATATATTTAGATTTATTCAGTGAGGTTAATTTCATTGTCAGTAATGTTTACATAGCTGATTGTTAATGGCTATAACATACTGTACCAATATGGGAAAAGAATAATTGTTTTGTTTACATGTCATTATATTGTTTCATCCCAATCGTATAATTACACGGTCCCATGCTTTCAGTCGATTTATAATATTCCTCGTCCTTGGGATCTGCAAAGTCCGATGACCTCCTGTCAGTGGGCTGATTTTGTTCATCGATATCCGAATCTGAAGGGTTCTCCCTGGAATATTGGAAGAATGGGACATTATTGGAATACATCATGATATCAAAATTACACTATAAATATATTCATATTTTAAAAACAGGGGAGTGGAGGCAATAGGTCTGGTGCCACTGAGAGACAGCAGAAGCATATACATGTTTATATATATATCTGACCAATTTGCAAATCAACTATATCTTCTATATATATGTATTTTTTTTACATATACATTCAAAGTAAATGCTAATGAGATGCAAATGAGGTCATACCAAGTCAAAGGATGGTTGCCAGCTAAAAAATCCCTCCTCAGGCCTGTCCTTCCCCTATACCCTTCACCTACCCTTCTTTCACCCTCTTCTTCTTCTGACATACATCATAAATTGCTGTTTCTTTTGCTGTTTCTTTTGCTGTTTAATGCACTTTGTGCGTAACATCAAAGGTAGTTCCCTCTGTCTCCACCAGAGCTCCACTTATGCAAATCAGCTACTGGGTCAGAAATTTTTCTCCCCAAAATGTTATGCCAGATGACAGCATTGTCAAACACAAATGTTTTCTGACTCCTCCATTGTCTCATCTGCTTGTGCCAAGCGGCATATAACTTCCTGCATACAAAGCATAGCATGCTCTTGAGTCTTGACTGTCTCATTTCTGATGTAATGCCATCTTAATCTAATCTCATTGAAATAAAGTCTTGACTAACAACTTTTCATCAACACGCCATCAGAATTTCCATTCACCTCTTTATTCCCTTATCGGTTTCTGTGCTTTCAATGGGCTTTACTAGTTGCGTACGATGCTCTTGATGCAGTGGTTGACATTGTACACTTAGCTTATTTTTATAATGTTAGGGCTAGCATTGCAATAAATAATTCTCCCTGTTGCAATATTTCTTTTTTGGAGAGATAAAATCTCTGGTGGGTGCCAGGAGCATGCTCCAAATTCATATGACAAATTTCAATTAACACTAAGTGTTGTAAGTGGTTATTAAAATGTTGGAGTTTAGTAGTGAAACCCACAAACTAAGTAGGGGGAACCGGGGTACATTGGGACGCTTTTAACGTCTACTAATTTTGCTCAATGCTGAAAGCACTGAAGAACTCAGAAGTTTGCATGAATATCACCAATACTATTGAGCTTAAATGCAAAGCATAATAAACTAGACTGCACCTACCCTTTTGCAGCCAGAGAGCAAAATGTGAGTTGTAAAAATGACTCTCCCAATGTGCCCTGGTGACATCAATTAAAGAATCATTTTAACATTCCATGTGCAATAGATATTACATATAAGTAGTGCGTAAGACAATATACAGTGCATTAACACCTTGTAGTGCCAATAGTTAAGAACTTTAAGCAGTTTTAAACATTGAACATAAACTGTCCCGGGGCTAACTAGATAAATGACACACAGTGCTTTGCGCTAAATTTGTTCACAGAGCATGGTAATCCACTATGCCTCTATTCACTGTGGCCTGAGTACCTGCTGTGTGCTATCCCAGGTCATTCAGTTGACTTGGACACTTAAATTCTGCCATACTAAGTGCATAGGAATGTGCCCTGAATTCACTCCCATGAGCCCCGACTTATACACCAAAATGTTTATTTCTCAGGCACCAGTGAGTGTTTTTATCATGATAGCAATTCATAACTGTTTGTTGCGATATATCAAATTCATGCAAGCATGGAAAAAGCCTCATATTCATGGTTTGTCCACAGAGTGGTTTGAATTGAACCCGTCCATGTTTACTTTGGTAGTAGGAAAACAAACTTTTCCTCGCAATACTTCTGCATGTGGCTGTAATTTGTCATCAAAATGATGGAAACATCAGGAGTTGAAATTACAAGATATGAAGGCACTGCCATATCATATACCTTGCCAGGAACCAAGAAAACCCCACCGTCCCATAGTGCCCCGCATTCCAATGTGCCCCGGTTTCCACTATCGAAAAGGACCATCATTTATTACAACACCGAAAATATGACGATCAATATGGAGAAAATGTTTTTCACAACAGGAACTGCATGAAATACGTCAATACACATACATATCAAGGGGCAAGGGCATTTTGGCCAATATTCCTTTGCTATTTCAAAACTAGTAAATACAGTATGCACTTTAGATACATTGTTGCTTGGACTTAAACATTAAATTCCCATTTTCATGTCTTGTAGGCTATTAACGAGACTGTTATCAAATAAGCAGTATGTTATTTTTCAGGTGAAGTGAACGAACGGGGTTCAGAAATGGCTGTTATTATGAATTTCAAACACACTGACAACACTTTGGTCAGCAGAATAAAAATCGATTGGCATACTCTTCAGTTTGGCCGTCATTGTAAAATTATTGTGAAACATGAACAGTTTATCACATCATTGCATCTGATGCGGGTTGAAGTACATTTAAGTCTTAATAAAAATTGTTCTATGTGTCTTTCAGTGGCATATTTAGGGGGTGGAGCATTGGGCCATGGTCCTGCCTCAGGCCAAAAATTAAAATGGAAGAGATAGAAAAAGCCGCGGAGCACTGCATATTCACCCATATAATGCCCCCGCCCCCTCATCATGCAGGCCTTTTCTATATATGCCCCTGGTGTCTTTCTAAGGTTTGTGTTCAGGTATCTAGCTGTCCTCAAGTTTTAAATATAACTTGGAATAGCCCAATGAGGCTGCAGTACAAAACCTGAGAAGTCTTGCCTTACTGAAATTGAAACTGTTGCAATCTAAAAACATTTTCAAGAGTCAATGAATGATGTAACGAATAATGAATAATAATGGCTCTACTGTTGAACCCAATCTTAAGCATAGACTATGATATAGAGTAGAGCGGGGCATGCAGCCCCCCTTAACTTCGAGGAGCGATTTGACCTACTTTTTGTGGTCGATTATTTGAGTGCTTATGCTGTCAGGAAGGGATCACTTAACTCTACTTATAACTAGTGAAACGAATGTCTACCAATTTTAATAAAGGAGTTGCGGCCCTTTTTGTTAAAAAATTAAAATGGCCTTCTTACCCCTACTACCGGGCAAGAAGCCCTCCTATTATAATCCTATGGAAATTTTTTTTGCAAGCGCATTCAGCTTGAAAGTTATTTCTTGGGGTTCTTCTATCATTTTTAAGGCATTCTATTCACTTTTTCTGAATTTCAAAATTTTTCTGTTCATACATTTATTTTTTAATATTTTTTGCCCATTTTCAATTTCGGCCAAAATTTTTTCTATTTCAATTAGCTATTCTATCAAGATTTAAGGTAAAGTACACATTATTAAATGGTTCCTGAAGCAGCTTTGAGGCCTCAGTGAAGGGGGCCCCATGCCCCATACCATGTGGGGCCTCTCGCCCCAAATCCACATATTTTAATTTGACCTCTACATTTTGAGCTAAAATGCCAAAAACATGATCCAAATCATATTTATGTGATGGTCATAAAGTTAAGCAATGCAGATATCCATTATACTTTTAAAAATTTCCAAAGTTATTTCTGACAACCACTTTCAACGAATTAATCAAAGTTACAAAAGCCATGCACCTTTTTTTGTTTCTTTATATACGACTATGGTTTGGTGCTGAATGCCTTGAAAATTTGTGACGTCACCTAAAAAGCCTCTAGCTTCAATCCTATCAATAAGAAAAAGCACCAAAAATGTAAGTTTAGAAATAACCCTGGGGGGCTTCTCACCTAACCCGGGCTTCTTGCCCCGACCCACTCTACAACATGACGCAACCATTCGAATATTAGGCCTTTTAAAATATTTCATCAGTGGAAAATTGTGCAATATCAGGCATTTTAAAATAGGAATGGCCATCAACTCTGAAAATATAAGAGCCATGAAGGAATGCATAAAATAATAACATGCTTACCCAAATACAAACTGAGGTACCGAATCTTCTGATTCTTGAGCCTCAACAGTAGGCTTAAGGCTCAGAGCAGCAGATTCTTGAGCTTCAAAGGAGAGAAGCATAAGTCCAAGGAGCATGAACATGCAGATCCACTTCTGACCAGCCATCATGGTGATATGTTTTTGCAAATGCTTTTCAAGAAGTGTAGTTTGATGCTGTCGAGTGTTGAGCATTAATGAATGCAGTGCGCACGTCTCAAAATTTTATGAGTATTTATACATAAGTTAGATTTTCCGTGGGTGTATGATGTCAGCGTAACAGGGAGGTTACTCACAAATTTTCCAGATAATTTTGACAGAGACAAGATATTAATGATGCAGCTTGATAATTGCCTTGTATCTTACAAAATATATTATTATATTATAGCATTACCACTGTTCACGGTTTTGGATTATCTTCAAAATTTAGTCAACGTGTAATTGGATGAAGAAATATTAGATTAGCCAGCCAGAAACCATCTCAGGCTCAGGCAATTTTCGTTCTGATTCCTTTAAAATTTCCAAATCATTTTGTGTTTTAGAGAAGAAACCAAACATTTTTCAATTAAATTAGTGAACCTTCCCTGAAGCAAGAAATTCAACAAAACAGAGTCTCACAATGCGGCCTATGATGGAAACCAGTTCGAGGGGGGGAGGGGAGTTTGTGGCAGATGATCGTGGCAACACCAAAAGTTTTGAACTCTGATAGGAAGGGGTCCAAGGGCCGTAACATATTTTGCGTTGCTGGACATTGAATCTCAGTGTCATGTAGTTGTAGGTTCCACTAAGGGTGGCACTGCAGTACTGTATATGTCTGTGTCTATGAATAGATCACTCTCACCTTGCATGCACCCCAGTAAGGTCCCCAGTTGTCAAAGCATACCCCCAGCTCTGGTTTGATGCTAGCTGAGACAGCGCGAAGCAAGCTGGCGCTGAGATGACATAGGCTATTATATCAGACATTTGTTGGTTTTTCAATTTCCGAGGCGAATAACTTTATAACTACACATTTCCTGCAGATCCCCTTTGGCGAATGTTTAGAAAACATCTTTATCTCAATCTTTCAATCAAAAACGGGACACATACCGCGAGGATTACTAGTGTTTCATCGCTGTAAACTCCATGCATTTTTGTCAACTTTCTCTCCCTTCTCAAGCGCGACATTTGCCGTGACGTCATAAGGGCTTCCCCGAGGCCCCTACGGGGATTCCTTCATTCGTGGGGCACTGATGGGGGGAACAGATCAAGGGAAATGGTCAGTTCTCAATTCTGGCGGGAAGGCATGGACAGCAGAGGTGATCAGGCCCAGTACTGGTCCTACAGTCTGTGTGAAGCATGCTGGAGGAGGTGTCCAACTTATCATGGCCCTTCATGAGTCTGAGCCAGGAAGGAGGGGACAATTAATAGATGAAAAAAAAAGTAAAAATACCAGGGTAGCAACTTTCACTAAGGGGGGGGGGGTGTGACCATTTAATATCAAGGGGGCTTGGAATTCTTTTTTTTTTTTTAATATTATAATGAATAAATTCTTTTTGAAATAAATAATTTCTGGTAGGGGTATTGATTTGGGACTGCAAGTTTTTGCTACTTGGCGCTCAAAATAAACAATCACTGCTGCCGTTTCTGTGAAATCAATTAATTCCCACTGAGGATAACATCAAGCCCCCTGGAAATTAAATTGTTACCCCCTAATGTGATGGGTGATCAAACCCCAAGTTATATGACATCTGGCTGGAGATTGAATTTATAATAAATAAATATATCTATCTATCTATCTATAAGCGCAGGCTGCAAAATGATCAGAAGTTATATGTCTAAAACTTATCTAAAACTTTAATTTTTTTAAGGTGTACCACAAAGTTTCTTATGCCACACCAAATTAGTTTTATGGAGGATTGAATCACCACTGTACAACTGTGAAATCAAAATGATTTCTAATTTATTTGGTATTCGCATAGATCACAAAAGTCTGGCAATATAATTTGATGATCATCCTGTTTAAATGACCAAAGATACAAGACTATAAAATCATGCATGCACACTATATTAAGCAGACATTAAGGTTGTAGATTGATGAAAGAACAGGATTGAAACACAAAAATTATAATGTTGTCTGATGCTGTATTCAAGATAAGACTCAACAAAATCATTTTGTTATTTCTCATCAAGGCAGTGTCTGCTTAACCCAGTTTCAATAGAAACTTAATTATTATTAATTTCATCATGTTTAATTTTGGTTTGGTCAAATATTACTTTTTTCCTCCCATCAAGCAAGTAAAATTGTAAACTTTCCTGACTAATCAAAAAATGTTATGGAAAGAACAGCATGGTTATTGAAATGAATGATCTCAGGATCTTGACATTTTCGACAGTAGCAGCTTAATTTGAAGCAAAAGTTTTGATCTCAGAAACCTGTAAATTTTCATGAACATACCCAACGGCAACTGCTAAGGTTGTGCAAAATTTTAGCTCGATATATTGAGACAAAGTACTATTTTTGAGCCATTTTGCGATGTTGCGTTTTTAATGGCGCTCAGTGTATCTCCATTACACAATAGGTGGCGCAGCTCCAAAAATGGCCGAGAACTCAATTTTTCAAAACGGATGTCTATTTGAAAGCTCTGCCCAGTGATGGAAATGGAAAATTTTCGTCAGAGGAGCTCTCAGCTCGTTTTGCTGCGACTCACCATTCCAAATTTTTGAAATAGAAAGAATTCTCCAACCAGAGCACAATTTTGGCTAGAAATACCGTTAGGACTGAAAAAGTAGCATGATAATTATAAGTTCAGCACTGACTGATAGGGGGAGCTGTAACAGGGTAAAGCTCCCACTGTTTTTTGGTAAAGGGAGCTCAGCTCCCCCGAGCTCCCCTCATTTCCATCACTGGCTCTGCCACAGGGAACTGACTCAGCAATAAGTGCTGAATCTGGTTTTGCAGAACCCATTGGAGAGTAAACCATTTTTCTTCATTTTATCTTGAGCTAAGCGTTTAAAATCCGAGCAAAGGTATTCAACTGAAGCTGCAGAGGTCAACAGCACGTCTATTCTGATCTTTGCTGATTGTGTGCTGCATTGGCATATTATGTGAATTTACAGGTTTTAAGAATTTGGACCTGTTAAAGGACATCAGGTGAAACTGTAAAACCAGTTTCAGCACTTATTGCTGAGTCAGATTCGTTTGGCAGAGTTGTCAAATAGACATCCGTTTTAAAAAATTGAGTTCTCGGCCATTTTTGGAGCTCTGCTATCTATTATGTAATAGAGATATATCAAATGTGACACCAGAAACTGAAAATATGGGGCATGCAATTGTTCTGATAACCATAATATCAGACATGTAGTTGCAAAACGTGACAAAACCAGACGACAAATGGTCATATCTCCATGAGTTTTGACAGCACAGACTTCAAATTATGCCCAAGTGCCTTTAACCTCAGATAGGACAACATCTGAGAATCTTTTCAATTTTTTCCCAGATGATGACCTGGAGACCCCTGGTTGATTTGGCATGGAATCTCTTTGATTTTGCCCAGAGAATATTTGCCGCTGTTTGTAGGATTTTTAGAAAAAAAATTAATTAGAACAGTGAGAGGGAAGGAGCAGTGAGAGGGAAGGGGGAGTGAGAGGGAAGGGGGAGTGAGAGGGAAGGCACAGTAAGAGGTAAGGAGCAGTGAGACGTAAGGAGCAATGTGAGGGAAGGAGCAGTGAGAGGGAAGGGAGGGTGAGAGGGAAGGGGGGGTGAGATTGAAGGGGGGTGAGAGGGAAGGGGGAGTGAGAGGGAAGGAGCAGTAAGAGGTAAAGAGCAATGTGAGGGAAGGAGCAGTGTGAGGGAAGGAGCAGTGAGAGGGAAGGGGCAGTGAGAGGGAAGGGGCAGTGAGAGGGAAGGGGCAGTGAGAGGGAAGGGGCAGTGAGAGGGAAGGGGCAGTGAGAGGGAAGGGGCAGTGAGAGGGAAGGGGCAGTGAGAGGGAAGGGGCAGTGAGCGGAGGGGATCAGTGAGAGTGAAGGAGCAGTGAGAGGTAAGGAGCAGTGAGAGGGAAGGGGCAGTGAGAGGGAAGGGGCAGTGAGAGGGAAGGGGCAGTGAGCGGAGGGGATCAGTGAGAGGGAAGGAGCAGTGAGAGGGAAGGGGCAGTGAGAGGGAAGGGGCAGTGAGAGGGAAGGGGCAGTGAGAGGGAAGGGGCAGTGAGCGGAGGGGATCAGTGAGAGTGAAGGAGCAGTGAGAGGTAAGGAGCAGTGTGAGGTAAGGAGCAGTGAGAGGGAAGGAGCAGTGACAGGGCAGGGGCACCCAATGATCTGTTCTACCAATTATCTGTTATGAAGCAGTCACCCGGCTGGCTGGCAGACTCTCAGCTAGGATGCTCCCAGCTGGCAAAGTTGTAAGCTTGGATCCAATTTTTGGCATCCAACCGATGAAATTTGCAGTCAGGCAATGAGAAAGCAGTTGAGGTGGCTGGCTGGGAAAAAAATGATTTATATCAGCTGGCTGGGAGGTGATGAATGACGCTTGGGCTGGCTGGCAACCCAGCTGGCAGCATAACAGATATTTTCTCCCAGTTGCATAAAAAAAATGAATCTAAGTGTCACAAAAGATGTGCAACCAGGAGGTGACACTGATGTGGGCATTATAATAACACTGTCGTGAGGTGCCCGTGACAGGGAAGGAGCAGTGAGGGGAAGGGGTAGTGAGGAAGGGGTAGTGAGAGGAGGGGGGCAGTGAGTGGGAAAGAGAAGTGAGAGGGAAAGAGCTGCGAGAGGAAAGGAGAAGTGTGAGGGAAAGAGCAGTGAGATGGAAGGGTAGTGAGAGGGAAGGAGCAGTGAGAGGGAAGGGGTAGTGAGAGGGAAGGGGTAGTAACCCCATCCTGATGCATACACGGAACTCCTTGAACAGTGACAGGACTCACAGGAGAGTGGTCCTAGTCTTTAAAGAGGTCTTAAAATTACAGAATTATAGAAATCTTCCAGGAATGCAGAAATCCTACAAGATATTTCATAATGGCAGACTTGTGCGGAAGAACTGCACAATTCTTGTAGAAGAACTGCACGATTTACCTGCAGAGATTTCTATGGGAACTTGCAGAATTTAATAATTCAAACTGGAAATTCCAGAATAGTGACTATTTTTACAGATTCCTGAAATATGCGGACTTCTGCAGATTTCGCAGTTTTCCCAGAGAAGTACAGAATTCCTGCAAAAACTTGCACAGATGCCAAACTGCAGAATTTCAGCTGGAATACGGAATTTTTTTCGCACCTTGCAGAAAAGCAGAATTTTTGTAGACACATATAGAGGTGCATTCATTAATTTTCTGCAGAAATACAGACACACCCTATGTAATATTAATACTCATTTTGTTTTATGCAGTCTGCAATTATTGTGGGAACTTTGTACTTCGGCAAATATTTGCAAACTTTTTGTATTATACAATTTCCTGCAGGCATTGTGCAAAGAAGCAGTGAGAAGGAAGGAAAAGTTGGTGGGAAAGAAAAGTTGTGGGGAAAGAGTGAAAATTCTGCAATTTCCCCAAGAAATCTACACTTACACAATGAGAGTATAATTTCTTTCTGCAGTTCTGCAGCAGTTTTGCATGTAGCTGCATGATTCTGTAGGAAGCTGCAACATTTCACAAATTATGCAGCCACCAGGTCCTGCAGAATTCTGCAAACTCCTAAAACACATCTTGCAGTTGTGTAGGTCATTATCTTGCACAGTTGTCTTCATGAAATCTTTTGCAGTTGTCTTCATGCAATATCTTGCAGTTGTGTAGATGCATTATCTTGCACAGTCATCCACATACAATTATATCTTACAGTTGTGTAGATGTGTTATCTAGCACACTTGTCTACATGCAAAATGTAGCAGTTGTGTAGATGCACGATTTTGAATGCAGACAAGTGTGTTTGATAGCGCTTCTGCTGTTCTGCACAAGTGCAAGATCTTGCTTGCGCACCAGCAATGTGCCAGTTATACATATATACTCTAGTGCACTAAGTAAATGTGCAAGATGTTGCAATATAGCTAGAACAGTGGCGGTGAAGGTTGGGTTCTCTATAACCAGAAAATAATTAAAGATCATCAGAAGAACTTACTCTGAAACCTGCACCTCAACTGGAGTTTTTTTTACACTTCAGCAAAGAGTTCCACAGGAAATTTTAGAAGTGCATAATTGCCACTGCAGGAAATTATAATTGTTCATAATTCCCACAGAAGTACAGGATTCCTTACATAATTCTGTTGGCAGTCTTGTTTCCAAGCTCCTTAAGGCTAGAGAATTGGTGGTCCTCTTGTCACTCCAGCATTACTGAACAGTTCCTGCAGAAAAAATGGTACTTGTGTAGGAATTATGCAACTTTGGAGGTTTTCTGCACCTCTGTTACTTCCTCCAGCTTTGCAATGTATCTGCATCAATTTCAGAACTCTTAAACTAAGGTCTTTCCGTAACCCAGGAAACATTGATTTGAGGGTGAGAGGGTCGGGTGTTTTGCCGGTCCTCTGACAGCTGTTGCATATCTTTAGCAATTTCTGCAGCAAAATCTGCATACTTCTACAAAAAGTTGCAGAATGTTGCAGTTTCCAGCAGATTTATACAAAAAGCTGCAGAATTCTGCAGCTGGTTGTAGAAGTGTAGGCTTCATATTTTGCTGCAGAAACTGCTAAAGATATACAGCAGCTACACAGGACCATCAAAACCCAAAACGTGCTGACCCCCTCACCCCAAAATAAATGTTTCCTCGGTAGCCACAAGACCTTGATCTTAGACTTCTGAAATTGATGCACATACATAGCACACAGGTGCAAGAAGTAACAGAGTAGCAGAAATCATGCAGAAAACTACAGAACTCCTGCAGAAAAGTTCAGAACTGCAGAATTATGCAGCTTCCTTCAGCTTCACAACGCTTAAGTGACAGAGGACCACCAATTTTGTAGGAAAATTTTAGAATTTTGCAGTTTCCTGCAGCATCCTGCAGAAGTGCATAAAATCACCACAGCCGCATAATTCCTATGTACCGATTTTGCTGCAGATACTTTTCAGAAATACTACAGTGACAGAGGACAACTAATTCTGTAGGAAACTGCAGAACTGCAGCTTCTTGCAGCATTTTGCAGCTTCCTGCAGAACTGCACAAAAGTGCTGCATAGTTGCAGCATAGTTGCTACAGAATTGCTGCAGAATTGCTTTATAGTTGCTGCAGAACTGTGGCAGAACTGATATTTGCTGCATAGTTGCTGCATAATTCCTGCAGAAGTACAGCATTGTTGCAGAACTGCAGTTAAATTGCCGAAAAGTTGCTACAAAGTTGCTGCAGCACTTTGACAGAATTTCTGCAGGGTTGCTGCAGCGTTGCAGCAGAGTTGTGGCATAGCTACTGCAAGACTGCTGCAGAAATGCACCAGAAACGATGCAGCAGCTATGAAGCATAGTTACTGCATACTATGTGCATAGTTGCTACAGAATTGCTGTAGAATTGATGTAGAATTGCTGTAGAATTGATGTAGAATTGCTGTAGAGTAGCCTAGCTGGAGAATTGGTGCAGTATTGGTGCAGAATTTCAGCCTTCCATAGCCAATTGGTGCAGAATAGCTGCCCAGTTGTGACATAGCTACTACAGAACCGCTGCAGAACCGCCGCAGAACCGCTGCAGAAACGCTGCAGAACCGCTGCAGAACTGCTGCAGAACTGCTGCATAATTGCTTCAGAATGGCTGCTGAATTTCTGCTGAATTTGCTTAAGAACAGTTGCATGGTTGCTGCATACTTCTTATATAGTTTCTGCAAAACTGCTGCAAAACAGCTGCAGGACTGCTATAGAAATGCTGCAGAAATGTGACAGAAATTCTATGGTAACTGCATATGGTTACTGCAGAGTTACTGCATAGTTGCTGCATAGCTGCCACTTAAGTCCTATAGAAGTACAGCAGCAATGCTGTTTTATTGATGCAGAATTGATGCAGAATTGATGCAGATTTTATGCAGAATTGATGCAGAATCGATGCAGAATTGCTGCACAATTGCTGTGGAATTGCTGCATAGTTGCTGCAGAATAAGAATAGCTGAGAGAGTGTCTGTAGAGTTCCTGAATAGTTGGTGTAAAGTTTCTGCTGAGTTCCCGAATAGTTTCTGCAGAGTAAGGTGCAGAGTAAGGTGCAGAGTAAGCTGCAGAGTAAGCTGCAGAGTAAGCTGCAGAGTTCTGGTGAATTGGTGCAGAATAGCTTCATAGTTGCTGCAGAGTTTGCTACTTAGTTGCTGTAGAATCACAGCATAGCATAGCTGCTGCATAGCATAGCTGCTGCATAGCTGTTGCATAACTGCTGCATAGCCACTGCAAAAGTCCTGTAGAAGTACAGCAACGATTCATAATTGCTGCAGAATTGCTGCAGAATTGATGTGGAATTGATGTTGAATTGCTGCATAGTTGCTGCAGAATCACTGAGAGAGTTTCTGTAGAGTTCCTGAATAGTTGCTGTAGAGTTTCTGTAGAGTTCCTAAATAGTTGCTGCATAGTTGCTGCATAGTTGCTGCATAGTTGCTGCAGAACTGCTGCAGAACTGCTGCAGAACTGCTGCAGAACTGCTGCAGAACTGCTGCAGAACTGCTGCAGAACTGCTGCAGAACTGCTGCAGAACTGCTGCAGAATTTCTTCAAAGTTGCTGCAGAATTTCTGCATAAATGCTGCAGAATTGCTGAGAACTGCCTAGTTAATGCATGGTTGCTGCATAATTGCTGCATAATTGCTGCAGAACTGCATAGTTACTGCATAGTAATGAAGAATTTAATACTGCATTGCAATGAAGAATTGCTGCAGAATTGCTACAGAATTGTGGTAGAACTGCGGCAGAACTGCGACAGAACTACTGCTGCAGAACTGCTGCGAAACTGCTGCGAAACTGCTGCAGAACTTCGACAGAACTGCGACAGAATAATCAATGCAGAATTTCTTCGGAGTTATTTCATAATTTCTGCATAAATGCTGCAGAATTGCTGAGAACTGCCTAGTTAATGCATGGTTGCTGCAGAATTGCCACAGAATTGCTGAGAACTGCATAGTTACTGCATAGTTACTGCAGGGTTACTGCATAGTTACTGCATAGTTGCTGCAGAATTGCTGCAGAATTGCTATTATAATTAGCCTACCAAGTGTATAAATACAGGACATAAAGCCCTTAACATCCATCCATCCATAGTTGGTGCGTAATTCCTGGAGAAGTAAAGGAGCATTGTTGTTGAATTGCAGCTGAATATCCGAAGAATTGCTGCAGAAAGAAATTTTAATATTGTACTCATTTACCTTGGCATTCCACTGGCAGCAGTATGTTGCCGTACTGTACAGGTAGAGTAATAGAAGTAGATAAAAAATATTATTAAAATTTTTTGAAGGTGTTCGATACCTGAGATTGCCTGCTAAATTTCATGTGATTCTGATAAATTATTTTAGAAATGTTAAGGGAAAGAGTGTTTAAATGTACTTCTACTATATTAAGTGTAAATTACGTTACCACACAGGTTTTAACCTGTAAAAATGCATTGGAAATATTGAACAATATACATGCAATGTCAAAACTAACGAGACAAGAAAATGGTGGCAGGCCTATGCACTCTAAAGAGTGCTACTACCTTGTTTAAACTATGTCTCACCAGTAAGTTGTTGAGGGCAGCAGGCCTAAGGGGGCGACCATTTGTTTTCCAGGGGGGCTTGGAGTTTTCCTCAAGGGGTAATTATTTATTTCACGGTAATGGTAGCAGTAATTATTTCTTTTGAGTGCGCTAAGTTACCGAATATTCATTCCTAAATCAAGCATCACCTCATTAAGAAATACGCTACCTCTACCAGAAATGATTTAATTCAAGTCTGGCCAAAAAGAATTTATTTATTTAACCTAAACTAAGCAATAAATTATTTATTTTAGAAAAAACTCTAAGCCCCCCTCCCCTGATATCAAATGGTTGCCTCCTAAACATACTGACTTTAATAAAAACACTAAGCAAAAATTGCAGCACTTAGGGTTTTAATCCCCAGATTCTTGTTTCGATTTAGCACAGTTATGTAAGTTATGTAGTGTGAATAAAACTTCACAGCTTGATAAAAAAGTGGATTTCTTTATTTTATTTTATTTTGCTGTTTTGCTAGTATGCACAATGATATTTCAGGAAAAGTTTTTTTTTCCAAGGTTCTGGCTCAAGGAAAACTAAAAATTGTTTCAATATCATGGAAAACAAATTAATAATCAATTGACTTTACTAAGCTGACTCCCAATATGGTAAAGCAATGTATATAGCAATGTAGGGCCTAGACAGTAGACCTATAAAAAAATATTTGAAAAAACTTCCAAAGAGATTAACATTAGAAAATAAATTATTTTTCACAAAAAATTATTTTGCTAATTGCACTTTGTATACTTCACACCTTTGGGAAGGTGTGAATAAATACAATTGTACTTCTCTAATTACTTTAGAACAAGGTTGTAACACCCTCAATTGCTATAAATGCTGTGCATTGACACTACTCCAGCAGCTATCTCTGCCAATAGTGCCAAAGCTATTCAGCTGAATGCATGTTTTTGAGTTCGCTTACTTTCTCCACTAGGGGCGCTGCGAGCGTCGCGAACTCTGGTGGCCAGTAGTTGCGACGTCTCAAAATGGCCAAGGAAATCATGGCAAAAACACTCGCGGATTTCCCCCTAGAATCGACGTTTATCTGAAGGTTAGTTACTTGACATTGATTGAATCTTTGAGATAAACTTTGTTTCTAAACATCTGCCAAAGGAATTTGTGAGATTCACTACGGTTCCTGACATATTTTGGTCGCAAGCCAAAGAGTCCGTAATCCGCTGATCTAAATGGCCTTGATGCCTCTGCTCGAGACTCGAGCGCCTCTGCTAGTTTGATGCTGGAGAAGTAAGCTTTAAAACACTACATCAGCAGTTCTGAGGTTATTCTTCATAGTCTGATAAAGGCCGAACGAGCTAAAAATACTGGTTGTCTCAAGAATTGTCTGCAAGTTACTTTTCATAATAAATATATTATAAATTAAATAAACACCCTTACTCATTTTTAGAGAAGAAACCAAACATTTTTCAATTAAATTAGTGAACCTTCCCTGAAGCAAGAAATTCAACAAAAACAAAGTTTTACAATTTGGCCCATGCTGGAACAAGAAATTATTTAAAACAAAAAAGGTAGTTAGCCGCTATGAATGTGTAGAATTTATATAATTAATCATAAAGATTCTTGGTTGAATTATGAGGGGGTTTTCCAAAATTTTGTCCAACTGGTCATGACATTTGATACATTTTAAACAGGCACATGAGATGCAGGCTGATTTATCTTAAGGTAATATGCAATTTAGGTGCAAAATATCAGATTCTAAAATTAAAAATAAATGGTTGTTTTGTTGACATGGAAACCTGAAGTCATGGAATGAGGCCCTGATTTCATTGTTATTTCTTGCTGGTGCCTTAACACCTGTCCAGTGTAACTGACTTCACTTACTGAATTGGAGCCTATCTAATCAGCTATCAGCATAAAAGTCTTGGTAGGGTTGCTTTAGGCTGGAGATATCATTTGGACGACTAGTGCCCTCCCTGAAACAGCAGTTGCATACGTGTCTCACGCCATTTCTCGTAATCTTCATTTCAAAATTTTTCCCCTTTCAAATTTTTAGTAATTGGCCAATCCGATGGCAGGGACTTATTTTGCCAGCAACAGCCTGCCCCTGGATGGATGTTTAATCTGGAAGATCTTTGTTTATGCTCATTAAATGGGGTAAAAATCTTCTTGTGTCTGACTTTGATTGACGAGCTTGTTTATTTGGTTTGGCCAGGACCAAGGCTGAAGATAGAAAGTTGTAACAGCAGGAGAGCTTAGGAGAACACTTTTAGTAAGAGAACACACAATGCTGCCATTTATAGTTTACAAGTTTATTTAGTCCAAGTGCACTTTGTAACACTGCAAATAATGAAAAGCAAACATTCAGACATGCACTGTACATCAAGTTCAGATGGGTCAATTGACTAAATCACACAATGGAAATGATGGAAAGGAATAGGTACTGGGTCAAAATTTGATAAGTCTGAAATACTTGTCTCCGATGTTTAACAATAATTCATGACGGCAGGAAGACCAGTAGAGGACCTCTTGTTGTCAGGTGTCATAGACAAGGATATAAGCAAAACTTATAACACCAAAAATATGTGGCAGAATATTTTTATCCCATCCAAAAAAGGCATTAAAGTGGCCCACCCCCCTGAAAATGGCCTGTCTCCAACAACGTTTTCTTTGAAAGATCGCATCACAAAAACTAGTACAGGATCCTAATTCAATTAAAATCTTCCATACATGGAGACTTGACTGTCAGTCTTCTAAAATCTGGTCACCAATAGCTGAAATAATATTCTGTATAAGAGCAGGAGGTTGTTGTGTCGATGTCTCCAATATTGCATCATTAGCATCACGCCAGATTTGTTTCTTAATAAAAATTAAAGGGACGCACATTCTGTGAGAAAACCTTGTGTCTGATGTTGTCTGAGAACCCAAGAAAATAACTGAACTATCTGTAGCTGTGTATCATTTATGTAAACCAAAATATTAGAGTATTTCTGTTGGCATATCAGTTGTCCTATCTCAATTTGTCATTAGCAAACGCCTTGCTACTCTATTTTGACTGCGTATTTCTGGACCAAAATCACTGTGAACATGTTTCTGGTGTTTATAAAGTCAATGCATGCACATATTGCCAGACTGCCAGTTTCAAAAATGGGCTGTACCTCACTAAAATTTTGTTGCAGGTGACTGGAGTTTTATTTAAGTAAGGATAAATATTACAGTAATAAAGTGTATTTAAGGTATTTTTGTTAAACAGTTTTTTAACTTTGTTTATGATCCCATAACCTTTAGATATGTTCTTTCTAATGTAGCTTAGATGACATTGCCAAGAAATATGAGAGTCTAAATGAATACCAAGAAATTTCACTGTGTTAACCAAAGATATATTTTTGTTATTAATTATGAGATTTTTGTTTAATCAATTTTTTTGTTTCGCGGTCTAAAGAGCGTAAGTTAGTTTTATTGATGTTTACAGATAATTTATTAGAAAGGATCCATTCATAAATTTTGGATAATTCCATATTAATAGAATTATAGATATTAGTAAAAAATTTTCCTTAAAAAAAAAAAAGGTTTGAGTCATCAGCAAATAGAAGAGGAATAGTAATTGAAGAGACATTAGGTAAATCATTAATATATAAGAGAAATAGAATAGGTCCCAAAATTGAACCTTGAGGCACACCACAAGTGATTGGTAAATGAGAAGATTGGAAATTATTAAACATCACATACTGTTTACGATCATGTTATCAATAGGACTTTTTATTTTTCAGCATCAGGCTGTATACCTTTTCGATCCCCCTGCCTGGAGCCACAACTTGGTCAACATTTTAATCATACGAAACTTGCCAAACTGGTTTTCCAATAAAATTGTAGACTTAGACGAAGAATGGAGTAAAAATTAAAAAAAAATGCATCTGACGCTTTTCTGTTTTGGTCAAATGCAAATCGCCTCAGTTAGATGCAAAATTTAGTGACTGTCATGCCAAGCTGCCATCATATGCATATTCATAAATTCTATACATTTCGTCATTCAAACTTTGATTGCACACCAAAAAGTTAACACCAAAGAACGCAGGTTAAGAAGATCAAAATGCTGCAAAGGAGAGCAGTGTGATATGCGGTAAATAACTAGGATTTCTGGAGCTCAGTGACGAAAATTCTAGAAAACCTGAAATGGGAAACCCTGGAGGAGAGAAGGACAATAATGTTTATTTGTTTATAGTGCATTACATCAAAATAGCGACCTCAATGCACTGCACAATAATACAAAACTTCATACAATAATTTAGATTAAATAAAATTGTAGTTAAAAACCGAAATAAAATAAGAAATCAGATAAAACTCTATTAAAACAAATTAACAAATTAAAAGTAGTAAGATCTAAATAAATGTGTCTTCAACCTGGCTTTGAAAGTCTCATACATTGTTATGCATCTAATCTCCTGTGGCAAACTGTTCCACAGGGAGGGTGCACAGATGGCAAATGCGTGGTCTCCATATAATATTATATATGTTTTCAGAGTTTTGATGATGGTCGTTTTAATGATACGCCATTGTCACTTCGCAGATTATAGGCACACGGAGTGTTACGACACAAAAGTTCTTTCAAATAAACTGGAGATGAGTCCCAGTGTATACATTTAAAAATGATAGACAATAATTTGAACTGTATACGTAATGCTACAGGCAGCCAATGGAGAGAATACAAAATAGGTGTCACATGATTATTTTCAGCTACCTTGGCCCTTGCTACCCACCCGGCTGCAGAATTTTGAATGGTTTGTAATTTTCTAAGCTGATATTCTTGGATACCAAATAGAAGGCTATTACAATAGTCAAGGCGTGAAGATATAAAAGCATGAACAAGTCGTTCAGTAGAACTTTTGTCCAAGAGATGTCTAATTTTGCCCAGACGCCAGTGAGAAGGAAGCTGACTTACAAATACTTGTGACCTGGTCAGGCATAGATGCATGACCATCAAACATGACTCCTAGGTTACGTACAACTGTTGATGAATTGATGGTAATATCTCCTATTCTAACACTCCTAAAAACATCACTAGACTTCCTATATTTGGAAGTAAAACACACTACCTCAGTCTTAGAATCATTGAGTGATAGAAAATTACAGCACATCCAACTTCGTATCTCATCCACACATGCTTCAATTTTCAAACGTGAAGCATCTGATTCGCATGTAATGTACAATTGTGTGTCATCAGCAAAGATGACTGTGCGACAACCATGTTTAACAATTATTTCTTCTAACGGAGTCACATACAATGAAAATAAAACAGGCCCCAAGACGGACCCCTGGGGGACACCATACTTGAGTTCTCGCGCCTTTGATACTACCGACCCACCATAACCTTCTGAGAACGACCACACAGGAATGACTTCAACCAATCAAGAGCGGACGCATCAAATCCAAATCTCTGCTGTAATCTGTTTAAGAGAATGGAGTGGTCGATGGTGTCGAAAGCCGCAGAGAGGTCCAACAAAACAAGAATGACATCTTTTTTACGGTCTAGAGCAAGCAAAATATCATTTTGAATTCTTACTAATGCTGTTTCTGTACTATGGCTTTTCCTATAAGCCGATTGATATTTTCCATACAAAGAGTTTTGACACAAGTAATCATTCATCTGGAGATAAGCACACTTCTCAAGGAATTTGTCAAGGAATGAGCAATTAGAAACAGGACGATAGTTTTTTAAGATGTTTCGATCCAATTCACTCTTTTTAATCAAGGGTCTGACAATTGCAGTTTTACAATTTTGCGGAAATGCTCCCGTTTCAAATGAGGCATTGACAATTTTCATTACTGCAATTTCAAGAAGTATGAGTTTCTGCTAAAGGATACTGAAACGTAGCAAATAGAGTTCATGTTATAAAGGAAGGTGGTCTCTTCCTCCTTATGCAAATTAAGTGCATGATGTAACTTTGCTCATTCAACTGCTAAAAATGACTTCAACAAACCATGTAGTTGAGAGTAGATCTTTCAGTTCAAGACTGAACCAAAAACTGTCCTGAGCACTCATGCTCAGAGTGTTTATTCCAAACGCCACATAAATATTCATCAGTACATTTTGAACAGGCCTCCAATCTCGGACACAAACCAATAATTACATGTACATAATTAGCAACCCTTCCCAGCAATGGACCAATCATAGCCTTCCCTCATTTTTCTTTGTTCCCTTGACTTACTTAACTTTTGCACTGTACTGTACTCAACCCCATATGCATTATCTATGCCTCCAAATGACCTTGCTATTGTTAATGTCTTCTTTGTCTGGGCTGATTGCTTCAACCCTTAACTGCCTACAATGACTGCACCCCCTTGAGTCACCAAAGTATCAGTCCCCCACAGGATGGTGCTTTGGTACTGCCTGAATACATTTGGATCCCCAAGTGTCAAGCTAGTCATTGAATTTAGATTTACTGTCTTTGTTCATTCCCTCATTCCATTATCTTAAGATCCACTGCAAATATCCAATCTGTTTTAATTGCTGTCCTGCAGACCTGGCCCACATGCTTTGTCTAAAGGCCACAACACAACAACAAAGTCACACTGACTTTACATTACTCCCGACGAACTAGAAAAATTTATATAAATTTTTCTCCTAACTTCCCCTCCAGTTCTAACTTTTAAGTTTACCCTGTGCATCAACTGCATTTACAGTCCACATTCCCATACACGACAGGTTGTTGAGACAGCTGGCCACTGGCCATCACCATATTTGACTCTCAATCAATTGACACATTCCACACACATTAAACACTTCAATTTATCATCAATCAATCACCCATGAATTGCCTTGATGAGGCATCTCACTACCCCCTAACGACCATTCCCCATCTACTCCCTTTTCACCCTTTTTTTGGAAAACCCCAACGCATTAAATACGAATGACAATACACACATTAAACACAGAAACATCAATTTCGCATCAATGAATGATCAAGCAGAGAGTCCACCAGTTCTGCTCCTCAAAAACTGGAACAAATCAAAGGGCCAGGACACGCCGTCCACTGAAACCCAGTATGTATCAAATTCAGGATTATAATCATTGTTGTGTTCATAACAACAAAGTTCCATTATATATCATCAACATTACATCAATTGACTCCATTTAACTTGACTCCATTTCCTTGGACTCCATTTCCTTTGACTCCATTTTCTCAAGTTCATTAATAGTTCATTTTTCAACATTTTTAGCATGCATCATCAGTGTTCTTTTCCATCAGACCAGACAGAAGAGGGAT
This sequence comes from Platynereis dumerilii, assembly GCA_026936325.1. Classification (NCBI taxonomy): domain Eukaryota; kingdom Metazoa; phylum Annelida; class Polychaeta; order Phyllodocida; family Nereididae; genus Platynereis; species Platynereis dumerilii. The sequence goes on from JAPTHN010000009.1 coordinate 50,764,734, forward strand.
TGTCTTTTGCAATGGTATACTAGATAAACAAATTAATAAATCAATTAACAAAAGAAAGTCACTGACTGCATTCCCGTTTACCATCAGTTTTAAGTAAATGAGCATCACATTAAATGGCTTATTGAATCATCACTGTGGTTCCAATCTCTAAGAATCCCGTACCACCCTCAATTTGTCCTTAATTCCATGTAATTATTGTCATTTCATCCTCCACTTTATCACTGACAACTAAGCACTTTTACAAATGGCCAATTTATGTAGTGCTCAAAACTATTAGTCAGGCTCAGTGGGTGCTACACTGCTGGTGGCTCTACAGTCAGTGAAGCATGACAATTATCCCTGGTCAAGCGACTTCTATACCCTGAGGGCATCAGGGTGACACCCTGTCGTCCCCTATATAGTGGCCCCCTCAATTGATAACCCATCCTTGTTGTTGCTGTAGCAACACAAAGGGTGCAGAAACACATTCATGACTAATGACTACAATAGCTTGACATCATGCTATTCACCCTTGTCAATGGTGGCTGATCCAGCCCTGAATAAGGGATTGACAAAACACCACAATAGATCTAGCTGAGCATTAGAATGACATCTGTCATTCAGAATCCATTTTCTAATAAACAATACAACTACACACATTTGTCAAAAATATATATCTATATTTAGTGTAACAATTAATATCACTAATAACCAACAAGTCAATATCAGGTTCATGACTTTGTCTTCCTAAGGACAAAACATCAAATATGTCTACATGTACATTGGTTCCCATTATCTACTTGCCCTCAAGTATCAAAATCCCCAGAGAGATATTTCATTCAATCTGCACGAATTATTCAGCTCTTTGACAGCTAGAGCTCAACCCAGCAACTTGACCATCACAGCAAAACGGCTGTGCTCCATGGCTAGACAGCAATTCTATCCTCAAAGCATAACTAGAGATCACCACAGATTCAATTTCAATACATTTAAAAGCCATGTGAGCTCACTTACCGATGGGTTCCTGACTGCCCTTAGTATATGGTCTGCAGGGCTACGAAGCAAGTTGTCACGACATCATGGTTCATCCGGTCCACTTGCATCACCATTTCCCTGGGAGATATGGCCGGACTTCCCCACATTTCCCTGGCTCGTCAGCATTTCCCTGGCGCTTTCCCTCAGCGCTTGTCCTGTGCCCGTCAGCATTTCCTTGTGCTCATCAGCATTTCTCTGGCGCTTGTCCGTCACCACTTGTGTACGTCAGCATTCCAGTATGCTCCTTAGCATTCCCGTGTACTCGTCAGCATTCCTGTGTGCTCGTCAGCATTCCCGTGTGCTCATCAGCATTCCCCAAACTGCTCCGCTTTTCCCCCAGCTCCTTGCAGCACCATCATCAGTTGCAACATTCTTGGAACTCACAGGTGCACTTCAGTGATGTACAGTTTCACCAAAACAAAAGTTTACATTCAACAATGTCGGGTTCCATTGACATAGGCATGTCTTCAACTCGTCTCATTTCACACACATAGGCCTACTCTGTTCTCAGCCTGTTCACTGTACACTTGGATACTCTCATCAAAAAGTCATTAAGGATTGGTAGGGGAGGGTGCATGCTTTGTGGCCCAGTACTGTTAAGGACACATTGGCACGACAGGTGCTTTTCCCTCGTTTCAACTGCTGCTGTAGTCCCTTGATTGGCTTCTGCACCCTCCACACTTCAGCTCTTCCAAAGCCCTCGAAGTAGCTTCCAGCTGGCAACTGGCTCTCCGCTCTCCTTTCCATGGTCCCTGTGATGATTACGTTCCCTCCTGGACTGCCAGATCCATCTGTCCAGCCCTTCCTGGGGACACCACAGGTCATAGTCTCTAGGAGCATCCTGCCTAGCTCCACTCTATCCATCTCCATTGGTACTGAAATGTCCAGTTGATATTCCATCCTCAAAACTGAATCAGAGATAAATGTATCCCAGCATCCAAGTCCTTGTTAAGATCATTTTAACATGAAAACTATATATCCATTGCTGCAGACTCCTCTCCTGTTGTCTTTACATGATGGATCACGTCGGGCAGTCACCAATTATAAAGGAAGGTGGTCTCTTCCTCCTTATGCATATTAAGCGCATGATGTAACTTTGCTCATTCAACTGCTAAAAATGACTTCAACAAACCATGTAGTTGAGAGTAGATCTTTCAGTTCAAGACTGAACCAAAAACTGTCCTGAGCACTCATGCTCAGAGTGTTTATTCCAAACGCCACATAAATATTCATCAGTACATTTTGAACAGGCCTCCAATCTCGGACACAAACCAATAATTACATGTACATAATTAGCAACCCTTCCCAGCAATGGACCAATCATAGCCTTCCCTCATTTTTCTTTGTTCCCTTGACTTACTTAACTTTTGCACTGTACTGTACTCAACCCCATATGCATTATCTATGCCTCCAAATGACCTTGCTATTGTTAATGTCTTCTTTGTCTGGGCTGATTGCTTCAACCCTTAACTGCCTACAATGACTGCACCCCCTTGAGTCACCAAAGTATCAGTCCCCCACAGGATGGTGCTTTGGTACTGCCTGAATACATTTGGATCCCCAAGTGTCAAGCTAGTCATTGAATTTAGATTTACTGTCTTTGTTCATTCCCTCATTCTATTATCCTAAGATCCACTGCAAATATCCAATCTGTTCTAATTGCTGTCCTGCAGACCTGGCCCACATGCTTTGTCTAAAGGCCACAACACAACAACAAAGTCACACTGACTTTACAATGTGATTGGTTGAGGGACAGAATTACGTTGCATAAATCTAATTTAAATAGCATAAAAACGTATTTCAAAGCTCAATGACGTGTCTGGAGGGACAGGAATTGTTTTCTTTCCCTGCTAATCTGATTTACTTACAAAGCTCAGATGCTCACTGAAGCAGAATACTACGTTTTTCATTTCTGTCTATGTTCAACTTGAGGATTTGGAGGACGTTTGATTTGCTTATAGGCCAATCAGGTAAGCTGAAAAAGCTACGTAGACAGTGAGAAAACTAGTCATAGCAACTCATACTTACTGAATCTGCAGTAAAGATGGTGCAAGAATTCCCATACATTCTTTTACTGGAACAGTTGGCATTGGGTTAAGTGAACAACTTTTATTTTCCATTTGATGGATTATTTTACAAACATCATCAACATACATGGTGTTAAACCTGTTAAATTTTGATTTGCTGGCAACTGATTCAACATTTACTGCGGCATTGTTTGACAAATTGTTTCTTATCTTTGCTATCTTATCATCAAAGAAGTCAGCAAAAACCTCTGGTAATTTATCAAGTTCAATATCTGGTAAGACATTAGCAGCGATCCCTTTATTACTTGAGATCTCATCCACAACAGTAAATAATACTTTGTCGTTCTCTGCATTATTGATCTTAGATCTATAATAATCAGCTTTTACTGCTTCAACTTCTTTCTTGTAAGTTGAGCGAGTCTGAGTAAATTGAAGTTTGACAAAGCACAAATTGTAATGCTGTTCAAGATCATTAAAGTCCATGCTGATATTGAAGCCCATGGATACCTTCAACTCGGGGGTTACTTTGGCCGACCCTTTAATTATGTAATAAAACATAGAACCATCATAGATTTTGGAAAGATGAAAGCCTCAATGTACTGGCTGTGTTATGGCACAAAACTGTTGATATTCAACAAATAGTTTTCTCAGAACACAAATTTGTTGCTCCGAAATGGCCACAGTTTTACGGTATATTTTAAAAGTAGGTCAGGGTCACTTGTTTTAGGTGAGGGTCAGTTTTAGGCCTAGAGGCACCCTGTGGCCAAATTTCATAAAAATTGGAGAAAAAAAATTTGTTAGAAGAATCAGAAAAATAATACGAAAAACAATGTAGCTAGGGGAGACCGGGGTTAGTTGGCACACTCATTTTTATTTTTGCTCTGGAGAGCAAACGGTACAAGATATTCACACCAAATTTTAGCATGTGATAGTGAGCGTGTTTAACTCAATGATCAGCCCAAGATATATTGTAAATGATTATTGAAATTTGTGTCACAGACACAAATTTCCAGAAAAAATTTTGATTCAACTAACCCCGACCCGGGGTTAGTTGAAGTGCCATAAAAATTTGGAGACAACTTCTTATAAAAGGGGTTTCCTTTGCATAACTGATATCCCTATGATGACCACCAGCTTCAGTACAACACTCATTTGAAAAGAAATTGTATACTGTAATTTACTAAATTTTTTGTCTATTTTTGGCAAAAAAGCTGGTTTTTCCGTATTTCCCTTTCAGGAATGCAAACATGCACTGTAGTAGTTCTAAACTGCAGTAACTCCAACTAATAATGACTTGCAAGGCAATTTGAACACTTGAAATCTATGTTACGGCCAACTCCACCATGCATGTTTCAACTAACCCCATCACACCTGGAACACAATATTGTCTTATTTTTCAGTCTTATCAAAGTCACACAACAAAAAACTTTTGGGTGTGGATTGGGCATGGATTTTTTTATTTAGAAATAAGGTTAGCTCACCTGGATTAAAATCATAGCTATACAGTAACCCCCCTCGAAGACTGAGCAAACAAGTTACTAGAGCATCCAAAAAACAAAATTTCTTGCTTACAGAATTAGCATTTTGAAATTTTGAATGAATAAGGGTCTGATAACATGTGCCAATAAACAAGGTGTCTACCAAAAGTACCAGATTGGCCAAAAATGTAAAATAAAGCTGATTTTTGGCCAAGTTACAACTAACCCCGCGATTCAACTAACCCTGTTCTCCCCTAATGGTAAATTCTTAATTACCATGTAATGGTAAATTCTTAAATACAAGAAAATGGTTGGGAGGGCAGAAGAAGATTATTATTCAAAAGAAAAAGAAGAAGATTGGGAAGAAGAAGGAAGACGTAGGGTGGAGAAGAGGAACAAAATAGTACTATAGAGTTCAGAGAAAAGAATATGGAGAAAGGTGGAAGATAAAGAGGGAAGGGGTAGGATCATGAGGAGAAGAAGAAGTAAAGAAGATGGTTAGGGTTGGGGGTAGAGAAGGAACAGTTACAGTTGTTCTATACCGACAAGAAGAATGCATATCTTTTAGGCCCACCATAAGATAGGCCTATTAAATGTTTTCTTTCGCGGGTGTCTGTCCTTCTGTCCGTCTAGCTGTCCGTCCGTCTGTCTATCTGTTTCCAAGATAGAGCAAGAACCACAGTGTGCTTTCTGATGAAACTCAGCAGGCTTTTTCCTAACACAAAAAAAGGAACTGATTTTGATTTTGGTGAAGATCCATCAAGCAGATACTCCATAATTACAGGACACAGTTTTATGTATTTCATATTAATCTTAACTACTTAGACTGCCTATACGTTATGCGCGAATGAGCACTCAGCAGAAGTGCATCTCTGTTCCGTAAGGAACTTTGGCTTCAGATAGATATTTTGTTGCCCATTCTTTATACAACACAAGAGGGCACTTCATGTACAAGCCCACATTATAGCAGCAGAGTAAAACCTCTACTGTGCTGCACTACAATTTACATGGAGCACCCTCTTGTGTTATATTGAATAGACAAATCCAAAAATAGTGTCTCACCATGAGACACTGTTTGGACACTATTTTGATGTTGAACTTTCTGTTGTCACACAAAGTATTACAAAGCTTCTAAAACAGCAAAGTTTTGGAAAGGTACTGTAAATGATGTGGCACGGTTGCACTTTTTGGATATTTCGTGAGGGATATTGGCAAAGGGGAATAGAAACTCTGACAAAGTCCGATTTGAGTGTCTGGCATCAAAAGTCATGCCCGATTAGCTAATAGTGCATGTGAGAATTATTGGCTGTAACACCTATGAACCAAAATGTCACAAGAATTTTATCATGCAAACTCATTGCCCACCAGTGCAAAATTCTGAACAGGCTGATGGTACATGACCCACTCTACTTCCACAGCTTTACCTTCAGCGTACGCATATGGTCCATTGGTCTATTTGTGCCCTTTGATAGGTCTGATGGAAAATATTTTAAAAATGGATGAAGTTTGGTACACATATGACTTATGTGGTCTAGTAGTGCCTTTTCATGGTCTGCCTGATACATATTCTATTTGTAATATCGAGAAAAAATATTAAAAATACTTTTTTTTTTATTGCAGCCAAAACTTGCCCACTATTGCATATACAGCAATGAAATATCCTATCCATATCACCTATACAATGTAGCAATGCTTCTTGATGCGTATTTAACACTTTTTGAATGATTGGAAAACTTGAGAAAAAAATCAGCTTTATATTTTTTGGTTTCCAACCGCCAGCTCATAACCTATACTTTACACGTATAAAACCATACAATAATATTGGCAAATTCGTCTAATAAGGCCTTTCCCTGCTTTTACAAAGTCTGGCAAGCACACGGGCAGATGACAAGGCAGCAGGCAAATAAAGATAATAGAAGGCCATGACCCGACCACTATTGCATACCTATAATATAAGCAACTAGATTTACCCATAATAAAAGGCAGGACAATAGTGCATTGTTATGTAGAATGCAACGCAGCTGCCTGCATGCAATGCATTTTGGGTGAGTGAAATGTGTTGATTCACTGTAGACAGTGGGTTTAGGAGTGAAATGGTGAAGCAGGCGGCAGACCAGGATACCAAACGATAGAATTGAAGGAAAGGGCTTGAGAAGAGCTTTAAAATGAGGGTAATATTAGTGAGAACCGATTAGTAGAGGCTGGCTGTGGAGTGTGTGGATGTTTTTGGCGGGAAATGGACCTGTGGCGCCAGTCCCTGACGATGTGATAAGCGGAACTAATGAGCAGATTCATGCGCCCCTGGTGGCACTCATGATTTTTGTATCTTATACCCGGCAGGGATTTGGTAAACACTTGTAATCTTCTAAAGGTGTTATTCGCTGAAGGTTTGCCGCTGAGCAGCCTATGTTTGCTCTTGAAATAACAAAGCTAAAAAAGTCATATTTATCAAGAATTTATTGCCATCTGCTTCAATTTCTGATCTTGCAAGCTCTTTGAGACCACATGTATCAATTTCAGTAATATTTTTCTATGCGGTGGCATCAGCCCTGTACCGAGGCTGGACAATCTTGGGGCAGGATCTTGACGGAGTCACAGTGAGCCTTTTACGTTCGCAGAGAAGCTTTGGGCGAAGGAATTCCTCAATCTGACAGGTGAGGGTTGTCTGGAAGAAGTTATAGGGAGAAGTCGCGTAGCCCTTGAGGTCACTTGCAATCGAAGATCTAACACCAACAACAATGGCTCGGTCTACGTTTGGAGGAACATCACTTGGGCTAGATTGTGTGAAGCTAAATCCATCGGTCAGAAGAATAACGAGGTTGGGGCAGTCAGGGTCTTCTGGTCTGTCTCCATTAGAAGTGTTAAACATCATAGCTAAAGGAAAAAATCAACTAGGAATCAGACATGGAGAGATGAAACTTTCTCAAAGCATGAATTCAATCAGGTCCACCACTAGAGGGCAGTATATGTGGGGACTGTGGGGTGGGACTTACTCAAGAGTATGGACTATGTCAGCTGCTCCACTAGGGGGCATTAGAGTGAGGTTGGATATACTCAAGAGTATGGACTATGTCAGCTGCTCCACTTCTCAATTAGAGGGCAGTGTAGGAGAGGTGGGGCTTACTCAAGTGAATGAAGCAGGTCTGTTTTCTCACCAGGTGCTGGTGTGGGTCCAAGAGTTTTATTAAATTCATTCAGGTGTTTGAGGATCCTCCGGTCCATAGACTGCACTCCCACCCGGACCTTTCCTTGCTGACTTCCACTACCATCATCTTTATCCAGGTCATTAATTACATTCACAATGGCATTGAACATAGAAGACAGTGTTGAGGTGGACATGTACCTTGATCTGTCAAAAGAAACGAATATGTCAGCATCTTTAATGCAATCTGGAATGGAAATATAAAGTACGATTACCAGGTGGCCAAGACATTTAATTATCCCCCATGCTATGGCATGGAGGATATGGTTTCAGTATCCATGAGATGGTTTTCATCAAAAATCTCCAATACCTCACCATGCAAAGTGTTCATACTTTCCACAAGTTCTTTTAACTCCTTTAACTTGCCAAATCTACAATTAAATCATCAAATGTAGGAAGCTAACATACTTCCCAGCTGTCCTTGTGAGTGTGGCTGGGACTGCCACCATTTCTATATTTGGTAAGCCCAGGCCATTCATAGGTGTCACCACAGGCAGGTATGCACAATTGTGCCCCTAGTGGTGTTCATGGAACTACACGCTCATGAAAACTTTGGGAAGGCCTGCTCTCCAGGTCTCCCTTCACTGTTTTTGAGGTTGATGTGGACTGTGCTGGGCATGGGGGATGTGGAGGCAGTACCTGCTCTTGTTATATGGCTTAGTCTATTGATAATGCTAACTAAAAAATTGGGTTTATTATATAAGAATCTCTATTCACTGTAAGATAATTGCAATTTCATGGCTCAAAGGACACAATCTAAAAAGGACAATCATGTGCATTGGCATCATATATAAGTACAATGTATGTACTGCTGAAAGCCTCCCTGTTTTTGGTGCTACATGCACGCACCAAGAACTTTAGAAAGATTTTGTTATTACTTTTGGACAGGAGGGGGTATTAATTTTTATACCCATGTCCTCAGATAAGACTCTCACCTTCGATATGATAATAAGTATGATATTAGTCTTAAATATTTTACCATTTTTATGACAATGTCTCCAGACATAGTCAATTTCATGACACTTCCGTGTAATTGGCTTGTAAGATTCCAGTATCGAGCAGCGTTTGATGCAACATCTCTGGCGTTTTTCGTGTCCATAAGCTCTGTTGGCAGCATCACATGTACTCCATGGTCCCCAACAACCCCACAACTCTGTCAACAACAGCACATTTTGCTTAACTACCAATAAGCCTTTTTATCTGCAGAATTAGTTAGATATATATATGAATAATTTCCCCGAAGTATAACCTGGTGCTCACAGGAAGAGAGTGCCTGGAGTGCCTAGGGTGTCTGCGGCGCCTGGAATGTCTGGGGTGCCTGGAGTAGTTGGGATGCCAAGAGTGCCTGGAGTGCCTAGGGTATCACGGGTGCCTGGAATGTCTGGGGTGCCTGGAGTAGTTGGGATACCAGGAATGCCTGGGATTCCAGAAGTACCTGAGGTTTCTGGAGTGCCTGGGGTGCCTGGGTCGTCTGGGGTGCCTGGAATATCTGGGGTGCCTGGAGTAGTTGGGATACCAGGAATGCCTGGGGTGCCCGAAGTGCCTGAGGTTTCTGGAGTGCCTGGGGTGCCCGGAGTGCCTGGGTTATCTGGGGTGCCTGGAATACCTGGGGTTATTGGAGTGCCTGAATCCTCAAAAGGCAAAGTTAACCAGCCCTAAAATTCAAATTCGAGAATTAGCAAAAAAAAAAAAGTTATAAATCAGATTTGTCATTCACTATAATTATAGAAGTGGAAGCAGAGGTGAGCTAGGGTGGCTGTTTGTTCTCACCCTCCGATAATTACATTGTACTACATTATGATTGAGCATACAAAATTAATCTAGGTGAAACAGAAATGCAAAATTATGGGTTTTGCTAACATTGCCTTCTGCATATTCATATGAAGTGCCTAGAGTAATAAAAGATTGGCTTCTTTGATATTGAAGTTCAAACCGAAATGCTTGATATCCTGTTCCAATGCCCAGGAAGACCACGAGTCCTACAGCTAATTCCATGACCGATATTGCACCTGGAAAGTCAGTGAAAAAGACATTTTTACTGATGATGCTCTGCGAGATGACATTTCTGTCACTTATATTATGCCTAATATGTAAATAGCCACATTGATTTTGATGATGTGTATATTGTGAGAGAGTGCTGTGATTGACATAATACAAGCAATTTTTTCAAAATTTGTTAAATGCCCACCCTAGCAAAAAAGTGTGCTTGTGGTCAGCTTAAGAGCACATCCCAGCACCTTCATAGCTATGCTACGGGTTGTGAGCATTATTTCAGTAAATGAATAATATTATATCAGTCAGTCATGAGTGATATCACATGTCTATTAATACATATGTGATGTATTGAGTAAGTCACTTTCATACTAAAATTAATTTTGCAGCTTTTATCATATTATTAGGTATCATAAGTTCAATGTTTTGAACTTTTCTGTTTCTATATGCTGAATAAGCTACCCTCCCAAAATAAAAGCGATTTGAATTGACCAACTATCTGATCAACATAAAAAGTAAAATTAATGCAATATACCAGCAAACTGCAGTTGAAATTCTCTTCCCCTAACACTTTCTCCTGTTATCCTCTCCCTATCCTCATATATTATATATATATATGATTAAGGCCTATGCAGAACTGTGCCCAATCAAAAATCAACAACATCACCTATTTCAGTGAAAGACTCACAGGGTGAAAAGACAATGAAAGAGGACATTGTGTACCAGCTGATGTTACTTAAATACATTGTATGGTCCACATTCAAACCTACAGGCTGGACTGAAATTACTCATACACATTACGAAATATAATATGGCTTCAATTGGCTACAAAGGATCCGATTGTTCCCCTTCCTTGTCCAATTATCCTACAGATATACATATATTACAGTGCTTTTCCTAGCCATTAGCCACATTAGCATTGGCTAATGCATCCTCCAGGTGGCTAATGAAAATTGCATAAATTTGCATGCACACATATCCATGCATTTCACTGAAATTAGTCTTGTGGCTAATTGAATTTTGGTCCTAGAAAAAACACTGATATATATCAATCAAAATAATACACAACAGAAGTTTTTCCCCCATTTTAAGAGTAAATTCTGCATACACTGCTCACACTTAAAAACACACACCTTTTAACAAAGCTTAGAATCTGACGTCTAATAGAGCTATGGCCATGAAATTTTAAGACTGATGTGGCTGAATATCCAGTCCTGCGATTGGGAAAGTTCCACATATCTGGCACAGTTTGTTGAGATCTGAAGCTGTCAACAAGTCTATGTTAGGCAACTCAAAGCTCAAGGTGAGCAATGCTTTTATGTCTGATGAAAAGTTTTAATATTCAAATTGATATAAAAAAAGACATAGATGAATCTACACAGTGATAGATCTGTACCTCATAAACATGCTTTCCTTTTTTTTAAAGACAGGCAATGACATTTTATTAACATAAATGACATATATATATGGTTACAGCAGTAAATAGATACATTTTTACATATTTGCAAACAAAATTTACACCATTTATGTCAGATCTGTACCTCGTAACTTTTTACCTCATAGAGCAACTGTCCTTTTTCAATGTCAATGCTGATTCTGTGAATTAAAGGCAGTCTTAAGGTAAAGATTCGTATAGAAAAAAGCCCAAGGCACTAAGTGGGCTAATGGGGTTGCCATCAGATATTCAGGAGGGGGTTGGGGGTTACTCAAATGGCAATGACTGTTCAGGTAAAAGTTAATAAAAACATTATATTTTGAGCTTAAATAACTATGTAACAACTCTTTCAAACCATACATGACAGAATATGGATTAAAAATTTCAGACATAAAAGAAAGATACAATTTTCTTGAGTAACTCTTCAGTGTAATAGAAATTCATGTTCAGCATTTCATTATAAGAAACCTTCAATCGTGTTTGACAGGCCAAAGCTAGTAAAATGAAAACGCAATAGAATATAATATTCGAATGAATCAATAAAGTCACTTTAAAAAAGTCGAGGATAGCAAAAGTAGCAAAGCCTGATGCACTTGTTTTAGTTCGCCGAAAATTATTTGCGTGGAATCAGTTTGGCTAAAGAGTCTAATGTCTCAGTTATTTTTCTCTACAAACCGAAATATACATGTATGCATAATACAATATGTAGCTAAAATCTATGATATACTCCTGGGAAAAAAAGGACGTAAGTAGAATTTCTCTTCATTCCAAAAGCCTTCTATTGGAAATACATGCCAAAGTGCTTCATTCCATGTCAGTTAATCTATTATAGATACAGTACAACCCAAAATAAAGTAAGAAAATGTTCTGTCAGAATTCCTCTGTTTACCTATTTTGCCCTCTTTTCTCCTCTATACCCCAAATCTCCTTACAACTCCCTTTGACTCCTTACAACAACCTTAGCCCGTATTAAGAACTCTATTTAGACAGCTACTAATATAACTGCAATTAGCAGAGGTGCAAAATACCAAGTAAATCAAACACAATGGGGGTGGGTGAGTTTAAATTTGTTTTGTTTAAATAGGATTTTAATGTAATTTTAAAAGGTAGTTTCAAGTAGGTAAAAGTAGGAAGTCATTCAGAGGTAGTCAAAAGGTGTGAAAGGGTGAAGTTGTGGCTGATTCTTCCTTCCTGCAGGGGTAATCGTACTTTATTTTGAGTTGTACTGTAGTAACATTATCTTCGTATGGAATTTGCCTTTGTCTTATTGTGCAGAACGAGTATTTTGTCTGCACTTCTTCACAACTTAATGTGCTACAAAATATCAATATTTTTCCAACTGACATTTCACTGCGTTCCAAAGCTCCTGTGTGTTAGAGGGCCACCATATCATCTCAAGGGCTTGGAATTTTCTTTTTTAAATAAATGATTTCTTGCTCAGTTTTGGTGAAATAAAATAAATACATTCTTTCTGGGCAGTTTTGAAATAAATAATTTCTGGTGGGGGTTTTTCTTAAGAAGGTGATTCTTTATTTAAGAAAGTATATTCATATTGCACGCTAGAAATAAATAATTATGGCTGTCGTTACCGTGAAATAAATAATTTCCCGCTGATGAAAACTCCAAGCCCCCGATAATTAAATGGTCACCCCCTTACTGTACTTGTCCTGCTCGATTAACATGAAAGGGCAAAAAAGAAAAGCAAATTCATGCTAAGATAATGGTTAGGGTGATGCAAAAAAGTGAAGTTTGGAAATGTTAACGGGGCACCCCCTGAAATTTTAGCTCAATCGGACAAAAATTAGAGGTTGCTACCGCATAATGAAAATTAACATTAGTATTCAATACAAAAATATCCAATATTTTGGCATGTAGCGAGTTCAACTATACCTGGTGCACCAAACCAATGCGGCATGGTCATAATTTTTGGGTCTGGTTGTCAGAACAGCGGATCAATACAAATTTGGATTATTTTTTACTTCTCCATGCTGCTACCACCAGACTAACGAAGATAAAATAGTCAAAATAAACCGAACTCGCGGTATTTAATTACATGGCGGCTTTTAATGTCACAGAAATAAAATTTACTTCAATAGATGGAGCATGAAAAGAGCTTTAATTTGAATACCAACACTGCTATATTCTGACCTTCTGACCTCATGAATAATATTATGTCAGTCAGTCATGAGTGATATCACATGTCTATTAATACATAAATTATGTGATGTATTGAGTAAGTAACCTTCATAATAAATTTAGTTTTGCAGCTTTTATCATATTATTAGGTATCATAAGTTCAATGTTTTAAACTGTTCTGTTTCTGTTATGCTGAATAAGCTACCCTCCCAAAATAAAAGCGATTTGACTTGACCAACTATCTGATCAACATAAAAAGTAAAATTAATGCAACTTACTAGCAAACCGCAGTTCAAATTCTCCTCTCCTAACACTTTCTCATGTTATCCTCCCCATCCTCATATATCATTATATTATATATATGATTTATGCAGAACTGTGCCCAATCAAAAATCAACAACATCACCTATTTCAGTGAAAGACTCACAGGGTGAAAAGACAATGAAAGAGGACATTGTGTACCAGCTGATGTTGCTGAAATGCATTGTACGATCCACATTCAAACCTGCAGGCTGGACTGAAATTGCTCATACACATTATGAAATAAAATATGGCTTCAATTGGCTACCAAGAATCCGATTGTTCCCTGTCCTTGTCCAATTATCCTACAGATATACATATGCATCAATCAAAATCATACACACAAGAGAAGTTTTTCTCCCATTTTAAGAGTAAATTCTGCGTACACTGCTCACACTTAAAAACGCACACCTTTTAACAAAGCTTAGAATCTGACGTCTAATACCTTTTAACAAAGCTTAGAATCTGACGTCTAATAGAGCTATGGCCATGAAATTTTAAGACTGATGTGGCTGAATATCCAGTCCTGCGATTGGGAAAGTTCCACATATCTGGCACAGTTTGTTGAGATCTGAAGCTGTGAACAACACCAACACAGCCAGTCATCATTAACTTGTGAACAAGGCTATGTTAGGCAACTCAAAGCTCAAGGTGAGCAATGCTTTTATGTCTGATGAAAAGTTTTAATATTCAAATTGATATAAAAAAAGACATAGGTGAATCTACACAGTGATAGATCTGTACCTCATAAACATGCTGTACTTTTTTTTTAAAGACAGGCAATAACATTTTATTAACATAAATGACATAAATATATGGTTATAGCAGTAAATAGATACATTTTTACATATTTGCAAACAAAATTTACACCATTTATGTCAGATCTGTACCTCATAACTTTTTACCTCATAAACAAACTGTCCTTTTTCAATGCCAATGCTGATTCTGTAAACAGAATAGAGGCAGTCTTAAGGTTAAGATTCGTATAAAAAAATCCCAAGGCACTAAATGGGCTAATGGGGTGACAATCAGATATTCAGGAGAGGGTGGGGGGTTACTCAAATGGGAATGACTGTTCAGAAAAATTGATAAAAACATTATATTTTGAGCTTAAATAACTATGTAACAACTCTTTCAAACCATACATGACAGAACTATGGATTAAAAATTTCAGACATAAAAGAAAGATACAATTTTCTTGAGTAGCTCTTCGGTGTAATAGAAATTCATGTTCAGCATTTCATTATAAGAAAACTTCAATCGTGTTTGACAGGCCAAAGCTGGTAAAATGAAAACGCAATAGAATATAATATTCGAATGAATCAATAAAGTCACTTTAAAAAAGTTGAGGATAGCAAAAGTAGCAAAGCCTGATGCGCTTGTTTTAGTTCGCCGAAAATTATTTGCGTGGAATCAGTTTGGCTAAAGAGTCTAATATCTCAGTTATTTTTCTCTACAAACCGAAATATACATGTAGGGGAGACCGGGGCTATTTGAAGCTCTGATTTTTTGTCGCGTTCTGCTGAGCTTGTGGTAGTAGATACAGGTTTGAAATTTTGGCAAGTTCTAGCTGCAGTATTCACCTCAACATTCCATGGAACAACTTTGTTTAAAAACCTGACAAGTTCTCACCATGAGCTAGAAAGTACCACGAGACCAAGTGTTTTAAATAACCCCGGGGCCGGGGTTAGTTGAAACGCCACATGGGGTTATTTGAATCACCGAGAATAAACTTGCAAATATCGTATTTACCCACCAAACTTTGTTCATTAAACATTTATAATACAACAGCTGATTCCTTAAAAGCAATTAGGTTTCACATTAATTAGGAATGATGTGTTCAAGAATTGAATACAAAAAATATGAAACGCAGCAATTCAAACTTGAAAGAAAATTTAGATATAATTGGTATAGTTGTACAGTATGAAAGTAATAAAACTATTCAAACAGTGTTACTAACTGAGAAGAAAGAGCTTTTGTAAGGAGACACATCAATGGGGAAGTGGCTTTGTGAATGATGTCCATTTCCTGCGTTGTATGAATTTGTGACAGCTTCATTACCACGTCAGCAAATGACTTCCAAAATGACTCCATTGTATGTAAGCAGAAATTACCAGTGCAAACAGAAATGACCAGTGTAAACAGAAATGACTAGTGCAAAGATTCTCCTCTTTTTCTAATTAAGAAAATAATAATTTAGAGTGGCCTGAGGAATATGACACTCGTGGGCTACTGTTCACTATTGTTACGACTTCTTCAAGGGCAGCTTGGAATTTTGAGCAGGCGCTCATTCCATTTCCTTTTTCCTATGTATGTTATTTCAGAATGAAAAGCACCAATAGGATCAACCTATACAATGTCGCAGCGATTATCTACATTGCTGTTGGTAATGAGACTTTGCGTTGCATTGTTTCAGTGTTTCAAATAGCCCCACAGAGAATGCTTCAAATAGCCCCAACCCACCATGTGGTTAACATCAACCATTTTATCACCTTAACCAAAGGCTTACCAAAAAATGTCTTTGCCTGTTGATTTGTAATACCAAAGGCTTCCAACTTGTAATCAAATAACTTGCATTACATATTTTGAATAGCATACAGGTCAAAATTATTTCAACTAAAAAAAATTACTTTAGGGGCATAAAATCAACTTTATGGCCTAGTGAAGTACAGGATTCGGAATATGACTCATGTAGGAGGTGATGTCATGCCTTGATGAATGAATAATCTACCAGAAGTCAAACTTCGGTGAAAAAATGTAGCCCCACGCAATGAGGGCGAAAATTCAAATAACCCCGCGCTTCAAACAGACCCGGTCTCCCCTATGCATAATACAATATGTGTAGCTAAAATCTATGATATACTCCTGGGAAAAAAAGGACCTAAGTAGAATTTCTCGTCATTCCAAAAGCCTTCTATTGGAAATACACGCCAAAGTGCTTCATTCCATGTCAGTTAATCTGTTATAGATACAGTACAACCCAAAATAAAGTAAGAAAATGTTCTGTCAGAAGTCCTCTGTTTACCTATTTTGCCCTCTTTTCTCCTCTATACCCCAAATCTCCTTACAACTCCCTTTGACTCCTTACAACAACCTTAGCCCGTATTAAGAACTCTATTTAGACAGCTACTAATATAACTGCAATTAGCAGAGGTGCAAAATACCAAGTAAATCAAACACAATTGGGGTGGGTGAGTTTAAATTTGTTTTGTTTAAATAGGATTTTAATGTAATTTTAAAAGGTAGTTTCAAGTAGGTAAAAGTAGGAAGTCATTCAGAGGTAGTCAAAAGGTGTGAAAGGGTGAAGTTGTGGCTGATTCTTCCTTCCTGCAGGGGTAATCGTACTTTATTTTGAGTTGTACTGTAGTAACATTATCTTCGTATGGAATTGTTTTTGCCTTTGTCTTATTGTGCAGAACAGGTAGTTTACCTGCACTTCTTCACCAGTTAATGTGCAACAAAATATCAATATTTTCCAACTCCCATTTCACTGCGTTCCAAAGCTCCTTTGTGTTAGGGGACCACCATTTCATCTCAAGGGTGTTGGGGAGGGCTTGGAGTTTTTTTTAAATAAATGATTTCTTGCTCAGTTTTGTTGAAATAAATAAATTCTTTCTGGGCAGTCTTGAAATAAACAATTTCCGGGTGCGGGTTTTTCATAAGAAGGCAATGCTTTATTTAGGAAAGAATATTCATATTGTGCGCTTGAAATAATAATTACGGCCGTTGTTACTGTGAAATAAATAATTTCCCGCTGATGAAAACTCCAAGCCCCCCGATAATTAAATGGTCAGCCCCTTACTGTACTTGTCCTCCTCGATTAACATGAAAAGGCAAAAAGGAAAAGCAAATTCATGCTAAGATAGTGGTGCTATTAACTCATTATCAGGAAATGAAGCTTCTGAGGACCTATTTTTGCCTACAAGTGTAAGCTGTGACAAATTTACTCCTTCATTTCTGAGTTGGATGTGGAAATGTCGATGGGTAGTGATGCCTTAAGGTTGCGATGCAAACAGCTTCTTTTGACCTTGACAGTCAACTCATAGTGAAAATAGATCAACTGACATCTACCCTGCAGATTTCCCACCGGGATGAGGTTTGAGTCAAGGATAGACGCAGAGAAATCCAGAGGCAGATGGAAGAAGTAGCGTTCATGCACGTTTCCTTTGATCGGACCAGTGCTTTGTTTAACGGACTTGATAACAAACAGCTTAAATGCACTGTAAACATGACAATGCCCATGAAGGCAGACTCTTGCTTCGATGGATTTGATATCGGTATCGCAGGCGTTATCAATGTCCAGCACCATAGGGATTGTCTCCCCTCTTGCGTATGCTATACGAGGGATGGAGACGGTCAGCAGGGCGTAACCAGTGGTCTTGAATAAGCCTGAGTCAAGCTGTCTTTGGACTTCAATTGGCCTATTCAATTCCGCCGGTCGATGTGCTACATCACGTGGTACATCTACCCAAATGCCACGACAGGCTGCGATGTTGCCTCGACCGCCCATTTTCCCCCTTTCGATGGTGGCTTTAATCCGATATGCAATGTAAGCATAATTACTATCGAGGAGAGAAGGGGTTGATTGCAAAGCGTCTTCTGGAAGAGTGAAGGAAAACTCAAATTCATGTCATCCAGGAGGGAGGTATTCCGATCGAGATGCAGTCTTTTCCCATACTGTAATTTCCTCATCCACATATTTTTCTTTCTGAGCATAAGTGTGAGTGTATCTGCCAGAGCTAACCACTATTTCTGCCTCCGCTTTCCCTTTGAAGCTGATGGTTAATGCTTTCGCATCCAATTTGTCATGGAGATCCAAAATGACCTTGCCACGAACAACATCCCCTGGGTAGTACACCGGGAGCACCCTGGGGGGCAGCACTTGAGACCCTCGGATTGTATTGAAGCTATTCAACATCGCACAGGCTCCTTCTTTCACTTGTTTCTTTTCCTTTTTTTCATCCAAATCTTGTTCGAAGACGCGGAAATTTGCTATCGCCTCATCCATGTAGCGGATCCTGAGCAATTTCTTTCTATGACTTCCATTTTGGTTATCATCGTTTGCACCAATTCCAAGACCATTCAAGTCCCAGTCACCCTGAAACGAGATTAAAAATTTTGAAAAAATTTGATCGTTGGTCAGCACTGAGAGTCCTAAATATCATTTTCCGCATGCTTATTGACATCTTTTGAGTGCCTGGAGGCACAGTTGAATAGAATCTGCAAGAAACCACAGGAAGCAATACTACACCTAGTATCAGATTGCATTAACATGAGTTTTCCAGATGTGGTTAAGTGATTTTACTGATATTGTGTCAATGCTGGACATGAGTTTGATAACTATAATTTGAATAACTCAACTGATGTTACAACATGACAAAATTTTTAGCCAGTAACCAGTTGGTAATGGATCAGCCTTGTATTGGGCAGTTCACAGTTATAGACCAGTAAACTAAATTGTGGCAATCAATACATGTAAAGGCTGAAAAAAAAAGAGCATTTAGCCAGATTGTGGCAGTTACGGGAGTTATCAGGAGTTACAATAGGCGATGCTCCGCAGTGTTTCCTATCTCTTCTTGTTCATTTTGGGCTTGGGGTGGAGATTAGTCATAGCCAGGGGCGGACTGGCCTATGTGGCAGAGTGGCAGCTGCCACGGGCCCAAGCACTCAGGGGGGCCCATGCAAGGTGCCAAAAAATTAAAAATTAAATTAAATAGCCAAAAATTCTCTCTTTTTGACTGAGTTTGTGACCGTGATACAATGAAACTTTTAGGTTAGGGCCCAAATGAGAAATAGCCCTGCAATATATGTATGAAAGGGCCCTTCCACCTTGGCGTAAATGTAGTAATGCCGAAAATATAAAATGTTGGGGGGCCCATTTACTTATTTTGCCACGGGGCCCGAAATGCCGCCAGTCCGCCCCTGGTCATAGCCCAATACCCCCCCCCCCTGCCCAAATACACCATTTTTCTTCAATTGGGACTATAAATGGATGTACGAGAAGAAAATTATGTTGAAAGAGGATCAAATTATCAGAAAGGAAAATGTAATTTATTTACCTTCACACTCCTGTAGACATACTGTTCTCTTCCGTAGTCGTACAGGGTCTGTCTGTCTGAGATGTCCAATTCTATCTCGAAATCTTTGATCAGTTCCATTTTCTGTTAATATCTGCAACAATATGAAGTGAAATTCTAAAAATATATAATTAACACAATTTACTACATACTGCAGGAGGAGGATGCAGAGATGTACATATTCTGGGCCTTAACATGTGCCATATGCCAATTACTCGGCAACCCACAACTTTTCTTGTCTTTCCCATAATGAATTTGTGCCTGGGGGGTATAGCGCATTTGCCACCCAAAATCCTTCAGTGGTCGAAAGCGGTTACACAAGGCAAGTTGGTCCTATAACTACTGATCTTATAGTATAATACTTATAATATTGGATGTCAGCCCACCACATCTTGCATATGAAGGTGTTTCCTTCTATATAAGTGTATATCGGTGTTCAATAAATTGAATTGAATTAAATACAACAATGACAGTGAATGAAAACTAGGTGACTTTACTCACTTTATATATAAACCCTCATGGGTTCAACAGAAATCTATAAAAACTAGCATAATGATAGAGAAAAAATGATCATATATTATATATAAAATCCACCAATTACTTACTGTCAGTTAAATGCTCTTTGGTTGCTGGAGATTCTATGACTGAATTTGACAATTTATGTATGTCACAGTTCTCCTTTTTGACAGAGTGAGATATCTTGTTGTGGATGCTTTTCCAGCAGCGTATAATTAGTCCCTATAGATGAATAGAATGTGTGTCTGGTGCACAAGTGTCATGACACTACATGGTCTGGTATTTCTTCTCATGTCGGTATTCTATTCTGGGTGACTGCTAGATGTCAGGCTGAGCTGATTGACCGCTAATTGTTGCAAGTTTTCTGGTTGTCCCTATAATACCTGTTTGTCAACAAATCTCACACAGCCAACCTAATTACAAGGCAATAACCCAGCTGCTCATGTGGATAGCCTGCCAGTGCAATGCCTGCCAGTGCACAAGTCTTTAGCCTGCATTGCATCCCAGTAGCCACACAGCAGTGCCTCTAGTGTCCCAGGACAGAAGCAGCCACAAGAACTTCAAGTGCACTATTGGAGGATGATGCTGCATGGAAATTTAATAGCAAGAACTTCAAGTGCACTATTGGAGAATGATGCTGCATGGATATTTAATAGCAAGAACTTCAAGTGCACTTTTGGAGGAAGATGTTGCACGGAAATTTAATAGCAAGAACTTCAAGTGAACTTTTGGAGGAAGATGTTGCATGGAAATTTAATAGCAAGAAATGAAAGTAAACTTTTGGAGGATGATGCTGCATGGAAATTTAATAGCAAGAACTTCAAGTGCTCTTTGTGAGAATGATGCTGCATGGAAATTTAATAGCAAGAACTTAAAGTGCACTTTTGGAGGATGATGCTGCATGGAAATTTAATAGCAAGAACTTCAAGTGCACTTTGTGAGAATGATGCTGCATGGAAATTTAATAGCAAGAACTTAAAGTGCACTTTTGGAGGATGATGCTGCATGGAAATTTGATAACAAGAACTTCAAGTGCACTTTTGGAGGATGTTGCTGCATGGAAATTTAATAGCAAGAACTTCAAGTGCACTTTTGGAGGATGATGCTGCATGGAAATTTAATAGCAAGAACTTCAAGTGCACTTTTGGAGGATGATGCTGCATGGAAATTTAATAGCAAGAACTTCAAGTGCACTTTTGGAGGATGATGCTGCATGGAAATTTAATAGCAAGAACTTCAAGTGCACTTTTGGAGGATGATGCTGCATGGATATTTAATAGCAAGAAGTTCAAGTGCACTTTTGGAGGATGATGCTGCATGGAAATTTAATAGCAAGAACTTGAAGTGCACTATTGGAGGATGATGCTGCATGGAAATTTGATAACAAGAACTTCAAGTGCACTTTGTAAGGATGATGCTGCATGGAAATTTCACAGCAAGAACTTCAAGTTAACTTTTGGAGGATAATGCTGCTTGGAACTTTAATAGCAAGAACTTCAAATGCACTATTGGAGGATGATGCTGCATGGAAATTTCACAGCAAGAACTTCAAGTTAACTTTTGGAGGATAATGCTGCTTGGAACTTTAATAGCAAGAACTTCAAATGCACTATTGGAGGATGATGCTGCATGGAAATTTAATAGCAGGAACTTCAAGTGCACTTTTGGAGGATGATGCTGCATGGAAATTTAATAGCAAGAACTTCAAGTGCACTTTTGGAGGATGATGCTGCATGGAAATGAAATAGCAAGAACTTCTAGTTAACTTTTGGAGGATAATGCTGCATGGAAATTTGATAGCAAGAACTTCAAGTTAACTTTGCATGGAAATTTAATAGCAAGAACTTCAAGTGCACTATTGGAGGATGATGCTGCATGGAAATTTAATAGCAAGAACTTCAAGTGCACTTTTGGATGATGATACTGCATGGAAATTTAATAGCAAGAACTTCAAGTGCACTTTTGGAGGATGATGCTGCATGGAAATTTAACAGCAAGAACTTCAAATGCACTATTGGAGGATGATGCTGCATGGAAATTTAATAGCAAGAACTTCAAGTGCACTTTTGGAGGATGATGCTGCATGGAAATTTAATAGCAAGAACTTCAAGTGCACTTTTGGAGGATGATGCTGCATGGAAATTTAATAGCAAGAACTTCAAGTGCACTTTTGGAGGATGATGCTGCATGGAAATTTAATAGCAAGAACTTCAAGTGCACTTTTGGAGGATGATGCTGCATGGAAATTTCACAGCAAGAACTTCAAGTGCACTATTGGAGGATGATGCTGCATGGAAATTTAATAGCAAGAACTTCAAGTGCACTATTGGAGAATGATGCTGCATGGAAATTTAATAGCAAGAACTTCAAGTGCACTATTGGAGGATGATACTGCATGGGAATTTAATAGCAAGAACTTCAAGTGCACTATTGGAGAATGATACTGCATGGAAATTTAATAGCAAGAACTTCAAGTGCACTATTGGAGAATGATGCTGCATGGAAATTTAATAGCAAGAACTTGAAGTGCACTATTGGAGGATGATGCTGCATGGAAATTTAATAGCAAGAACTTCAAGTGCACTATTGGAGAATGAAGCTGCATGGAAATTCAATAGCAAGAACTTCAAGCGCTCTTTGTGAGAATGATGCTGCATGGAAATTTAATAGCAAGAACTTCAAGTGCACTTTTGGAGGATGTTGCTGCATGGAAATTTAATAACAAGAACTTCAAGTGCACTTTTGAAGGACGATGCTGCAGTGAACTTAATTTTCTGGTCAAGAAATGCGTATAAAAATTTCAGGAAATGTTCTCTAGGCCCTTTATTTACGACTTAATCATTTAAATTTGTTGTTTATTTGAATAGAAATGATGCTGAACTTATAATAAGTGCACTATTGGAGGATGATACTGCATGGAAATTTAATAACAAGAAGTTCAAGTGCACTTTTGGAGGATGATGCTGCATGGAAATTTAATAGCAAGAACTTCAAATGCACTTTTGGAGGATGTTGCTGCATGGAAACTTAATAGCAAGAACTTCAAGTGCACTTTTGGAGGATGATGCTGCATGGAAATTTAATAGCAAGAACTTCAAATGCACTTTTGGAGGATGATACTGCATGGAAATTTAATAGCAAGAACTTCAAGTGCACTATCGGAGAATGATGCTGCATGGAAATTCAATAGCAAGAACTTCAAATGCTCTTTGTGAGAATGATGCTGCATGGAAATGTAATAGCAAGAACTTGAAGTGCACTATTGGAGGATGATACTGCATGGGAATTTAATAGCAAGAACTTCAAGTGCACTATTGGAGGATGATACTGCATGGAAATTTAATAGCAAGAACTTCAAGTGCACTATTGGAGAATGATGCTGCATGGAAATTTAATAGCAAGAACTTGAAGTGCACTATTGGAGGATGATGCTGCATGGAAATTTAATAGCAAGAACTTCAAGTGCACTATTGGAGAATGAAGCTGCATGGAAATTCAATAGCAAGAACTTCAAGCGCTCTTTGTGAGAATGATGCTGCATGGAAATGTAATAGCAAGAACTTCAAGTGCACTTTTGGAGGATGTTGCTGCATGGAAATTTAATAACAAGAACTTCAAGTGCACTTTTGAAGGACGATGCTGCAGTGAACTTAATTTTCTGGTCAAGAAATGCGTATAAAAATTTCAGGAAATGTTCTCTAGGCCCTTTATTTACGACTTAATCATTTAAATTTGTTGTTTATTTAAATAGAAATGATGCTGAACTTATAATCTGATTGAATGTTATATTTAAATAAAAAATTATGGTGAATCTACCATCTGAGTTCAAGATGTACTCGAATAGAAATTATGCTGAATTTGTCATCTGATTTTATGTTGTTTTTGAACAGAAAAATGTTGAATTGAACATTTGATTTAATGTTGTATTTGTATGTAAACAATGCTGAATTTATCAACTGATTTGCTGTATTTGAATTGAAATGATTGTGAATGTATCAACTGATATTTTATTATGTTGTATTTGAATAGAAATGATGCTAAATTAACCTTCTGATCTGATGTTGTATTTGAATGGAGATAATGCTGAATTGATCACCTGATTTTATGTTGTATTTGAATAAATATGATGCTGATTTATCCATATACCTTTATGTTGTACTTGGATTGAAAAGATGCTGAATAGATCATTTGATTTCATGCTGTAAATAATGCAGTCTTCGTGGAAAACAAATATCCGGGAAAAGAGCCCACATTTGGCCTGAGGAAAAAAAAAAAAACATAGTAAATGCATCATATAACAGGCATTCTGCTTGTTCACAAGTTAAGTTAATATTAATGTTAGAATTGATCTCAAAGTAAGAATTTCTCCAAACACATGTTTAGTTATATGTTGTTAAAGTACTCTCATCATGTAGATTGTGAGTTCTTGTATGGAATGACAATGCAACTGTGGTATTTCCGCAATTAGATTGTTATGGAAGACAAGCTTAAAAACCATTCAGGGTATTATATGAATTTATTTTTTACAGGGTGCTTTCTGACTCTTGGTCATCAAAGTACAATTAAAGCAGAATTTGTTATCCCTTTACATAGTTATTATTAAAAGTTTGGTTTTGATTAAAACAATAATTTTTTGGTTCATGTTAACCTGCAAGATGGCAAAGAAAACGTCAACCTTAGCAAAAAAGTGAAAATGCCTTTCAAAAATGAAATTGTTTTTATATGACCCACCCTGATCATACATATTTTTTTCGATATCAAATATTAGTCATATTTGCAATGTTTATACACATAGTATCTAAATTAAAAATCTGATGATGAATGAGACAAAAAAATGGAATGATGAAAGGTCCAAAAAGGATGATGAAACAGCCCAAATTTTGATGATGAATGCACCAAAAATTGATGATGAATGATCCAAATTTGAAGATGAATGGACCCAAAAAATTGATGATGAAAAGACCTGATGATGAAACAACCCGGAGACGTGTAGAGTCTTCAGGGCAGTTTTCATTCCCATACACCAAATATATTGTGAGAAACACTATTTTTGATAATTTTTCAGAAATATTTTTCCAAAAACGTAATTAAATTTGCCTCAGAAACATATGTATTCCTTTAAAACGATTTCAACTGCCCTATGTTATGGGTCTGAATGTTAGCTTCGAATTCACACCAAATAAGTGCCACTGAAGTGAATATTAACTCAGCAAAAGACGAAAGAAGCATGATTTCTGGCCCTTTTTTCTGATAAAATCCTGATTTTGAGTAATGATGTTGATTGAAATTGCAAAAAATTTCCTGGTTTTGCTTACAGTAGATTTTATTTGATATTATAAGTCAAAACTGATGGAAAAGTGCGACCATTTTGAATGAAAAGGATGTTTTTTAATTTGATATAGCCAGATCAGGAAGCTTCAAATTCGACTCAATTTTTCAAAGTCAAACTTTGAACACGAAGAATTCAATAATGTCAAAACAAGCACATAAATACACTTGTTTGGACATAGAGATAAAAGGAAAATTAAGAAAATGACAATGAGATGTGTCAAATTTCACACACCTGAAATAAAAAAAAAAGTGATGTCACGCTAAAATAGGAAAAATTCACGTTTTTCAATGTACTTTTAAGATTATCTCGACAACCGTCTGTAATATTGTCGTGAAATTTTCTGGACTTTGGCACAAGAATATATTCAAAGCAGTAGTGCAATATAAAGTTGTTGCATACATCCATTCCTACATTTTTTGACCCCCAATGAAATCGGGCCCTGTGGCTTCATTATTTTTGAGATCAGCCTTAAAAGGAGACTGGGGGGGGGGGGGGGTTGTTTGGTTATTTCCTAGCTCAATGCCATTCCTCCTGTCCAAACAGGTTAATATGGCAATGACTTGAAGTTAAAATAAAAACCAACACATTTTCTGCTGTATAAGTATGTTATAAATCTTTCAAACCTTTCATGTTATGACAAAATTATGGATTAAAAATTCCAGACACCAAATAAAGATAAAATAAAGATTTGTCTTCAGCATTTTATCATGAGTAGCATTTGATCGTGTATGACAGGTTAAAGCTGGAAAGATTAAATCTACATGAAATATATGTATCTGAATGAATTATCAGTTCAAAAATGTCCATGCAGGATAGCAAAAATAGTAAAGCATGCTGTGGGTGTTTTCAGTGCACCGATAATCAGCTGTGCAGAATTAGTTTGGCAAAAGAGTTTAGTAACTCGAAGGACAGTTTATTGTGTCTGGGCTCAAAGACAGATTTCACGAATAGTAGCAGAATGTCTTTACCACAAGTTACATTAGCACAAGGCTAGTAAGGCCAGACATAATTGATTCGTAGCTTCTCAGATTTTCTCAGGGTGCCTTTTCTGAGGCTAGCTGGTAGGACAAACATGAGCTGAAATCCAAATCTTTTATTGTGTCAATCCATTAAGTAAAATCATGGGTAAACACCGTTTTCTGTTGGATTGGCAGATCAGAGTAACTAAAAATACGGCCTTGTGCTAATGTAACAACGATAATGTATGGAGGCCGGAATTTTTTATGCTGATCCTACAGCAATATAAATGAAAACACCAACAGGGTAACACACCTGGCCTGCTACTGTGAGACCTGGCTTTCAGTTCAGAACAAATTTGAGATCTTAACATGTGTTCAGATGCGAAATTGCAGTTACATTAGCATCAAAAAACAGCTACCGCACTCAGTTGTTTATGTTTTTGGTGATGTATATCGGGCCTAGTTAAAAAATAATGAAGCCAAAGTGTGACATGACCATCAAAATTTTAAAATGTTTATATGCATGAAATGACCACATAATATTGTAAGAAACATGTCTAAGTTCTAGAAACTGTATTTATGATTTTGCTGTGGTTTGTTGAAATAACTGATAAAAGCCAAATATTACCAAATTTTATTGATTTTTATTTCCATGGCAGTAAAAGAAATGTAGACTAAATGGTTACTTATCTTCAAATTAAATCTATATTTTTTTGTTGGATGACAAAACTCATATACTCTTAAGTCTCCATGGCTGTTTTCATCCGAATTCACCAATTTTTTATGAGGAAAACGTTATTTTTCTAATTTTGTTGAAATATTTAGAAAAAAACCTACATATTTTCTCCTCAGATGTACACATTTTCCTCTATAGTGCAGTAGCTTAGCATATAATTGTTCACTTTTATGGTAAAAGCACCAAATTTTGCAAATAGGTACTTTTGAGTATGCTCTTTCAGAAACAATGGAGTACCAAAAGATATCTGGCCCGGAACGGCCGCCATCTTGGATTTAAAAATGGCCGCCAAATATTGCTATTTTCCCTTTATCTCAACCATTTCTGAAGATAGAGAGATGATATTTGGCCAAAACATGTAATTAAAGGTATATTTCGACATCATATTCACTTTGTGTAAATACGTCGGCCATATGGCAGCCATGTTGGATTTAAAGATGGCCGCCATCATTTTTGATATTTTCTCTTTATCTCGACCATTTCTGTAGATAGAATGATGAAATTTGGTCAAAACATGTATTTTAAGACATATTTTGATATTATAATCAGTTTATGTTAATTATTCCACCATAATGGTGGCCATCTTGGATTTTTAAATGGCCACTGCTGTTTTGCTAAATTTTCTCGTTATCTCAACTATTTTTAGAGATATTTGGCCAAGTCATGTATTTTATGATATATTTTGATATCATGATCACTTTTTGTCAATAATTTTGCCATAATGGTGGCCATGTTGGATTTAAAGATGGCCGCCACCATTTTTGTTATTTTGGCTTTATCCCGACTGTTTCTGCAGATAGAAAGATTATATTTGGTCAAAACATGCATTTTTAGATATATTTTGATATCATAATCATTTTTTGTTAATATTTTTCCATAGTAGTGGCCATCTTGGATTTTAAAATGGCTGCCAACACTTTTGCAATTCTATTTTTCCTTAGCTTGACCATTTCTGGAGATAGAGAACTTGTGCTTGGCCAAAACATGTATTTTAAGTTATATTTTGATATCACAATCATTTTGTATTAGTAATTGAACTCAAAGATGACAACAACCATTTCTAATAGTTTATGATGCGAGTATTTTAATTCTCAGATAAATTATCATAGGCATATGATGGCAGAGATGACCTAAATACTCTGTTCTATTGCTCTGATATGGTTTTAGAATTTTTAATGCTTTAACATCAGTTCTTCACGACATAGAGGGAAGGAGACTTTCAATTGATATTGATTCTCTTGACTGGCTTGTTTCTTGAAAGTTTGTTTGCATTATTCCAGATAGTCACCCAGGGATTCCACCTCTCTGCAACAAAGTAATCTTTAGGGAAGGTCATTTAGTACTTAACATATCGTCAGATATATTTTCAGTGACGGACCTTGACCAATCACATGAGCAATCTAACAAGTTTGTGAAAAATTATAGAGATGCCACAGACTTCTTGACGATATATCAGCATTTCAAAATGGACAGCCATAGGTCTGGAAGTCTTAAGGTCAATTTATGAATCTGAGGCGCTGTCCGTATGCTTAAGATCTGGTCACACTCACTATGAGGAGTCTGTTTATTTGAGACTCTCTTTGTTCCGGATGTCTCTGATTGCTGTGTTTGAAGACATTGGCAAATCATGCCAGTTGTAAGATCATCTACGGACTCCGGTGAGAGACATTATAGGTCATACGTTTCTAAAATACATAAACTAATTGTCCTGCTAATTAATCCTCTTGCAGAAAAAATGTGAAATCATCCTTGCCACTGGATGCATCCAAGAGAGACCAGATATTTTCTTGTCTTTTTATTGCGTGCGAGTCTGGCAAGGATGATCTGCGCATGTTATTTTCAAATGAGAACCAATGCGAATCAACAGCTCTTTCGTCAGGGGGTGTATTAAAACCATGGCAATATAAAGCAAGATTAAGACTGACCAAAGAGTAAGACCTAATTTCTTGTTCCTGACAGCTTTAAAGGAATAAACCATGCTGGGATGTTGATAAAAAGAGCTATATCTGTTTGTGTCTGAGAAGCTAAAGAATATTTATGTACTGCACAACAATAATATGCCACATCTAGTGACAAAGGACTGATTGCAAAAGGCCTTGAAGTAGGTGACTATAGCTTTCTTGTTTCAACCATAAACACAAGTGGAGGCAGATTCACGCTTGATGCTGCCCATGCACATGATGCAGAAAGGCAGGATCACCAGATTAAAGTACTCTGTGTGTGCCTTGGATCCTGATGAAGTTGTGTTGTTAGTTGCCTTTTCCACAAGCTATGTACTAGTGAGCGAAATCGGAGGTTGCATTTGACGGTGCAGTTGATCAGCGAAGTAAGAGCCACATCACTCCTGATACTCCTGTTTTTTCACAGCTTCAGATGTGACAAAACATCAGCTTTGCAGGGGTAGAGAAATTACTGCTTGAGAAACTTAGTTTGTGTGTAGAGATATAACATCAGTTGTTGCTATTAGTATGCATGGTACAAACTCAATATACATGTAAGTGGTTTTCAGGCATATTGGGTGTTTTGCCGTTCTTCACTGCTCGAAGACATGAGCACTGAAGTCCGGTTGGTAAACGAGGCCAAGCAAAGGCTTTTGCCCACAGTTCTTACAAAGAATACGCTAGCACATGTTGTCGTCTTTCAATATCTTAAAATGCCAATTTCAAGGCTAGACTCCACATTGGACAGATCTGGCCGAAGCTTGGAAGGCATGTTATGGTCTACATACATTATGCGGTGGCTTCAAGAAGATTGTTGAAAATCTTTGCAAATGCCTCAAAGTTCGCCTCAAGTGTGCATCACAGCGTTCCTGCTTGGGTAGCTATGCTGTACGGTTAACAGACCATCTAGCACAGTTTGTGCCTTTTATTTTTAGGCAGTCAAATTAAATATCGTAACAATTGACCAGATTTTTTTTGGAAAACCGTATTAACAAACACAATGATGTGCATCATGCATTGATGATGCACTTTTTTCAGGGCTGAAATTGTCACTGAATGTACAGAATTTGCTTTCATTGAAGATGTGTGTTACACCATATTATATATTACTCGAACTACTATTATTTTTATTCAACATGGTTGCCTTTGCATGGCCTAATCAATTAATTATTGAGATTAGAAAAATCATAATTTATAAGGCAAAAATGACTTTATTCATAGATGAGCCTTTATGAATAGAAAACATGGATACTAATGTAAAATGCACTGATTTGTACAATTTAGCAATGAGACATGTTTTGGCCAAGTATAAACAAGCTTAGGAAAATTAGAATAGCAAAAGTGGTGTCAGCCATTTTAAAATCCAAGATGGCCACTATCATGCCAGAAGTATTAACTCAAAGTGATTATGAAATCAAAATATATCTACAAATAGATGTTTTGACCAAAATTAATATATTCTTTCTGTCTGCAGAAACGGTTGTGATAAAGCGAAAATGACAAAATAGTGGCGGCCATCTTTAAGTCCAACATGGCCACAACTATGGCAAAATTATTGTCACAAAGTGTTCATGATATCAAAATATATCATAAAATACATGACTTGGCCAAATATCATCTCTATATCTCTAAAAATAGTTGAGATAAACATGATAAAGAGAAAATTTAGCAAAACAGCGGTGGCCATTTTAAAATCCAAGATGGCCGCCACTATGGCAGAATGATTAACATAAAGTGATTATAGTATCAAAATATATCTCAAAATACATGTTTTGACCAAATTTCATCATTCTATCTACAGAAATGATCGAGATAAAGAGAAAATAGCAAAAATGATGGCGGCCATCTTTGAATCCAACATGGCCGCCATATGGCCAAAGCATTTACACAAAGTAAATGTGATGTCAAAATATGCCTTAAAATACATGTTTTGGCCAAATATCATCTTTCTATCTTCAGAAATAGTTGAGATAAAGGCGAAATAGCAAAATTTTGGCGGCCATTTTTAAATCCAAGATGGCGGCCGTTCCGGGCCAGCTATCTTCTGGTACTCCATTGTTCCTGAAAGAGCATATTCAAAAGTACCTATATGCAAAATTTGGTGCTTTTACCATAAAAGTGAACAATCGGTTGGTTTTTTGGGGCTAAGCTACTGCACTACTAAAATGATTTCACCTGTCCTGTGTTATGCGTCTGTATGTAGGCTTCGAATTGGTACCAAATAAGTGCCACCAAAGTGAATATGAACAAAGCAAGTGATGATGGAAGCGTGTTTTTTAGCCTATTTTTCCTGATAAAAAGCCAATTTACGGTAATGCTGTGAAACAAAAGTAAAAAAAGTGTTCTGGTTTTGACCCAAATCGATTTTATATGCATTATCAATAATATCTGGATGAAGCAGAAGAGTAATTACAGAATTAAAGTGAAATTTGTGTTATTTATTGCCTTTTTCAACACATTGGCCCCAAATTTTGAGAAAAGCTTCACAAAGAGCAAAATTTTGATAATGGAACATGGAAATGTACCCCAACTACTAAATATTGTGCTGATTATCACTACAAGTAACACTAGAATGATTACGTTACTCCTTACAAGAAAACCATGAAAATATGATCAATATTTTCCATAGCGTTACACTTGCGACAAAGCCCCATTTAAGAAATCACTGTATTTACCACCAGAAACCAGCTGCAGACCTGTATTACTTGATTGTTTCTCAAAACTAAACAGATTTTGCAACATCACAAGCCAAACCAGATTTAAAACGAAGCTTTTATTGCTCTGTGGCACTACAAAGTATTCTGGGCGTTACGCTTGCGACGGATTCACCTACCCTGTTATTCATTGGAATTTTTTAGTGAACTACATTTTCCACAACCATAAGAAGCTCCAAAATGGATAAGCAGATATAAGACTAGGTCTCAAGGGCCAAAAGATTCAACTGACACATGTCAAAGGGACACTAGAGCATCCCAGATCAGTAAGCGTCAAATTTGACTTAATTTTTGGAAGTCAACCTTGGAATCCAAATAGCTCAATAATGTCAATACAGGCAAATATAAATACCTGTTTTGTTGGATTTACGAAGCCTGAGAATGTAGAGATTCCAAAAAGTGTTGAGAAATTGCCGTAGAATATGTCCAAATTTGTAAAACTGAAAGAATGCAAGTGGTCAAAAATGTCACATTTTATTTGTGAAAAAATGCTTGTTTTTCAATAAGGTTCAACTCTATCTCAATAACTATGGGAAAGAATGTCGTGAAATTTTCAGGAAAGTTGCACAAGAATGTAATTAAAGCAATGGTGTACCATGAAGTTTTCACATACACCCATTCTCATATTTTGAGACCCCTACGGAAATTATGCTGCGTGGCTTCATTATTTTTGAACTAGGCCATAGGCAAATAAGACATGTTTGTCAATAAAATTTTAGAATTTCACGTTATAAATTGGTATAAGTAGCAAGAACACAGAAAAATTACATTCTAAAAGTTGCTAATGTAACCCCAGTGTCATTTGACGGAAAATAGTTATATTAGCAGTCTTTTTTTATTTATCATTTTTTCCATATTTTTAATGACCAACACAATTAAAAATGGTTCCAAAATAATTTTTAACATGTTTTTATCAATCACATATCATTACATTTTGCTGAATTGCATTTAGCAGATTCCACAGAGTGCCAAAGTTAGCACCTCTGATGACCAGTAAGTTTGGTTGCCCAAAATTGTCCTAATGAGGGATAAAAAATTTTTTTTTTTAAAGCAAAAAGCTTCATATTTGAGGATACTTTTATTGATTGTTATTCTTTAGCTCACAGATGTATTTAGTAATAGGTTAACTTGCTTCAGGAAGCAACAGAGAGATAACAAAAGGAATGGAAAGTTTAAGGTACCCTTTGAGAGCACTTTTCGTGAAATCTGCCCAAAGCTATTTTTCTCATCAGAAAAAAAAAGTGTGTAAATTTCAAACCGAAATATATATCATACAATAATATCATGGTGTCTAATTTATGATATATGCGGTGACGAATCTACTTATTAATTTCTGAGTTGGACGTGCACATAAAAATTGGTATTGTGGCCTCAAGGTTGCGATGTAAACTGCTTCTCTTAACCTTGACGACCAGCTCATAAAAGACATCAATCAACTGACATTCATCCAGGTTGCCGACTGGGATAAGGTTGGAGTCAACGATAGACTCAGAGAAATCCAGAGGCAAGTCGAAGGAGAAAAGCTGACGAAGATTTCCTTTGATCGGACCTGTCTGTCGTTTTACGGACTTGATATCAACCAGTGTCCTTGCCCTAAAAGGTCCTGAGCCACAACGGCATTGACCAGTGAGGTATATTCCTGCTTTGACTGATTTGATATCAGTACTGCAGGCGTTATCCATGTCCAGTACGATAGGGATTGTTTCCCCTCTTGCGTACACTGTGCGAGGGATGGAGATGGTCAGCAGGGCGTGTCCAGTGGTTGTGAATAAACCTGTGTCCAGCTTCTCTTGGACTGTAATCGGCAACTTCAATTCAGCCGGTTGATGCGCCACATCACATGGTTTATCTACCCAGATGCCACGACACGCTGCGATGTTTCCTCTCCCGCCCATTTTCCCCTTTTCAATGGTGGCTTTAATCCGATATGCGATGTAAGCGAAATCGGTCCAACTTTGGAGTAGAGAAGGGGTCGAATGCCTGGCATGTCTTGGTAGAGTGAAGAAAAACCCAAATTCATGTCGTCCAGGAGGGATGAATTGCGATCGAGACACGGTCTCAAAGGAAAGGCGTGAGAACTGATCAAAGACGCTAGAACTATCCGCCTTCTCCCATACAGTCATTTCCTCATCCACATATTTTTCTTTCCCAACATCAGTGCGATGCCTCTTGCCGGTGTAAATCTGTATTTGTACGTCGGCTTTGCCTTTGAAGCTGATGGTGAATGACTTCGCATCCATTTTGTCGTGCAGTTCCAGAATAACCTTACCACGAACAATTTCCCCTGGGTAGTACACCGGCAGCACCCTGCGGGGCAGCACTTGCGATCCCTGGAGCTTATTGAAACTACTGAACATCGCATAAGCTCCTTCTTTTTCTTGTTTCTTTTCCTTTTCTGCGTCCAAATCTTTTTCAAAAATCCGGAAATTTGCAATCGCGCCATCCATATTGCGGATCCTGACCAGTTTGTTTTCATCATCTCCTTTTAGGTGATCATCACTTGCTCGACTCCGAAGACCATTTAAGTCCCAATCACCCTGAAACAAGATTCAAGATTTAAAAAAAAAATTAGATCATTAGGACTTCGCTTTCTTTTAAAAATATTGTAAGCAGATCTGCTTTCAAGGTTCCTAAATTTGTTTCATGCCTGATCACTAATAGCCCTGCAGATATATAATTGCTTTACCTACTTTTGAGTGCCACGACATACAATCAAATTGACTCTGCCAGAATTCGATATTACAACTAATGCTTTGATGAGAGCAAATATGCAAAATCGTAGGTATGAATACTCACAAAATGCCATTTTCAATGTGCAACAGTCCACTCTTTCCACGTGTATCAAATTAACCACTTCAAAAAGTTTGCAAACAAGTGTACCAGCATAACTTTAACTGTCACTTGCACGGTTCACTTCTATTGTTAACTTTAACTGCCACATTGCACGGTTCACTTCTACTGTTAACTTTAATTGCCACTTGCACGGTTCATTCTACTGTTAACTTTAACTGCCACTTGCACGGTTCATTCTACTGTTAACTTTAACTGCCACTTGCACGGTTCACTTCTACTGTTAACTTTAACTGCCACTTGCACGGTTCATTCTACTGTTAACTTTAACTGCCACTTGCACGGTTCACTTCTACTGTTAACTTTAACAGTCACTTGCATGGTTCACTCCTACTGTTAATTTTAACAGTCACTTGCATGGATCACTTCTACTGTTAACTTTAACAGTCACTTGCATGGTTCACTGCTACTGTTAATTTTAACAGTCACTTGCATGGATCACTTCTACTGTTAACTTTAACAGTCACTTGCATGGTTCACTTCTACTGTTAACTTTAACAGTCACTTGCATGGTTCACTTCTACTGTTAACTTTAACAGTCTGTTGCATGGTTCACTTCTACTGTTAACTTTAACAGTCATCTGCATGGTTCACTTCTACTGTTAACTTTAACAGTCAGTTGCATGGTTCACTTCTACTGTTGACTTTAACAGTCACTTGTGCACCACACAGTTCACTTGCAAATTTAACTTTATTGTCAAATTTAATTGTCACTTGCAGGGTCCACGGGTCTTCACACTACACTTGTACAGTTCACTTTCAGTCTCAACTATAACTTTTACTTACACAGTTAACTTGCACTGATGACTATTATTCTTAAAACGTCCTCAGTCAACTGTGCAGTTCAAGTGCAGTTAAAGTTGAATCCCACAGAATACAGCTGCTCCACCTGTTGTACTCCACAGTTCAACAAAAATGCCCCAGCTGGTGGCTCCCCCGCTTGGTCAAATTGTTCATATGCATTGGAAAAGCCACAGATTTTTGAAAACAAGGGTAGGCTCACTCGAAGGCTGCTGGCTCAGCCAGGAATAATGGCACTAAACTGTAAATGCACACATTTTGGGTCGATATACAGGCCTATAATCCAATCTAACTTTCATAAAAATCGGAGAAGGAATCTTTGAGATATTCAAGTTTATCTTAAGGGGAACTTATTTTTGTTGAACTGTTTCTCATAGTTTTCTCAAATTGTACACCACGCAGCTCTCAAAAAACATTGGTAACTCCCCTTCAAAGACTTGTTTTTCAATAAAGTGTATTTTCAGCTATATTCCTTTTATTTTTCATAAATATCTCTTGGATATTGTTCGAGTGACGTTATAAATCCCACACTTTTTTAGTATTTTACTGTATGTTTTAATGTAATGACATAAGATTTTGAAAATATCATAGTTCGAAAATTATGTTGGATAGGCCGCCTATTTTTTTTAAGTTGGAAAGCTTTCTTTTGAAGAACATTTTGGCAAAGTTTCATGAATATCTCATGGATTTTAGATTTCTTGGGATTCAATTTAAGTTTAGTTGCCACTTGCACAGTCCAACTACTTAGTTAAGTTCACTTGTGCACAATTCACTTGCACAATTCACTTGCACTAGCACTGTTGACGTTAATTGTCACTTGCATATTTGGCTTACATAGTTCATATACACAGCTTACCAAACTAAATGTATTAAATTTGACACACATGTAATCTCTAAAATAATTATTATTGACAGGTCACTCATTTATCAGGTCGAAAAATTGTTGCACCTATTTTAATTGCATGGCCAGTGCTTCTGAAAATATGTAAACTGTGCAATATAAAATCAATATTTGCTTAAGATTTCAAGGAAGTTAACCATCATATGGGCTGTGTGTGTTTGACCTATTTGTTTTTGCTAGCTTCTTCTTTTAAGTTGTCCACATTATGATATCATCAGCTCTTTTGTTGTTTTTCATTTGCAGGAACTTGCTGACTTGCCCCCTCTCAGAATAACAACAATTCAGCAGGAAGGAATGAAGGAAATAAGGAAGGGAAGGAAGGGAAGGAAGGGAATGAAGGGAATGAAGGAAATAAGGAAGGGAAGGAAGGGGATAAGAATGGAAGGACAGAGCAAGACAAGAAGGATTGATACCTTATATCTATAATCGAACAAATATTCTGTTCAATACTCATTCACCTCCATTTTTCTCTCTGCCTCTGTCATATAGGTGTAAATTAATATGTGGCAAGTAAATTATAGTTACAAGTAGAGAAACTTTTTAGAAAATAATCTATAATTAATTTACCTTCACACTCCTGTAGACATACTGTTCTCTTCCATAGTCGTACAATTTCTGTCTGTCAGAGATGTCCAATTCTATCTCGAAATCTTTGATCAGGTCCATTTTCTGTTAATATCTGTAACAATATGAAGTGAAATTCTAATATTATAAAAATGAACACAATTTACTACAGGAGGATGCAGGGATGTATCATGGAATATCTGAGGAGAGCCGTAACATGCGGCAATTACATGGCAGCACGCAACTTTTACTGACTTTTCCATAATAATTTAATACTTAAGACCGGAGGCGGGGGGGGGGGAAGGGTTTCCCAATGGCCGCCCTAAATATGGCTGCGTGGTACAGTGGTTAGCATGCCTGTCTTGCACGCATGAAAATTGAAAATGTGAGTTTGAATCCTGCTCCGGCCATGTTCAGAGGTTATTACTACACTACACTCTAAAAAGTTTCGGGACGAAACTGGTTTTTCAGTTTGGAAATGGTTTTTTGAAAAACCAAATTTCCATGCAAAAACCAATATGGATTTTTCAAAAAACCATTTTGGATTTTTAAAACCAGTTTTGTCCCGAAATTTTTTAGATTGTACGCTGAACATAAAAAGGGGATTAATATTTAATAAAATAAAATAAATTTAAAATACAATTATTACAAATTGTAAAGATAAGAATATATAAAATGAAATATTTAAGTTCAAAATTGGATTATCATAAGTCTAAGGCTTCGACCAAACTGGAATACAAATGAAATAGGAGCACCTACATATATAATTATATAAACGTAAAACTAATTGTAAATTACAGCAGTCAACGAAAATTAATAGAACGGAAATTTAAAATCAATCATTCATTTAGTATCTGACTTACCTGTTAAGTTTAATGCACCTTGGTTGGCAAAGGTTTCTGAGGATTCTGGGACTGAAGTCGCAAATTTAGGTCACCGTTCTCCGATTCAAAAATGCAAGAGGTTTTTTTCATATGTTTGACAGCAAAAAGTTGTTGCAGCCTTTAGAATTTCACATGTAAACAAATATATGCACATCAAAGTGAAAAAACCAAACAAAACAAAAATACTGCATTGGAGAAGGAGTAGGTGTATTTTTTAAATTTTTTTTATAGAATATGTATACTCCAAATATAAAATTAGAAGTATTTCAGACCCTCAAAAGGAATTATGTTTCATTTACATGTTTCCTCATGCTGTCCGTCTTGCTGTCCGTCTTGCTGTCCGTCTTGCTGTCCGTCACTTCTACTGTTCCATAGCGTTACACTTGCGACAAAGCCCCATTTAAGAAATCACTGTATTTACCACCAGAAACCAGCTGCAGACCTGTATTACTTGATTGTTTCTCAAAACTAAACAGATTTTGCAACATCACAAGCCAAACCAGATTTAAAACGAAGCTTTTATTGCTCTGTGGCACTACAAAGTGTTCCGGGCGTTACGCTTGCGACGGATTCACCTACCCTGTTATTCATTGGAATTTTTTAGTGAACTACATTTTCCACAACCATAAGAAGCTCCAAAATGGATAAGCAGATATAAGACTAGGTCTCAAGGGCCAAAAGATTCAACTGACACATGTCAAAGGGACACTAGAGCATCCCAGATCAGTAAGCGTCAAATTTGACTTAATTTTTGGAAGTCAACCTTGGAATCCAAATAGCTCAATAATGTCAATACAGGCAAATATAAATACCTGTTTTGTTGGATTTACGAAGCCTGAGAATGTAGAGATTCCAAAAAGTGTTGAGAAATTGCCGTAGAATATGTCCAAATTTGTAAAACTGAAAGAATGCAAGTGGTCAAAAATGTCACATTTTATTTGTGAAAAAATGCTTGTTTTTCAATAAGGTTCAACTCTATCTCAATAACTATGGGAAAGAATGTCGTGAAATTTTCAGGAAAGTTGCACAAGAATGTAATTAAAGCAATGGTGTACCATGAAGTTTTCACATACACCCATTCTCATATTTTGAGACCCCTACGGAAATTATGCTGCGTGGCTTCATTATTTTTGAACTAGGCCATAGGCAAATAAGACATGTTTGTCAATAAAATTTTAGAATTTCACGTTATAAATTGGTATAAGTAGCAAGAACACAGAAAAATTCCATTCTAAAAGTTGCTAATGTAACCCCAGTGTCATTTGACGGAAAATAGTTATATTAGCAGTCTTTTTTTATTTATCATTTTTTCCATATTTTTAATGACCAACACAATTAAAAATGGTTCCAAAATAATTTTTAACATGTTTTTATCAATCACATATCATTACATTTTGCTGAATTGCATTTAGCAGATTCCACAGAGTGCCAAAGTAAGCACCTCTGATGACCAGTAAGTTTGGTTGCCCAAAATTGTCCTAATGAGGGATAAAAAATTTTTTTTTTTAAAGCAAAAAGCTTCATATTTGAGGATACTTTTATTGATTGTTATTCTTTAGCTCACAGATGTATTTAGTAATAGGTTAACTTGCTTCAGGAAGCAACAGAGAGATAACAAAAGCAATGGAAAGTTTAAGGTACCCTTTGAGAGCACTTTTCGTGAAATCTGCCCAAAGCTATTTTTCTCATCAGAAAAAAAAAGTGTGTAAATTTCAAACCGAAATATATATCATACAATAATATCATGGTGTCTAATTTATGATATATGCGGTGACGAATCTACTTATTAATTTCTGAGTTGGACGTGCACATAAAAATTGGTATTGTGGCCTCAAGGTTGCGATGTAAACTGCTTCTCTTAACCTTGACGACCAGCTCATAAAAGACATCAATCAACTGACATTCATCCAGGTTGCCGACTGGGATAAGGTTGGAGTCAACGATAGACTCAGAGAAATCCAGAGGCAAGTCGAAGGAGAAAAGCTGACGAAGATTTCCTTTGATCGGACCTGTCTGTCGTTTTACGGACTTGATATCAACCAGTGTCCTTGCCCTAAAAGGTCCTGAGCCACAACGGCATTGACCAGTGAGGTATATTCCTGCTTTGACTGATTTGATATCAGTACTGCAGGCGTTATCCATGTCCAGTACGATAGGGATTGTTTCCCCTCTTGCGTACACTGTGCGAGGGATGGAGATGGTCAGCAGGGCGTGTCCAGTGGTTGTGAATAAACCTGTGTCCAGCTTCTCTTGGACTGTAATCGGCAACTTCAATTCAGCCGGTTGATGCGCCACATCACATGGTTTATCTACCCAGATGCCACGACACGCTGCGATGTTTCCTCTCCCGCCCATTTTCCCCTTTTCAATGGTGGCTTTAATCCGATATGCGATGTAAGCGAAATCGGTCCAACTTTGGAGTAGAGAAGGGGTCGAATGCCTGGCATGTCTTGGTAGAGTGAAGAAAAACCCAAATTCATGTCGTCCAGGAGGGATGAATTGCGATCGAGACACGGTCTCAAAGGAAAGGCGTGAGAACTGATCAAAGACGCTAGAACTATCCGCCTTCTCCCATACAGTCATTTCCTCATCCACATATTTTTCTTTCCCAACATCAGTGCGATGCCTCTTGCCGGTGTAAATCTGTATTTGTACGTCGGCTTTGCCTTTGAAGCTGATGGTGAATGACTTCGCATCCATTTTGTCGTGCAGTTCCAGAATAACCTTACCACGAACAATTTCCCCTGGGTAGTACACCGGCAGCACCCTGCGGGGCAGCACTTGCGATCCCTGGAGCTTATTGAAACTACTGAACATCGCATAAGCTCCTTCTTTTTCTTGTTTCTTTTCCTTTTCTGCGTCCAAATCTTTTTCAAAAATCCGGAAATTTGCAATCGCGCCATCCATATTGCGGATCCTGACCAGTTTGTTTTCATCATCTCCTTTTAGGTGATCATCACTTGCTCGACTCCGAAGACCATTTAAGTCCCAATCACCCTGAAACAAGATTCAAGATTTAAAAAAAAAATTAGATCATTAGGACTTCGCTTTCTTTTAAAAATATTGTAAGCAGATCTGCTTTCAAGGTTCCTAAATTTGTTTCATGCCTGATCACTAATAGCCCTGCAGATATATAATTGCTTTACCTACTTTTGAGTGCCACGACATACAATCAAATTGACTCTGCCAGAATTCGATATTACAACTAATGCTTTGATGAGAGCAAATATGCAAAATCGTAGGTATGAATACTCACAAAATGCCATTTTCAATGTGCAACAGTCCACTCTTTCCACGTGTATCAAATTAACCACTTCAAAAAGTTTGCAAACAAGTGTACCAGCATAACTTTAACTGTCACTTGCACGGTTCACTTCTATTGTTAACTTTAACTGCCACATTGCACGGTTCACTTCTACTGTTAACTTTAATTGCCACTTGCACGGTTCATTCTACTGTTAACTTTAACTGCCACTTGCACGGTTCATTCTACTGTT
The DNA here is from genome assembly GCA_026936325.1 of Platynereis dumerilii. NCBI lineage: Eukaryota > Metazoa > Annelida > Polychaeta > Phyllodocida > Nereididae > Platynereis > Platynereis dumerilii. Next base: position 50,806,089 of record JAPTHN010000009.1, read on the forward strand.
AACTTTAACTGCCACTTGCACGGTTCACTTCTACTGTTAACTTTAACTGCCACTTGCACGGTTCATTCTACTGTTAACTTTAACTGCCACTTGCACGGTTCACTTCTACTGTTAACTTTAACAGTCACTTGCATGGTTCACTCCTACTGTTAATTTTAACAGTCACTTGCATGGATCACTTCTACTGTTAACTTTAACAGTCACTTGCATGGTTCACTGCTACTGTTAATTTTAACAGTCACTTGCATGGATCACTTCTACTGTTAACTTTAACAGTCACTTGCATGGTTCACTTCTACTGTTAACTTTAACAGTCACTTGCATGGTTCACTTCTACTGTTAACTTTAACAGTCTGTTGCATGGTTCACTTCTACTGTTAACTTTAACAGTCATCTGCATGGTTCACTTCTACTGTTGACTTTAACAGTCAGTTGCATGGTTCACTTCTACTGTTGACTTTAACAGTCACTTGTGCACCACACAGTTCACTTGCAAATTTAACTTTATTGTCAAATTTAATTGTCACTTGCAGGGTCCACGGGTCTTCACACTACACTTGTACAGTTCACTTTCAGTCTCAACTATAACTTTTACTTACACAGTTAACTTGCACTGATGACTATTATTCTTAAAACGTCCTCAGTCAACTGTGCAGTTCAAGTGCAGTTAAAGTTGAATCCCACAGAATACAGCTGCTCCACCTGTTGTACTCCACAGTTCAACAAAAATGCCCCAGCTGGTGGCTCCCCCGCTTGGTCAAATTGTTCATATGCATTGGAAAAGCCACAGATTTTTGAAAACAAGGGTAGGCTCACTCGAAGGCTGCTGGCTCAGCCAGGAATAATGGCACTAAACTGTAAATGCACACATTTTGGGTCGATATACAGGCCTATAATCCAATCTAACTTTCATAAAAATCGGAGAAGGAATCTTTGAGATATTCAAGTTTATCTTAAGGGGAACTTATTTTTGTTGAACTGTTTCTCATAGTTTTCTCAAATTGTACACCACGCAGCTCTCAAAAAACATTGGTAACTCCCCTTCAAAGACTTGTTTTTCAATAAAGTGTATTTTCAGCTATATTCCTTTTATTTTTCATAAATATCTCTTGGATATTGTTCGAGTGACGTTATAAATCCCACACTTTTTTAGTATTTTACTGTATGTTTTAATGTAATGACATAAGATTTTGAAAATATCATAGTTCGAAAATTATGTTGGATAGGCCGCCTATTTTTTTTAAGTTGGAAAGCTTTCTTTTGAAGAACATTTTGGCAAAGTTTCATGAATATCTCATGGATTTTAGATTTCTTGGGATTCAATTTAAGTTTAGTTGCCACTTGCACAGTCCAACTACTTAGTTAAGTTCACTTGTGCACAATTCACTTGCACAATTCACTTGCACTAGCACTGTTGACGTTAATTGTCACTTGCATATTTGGCTTACATAGTTCATATACACAGCTTACCAAACTAAATGTATTAAATTTGACACACATGTAATCTCTAAAATAATTATTATTGACAGGTCACTCATTTATCAGGTCGAAAAATTGTTGCACCTATTTTAATTGCATGGCCAGTGCTTCTGAAAATATGTAAACTGTGCAATATAAAATCAATATTTGCTTAAGATTTCAAGGAAGTTAACCATCATATGGGCTGTGTGTGTTTGACCTATTTGTTTTTGCTAGCTTCTTCTTTTAAGTTGTCCACATTATGATATCATCAGCTCTTTTGTTGTTTTTCATTTGCAGGAACTTGCTGACTTGCCCCCTCTCAGAATAACAACAATTCAGCAGGAAGGAATGAAGGAAATAAGGAAGGGAAGGAAGGGAAGGAAGGGAATGAAGGGAATGAAGGAAATAAGGAAGGGAAGGAAGGGGATAAGAATGGAAGGACAGAGCAAGACAAGAAGGATTGATACCTTATATCTATAATCGAACAAATATTCTGTTCAATACTCATTCACCTCCATTTTTCTCTCTGCCTCTGTCATATAGGTGTAAATTAATATGTGGCAAGTAAATTATAGTTACAAGTAGAGAAACTTTTTAGAAAATAATCTATAATTAATTTACCTTCACACTCCTGTAGACATACTGTTCTCTTCCATAGTCGTACAATTTCTGTCTGTCAGAGATGTCCAATTCTATCTCGAAATCTTTGATCAGGTCCATTTTCTGTTAATATCTGTAACAATATGAAGTGAAATTCTAATATTATAAAAATGAACACAATTTACTACAGGAGGATGCAGGGATGTATCATGGAATATCTGAGGAGAGCCGTAACATGCGGCAATTACATGGCAGCACGCAACTTTTACTGACTTTTCCATAATAATTTAATACTTAAGACCGGAGGCGGGGGGGGGAAGGGTTTCCCAATGGCCGCCCTAAATATGGCTGCGTGGTACAGTGGTTAGCATGCCTGTCTTGCACGCATGAAAATTGAAAATGTGAGTTTGAATCCTGCTCCGGCCATGTTCAGAGGTTATTACTACACTACACTCTAAAAAGTTTCGGGACGAAACTGGTTTTTCAGTTTGGAAATGGTTTTTTGAAAAACCAAATTTCCATGCAAAAACCAATATGGATTTTTCAAAAAACCATTTTGGATTTTTAAAACCAGTTTTGTCCCGAAATTTTTTAGATTGTACGCTGAACATAAAAAGGGGATTAATATTTAATAAAATAAAATAAATTTAAAATACAATTATTACAAATTGTAAAGATAAGAACATATAAAATGAAATATTTAAGTTCAAAATTGGATTATCATAAGTCTAAGGCTTCGACCAAACTGGAATACAAATGAAATAGGAGCACCTACATATATAATTATATAAACGTAAAACTAATTGTAAATTACAGCAGTCAACGAAAATTAATAGAACGGAATTTAAAAATCAATCATTCATTTAGTATCTGACTTACCTGTTAAGTTTAATGCACCTTGGTTGGCAAAGGTTTCTGAGGATTCTGGGACTGAAGTCGCAAATTTAGGTCACCGTTCTCCGATTCAAAAATGCAAGAGGTTTTTTTCATATGTTTGACAGCAAAAAGTTGTTGCAGCCTTTAGAATTTCACATGTAAACAAATATATGCACATCAAAGTGAAAAAACCAAACAAAACAAAAATACTGCATTGGAGAAGGAGTAGGTGTATTTTTTAAATTTTTTTTATAGAATATGTATACTCCAAATATAAAAGTAGAAGTATTTCAGACCCTCAAAAGGAATTATGTTTCATTTACATGTTTCCTCATGCTGTCCGTCTTGCTGTCCGTCTTGCTGTCCGTCTTGCTGTCCGTCTAGCTGTCCGTCTAGCTGTCCGTCTAGCTGTCTGTCTAGCTGTCCGTCTAGCTGTCTCTGTCTTTGTTATTGGGCAGTCTTGGACAAACACCACTGCATTTTTTAGTGTCAAACTAGTCATATTGCAACTAAATTTTAAATTAAGTCATGATGACGCTACGGCCGGGCTTAAGACACCTTTCCATTTGCCACTCACCTGTTCTATCCACCTGTTCTATCCACCTGTTCTATCCACCTGTTCTATCCACCTGTTCTATCCACCTGTTCTATCCACCTGTTCTATCCACCTGTTCTATCCACCTGTTCTATCCACCTGTTCTATCCACCTGTTCTATCCACCTGTTCTATCCACCTGTTCTATCCACCTGTTCTATCCACCTGTTATATCCACCTGTTCTATCCACCTGTTCTATCCACCTGTCCTTTAAGGCTATTTTTTATCCCAATTTAAAAGCTGCTTTAAAAAAAGACATAATTATTAGAACAATAGTTAACTAAAATAAACTGATTAATTTTCATATTTGCCAGTCAAATCCCTTTGAGAGTGTAAATATAATTGTAGTTTTCAATGCCATCAAAAACCTGTGTTTTGTGTACAATATACGCTGTGAATTTCATATGTATGGTTTTGGGACCATGCTACGTTATTTGCACACTTTGATTTTTCATCATATTTCACAGGAAAATGCAAATATGATACCAAAGGGTGTCCTGTGTTTCAGAGTAGTGTTGGTAGGTTAGGATCACACGCATCTAATTTTTTGTCAAAATATGTTTTTCTGGAAAATTTGAAAAAAGTGAATCCAGACATGTATCTCTTCACACGTTAATAGCTATTAATATCAAATTGACATCATTTGCGGTTCAAAGGCAGGATTACAGGTTGTGAGCTCCAGGTGTCTACTGTTTGACAGAGACATATCATAGACTAATAGTCACAACTCATAGACTAAATAGTCAGTCCTCAATTTTAAAACTGCTTCCGAAATATGCACTTATCACAGCAATTGAGGGAGCTCAGCCAGCCAAGGAAATGGCTGTCACAATTCCAATAATTCAAGACCAGATAGACTGGGATTTCAAGATGGTAACTTGCAGATGGTAAAGATTACAAACAAGCTATATGCCGTTCAATATTAAGACAAGAAGTAAGTTTATTCATACAGACAGTAGCTTATAAAGCAATATGGACAATAATGCAATTGGTGGATGGCAATAGCCAATAAGGAGACAGCATTAAGACTATGGGGCTGGGCCCCTATGCATTGTGTAATTAGTATGTGGGTTCAGTGATTCTGGAGTCCAGGTTTCATAACCAGAAAGCTGTTAATTGTTAAGTATACTTAACTTCCCTTAGTTAGTTGTCACAAGCTTTTATCCCCCCAATTTATCTTAATTCCAATTAGTAAGAATGCTGGATCACAGAGAATTGTCAGATGCCTTGGTTGACAAGGCCTTTGTGGTGGGGCTAATAATAGCCCCGGCATATATATTTATAAAAGGCATAGAAACCTGGTTAATGCATTAAAACGCAAGTCTCTAAAACATTACATTGATAAAAAGTGTCAGACATCTAAACCAAATGATTTTTGGAACTCCGTTAAACCCTATTTCTCTGGTAGTCAGTTGTCTAACAGTCATGTGTCCCTGTTAGAAAATGGAAGTGTTGTTACTGATAGTTTCGATGTGTCAAATCTTTTCAATGATCACTTTGTTGATGTGACAAAGTCTTTAAGTGAACCTGATCATGTCAGTGAAATGTCACTGAATGACATTCTTGGTTATTATAAAGATCATTTGTCTGTTAAGTTAATCCATGAACATGTACAAAACTTTGAGTTCAGTTTTAATTATGTCAACTCTGTAAAGGTTTATGAAAAACTTCATACTTTGAATGTTAACAAGAGCCAAGGTTATGATCAAATCCCCCCGAAGTTATTGAAACTTGGGGCGAATGTGTTATGTCATAGTTTAACAACCATTGTGAATTGTACCATGTCTAAATCTGTTTTTCCAAAAATTCTTAAATATGCTGAGGTTTCTCCAATCCATAAGAAGAACAGTACAATGGATAAAAATAATTATCGTCCAGTCAGTCTTTTAACAATCCTATCTAAAGTCATTGAGTCTATATATTGTGATCAACTAAATGATTTCTGCGGAAATGTGTTATCAAGAGATCTGTCTGCGTACAGAAAAAAGTATGGATGTGAAAGTGTGGTACTTAAAAGTGTTGAGTATTGGAAGAAAGCATTGGATGCTAATGAAACAGTTGGATGTGTACTTATGGACCTGTCAAAGGCTTTCGATAGCATACCACATTGTCTGTTGTTAGCAAAGCTCTCAGCCTATGGTGTATCTACTAACTCAGTAAATCTCATAAAAAGTTACCTAAGTGACCGAATGCAGAGAGTAAAGGTTAATAACTCCAAAAGTAACTGGAGAACATTAGAGAGAGGTGTCCCTCAGGGCTCCCTTCTGGGCCCTGTCTTGTTTAATGTGTTCTTGAATGATTTACTGTGGTCACTACAAAGTGTTTGTACTGTGTTTAATTATGCCGACGATAATACTTTGGTTGTTTGTCACAAAGATCCACTTGTTGTCAAGAAATCTCTTGAAGATGCCAGTAAAATTTCAATAGATTGGTTTGATTGTAATTACATGAAAGCAAACCCTGAAAAATTCCAGGCGCTGGTTATGTCACGAAAGAATTGCAATCTCAATTTCAATGTGAATAATATTACCATAAGTGATACTGATTGTTCAAAGTTACTTGGTGTTTTCATAGACAAAGATCTAAAATTTTCTAGACAAGTAAAACATGTTACAGTTAAAAGTTCTAGACAGGTTAATGCCCTGTGCAGGTTGCGTAATGTGCTGTGTACGGAGTCTAAACTCAAAATTGTCAAGTCCTTTATTTTATCAAATTTCAAATACTGTAACTCCATTCTTTATCACACCAGTGTCAGTGATGTTAGAAAAATGGAGAATGTAGTAGAAAGAGCTCTGAGATATGCCTTCAATGATTTCAATTCAACCTATAGAGCGTTGCTTTGTAAAGCCAATTTAGTTCCACTCAGAGTTACCATGTTAAGAGATTTACTTACAAATGTTCACAAAATTAGGTATGGGATGTTACCTCCTTTTGAAGAAGATTTTTGTCAAATGAAGTCCTGTAATTACAATGTTAGAAAGTACACTATGATCCAGCCGAGGTATGACACCTTCAACTTTGGTTACAAATCAATGCGATACTCTGGTGCTATGCTGTATAACCTCTTACCTAATGATTTTAGACTGATGAATTTACAAGATTTTAAAACCAGAATAATGTCATGGGAACCCAGTTGCAGCTGTGGGACATGCATTTTATGTACTATGTAACTTTTATGACAATCATGTTTTTATTGTTTTTATCCTTTATCTTGTTTTATTTGTTTGTTACTTGTTTTTAGTTTTTAGTCGGTCAAAAGCCTGTGTGCTTGCGTTACTTGTTTTTATTACCCGACGTTAAATAAAGTTTTACTTACTTACTTACTTATAGTAAATGATTCAACAATATAGGAGATTAAAATTAGGGCCCTTTGTGTAACTTGCTGGCCCAAAGGGCAAGCCATGTGTGAATGGGTTTCAATTAAATGGTCACTTAAATGGGGACAATTCTCTGGACTGGCAAACTGAAAATTAGGCCTATACTCTTGGCCAAAAATGTACCAAACTTAAATGCAGACAAAAGATATTACCCAACTTTGGATCCAAGCCTCACTGATTAAGGTAAATATAGAAACGCTGTAGGGAAGCTCTAGCCTATAGATATGAGAAATATAGATAAAACAATATTCATAATTACATGTATGCTTTTACAAGCTGTTGTTCGAGGAGTACACTCTTTTGCATGTTTTTTTCTCCCACATTTGGATATCAAAAAGGACTTAAAAGCAGCAATAGTCATGAAATTGACTTGTAAATTCCTTCAACATGGTCAAATTGCGATAAAAGGGTAATCATGCAGGTTTTAGTGAAGAACTTTGCTCTATATGCCACCAAAAAATTCCAGAAAACGCCGCTCCTGGTGAATTTGAGTGGAGAAACAGCTGATTATCAGCCTCTATAACCAATTCAATTAGCCACTGGCTAATCAATAATGATTAAGACAGAATGTGTAGAGTTGTTTTCAATATTTGCATACAAGTAAAGATTATTATTTTAATTTACCGTATTGTAAGTATGGCATATTCCGCACACGATCATGCATTGACTATATATATCAAGACTCACTGAGACTTGCCTATTGAATAATCATGACTTAAATTATTATAATAGTGAATAACTTTTAATTTTATTGCTCCTTTTTTCAAAAGAAAAACATTGATGTGAAGTTTTGTTCTGCCAATGTCACTCTTTTCTGGCAATGCATTTGGTAAGAAATCAAATGCATGTGATATTAACCTACTAACACTACTTTGAAACATAGGACACCTTTTTATATCATATTGGCATTTTTCTGTGAAATATGATGAAAAATCAAAGTGTGCAAATAATTTCTGTGTTAACTGTAAGTCAAGAGGACTATAAATACATTGCTGTCCTTTCAGTAGGTCAAATAAGAAATGCACTATATCACTCTATACCAAACAACAGACTAATTTGTGGTCTGATTGGAGGTAAACTCTTTGCTCCTTGAGCCATCACTGTTTTTCATTTTCGTAGAGGTACGTATAATTGTTCAGTTTAATGTATAAAACTAACATTTGCATAAGTTTATCTTGTAGCCAATGATATAACCAATGGAAGGTATGTATCAAAGGTTTACTTAATATATGGCTATAGGCCTGGAAATTACTGCTTCTGTGTATAACCATGCTTCATGGTTATACACAGAAGCAGTAACTTCATAAAGTAGTGTCAGTGCATATTTTAATATAGGACATTTTTGAATAGCATTGCCAAGTAATAATGTTTTTGTTTTGCACATTGCCTGTAAACTGTGTAGAGAAGTAAAGGACTGTTCAGGAATGATGATTGGGTGTGGCACTGATTTTTGACAACATGCCCAATGGGGGGTAAGTAATTAATATATATATATATAGCCAAAAAAAAATTTAATGATGGTAAAATTTGGCTAGAGCGCCTGTTATGCTAAGGGACCGTTCAGAATTTATGACTGGGGGGGGTGGGAGTTTCGGCCAAGGGGGTACTAACTTTTGACACGTGTTTCAAGGGGGGGTATTTATTTTTGACAACACTTCCAAGGGGGGGATACGAAATTTTAATAGAGAAAAATTTTTTAAAAACACGCATAAACTCATTTTATTTGGACTTTTTAACGCGCAAAAGTCCGCAAAATGACACGAATCTGTATGCGTGGCAGTGTATAACAGTATATATATGTGTATTGCTTTGTATGTCCAGAGGGGGGGGGTACTAAAAATATGCGTGAAACCAAAGGGTGGGGTACTAAAAATCCGCATGAAACTCAAGGGAGGGGTATCAATTTTTGACGGGAAGTTCCAGCAAAACTCCCACCCCCCCACCAGTCATAAATTCTGAACGGTCCCTAAAGTGCTGAACATTGAAGAACTGTCAGGAGACCCAACATCTATTTAGTAATAGGAGAATAAGGGGCTGACCAGATGATAGTTTGGGGGTGCTATGGACATTGCCCCCGGGACAAACTTTTTTTTTTCATTCCTGGCGTCTCGACGAACAGTTTTCGCATGCGCACTCACGACAAACTTTTTCATCGAAATTTTAACATTACGGTACCCTAGCTGCAGGTGGAAACAAACTTTCTTTTTTATTTCCATGTGCTAATCAAATTTTTTTTTCAGTGTTAAGTAGGAATGAATCTTCTTTTTTCACCAAAAGTCTATAGCCCCCCCTCCCCAAAGATCATCTGGTCGGCCCCTAAGGATCTCAAGTTATTGAACATTAAAAGACTCCAGGTCTTATATTCGTAATGTTAGAGTAAACAGGGAAGAACTACTTTTAAAGAAACATTCCGCTCTTAAAATCAATGACCTAATGTATCAGCGAAAAAAAATCCTTATCATTTGATCATTGGTATTTGTATTTGTATTTGAATACATTATTGGTCCCCTGGCGTGGGGAATTTGTGGTGAGCCTTCCCCTGAATACAGCTCAGGGCAGCCACGGAGCAGCGCCCATGGGCAGAGGATACGGGAACATTGCCCAAGGTTCCCATGCAGTAGCACCCTCCAGTGTTGGTGATCGCCTTATGATGATGATTGATGAGAAGACTGGGAATCTGGCACATACCCTATTAATTCAGGGATGCCCAGGGTCTTTCAGTTGCCCAACCACAGAACACTGGATACAACCCGCCTCCATTTGATGTTCCATGGGCTCGGATTAAATACTAAATTGAGTTCCGTGGTGGGATTCGAAGCCTTGGCTCTTATAAGAGCTTAATTTAGTTACAGTCATGCACCCAGAGCATCTAGTCATCTGCACATTGTGAAGCGGCACTGAAGTGCAATTATGATGCTTCACAATCAATCAGTTGGTTTACTGTGAATGTGTTAAGTTTCCTTCCATTGGACCTCTCAGATTTACTTTGTGTGAAACATCGTGTCTCTAATTTTTATGTCAACTTATAATATAGGTCCCCTCCTCCATATGCCTGCGCAAAACATTCAGGTACACCCAGGGCGCAAGCCACATGGGCCCCGTCAATTCAGCTTAAAATTGACTGAAGTAGTAACTTTGAGCGACCCTGTTGCTTGCACCCTGAGTGAATCATCAATGCGATACCAAATGATAACGTTGGGTTAATATATTATTTGCCATTAATGTGTATTGCTATAGTAGGTGAGGAGAAATTAAATTATTAGTCACCCCAGTTTCATTTCTCAAATTCCCCAACGTCAAAAGAGGAGGGTGCATTAAAAGTGAAATAACAGAAAACCATTTTGAAGAAATATATCCACCCCAGTGGTCATCTGGGGTATTTTGGGAATTGCATAGCAACACACACAATTTTCTAGCTCTCGGTTTGAACCCGCCCATTTTTTTTTCCGTCCTTGGCTGCTGGACTATGACCTAATTGCTTGTTCACCTGTGCATATCTCCATGATTTTCCATTGTAAGGCATTCTTTTAAATGTCAGCTCAGAAATTTCAAGAGGTCTAGATTTTGAATGATTTTATATTGTACAACTAGACTTCAATTCTACATTATATGATGGTATGTAAATTTTATAGTTAATTGCTTAGAATTGATTTATATCTGTAGGTTTTGGTAGAACTGTAAAATTGCACATGCACAAAAACAAAAATTGATACAAAAAAAATGTTTGGTCAGGCTAGCAATGTTCAGTTTAAAAAAATTCCATTTAAAATGTTGCCATATTGGATTTTTTGGTTTTGGTTAAAAAGAATTTGGTGTTAAATAACTTAAATTTATAGTAGTTTTGATAAACATCTGTTCCCAAAAGATTGTATGCATTAACTTGAATGTTTTGCTGATTATTGCAAGTTAATGGACATTTGCCAATTATTGTATTGTGATTTTGCAGACACATTTGTAACAAGTATATGTGTCACATTGTGATACTGTTGGGTTTCATGGAGGTTGATTCCAGGAAGCACACTCTAAAAAAATTCAGACAAAATTGGTTTTTTAGATTAAAAATGTTTTTTTGAAAAACCAAATTTCAATGCAAAAAACCAACATGGATTTTTGTAAAAATGATGTTGGTTTGCATTGAAATTGGTTTTTCAAAAAACCATTCTGAATCTAAAAAACCAATTTTGTCCCGACATTTTTTAGAGTGCAACATGTATTTATTCACCGCATAAGTCGCATGAATACGTAAAATGTACTTCAGTAACTTCATTTCTGATGTGGACATCATGCGTGTGAATTAAAAGTCTTCTCTCAAATCCTTACAGATGATTTCATATTTGTAGACATATATCAAATAACAAAAAATTTTGCAAAATTTTTTATCAGACATCAGAAAATCCTGCCAGGTGATTGGTCAAGCTGCACATAGCATGTCACTTTTTTCAGTTTGCTTCAAGGAAGTGATGTTGGCTGGAAAAATTATGTCATAATTTCAACCAATAAACTGCTGCAAAGGCCAACTTGGTATTGTGGCAGTTGTTCACACATGTCAAACCGCAATCCTCATGAACTGTTGTATTTCACACTCCTGTGTTACAGTTGATTGCTTCAGTTGATAATAAATCAGTCTCAAGCCAACTCTGAATGGCTTCAAATCTATGAAAGCTAAATTATCATACCTTGACCAAAAGCATTGTATGTGATAAAAGTAAAGGACTATTCAGAATTAAATTTTACGAGTGGGTCGAGGGGGGGGGTGGTAGTTTCTATAGTTTTACTTCAGTGGGAACCACCTTTTGTACATGCTTCTTATGACTTGGGGTAATGGGAATATTTCCCAACAGGGTACCAATTTTTCCCACATATTTCAAGGGGGGTACTAATTTTCACAACATGCTTAATTGTCAAATGGAATTTTAACAAAAGAAAATTGTGTTACTATAAATATTTGTGAAACCAAAGCGGGGTATCACTTTTCACAGAAAGTTCCATCAAAACTCCCCAACCCCCCCCCCCCAGCCATTAATTCTGAATTATCCCTTAAAATAGGGGGATGATCCAGTCATAGAGCTATAAGGGGTTACTTATAGATCTGTGATCCAGTGATGGTGCCAACATTCATTAGAAAATCGTAATAGGGATCAAACCAGTGTTCCAGCAATTTGTAGCCCATTGTCATGTTGTCTGGGCAGAGCCCTGATCTGAGAAAATGTCACAAGCATGTTTGTTTGTTTTCCGTAAAGAATAATCATAGCATTAGACTTTGAGAATGTGCGTACTAAAAATGTGTGAAGCAGAAACAGAAACTGTCACTTGAAATGGCTAGAGTCTGTTCCATTGAGCAGATCAATGGATTAGAATGCCATGGTCACCCATGTAAAACGCTATGTCACTTTTCAGGAGAGAGTGGTGTCATACCTTCTCTCAACCAATGAAAATTGCAGGAAAAATGATGTATTTTCTTCCACAAATGTCTACAAATATGAAATCATCTGTAATCAAGTCTCCTTCCTTCTGTGAAATCCAACAATAGGCCTAGTCTGATAATTGAAAGACTTTTTTAAAGAACACAACTGAAATGCCTTGTTTAAAGAACTCTACTCAAATTACCAATGTCACCTTTGGGACACTCATGGAGCTATATTCATTTTATATTATCCAGGATTACTATTTTCAGGTAGGGTATTTTTGCTAAATTTCAACATTATCTGGTGGCTATCTTCTAGTTTAAATAAGAAATATTTCAAAATTCAGTCAAATTGATTTGACCGAGTCTTCCTTGAGATAGACAATATAAAGCCCCAGTCAGCCATTCATCTATCCTGAATTTCCCTTTGATCCTGCAAATGGCAACAATCATTTTTAGTACTAATCGTTATATAATTTCAGACTGAACTATGATGACTTCATTATGCATCAACGCATCAACCCTTCTTGTTGGGACGATTGCATTTTTCGTCGCATTTTGGTATCTTCGACGCAAAAGACAAAATCTTCCACCAGGACCTACTCCACTGCCCTTTTTAGGAAATTTGATTGCAATAGGAAGATTCAAGGACATTAAAGAGGTAAACCATTTTTCGATTAGAACAATGATTGCCATTAGTCAACTCCCAGCTGTTTTAAAAGCTGCTACTGATTTTCTCATAGCAGATATACAATATGTATAATGTAAAATTGAAATTCTAAGTCAGCTCAAATGATTGAATGAGATGGTTGCACAATTTGTTTGAACCGAAATAGCTGGTTGTTTTGAGTTATGATAATCATGACGTTGTCATAACTTAAAACAACAAGCTGTGTTAGCTCTAAAGGAATTGTGCAACCATCTCACTCAATTGTTTAAGCTGACTCAAAATTTAAATTTCTGCTATGTATCATTTGGTATTTATAGACTCTACACAGTCTCTTTCTAGTTAATATGATGAAGGTTCCTGTATCATTGTTGCATAACTGCAGTATCTTTTCAGGCTCTGCACAAGTACAGACAAGACTATGGAGACATCTTCACCATTTACATGGGATCCCATCCTATCATCGTCTTGTGCAGACAGCGATTGATAAGAGAAGCTTTGGTCGGGAAAGCTGAGTACTTCAGCGATCGTCCGCAATATCTCAAACTTACTTTGAAAATGTTCGGAGAAAACGGTAATTATCCCAAGCGTTATCAAATATTCTAATGTCATATCAACAGCGACATTGTACATTGTGAGAATTTCGTTTCAGAATTTGTTATCATTTCCCTCATTTTTTTTGTTTTTGTTTCTGAAACATTATATATATTCTTTTATTGACATCTATAAATATCACAATTGATACATATGTCATTTGTAATGGGAAAAATTTTAATAAAATATATAAAATAGTATTAATTATATACAAGATTAATCATATACATAAAATTGATTATAACATGTTATAAATAGCTAAAATCAAGTGAGCATAATGATACAAACATATACGAGTAACAGTACTTTTAGATAAAAAGAGCACTCAGCACAAGATTAAAAGAAATACAAACTAGGTTCCAGCCACCCAAATAGTTATAAAATAAAGTAGGTATCAAACACCAATTAATATAGATAACAGTCAATAAAATACACACACCACTGATACTGCCCACTTGCAAATAGCCATTTCAGCTTATTAAGAAAATTATGATTTATGATATATATAAGACCTTATCAAAAGACATACAAATTAACAAATTTATAGAATAATTGATAATGCTTGATATTTCATATTTGAACATTATACACAAAACATGCATCAGATTACATACATTGTTGCTTTAATATTGATCGTATTGCTATACTGAATAGTTCATTTTATGTTAGAGATAACTTATTTCTTAAAGTGTACATTGTATGCTTATTATCATAATTATCATGATTGTGTATTATAAGTGACCGTGTGGATGTAGGAGATAAGTTGCTTTAAATTTAAACATCAGCCTGAAGTAAAAATTTCCCTAGAGTATTCAGTAGGTCAGGTTCCTTACTTTTCATTATTGATGTGAACTTGTCACTGTCATTCAAAGATAGAAAATTGTTGATAAATTTAGCAGCTGTTGAAAACATTCTGTGTGACAGACCTCATGATACTGTGCGATGTCACATATGAGGGGTTTTCCAAAGACAGAAATGTTATATTTAATTTGGGTCAGACTATATGGAAGTAATTTTCAAATAAAAAAAAAACCAGATCATAGAAGTGACCAATTCAAAATCCGGGCATTTCAAGTCCGGTTTCTAGGGCAACAATTTCACCATTTGTGTTCTATTGACTATTCTGAATATTTGAGGATCATTCGATAGTTACCTCAATATCATATGATCCAAATATCATGTTTCTAAATTAAATATAGCAAAAGACAGACAGACAGACAGACATATTTCATTTATTTCATCATCTAATCGTTACATGTATACATATTTAATGATGATGGGATGAAATGGGGAAACAAATAAATATAGATGAAAGAGGAGACCCACCAAAGCTATAGCAAGTTGTACATAACCACCAAAGCTATAGCAAGTTGTACATAACTTTTGGAAAACTCCTTGTAGTATTTCTAGTCCATCATTGTGAGATTACAATTCCCAGACATGTTGTCCACCATTGTGAGGTTGCAATTCCCGCATACATTGTACGTCATTGTGAGATTAAAATTTATTTATAATATGTTGTCCGTCATTGTGAGATTACAATTCCCAGACATATTGTCCATCATTATAAGCTTACAAATCCCAGACATGTTGTCAACCATTGCGGGCATGCATTTTCCTCACATGTTGTCCGTCATTGAGGTTATTGGTCCCATGCATATTGTCCACCATTGTGAAATCCCAGTTCTTACAAATGTTGCCCATCATTTTGAGGTTACAGTTTCACATTGTACCTATTGTTCACAATAATTTATTGTGAGGTCACAGGTCCTACACATGTTCGCCACCATTCTCAGGTTAAACTTTTAAAAATGTCTTACATTAAAGGCTATAGATCTTTGGTCATATTGTACATCAATATGCCATTTATAGTAAAATATTCCTCAACCTGTGTTATCTATAGGACTAGTGTTCGATCCACACAAATGGCGACTCCACCGCAGATTAACCATGATGGCCGTGAAAGACGGAGGTGTCGGAAAACAATCCGGGGAAGAAAGAACCCAAGAAGAAGTGAGGGCTCTGTCCGAGGAACTAGAAAAGCTGGAAGGAGAAGTGGTCGACATGAGGATATGGCTGTCGAAGGCTACAGCCAACATCACAATATCTGTCTTACTTGGCCAAAGGTATAATACACCCTTAACGCAACAGGTTCTTGATGGTATATATAAAGAACCCACAGCCAAAAACAGGTTCCACTTTTTTAGGGTTCAACTGAATTGAAAAGGTTCAATACTTGGAGGGAAGGCCCTATGATAGGACCCTATACTCCCAACTTGAGAAAGGGGTTCCATTGTTGGGAGTTCAGCGCAGCTGGATTATCTAAGTGTTGTTTTTGTTTGCTGTGGGAACCTTTTCAAGATTTGAATAATAAACCTTTTAGGGTTCCTTATCTATACTGGTTGTAGAACTTTTAAAGGTTCAATATGGAACCTTTTTGTTAAGAGTTTAGATCAATTTTGAGTAAATTAATTTTTGTTGTGCGGGCTGCATCTGGAAACTGTTTTGCTAGTCACAGAATGAATAAAAATGTATATTCGTCAGCACAAGTTTAACAAATATGATACTTGAAGCACTATTTTTATATTTTAGCATTATGTAAAATGTAAAATATATCAAACTACTGACCTATTTGACCAAATAACTATTGCCTATGGCAACCTTCAGCTTGAAACTCCCTAAAGGAGGCTGCAAATCCAATCCCATCCTACCTTCAGAGTCTCCTTATCCATTACAATGATCATAATGATGTTTTTTGTTGTTAAATTTTTCATGCAGGATAGAATACGACAATCCGAAATTCACTCGTCTGATCAAACTTGTGGAGCATGCAGTAGCGAGCCTTGGAGATGAATCTGCTATCATTGACTTCATGCCTTATGCTGAAATCATACCTAAAATTAAGGTAAACTTGAGGTTTATAGCATAACAGCTACTGCAATTATGCAACTGTCAGTGGTAGCTGTTTGCGGATTAGCGGTCCAAACAGTTTCAAAATTAACTTTCAACTTGGTCGTGTGATGTTTTGTTTTTATCAGTAATGGTAATCAGTTGATTAAGTGCTTATAATATCTAGCAGCAAAGGTGACAATAAACAAACTAATTAAATTACTTTTAAAGGTACTTCATCAAATAAGAAGATTAGGAGACCAACAGAAACCGGTCGATGATGTGGCAAAGCCAGTTTGCAAATTGAAAATAAGAAAATAATTTTTTTCAGTGGACCGCCACTTCTGGAAGAGCTATAAAAGTATTTTATTTTAAACTTGAATGGATTTTAATCAGCTATTTAGTCCCATTAGATATTCACATTATATACAAAATTTCTATTTTATACTTTTTAAATATATTCATATATTTATATTTTGCACACAAATCCACCAATATTTAGTTGCCAATACATCTTAATTATATTCCTCATTTACTTTTTCTAAACAGGCACAAGTTAAGGAAAGTTTTAGTGCAAGAGATGAGATCATGGAATTCATCAAAGAAAACGTCGAAGAACACAAGAAAGATTTTGATGGTGACAACCTCAGAGATTTGATCGATATCTATCTGAAGCACAATCCTGACAATGGTGAGTGAAGTACAATATGGGTTTTCCAAAAGTTCTGCAATTTAGAAATTGTGATAGCTTTTGCCAGATTGTAGGTAGACACATGATATTTGGGTCGATTATTGCTGAGGTAATTTTCAAAAACTCCTGAAAGAATCAGATCACAGCCTCAAAAATAAATGATGCAAAAACTCCTGAAAGAATCAGATCACAGCCTCAAAAATAAATGATGCAAAAACTCCTGAAAGAATCAGATCACAGCCTCAAAAATAAATGATGCAAAAACTCCTGAAAGAATCAGATCACAGCCTCAAAAATAAAATGATTTATTTGTTTATCACGGAACCCCAAAGTCATGAAATACATGTACTACAATCCTATCTATTCTTCTATGGGGGTAGGATTGGTCTAGTGGTAGTGTGCTGGATTGCCAATCGCTGGGTCCCGGGTTCGAATCTACCAAGTGCATAAATACAGGGTGTAAAGCCCCAATCATCCATCCATCCATCTATTCTTCTATACCAGATGAAGTTACTTGCGGAGTTGTGAAGGAGATCTTTCACGCTGGGGGAGAAACCAGTGGAACCACGCTGACATGGATCATTCTCATAATGGCAAAATATCCAGAAATACAGAAAAGATGTTTCAATGAGATAAAGGAGGTAAGATAAAAATAATATTTGCACTATTACAACATATGTTTTTTTAAATTACATTTATTTAGCAACATCACTGACTTTGTTCAAATTAAGAACATTTGGAAGAGAAGTTTAAAATAAAAATCTTATACATCTATAGTACACAATCAATTTATATTTTCCTATTTTTGTTACATTTATTTTAAAACATCAGCAACTTAACAGCCATTTAGAAGCAAACTTAGCAAAGAGTTAATAGGATCTAATAAGTACAATTATTAAATATTTTCTTATTTTTATTACATTTATATAACAACATCAACAAGAGTTACTTTAGAGCATTTTTAAGCAGATAAGTAATTGGATTCTAATAAAAAAGACAAGGCAAATAAGTGAATAGAAAAAAAAAACATGCAAGGAGAGGAGATAGAAGAGAAGAGAGTTTTAAAAGAATAAACATGATAATAGTGACGTAATACTATAGATAGCGGATGGTGTGGAGACCAATATCAAGCTGATTCCACTTGTTTCATATGAAATTTACTTAATTTTTTCAGGTATTTACGATGGTCACATTTTTAAAATGATAGATTAACATTTCAAGAAGTTAGGTTTCCTCTCACCCCAAGACTGCCCTAAAGTAGTAAGCAATTAAGAGCATGGTTGGTGCTAAAAGCATAGGGGCACACCAATATCATTCTCCTCAAGCCAATAACAATTTTAAGACACCAATATCATATTTATTGGTGCGTCATGTGACTGATATCCTGCTACATGATTGGCCTAAAAATTTTGGTGCAAAAGATATCTATGTATTACAGGCAGTAGGTTTGTCAAGAATCCCCTTATACTCGGAGAGGAAGCAGATGCCTTTTGTTGAAGCCACCATCTTGGAAACGATGAGGCGATTCGCAATCTGTGAGTATATTTAAACTGATTTAATGTGTTTCATTTTTTTTCAACCTCTTTAGAATTAAAAAATGTTCTGTATGAAAACGGAATCATCTATGGACACTTCTGCATCTTCTACAGGACATCCAACGTCCTTACCCCCATAATAGGACAGAATGTAGAATATGATAGTTTGGAAAGAACACATTTGTTCTAAGCGTTAGTTAGACACCGTTTTTGGGGGGTTCTAACATGCATTTTTGTCAGTTAGATCCCTCACTACGGTCACAATCTAGTTTATGAGTTAAAATGCATGTTAGAACCCCCCAAATTGGTGTCCTCTCTTCGGTTGGGATCTAACTGACAAAAATGCATGTTAGAACCCAACAAAGGTGGGTCAAACTGACTTAGACATCACACCTTTCTTCTATAATACATTTTAACTCATGAATTTTGCAAAATAAACATTAATCTGAGTGTTTGTTTGCTGTTGTTAATAGTATCAATCCCTAGCAGGGCGCTAACATGCAATATTGTCAGTTAGATACCGGCTTTGCCTGTGGTATAAGTATCTTGGTGATATGAAGGGAAATCTGGTTGTCCCTCTTTTCTGTTATTTCAGTTCCGGTATCTCTTCCCCATGCTCTGTCTGAGGACCTCCATTTTGCTGGCTATGACTTGAAGAAAGGCCTCATGGTCATTCCTTTTCTCGACTCCTGTCTCCACGATCCTGAAGTTTGGCCAGACCATGATGAGTTCAGACCAGAACGATGGTTGGATGAATCAGGAAACATCAGTCCCACTAACCCATCCAACGTTACGTTTGGACTTGGTCAGTACTTATTTTAAAACTGTCACGATAGTTATTTTACTGGAGTGATATTTGCATTAAAGTCAGAAGCCATCCATATTCTCACAAGTCCTACATGTATATAATATTATGCATATTTGCAAAGAGGAGAAGGTTGGAGTTGATGCCAGATCAAATCATCTTTGCTTTGCACTTTGCCATTGTTCGTCACATTTTTGACTTGACAGCAGAATAATTTTGCATTAAAGAATGCTAATGCTACAATCAGGTGCTTAGAAGATTTGACGAAAATGACTGACATGGTATTGGATGTCTTCTCTTTCAAGGAAGAAGAGTCTGTGTTGGAGAACAACTGGCCAGGATAGAGATGTTTGTCATTCTTGCGGGCCTTCTTCAGCAATTCGAATTCTTCCCTGCGTCAGAAGAACCTGTATCCTTAGAGGGTCATTTGGGAATAACCTTCTGTCCTGTGCATCCCCAAGTCAAGTTCCGAAAGAGAGATTCTTGAATTTTTTTGCAGATGATTTTTATTTCATGAATTAATGGATATAAAAATCTTACGACTCACTCGAGCATTAAACATTTCTGAAGAGAAATCAGTGTCCAGTTCCTCATGAGGATAGGTCAGTTTACTTGTAAGTTTCAGTGGACCAGGGTAGGCCCATTCAGTGTTTTACTTTTTGTAGTAAGAAAAGTGATGTTTCAAGATGTGTTTATAAGTAATGTATATCAATTTATTGATAGATCATTCAAGGGAGAAGTGTGTGTTATTTCCCAAGACTGTCATATTTATACAACCAAATGGTTTTATTGCTTTTGTCCAGCTAACTGTATAGATTTCCAAGATCTTTGATCTTTGAAAAGAGAGTTCTTTCACTGCCATCGTTATTGTCAAGTGATTGTTATTGTCTTTATAATTGTGTATATCATCGTAATTTTTTTAGCTTTGAGAGCAATTTCCTTGGGTGAAAAATTGCATTGAAACTTTTTTTAGATATACTTTTATATACTTGAAATATTTGTAATAAAGACAGAACTACAACGATATCAAATGGCTTCAGTTTTTATTCAGATGCTTTGTATGAATATGCAATATATCTTTTTTTCTTCAGGTTTACAATACAAGTAAAAATGTAGATGATAGATGGGTGCTAACGTTACAATGTCATACAATTGCAGCATATTATGCAATCAGAGCAAACATGATTCTATACCATAGAAATACATAGAACGGACATGAGCCTCATGTCCATTCTATGTATTTCTATGTTCTATACAGAGTAACACCCGCCATTACGAACCTGTGTACTTACATAATAACAGTAAATATCTATGAAGCTATAGCTCTCTAAAGTCTATGAGCTTTTGTCTCAAATTATTATGAAACTTTGCAGATGTGACCTTTACGGTTTGTTTTGCATCCTAAACTAGTACTAGATAACTTAGTGTGATTTTATGTTGGGTAAGCGTCTATTGCGGAAAGATCTGTCAACTGGCCCTACCACCCACCAAAATGAACTGCATTAAATTATAATCATAGTGACACCATGATTGCGTTGTTAAATTCTTCACCAATTCGTCTATTCACAAGATATTTTGTTTATATATTGTGTGTTATCTTAACAACATATGCTCATCCAAACTGACTGAAGTAAATAAAACAAATTATGTCACAAGCCCTAAAAGGAAATACACTTAAACCAATAGAATTATGCCAAATAAGTTAATTTTTCTGATGGCATGTATACTTCTAGTTCATTAACATCAATTCTGTAAACAAATTATTGTACATTTTTGTATGTTCAACTCTATATTAACTTTATTAAAGGCATTCTAACATTTGAGACAAAAGCTCAGAGACAATCAACATGTACTTTGTTTATAATAAAGCTCATCCATGCTGTACGCAATCTTTATGACAATCTTCAGTGACAAACACACACTCGATCATTATTCAAGAATTGAAAATTAGGTTAAGAAGAGAAAACATGGACATAAAAGATATGCTCTAACATGAGGAAGCAAGGATATGCTATTATTATAATAACAAAGTTATATGATAACAAATTTATAACAAACAGCATTAACAGATAATGATAACAAATAGTTTCAACTACTATTTTAAAATACATAACTATCTTGTATGGAACAACTGATACACCAAATGTAATAATGAGAGTATCAGTTATATTTGTCATAATGAAAGACACTTTGTTATATTAATGCAAGCAGCTTCAATGATGGTATTATCTTGAACTAAAAAATTCTGTATAGCAAGTTGAAACAGCAAAAATTAATGACATCATTGCTCTTACACCTTATGGAGCGGGAAGGGATAATCATTTCTAAAAAAAATACCATTACATCTGCCTAATATTTAATTTTGTGAAGAAATTAATACGGTATGGATTAACTAATATCTTACAGTTGTTCAAATCTTCATATTCTAGACATATTTGAGCTATGGTTCTTAACTATAAGATCATGCTTCAGGCATCTCATGGGCAAAATGTTCATGTAGTGTATTGTGGTGGCAAGTTAAATACAGCAAATTACAGCATGAATAATGCAATCATATTGATATTGTAAATTATTAACAGAAACAAAAGTCTGCTTTTTAACTTTCAAACAACATTCTTAGAATTAATATGATGGTCATTTTTTTACTTGAACCAGTATTGTTTATGTCAATTTTTGGAATGCTGTTGTAGAAATTACCATTTTCAAATTGCTTTTTCACCTGCACTGCTGTTTCTTGAAACTGAAATATTTGGATAATGTGTAACATTCAACCACTCAAAGCATCTAGACTTAACTATAAGGCATGTGGCAAGCGTCAGTGGCTGAAAGGCTCGAGGAATTGAATACATGCACCATCACGCAGTCATGGTATAAACATCCATGGAACTCTAAAAGCGTCAGTACAATATGGCGTAAAATAAAGATTATATCGTTTACAAGTCTTCAAAAATTAAGAGCCCTTGATTGTGATTTATATTTGAGAATATACATTTCATATGAAGAGGTCAGGAAAACATTTTGGGAAAACATATCAGATTTTCTTGAAATTCACCATGAATAATTAAAACCAACATTTTACAATTTTGTGACACATTCAAAACACATGAAAAAAAGTGCAACATATTTTGTTCAAATATCTGAACATTTCTCTCAATTTTTGATACATTTATCAGTGGAATGTCCATAGCATAACAATTTCAAATACATTTCAGTGGCATGATTTATTTTCGTTCACTTTTGAAGGTCAATATTTGATTTATTGGTGATTAAGAAGCAAACAGACACAAGAAGAAGGCATTATTGTATTGACAAAACTAACAACTTAACTATTGATTTAGCTATTTCATATTTTTAGTAGGCTATCAACGACAAGTTGGAACAAAAGAAAGAGTGTTGATTCATTTATGGTGCCTCGATCTGATATATAATATAATACTATATAATATAATATTAGTTCTTGGATTTTGCTGTACTTGTCTGCTATAATAATTGTAATTTTTGAAACATTAAAATAATCAACAGAAATTTAGATTTACTCAATCTATGTGATGATTTAAAAACAGCGGTTGAGGAACTTAAGAGCAGTAAAGACAATATTGTTCGGTGAGAATAACAAAAATAGTCAACTACTTTTGGTCAACAGAAATAGATACATGTAATGACATTGTAATGTTGTCATATTTGAGTTTATGATAATGAAGTGCAACACACTAAAAAATAGAAGTTTATCAAAGCAGAACACACATGTATTAGAAGCAATTCAGTGTCAATAACACACACTTCGAAATCTTTTATAATGTCATGAGCTTGCATACCTTTAATATCCAGGGGTATCCCCCCTCGCATCACCGGCATTAAATTAATTATTAGAAATAACTAGTCAAAAATCTCTCTCATTCTGCTTTTATTCTTTTACTAAGATTTACTGTACACTGTAATCATGTCTGCAGGCATTTTGCTATCTTAACATCCATTTCTCAGAGTTAGAAATTACATGGTTGACTGGAAAATGCTCCTCTCAGCCAGTTCATATTATTTCCCCATGATGATAATGCAGAATTTTAATATCTAGATTGTTGTATATCAACTTATGTAATTGAGTCAATAAATAAAGGAAAAAGCATTCAAAGAAAAAGAAAGGTTTGTGTGAAACAAACAAAATGAACATAAGATGACGTTCTTCCAAAATTTGTGTAAATTCAGACAAAAGATAATGTGAATTTTTTGACATTTTTTTCCAATCAAATCACCAAACAATTGATCAGGAATGACAATTTCCTTTTCTATTTCACCTAAAAACTTGTCCAATAGACACAACATTTTGGACAGACTCCAAATGATGTTCGGTTTGATGTTTTTCACTAACCGTATTTTCAGGTTTATATTGTAAGACTATATTAATTGATGGTTATGTATGTATTACCAAATGAGAAAATCACATTTGAATCACATGTAATTGCAAAGAGAAAGATAGATATTAACATAACTGTAAATAGATATCTCTAGTTGTAGATACATACTAGAGAGAGATCGAAAAACAAACCGCTTTTACAAATATTAACTGTAGGTTGATTGCTTAAAGATTGACACATGTTATGAAGTAGTTTTCTGCATATTCATCTGGGGAATAATATGTCATATTACAACAAATCCATCTTCTCTCTAAGCTACTAAGTTACAAGAAAAGTCATTTATGCGATGATAGTATATGACTACATATGAATGCCATGAATCAAATAACATGCATGAGTTCTACACGAACAATGTCGCACATTCACATTTAACAATGTATGTCACATATGAATATCACTTGTTATTTGAATATAAATTCAACATGAAACTTGATATGAGGGGGTTGTGGACAGTGAATCCAATTGTTAATATTGTGCACAGTGCGTGCGTTGTGAACTGTGTAGATATAAAAACTATCCTTTGCTTGACGCGTCATGAAAGATAACTTGGCCTACTGATTAAGGTTTCAATGATAAACCATAATTTACTCTACATCAATAGCATCTACTACATTATGTTTATCTGAATCAAGTGCCTCTTTCACTGATAATCATTTTTGATAGTTTGATTGACAGATTCTGGCCTGATACATGCTGAAAGGGAGTTTAGTTATCTTACTTTCCACTAGGAGTTCTGCCATATGTGACAGACACAGCCTCTGGTGGGTGGTATCAGAACTAGAGACTAAGCTGTTAGGATGACATAATGGAACGGGCTTACACAACATGCAACCATAAACCAGCAAAAAAACAAAATAAATCAGCTGAATTTATCTGAATTGAGAATAGTTTGTATAAGTTACTTGATAAAGGAATTTATTGGAATTTACCGACAGAACGAAATTCATGTTTGAACAGTTTTTCTGATACAATATTGGACTCTTGGTCACATGACACCAAAATATTGTTTGGTTAAAACACATTTGATAGTTCGCCCTGTTTTTTAAAACTTTCAGCGTATTTTTTTAAGTTTATATAGCATTTTGATCAAACATAAGCTATTGTGTTTTGATACTTAGTAATTGCTTGGCGGTGATTATTGCTAAAGACACTAGCAAGCATACGGCAAGTTATATATGAAAATGAAGATATCTTCTTCATATAAAAGGCCTATATGGATTAAAACAGGGAGCAATATCTCTCCCAGCTATTTGATATAATTACAATAGATATTTTACAATTGTGTTATGGTCGTGGTATCAGCAATATAAAAATAGTCTGTTCATAAATTTACATACATTTTCTTTAATGATGAAAGGTGCACGGCAGTATGATGTCACACTTCTACATGTGAAACTATAATCAGACGCTATAGTCGTATATAGTTACAAATATACAAAGTTATATATACCAGAAACTATAATCATATGATAATATATATTACATGACACAGAATGTGAAGGACTCGTATGAAAACGGTGCTGCATAATGTTGATGATTGAAGAACATTAAGAAGGGACAGAATGAAATTATCTACAGAATTATGTACATGTACGAAATTAAAGGAGAAGACTTGTTAGCTGAATAATCCAACAGATGGCATGTAGAATAAGTCCCCCTGGTGGCAAATGATGAGTAATCCAACAGATGGAGCGGCCACCTGGTGGTGAACAATGAACTCACAACTCTAACGGCAGTGATGTTCTTGCAGACCATGCTGATAACGCAACGGTATATATATGTATATCCTTATGGTATGATGTAGTCTCAATAGTGAAGGCAAAAGGTCTATCACATACAAGTTAGCCGAGTATGTAAGCCAGCCAGTAGATAAGATTAAATGAAAGGAAGGCTAACGGGAATAGTTTCCTTGATAGTTTGTCAATGTAGCGAGCTTTATGCCGACTGTCTGGATCTCTTCGGAACGATCGCAGTCGGTTCCCTAGCTCCTTAAAGTCTCGACCATTATGAGTCACAATATTTATCTGAAAAGAACAAGATGAGTCATTGCGATCAATATTTAAAGAAACCATTAATTCAACAGTATAGAAAAAAGCGAATCAGACACAGGCAGCCAGGGATTATAGCAAAGTAGACTTAAACACAAAATGAGGAACATGGTAGCTGAGTATTAACAGCGTGATATCACTGAAAGCCTATGTTGTGTTTGTAGGTGAACTATCAGATATATAACTTTCTAAATTCAAAATTGACATCAATATTTATTGTTTTTTAACTGAAGCATACAAAGTATAATTGAAAGCTAATCCTATATACATTTGTACAAAGCCATCAGAAATATAATATGAGAAACAATGTTATATTATATATGTACAGAGGCAGCTCAAGACAAGTATTAGCTATGACTCACCTGCTCGAGTGCAATTTCTTCGTCTCGTGCGGCTGGCGGTTTACGGAATGTCCGCCTACGAGACTGACGAATCTCTTTGCGAGAGAAGACATTAACGACGGCAAACTCCAACAAGGAGGCGAAGACAAAAATAAGACAAATAGACATCCACACATCTATGGCTTTAATGTAGGACACCCGCGGAAGTTGCGAACGAGACCCCGTGGACTGGGTAGTCATGGTCAGCACAGTCAAAAGGCCTGTAAAAGACAAGTTATTGTTTAGTATTTAATAATAATAATAATGATAATAATAGACATTTATATAGCACCAATTCCAGTAGCGCTTGTGCATGATGGATTTATTTGTAGAAACTCTTAAACAGATATATGAGTTTTAAGATTTCTCTTGAAGCCTTCACAATTTTTTGAGCCTTGACAATCTCGGGGAGTGGGTTCCACAGTTTTGGAGCACCATGCGAAAAAGCTCTGTCTTCATATTTGTTTTTGTTGCAGGAAGTTGGTTCATATAAGTTCATTGTTTTCCAGCTTCTCAGATTAAAGTTTCGTTAGGATTTCAGATGAATCAGATTTTGAATGTACAAAGGAGCTTGTCCATTGACTGCTTTCCAAGTTGTTAACATCAGTTTGAATTGCATTCTAGCTGGAATCGGCAGCCAATTTAGTCTCATGAACAGGGATATATATATATGTTTATGACAAATAAATAAAAGAAATTTGTAAAGAATATTGGACTAGGCTTTCAAAGGGTTCAAAAGTATAAAACTGATTGTGTGAATAGTGTAAGTGTTTGCACCATGACAAACATTGTCAGAGTTTTTAATTCACAGAGTTTCTGTCCCATTACAAAATAATCAGTAAATTGAAAAAATGGAATGACTGTAACTACATACATAATGTCGGTCAATGTAATCACTGACGTACCAATTAACATGGATAGGAATTATATTTAAACAATGAAAGACAATAAACCACAATTCTTATAATCACAACTGTCTTTTAATGATCACTCTTAAAATCACATAGGTACTGTTCTTTTGAACTTTACGAATAATCGAGGAAGTCGTTCTGCAAAGCAAAGGCAATTAATCAATGGCAATTCTGTTTACTCGAAATTTCTAAAAAATTGATATCTGATAGATATCACATCGGCTTGTAGCCTTGAATAGTTTAAAACAACATTAACTTGTATTTGTCAACAGTGACTTTAATCATTATTTTTCAAACACTTCCAAATTGCGGTTTTGCAAAAGATAAATAACATAAATATTTACAATGGATCTTTCTCCATGCAGAATAGAAATGATGATATCAAAGTGGTAGTATTAGTGAGAGGAAGGTAATCTATTTTCATTGCAGGGAATAGCCAATCTGATTACACCTGTAATGCTGATTGCCAGATGACAAATACATAATCGTATCTAAACTGAACTACCTTCTGTGCAAAACTAGGCCCTGGGAATGGAGAAATATTCGTTGGTGACACTCACCTATAGTAACACGAGCAGGAATGGCATCTATTGAAATCCAGAATGCAACCCAAGAGAGGATCACAATGAGAACAGAGGGAACATACATCTGGATCATGTAGAATCCTATATCCCTCTTTAGGATAAAATTGACCTCTAAGCAAGGATAGGCACCTGAAATTGAAGGTATCATCAATGAGAAGAGATAAAAACATCTGAAACATGCTGAGTCCTTATGTTTCATCATGACAAAGAAGAGAGAGCTGCTAGAACCTATCCAAAATGGGGTGTTAATGACAAAAAAGAAGGTCTAAAGAGTTTTACACATCTCCGTAAATAGGCTTGACAAAGATTCAAGATTCAAGATTCAAAATAATTTATTTGTCTTATCATATACATTGAATAAGAACATTGGAGACAAAACAGACTCCATGATAATGGTATGACCTCAGTCCTTTTTCATCAAAAATAATACCTAACAGTTGCATTTGAATGCTTTTGAAATAATGTATTTGAAAATTAACAACAAAGTACTAATTTTACAGTGACATTGCTACGGAATAGAATATACAAGTAATAGCTTCAGCTGAATATTTTTGAAACACATAATTATGTGGAATTCAAGCCAAGAAGTTCTGACCTTTCATTGATGTTGCTGCAAATTAGAAACATGTCTTAAAGAAGTTTGTTTATTTTGTTTGTTTATGTTTTACGCCTCTGCAGCACCTTAGTGGGCTATATCGAGGCAGGCGATCTCCGTATGATGATGAGATGAGAAGACTGTGAGTCTGGTACATACCCTATTAATTCAGGGATGCCCAGGGTCTTTCAGTTGCCCCAGCATAGAACACTGGATACAACCCACCTCCATTTAATGTCCCATGGGCTTGGACTAAATTGAGTTCCGGGGTGGGATTTGTCTTAAAGAAGTCTTTGCAACCTCACCTGTGGTATAGTTTTGAGAGCAGTCCTTCAGAGTGAAATTGACAAGGGTAAACTGAGGCAGCTGGATGTTCGTATCAAACTCCACTGGGTTGGGTAACCACCTATAGATGATATGCTCCATTGTATATCCAACTGGAAAATATATATAAGTCATGAAAACTCTTAAACATGATAAACATCTTTGAAATCTATTGCTTCATGATTGTTCAAAAACCACTGGGTTAAGGTAGGCAATTGGGTACACCAAGCAAAGAGGGGGCAAGGGGTCTTTCTATAGGGTAACAGGGTCTAAAAGGGGTAGATATCCATGGGGTCAAGATGCATTATCAAACAGTAATGTATTGATAGCTTTATTTGTCCTATATATATAATGTTTACTTCATGCAGCATTTATTTTCAATGGTCAGTTCTGTGTTCCTGCATAACCTAAAATGTATCTTAATTCTTCCTGGGGCAAATTTTTGCAAGCAATCAAAATTTGTAATCAAACTTTTTTTCACAAGTCATTGGTGCATGACTTACCATCATAATTATTCACAACTTAGTCATTAAGCTTGTGTGCTACATTGCTAATAATACTTATGTAAATGTACATAAAATGTGTATTCATATATAATTATACATTAAGAAATTTGAACGTCAGTCATATTAGTATAGGCAAAACAGGAAAATGTATTATGGAGTATTAAAATTTCATGCTATGTTAATGGTGACTGAAAAGGTTAATATGTAAATTATATGTAAATTAATGAAAAAAGTGCAGCTATCATTATGAATAGATTTTAGCAACGTTTGTATAAATGTCATTTTGAATTTATACAAATCGGTTCACAAAACGATATCGAGAAATGAGGATCACAAATTTCACAAAACATTTGCCATAATGCGTACAATATAGATTTCAATGCAGGGCGAGTGGCTACTCTAAGTATTACCAAAGGATCAGTTTCAGTAATTTGAGGCTGAGTTTATATCCACTGTAGAGTCAGGTATAGTACTATTGCAGCACCAAGGTATTAAGAAGGTACCAAGGACATGGCGGGTACCATATTGAATTGAAAAGATCCACTACGAAGTTTTGAAGAAATAGCAGTCCAGAGTACTATAAGTACTATGATATGAGAGTAGATGATCAGCTTAACAACAATTTGTCTCCTTCAGTTGGAAACACAGATGATGCATCAGGAAAGCATACAAAATGGATACAAACATTCTGAAAATCTGAGTAGGTTGAGAGGAAATCTTTAGAATTATATATAGAGCCAAACAGCAACCGGCACCAATCACCAAGGTCGGAATATAGTCGTAACTTAGTTGAAAACTACGTTGAAAACTTAGTCGTAACGTCAGACAGTCGAGTGACGATATTAAGAGACATCCACTTGAAAGCGATTTCAAACCGTTCAAGGCTGCACAGACTTTTCACAAGCGACACCACCAGAATACAGTAGAGGGCAGTAGTGGGCGGTTGCTACTAGCAACACACACAGTTGCCATTGATACTCACAACTTTCAAACATCATAGGGCAAGTTTGTGTATCCAAGGGGTATTTATGGAGTCGCATGTTACATGATAGGGTCGCAGTGATCCTGAAAGAAAGGTCAAGGTGAAAATATTACAAGTCTTTAACGTCTAGCGGCTGAAAAAGGGGATACTCACAGCTCTCGAACATCATTGGACAGGTCTGTGTATCCATGGGGTATTTATGTAAACGCATGGGACATGAGAGAGAGGCTGTAATCCTGAAAAATAAAGGAATTGAAAGGAACATTGCGCAAAGCGAGAAAATAAACAATCACCACCACCAAATGAAACTACTAAGGAATAAAGTGACAGAAAAATATCACAGAATCATTACACCATCACTAAATACAGGATAACTACAGAATAATAAAATTATAACCAGCCAATCAATAAGCATGGTGCGGCACCGTTTGCGTGCTGCAATAAAGGCTTTCAATGGTAAAAGTACATTAATTTATAACTACAACTTAACGTAAAGCTACCACATTGGATTAGCTAAGACGAATCACTAGTAATCACTAATAATCAACCGACAATCACTGAAAATAATCATGCATCTCACTTAAAATTACATATATTACTTAAAAGTAGAAAATAAGTAATAACAGAAGAAGTAAATCAAACAACTGTGAACTTTAGAACTGTTAAAGCAATATTGAACATCTGCCAACGGAATTTAAAAAAATAGTGTTTCTGACTCTTACAAAGGTCAAACTGCTGAAAAGTAAATTGTACGACCAAAGTTCACCACAACATGGATCAAAACTACAGTAAGCCATAAATTAATGGTCCGCTAACAATGGAAAAGAAAAATGTTGAATATTGGCCCTCTGTAATTATATCTATATATTATGTACGGTGCTAAGGGTTCTCAAAGTGGCCAACTAAGTAAACGAAAGATTCTGGACTTAGGAATACTACATGTCTAATTTGGACACATGTAAATGTATTTGTCAAGAAGTTACTGAAAATCTGACAAGACAAACTGATACTTTCTTTCAATAGATGTAGAAATGACACTTTTCGATACTTTTTTTGATTATCTGCACTGCAGAAATTTATCAGCATAATGTCAGCAGATATACAGTGACTTTTTGACACAGGAGGATGGGATGTAAATACACATTTGTCATAAGGGCTGGGATAACAGACCCTCATTCAAATCTGTTCACCTTTGGGCCAATTAATATTCAAGAAAACCATTCTATTTACAATACTAAACAACCATATTTTCATAAAATTGTAAAATCTAAAAATTTTAAAGACATTTCAATAGCACTAACAAGGCTTCTACATATGCTATGATTTACTATACAGATACATAGAGATGACCCATAAGAATAGTCAATTTTATGGTATGTTAATTTCAACAAGCGTGCTATGGGTCGCTTATAATGCAGTCGCCTTGCTTAATCTGATTGGTTTATCAACTATTAGGCCTATGACCAATCAGACAAGTCTGAGAAGCTGCATGTTAAGTAACCCTTAAAAGCATACTCATTAAAATTACAACTTCTTTTTCACTATTTCTGTTAAAGCATGGTAAATGCAAGACAATATCCTTGAGAATTAAGAAAAACTTTCTACAGACTATTCTATGTAATGTATAAATTGCAGTTTAGAGATTCTCTAGGTCATTTATTGCAATTAAGTGTTGCATTATCAGATGAAGAGACACCCGACTTCGGACCTCCATAACTTACAATTTGAAATCCCTCGTTACATGGCTTGGTGTTGCTATACTTACTTTGAGACATACCACAGCGTCCCATTATCTCTGAGAAAAATTAATCTGTTGGGCGTGGTAATGTCATGGAAGGCAGCCCTCTTCTCATTTCGAAAAAAGACATCTGGCGTCCATATTTTGTCCCACATATAGTCCTCCAACTTTATTTGTTGTTCTTTTTTATTGTTAAATGGCTGATACTGAAGTCTTCTGTCCACCCACTCTTGTCTCAGGTAAATATTTAATGAATAATCCTGAAATTAAATGATACAAAGTAATTTCTAAAGTGATTTTGACTAAATTAATATCTTACAACAGTTGAACAATACAGACTTCATCCTATATTTTAAATATACATTGTATTATCATGAATACCATATGGACTTCTGATAACATGATTAGTTTGAAAGAAGTAGAAGAGACTCGCAGTGAATAATGCCTTTAGCATTACTACTACCAATTTGTGAAAAACTCATAGTTATAGAAAGTATCTAAACAGTAAACAGGAAGACTGATTCAAATCCAGAACCTTTTCAGAAAGTGAAATGTTTTGCCCTTTCCAAAGTTTCCTTACATATCTTTGCGGTTAGAATCTTATCATATATTTAAACAATTGAAAATATCATAGAGTGATAAATATGATATTATGTAATTATGATGTTATAAATGAATGATATTCAACTTACCATTGTCTGTTCTGATATGGCATAAAAACTGTTGATATAGATTCCTAATTTTACTATTGTGGCTCCTGTTTGTAAATAGGGAGAAAAACAACAATTAAATTAATTGAGTAATTAAAAAACATTAAAATCACATGAAATGCATGTGTACACAACTACAAACATTTACTACATTCTGTGTTTAAATAAATCTCTCTTCAGACAAATTTCTCAAATCATGGAGAATTAGTGCAAACATAAAAGTTTTTAGTCACTTCCTCCTAATCTACACTAAACTTATTTATAATATTTTCATTCAATTTATTTATATCATGCATATTTAAAAGCGCAAACGTAAGAAAATGCATTTGAAAAAATGATGATTACTAGGAGATTGAGGGAGCAATGTCCTCAATGGAAAGAGAGAAAATTATGTACAGAAAAGAATATTAAAATTGTCAATTTTCTCTGGGGATTGTTTCAAAGTGTATTTGTAAATCTTAGCTTGACTTTTCATGTGATGGGAATATTGGAATAAATTATGTTTGTGTTTCCGTACTCGTAAAATCATACGTAAGTTCTAAGCAAAGTCATGTTTTCTGATGCATTGAAAAGAAAGTTGTTTTTCATCATAGTTGAACCATTTACAGCCTTCCACTTTGATAAAGAAAAAGGGTGGACTGTTGCACTGTGAAAATGTGTCATCAGCCTGATGATTTGTCATGATCATATCCA
Organism: Platynereis dumerilii; assembly: GCA_026936325.1. NCBI lineage: Eukaryota > Metazoa > Annelida > Polychaeta > Phyllodocida > Nereididae > Platynereis > Platynereis dumerilii. The sequence goes on from JAPTHN010000009.1 coordinate 50,839,466, forward strand.
ATACTTTCAATGTTAATTTGATTTAAGGAGACTAATCCCGCTTGTTGGTGACAGCCAAACGAAAGGATTATGTATCTGATTTTCACTCTGAAATCAGTTTTAACAAGTCAGAAGGCCCTCTATTAATCATGACTAATAAAACGGCCTCTATGTTTCCCATGTTGAAGTAGAGAAGATGACACTTCATCAGCTATCATTAGTCAAGAAATGCATTTTTCACAGTGAACTGATCCTCATTGTGTCTATATCAAAGTGGAAGGCTGTAATTGAATAACAACAGGTCATCAAAATTTCAAATATGTAGCTTTCATAACAATTACGTAATATATTAATAAAAAATGCGATTAAATTCAAATGCATTCCTTTTAGAAATTAATATTTTAAGCGTGCCTAGCCACCTAGTGGTGTGGGAAGGAATTCACCGAATACCTCTTCTCTTTCGGACATGTTTGTTTAATCCCCGTTTTTTTACTGGGCGCGATTAAAAATGGAAGAAATACTTGAGTAATCTATTCACACAATTGAACTTTTAGGTCATGTTGGACCCTTCATTAACTGCTTGGCAATAATTTTATACATAGGACAACAAAAGGTACTCAGTGTGAATTAAAAAGTCAAAATTGTGCTGTGTTTCAGAAAGACATTTTCCCAAGGTTGGATAGAGTTACTTGTAAAAAACTTTTTCCATTATCTTTTGGGTAGCACTCACAGAAATAGATTGAATGAATGAACATATAGAGAATTTCAAAGATACATATATACACCTTTGTCATTCTTTGTCATTTTAACAAAACATACCAGAAAGAGCCATTCAAAGGGAATGACATTTGACTTTAGAAATATCAATCCAACTATAACTTTGAACGGAGAGAATACCTGGAAATTTGTAAGTAGGCAATTCTCACCCAGAGAATCTACCCTAGACGAATCCCTCCATCGTCGCATATTATCATAAGATTTACGTCATAGCGTCATAGCCAATCAGCGAGCGGTATTTCCCTCCACTTCAAAACTTAACCCGCAATTTACGAAGCAACCAGTAACTTCTCAGAGTCGTATGACCTATCATTTTAAAGGTCTCAGAGAGATCTATCTACCCATGTAAGAATCACACCCCTAAATCTTACGGGAATGTGTGAAACGGCGAAATCGGCCTAATTTGCATAACATGCTTGAAGCCCTGTTCATTGGTCAGCTTTGTGGGCGTGTCTGACTGAATCACTGAAGGCTTTGCTGAAGTGGCAATTCTATGAAGTATTATTACACAAATCAATACTGATGCTAAAATAAGACTCGGTGACAGACATTTTCCATTCAAACTCAATACCCTTGTCTGTTATGAACAAGTAACATTTTGCTTTGCAGTGTATTCACTTAGATTTGCTTGACTACCCATGAGAGTGAAGACTGACTCGAAAGTTTTGCAAATCATTCTCATTTGAAAGTCATCTGACCACAATCAATAAGGCAAGTCATATATTTAGTGCAAGCCTCTTACTTAGAAATGCTTGCCACTCTCAGGGGTTGATGCATGAGATGAGAGACTGTGACGTCTTTGTGACAATAACTGTCTTTGATTTGAAGACAAAATCGACCAATCACACGGGTATACAAACAATCAAAATTAAAACACCTGTGCCCAATTGTATCAACGCTTTACAAGGGTTATCTTAAAGTGGTTAACTCCTATAAATTTACTTTTAACTGGATTACTGGGAAAATAACTCATGCTGACCTCATGTTATATGACTAAATCATTTTCCCAGTGACCCTATTGAAAGTAAAGTTATCGGAGTTAACCACTACAGGAGAGCCCGTGTTGAGCGTTGAAACAATTTGGTACTGTTGTGTGAATTCGCCTGCTACACTAGTAGGCATGTTTGGGTAGGTCTGTCAAAATTGTCGTTGCAGAACCAAAAGTGTGCATAAGGGTTTGAATATGCGAGAAACTGCCAAGAAAGAGTTACTCAAGAAAGAGTTTCTCAAGAAAGAGTTTCTCAGGAAACAGTTTCTCAGGAAACAGTTTCTCAAGAAACAGTTTCTCAAGGAATAGTCGAAGCTTTAAGGACATATTCCAAATTATTTATTTCACTCTTATGATCCACTGAATAAAACATTGACAAAGCTGAATGGAAGCAGACCATCTTTTCTATTTAGGCAATTACTAATGAGGAGCAACCCTGACACACTTTCAGTTCTGTAACAACCAACACTGGATATTTCATTATATAAATATATATATATGTATGTGTATTATATATACATCAGCATGTCATAAAAGCATAAGCAAAAGACATTATGGTAATTATAAACATGTAACACTTCAATACGGTGCAAAAATGAACTTGACACGCATAACAAAAAAAGGAGCGGAACATTCAAGGGTACAAAGTATAGTAAAAGTCAGTCAAGAGGAGAGTTACATAGCACAAGCATTCTTAGTATAGGCCAAGGAGCACTCAGATGCAATTGTAGGGGCAGCACAAGCAAAACTTGCATATCATAAAATTTGGATGTCAAAATTTGCATATCGCATAATTATATTGGTGAGTATGGAATTTGCCAAAATTAGCATAAATCTGCATATTATTTGCATATGCCACACTCGCCTTACCATGAGGTGGGGGATCCCGTGTATAACTACGCAAAAGTCTCTTCATTACTTCCCTGAAGAAAACGGACAGGAAAAAGTTGTTTGTGTGCAAAATTGCAAGAAAAGAGTCGTCACATGACCATTGCTCTAGTCACGTGACCAAGACAAAAATAGAATGAAACAGAAAAGTATCCAGGCTGTTGCTTCATGCTTTATAAATCAGCTCAAAAGGAAGACTCTATGACCCCATTAAGGATTCCGTTCGACCTGCAAATGACCTGACCTCTGACCTGGCCCAATTTGGGTCCTTTGACCTGATTTAAGTCATTGCCATTTGACCTACTTAAGACCTTGACCTTTGACCTAGATCTTTGACCCAGATAAGCTGAAGTGACCTCTTGGGGATTATGCAAGCTTGATACCCCAGAAGTCAAGTCAGGGATTTGAAGGATAGGCAAGTAGATTCTATACGAGTCATAACCAAAGAAGAAGTGAAACTAACACTAAGTGTTCTATGCTACTGGTTGGTATTGGGACAGGGCTACTACACCTACAGACCAATATTGAGACTCTTACTACCACATCGTCAGACACATCAACATACGTCACATGACAAGACCAGACATAATCACAGAAGCAATTCTTTGACAAAATTTAAATATGCACAGAATCAAAAGTGAGGCAGTTTGTAGATTCAGATATCACATGTATAAATAGCTATGTTGACTTGTATCTTATACAAGCATTTGCAGGATGATATTTGTTATGGTTAGATATTTTTCTCGGAAAACTTTGTTTTCACATAATATATAATTGATTTGATTTATACTATTTGTATTATAACAGAATATTATGTAGTAATTAAATAATCATCTGCAAGGAGCGTATAGTAATTTCCATAACACTCTGACATTTCGCAAGAACGACTGTGATGTTTCAATTTATAAGTGACTTTAAAGATAAGTGAATTATTTATTTGAAATTCTGTGTATATTCATATTTTATGAATTGTACAAAATTCTTAAACATAGATAGTGAGTGGAGAAATAATGATCAGACATGCTCCCACTAAAACCATACAAGTACTTTATTACAACAAAAAACAATAGATGGCGACAGTGCGGACAAGATGGCTGATACTGAAATTCAAAATTTGTCGCCGTACCTTCAGGAGGTTCCGATTTGTCATAATTCCTTAACAGACGTAATTGTAACCTGGACGCTGACAGGGCAGTGGCTTTTCTGTACAATGCATCAAATTAACACCAGGTGTCGTTAGCAGTTATGGTGGGAATTTCAAATTTGTTTTTCGTTATTTTCTGAACTTTGAAATATTGATATAATAATAACATAATTAACATAAAGGCTTCATAAAAAGGTTATAATTAAATTGACCAGAAATTAAACATTACAAAACTGGCGATAACTGACTTATTTAAACTAAATCAATTAAATGACTAAAACTCCCAAAGGATGTTAATAATATCCAATCGACCAATAAAAATGTTATTGATAAACACAAATAAGTATGTTATAACTGTTAATGTGGCACAGAAAAATAAGCCTGTATATAGGATGTCATGACTTGATAAAGGACAGTAATATGTTAGAAAACAAATAATGGAGGAACAGTTGATATAATCAATTCAAATTATACATAACAATCATAATTATACAAAAATGTATCAAAAACATAATCATCAAGAATTATATTAAATGATAATAGTTTTTAAACTATTACTTCCAACTAATAATAAATCACATAAAAGTTAAAATCAACGAAGAAGTATTCCACAAGACCAGGTATGTTGTGCGAATGTAAAGAAGCTTATCTTTCCAGCACATATGTCGATCGTATATTGTACACTGATGTTCAAATTGATACTGAACAACAAGGCCTCATTGGATGGCACTACATACCCATTGCCACCTGTACTGGATTGTATATGAACTCTTAACAATGGATTATCCTAATGTGGTTTCAAAGTAATTTTACTGATATTGTGTCAAAGTTGAACATGAGTTAGATATCAGTAGGCCTATTTATTGGCTGATATCATGTTTGGATAACATGACCAAATTATTTCATAAGTATTTATGTTAGAAGGAGAGTTCAGAATCAGAATCAGAATGACTTTATTTGGTCTTGAATTTTACAAAAATAATTATACATATCTAGGACAAGTCTGTGTCGTTATCGAGTGGAGAAAAAATTGATAGTTACAGGAGTTACCCAATTACAATAACCTGTGTTAAGCATTCATACAATTGGGTAGGTAAAAAAGGTGTCACATGATCAATTTTATAAATTCCTTGTCACTATCTCACGAGCAGTCTGTTTCTTCTAATACAGCCAAATTGTTATATTTTTAAATCTGACAGTCACTTAGCAAAAACAGAATATTCTTCGCCAAAATTTGTTCAGAAAAACATACCCTGGTCTCCCCTACTTATATTCTTATTATCATATTAATAAAATAATTTTTCTTAAATTAGAAAATCAACGAAATTTACCTGGAATTGTTTCTTTTAGCGCCCTCTGCCCAAAGAATGGATTTGAGGATAATAACAGTGATGAAGACTGTTGCCATGGAAACATGCATTCTTTCATCTGAGGCTTTTGGTAGCCTATTGCAGATTCTGGAAAAAATAATGAAAATACATTAGTTAAAATTGAAGAACACATTTATGAACCATCTACTGAGAAAGAAGTATGTACATCTGAAGACATTGTCCACATATATCATAGACAGTGGTGAATCCAGAAAGAGTAGTCGGCGTAGGGCCAGGCATCTGTTCGGCAATCTAAACACAATTTTAATATTTCTTTCATTGGTTTCAGTTCTGTACAGGTCTGTATGTGATACTTTTTTGCACTGTGATATTTTTCTTATGGTCGTAGTAATTGGAAGGAGAAAAAAACTTGGGCAATTTACAATTTAATAGTTACGTACCCCAACAGAAGACGCCTATAGTTAGTTGTCAATTTCTGAAGCAAATGATGATGTATCCATCAACAATGTCATTGTGCAGGCATTACAAATTGGTCATTACAAAATCTATACAAGACTCAATACACTACAAAGAAACAATTGTAAAGCTGTTGCTTGGCAGCATTTCATTCATTGATCAAATGTATTTGACTTGGCATGTTTGTGTTGCATGGTCTGAAGTTGAATTTTACCTGACCATCGAATAAAATCAATTAGAATAACAGCAGTTTAAGTGTTTCGCATTTACGTGCTCTTTCCTTTTTTCATCAGTTTCTCATTGTTTTCAAACACAAATAAAATGTGAAAACGACCAGAAAATGGGCCATCCATTAATTTAAATGGGTTTTGTTATTTCTCAAATGAGGTGTAAGAGCCAACATAAATAAATCTCATGAAATGCTTTCACCCTTTAAAGCTTCGTTGTCTGCAGATCTGAAAGGAATAAATATCATAAAGCGCAATGAAAATTACGAAATAAAATAAAATAATTCAAATTTAAATTAAACAACTAGATTTTATCCGAATTGTAAAAAAAGCTGAAGATTAAATTCTACTAAACACGACTAACTTTAATGGTGTTGTTGGAAAAAGGTAGATTTTATCTGAATTCAAATTTATCACAAATATCTCTCCTGCAATAGCCTATAGAAGAGCTCGACACTCACCAAGATATAATAGAAAGGAATACTCCACCAGAATAACAGATATAAAGACAGCCCAAAAACTGATTATGAAATATGAATTCCTTATACTTTCGCACTCTTACACTGAGATTATTATACGATTTGGTCATTAAAGTAGATTATTCTTTAATCACAGATATGAAATTGAAAGGTAAGGGATTATCTGTGCTAATTCAAACCTTTAAGTGCATAATGGCTCTGGGCACTACAACAGTACATTCAAGGTAAATAGATTAATATATAGCCTATATTTTTTTCTTTTGGGAAAATGAAGTCTCTCAAGCTTTATAAGACACTTAAACAAAATGCATGGTCCCTCCTATCCAGTGGCTGACTTGAACAGGATTTTCTCATACACATGTTAAATCCTACTATAAAATTATTATCGTTCTATCTTGTCCTCATCTATTTTGTATGGCCAACTAAAAGCAGATTGGCATATGTGACAAAGCGGCAGGTGCCATGGCTTTGCATATGTGAAATTCTATTTTTTGAAAAATTCCAAAATTTAAAACCTATTTTTACCATTTTGATTTCTGTGACACACTTTGATAGTGTGTGTTCACATTTATGCAGTGTAGAGTTAAATAATTTCCCAACATCATGTACGTTGGGGCCCATCAGCTTTTTTGCCACTGGGCCTGAAATGGCGCCAGTGGGCCCTTGCCAACGAATTATGTTTGCTGTGTCTGTTATGTGCAAACTTTTTAAAAGAGTGTAAATGTATTGCATAACAAACTAAACCGGCCATGTATGTTTGCTTCCCCTCTAACTACCCAGTTAGTAGTCTTTACAGACCACTGAAAGCTCCACAGACAACCTAGCAGACAAGCAACAGACTTGATACTACCATTTGAACGACTCTCCCAGGCCCTAGAGTGCTCACAACTGCTTTGGAAAGGACTTTAAGTGACCTGGAGTGGACCCAGGTTAATTGGGTCACTCATTAGTTATTCAGGTCACACACAGTGGAGACATCTGGTGCATATATCAGGAGAACAGGATTTAAGGAGGAAATGACTTCCAGGTCAATGATGGAGGTATCCAGCAGCTGCATGCAGTCGTTGCCTGTCAGGAGGTTTGGAGTGGTTGGCTGTAGGCTCTTTAGTACTCTTTAGTACTCTTTAGTACTCTTTAGTACTCTTTAGTACTCTTTAGTACTCTTTAGTACTCTTTAGTACTCTTAAGTACTTTTTAGTACTCTTTAGTCTGTACCTGATCAGTGGATGAGTGATCATGTAAATGAGTTAGCATAAATACCGCCTTTTAACCAACCAGGAAGGCATTGTGGTGTTTCATTACACTCCTGCTCATAAATATGGAATACTTTTTGGAAAAAAGGTGTGAAATAAAAGTAAATTTCAGAGTATGAATGCAAGCAAGGTCCATTCTAAAGGTCAAGTCATCTTCTCTAATCACTCTTTGAAAGTCTCTACAACATTTTTTGCAACAATTTAATATTTTTGGTTGAATGCACGTCACCTTTAGAAACCCCCTGAATTTCCATATTTCGTTCTGCTGTAACTTTTCCGGGGACTCTCGCTACAGCATGCATTTTACACGAGAGCATATTCTTCCCTTAAGCGGTCATTGGAAGTTGTTGCCATTGAATCAGACCATCATTTGCTCCAGCAGAAGTTACTAAAGTTATCAATTTCAATGGAGAATGTTGAAGTATTCCATATTTATGAGCAATAGTGCATGTGAAGCAACTGAATTTGAAAACCGGGCACTATCATACACTTTCTAAAAAAAACATTGTCAAGCAACATCAATATATGACATTACACATAGTATGAACATTGTAGCCATGTTGCTACAACGTTGTGAAAAAATCTCAACGTCGTGTTCATGTTGTGGCAACATAATTTCTACTAGATACATTTTTACATAAAAGACACGAACCCTCCACTAATTAGCAACATTTTGTTTATGTTGCGTGCCCCCTGGTTAACAACTTTTAAAGATGTTCATAGATCAGTAAGGTTTTCTAGACACCTTTAAAAGACACTCTCATCACCAAAGCAACATATAGGCTACTTCTCCAGTGGCCTGAAGCCAAGTAAGATGTCTTTAGAAGTCTTCTGACTGCTTTGCTGGTATACATGGTATACCTGTTGCCTAATATAGGTCTTCACAGCCTGCGAAAGACATAACACTCAAATTACCTAACGACATACATATAGCCAGCAGTGTTCCTTGGTGCTATGATGTTAATACCATGACTTTTTTGTCTAAAAATTTAAAATTTTAAAATTCTTAATTAATTGTGACCTAGGCTCTAGTATATTGGTAACATATAGATATGGTCAAAGGGGGGATTTGAACTATGTAGTGGAACGATTATAATTGTTCAGCAAACATTAAAGTGTGATGTGAAATTTTAGAAGATTTTTCCTATATTATTAAAGTCCTACATGCAAGGAGTAGATATCTTTAACTGACATTTCAATTTCGACTATTTAAGCAAAATGGCTATAATGACTCAATAGCCACAACAAGTAGATATCATTAACCAATATTTCATAGGGTCACATAAGCAAAATGTCTCTTATCCAACATTTTAAATTGGGACACACCAACCAAATGGCTATAACTACAGAGTCTGCATGAGGAATATAAATCTTCATCTGACATCTTAAATCAGATCATACTGGTCGGCTAAGTGATAAGACATTCATGTCATAAATCCATATAAAGTTACTCAAGAATCAGTCAGATCAAAGATTAGTCAGATTTCAGATCAGTCAAATGAAAGAAGGAGTGGGAAATCTTGGGGTTTACTGATGACATGGAAGAGAGAGGAGGAATCCTTAATATATGTGGGTTTGTTATTTCAACAACTTACTCAGCATAGACACCGATACGAGAACCCTATAATCAAACTTCATTTTTTAAGATTTTCAGCTGGAATTTCGCACTTGAAGATCAACTGAAATTATTTTGGATATACTGCCTGGGATTTGAACCCATGCAAGGCAAAAATTTTTAGGAGGCCTAGACTGGAACCACACAACCAACTTGCTGAAAGACACCAGAGAGAGACCGAAGTACAGACGTGTGGACACACTGCAGACAGCGGGAACGCGATGGCCTCTTTTGCAATGCATCATGGTGCCCTTAAGCCTCAAGGTCACCCGAAGGTCGAGACCCAATATCCTGACATCGCTTTAATGGGTCCGGCAAGTCTCGGGGGCAAAATGTTCCCCCTGATAAGACTTATCGGAGGCCGAGCATTGGTGCAGCACTTGTTACTTGCTATGTGTCAAAGTGTCTAGGATACAACATTCTTTAGTCGGGCTTTGCTCGGGTTTTATTAGATGGCGATTTGTTAAAGCTGCTCTTCACAGACGTGCCATCTAGTCATTGCAGACGTCGTTTGCCATGTAGCTGCTGCAGACGTTGGTCGTTGGTCTCAGACGTCGGTCTCAGACGCCGGTCAAAGACTGAAAGACATTCGCTGGCCTGTCGCCCTGCTCTGTGAGACTCAGACAGTCTATATTGAAGTACATCCTCGGGGGCTTTTCAGCGGCTGACCATTTACTTGCCTCCGCAATGCCTCTGCTATGCCGTTGCAATGCCACAGACCATTTAGACTTGACATTCGATGTCCCCATTTGCCGTTTCCATTCGATTCTCGGTGTTTGCCCATCGCCATTAGCCTGAGTATTCAGTTTGTCCACTCTTTCTTCACCAGTTTCGCCAGTTCATAGCATTTGCTCTTTCTATTCACCGTCCTTTTCGCCACCTGTTTCATTAGTTTGGCCCTTGCCTTTCGCTTTGCTCAACTGATTTATCCATTTACTCTAACCGTTCACTATTTCATTCATTCCACACCTTGGCTGCACCTTTGCCACATATCTTCTATCAATCAATCTATCAGTCTATCTGTTCATCAGCCTATCTATCGATTATTCGATCTTAGTATCTTATCAATTGCTCATTCTGAATGATTTAGATGAATCTATCAATCCATCATGACCATTTCAGTAATTTTGAGATCCAGTAATGGTTGTAACCCTTTTTTCTGACCACTTGCACTTGTAATGTACTTGCACTGACGAAATTGTTTTATTCATTCTTAAACCCATTCACTTTGGTTTTCAAAGTGTAAGTCTTTGCTAGATTCTCAAAACATTTACTCCAGCAATTTGGATGAATTCCAATGACTTTAAAAATTCAACACACTCAGGCAATGATGTAACTCTTTGCTCTTTCTATTCTACTTAACTACTGTTTTCTGAGGTTGTTACAATTTGGAGTTGCCATTTTGTAACTTCTGATTGCTGTTGCCTTGACATTTGTGGTAATCACATTAGTTGTCAATCAGAATTGTCAATTGCAATTTTCATTTACAATTGTCATTTGCTGTTACCATTTTCATTGGCTTGTTGCTATGAGCTTATTGCCATTTGCAATTGCCTCTTGTGACTGAATTTTGTAGTAGCCATTTACAGTTGTCTTTTAGATCAGTCAGTAGCAGTTTTCATTTACAGTTGCCATATAGGTAGCATTATGCAGCTATTATTTGTAGAAGTCATTTGTTGTAAGCCATTTACAGTTATCATTTGCAATTACCATTTACACTAAGCATTTGATGCTGCAGATGCCATTTGCCATCACCATATATATGGATGCTACATGTGACTACCATTGCCATTTACAAGTGCCCATTTGCAGCTGTCATTTACTGCTGTCCATTTACTTCAGTTTGAACATTGATTCTCGCTGACCAAAGGTGTCTTGATGTCAAAGGTCAACTTGTTTCCATCCATCGATACTTTTCAGTAAACAAGAATTTGTGTCTTTGTCGAAACTGACAATGTTTGCTGTTTCGTGCCACGGGCAAGAAGTTGATACTTCCGACAAAAGTCATTGACATTACATCATTGCAGACACTGACACTGATAGGTTAATTCTTGGCTCTTTATCCCCACCCCCAGAAAAATAGTTTTTGAAAATAGAATCTACAGAATTATGAAGTAAATATTGGATATGACATTGTAGTATAATGTACTTCTCTTCTTGTAAATGTAGAAAACAGTTGGCATGCGGTGTCACACTGGAGAATATGTGATTTTGAACAATATATTGGTACTAAGAAACTGTTCTTATTTCCTTTCCCAGTTCTCTCTCTAGCTTTCTTGGCCATATGCAGAAGAAGAAAGGCTAGTGGGGATGAAATAAGTCACTGAAAACGAGTTAGTGGGAATGAGGCTGTGGGAACGAGGCAGTCACATGGCAAGTGGGTGATAATGGAGCAACTCAAAGCGAGGCATCTGCCTCTGTCTGGAGCAGCATCATGACTTGTGATGGTGTTGACAATACTGTGCATGATGCTATCAGGCTGGTAATACTCTGGGGGAGGAATAGGCAGGGAACAGAGTGACTCTGCGACTTTTATGTGCTTGCTGCATTTACTGTTTCAAATCAATAGAAATCATGTCATGAGTCATGGCGACATGCACATTCTTGATTATAACTACAGATTTCATTTTTGGCTTACACGGAAGCACATACATAGGCCTAATTGTTAATTGGGGAGTATGAATCTTAGCAAGGTCCATTTTGAAAGTTTACCTCTATAATTCACAATTTAAAGGCATGATCCTCTATTTCAGCAGGTGTTTTGAATTTCACTTAGGCATACTACACTGTGTATTTTATGAAAGTCCACATGTTCCTTATTTCATTCTTTTGTTGCTGCATATGGTATTAATTCTGTAACATTATTTTTTAAGAAGGATTATGACACTCAAAAGTTAGTCATGGGAATGGTTTACAATTGGATGGAATCATCATGTGTAGTTATTCAGTTAAAGGTAGACAAGTGATCGGTTACAAAAACCTGCACCAGTTTCAGCCCAAATCTGCTGACACAGCTGCCGCTGTCCCCACAGCTGCCCTACAGCTGCCCCACAGCTGCTGCATGAGGACCAAATCACTGATATAGCAGCAGAAGTACAGAGCAGGGCTCTTTGCTCCATCCTTTTAGTCCCTCTGGGTATAATGGCCTGACCGGTGGGCAGTACAGCGACAATCAGCTGGCGGTCTGGAGAAGAGTGACCATTCTCTTAGTCCATTAGTGGACATCACTCAAAAAGGACAAGACTAAGCAGTTGGCGGCAAGAGCAAAACCATGTCTCCGCAGTCCGCAGCGAAGGAAAGAAGCGAAAAAAGAACAAGTTAAATATGAACAGTCGCTTCACCGAGGTAAAGGTGGTCATTTACTAAAGCAAGACTAAGTCGTAAAGTAAGAAGAAAAGGAGGAAAAAAGTTGAGAGAAAGATTTTAAAACGAATTTGTCAGCATTGTCATTACCTACTGGTATACCCTGTGAGACAGCATTAGGACAGACTTATCTTGTGAACATATGAACTTCAAATAACTAAGATATGTAGGTAATAGCTTAAACTCATTCCATGTCAAAATATAAATAATCTATCTATCTATCTCTCTATCTATTTATCTATTTGTCTGTCTTGTCCATAGCCGATAAGACTCTATAATGGCAGGAATATGACAGGTGCACAAGTATAGATAACAACGCAGCCACATTTAACCACTAGCGTTATTCAATTATTCAGTCGGAGAGGAAACTCAGAATAGCTTTTATGTTTCGCCTATTCAGTTAACGGTATCCTCGGTTAACTCTTAAGGCTTACAGTAGCGGACAAAAGTTTAGGCCACGTCAATTTTTTGGCAATATTAGGGAAAATAGGTGCTCAGCTGAAAAATTTCTGCATGGATTTTCTTGCCTATGTGTCAGGGAAGTTCTACAAGAGAGAAAACTTGATCTATTTTTAGCACTTCCTTGAATATGTGTGATAAACAAAAATTTCAGGTGGTCTAAACTTACGTCTGATGCTTGCTTGCATCCACAAAGGCCCTTAATGGCATTGTGCATTACCGGAAAGGTGGCTAAATTATTCAATGTTGGTGTCAAGTGTATTCATACTCCATTAGAAGAATGAAAATGTGTCAGACACACATTTTCTTAGTTGTGTTTAGTTGACCTTTTGTTTATTAACAATTTTGGCTCATTGAATCACCATTATTACCTCCTAAGTTGAAATTTTTAAAAATTATTAAAAACTGTGTTTTTTTCCTGTTTCATGACTAATTGCCTTTAAATCACATGAAACATGTTTGAATAACTTGTCTAAAATAACATTGAATAATTTAGCCACCTTTCCGGTAATGCACAATGCCATTAAGGGCCTTTGTTGATGCAAGCAAGCATCAGACATAAGTTTAGACCACCTGAAATTCTTGTTTATCACACATATTCAAGGAAGTGCTAAAAATAGATCAAGTTTTCTCTCTTGTAGAACTTCCCTGACACATAGGCAAGAAAATCCATGCGGAAATTTTTCAGCTGAGCACCTATTTTCCCTAATATTGCCAAAAAATTGACGTGGCCTAAACTTTTGTCCGCTACTGTAGCTCTATTTGACAGCCTTTAAATTTCTTTATCACAGTTCGACCTTGTGCGCGTCAAAAATTGCAAACGGCTTTAAATTTTCATTAAGGCTGGAAGAGGCTGTCTCACCGTGGCCTTCTTAACGAGGCCGGGGAAACTGATTCTGAGGAAGGCCAAATTTCACCCTGGGACAATTACGGTGTTTAACCAGCTACGAGACACGACCTTACAGGTCTCCAGAGAACCGAGAAGCTTTGCTGCCATTTAAAGCTGTATTCTCATACGCCTCTCTGATGTTCTCTTTGTTGAAATATCAAGGAAGAAACTAAGTACCGTTCCTTGAGAGATTTAGTGCCATTTTGCAGTTGCTTCGGGCTGTTCCTTTTTAGTTTTACTCTCAAGCGATGAAAATTGAAGGTTAACAAAGACTGTATATATGAAGGTATGACACAGTTCGAGTTTCTAAGCTTAAAATGCACTGGACATTCGTCATATATGTTCTTGACAAGGTCGACCGTCGAACTGGTAAACCTTCAGGCCTTTGGAACAACTCAAGCCGCTTCTTTATATGCTTCTTCTACAACAGTTGCTGACCCTATGAGGTTCTGGATTAGCGTGACAAATGTCCTTTTGCCCAATAGCCACCATGCAATCCTTGAAAATTTGAAAACCAGAAGTCAACTACTTTTTATGTAATAATATGCAGTGACAATCCAAGCCTAGGATATCCATATGAGATAAACCGGTATTTTCTGGATCAAATTATGATTATTTCTAATGTAATATCACAGTTTTCTTTCCTCTAAACTAAAAAATAAAATGATGGATTCTGTTTCACTGATTGCTAAGTGTGTGTTTGTTTGAAATTATAAGCTACAGCCATTTTGGGATATCTGATACAAACTTCTATAAGCTAAATATCCTTTTCTAGAAGTCTACATCTCCTAAAAGATTTCACTATATTAAGTCTTCATCTTGACATTTTCCATTCAAGAAATAGACTGTAGGAAAATAGGATCACTTTTCAAATTTCAATTACAGTTATGTTATATCATGTTATGAAGCCTCCATGAAATATAAATCCCTTAGTCCAAGTTAATTAAAAAAAGAGACATTTTAAGTTTTGAAATAATCTGCAGACATTAAATGATTGTAAACGTTTTCTGAATGACATGCAATATAGCGTGACATTACGATTTGAGAGGCACTTATTTTTCAAATGACAAAAAAAATATAATATGAGTCATATGATTTGGAGAAATTTATTTGGATGTCGACGGACAGCAAGATAGTTAGATGTGGTTTAAAGCAAGCTGCCCTTTTTGGCCTAGCATCGGTTGTTCACAAGGGTTGATTGATGAGATGGAAGAGAGAGTGGGAGTCCTCAACATGTTACACATTAACCCCATGTGAAGGTTCTTTTACTTACCCAGCTTTGTGCTTAGACACTGATACAAGGGGCCGCCAATTTAAAGTCTCATCCAAACGACATCCAGCTGAGAATTTTATATGTTCGTGAGATACTTTGCAAAGTTGGTTTACATATAGCTAGATTGACAGGAACATAGCTTGATGGATAGATAGAAAGACAGACAGATAGCCAGACAGCTAGAAAAGATAGATACTTCCAGTAATCCACCAAATCCTCAAGTAACCACTTACGGTTATATATAAGGATATAAGGACTTGCCTTATGTTAGTCGGTTGGAAAAGTAGAAGAGTGATTTCACAGTCTATAGTCTATTTTATCTTATCAACACGCTTATTTCACTTGCAGACATTAGAAATATGACTTTTTGGCATTTCATCTGATAAAAATAACAGATTGCTTAAGGCTTAGTCTGGTAGACCTAGTGTTAGTGGCATCCACAAATGCCGAAATGTTTCCTGATGGTCCTTCAACTGAAGTTCCATTATATCGGTAAACCTTCAAATAAACCTGAGTCTTTCACAGTCTGAGCAGCTAGTTTCATTTATTCCTTTTTCATGATGATGGTTACAGATTCATATATTGTCAGAGCAACAAAATTACTCCTAACAAACAGCCACACAAGTTGCCTCTCTCACATTTGCCGTTTCCATTCGATTCTCGGTGTTTGCCCATCGCCATTAGCCTGAGTATTCAGTTTGTCCACTCTTTCTTCACCAGTTTCGCCAGTTCATAGCATTTGCTCTTTCTATTCACCGTCCTTTTCGCCACCTGTTTCATTAGTTTGGCCCTTGCCTTTCGCTTTGCTCAACTGATTTATCCATTTACTCTAACCGTTCACTATTTCATTCATTCCACACCTTGGCTGCACCTTTGCCACATATCTTCTATCAATCAATCTATCAGTCTATCTGTTCATCAGCCTATCTATCGATTATTCGATCTTAGTATCTTATCAATTGCTCATTCTGAATGATTTAGATGAATCTATCAATCCATCATGACCATTTCAGTAATTTTGAGATCCAGTAATGGTTCTGACCCTTTTTTCTGACCACTTGCACTTGTAATGTACTTGCACTGACAATATTGTTTTATTCATTCTTAAACCCATTCACTTTGGTTTTCAAAGTGTAAGTCTTTGCTAGATTCTCAAAACATTTACTCCAGCAATTTGGATGAATTCCAATGACTTTAAAAATTCAACACACTCAGGCAATGATGTAACTATTTGCTCTTTCTATTCTACTTTACTGTTTTCTGAGGTTGTTACAATTTGGAGTTGCCATTTTGTAACTTCTAATTGCTGTTGCCTTGACATTTGTGGTAATCACTATTAGTTGTCAATCAGAATTGTCAATTGCAATTTTCATTTACAATTGTCATTTGCTGTTACCATTTTCATTGGCTTGTTGCTATGAGCTTATTGCCATTTGCAATTGCCTCTTGTGACTGAATTTTGTAGTAGCCATTTACAGTTGTCTTTCAGATCAGTCAGTAGCAGTTTTCATTTACAGTTGCCATATAGGTAGCATTATGCAGCTATTATTTGTAGAAGTCATTTGTTGTAAGCCATTTACAGTTATCATTTGCAATTACCATTTACACTAAGCATTTGATGCTGCAGATGCCATTTGCCATCACCATATATGCGGACGCTATTTGCGACTACCATTGCCATTTACAATTGCCCATTTGCAGCTGTCATTTACTGCTGTCCATTTACTTCAGTTCGACCATCCAGTCTCACAATGACCAAAGGTGTCTTTGCGTCACTGGTCAACTTGTCTTCATCCATCGACACTTTCCATCAAACGAGAATTTTTGTCTTTGTCGAAGCTGACAATATTTGCTGTTTCGCGCCATGGGCAAGAAGTCTATACTTCCGACAAATTTATAGATATTACATCATTGCAGACACTGATAGGTTAATTTATGGTTCTTTATCCCCAGACCCCAGAAAATTTGTTGTTTTTCAAAGCAAGCAAAGTAAAAAACAAAAGACAAATAGATATTTACTGTATTCCATGCACAATCAGATCTTGTTTAATGAATTTTTACACTTAATTTACTATTTACATACATACACTGTGGATCTTATTGAAAATATAATCTATACAATTATGACATACAATGTAAATATTGGATATGACATTGTAGTATAATGTACTTCTCTTCTTGTAAATGTAGAAAACAGTTGGCATGCGGTGTCACACTGGAGAATATGTGATTTTGAACACCACATTTTTTCCAAGAAAATGTTCTTATTTTTCCCCGTTCTCTCTCTGGCTTTCTTGGCCATATGTAGAAGAAGAAAGGCTAGTGGGGATGAAATAAGTCACTGAAAACGAGTTAGTGGGAATGAGGCTGTGGGAACGAGGCAGTCACATGGCAAGTGGGTGATAATGGAGCAACTCAAAGCGAGGCATCTGCCTCTGTCTGGAGCAGCATCATGACTTGTGATGGTGTTGACAATACTGTGCATGATGCTATCAGGCTGGTAATACTCTTGGGGAGGAAGAAGGGGCCAGGGAACAGAGTGACTCTGCGACTTTTATGTGCTTGCTGCATTTACTGTTTCAAATCAATAGAAATCATGTCATGAGTCATGGCGACATGCACATTCTTGATTATAACTACAGATTTCATTTTTGGCGTACATGGAAGCACAAACATAGGCCTAATTGTGAATTGGGGAGTGTGAATCTTAGCAAGGTCCATTTTGAAAGTTTACCTCTATAATTCTCAATTCAAAGGCACAATCCTCTATTTCAGCATTTGTTTTGAATTTCACTTAGGCATACTACACTGTGTATTTTATGAAAGTCCACATGTTCCTTATTTCATTCTTTTGTTGCTGCATATGGTATTAATTCTGTAACATTATTTTTTAAGAAGGATTATGACACTCAAAAGTTAGTCATGGGAAATACACCATTGCTTATAAATATGGAATACTTCAACATTCTCCATTGAAATTGACAACTTTAGCAACTTCTACTGGATCACATAACTGTCTGATTCAATAGAAATTACTCGTAATGACCACTAGAGAGAAGAACATGCTGTTGCTTAAGACGCATGCTGCAGCGTTTACCCAGAGAAAGGTTACAGCAGCACGAAATACGGAAATTCAGGGGGATTTTTCGGGTGAGGTGCATTCAACCAAAAATTAAAAATTCTTGCAAAAAATGTAGTTGAGGCTTTCAAAGAGTGATTAGAGAAGATGACTTGACCTTTACAATGGACCTTGCTTGCATTCACACTCTGAAATTTACTTTTATTTGACACTTTTTTTTCCAAAAAAGTATTCCATATTTAAGAGCAGGAGTGTAGTTTACACATGTGTAGTTGCAGACCAACTATACTTACGTAGTTATTCAGTTAAAGGTAGACAAGTGATCGGTTACAAAAACCTGCACCAGTTTCAGCCCAAATCTGCTGACACAGCTGCCGCTGTCCCCACAGCTGCCCTACAGCTGCCCCACAGCTGCTGCATGAGGACCAAATCACTGATATAGCAGCAGAAGTACAGAGCAGGGCTCTTTGCTCCATCCTTTTAGTCCCTCTGGGTATAATGGCCTGACCGGTGGGCAGTACAGCGACAATCAGCTGGCGGTCTGGAGAAGAGTGACCATTCTCTTAGTCCATTAGTGGACATCACTCAAAAAGGACAAGACTAAGCAGTTGGCGGCAAGAGCAAAACCATGTCTCCGCAGTCCGCAGCGAAGGAAAGAAGCGAAAAAAGAACAAGTTAAATATGAACAGTCGCTTCACCGAGGTAAAGGTGGTCATTTACTAAAGCAAGACTAAGTCGTAAAGTAAGAAGAAAAGGAGGAAAAAAGTTGAGAGAAAGATTTTAAAACGAATTAGTCTCTTTGATGAAGAGAGAGAGATAGAGGGAAAGATAGTGGTAGTCAGCATTGTCATTACCTACTGATATGCCCTGTGAGACAGAGTTAGGACAGACTTATCTTGTGAACATATGAACTTCAAATAACTAAGATATGTAGGTAATAGCTTAAACTCATTCCATGTCAAAATATAAATAATCTATCTATCTATCTCTCTATCTATTTATCTATTTGTCTATCTATTTGTCTGTCTTGTCCATAGCCGATAAGACTCTATAATGGCAGGAATATGACAGGTGCACAAGTATAGATAACAACGCAGCCACATTTAACCACTAGCGTTATTCAATTATTCAGTCGGAGAGGAAACTCAGAATAGCTTTTATGTTTCGCCTATTCAGTTAGCAGTATCCTCGGTTAACTCCTAAGGCTTAGCTCTATTTGACAGCCTTTAAATTTCTTTATCACAGTTCGACCTTGTGCGCGTCAAAAATTGCAAACGGCTTTAAATTTTCATTAAGGCTGGAAGAGGCTGTCTCACCGTGGCCTTCTTAACGAGGCCGGGGAAACTGATTCTGAGGAAGGCCAAATTTCACCCTGGGACAATTACGGTGTTTAACCAGCTACGAGACACGACCTTACAGGTCTCTGGAGAACCGAGAAGCTTTGCTGCCATTTAAAGCTGTATTCTCATACGCCTCTCTGATGTTCTCTTTGTTGAAATATCAAGGAAGAAACTAAGTACCGTTCCTTGAGAGATTTAGTGCCATTTTGCAGTTGCTTCGGGCTGTTCCTTTTTAGTTTTACTCTCAAGCGATGAAAATTGAAGGTTAAGGCAAAGACTGTATGAAGGTATGATACAGTTCAAGATTCTAAGTTTAAGCAGCACTGGACATTTGTCATATATGTTCTAAGCAAGGTCAGGCTGGTAAACCTTCAGGCCTTTGAGCAAAAGGAGTGACTGGAACAACTCAAGCCGCTTCTTTATATGCTTCTTCTACAACAGTTGCTGACCCTATGAGGTTCTGGATTAGCTGGATAAATGTCCTTTTGCTCAACAGCCACCACGCAATCCTTGAAAATTTGAAAACCAGAAGTGAACCACTTTTTATGTTATAATATATGCAGCAGTGACAATCCAAGCCCTCGGATATCCATACGAGATAAACCGGTATTTTCTAGATCTAATTATGATGTATTTCTAAAGTAACGGCACGGTTTTCTTTCATCTCAACCATAGACAGATCCAGGGTCGCCCCCCTTTTGTCAGATAAATCCTTCATATCGCTGTTTGGAAGAAAAAAAAAGAGACTCCAATGTTATAAGTATTGCTGCGCACCCCCTTTCAAAAAAAATCCTGGATCCGCCCGTGTAAAACTGAAATAAAATGATGGATTCTGTTTCACTGATTGCTAAGTGTGTGTTTGTTTGAAATTATAAGCTACAGCCATTTTGGGATATCTGATGGAAACTAAAGAAAACTAAATATCCTTTTCTAGAAGTCTACATCTCCTAAAAGATTTCACTATATTAAGTCTTCATCTTGACATTTTCCATTCAAGAAATAGACTGTAGGAAAATAGGATCACTTTTCAAATTTCAATTACAGTTATGTTATATCATGTTATGAAGCCTCCATGAAATATAAATCCCTTAGTCCAAGTTAATTAAAAAAAGAGACATTTGAAATTTTGAAATGATCCACAGGCATTAAATGATTTTAAACGTTTTCTAAAATGACATGGAATATATCATGACATTAAGATTTGAGAGGTAATTATTTTTTAAATGAAAAAAAAATATAATATGAGTCATATGATTTGGAGAAATTTATTTGGATGTCGACGGACAGCAAGATAGTTAGATGTGGTTTAAAGCAAGCTGCCCTTTTTGGCCTAGCATCGGTTGTTCGCAAGGGTTGATTGATGAGATGGGAGAGAGAGTGGGAGTCCTGAACATTTACCCCATGTGAAGGTTCTTTTACTTACCCAGCTTAGACACTGATACAAGGGGCCGCCAATTTAAAGTCTCATCCAAACGACATCCAGCTGAGAATTTTATATGTTCGTGAGATACTTTGCAAAGTTGACGGGAGCATAGCTTGATAGATAGATAGAAAGACAGACAGATAGCCAGACAGCTAGCCAGGAAGAAAGAAAAGATAGATACTTCCAGTAATCCACCAAATCCTCAAGTAACCACTTCCGTTTATATATAAGGACTTGCCTGATGTTAGTCGGTTGGAAAAGTAGAAGAGTGATTTCACAGTCTATAGTCTATTTTATCTTATCAACACGCTTATTTCACTTGCAGACATTAGAAATATGACTTTTTGGCATTTCATCTGATAAAAATAACAGATTGCTCAAGGCTTAGTCTGGTAGACCTAGTGTTAGTGGCATCCACAAATGCCGAAATGTTTCCTGATGGTCCTTCAACTGAAGTTCCATTATATCGGTAAACCTTCAAATAAACCTGAGTCTTTCACAGTCTGAGCAGCTAGTTTCATTTATTCCTTTTTCATGGTTACAGATTAATATATTCTCAGAGTAACAAAATTACTCCTAACAAACATCCACACAAGTTGCCTCTCTCCCCATGAACAAGAGGCGGATGATGATGGATGATTGGAGCTTTACGTCCTGTATTTATACACTTGGTAGGCTAATTAGGACAGGAGGAGGACACAGCAATGAGTCGAAGGATGATTGAAACAGACGTCCAATATAAGCCCAGGTCAACGACCCGGCAAGAGCTGGATTCGAACCCTGGACCCA
This sequence comes from Platynereis dumerilii, assembly GCA_026936325.1. Classification (NCBI taxonomy): domain Eukaryota; kingdom Metazoa; phylum Annelida; class Polychaeta; order Phyllodocida; family Nereididae; genus Platynereis; species Platynereis dumerilii. The sequence continues at coordinate 50,861,218 of JAPTHN010000009.1, forward strand.
GCGATTGGCAGTCAAGCATGCTACCACTAGACAAACCCTCCCCCCTTTTGACAAGAGGCATTGGATCTATAAGAAAATTGCTGGGTTTGATTTCAGCTCTGACAGGGTCATTAAAAACAATTTTCACGAGGATGGACAGCAAATCCAATAATCCACCATCTTATTACAGATTCCTCCTTCAGTCCTGATTATCACACGACAGTGTATGAGCCTAATCCCTTGTACACCAATTAAACAAACAAACCAACTAACTAATTGACAAACAAACTTATCTTCCAAGCGACTAATTGACCAACTAACTAACCTGTCAACCAAACAATCAACCAACCAATAAACCAACCAACTAGCCAACCAACTAGCCAACTGGCTAATCAACCAACCAAGTAACCAATCAACCAACCAACATACCAACTAACCAAGAAACAAACCAACCAACTAGGCAACCAACCAACCGATCAGGCAACTAAACAATCAACCAACCAACTGACTAACTGAACAACCAAATAACCAACTGACTAACTGACCAACCAACTAACCAAGCGACCAACCAACAAACCAAACAACTCAACAACCAACCAACATACCAAATCAACAACAAACTAACCAAACAACTAAGCAACCATCCAACCAACTAACAAACCAACCAACTAACTAACCAACTTATCAACCAACCAATCAACCAACCAACTACAGATCCTACCCACTAACCAATCAACCAACTATTCAACAAACTAATCAACCAACCAACAAACCAACCATCCAACCAACTAGCAAATCGAGCAACTAACCAACAAAACAAACCAACCATCCAACTAACCAACTAACCAATCAACCAAATAACCAACCAATCGACCAACCAACTACAGATCCTACAGCCTTCTGAAGCTTGTTTACACTAACGCCTAATTGAATGTGTGAATAAGCTGACTGAGGTGACATCCCTTGGCGTATTACTGCTATGAATATGTTAGCAATTATGGTTATTTCTCTCTGTTATGCATCTTACTTCATCAGTTATTCATCTCAAGAAAATGTCAGAATCATCGCGGGATTAAGTGGTGTATCTTGGGCAATTATCGTCTTGTCCGGGTATTATCATATTTGCTGGGAATAACACTGTATGACTGGAGATTAAGCTGTAGATACACCGAACAGCTGAAAGAAGGTTAAGTTGTTCCACTGAGCTCACTGTCTCAATTATTTATACACAGAAACAATCCCTCAGTGAGAGACCCTTACTTTGGTGAACCACAAGCATACCCTTTTGTTTGGCAACAGTAATTCAAATGTGTAGAAGACACTGATAGATAAAATGTAGGTCAGCAAAGAGATAAAGGTAGATAGATAAAAATGAGATTTGGAGATAGGTAGATAGATAGATAGATAGATAGATAGATAGATAGATAGATAGATAAATAGATAGATGCTGGGGCATGACCACACATACAAACTGTTCACTCAGCATTGGTGACTTTTGTGGCCTGCACAATTCCTATACACAGCATATTCAAAAGTGTGATGCTTCTGCAATGTGCAACACTGATAAGCCACCATATTGAAAACATCAAGAGCGGAGCTGCTCTCATAATGTTGCATCTGCGGGACTACTCTGGTTTTGGGGGGTTACATACAGTGAGTGGTCTGAGCTGCTCATAAGAGTGAATCAAAACAGAAGCCCTGAAGCTGTGTAAGTTAAAGCATTTTGCAATCGAGGGAAATGTAGAATTGCGGCCATATTGAAAACATCCTATGCGGGTCAGTGGGTGGTAGTTAACAGAGTGACTGACCCAAATTTAAATTTAAAATGAACAACCAGATGATTATCATGTTGTTTTCTGAAGAATAATCTTGAGTTTTTGCAATACATTCAGTCATTATATTTAACTAAAATTTTAACCAAAATATTAGGCAAGTAAAGTTTTCAAGTATGTTGAAGAAGTTGAAGTAAAATTTTGTTTTGTAAGAGCAGGTTTCTATTTATCAGAACAGGACTAAAATATCACAATAATAGTTGTCCAAACAGTCCTCTTAAGAGATGCAAGAACTTTAAACCAGCTGTGACTCCAGTTTAATACAGCCAAGCAGGTGACTTTTAAAATGGCAAATGTCATTTTTCCACCATGTCAGCAAAAATCTTCAAATGGAGTCACTTGTTTTCCAACAAAGGTTAAAGAAAAGTGAAGTTTGGTTTAACCTGTCTCAAATAAAGATACTTCGACAGATAGTTCATTTAAGTCCATTTATTTGTACTATTGCCAGACATTTTATTTTTGGCTTCTAATTTTGGCTCCAAGTCTATTGAATATGATTGTCATATTTGCCAAGGATTCTTGTGCAGCTTGGAGTCGACTGAAGTCCAGAACTTCAGAAATCAATTGTTTATTTCTGCTGCAGTTTTATGATTCTGCTGATAGGCCAATGAAATAAAAACAACTTTGATATACTGATAACTTTTATGTTAAAATCAAGTTGTTTCTATCTCTGATGGTTTTACTTTGCCACATTCTGTCACATTTTACAGTGTAACATATTATATACTCTTGTAGCTTCTCCTGTATGCACTCACCAGCCCATTGATATGCACATATTCATGAACCCAGACTCTAAGAAATATTGCCCACAATTTTTTTTTAACATCTTCATTGTTCTTTGACATTTTTTCAATCTCACAATCACTTTTCAATATACTTTTCAGTTTTTTTCCAGACGAAAAGATATTGGTTTTAACTCTTAGTGGTCTTTCATCCTCTTATGAAAATTCCTTTTGTTTGGCATGGTTTCCAGACAAGTGTAGACTCGTAGTTTTTTGTAATGCACCAAGAAGCAGCAGCCAACAAATTCAGCATCAAATCCTTTTGTAAGTTGTAAAGATGAGATAGTCAATAAATTGAATTTACCATACTGTTGCATATAAAGTGCTCTGCTGTGTGATGTCTGTAAGCCAGAAAAATAATGTAGGTCAAAATGTTTTTGTATTTTAGTTATTTTAAAACTTGGGCATCTTTGGGCTTTAATTTGTGCTTTATTTTGACCAGTTCAGGTCAGTTATCCTGTGACCCACTGCAATAAGACACAACTAACATGAGGGCAGTTCCACAGCTGATGTTTTAAATACGGCTTCTTATCTGTGTTGCACATTGCGGAATCGTTACACTTTTGAATACGCTTTGTGGAATTGTGCGGGCCACAAAAGTTACCAATGTTTAGTGAACAGTTTGTATGTGTGGTCATGCCCCAGCATCTGGTTAAACCAATTGCAGACTTGATTAGAAGTTGTTAAGAGTCTGTTTAGCTAGCTTAGTAGCTCTCTAGCACATTAGCCTCTGTTGGTATGGTTCAGCATGGGTCTCTTGAACTTTAGAGAAAGCAAAGCCATGTCTCAATTAAATATTCCTCAAAGACAAGTGTTAGAATCAAACTCAGATTGACAGTCTTAGAAAAATTTGACTTCACTGAACTGTTTGGAACAACTTTGTAAATATTAACACTTATTTAAAAGAATCAGATTGAATATATGGCACAACCAGCACATTCAATGACTTCATTCACAGTTCTGCAAATTGATTTATTGTCAATTTCCCATCATTTACATGATTATCATGGGTCTTTATTTTAGTGTCCGGACCATTTACAACTTCTGGTAAGAGAGCTGTGACTCTCAAAGCGAGAAGGTAAATGTAGGAGAAGTAACATGAAGGAGCGTTTTTTATGACTGTTAAAAATCGCCCACCTTGAGTGTCCGCTGATTCGATGAGCATATCGTATGTACTTATAAACCTTGCACTTATGAACATTCAGCTGTCTATGGAAAAGAGCCATATTATGTTTAGGTATAACAAGTTGGGCATTTTCTGTTGCACATCATGCTTCGTTGTAAAATGAAGGATCAACATTGAATAGGATTAAGGGGAAATTCCTACAGTTATTTCAGTCTGAAAAATCCCAAATACCTAATACCAGAATTTAATGTGTTGTAGACTTGAAGAATTTTCCAAGACGATGCACAATCATGGAATAGGATTACCCAAGTATATTGTGATAAGCCTGGTCATACTCCTACTCAATGCATTTTTCTGCAGTTTTGGCAAATGTCAAATAATAATTTCAAATAGCTATTATTTTTCAAGTAGGCGCGGTCCTAGAAAGCCAGTTATGGCCAATCACAAGGCTGATTGATAATATTGGAGAGAATGCCAGTCCTTGTATACGTTACACATTTACCCCATGTTTCAGAATGATGATTTGATTCCGCTAGACATTGATGCATAGCAGGAATTATGTGTGACACCTCTTGGTTGTTTGAGAGCATGAATGATGGTTTCTATCTTTCCAGTGAATGTCTTGGTATGTGACAATTGGTGGCCCCTTTTATCAGTGTCTATGCTGGGCAAGTTAAAGGTCCCTCACATGGAGTGAATAATCATTATATAACATATTGAGGACTCCCGCTCTTTCTCCCATGTCATTAATCAACCCTATATCTATCTATCTATCCATCTATTATGCATTTATCTATCTATCTATTATCTATCTATTGATAAGGGACATAATAATGTGATGTCACTGGTAAAGGCCACAACTCATTTACTGCCATGTTATCACAACATGGTGGGTAAAGGATGTGACTCACTAACTGGGATGTGAGTCATCAATGCATGTGCCTTCAATGTGGCAAGCATAGGGACGTGACATCAGCGAGAAGCTCAGAGTAGTTTGGTAACCACTTCATATTGTCCTAGTTGCAATAACTACAACATATACTGCCATTCTCGTTTAAGTGTCGCTCTCCAAACTTTTCAAATGTTTTGATATAACTTTCTGAAAGTTTGGTGGAAAGGTTGGAAGTGATTTAAAAGACATTACTAAGTGTTAGTTCATAACCTGACTTAAGTAAAAGTGAAACTATTTAGATGTTTCAGGGGTAAAACCTGTGCTAAAGTGACAACATTTTGTATGGGACAGACATTTAGAACGATGTGAGGACAGTGGGTTAATCACTTGCCATCTTCCAATTGACTCCCATAAAAGTTTAACTAAGACTTTATAACTGTTCTGAGAGCGAAGCTTAAACGGGAATGGCAGTATCTCAATATAATGGGAAACTATGTTACCACAAATTATCATCCACTGAATGCCAAATTTACTTAATTAACTAAGCCACATGCATCCTTATTGTAATGTGATGGCTACATATTGGCCACATCTGCATAAATAATCCCATTCTACATAACATATATGCAAATGATAAACAATAAATCGCATATAGTAGGTGTTCCAGGTAGTTATGGACATTGTAGTAAGCCTCTAGCACCTGAGACCGAGCTAGTAATGGAATGATTTATGTGATATGTATAAATAAGTAGACCCTGTTTTGATGCCACCTGTGGTTAGAGGGATTCATCAAACACTCGTTTAACACATTTGCCCAGAAATGTTTATCACAATTCAAAATGAAATGTAGGTAGAAACATAAAAGAAGGGGTAAAGAAATCCGATTTACTTGGTGATAAAAAAAATATATAAACCATGTTGAAGGGTGAATTCTGGGTGTTAAAGACATGTTTACAGCTGCCGACCATATCTGATGAAAGCGCAGTAATAGTGTTACATTATATGTGGACTTATTTCCAGAAAAGATTCAGTCTCATATAGAGGTTAGCTTTTATATCGAGGACTTTCTTAGCTGCTCCGCTCTGAAATATGACTCCGCTCTTCCTCATACTTTCAAAAGTTAGCACTAACCCCTATGAGTCAAGTTTTTTGGTCATGTCTGGGCCTCCTTTCTACATAACAAAAGCATCATAAATATGCGCTGTGTTGTCTTGTTGCACTGTCCCAGTATGAATGGCAAGGATACTGTTGACAATAACAATAGGCAAGAGCAAAAGAGTGTCTCTTCTGGGAGGAATAAATGTCAACTTGCAGTCTATCAAACACACCAGAAGGGCTGGGAATACCCCAAGGATGTAGACTGTGGCTTATGCATACTTTAATGCAGGAGAGTCACATATTTGCCCCTTGTTTAGCTCTCCTTGTACAGTACGTATGTACACTGCTTGCTAAAGATGTTGTATTTGGGATGGGGATACGAACAATATCGTCGAACATGGTCTGGTGCGGCCCTCTGAGGCTAGTTCATGTGAAATATCATCTAAAAAAGGACAAATAAAAATTATGCAAAGGTAGATTGAAACTGCTGTCCAATATAGGTTTAGCTTATTGGTTTACAGAAGTACTGATGAAATATACTGAGTTGTCCAAAACAGGAATTTTGCAATGATTGGGTGGCGCAATAAATAATCTGTTACGCCAGACAAATAATGCATTGAAAAGTGGGGATTTAGGAGTTAGCAGTATCCAACCTGTTTGGAAAATGGCATTCAGCTAAGAGGCCCTCAAAATTACAGACATAAATCATGAAAATAAATTCAGAAAATTGTTGTTGGTGAAGTTCAAATTTCCTAAAACAATTGTGCTTTACTGCTAATCAAAACACGTATGAGGTGAATAAAAAAAGAAATTTTGTTGAACTTACTTATATTACAGATTTTAAAGCTTTTTACAATTGCTGTAGCCCTTGTCAGCTGTTTTTACAGGACAAAATTCTTAGGTGACAGAAGAAAGGCAAACTTGAGTTAAAGGCCATGTTCTGTTAATCAGGGATGGGTAAAAATTTTACAATAACAGTTGTCCAAGCATTGGTCTTGAGAGCAGTTGCAAAACAGATTTAAGACAGCTGCAAAAAACTTGAGACCAGCTGTATGGCATTTAAAAAAGCTGCAAGAACTTTAAACCAGCTGTGACAGCACTTTAATACAGCCAAGACAGGTGACTTTAAAAATGGCAAATGTCAGCATAAATCTTTAAATGGAGTCACTTGTTTTCCAACAAAGGTTAAAGAAAATTAAAGTTTGTTTTAACCTGTCTCAAATAAAGATACTTGGACAGATAGTTCATTTAAGTTCATTTATTTGTACTATTGCCAACCTCTGCAATAAGACAACTAACATGAGGGGAGTTCCACAGCTGATGTTTTAAATACGGCTTCTTATCTGTGTTGCACATTGCGGAATCGTTACACTTTTGAATACGCTTTGTATTAGAAATGTGCAGGCCACAAAAGTTACCAATGTAAACAACTTAGTGAACAGTTTGTATGTGTGGTCATGCCCCAGCATCTGGTTAAACCAATTGCAGACTTGATTAGAAGTCGTTAAGAGTCTGTTTAGCTAGCCTAGTAGCTCTCTAGCACATTAGCCCCTGTTGGTATGATTCAGCATGGGTCTCTTGAACTTTAGAGAAAGCAAAGCCAACCCACTAGAAGCCAAATCTCAACTAAATGTTCCTCAAAGACAAGAAGCAAGATTGGATTGACTGTCTGAGACAAAATTTAGTGTAAGTCAATCTTCTTCAAAATCTTTATGAAAATGAATCATTCATAAGATTTAGTATGATCACATGACATCAGTGGCATAGTAACTTATGTTAGAGCATCATTTAATTGTTAATTCTATACCATTTGTATGACTGTCATGACCTTGTGCATAAATTTTCAACTTATTAAAACTTCTTGTTGTAATAAGTTGAGTAAGCTGTTGACATCATATATCTGGCACATTGACTTGTAAACAGTGAAGATAAATGTAGGGAGAGTCGTTGAGCGAATGCAGGGCACCTGCTTGCTGGATAAACCCAAAGCTCCTATCTTTCTATTCTATGTCATTTGGAAGGGATGTTAATTTGGTGACCCCTTGCATCAGTGTCTATGCTGGGCAAGTAAAGATCCCGCATAAAGGAGTAAAGTGTAACATTTTGAGGAAAACCACTTTCTCTTCACCATCCAACTGCAAATATGAACAGTTCAACCCATTATTCATGCTCTCAAACAACCGAGAGGTGTGCATGTCCTGCATATTTCCTGTTATGCTTCAATGTCAATGTTAATCAAGTCATTATTCCACAATCCACAACATTAGGTAATTATGTAACATGCTGACTGTTGAGGACTTGCATTATCTCCCATATCATCAATCAACTTTGCGACTGTCCAGAACTGGCTTTAGAGGACCACACCGACTAGGAAAAATTATGGCTATTTAGAATTATAATCTGATATTGCCCATAACTGAAGAAAAATGCATTGAGTAGGAGTGTGACCAGGCTTATCTTAATATAGTTCAGTAATCCTATTCCATGATTGTGCATCGTCTTGGAAAATTCTTCAAGTCTACAACACATTAAATTCTGGTATTAGGTATTTGGGATTTTTCAGACTGAAATAACTGTAGGAATTTCCCCCAATCCTATTTGGTGGTGAGTCATTGCTGATCCAACATTTTACAACATAAGAACACAATGTACAACAAAAAATGGCACTCTAATCTTAATCGGGGGATGAAATGTTATATATTTGCCATTCTCACAGAAATTAAAAGTCTTATGTTCTTTTCTTGTCTGTGGTATATCGTGGATGTCGGAGCAAAAGATTTGGCCACGGCACAATTTGATTCAGCATCTTAAAATTGCTTGTAAAAGTGCAAAGAATATTTCTATTTCAAAATTTTACAAGCTCAGAACTCATTTCTTTTACAAAAATTGCTCTTATGCTGATTTTTGCCAAATATTGACATGGGCATTGAGAAACTCGGATTTTAGATTTGGAATCAGTACACATGAATTCCTCAGGTAGCAGACGAAACGTTTCTGAGCAAGCTTGGCAAAATATGTGACTCACTTACTGGGATGTGAGTCATCAATGTGTGTGTGTCCAATGTGACAAACATAGGGATATGTTATCACCGATAAGCTCAGAACAGTTAGGTAATCACTTCATATTGTCCCTGCTGTAATAACTACAACATATATCTCAATATAATGGGAAACTATGTTACCTCAAATTATCATCCACTGAATGCCAAATTTACTTAATTAACTAAGCCACATGCATCCTTATTGTAATGTGATGGCTACATATTGGCCACATCTGCATAAATAATCCCGTTCTACATAACATATATGCAAATGGTAGATAATAAATTGCATATAGGAGGTGATCCAGGTAGTTATGGACAAATGGACATTGTAGTAAGCCTCTAGCACCTGAGACCGAGCTAGTAATGGAATGATTTATGTGATATGTATAAATAAGTAGACCCTGTTTTGATGCCACCTGTGGTTAGAGGGATTCATCAAACACGTTTTTACACACATGCCCAGAAATGTTTATTACAATGCAAAATGAAATGTAGGTAGAAACATAAAAGAAGGGGTAAAGAAATCCGATTTACTTGGTGATAAAAAGAAAATATATAAACCATGTTGAAGGGTGAATTCTGGGTGTTAAAGACATGTTTACAGCTGCTGACTATATCTGATAAAAGTGCAGTAATAGTGTTACATTATATGTGGACTTATTTCCAGAAAAGATTCAGTCTCATATAGAGGTTAGCTTTTATATCGAGGACTTTCTTAGCTGCTCCGCTCTGAAATATGACTCCGCTCTTCCTCATACTTTCAACAAAAGTTAGCACTAACCCATATGAGTCAAGTTTTTTTTGTCATTTCTGAGCCTCCTTTCTATATAACAAGAGCATCATAAATATGCGCTGTGTTGTCTTGTTGCACTGTCCCAGTATGAATGGCAAGGATACTGTTGACAATAACAATAGGCAAGAGCAAAAGAGTGTCTCTTCAGGGAGGAATAAATGTCAAGTTGCAGTCTATCAAACTCACCAGAAGGGCTGGGAAAACCCCAAGGATGTAGACTGTGGCTTATGCATACTTTAATGCAGGAGAGTCACATATTTGCCCCTTGTTTAGCTTTCCTTGTACAGTATGTATATGCTGCTTGCTTAAGATGTTGTATTTGGGATAGGGATATGAACATGGTCTGGTGCAGCCCTCTGATGCAAGTTCATGTGAAATATTGTCTATCTATGAGAGGAAAGAGGATGGATTTATGATTTAGATATCTAAATATCGTTGATCGATGAGAGGAAAGAGGATGGATTTATGATTTAGACCCCGCCGTGTATGCATTATTGTTGGCTAGTTAGGAAAATAGGACAAATGAAAATGATGCAAAGGATGATTGAAACTGCCGTCCAATATTATAGGCTGTGCATATTAAATGACAGAAGTACTGATGAAATATACTGAGTTGTCCGAAACTAGAATTTCGCAATGGTTGGGGCAATTAACAATCTGTTACGCCGGACAAATAATGCATTGAAAAGTGTGAATTCAGGATTTAACAATATCCAGCCTGTTTGGAAAATGGCAATTCAGCTAAAAGGCCCTCAAAATTACCGATATAAATCATGAAAATTGTGGTTGGTGAAGTTCATATTTTCTAAAACAATTACTCTTTATTGCCCATCAAAACAGAATTGTTGCATTTTCACAAAATGAAAGGCAATTTGCAATCGGTGTTCATGAAAATTGTCATCATAGCTTAAAATTTATTGTACTGATGGTTTCCAAATAATGTGTGAGTGTCATATTTTACTGGGGGGGGGGTCTGCCTGTTGTATTCACTTTATAAGCCCAAAACACAGGATGTACACTCCTGGGCAAAAAACATGGACCACCTTGGAATTCGACTTCATTTCTTTAGGCGGTGATTTTTACAGGATATACACATCGAAAAAGCTTTATTTCCTGCCAGTTAATCAACAGAAGCATTGTCTTAGTATTATATTGCCTTCCTCATGACTTTTTAAGCAGAACAGTTTTTTTTTGCAGCACTTCTTGACGTTTTTGTGCACGGCAAAATGTGCATATTTTCCCTTTGCTGTTTCAATGACTTTCAAAGCACATTTGTATAACCAAATTTGTGTCATCTTAGCTCAACATCAATATGACACAAAAAGTTCACAATTTGATTGATATCTACATTTTGTCATAGCCAAAATACAGCCGATATATTTTTGCACGGCAAATAGTAATGGTCACCTTCGCTGCGTGGGCACTAGCTTCATCCTGTATCAGCATATTTTGTACGTTTTCTTTAAGAAAAAGCTTCCAAATTTTTGGCAAAAAGCCCTGATACATCCTTTTTACATACTAAGAGGCTTAGATGAATTTTGATACGTCAGAAGAATGCTTGAAAAGGCTCGCCACACCGTTATTCTCCCACCACCGTTTTTGACGAAGTCCAGATTTCAACTAATTTCAGAACTTTTAAGCTCATACTGATGTTAATCTAAGACGGTACAAACCTAGTAACTCTGAGGAGCTTTGGAAGGCAATGAAACGGAATGGGAAAATATGCAGTGCAAAAAATTGTCAAGAAGTGCAGCCAAAAAACAGTTCTGCTTAAAAAGTCAAGCGGAAAAGCAATTTAATACTAAGACAATGCTTCTGTTGATTAATTGACAGGAAATTAAGCTTTTTCTATGTGTATATACTGTAAAAATCAAAGCCTAACGAAATGAAGTCGAATTCTAGGGCGGTCCTTTTTTTTTGCCCAGGAGTGTACATCCCTAGCAAACACCCATTGCGACATATATGAAGGTATACTTTAACCAACTATATACAAAACTACCTAAGGCAGCTTTAAGAGTACATGTATGCCACCATCACACAAATGATAGATGACATCACAATGAAATTAGATCTTGGCTCCGTCTTGGGAAAAGCAATTTATAAGAACAGGACTTGTACTTGTGACGTCACAATTTGCCACTCTAGCCCCCTGGTGGTAATTGAATTAATTACAGTTGATGGACTCAAAGACAAAGTGATTGTACAAGGCTGTTGTGTCGAAGACAGAAAAGAGGAAAATTTAGGAACTGTAAATGTATAGTAAGAAGACGTATGAGGTGGGTAAAGAAAGGATGTTGAACTTATACATTACGAATTTGTGTTGTTTATATCACTGAATTGTCATCAAGTTAAGTGCACCATATATTACTTCAGCACCTCAGCAATAAAGTAATCTGGAGCCATTTTGGAGAGAAGTTTCGATCATCACTCCGCAGATACAGCTCATTGCTGTTTCCTCCTTTTTTCCAAATTAGCCAATGAGCGACTATAAAATTACTACAGAATACAAATTTTAAATTGTTCATCTATACTCTCTCATTTGCTCATCTCATCTCATCTCATCTCATCTTATTTCATCTCATCAATTAACCGTGTTAAGATACGATATCTTGTCTTAGAGGGCTGCACTATTGTTATTGTCAACAGTATCCTTGCCATTCATACTGGGACTGTGCAACAAGACTACACAGCGCATATTCATGATGCTCTTGTTATATAGAAAGTTGGCCTAGACATAGAAAAGATCTCATTCAGAAAAGTTGATACAAACTTCAGAAATAAAAGGAATATGTTTGTGGCAGTTCAGCTCCTTAGAGCTTCATGATGAAAAATTGACAGAAAAATGTTCATATTGTCAAAAATGTACCCTACCAAGCGAGTTCAAGATCCCATCACCTGGGATAAATTTGTAACATATGGACTCCCACTCTTTCAAATCTGATCAATAAGCTTTGTGAGGGACCAAAAATGGCTATAGAGATTGCGACCTACTTAAAAAAAAGAGCAAAACTTCGAATTTTGAACCGATATTGCCCATAACTGCAGAAAAACGCATAAGCACAATATGTAGGAGTACGACAAGGCTTATCATGATATACTTCCGTAATCCTATCTCATAACGTCACATATTTAGTATTTTATAGCTTTGAGGATGAAATAACAAGAAAAAAACTCCCCAAAATCCTATTCAATCTGATCCTGCATTTTACAACATGATGACATAAAATATGAAAAAAGGGCCATTTATGTATTCCAAAATCAAGGGATAGAATCCGTGAGAAATTATACCTATATTTCTTATAAGGTTACTTATGGAATATTTACTGTATCAGGAATCTATGCATTAACCTGCTTTCATTATATCTACACAATGTTTGTATTGACACTGATGAAGGCCTTCAGACATGAAAAATTAATCATTGTTTCTACTTACAATTGAATTTTATGCAATCTATTGCTGCAATCTATTTTCTTAGAGTTTTGTTAACCTTGGTGTTTCACAGCAGTTTTATGCTAATATTCAAACAATAATGATTGTATGACAAACTTGATCGAGGCTACATTTGATGGCAGAACCAGATCAAAGAACAATAAATACTGACCATACAGTCTTTAATATCCACTCCTTAATCACATTTGGCAATTTTCATTGCTTTACATACATACTGGTCCTCAAGCAAATTCAGCAAAGTACCATTTTTAGCCTTGGTTTTATTGGATCTAATATAAGCTTATGGCTAATAAAATATCTAAGCTAAAAACTGTGACAGTTATGGACTAATTCCTTCCTTCCCCTTCAACCTTCAAGTAATATCTATCCTTGACCACAAATTGGTAGTCATACAGGAAGTAATACAGGCAGCACAAGGATATATCAGCTTAGCTCAAGCGAATTTATAACTTAAAGAGTTTTTTTTAGTAGCTTCTTTATATTTTCAAAGCAAGTCCTCCAAAATGATTGCTTCCAGATATGATGCAAATTTCATATTGGACCATAAACTGCAATTTAACCATTTGCCTTTTGCAAGAAAATTTATATTAGCTAAAATACACTTAGCTCAAGCCAATTCATAACTTAAGGCATTTCTGTGGGGGTTTTCCTTTCTCTTGTTTCGGCTTTAAGATTATTTTTCTTTGTTTATTCATGCTCCTCCAAAACGGTAGTTTCTGGACAATAATGTAAATGTCATATTGGGACCATCGATTGCCTTTGACATTTTTGCAAAATCGTTATACGTATCATCTAAACTGGAAAGTAGAACATAAAAATGATCAAAGTAAATACTTCACTTTTGAAATATCATATAGGACTACTACCAACCGGCTTTCAAACCATTCTCTAAAACCTGTATAATGCATTGATGTTTTTATCAGCTAAGTTTTAAACCAAGGTCTCAAAATGGTTCTTTCCAAACTGCTTTTGGGGGTCAGAAGATAAAATCTCCAACCACTGGCTTTCAAACCATTCTACTATCACTGACTTTCAAACCATTCCCTATAACCGGTAAAAAGAATTGATTTTTTTATCAACCAAGTTTCCAACCTAGGTGTTAAAATGGCTTATCGTCTGATTGCTTTTGGGGGTCAGCACATAAAATCTGGAGCAAGGGGGTTGGGGAGCATTATACAGACTGTTATATTTGCCCCTGTGGTCCGCCCTATGGCAAAGGGTATCTGGCTATTTTACCCCCATGACCTTATATGGATCTGCTGGGACACTGGCTAACATTCTCTTAATATCTCAAAATGAAATCAACCTGTCTCAAAACAGAAAAGAAGAAAAGAAAACCATTTGAATCGATGGGACACTGAAGGGACATCATATAATGGTGTAGAAGATAAGATCATAAACGGAATAAAGAACATTTCTGTTTCATGACCATTGGCCAGTCAAAAGCCAGAACTTTTAGTAGTTTGAACATTTCAAAGACTGACAGACAGAAAACAACAGATTAATGTGTATGAATAGTTCTAAAAATACATGCCTAGATGTCCATGAATGGCCTGTTAGATTTTCTAAAAAAGGATTAGATCATGTTATGATCCGATGTTTCAATGGATATTAAAATAAATATATCTGCCATTTATAGATATTTATACTGGACATTTTTTAAAGCACTGCACGTGCCATATACTACCACTTGGTGAGAAACAGACATTATTGATTTCGAGTTGTCTTGATAAACTATGTAAATATGAGTAACAAGAATGATAGCCACTGTGCCCTTAGGGTTTTTGGGATTGGATATTTCACAACAAGGATGCCTGCAAGGAAACATCTACAGTACAAGTACTAGAAGTACATGGTCTGTATGAGCGCATCTCCTGTGTTTATGCATTTTAGTTCAAATTGGGTCAAGCGGAGGACACAGCAGAGGGTGATTTAAGTGACTGTTGAACATGTATCAGTCAAAGTGACACAACCACGGCTGGGAACTAACTCAAAATTGGGAAGGCTAATACACCTCTGCGGCACCTTACTGAGCTTGATTGATGCCAAACATTTCGAAAGCTAAAACATTACAAATGGAGTTCACTCTTCCTCCCCTCCACCTGTACACTCAAAGAAGATGAGGTTAGCAGATCAAAGCTACATTTACGAGGGGTTTTCCATAAGTTCTGTCCAACTTGCCCGAACTTTTGTAATATCTAATACAGGAGCATGATATTTTGGTCAAATGATATTGAAGTAATTTACAAATGATCCCCAAAAAAATCAGATCATAGAAATAAAAATAAATGGTTTATTTGTTACCATGGAAACCAAAAGTCATGAAATGCGGCCCAGGGCACTGTCAGAGACAAAAGATTCATTATATCTTGTTAACAGACACATACTTGATAATCTTGTCAAAATATGTAATTATTACAAGAGATATAGAACAGAATATATTCAAAATAGACATAGCCATTTCACAACTTCCTAAACTAATGACTGCAACCCTGTAAATAATTTTTCTAATACTTTCTAACCATGTTTAAATAAGATACCTATGTCGCATTGTTAAGGTCTGTTTTGGCATTGTCCACTCTTCCTTTCTTATGTCTTCCATTGTGTGTTTCTTCATTCAGAAAAAGGTTTTACAAACTTTATTCGGTTCTGTCACTCATACTGTCTTCCTTGTATGTATGATAGAAGGTTCTCACTCTCTCTGGTAGTTTTTATCCAATCAAATTGAAGAAATATAACAGGTATATATATGGTGTTATCCGAATCCAAAAATTTGCTCTTCTTGTAAAATAATGAGAAACTGCACAGGTGATGGTAAAGTAACTGAGATGTGAATATAATACCAGTTTCCATTGTTATTAATGATTTTAGAAATAACTGATTGTATTTCATGAAAGAAATTACGAATATACCTAAATTCAATTAGTCAAAACACAGATAATGTAAGCAGGTGTTCAATTCTTTTTAAGTGAGCACTACAAAATCTGGGCCGCATTTCATGACTTCTGGTTTCCATGGCAACAGATTAAGCATTTATTTTTATCTATATGATCTGATTTTTTGGGTGTTATTTGAGAATTGTGTCAGTATTATCTGACCAAAATATCATGTTTCTATATCAAATCTAGCAAAAGTTATGACCAGTTGGACAGAACTTATGGAAAACCCCTCGTACTGCAGGTCCAAAGGAGTGAAGCAAGCCAGCTTGATGTAAAACATCTTCCTGTAGAATGTAGATGTCTGTGGTATATCTCGGGGCACTGGTGGACACTGTCCTCACAGAGTGGTAAAGAAGTAATCAGGACAGTTGCCATCGACCAATCGAATTACTTGTGCAAGTCTCGTCCGAAGTCTCGCTCTTTCCGTGAGTCTCTTATGGTCAGTAAGATCTCGTTTTGGGCGTGAGATCTCGTTTCGTAACATCTGGCACTTCCAGCGTGCTCCTGTCGCCACGGGAGCATCTTGGTTTTGTCAAACTGAGGCCTGTTAAGGATCAACCCGACCAGACAAGAATTCTTATTAACGTCAAGATGTATGTATACATGAGATGAGGAGGAGCAATAGCCCATGTAAAACCAGATGGTGGCAAGTAAAGTATTTCAATATCTCACAATATCTTTCAAGATAAACTGATAAGAGTTGTCTAACTTGGTTAGACTCTCTTAATCAGTCTGGTCAAAATGGTGAGGTATCATTCAAAAACATCCAGCAGAGCAAATAGTTGTAAACATCTGCCACATGAGTCTCTTAGGAGGGAGAATGGAATCCAGGATCTACAGCAGGCCAAGTTGAATGATATTGAGCAGCCCCTTCACCAAGAAATATAACATGGACAGAATAGAGAACTGTTACACTTTCAAGTATCTCCCATAGATAAGTCCTCATAAATGAGAGAAAGAAAACCACAGTGACGATGCATTTTGTTTGCTATGCTACGCATGCACAGGCCTACTTATATTATGCCATACTTTCTGCACTCAGACTTTCAAATGACTTGTTTGAAACAGCCTTAAGCTTGGGCAAACACAGTGTGCAATGCATACTTAATGATCAGACCATGTGGCTCTGTGCTACACTCTACATAGATAGTGCATGTCATGGGATGCTTGAAAGGGACTGAGATTTTCAAGCATTGCAGTGCATTATAAGTCCATCCCTTCTGCAGTGATGATGTGGTCTCTCATGGGGGTGCAGTCACTCTTTGGTTGCACGGAATATAACTACCTCGCGAGAGGAAGATGCTAATATGAAGCAATCACTCTGCAATTGAAGAATTGTAATCTATCGACTGTTAAGGTAGAAGGTTTTCACGTTATTTCTTAGCTATTCTTCTGGCGGCAAAACCAATCCCCCGATTAACTAATGTCAATAAGTTCTTTCAGGGGTTTTACACTTACATGGAATGAAAAGCTTATCAACTACTCGGAAAAACCTCACTCCAACCTGGGGGTATTCAATAATTTTAACATGTCAGTACAAAAACCTTTGCATTTCACAAGTTCTCATGTCATTGCGGACTGAAGCCTATTTTCATGAATAGATTAATAGACTACAATTCTATTGAAGCCTGCAATTTAGATCAACACAAAACATCCCAATGTTTGCTATTGATTCTGGATCAATGGATTTTGCAGCTAGGGATATCTTTCCCTGATCCCTGATTCTGGGCAGCATATTAGTTGAAAAACAAAAATACTTAACGAAAAAAGAAGGACAAATTGAACATGAAACAAACTAGTCTAAAAATATATGGAGCAAAAACTTAAAAACAGTGACATACAAGAAGACTGAAATATAGTGGCTGCACTACACCAAATACTCATTTTTAGTACATTTTGTATCTGAAGCTCACTTTGTATACTGTGCAAGGAAAGCTAAACAAGGGGCAAATATGTGACTCTCGTGCATTAAAGTATGCATAAGCCGCAGTCTACATCCTTGGGGTATTCCCAGCCCTTCTGGTGTGTTTGATAGACTGCAACTTGACATTCATTCCTCCCTGAAGAGGCACTCTTTTGCTCTTGCCTATTGTTATTGTCAACAGTATCCTTGCCATTGATACTGGGAGTCTGGGACCGAGCAACAAGACAACACAGCGCATATTCATGATGCTCTTGTTATATAGAAAGTTGGCCTAGACATAGAAAAGATCTCATTCAGAAAAGTTGATACAAACTTCAGAAATAAAAGGAATATGTTTGTGGCAGTTCAGCTCCTTAGAGCTTCATGATGAAAATTGTCAAAAAATTGAAATCAACCTACCCTACTATAAGCAAGTTCAAGATCCCATCAACAGGGATAAATTTGTAATATAATGGACTCCCAATCTTTCTCATCTGATCAACAAACCTTGTGAGTGACCAGCGGTGGCTATAGAGGATGGCACCTACTTAAAAAAAAGAGCAAAACTTCGAATTTTGAACCGATATTGCCCATAACTGCAGAAAAACGCATAAGCACAATATGTAGGAGTACGACAAGGCTTATCATAATATACTTCTGTAATCCCATCTCATAATGTCATGTATTTAGTATAATATAGCTTTGATAATGAAATAATAGAAAAAAAAACCCATAATCCTATTCAATCTGATCCTGCATTTTACAACATGATGACATAAAATAAGAAAAAAGGGCCATTTATGTATTCCAAAATCAAGGGATAGAATCCGTGAGAAATTATACCTATATTTCTCAAAGTATGTGGTTACTTATGGAGCCTTTACTGTATCAGGAATCTATGCATTAACCTGCTTTCATTGTATCTACACAACGTTTGTATTGACACTGATGATAGGCCTTCAACTAGATAAATCAATCATTGGTTCTACTTAAAATTTTGCATTATATGTAATCTATTGCTACAATCTATTTTCTTTGTATTTTGTTAACCTTGGTGTTATGCAGCAGTTTTATGCTAATATTCAAACAATAATGATTATATGACCAACTTAAGGCTAAATTTGCTGGCAGAACCGGATCAAAGAATAATAAATACAGACCATACAGTCTTTAATATCCACTCCTTAATCACATTTGGCAATTTTCAGTGCTTTACATACATACTGGTCCTCAAGCAAATTCAGCAAAGTACCATTTTTAGCCTTGGTTTTATTGGACCTAATATAAGCTTATGGCTTATAAAATATCTAAACCAAAAACTGACAGTTATGAACTAATTCCTTCCTCCCCCCTCAACCTTCAAGTAATATCTATCCTTGACCAGAAATTGGTAGTCATATAGGAAGTAATACAGGCAGCACAAGGATATATCAGCTTAGCTCAAGTGAATTTATAACTTAAAGAGTTTCTTTTTAGTAGCTTCTTTATATTTTCAAAGCAAGTCCTCCAAAATGATTGCTTCCAGATATGATGCAAATTTCATATTGGACCATAAACTGCAATTTAACCATTTGCCTTTTGCAAGAAAATTTATATTAGCTAAAATACACTTAGCTCAAGCCAATTCATAACTTAAGGCATTTCTGTGGGGGTGTTCCTTTCTCTTGTTTCGGCTTTAAGATTATTTTTCTTTGTTTATTCATGCTCCTCCAAAACGGTAGTTTCTGGACAATAATGTAAATGTCATATTGGGACCATCGATTGCCTTTGACATTTTTGCAAAATCGTTATACGTATCATCTAAACTGGAAAGTAGAACATAAAAATGATCAAAGTAAATACTTCACTTTTGAAATATCATATAGGACTACTACCAACCGGCTTTCAAACCATTCTCTAAAACCTGTATAATGCATTGATGTTTTTATCAGCTAAGTTTTAAACCAAGGTCTTAAAATGGTTCTTTCCAAAACTGCTTTTGGGGGTCAGAAGATAAAATCTCCAACCACTGGCTTTCAAACCATTCTCCTACCACTGACTTTCAAACCATTCCCTATAACCGGTAAAAAGAATTGATTTTTTTATCAACCAAGTTTCCAACCTAGGTGTTAAAATGGCTTTCCCTTTGATTGCTTTTGGGGGTTAGCACATAAAATCTGGAGCAAGGGGGTTGGAGAGCATTATACGGACAGTTATATTTGCCCCTCTGGGCCACCCTATGGCACAGGGTATCTGGCTATTTTACCCCAATGACCTTATATTGATCTGCAGGGACACTGGCTAACATTCTCTTAATATCTCAAAATGAAATCAACCTGTCTCAAAACAGAAAAGTAGAAGAGAAAACCATTTGAATCGATGGGACACTGAAGGGACATCATATAATGGTGTAGAAGATAAGATCATAAATGAAATAAAGAACTTTTTTTTTGCACGGCCATTGGCCAGTCAAAAACCAGTTTAGTAGTTTGAACATTTCAAAGACTGACAGACAGAAAACAACAGATTAATGTGTATGAATAGTTCTAAAAATACATGCCTAGATGTCCATGAATGGCCTGTTAGATTTTCTAAAAAAGGATTAGATCATGTTATGATCCGATGTTTCAATGGATATTAAAATAAATATATCTGCCATTTATAGATATTTATACTGGACATTTTTTAAAGCACTGCACGTGCCATATACTACCACTTGGTGAGAAACAGACATCATTGATTTTGTCTTGATAAACTATGTAAATATGAGTAACAAGAATGATGGCCACTGTGTCCTTAGGGGTTTTTGGGATTGGATATTTCTCAACAAGGATGCCTGCAAGGAAACATCTACAGTACAACTGCTAGAAGTACATGATCTGTGTGAGTGCAGCTCCTGTGTTTATGCATTTAAGTTCAAATTGGGTCAAGAGGAGGACACAGCAGAGGGTGATTTAAGTGACTGTTGAACATGTATCAGTCACAGTGACACAACCACGGCTGGGAACTAACTCAAAATTGGGAAGAGTAATAATAATTAAGTAATACACCTCTGCGGCACCTTACTGAGCTTGATTGATGCCAAACATTTCGAAAGCTAAAACATTACAAATGGAGTTCACTCTTCCTCCCCTCCACCTGTACACTCAAAGAAGATGAGGTTAGCAGATCAAAACTACATTTACTGCAGGTCCAAGGAGGTGAAGGAAGCCAGCTTGATGTAAAACATCTTCCTGTAGATGTCTGTGGTATATCTCGGGGCACTGGTGGACACTGTCCTCACAGAGTGGTAAAGAAGTAATCAGGACAGTTGCCGTCGACCAATCGAATTACTTGTGCAAGTCTCACTCCTTCCGTGAGTCTCTTATGGTCAGTAAGATCTTATTTTGCGCGTGAGATCTCGTTTCGTAACATCTGGCACTTCCAGCGTGCTCCTGTCGCCACGGGAGCACCTTGGTTTTGTCAAACTGAGGCCTGTTAAGGATCAACCCGACCAGACAAGAATTCTTATTAACGTCAAGATGTATGTATACACCAGAGTAACGAATGGAGGAGGAGCAATATCCCACGTAAAACCAGATGGTGGGAAGTAAAGTATTTCAATATCTCACAATATCTTTCAGGATTAAGCAATAGAGTTGGCTAACTTGGTTAGACTCTCTTAATCAGGCTGGTCAGAATGGTGAGGTATCATTCAAAAACATCAATCTGAACAAATAATCGTAAACATCTACCACATGAGTCTCTTAGGAGGGAGAATGGAATCCAGGATCTACAGCAGGCCAAGTTGAATAATATTGAGCAGCCCCTTCACCAAGAAATATAGAATGGACACATTGGACAGAATAGAGAACAGTTACACTTTCAAGTATTTCCCGTATATATGTCCTCATAAATGAGAGAGAGAAAACGTCAGTGACGATGCATTTTGTTTGCTATGCTACACATGCACAGGCCTACTTATATTATGCCATACTTTCTGCACTCAGACTTTCAAATGACTTTGAAACAGCCTTAAGCTTGGGCAAACACAGTGTACATACTTAATGCTCAGACCATCTGGCTCTGTGCTACACTCTACATAGACAGTACACGGTGTGCATGTAAGGGATTGAGATTTTCTATGCTAACACTGGGTGCTTTATAAGGCCACCTCTTCTGCTGTTATGAAGTGGTCTCTCATGGGGGTGCAGTTACTCTTTGGTTCATAGAAATACATAGAACGGACATGAGGCTCTGACAGATGAAGCAACCAAATCCACCATCTTGGAACTGCCCTGAATACTGGCACAATGGACCGTGACGTCACCAGTAACTGTGATGTCACTTATAAACAATGGCATGACGTCACATCATAATTAGTCTATTGTGACGTCATGTCTCAGGGCAGTTCCAATATGGCGGATTTGGTGACCTCATCTTGAGGTGGCATCATACAGCCTCATGTCCGTTCTATGTATTTCTATGGAGTGCACTCACTCTTTGGTTGCACTGAATATAAATAACTACCTCGTGCGAGAGGAAGATGCTAAAAATGTCTAATATGAAGCAATCACTCTGCAATTGAAGAATTGTAATCTATCGACTGTTAAGGTCGAAGGTTTTCACGTTATTTCTTAGCTATTCTTCTGGCGGTGAAAACCAATCCCCCGATTAACTAATGTCAATAAGTTCTTTCAGGGGTTTTACACTTAAATGGCATGAAAAGCTTATCAACCACTCGAAAAAACCTCACACCAACCTAGGGGTGCTCGATAATTTTAGCATGTCGGTACAAAAACCTTTGCATTTCACAACTTCTCATGTCATTGTAGACTGAAGCCTGTTTTCATGAATAGATTAATAGACTACAATTCTATTGAAGCCTGCAATTTAGATCAACACAAAACATCCCCGTGTTTGCTATTGATTCTGGATCAATGGATTTTGCAGCTAGAGATATCTGTCCCTGATTCTGGCCAGCAAATGAGCTGGAAAACAAAAATACTCAGCGAAAAAAGGACAAAAAAGAAACATGAAACAAAGTCTATAAATAGAATTGATAGAAGGGGCAAAAACAGATCCCTGTCGTACACTTTTTAACAGATCGACAAAAATTGACAGAAAATGGCGATATAAGCATGTCGAAAAAGCTGGAAATATTCTGATACAAGGTGATTATGTGTGATGACCGAAAAAATAATTTTGTTTGCCAATAAGCTTTTAAAAGTGTCATATAGGATTGAAAATAGAGATAAAATAAAATGAATGATACCAAATTACTGATAAAATGTCAAAAAAGGGAAGGAGATGAGTAGAAATACTAATATGAACCACAAATTTGGTGTGTTTATATTCATACCTAATTCAACTGTTATGCCATACTTCAAGAAACGCTATTTTCAACTCCAGATGATCCGGTCCTTATTATTGCCGGCAAGCAATTAAAAAAATTCCAGAAAGCTCTGTTTCTCAGCTTGCTGGTGTTAAACAGAATTTTTCAGTACAGAAAAGTGACAGGCATCACTTTAATTTTGTCCCATTTCCCACCACCACAGAGCTCCGTCTCAGTACCACTACAGAGGAGTTGCATACCGGTCAAATGGCGGTCATGGGAATTAATTTTAAATTTTCTGGCAATTTCGATTCAATCCATTTGCATAATGATGTCTTTGTTCATGAATTAGTAATATTTACCCTATTGTAAAACTATTTCAAGAGAAGTCTGGCATGGTTGCAGTGAACATCATTGTGTGACACCTGCTTGCACTCATTGTACACCTACGCACGATGTAACGGTTGTGAAAACTGTCAAAGCTTTGTGGGCAAAGCTCAAAATAACAGATAAAGCCATTTAGTTCACTTGTGCTGTTTGTTTGCAGAAATTGTGGCCATGGATAAAAGCTTTCAGAAACTCAAAAGAGGATCTCTGTATGGCAGTGTATGTAGCGCTTTATAAGAAGCGGTGATGCCATTACACAAAAAGCCATAATGTATTGTATTATTATGCTTTCTCAAAACTACCAACCATTTTATTGAACATGGTGAAAAATGTATATTAATTTGCCAGCAGATTTCTTACCTAAGGATTCTCATTTATATCTTAGAGTGAAACGGAGCCCTCAGTATTTAAAAATTCAGTCAGAGTCTGTCATTTTTGGCTTTGGTTTAACCTGTAAGTAGGCCTCTGTTTTATTATTACATGTACTTTTGTCCGGTAAAAAGTCCATCAATCAATCAGTCTATCGATAAATCTATCAATCAATCTGTCAGTTGTATTAGATCTTATAAAAAAGATACTGCATCGTGGTTGATGTTGCTAAAAATAGCTGGTATAACCCTGTAACCCCTTAACCACCATCCCTACCCTTTCATAAAACCCATCGTTTCACACCCCCAGTGCCTCTATAAAGGACTCTCTAAAAGCAATACAGCCCACTATCATTTTAAAAGCTCTTTCCATACTCTCTAGCCATTGGCTTTACACCAAAAGCACCCAAATCACAAGGCCTTTGTGCTATCATGCTTATTCTGCCCAATTCACACAGAACTACAATGTGTAACAAACTACAATATGAGCAGATTGGGCTTTATGCTATTTATAGATGGCTGTAACACATAAAACGCGGGCCACAATAACAGGTGCAGTGCAGCGGACTGTGAGATGTGGGTTTATACAGTCCACGTTTTATCAACTGCCCCAATACACTTGCAAAACTGCCTTACTCTATGTGCTCTGCCAACACACAGTATTTTGTGGTTCTCTATGAATAGTTACTGTCAAAGCTGAATTGTCATGAAATTCAAATAAAAAACTACGTCAGAGAGTATTTCACTCAGTTACTCACAAGGAAATTTGCTGATATAATAATCCATATTTATCTGTATTGTGATAAAGAAGTTCAATTATCAATGCCAAAAATGATGTTACATTTTAGAACATGTACATGAAAAGTCTTTCAAAACTATTTTTCCAAATATAATCACTTGGCATAAATAGTGATTAATCTTTAGTCAATAGTTGAATCAATTGACTCTATTTTATTTGATACTCATATTTTGCCTATATTAGAATATCACAGCGAAATCTGGTTCACAATTAAGCAAAATGATATTTTGGAAAAAATACAATTGAAGTTTCTAAAAAATCTACTTGGCGTCAGAAGTCAAACTTCAACTGTAGCTATCTTAGCAGATGCTGGTCGATTCCAGTTAATGTATAGGCAGCAAGCTGCTGCGATAAAATATTGGCATAGACTAAAAACAGGTAATTGTCCACAATTGCTGCGTGAATGCTACAACATTCAAGTTGCACTAAAAATGAAAAAGGCACCATGCTGGCTGTCGAAAATACAACATGTTTTCACTCATTTGGGAATCACTAACTTTGAATTAAGTCCTAATAAAATTAATTCACTCTTATTTGCAAAAGCTGGAGAAAACATGTTAGCTGAGATCAATGATAGTACTAAAACTCCTAAGCTAAGAACATACAAATTATTTAAGACAGACCTGCGTCTTGAACCATATCTAAACTTGAACTTCCCAAAGTATATATATCGCAGTATAGCTCGCTTTAGATTAAGCTCTCACAATTTAAAGATAGAACTAGGAAGACACAAACGTCCGTATATCCCTGCAGATGAGAGATTTTGTAAGAGATGCGCATCAGGACTAGTTGAAGATGAATATCATTGTCTCATGATTTGTGATTATTGGAAAAATAGCAGAGTAGAACTCTTAGAAGTAGCATCAAAAATGATAGAAAACTTTGCAGTATTAAGCTCTTGTGAACAATTTCTAAAAATTTTAACAAATAAATCTTCTGATATGAACTTTGCATTAGGTAAATTCTTAAATATTGTCATAAAAACTGATAATAGCATTTAGTGTAAAATTATAATAAGGGTATCTGTCCACAAGGTTTGGGTGGCTACAGGCACTGACACATTGCTTTGCATGTGGATAACTCACATGAAACTAATTGTGCTTTTGCTTATGTTGTGCTGGCATGCATACAACTTGTATATATTGATTGTCAAATGATCTGTTTATTAGCCTGTGTGTATATACTTTCATATTGTGATGTAACATTGACCGTTTTTATCTTTCATCGTTTTAAAGGTGCTATTATGTACTATGGTACTGATTACTGCAATAGTGCTAAATTGACTGTTTTTTTTATTTTTATTGCTATCCGTTTGACTGTGATTGACATTGTGATGTATGCTGTTGTAGATGTAACTCTAAATAGAATGTGATATTCCTATTAGCTGAATGTAGTATTAGTGTGTTAGTTCTAGAGCTAGAATTTATCCTTATTTTTATTTTTCTATTGTTCTTGACTTCACCTGTACCATCTTTTGATTGTCTTGTAACTGACTTTTTGGTCATATGTGACCTTTTTTATGTCAATAAAAACGTATATATATATTTTATAATTCTCGTTTCCTCATAATTTTTCTCTTTATTTGGTAATGTGGAGATATCATTTGTTTGGCCCACAGAATTGACAATGTTGTCTCGTCCAGTCAAGTGCATAGGTGCGGTTGTGTGTCTAGTGATTGAGCAACTTGTGTCCTGAATGCAGAATAACTGGTCAAACATTATTTGTTTGAAAGCAACTTAGGACACTTGATTATAGGCTTAACAAAAATGCTGTAAATAGCCAAAAGGAGAGGAAATTGAAAATTGGGGATTCCAAATAAAATAGCAGCCATTATGATGTGATTCTTACTTGGCTTAGTATTTTCCAACCAGTTTTGGTTTGTTTGAATGAATTTGAGGGAAGTCTTGAGTCTATTTCAAAGCCACTGTTTTTGCCTTTTCCAAAGATCAAGTCACTTTAAGTAAAGTTAGCACAACTTCATGCAAATTCTGTCAATTTAGTTACCAAAACACTAAATATTAGGCCTTTATTGATTGTTACGACACTAAATACAATATTCATATGATATTTGTTGTGAGTGTGGATGTTATTCATCTAAAATTCATGTATTCATAAATAAACATTGAAGAGGCCTCAGAGTGGATGGGAAAATCGATGTGTTAATTCACGGAGATGCGAATTTATTCTAATTTCAAGGTTGTATATGGAGACAGGTAATGTACATAGTACAATGTCATGGAGTAGGCTCATCTCTCTATTTATCTACAGATAAGTGTATATGTCTATGTCAAGACATCTGACCTCATACACAAATGTTTTTTGCAGAATTAGTACTGAAAGAAGATTGAAAAGTGATCCTTTTTTTTAAATTTTTAACAGAAACATCTAGGTGTCTTATTTTCAGCCAGTGACTGTAAAGCGGCCTACTTAAAATTATAGGTAGCATGAATTTATTTGCAGAAAATATATTTCTGATATCAAAGACATAGTTTAACAAAATGGACGTAGCCATCTCAAAATTGCAGATCTTGTTCGGTAGTAACATAAATTATTGGTTTAAGTGGTGCTTTAAAAACTGGATCTTGTTGCAACACTGTAGGTACCAACAGCAAGCTGAGAAACAGAGCTTTCTGGTCACACAAGTAAGACTGAAAACAAAAGTCCCCCGGTGAGTGATACAATTGTTAAAATAGAATAATTCAAACTTACAGAAGATGTATTATTTGTTATGACGTCAGCATGACAATGGATGGTTAATCCTCACGAGAAGAACACGTGACTTCCACTTTAGCGACATCTGTGAACAAAAAAAGAAAACTGTTAGAATGGAAGAAATTGTCAAAATGTGTTGCCATCTAACAGATTCCAACATGTCAGGCAATTTGTTAGGCTTCAAAACACATTTTGTCATAATGGGAAAATGCAATGATGTCTGACAGTTTAAAACTAGGCCAACATTTAATGTGAGTTTAAGCTGCAAGTTATAATTGGGGAGACTCATTCTAACTGAAAATAATGACACGTTTTTAATACTTTAGAGATAGATAGATAGATAGATAGATAGATAGATAGATAGATAGATAGATAGATAGATAGATAGATAGATAGATACACAATGTACAATTGTACATAGATAGATATAAAATGTTGATAGATTAGACAGGTGATACAATTAAAACATCAGTCCAGCCAGGTAATAATCAGACGGGTAGAGACGGACAAATACAGATAGATTGCAAGATGAATAGACAGTTAGGAATCCAGTTGTAAAGCCGCAAAGAAACTTGATGAAAGATCTGTTTTGATTTTTAAAAAACTTCAGCAGCTCATAACGAAGTTCTTCAATACTTCCATGTATCGGTTTTTGGATTTTTTATGATCAGTTTTGATACAAAACCAACATTTACAGCTCAAAAACACATCTTTTCAATAGACGCATCCATATTTTCTTGAATTTTTATGAATCTGTTTTTGATTAATAATAAAATTTTTATATAAAGCTGCTCTATCCCTATTTATATATATAGGTCCATGTATTGACTTGAGGCTTGAGATCAGGTGTCCAAATCAGTAAGGCAACGACTTTCACCTGCCAAATTATTTTCACCCCAGCCAGCAAACCTCAGAGGTAAAGAAACGTGGATATTTAAGGAGAAAGAGAGTTATATATGTTTCTAAAGGCAATGGGAAATGTGTTTACGAACCGAGAAATATTGGTCCTCATAAAAACTTCTTAAGAAAAAAAAAACAGAATCCTCACCTAAATAAATAAGAGGCAATACTTAGTTGTGAATGTATAATGGTGTGACAGGTAGATTTTGTGTCACTCTTTTTATGTGAATGCCAATCATCTATTAACAGCTGATATACCACATATAGACTATTTGTAAACAAGTCACACAAACAGACATGTGCAGTGTTGTGCAAAAGTTTGGCAACTATATACATATATATAAGAATGATCTTTTCAGCAATTATCCATTCGCTCTAAAAAATGTCGGGACAAAATTGGTTTTTTAGATTCAAAATGGTTTTTTGAAAAACCAAATTTCAATGCAAAACCAACAGGGATTTTTTTAAAAAATCCATGTCGGCTTTTTGCATTGAAATTCGGTTTTTCAAAAAACCATTTTGAATCTAAAAAACCAATTTTGTCTGAATTTTTTTTAGAGTGTTCGGCAATTTAGCTAAATTGCCATGGAATAAAAACTTCTTATCAAATGAAGAACTAAACAGAATCTGTGTCTAAATTCGGAAGCGGCAAAATTACAGCTATGAATGGTAATGGCATGTCAGGTACATTTGCTATCACTACTTTTTTGTGAATGCCAATCATATTTCAACTGCTTGGTATACCATATAGACTAGTCATAAAAGTTCGACAACTACAAGTTATATAAGATTTACTAATTCGGCAATTATCTGCTTTGCAATTTAGCTTCAAAACAATGGGAATAAAATCTGCATGTATGTGTAAGTATAAAGAAACACCAATACTTAGTGAATAGTAGATGTCATGTCAGTTTTTTCAATGTAAATGACAATTATCTATAAATAGTAAACTTGTCGGAAAAACAGACATTTACCGTATTTAGCAAATATTTGACAACTATAAGATAAATCGATTTAGCAATTACCTATTCAACGATTCATCTGGTACATTGTTTATGAAATAAAAACTTCCTATCGAATAAAGCAACAAAAACAATCAGTCTCTTAATATACTGAAACATCAATACTTTGTGAATAGAAATAGTGTAACAGGTAGATTTGATGTCACCTTTTTGTATGGATGCCAAACAACTACCAGCAGCTGACACAGACTTTTTGTAAACAGGTCACAAAAAAGAAAACATGTTTAGCACTGTGCAAAAGTTTGACAACCATAAAATTAAAATATTCAGCAATTACCTATTCAGCAATTCAACTACATTATTATGGAATAAAAGCTCATCAAATAATGAAGCAAACAGAATCTATATCTTAATAATTAGAAAGAAACATCAATACTCCGCGAATAGTAATACGATAACAGGCAGATTTTGTGTGATTGTTTGTATGTGTATGCTAAACAACTATCAACAGCTTATTAATAAGTAGACTGCATAGACTACTTTTAAACAAGTCACTTAACCAGATATGTGCAGTGCTATGCACCAAAAAAAAAAAAAAAAAAAAAAAAAACAACTGTAAAATTATTCAGAAATTATCTTTTCAAGAGAATCTGTACTGTAATAAAGCGACAGCGGTATCTAGTGAAAAGGTAGATTTGATGTTATGTTTTTGTATATGGATGCCAACAACTATCCACACTTGACATAGACTGTTTGTAAACAAGTGACAAAACCAGACGCATGCAGCATGGTGCTAAAGTCTTCATCGATTCAACAATTATCCGTTAGCAATTTGGCTTCATTATTATAGGAATAGAATATGCATGTAAGTATAAAGAATATCTAGTGATTAGTAGATGCCATGCCAATTTCCTTCAATGTGAATGCTAATTATTCATAAACAGCAAGACTTTTTTTAAACTAGTAAGAAAAACATGTACTGTATTTTGCGAATATTTGACCACTATAAGATCAATCGATTTAGCCATTAACCACTCAGCAATTCACCTGCATTATTGAGGAATAAAAACTTCTTATCAAATAATGAAGCAAACAGAATCTGTATCTTAATGATTATAAAGAAACAGCAATATTTAGTGAATAGTAATACTGCAACAGGTAGTTGTTGTGTATTTTTTTTTGTATGTGGATTCCAAGCGACTACCAACGATGTGGGCAGCATAAGCTATTTGTAAACAAGTCACAATAACAAACATGTACAGCACAGTGCAAGAGGTTGAAAACTATTACTTTAATAGATTTAGCTAGCTATCATTAATTTTGTTAAGTGATAAAGTCATTAGACATAAAAGTGCAAATGTGTTTTACTTTCTAACAATAGCATATATGACATGTCTGGCTTGTCCAAAATGTATAAATTCTATTCTTTTAGAATCTATGATATTCTGATTTATTCTATTCTGTTCCATTCTTTTCTATTATATTCTAATATATTTTGTTGTATTATTTTCTAGTATGTTTTGTCTATTATATTCTCTGTTATTCTATTCTATCATATTCCATTCTATACAAATTCATGTGTCAGCTGCATATACATATCTACACTCTGAAGATTCCAATTCTTCCCTGCATTTTATATGCATTACACTGCACCAATAGTAAAGTCATAGAATATATTCAGTTTGATGTTAAAACTCTATGTTGTTGGAGTGCGTGCCTCTGAATATTTTATACATTTCCTGGAGACAATGTGAATTGACAAAAAATGGAAGAAAAGGAAGCCTGGTACATTCTTTAAAGTTTAATTTTTCTGTCTTGCATATTCTTTTTAGTGGGCTGTCAGAGAGATATATATTGTAAACCGGTATCAATGTGTATATATGTGAAGGTAGTAGCTATATAGACTACAGAGAAAATCGTGTAGCAAAACGGTATGTTTGGGATTAAACCAGTTTTCAGATAAATGGCAAACGCCTGGTTCTGGTAGATATGCTCTTGGTCTTTTAAAGAACAACTTTATCTAGTTTGGCCAATCTTGTGCCTGTAGCGATCCAATATATCCATAGCTGCTTAAGCCACTGGCTCTGTTTTCTGTCCTAGCAAAGTATATCTAGGATTTACACAGTTCTGCAGCAAGCCAATAGTGAATATATGAAATCTGTAATTTAATCTTTCCTTTCCTTACAGATATAAGATGTATCTCCTAAACATTTATAAGGTCAGAGTGAAACATCAACATCTATACAGACACTGTAGTTAGTTATTTGCTTGGATAGATAGATAGATAGATAGATAGATAGATAGATAGATAGATGAGGAAAAAGATAGATTAAAAGATGATTAGTTAGACAGCAGACAATATTCTTATTTACTCAGGCATACAATTCTATACAGTGCAGTCTGCCACTTTGATATAGAAAAGAGTGGACTGTTGCACTGTGATAATGGCACTTTGTGTGTCATCATTCTGATTATCTGTCATGATCAAACCCAATACTTTCAATGTTAATTTGATTTAAGGAGACTTATCCCGCTTGCTGGTGACAGCCAAGCGAAAGGATTACGCATCTGATTTTCACTCTAAAATCAGTTATGGTCAAGTCAAACGGTCTTCTCTTGATCATGACTGATCAAACAGCCTGTATGATTCCCCTGTCGAAAGTAGAGAAGATGACACTTTTTCACAGTGAACTGGCCCTCATTTTTTCTATATCAAAGTGACAGACTGTAAGAGCTGATTGAGGGACACAAAAAGAAAGATTATAATATAATGAAAAATTCACAAGGTAAGGTCTAATCGATTAAAATAGGTGGATAATGAGTCTTTAATTGTCCTTGGGGAACTTTTTCTCATCATCTATTATATTGTTCTTTAAGTCCCACTTATCCCTGGGAATCAATTAACGAACTGTTACAACGAAAGAAGTATCTATTTTTTACCTAATTGGCCACTTCCTTTTATATATCTACTGTTAAATGCTTTGTTTTTTGTTGATCTATTCTTCGATTGAAGGTCGCCCACTATTTCTGATGCAAAATAACAAAGTTCAAATGGCCTTTGAGATCCTGTACATTAATTGTTATTGCTCTGCGTGACATACAATATATGGTGCTTTCTGGCCAATATGGTCTGTAGATAGCGGAAGTGAGGTGGGGTCCATTGCAACAGAATAGTTCTATTGCCCCGCCAGACATGCAATAGTGCCATTTAGAGGCCACAAAACTGGGCATGGGTTTCAGCACGCGAGGCTCAGAATTAGTACCACTTGGTCGCAACTATGAATGGATTCAGTGAATTCGGCTGAATGGAAGAATCGAATGGATGAATCGAAGGATGGATGGTTGTTGTTTCGTAACTTCAGTTACCTCAATGAGGTCACCCAATGAGGTTGTGGTGATACTATTGGAAAAGGTGTGGCACAGTGATTAATTGACTATGTCACATTAGCGGAACGGTATATAGGTGTACCAATGCATTTTAGAAATGTGATGATGCTCTAATGGCAAGACTGATAGATTTATAAACAGATCTAAAAATGCAAGTCTAGAAATATAGATTGTGTTAGTCTTACATAGATAGATAGATAGATAGATAGGCCTAATAGAGAAATCAATCAATTTATTGAAAAACCAATATTTCAATATAGATATGGTGAGAGATATACAGAGAGACTAATCAGGCACATTTGGTTGACTTTACCTATTTTTAATTATGAAATACATTGGTTCTGAAAGAAAGATAGATAGATAGATACAGATAGAAAGAACGAAATAAAGATAGATAGATAGACATATAATAGATAAATAGATAGATAGATAGATAGATAGATAGACAGATAGATAGATATTGTAAGTGCAGCACTCTAAGCCTAGCTCTGGACACTCACAGATTGCTGAGAGAGTGGTGGTCATCAACATCTTGCACTTTTACCCATGTGAGGGATTTTTTACATTCCCAGCACAGTGACTGATACAAGGCAATAAAATTAGCACAATATATTATAGTAACACAATAGTCAGTAATAGCAGACTGCTTATTGGTGTTCATTGATTCGCAGAGCGTGGATTGGTAATATTACACGGCCTGATAATTTGACATTGATTGGAAATGGCACTAACACAGAAGCTTGATCTAACAACATTTACAACAGTTAGATCTCACTATACGATGCTTTAACCATCGGAAATATTCAGATTTAACTGAGATTTCTGAATTTTAACAGTAGGCAACCTGCATATATAATGCAACGAACGAAGTTCCACAAACAATCATTTCCAAAGATATTAAAAAATACCACTTAAAGATTTGATAAACATGCTTATGATGTCTAAACCATAGTTTGACAGCTTATTTTCAGGTCTTAGTATTCAGATACTTTCTACCACTATTTTAGGAATGGCGCAGTAGAAAATTGTTTATTCATGGTTAGACACCCACTACCATATTTCCAAACTGTTGTGACATTATAAACCTACACAATAGACACTTCTATAATACGAGTAGACACCATATAAACACTTCTTTGGACTAATATACCTGACAAAATCAGGTTTATTTGCTGAATAGAAATTTCCAAAGGAATATCTACCTGTAAAACACAATATTGACACTTCTTTAGCTAAATAAACCTAGCAAAATCAGGTTTATTTGCTGAATAGAAATTTCCAAAAAGTTATGGCTCCATGAAAACTATATATTGACACTTCTTTAGCTAAATAAACCTAGCAAAATCAGGTTTATTTCTCATATAAAAACTTCCAGAAGTTACGGCTACATAAAGATCATATATCCACACTTCTTTAGCTGAATATGCCAAACAAAATCATGTTTATTTGCCGAATAAAAACTTCCAAAAGTTAAAGCTACACGAAAACCATAATATTATATTGACACTTCTTTGGCTGAATACGCCTAACAAAATCAGGTTTATTTGAACAAAATAGAAATTGACAGATGCCAACAATGGACACAAAAGAACTGGAAAGTCAATAGCCATTGTAACAATTTTAACAAAGGACAAAATCGAGCTAATACGGTCTTAGGGTGCCCTTTTGACTGGTCCTATAACACTAATAGAAGATCAATAAGTAGAGAATGGCGAGCTTCAAGTTAATGCACCAGTCTAAGGCTGTTGGCTCACTCTAGCATGATGGGATACTTGGACTGGGCCCTTTATACTGGTCACTTAAGACTGGTCAACTGATAAAAAGGGCCATACTGCTTCATTTACCCTATAAGGACCAGTCAAAGAAAAAAGGAAATAAAAACAGGAAGGCCAGCCTAATTGTAGTAGAATGCAATTTAGAAACAAGTGTAAACGTTCAATATTGTTGGTTGGAGGAATATGGTTTGCCTTAAAAATATGCCGAAAACGAATAAAAGGGAAAAAGAGTGATAAGGTTGTTACAATGTTGAAAAGTGAGTTTCTTGTATGGGAGTATTTTGTGTGATCCCGCAGTTTGTAGCCTTCCTCGCTTCCAAAAATTCAAACCGCTTAGTGCAACCAATACCGAAAATCACAACTATGCCATTCACTGTTTCGTAGTTTATGTAGCTATAACTTTAATTGTAAGGCAATTACAAAACCCTGAAGCAGGATTGTTTGTAGCAATTAAAGTTAGTGATGTATGTAATAGAAAATCAATGACTTTATCTGTTTTGCTGAAGGGGGTATTTTCTGAGGTGTTGACGAATTTAATGGTTTAATTTTTATCAAAAATTAATATGGATTGTTCTTTGGCAACAAAGGTGACGCTTACATGAATATGAAATGCAAGTTATACCACGGTGACTTTGAATGGAAAGGGTGACATTGAACACCTTTGAAAAAGGGATTGATCTGTCTGTGAATGTCAAGATAAAGTAGATATTTATAAGAGATTCTGGTCATCAGAATGCAGTCAAAATTAAAAAATAAATTTAACTCCGCATTCAGAAGGGTCAATATCTTTTTGAAAAGTATTCAAAGTCATGATCGCGGTTTCGGTAGATTTAAACAAAACTGTAAGAATCCGAACATATACATTAAACACAAGATACCACAAGCATACAATTGAGCAACTAAACCGTTAAACTGCAAGATGAAGCTCTCATTGATTCGGGGCAAACATCTTGACCAATCAGAGAGCGTTTAGTAACTCAGTTGACACATGACATGCCATCGACCAATCAGGTTAGACATGTCAATTATCTTTGGGGGGTAACCATGTCAATAGCATGTTGCATGTTTATAGTGGAATGCCATGCATCACGTGACCAAGTAGATGGAACCCTTTAACCACGTGACATCTGGTAAATCTCCCTTAAGAGAACTTCCCTTAAATGCCTAATGCCTCTGACTTATGCTGCTCAACTCTAATCCCTCTGTAATACCCCATGGGAAATTAAATGTCAATTGAAAAATGCCAATTGCTACAAAACGAGCAGAAATAATTGACACAATATAGGCAACTCCATTGCACGAAGGTCAATATTGATAGGTTTACAACAGGTAGGCTGAAAAGCTCTGAAATATTTCATTGCAAGCAGATGAATGTATGGAAGACAAAAGAGATAGACAGAAAGAATATCAGATATATTGATATACAGATAAATAGAAAGATAGATAGATAGATAGATAGATAGATAGATAGATAGATAAATATATTTATCAATGGTCACTGGGATTGATAGATAGAATTTATTTAGATAGTTTTCCAGAATAAATAGATAGTGATGAACGATGATCGCAAGCAATAAGTATCATAAGAATAAATAGCGGGTATAAACTACAATTTCGATATTTTCGAATTTTGTTATTTGCTTGCGAAAGCACTTTTACCAGATAATGCCAATATAACTAGAAAACTATTAATAAAACCAACTTATCTCGAAAAACATTGCATGAGAAGCAAACATATTGCATGATCAGCCAATAACTGATACTGCAGGGATGATCATATTAGCTGATGAGACAAAATATCAAAGAGGAATTAGTTTGTCATGCAATCTCAACAAAAACAATGGCATACAAAATCTACAATATTATGATTAAAAAAGTTTCTTGCAGTTATAAACTGTGTAATTTGCCTGGGGCCTTGGAATCACTATGGTTTGGTAAGAAATATTTGAAATTGCCTGTGTACATTCCGCATTTCCCTTTTCAGTTAACTAAAAAAGAGTAGGCCTAAATGCCTATATTGAGGTCTAATGTACAATATGCAAAACAATGTTACTCTTTAAAAACAATATTTGGTATCCGTTGAAATTTTCAGCGATGTAGCTTGACTTTGAGAAATGTGAAATAAAATCTATGGTAAAGAATGTTTTCTAGTTACAAGAACCGGAACTTTTAAAATACCAGATTTAAAGAAAAAGGCAGCACATCTAAACAAATATACAGTTCACAGATCAATACTCCAGAACAACGGAACAAGTTGTGGGGACTCAGCCAGAACCTTGCATTACCCCTCTATCAATCATCTGTTTTTATATAGGCCTTCCCACAACAAACGGCAAGACAGTGCTACAGCAATTGCCAAGAAAAAAGTCAGAAATTTTACGGTGAACATTTGCAGTTGTCCACGAAATTACTCTTTTGAATAAAAGTAATATCCTGAGAACTAAGAACCATGTTAATTATTTATGTCAGAGTCTTTATGGTTTCTTTATTCAAGAGTCTGCCACTGGGTTATCTTACTTTCAAAATGGCAATATTAAGACAAACCACAGCAGGAATCTTCCAACAATAGCAACAGATTCTGAATTCTAGAAGTGCCAACTCTCACTCAAAACGAGACATCCCTTCTTCTCATCCTTCCACGTGGATGACGAGAGTTTGGCTGAGAGTTTGAGAGAAACATTAAAGGACAGGAGATGTCATGAGAGTTGACAAAGTTGTTCCTTAAAGGCCCTTGCACATGCCAAATAGCCTTCTGGGCTGGGAAGCCCTCACATTTGTCAGCTCTTAAAGGCTTCTATAACAAGCAGCTCCCGCCTTCTTCTCCTCTAAGCATTCTCGTTCTTATCTCTTCTCCAAGTTGTCTGCTATATATATGCTGCCGGTGTTCACTTTCCACTGCAGTGTGAATTTGCAGGGGTTGTTTAAGTTGTCTTATGACTAAAGTTTCAAGGCTTTTTGTCTGGCATGTGTTTTTTAAACACTCTGTTTGCAGTTTACAATATTGTGATGAATTATATATTCAACCAACTTTCAAATACTTTTATGGGACAACATAATACTGAAAAGATGTATTGACAAGGTAACAGTCTTTGCTTCAGAAAGCTTTCGTTGGTGTTTAGACCTTTTATATTCAAATGATATTTAATGTGTTATGTTTTATGGATTTGGAGGATTACAAAATATTCTCCTCCAAGATTTTTTCTAGATTTTTCTTTTCTGATCAAAACGTGTGAAAGGATGCAGCACTTCTGAATAACTTTTAATTGTCATGCCTTGTAATATCGTAAATAATATATAATGCAGCATGTAGATTCTGTTTTGTTACATCTATAATGCACATATATGCTTGTTTCACAATTAGACATGCAAGAGACATGACTTACATGCCTGAAAATTTTGTTCGGCTCACTCTAAGTATGTATAGTTCTCCATAATTTCATAGGGTATAATTTCAGCCAAAGTGTGCCAGTATTACATGCGAAAAATGTATCGGAGACTATTTAAAACAAGGCGCTTGCCTTAATATGAAATATCGCAAGATTTCACAAGGCATTTTACAGGGCATTCTACACAGCATTTCCCATAACATTCAACACTGCAGCATGGGAGTGCTGCAGGTCCATTTAATTCAATGACAAATCTACCCATAACACTTTAAGCCTGGCTTATTCCTGCACAAATTTCCAAAACCTCCAATGCCATATCAGCTCAATAGAAAAGGCTGATTAGCAGATTCTGTGGGGTGGTGATATTGTTTGGATTGCTGATATCAGGTTCTGGTGGAGAGTGATATCAACTCAGTAATATGATATCAAGCCTTCAGAGATTGATTGCCTATTAATCAGCATTTAAGGGTTTAAAGATTAGTCCAGTATGGATTATGAATCATGCATTAATGGTTTCCAATCAATCAGAACTAATGGATGCTATTTATGCCATTGCAAGGACTATTTGGAAGACTAACTGGTGAGATGCTTGCTCAGATAAGTACTCAGATTTGGACCTGGAACCATACAGCTACAATATGCTCTTCAGTATTATAGTTATAATTAAGCAAAACGTAAATGTAAACGTAAATGTTGACTTTTTATACTCCATTACACTGACAAATTCAGTCTCAACAGACTTTACAATTACGCTCTGGGCAGGCCTGTTCAAGCGTGAGCCTTTTTCAACTTCCCAGGGAGTATACAGCCAGGCAGCCGTTTCCAGCACACACAATGCTAAGTCACCCTACAATCGCCATCATTGCCATCACTGCTTATAGCCAAGTGCCCATTTACACCTGGGTGAAGTGAAGCAAAGAGTTATGGAGGATCTGCTCAGTTCCTTCATGCCATGGTTGGGAGTTGAACCTGCAACATCTTAGTTACCAGGCGAGTACCTTATCCACTAGGCCAAGGCACCTACTTCATTGCCAAGCATTGTGCAAACCAGTGTCAATTCAGTCTCTTGCTGCGCGAAAATACGGGAGGTAAACCCTTTCAGTAACCTCTGTTGTATGTATACCTCTTGTCAATACTGCCATGGCAAGTTGACAATTGAAGGAAAAAAATATAAAAACAAAACCACCATTCAACAAAATTAGAATTCCAAAAATCCTATTTTAAGTATATATGACACTGAAGCCAGACAAAAAGAACTTGCTATAAGCTATAAGACGAATTAAACAACCAGCACAAATCCACACTGCAGCAGAAAGTGAACACCAATGACATATGGCAGACAACTTGAAGCGGAGACTAGAATGCTTAGAGGAGAAGAAGGCGGGTGCTGCTTGTTATAGAAGCCTTTAAGAGCTGACAAATGTGAGGGCTTCGCAGCCCAGAAGGCTGTTTGGCATGTGCAAGGGCCTTTAAGGAACAACTTTGTCAACTCTCATGACATCTCCTGTCCTTTAATGTTTCTCTCAAACTCTCAGCCAAACTCTCATCATCCACGTGGAAGGATGAGAAGAAAGGAAGTCTCGTTTTGGGTGAGAGTTTGGATGGGACTTGCCAATATGGGACAAAACCATTGTCAATAACAGCTTGTATACATGCATCAACAGACAAACAAGAACATCGGCCATATATATAACAATACCAAGCCATTATGTATTGTCCTCCATGTCGTTCACTCTGCATGTCATGGCATGAAACTGCTATCCGTCTTAAAACAGAATGGTGGAATGATCTGTTTTTTCACTTTGCTCCGAATACTCTCTTGATCATAAGTTGATGAATGGAATATATTTGATCAAGATCTCACCAAAAGTGTAATTGGTACCTATTTACAGCCATCTGACTGTATGAAACATAGCCAGTTAACTCACTGGAATACTGAAAAACATTCAAAACTAGTGTGATTCCTCACGATTATAGGTTTGTCTCTCTGATTCTGTACATCCCTCAAGCTGCCACGAGAACAAAACAAAACAATAAAATCTGCTTCATGAAAAACAATTTCGACAGTGTTGTTTAACGTTACAACAAAAACAAAACAATAAAATTAATTTAACGGCAGCAACAAAAACAACTTTCTGACAAAAATATCGTAGAAAATAATTTTATATAAACAGTTTCAACAGACCACCCAGGTTTTATAGGCAAATTCTCAGGAGAACTATCTTTTAGCTTGACTGCTTTTCAACAACTACAATATCGACTGGAAAGTTTTGGCTTTTTCTAGCAACATGACAGTATTGTCTAGGGGTGGTCTGGGAGTATTGTTGCGGATACATATAGATGATGTATGGGGGGTTAATGCGGGGTTCTGGTTGAGCTCACGGAGCCTCACTCTGGCTTGTTTGGCTGTTCCAAGCCGTATTGATCTCGATAATGATCTATGTGTTTTAAGTTTTTCATCGTTTTTTGTCTTACGAAATTGTGTGTAAAAAGAACAAATTTCTCTCGTCTCTCGAGTTCTCTCTTGCATGTTTTTTTACTCTGATTTTCAGTTGTTTGCCAGATGACTGTCACGATGGTGAAAGTGCAAAACCTCGTAAGTCAAAAAAAGCTGTTTTTCAGAAATTGAAAAAAACTGTCAGGTGTCTTTTTTTAAGGTAATGTTTATTAATAAGCGAGTTATGGCCAACTAGATACATAGAAAGTGACATCCTGTTGTAGCAAATTTTTTGTCAGAGGTCGTTTACCCCTTGCATTGATGTTACCATCAGATGTGATTGAAAATGTCGACTTACGAGGTTTTGCACTTTCACTTTCTACCCGTGCAAAACCTTGTAACTCGATCATTTATCACACTTTAAAGCAACTTGCAGCATTGCATATACGTTCAATTTATGTATATACAGTGAAAATTATAATTTGCCTATGACAGATTGCAATAACAAATTTTGTTGAGTGGCTACAATGGCAAGAATGAGGGAAATGACATTTTTTTCAAATTTTCGTGCACTCTCTTTTTCAATAGCCTACATCACCAAAACAAATATAGGGAGGTAAATTTTTTTTAATCAGGAAACTTGCTGGGAGTCATAAAAAAGCAACACAGTAATTGTTTTTCAAAAAAAGTTGAAATATCCCACAATATGTGCTTCAAAGTTCTGATTTGAGTTACGAGGTTTTGCACTTTCACTTTTTGAAACATATCGACATACAAGGTTTGGTGAAATCATTCTGTTACCAGTGTGTTACAGCTTCCAAAGATAGCAAACTGGCAAGGTAATCAACTGACAAGGTGTATTGGATATTAAAATAGTCATTCCACCAAAAATCTAAAAATAGCAAAATTTTGACATACGAGGTTTTGCACTTTCACCATCGTGTCAGTAGTGTTTACTGGCATTATAGTAGGCAAGTTGATATGGTTGCCCCCTGTACCATGCATCAGTTTCCTTTCAAGCAGGTGGGATGGTTAGCTCAGTTTCTAGCATTCTGGGCTTCAAATCGCTAGGTCTTAGCTTTGATTGCGATTATGGCCGGGTAACCTGGATGCATATCATATGTTGGACAGCAGTTTCATTCATTAGACACCATTCTGTTTTCCTCTTTCTGCCATAATAAGCCCTCAAGAGAACATAAACAGTAAATACAGGATGTGAAGCCCAAATCATAGATCTATCAAGTTCTGATTTCATACACCCTATTAGTATCATCACCCACCCACAGTAGCGCCATCTATAGATCTAATGGGTCCGCAAAACTGAGTCTGCGAATCTAATGGGCCGGTGTAACAGTACCGACTTGCATCATTGCTGTGTCTTCCTCCTCCTAAATACAGGACGTAAAGCTCCAATCATAGACTTATCCAGCTCAAATTTTAAACACTCTATCAGTATCATCACCCACTCACAGTAGCGCCATCTATAGATCTAAGGGGTCTGTGAAACTGGGTCTGCGAATCAAATGGGGCCAGTAACAGTACCAACTTGCATCATCGCTGTGTCTTCCTTAATCCATCCAACTTTAATTTTATGCACTCTATTATCACCCACCTACAGTAGCGCCATCTATAGATCTAATGGGTCTGCAAAACTGGGTCTGCGAATCTAATGGGCCGGTGTAACAAGACTCCAAATCAATGACCACTTGAATTTGATGATGATGATGATGATATCAGTGCACTCTGCCCCAGAATACTGGCCCAGACAGGGTGGCTGCAGGATGAGAGTGGAAAATGGATTTTAATGATCATCACTGTTGTAAAATGTATTCAAATCATTAAGCCAAGTAAGTACAGAAAAACAAAAAAGGAAAAATTGTATATAAGCGAGGTCTCCCATATTGCCTGGAGAATTGCACTGTACGACATGGTACTACTGAATTATTTAATGCATTATTATACGCTATGATTTTACTTATACTAACTATGCAGAATTTGGGCCATTTTAGTATGGCATGATATTCAATCAACATTTTTTGTGAAGCTGATAAAAGTTGTGTTTTAAAGTGGGCCTAAGATAGTCATAAAACCAGTCTACAGGCATACCAAAGGTTTAACAAGAATCAGCGTATAGACTATATGGTGGAAGACGGATGGATAGTTTGGGTTTTACATACTGTGGAAATGCACCTGGTAAACTTATTAGGACAGGAAGTAGACACAGCAATGAGGCAAAGGGTGATTGAAACTGCTGTCCAACATACATGTCCAGATGGCCTGGCCAGCAATTTGACTATTAGTAAGCTGCCAACTGCGCTCAATAATGTGTGTGGTTAAATGTCTGACTGTCTGTCTACATATCTCACCAATATACATCAAAATATTATATTACACATAATCATATATAATGGCCTAATGCCACGGAAACAAGTAAATTTGCTCTTATGTCTAGAAGCAATTAAGTGCTGGCTGTTGTGGGATTGGATTTCAGCCATAAGCCTTTGGAATCTATTCACTATTGGCTTGTCCACAAGTTTCGTGAATATTTGATGATTTGTTTTGGCACTTGCGACCGGTAGAACATGAACTTCGTCACTTTTTTTTATTCTGAAGGAGTGAAAAAAAGGTGCAAAGAACATATTGGTCATTGCTCCAGGGCACAGACTATAGGACTGTTATTGAGCCTGGCAACAGAGGTGTTTCTGGTCATCATAGCACTGCATCAGCAATTCAGAATTAAAGAAATGCAATTATTTCAGTTCACAATATGTACAGTACAGCTTTCTACAAGTGATTATCAAATTCAGTAAGGCTTATCTGAAATGTGAAGGGCAGTGTTTTCTAAAGGAGGCATACATTGTATGCCATACAAATGTGGTACAAGAACTTTTCCACACAAAAAGAGGACAAAGAGCTTGCAGAATTCAGTTTTGATGACTCTAAATTTTAGATCAAATCCTCACTCTGCTGCTTCAAAATACTCATAAACCTTCAGAGATTATCACTATCATGAATGGACAACATTTAATGATTCAGGCTTTATGTCCTGGATACACACTGGCAGGAATCAATAATAACTGCTGGGTCTAATTAGGACATGCGGAGGACACAGCAAACAGACTAATGATGATTGAAACTACTGTCCAACAAACAAAGAAGGTTCAGTATTTGAATCAAACCTAGGATCTAGAGATTGGAGAATATCACTTTAAAGTTTAAACATAATATATATTGTCAGCCACAAGCTTATCAACTGTCCATGACCAGCCTTTTGAAGCTTCGATAGGTCTGCCAACCCACAACCCAGGTCCAGGACAGCTCTATAGCAAGGCTGTGGCAACCATTGGCAGAGTTTGACAGCCCACAGTCAAGGGCAACTTGGGTCAGATTACCTAATGACCCAATAAACCCCCTGGGGGTGTTTCTCGTGTTGGACGAGACTTGATGACTCTGAGTGATCCTATTCCAAGAGTGTTTTGGTTGAGTCATGGCAGAAAGTGAATATTGAATTAAATATTGAGTTGATGATTTGTTTTAAGTGGTGCTTGTGAGTACTTGGAAAAATGTGCTGGAGTACAGGAGTACATGTGTATATTGTGTATATGTGTAATTGTGTATTCGTGCCCAAGCCTGGTTAGTACATATAAATGCGTAGGAGTGCATACTGCATAGTGCGAGTCGTCGAGTCTGTACCGGGCACTTAGAGGTTAATTCATAAGATATAAGATTCATCACAGGAGAAAGAATGGCAGTCCACAACATTTACCTTGTGTAAGGGATTAAAACTTTCCCATGTTCACAGTAGACACCGATACAAGGAGCTATCAATTTATCGTTACATCCAAAGCACATCCAGCTGGGTTGTCATCAATGAAGGCTTTCAAAGAATTCAGTGAATTTGAATTAAACCAAGGAATTTTGGAAGAGCAAACCACAATTTTGACAACTTGACCTCTTGGTTATTGACCGACCTACTGTCTTACGTATTCACTTACGATTCTTACAAATGGAAACAAGACTCATAAATTGCTGGAATTTTATACAAACAATTTCGAAAAGTTTTAATTCAAATTTTCACCAAATTTTCTGAATTATCTATACCATTAATTTAGGCAAATTTAAATCTTATTAAGAAGTCTGTTTTACCAGCTCAGCATATAGTCAAGATGTATACTGAGCCAATTCTAAAGGACTGTGCAGCCGACTCATCAATGTCATCAGGCAAATGCACTAACGAATTGATTTATTGGGGTCAGGCCTTTCTTTGTATGTCTACTTTTTCATTTTATTGATTAGCCTAATAACAAGGTGATTCACAGAATGTACCTGGTGCTGTGGGTAATTTATAGCAATCAGGGTACATTATGGCTCCTCCAGAGGTGTACAAGATATTATAGTTGCTCAATTTAACAGGGGATGATTCGGAATAACGGCAAGTCGTGATTCGTGATATCATGGGAAAGCATCATTTTAGTGAGGTTAACAGCCTCAAAATTAAAAAATCAACA
Organism: Platynereis dumerilii; assembly: GCA_026936325.1. Taxonomy (NCBI): domain Eukaryota; kingdom Metazoa; phylum Annelida; class Polychaeta; order Phyllodocida; family Nereididae; genus Platynereis; species Platynereis dumerilii. The sequence continues at coordinate 50,905,971 of JAPTHN010000009.1, forward strand.
ATATTCAGTCACAGTATGTTTAATTTGTTTAAAACAACTGATTTAACAGGGCTTTTGCATTAAAAAAAACAACGTTATTTGCGTCACCAATTTGGACATTTTTATTAATTATTAATTTCAGATCTTAAACATATTGAATATAGGTCTATCTGCGTTTTTAACAAAGGATTAACAATTTTCAGAGTCAGACTTTGGAGATTTAAGGTAGACTATCTGTAAAGATATTTTAATTTTCATTTATGATTAGTAGGAAATTGAATTAAATTGAATCAATATCGACAAATTTTCCTAGGGCCTTGGGGCATTTTCCGAACAAGACAAAAAAATATTCCCACAAAAATATATGCAACATTGCGATTTACTGCTCAGCATCCTTGAAGTGTTAAATGGCTTGAAAACACAAACTGTATGAAAGAGCTGGAGATCTGTGGTGCGGAAAATACAGATAAGCCAAATTAAGCCTAAAATGTGGAATTGGAAGTCGGCTGAGCAGAAATGTTTGCGGAATCCAATTGACAAAACTAGACGTTGTTAAATGCATTTCTGATTTGCTGAAATAGCTTTTAAAATTATGTTCACAGAGGATTGCCAGAATGGTTAGCCTAAATATTGATATTTCTACTAGCCTCTATCTATCTAATTATTTGTCTGACGTCTAATTATCTATCTATCTATCTACCTAGCTATCCATCTATCTATCTAATTAACTATTTAATTGTCGAACTACTTATTTATCTATTAAATTTATCTATCTATCTCTGACATCTATCTACCAGTATCTCTGTATAGATATTGGAAAGCACTGCGTAGATCAGTCGGAAGCACTCTGGACTTCATATCATGGTGTAGCAGTTCGATTCCACCTCTGCTTGGATGGCAGTTTCAATCATCCTTTGCCTTATTGATGTGCCCACCTCCAGTCCTTATCAGCCCGTCACAGTGCATAAATACAGGACATGAAGCCCAATCATCCATCGATGTGTCCATCCGTATGATGCATGCAATATTGAATCCATTTTTACAACATATAAATATGGGACTATGTAGAATCTTTCTCAATCTCCCCACATGTAGTTGTATATTGTTCTACTTCTCAGTAGGCTGTGATTCAAAAACACTTTCCACTAGGGACTAGTTGCTATAGGTTACAAGGGGGGCATTAATACAGGAGAAACAATTTGTCAGGTCCTCTGTGAGGCATGAATTCTTGCTCTGATTGGCTGCTGCATTCTTATACATAGTTTATAACCCAAAGGAGTTCAACAGGGCTCCATACTGAGACCCTATTGTTTCATATATCTGGCCATGGGGAGAGGGGAACTACATGAGAAAGAAATTGAAACAAATTCACCACAGCAAGACTGGGAACTATTAGGAAGTGGGAGGATGGATGTATTATTGAGGCTTTACGTACTGTATTTATGCACTTGAATAATTAGGACAGGAGGAGGACACAGCAACGAGGCGAAGGATGATTGAAACTGCCATCCAATGCAAGTCCAGATGACCATATATATGTCCCTATAACAGCAGGAATCGAACTAGAGGCCAAAACAGCTCATTGACCAGGGTGATACCAACTGAACTCACCTTCCCCCCTTGGAAGTTAATATATATGTAGAGGAAGCTATATGAATGGATGTTTGGATGATTGGGTTTTACGTCCTATATTTATGTGCTTGGTAGGGCAATTAGGACAGGATGAGGACAAGGCAATGAGACGAAGGATGATTAAAACTGCTGTCCAATATCAGTTCAGGTTACCCGGACGAGCAGGAAGCGATCCCGGGAGCATTGACTGCCAAATATTCTACAAGCAGAGCTGCCCCTCCCCCATGGAAGGGGGGAAGAAGATTGGTCTACTGGTGGCATGCTAGGTTGCCAATCGCTGGCTCCAGGGTTCAAATCAAGCTCTTGCCAGGTCACCTGGGTCTATATTGGACGGCTGTTTCAATTACTATCCTTTGCCTAATGGCTGTGTCCTCTTCCTGTCCAAATTACCCTACCAAGTGCATAAATACAGGATGTAAGCCCCAATCATCCATCCATCCATCCTTGGAAGTAAAGAGGAAAATAACTCTCTTGAAGGAAGGGTAAGGTAAGGTGGTTCAGTAGTTCAATGGTTCAGTCCCTCGATAGTGACAGCTCGTTAAAGCTTCCAGAGGCTTGGGCCATTGGGATAGAATCCAGCAATGCTTATCCAAACAAATCGAACTCAACCGAAAAGAGCTGAAATGTTACAAATGTTACAAATTCACATAGCAACTTATCGGAGACAATCATGTACCTAGCTGCAGGAATAACATGACTTTAAATGCTTCAATTGCATGATGCAGAGATCATGTAAGCTTGCCAAAGGCTGAAGCTAAACAAAACCGTAATTTCCATGTTGGCAACCATGCCAAATGAATCTATAAGGCTATTGACCTCAGATGCCTACATAGGTGTATTTTTCCTGAAGGCAGAGTAGCAGATCAATTAATTAAAAGGCATTTTGTAATGTTATTTGACTGGTAGTAGCATCAAAAGTACATTGTTGTTATTGTAGTAGTAGCAGAAGAAAGAAGAAGAAGACAAAAGAAAGAAGAAGAAGAAGGACGAAGAAAGAAGAAGACCTGAGCTGAAGAAAGAAGAAGCTGAAGAAGCACAGTAGCAGGATTATTTTCCTTGAAGGCAGAGTTGTAGATCAATTAATCAAAGGTATTTTATCATGTTATTTGACTGGTAGCGCTTGGTATCAAAAGTAGTAGTAGCAGAAGAAGAAGAAAGTGTGGAAGTACAGTAGTAGTACTCCATAGCTGTAATCATAGGCGTATCGGAGGGGGGGGGGCAGGGGGGGCGATCGCCCCCCCCCCAAAAGTTTGGGAAACACTGTGATTCGGGCAAAAAGGCTAAAATATTTGGGCAGATGATTAAATAATCACTGTTGAAAATTAATGATTTCCTGGCAATTTCATTTGAAATGGTATTAAATCTAGATCTTGAAATTCGGGCAAATGTCGCTCGCCCCCCTAAAAATCGCGCGCGCCGTACGCCTATTGCTGTAATGGTAAATGAGTTCTTTGAAGAGTTGATTGAAATTTCAAATCATTGTCAAAGCAGCAGACTCGAGTCGAAGATGGATGAACATATGATTGGGGCTTCACACCCTGCATTTAAGCGCTTACATACGTCATACATGCAGACGGCTAATTAGGAAATGGAGAAGGACATGACAATGAGGTGCAGGATGAGTGAAACTGCTCTCAAACTAAGATGCATGGAGGTGACTCAGCTACAGGCAGAATAAAATCTGACCCAGAAAATGGAAACTTTTAAAAATTGCTTTAGTGCTACCATATCAGCTAACCCAATCCTTTCTGAAGTGTTGGAATTATAATACTATTAGACTGTTTTGTAGTAGCCAACACATTTATGGAAATGCATTGGCATATTGATAATCTGAGTAATTGGCACCAATACGCAACCATGATCTACATAGCTGCTCTACCGCACTTCCTGCTTTCATTTATTTACAATCTTTGACTCTGTGAGTGATTACCGAATAGGTTATTGATTAACAACCGATACAGATCAGGTGATTTGGGTCAATATTCAATTATAGATTAATAGATTCACAATTATATCATACTTGACATGTTAATTTTATGGAATACTTTGATATTTATGAGAATGTGCCAATAATTAAGATTGATATGTAGGGCAATTAAATTTATTGCACCTTACGGGTCCATAACAGATTATTGGTAGCGCAATTCACTGATTATGTTGTGATGGTAATCAGTTATTAATAATTGATTAAAGGAAACGCAGATGCATTACAATCAAAGTGTGACAAGTCATTTGGTATGCATTGATGCCTGAAGGCTGAGGCTTCATGTTATCTATACTTTCATCTATATTCGTAGCATTACATGTTATTGCAAAAGATAGGGGTTTGTGATTAAAGGCGAAATATGTTTACATTGTTGATAAATGGATGGATAGATTGATAGATATATTGATAGACAGATAGATAGATAAATGGATAGATAGATAGAGTCATGACCAAACAACAGATGGATGGATGCATGATTTTGGCTTTACATCCTGGATAAATTGATGCACTTTCATGTAAGTTGATTAGGACAGGAGGAGGAAACAGCAATTGTGCTAAGGATGATTGAAAGTGCCATCCAACATCGGGTCAAGGCGAGCCGACCACAGCAGGAATTCGAACACATGACGCAGTGATAGGAAACCGGAGTGCTAACCCACCATCCGCCACACTACCAAATTGATTTATTGATGAACAGATATAGGCCTATAGATGAATAGATAAAATTAGATAGGATGATGCTTGTATGATGCTAGAAATATAGATAAATGTACCATAGCGATTGTCGCGCAGACTCTCTTTCAATTACTCCATGATATAACCTTGACGCACTTAACCATCCTTAAGTATCATCAATTGATTACTTGTAATGAGCTTTTCCAATCTAGCAGACGATAATCTTAATTGGGATAATTAAGAGTCGGTTTAATTAAACCCTATCTCTGAGGATGCTAATCAGCCCATACCCAGTCGATGATAAATAATGATTTCTAATAAGCCCAATAATATCAAGTAGGCTAACATAGATTCTTCTATGGGCAGATAATCTGTCTGGAATGATGTTGCAGCAAATCAGAAATTCAAAGTATTTGCTTCATACATGTTGCAGAATGTATTATAGTAAACGTATGTCATTTATACCACAATAGGGCTGATGAAAGTGATATGTGACAACATTATATGCAGAAAAATTACTCTCTAAATGTACAAGCTGAGCAACTCATATGCTGTCACAGCTACAGAAGCTGAAGCAATCACTCCATAAACAGACGGTACTGCATACCCAATAGAGGCACATACAATACATGCATTGTGTTATAACAACATCGCAATTTTGGTGAAAAACTGAAAATCATGTACAATATCATGGAAAAATATGATCTTGTCAAGATGCTTTGTAGCATTATCAATCATATTCAATATTTGACATTAAAATTGGTGACTCTTACTGTTTGGCCGTAGTTCAACAACTCAAATGTAATGCCTTTTACTACACTTTAAAAACTTGTGCCTACATATTTTTTAAACATAATAATGCTGTCAAAACTGTCAGCCTTGTCAGATTTCTCATTAAACTTTAAAATAATTGTTGGCATTTCTATGTTGTCCAAATCAATAATAGTATTAGTCAGTGCAGACAGTTAGCTTGCTAGACAATGATAGTACAATAAGTTGAAATAAATTAGTGAATACAATTTCACCCAAGGGCCAAATGCAGAAACGGAGAAAAGTGACAAAGAAAAGAAAGGACGGAACCGAGGATTTTGAAGGAGGGGAAAGAAGAAAGGAAGGAAAGCAACAATAATGGAAGGAAAGAAAGAGGAAATGAAGGGGAAAAAAAGAAAGGTAAAAAAGATGAAAAGAACGAAGGAAGCAAGAGGAAATTAAGGTAGAAAGAGAGGTCAGGAAGGGAAGAAAGAGGAAAGGAAGGAAAGAAAAGAAGGAATTGAGGGGAAGCGAAGGGAGACAAAGAGAAAAAGAAGGAAAGAAAGAAGGAAAGGGTCCAATAGTTGAAAGACAGAGGGAGGAAAGGGAGGGCGGAAATGGGATGGTTGGAGAGATGGAGGCAAGAGGAATGGAAGAAGAAGCAAGGAACAATCAGGGGACGGAAGATAATGACCACAACATGGAAGGAAGAGACAAAGCTTGGAATTAAATAAATTCAAGAAAGGGAAGAAAACATGGAAAAAGGTAGGATGGACTCAGTATAGTAGGGAATAAAGAAATTAGTGTATCAGTTTTGGGTAAATCATCAGGAAAAAAAAGTATTATGTACAGTTGTATGGGCCTACTCACTGTGCATTCTTGCTTACCATGCAGAGCAATTACTACAATACTTGGTCCGAGCCCATGGGACATTAAATGGAGGTGGGTTGTATCCAGTGTTCTGTGCTGGGGCAACTGAAAGACCCTGGGCATCCCTGAATTAATAGGGTATGTGCCAGACTCACAATCTTCTCATCAATCATCATCATACGGCGGTCACCAACACTGGAGAGTGCTACGGCATTGGAACCTTGGGCAATGTTCCTCTAGTCTCTGCCCATGGGCGCTGTTCAATGGCTGCCCTGAGCTGTATCATTGTGGAAGGCTCACCACGAATTTCGTGCCTGCATTGCAGTGCATGACTGAGAGTATTTACAATTACAATTACAATTACAATTACAATTACAATTCATGAACAAGTAATATTTTTCTTGGCATGAAAGTGGTATTGTATTTACATCAATGTGACATCATGCCAAGTTTTAGATATCAATACTGTCCAGAAGATTACTACTGATCAGAGCCAAGGTATAAAACATTTTGATAAATAAATTATACTCCATAAATTGATTTCTTGTAAGGCAATTATGAATTTGACATAAAGGTCAACATAACACGAACATAAATTATTTGATTTCACAGTTCAACAATATTGCTTTGTGCAGCACCGTCATAAAATCTATTTTATTCCTTTTTGATTATGGAATAATTCTTCAAGTTCAGCAATTTCTGTGATGAATGTTCCAGAACAGCCTGGAGCTCGTTATCATCTGCTTTTCTAGCACATTTTAAATTTCCTCAACACTTTGACATGGTGTTTTGCTAATAATTTCTGCCAAAGTTCATGTTTTAAGAGGAAAACTCCATCATGAGCCTTTGTCATGCATTCTCGCTCTTGAATTCAATTCAAAACTAATCAACCACATTTTCTATTTTCACAATTTTAGACTGGGAAAAATGCAATTGTAGTTTTCATTTGCCGAGCCTCATTCACATTTGGCAACGTATTGAAAGTTGCCACGACAGGGGATTTAGATACTGAATATTTCCAATTTTCATGGAACTTGTCTTCGGTGAATCGAAAATATTGGATATTAGCAAACCTCTGAGAGCAAAATCCCAATGCCTATGCAGGGCTATTAGGTTTTTGGATGATACAGTTAGTGTCCAACATTTTTGCACCAGTTGTGATTTTGCACTTGAAAGTTCATTAAGATTATTTGTGCCAGTATTTATGCTAGGCAAGTGAAACATCCATTCAACATATTCAATTTAGACTTCCCGGTAGCCTAATGATTAAAGGCGCTTGTTTGTGCTACCAGTCTGGCTGTAAGGTTGTGGGTTTCGACTCCCACTCCATGAATTCAATTTGGTATTAGCGGAGGCCATGGGACATTAAATGGAGGCAGGTTGTATCCAACATTCTGTGCTGGGGCAACTGAAAGACCCAGGGCATTTCAGTGAATATAGTAGACGCTTCAGACTCACAGTCTTCTCATCATCACATGGCGGTCACCAACACTGGAGTACATTATGGCCTGGGAACCTTTGGCAATGTTCCTCTCATCTCTGCAGATGAGCGTCATTCTGTTGCTCCTCTGAGCTGTATTATTGTGGAACGCTCCATGCAAACTTCGTTCTTGCATTATGGTGCAAGACTGATAGCAAATACAATACAATAGCAACTAATTACATGGTGCAACAACGTGGCAGCACTGTACATGTTGTACATGCCTTCCTGTTTGATCAAAACATTGGCTTGGAGAAAGCACATGTTTCAGAAAAAGTCAATTCATATAAAATTAAATTGCTGTCAGTTGTAGAAAACACATAGAACTGGTGTATTTAGTCACTGTGGACAAAGCCTATGCAAAGTGTAACCTTGAAAGATCTTTGATATTTGATTAACAGCCTTCAAAGTTTCAATGTGAGTGGGCAAAAAATTCTGTGTTGACATGGCCATAGGAGAATTTATATCTTACCTTTTCTATGAATCTGTATCCTACAATTTGTCCTGTTAGCAATTCCAAATATAGATATCCCATGCAATATAAATATAGTCCATGAACAATTCCATGTGGATAAATGGATGCTCAAATGTTTCAATTATCTTTTCTATGGCAAAAAGTCCCTGGCTCTGTGAGCCTCTAACACATTTTCTTATGCTCTGACAATGTTTAAAGGAGCCCTGTTACAAAATAGCAAGCTGGATTATCTTGTTTAGCATTGTTTGGCATTGACTGTTTGTTGTAATCACCTGTTTCGAACCTCAGTTCAGTGGAGTGCAACAATTTCTCTGTGAATTCCATATGTATGGTTGTGGGACCATGTAATCAACCCTTCACTTAATGTACTCTAGATAATTAACATAGCATACAATGTAAAGCAGATTGAGAAATCTGTAAATTTCAAAACTTATGATAATTTTCGCGAAGTTTGCACTTTAAAAATACATTATAACCCATGGCACACCACAGCCATTAGTCAGGATTATTGAAGACGTATCTTCGCATAAATACCTCCAGACATATATGCTGCCTTCTGAAGGATTATGACACATGACTTCTGTTGTTTACAAGACAAATTAGTTTCCGGTGTTTTCAACTCGTTCGGGACAAGTTACCGAGGCGTAGGTTGTGTAGAACATCCTACGCACTTCCTGACGCCCGTTGTGTGAAAATGATGAATTAGCTGAGAAAACATCAGAAGTGAGCAAGCAAAAGAAGACGGTTGTTTTCCTTTAAGAGATTATGCTGAAGGGTAAACAAGTATGAATGATCCTTTTTGTGTACAAAGACTGGCGGCCATCTTTATGACGTCATCAAAAGTTGTGCACTCACACAAACCATTCATTTATCTTGAAGTTAATGTGCCACATCAAAACTAACTTTAAGATGCCTAACATACATAGAGTTGTCTTTTGCCTTTTGAAGGCATAAGTAAAGCTTGGAGGTATACAAAGCAACCTGGATCCACGGGCATTTCTCGACCATCAATAGACATGACGGTAGGCCTATAGTTATTTTATAAGTTTGCATAGCAAATTATTATGAAACAAATAACACCGACAAACATCAACAATTTTGAAGCAAGCTGCTTAGATAATGGATGAATGAATGAACAAGGATGACTTAACTCGTTAATATAGAACAAGAATGGGCGTAAAATATACACACATCTATGGATCCAACTTTGAAACTGTGCTGATTATAATATTTAACACCAAGAGCATGATCTCAACTCTCCTCTCTCTCTAACATGCATCTGACTGGGTTTGAGGACTGCACTCTGTATGCATATCAATCTAGCTATCTGTCTGTTTCTCTGTTTATTCCAATTCTGCCTGCACAATAAACATTTTAAAAGGACAGAACACTCATTTTAGGGGATAACACAAGGCTGTGTACCAGAACCAGGTCTTAACAGCTAAAACTCCTGGGAAAACAGCGTTAACTAACATTACTCCCTCGGGGCTATAGATATACATAATGAGTTTATTGAGAATTTCCATATACATATTGTATAGAGAGCAGGGGACCTATGACTTTACTTGAATAATTGTCCCACGCTGCCAAAATTTTATGAAGAAATATGCACTCGCTAAGTCTTAACAGGAATAATGAAATTAAGCGCCGCCCTCGTTTCTGTTGTATCATATATACCAACCACATATATATCATTTTCAATTTTGCATTGGGGAAAGTGCTGAGCCTTGTAGAAGCATTCTATATAAACTTACAGGATCTTGAATAAGCTTCACAGCACTTTAAATAGATTTGTCACATTACATTCGAAAGTGATCAGTTGGGCGACTTAGTGGTTAGAGGCCGGGTCTTCTCCGCTTGAGGTCTTTGCCTGGGTTTGAACTCCCGGGCGGGGAACCCATGAAGAATTTTCAGCGGACCTTCAAGAGTAAAATCCCAGCTGGATTTACGTAGTTCAGAAGAGACATTAAACTTGCAACCGCTTACAAGTATCAGTATCCGGGCTGGGCAAGTAAATATCCTCACATGAAGTAAATGAGTAACATGTTGATGTCTCTTGCTCTCTTCCCATCTTATCAATCATCCCTTGTGAGCACCTAGAACTGGGCTTAGAGGGCTGCACTTACCATATATCTACCTATCTATCTATCTATGTTTATTTTCCATTATTGCCAATATCATGAAGCATGGTTAACCTTACACATGTGAATAAAAAAGAAACAATTTCACGACAAATATTAGGGACCGCCAACTGGTACATAGCTCCCATAATCACCAATCATCTCACTTTATGGAGATATTAGACAATAGAGTTGCTGCGAAAACCCATAAAAACCAATTGAGCTTAGTTAATCAACTCCTTTTGATAAGCTCTATAAAATCTGGACTGAATGATTTTTGTTCGTGTTTCTATTCAAGCTAGTTCAACATTAAAATATGCGACAAAAAAAATAGCATTTCCTTCTATTTTCCACCCTATCTTTTTAGTGTAATTATTGATTTGGAAGCTCATCAATGTTGACATTCTAGCTGCTGTGAAGTTCTAGGAATTTATTAGCATACTAAACAATCCATTATTTAGCAATTCTGCCTCCGCTACAGCTTTGACATTATCTAAATGTCTCCTCAAAGTCAATTTAAGCCATCGATCGTATCAATATCTGTTTTTCTGAAATGCTAACATGACAGTTAAGACAATAGTAAGCATTGGGTGTTTGTTTATTGACATATTTTGACATTCTAACACTATGCACGAGTGCACGAGTGTTAGTTATTACATGTACACGAATACCTATGCTCGTTTTTTCATGTCCACGAATTCGTACATGCTCGTTTTTACACCTCCACGAATTCGTGAACATGCTAAATAGTGAAAAATATATACATGAAACCCTAATTATCTAGCACTTCCACGAATGCTCGAAATTGCAGTTACACAAATGAAAAATGCAGCACATACACGAATGTTAGTTTTTACATATACACGAGTTATATGCTCGTTTTTACATGTCCACAAATTCGTTCATGCTCGTTTTTACACCTCCACAAATTCGTGTACATGCCAAATAATGAAAAATATATACATGAGCGATTCGGTTTCGGCAAGCTATCTGGCTGTCCCTGTACAGATGTATCTCTATTTCTATCTATCTATCTATCTATCTATCTATCTATCTATCTATCTATCTATCTATCTATCTATCTATCTATCTATCTATCTATCTATCTATCTATCAATCAATCTATCTATCTATCTATCTATCTATCTATCTATCATAGTTGGTTGGTCATCTGGAACAGCGACAATCTTTGACCTAACTGCTGTTAGTTCTGTCCTAATTAACCTACCGAGTGCACAATTGACAAATTCAGGATGTAAAGCCCAAATCTTCCATTCGTCCATCTTTCTATCTAAGGTATGAATCTGTAGGACTACATCCTTTCATCTATATATATTTACTTTTCTTTCATTGTTATCTGTCTGCCTGTCTATGTGTCTTTTTGCATATCTGTTGTGAAGGAATTAGGTCATGAAGAAACTGGTTTAACCATTTGCCAACCTTTATGTGACACAAATAATAGTTGTCAAATTTCCTGTCAACATGGTATGTGATTCACACAATGATTATACCCATACTGTACGCAACAATGGTATTGATTATGAGCTATACCAGCTATACCACTCCATATACACACTTGACAGGGTATAATCAGTAATATGTAAATGGCACTGCCATGAAATTCGCGCAGAATTGTCATAGAACTACTGCATTATCTTCAAGTTTCCATGCAGAAGGCCAATTTATCTTATTAAAGGACTGGGCAAATGGGCAGATAAATAGAATAGATAGATAAGATCAGATTTATAGATAAGATTAGATAGATAGATATTTAGATAGAAAGATAGATAGATAAAACCATAGCTATTCAGAGCTGCAGAGATGACTGTTTACTATAAGACTGTTACATAATTTGTTGATAGTTACTGAAGATTATGTAACCTCAAGTGTTGTTATGATTTCTTACTTGGTGAGCCATTTGAGACATTAACTTTTGTGTTGACTTTTAATTTTCAGTCACTTCTTACAATCAGGGGTATGGAAATAATTATTTCCAATGTTGATACACATGTTGATTTAAATCCCTGAAATATGTCATTAGAGGTTGTTATACGACAAGACTGAAATTTTAAAGCTATTTTGGAAGCTATTTGAGGTATTTTAATTATTTACCAAACTAAACTCTGACTAAACTACTAGCTCCATTTTTATGGCAACTACAGGCACTTCCTGTTCAGGCAATCACTGTAGACAGCCCTTGTGGACAATTTCCTTTGAGGAACGTTGGTCTAAGGAAGCATTAAACCTCCTATTCACATCGGACCCAACGTTCTAAAACTACGTATTTTGTCGACAATCGGTTACGAGATTATTACGTACTTATATATCGTAAATATTGCGTATTTCTCCAACCTCCCTTGACTACGTACCCCCCACGTTGATGAAATGGTCGTTATACGCCTCTGGGGCGTCAGGCGTAGCAGGCCAGCCCAGCGCGCTGTGTCTTGCGCATGCGCAAGAATCGGGCCAGGAGGCGGCTGATGGCTGCCCGATCGTGTGTATTACATTTATTTCGGGCCCAGAACACCTTCTAAACCACCGTAACACGGCATTTATCTACGGAATATCGATAACAAGATGTCTATTGATTAAATTAAACCTTCGGATGGACTGTGGAGGTTGTGATCGCTTCAGAATCAGCCGGTCTAGTCGGCGATGCGAAGCATGTGGATTTCTTGACAGCGCTTGTATTTCGGATTTCAACGGACAATATCCAGTGAAATATGGTCTGAAATCACTTTTTTGAGGATGGATGTGATGTATAATATCGAGGAAAGACTGATATTCAAGTGCTACGGTGGATTACTGTTGTTCTGGACTGATTTCTTTATGTGAACGATGTACATGAATTCGCCATGTCAACCGGCAAGCAGGGGGGCGCCGGCCAGGGGCGGAGCGCTCGGATGGGCCGGGGGACTGCCGCATTGCTTCAGGCGGACCCAGCCACCCGGCCTGCCCTGCCCCCTCAGAAAAATTAATTTAATTTAATTAAATAAAGCCCTTGAATATTGGCCCTCGTTATGGATGAATAAAGAATGCTCTCATTTTATTGCAGGATTTTTTTTAGGGGGGCAGATTTCAAGAATTTTTTTTTTTTTTTTTGAGGTCTTTAGGGGATGGATGGATGGTTGGTTGGAGATCTGCAAAGAGAAAACATAAATTAAAGCAGTGAAGAGAAGAGAAAAACAGAGAGAGATAGAGAGCAGAGCCAAGCAGCAAGCACTGAAGGTGGCTCCAAAATTAGCAGACTTTTCTTCCTTGTTTTACCAAGCAGTCTGCAGTCCATTTAAGGACTAAAATAAATAAGAATATTCACTTACCTTGTAAGGGATTAATGCTGCAACTCTGAAGAGTTGGAAAAATCCCAATCCAAATTGGCCTGCTGGATAGGCGGCATTCTGTTGCAAGTAGGCTCAGTTCAACTCCGGTCTCAACTGATTCTCTCTTGCTCGTTTTTTGTTGAGCAGTATTGGGAATTTTTTTTTTGCCTATCTAATCTTCCACATGTTAAGAGCTATATATATTGAAAAATTTTTTTCTGGTTTATCTACTATCTTTTCATGGCTTCATTCAATCATCACCAGCAAGCATCCTGTTGGAGTTTTTATATTCTCCAAGTTACCAGATAGATTGGAATAGGTATGGTATAGATGGCGCTACAAGGCTCTCTGAGAATCAGGATCCTAGGTTCTGCAACTTTGTGCAAACCTTCAACAAACCTTTGGCATATACGTATGATCATACGTTTGTCCTGAACATTACCTTCAAACGTTGTCCATACATATCAAAAACACGTTGGAGTAACCTTGGAACTTACGTATTGCCAAATGTGCGACCATACCTTTGATAAACCTATGAATCAAAGGTATGGTCATACGTAGTAGTCTAAGGTTGTAAAAACCTCTCAAATGAATGTTCAACAAACCTATGAATCAAAGGTATGGTCATACGTAATAGTCAAACGTTCTTCAAACCTCTTTACAAAAGGTATGACTTACGTAATAGTCTAAGGTTTTAAAAACCTCTCAAATGAATGTGCGACAAACCTATGAATCAAAGGTATGGTCATACGTAATAGTCAAACGTTCTTCAAACCTCTCAACCAAAGGTAGACTTACGTATGACTGACACGTTTAGCCAAACGTTACAACCAAACTGTCTTCCAACCTCTCAACCAAAGGTATAACTTACGTGTGACTCGAACGTTAGGCCAAACTATAAAACAAACTATCTGCCAACCTCTTACTAAGGTTGCGACCTACGTATGGTTTTCCATCTGAGTGCAACGTTTGGAAATTACCTTTGCCCTACCTTAGTCATACGTCGTTTGGTCAAACGTTTGATTCTAACCAAAATAATTACGTAGTGAAAGGTTTGATTTACGTTGCTGCTCGGGAGGGAGGAGCACCACACAGAATGAGCTGTCCTTGTGCTAAGTGAGCTTCGCTCATGGCTGCCTTTGGCAGCCATGAGCTGCGCTCATATAACACCCCCTTGTATATGCCTGGAATCAACTTAATCCGCTATGCATATTCAGACAGATTAGTCCAAGGCCACTACATTGTTCTGGCACAGTTTTGCTGGTTTGTTTGGCGAGAAAACTGGTTCAATATGAATGATTATAGCCTTTATACTAGCCTACTTATTGACTCTAATAGAGCATGGGGCTAGCTGGTTCCAAGGTTCGATTCCAGCTTTGGCTTAGTCATCTGAGCCTTTGTTGGACAGCAGTTTCAATCATCCTCTGCTTCTTTACTGTGTCCTAAGTTAGTATACAAATATGGACTGATTTCGAGGGCATTAGTCAAATCTATTTCCCTCGAGGGTGTGTAAGTGAAAACTATTTCACGAGGCCGAAGGCCGAGGGAAATAGTTTTCCTTACACACACGAGAGGGAAATAGATTTGACTAATGCCCGAGATAGTCAGTCTATATTTGTTTTATTATACCGAATAGATAAGCAGACACATACATTGCACTATTACTAATTTTGATGAGGTTTTTTTGTTTTGTGGACTAATGCAGGGCAATTATTTTATTATAGTCTTTATTAATGCACTCATTTGAATTTATTTTTTCCTGCACTACTGCAGGGAAAAATTGTGGAAAACAATTTTGAAAAAAAATATTTTCAAAAAAAAAAATTTTTTTTTTTGATTTCGGAAAAAAATGAATTTGGAAAAAAAAATTTTTTAAATTACGGAAAAAAAAATTCGGAAAAAATTTTTTTTTAAAAAAAAAAAATATTTTGCACAAAAAAAAAATTTTGGAGGGCAATAGTCCTGGTCAATATACTAAAATAATGACTGACATGTGACCAGCTCTCAGCCAATGACAGCTCAGCTTTCATGGTGGAGGTATAATAATCTGTCCTAATAACCTCACCATGTACATGAAACAGAAAGCAAAGCCCCCCCCCCCCAAAAAAGTAGTTTTGATCATCCTTCACCATTGGTGTGTCATCCTCTTATCCCAATTACCAAACATAAGTACAGGACATACAGCCAAATAATCAACCACCCAACCTTTATATTCTAAAATCACTCGTTTTTCTGCTTTCTTTCTGAAGATTTAGAATATAATTTGGTATGTAATTCCTATAGCCTAGAATTCCAGAAGCACATTTCAAGGGACTACAATACGTGTCAAAAACATCTCTTTTACCTGACATAAAAAATTGAAATGACATGAATATTTCACAGCTATGCCAGACAAAGTGCGCTTTCACTAGACATGAATTTGGCTCTATCTACGTGTTATAATGACAGCAGTTGGCACAAAAATCAATATGTAAGTGTATAAATGGAAATAGCTGTAAATTTAGCTTTATACGGTGTGTATATTCAATACTTCCACATGTGATATTTTAAATATGTGGGTTGAATATATGTGGTGAGTTTTAAATAGCAACACTTGCCTTTAAACATCAGGTATCCATTTCTCAAAGCAATTTTATTTCATATGCCGAAATGTATATTCACTGAGTTGCAAAGACAAGTAATTTGATAAAATAGACAAAACGGCAGGTTCGAGAAAAAGGTTGTTCAAACACTTTTCTGGAATTGATTGTATTTATAATAGCTGGTCTTGTTTAGGCTTAACTAATCAAAACATTACCACAAGATAGAGTTGTTATTGTTACATAATCATCTGTACTACCAAAATATAAACTGATTTTATGTATAAAGATGTGGATTCTATAACAGAATCTGATGTCCCAGTACAGTCATTAGCTCAAAGTTACATTTCAAACTTAACTGTAATTTCACCGGACTTAACCGAAGTCACCAGATCTAACAAAAACTTTTAGAGAGAAACACAGGTTAATACAACTTCTAACAATATGAGTTTCAAATAGGCCTTTATTATATCAGTATATTTTAGGATATAGGCCAATTATGAAAAAAAATTAGCTTCACTGATAATTTTTAAAAGACACTTACGCTGACTCAGTGGACAGGATACCAAAGGGACTACCAGGAAATTTGTTTAAAGGATGATGAATTCATAAACACAAGCTTTTGTTGACATCAGCCTTGTAACATTTGCTAAAACACAGGTACTGTGAATTATTCATTGGGTAGCTGTGTTGACAAAATATGTTCTTGTCTTCAATAGCAGTTGAGGCTCATCAAATACATAAAATATCCCACATATGATGATAAACCTTTTTATGCATCTACTGCCATCAAACTATCAGCCATAAAACAATCTATGTATATATCAGGTGTCCAGGTGTCTGTTTGGCAGCCTATCTATCTATCTATCTATCTATCTATCTATCTATCTATCTATCTATCTATCTATCTATCTATCTATCTATCTATCTATTTATCTATCTATCTATCTATGTATCTAATTCTAGACCAACTGTAAAACATACAGTGTACATTCATTGTATGTCGTCATTTGTGTTACAAAATTGTTTTAAATCGAAAATAGTACAAGCAGACCTTATTTTGCAGGATAGATATATTGACCTACAGAAATGATATGAGTTGCGGTTCGTATAATAAACTATATTTCACAGTCAACATGAAATTGCTCTGTGTGCAGTTAGCTGGGCCAGAGGTGACACTTTTGAATCTCATATAACATGTGAACAAGATGTCATCATTACAAAATGCTTACAGCCTGTGAAAGCATAATGATTCTATCACAAATATTTTACAAATATTCGATCAGTGGCGATCAGTCCAAATGTAAACATAGGCTGCGCAGCAGCAAACCTTCAGCGAATAACACATTTAGAAGATTACATTACATCATAAAATTGGCGTGTTTACCAAATTCCGTATATTAGAGGTATGCAACAGTGGTCGAGTAATGGCGTTCTATTATCTGTTATTTGCCTGCTGCCCTGCGATGTACCTGTGTGCTTGCCAGGGTTTGTAAAAGCAGGGAAAGGCCTTATTATACTAATTTACTTATATTATGGTACGGTTTTATGCATGTACAAAGTTTTTCCAATCATTAAAAAAGTGTTAAATACAAGTCAAAAAGCACTGCTACATTTTATAGGTGACACGTGTAGGAAATGGCATTGCTGTATATGCAATAGTGGGCACGTTTTGGCTCCAATAAGAAAATAAGTATTTTTAATATTTTTTCTCAATAATACAAAAAGTATAGAATATGTATCAGTCAGACCATGAAAAGGCACAACTATACCACATAAGTCATATATGTACCAAACTTTAACCAAGTACATGCAATAGTGACCAAGTCTTGGGCCAGAAACAAAAAAATTATTTTTTCTCTTTTTTTTTAAATATTTCAAATAGCATTTAATATTTTCCACCAGACCTTTCAAAGGGCACAACAAGACCTTATGGGCCATGTGTGTACCAAACATTATCCATTTACATGCAACAGTGACCGAGTCTCAGCCCAAAGAACCAAAAAATACATTTTTTTCTATTTTCCAAATTTTTGCAAAAAATCTAATATATCCATCAAATAGACCATCAAAAGGCACAACTAGACCATATAGGCCACATCTGTACCAAATTTCATAAGTGCACATGCAATAGTGACTGAGATTTGGCCCGGAAACGAACAAAAATAATTTTTATATTTTCTCAATTATTTCAAAAGGTATTGAATATCTATCAATTAGACCATCAAAAGGCACAACAAGACCATACAGGCTATATGTGTACCAAATATCATCCATGTACACTCAATAGAGGCCGAGTGCTGGCCCGGAAACGATCTATCCGCCTGCCGCCCGACCGCCCGCCCGACCGCCCGCCCGGCGGACGGACAACATTTTTACCCAAGTGATTACAATACCTTCTTCGAACTTCGTTCGCTGAAGGTAAAAACGTTGTCTTGGTATATGTTATCTCGATGCCCCTGCTCATATGCTATAAATGGCTACATTGGCTAGATGATAAGGTTGTGACTCCACACCAAGGTACTCCTTGTTTGAGTGTACAAGATTGGAGTCCTTAATATGCCTGAGCATAGCACATTTAATGGGTACACGGCATCATCTCCCTTTGAATCAACTCTAAACAATTTAATATATATTTCAGGTACTTGGGCCAATTCCCCTATGAATATACATTCAACTTGTAGATATTGGTATTGAGAAGAAGTCACTGAAAGTAACTGTATCAGTGTTAGGCTTTTGTCAGCTTTTTTGTCCCTTTTTTTCTGTTTGCTTTGCTTTGTTTAACCAACAAGTTAAGGCATCAACCAGGCAGCTATAATGTTTGCACTGACAGCCAAACAGTTGACAGTTTTCATTAAGGCAAACTGCACTCAATTTGTGGAGCATACTGTATTTTGCACGTACATATGACATGTACTCTAACAGAGCATTTGCCTTATTGTCCAAAACTATAGTTATAGGAAATTTCCGAGAATTTTTTTATATTTTACGCTAAAACCTCACATTGAACGGAATAAGATAAAATTCCATTAAATAATCTTCATACATGTATCCAAACCAAAGGTTTGAGTTGCAATTTCGATATGCAGACAAAATTGAGAATATTTGATTTGATTAGTGTAAAACCCGGGCGGCAAAAAAAAACTATGTATAGCTATATCTCTATGTATCAAACTTTCAGAAAAAAAAAACCTAGAAAGCAAGGTCAGTATAACGAAGAACATGATTTTGTACAACAAAGAAAATATCGGATTTCAAAAGAACAGATAGCCATAAATAGTTAATGTCATCTGACCTATGTATCTCATCTAACATTGATTAGACTTGCGAGTGTTGTAACTTACATAAGTCATATGCTGTGGTCCTTCATTAGGAAGGTCTCAAAATGCAGGCCTTTCTTTAACCAATTTCTTATGCTCTAGGTAGTGTTTTAGTGTCCTTTGCACCTAGGGCTCTATATCGTTGCCAACATTCGATACAATACGTATCATCGATACACTTGATCGATACATGATTCGTAGTAAATGGCAAATGAAATTGAACCCAGACAAAACAAAACAATTAACTATAGGGTCCTCCTCACATTCTTACACTTTAGATGGCAAAGTAATTGACAAAGTAGATTCGATAAAAGACGTTGGCGTTATTATACAGTCTGATTTGAAATTTAGTAAGCACTGCTCTTCTATTATAAAAAAAGGATACTTTATTATTAGAAATATTTTTACTACATTCACAAATCATGAAAACAAGTTTTATATTAACATGTATCAGAGATATGTACGTCCTGTTCTTGAACATACCAGTCAAATTTGGTCGCCTGTTTTAATCGGCAATATAGATAAAGTAGAGAGAGTACAAAAATATTTCACTCGAAGGTTGTATTATTCTGAACATCTGATGTATAGTGATCGTTTAAAAAATTGTAAATTAGACACACTCGAGGAAAGGAGATTAAGAGCAGATTTAATTTTATTTTACAAAATGATTAACATCAATTATGGAGTTATGATGATTGATATGCAACATTCATATAGTTTTAATAATAGACATAGAGGTCACAATAGAAATTTATACACTTATTATTGTAGAACTGAGAAAAGAAAAATGTTTTGGATTAATAGAATAGTTAATAACTGGAATAATCTCGATCGTATTGTGATTAATAGTGTATCTGTTAAAACGTTTAAAAGTAAAATTGTTTTGTACCATTTTCCCGGTAGGGGGAGCTATTATTGTTAAAAATTAACATTTGCCCCCTTATGTTTTTAACTTGTACAATGTTTTTATGAATAAACTATTATTATTATTATTAACGTCGGTCTGCAAATTCGGGTCCGATCCGCATTTTACAGAAATCTGCTAACCGAAAACAATCTCGCAGTAGAGCGCACGTCAACATGACGACCATATCGAGTCCAGTTCATGATTATGTGGATATTTTCTGTTGAAACTCGGCAATAAAACCACCTTTTTAGCTGGATATGGCATTAATACACCGAACCAAAAGTGCTGCTTTGAAAACCGGTTCGGGAACCGGCCAGACTGCATCGGTACGGCCGGTATTTATCGAACCGGTGTAGACCCCTATTAGCACCCCAATGAAGACAGCACCTCATTCAGAGACCATATTATGAGTACAGGAAAGGATGGATGCTTGGGGATTTACGTCCTGTATTCAGGCTAATTAGGACAGGAGGAGGACAGGGCAATGAGACAAAGGATGATTGGAACTGCAGTCCAACATAGAGCCAGGTGACTCGGCAAGAGCTGGATTCAAACCCTGGACCTAGCGATTGGCAGCCCAGCACTCTACCACCCAGATAATCTCATGCTGTATAAATTATTAGGTAAAAACTCTATGTAGCCAGCACTGTTTCACACAATTGCCCTTACAATTCAGCTGCACAAATTGCTACCAACAACCCTATTTTATCTGTTTCTATTTTTAGCCCCAAACTGAAATGATTCAGCCTGGAACTGACACACCCACAATAAAACAAAAGCTATTGTGGAAGGCCGCAGGGGAAAATGATAGGAAAATGTGTGAAAACAAAAATCAAAGACAGCTAAAAACTGGGAATTGCGCAATTTATTGGAAAGTAACATTGTAAACTGTGAAAATACACTGACATTTTCACAGTTTTCTAAATATGTGCCAGAAATAATATTCAGTTCAGGGGTTGGTCATTATTAGCAAGTTGATCTTTGACAAGTGCATGGTCTCATAATGCAGGGAACATAACTATTAGATAGATAGATAGATAGGTAGATAGATGAATTTGTTAAATAAATCAAATCAAAAAAAAAAGATAGATAGATCTATAGATAGATAGATAGATAAATAGATAGATAGATAGATAGATAGATAGATAGATAGATAGATAGATAGATAGACAGATAGATAGATAGATAGATAGATAGATAGATAGATAGATAGATAGATAGATAGATAGATAGATAGATAGATAGATAGATAGATAGATGCTTATCTGTATCACAACATGACTTAGCACACAACTCGCAACTATCAAACCTGCAACTTGTATGGCACTTGCTGTTACAAATGGGCACATGGGACTTGTAGCAATACCTGTCAAGGAAGTGTGCTCATAGCCCAAAGTTCTACTTATTTGAACTTATATCAGGAAAGATTTAACTCTAATCCTTAATTTTACTGAGATACATTGTAAAAGAACTTCCGAAACTGTGTTGCATCACAACTTCCTCAAAGACTCTGACATATCTGCTCTGCATGCTCTGCAAGCTCAGCAAGCTCAGCAAGAACGAGTTATTGTAATATTCAACAAACATCAGAAATCTGCGTATTTTTAAATACATAACTGCATCAGAACAAGACTTAGCCTTATTACCAAAATGTATCAAGACTTTATAGTACTTGTAGTATACAAAACATTTGTTACTCTAACAATTTACCAGAATGAAAGAACTTTCGAAAGTGTATAGTTTCCAAAGACATGATGCACCACCAAAACAAACCGGAATTATCTCATTGTACATTTTTCAATGGAAAACTGCATTACCTTTACAAGAAATAAGAAATGACACCCTCCTGCATAATAAACATGCATAACTGTTTCAAAACAAGATATAACAGAAGTGAGCCTACCTCCAGCCCGGTAATCCATGCACAACCTCCACAGACTGAATGATCAGCTGCTGCCCCCAATTCACCGTCCCAGTCAATAGTCGTACATAATTTATTTAGCCAGGGAAGTAGGCGGAGCATCGCTCTATAAAGGTTGTATTACCCACTCTATGGGTGGATTTATGTGTAGGGTAAGGGTGGTTTGAGTAAGGGAGGATTTTGGTTTTGATTTGTATGAGTAAAGAAGGAGGGGGGGGCACTACAGTTGAGGTAGGAATTAGGAATTGGGATGTGAAAAAAGGCATGCTGAGGGGCTAAAAAGCATACAAGAAACATAGTTCCAATAGTGTCTTTTAGAATCTGTAGCCACTGTTACTTTCAATATCTAAATCAAGTGAAGTTTAGGTCAATTTTTCATCCCAATCTATTCATAACTATAGCTGGATTTATGTGTCGGTAGGGTGGTTTGAGATGGGAGGGTTTTGATTTGTATGAGTAAAGAAGGAGGGGGGGGCACTACAGTTGAGTTAGGAATTGGGATGTGAAAAAAGGCATGCTGAGGGGCTAAAAAGCATACAAGAAACATAGTTCCAATAGTGGCTTCAGAGCAAAGACATGAGTGAAAGAGATACATCTAAGCCATCTTTTTTAGAAATATTTTCTGTTTCATCTATTATAATAATGCCAAGTTTATTCTTCAAACATTTTGTGTCTTGAATCTTCCAGTTTACTTAAGAATGATATATGACTTTAACTTTTCTGAAAGTCTCCGTTTGGGCTTTCTGAAAGTTCCCTGTCATTTTCAAGCACACAGAAACTAAGCTAAGAGGATTGTCAAGTCAAATCATGTCCACATAAATTCATATCGGTTGAGGATAAATATGTATTTTTGTAAAATTCCATGAACTATACAAACAATGAGGCTCCAGGACTGATTTTATACTGGACAAAATCACAAATTTGTTGTTATTTTTTGCTGGACTAATACCCTCTACAAGAGGAGGATAACTTGCTCTTCATAATGGAATTTGCTGGTGTGCAGAACCCCAAAATTTACAGTTTAATGCTGCCCATAATACTCCAAACAGTCTTTTATATTCATGATCAACAGTGTAAAATCATTTGAATATTTTCACACTTCCGGAAGCGATCAATACGTATATCTAACTCTTGTGGATAACAGATCAATCAGTTGTTTATTCTTTCGTGTGAAAATAAATCAATATAACATAAAAGTCAATAAAAATAACTAAAGTCCATGAATTCTAATAGGAAACTGAACATGTTTAAATGCATGACTGGACAGAATGGTCTATTAAATGCTCAATCACTGAATTATTGAATAGAATAAATTCGATTTATGATAAAAACTTTTCACAACTCAATTTTTTACATTTTATTATTTTTGTTGCCTTTTAATTGCTACATCATTATTATTTAATTTATTTATATTTTCTATTTAGTCATATCTTTATTTTTCATGTATTTTAATTACTAATATTTTACTTTAGAACTGGAGGGTCCTATTGTAAATAAGTATTTATACTTAATAGGTTTTACCCTCATGAAATAAAGTTGATCTATTCTATAGATATATCTACATAATAGTCTATTGTCATGATAAAAATTCAATTGATTTTTTAAATGATAATGAAAAACTATTATGGTTAGAATTGACCGATTGTTTAAGTTTTTGCTAATGAGAAAAAAAAATTTATGACAATTTACAACTTTGTAAGCTTATCCTGACCTTTGGAAGTTCATTTCAAGACAAAAATATGACAAATTATGTCAAAATCGATTTGACGTTCGAACTTTTTCTTTGAGGATAATAATTACTGAGGAAGATCTGTAAAATCATCTCCATTATTCACAAAATTGATTCACAGATAGATGGACAGAAAGAGGCAAAGATCCAAGGACATAAAGATACAAACAAACAAACATACAAAGATAGATAAAAAGGTGGATGAGACTTAGTCCAGTAACTGGATGAGACTAGTCTTACCCCAATTATCATCTATTCCTGGTAATTTTCCACAATTTGAAAGAGGACAGCATACCTGGAAGTATAAGAGTAGAGAGTTAGTGAAATGCAGTTTGAAAACAATTCAAAAGTTCAGTAGATAGTCAGGACAGCATTAACAGCAACTGTTGCACAACATGAAAAATGATGAGTAATCCTCCAGTAAAACAAACATAAACCGAATACATTTTTCTTTCGTTTTAAGAGCAAACAATTTGTTTGAGCCATGATAGCTTGCTGTTTTGAGTTATGATAATCTTTATGTTGTTATAACTTGCAAACAACAAGCTATCTTGGCTCGAAGGAATTGTGCAACCATCTCACTCAATCAATTCAGCTAACTCAAAATTCATAATTCACAGTTTGTTTTTCACAAATCATACAGTACTGGATATGGCCTACATAATGGGTATAATTTTAGTCACAGAAATTTGTAGAATTGTAGATGAGTCATGGATTCCTGTTTTTCTGCAACAAGGTCTGTTTTGGATTAAACTAAAAAACATTGTGATAGGGATTACTCGTTGTGAAAGGGATAACCCGAATTATAGCAAAAAGGATTGCTTGAATGAAGAAGTTGTTTTGGATTAGACACAAAACGTTTTTTGGTTTGCAGGAAAGTTATGGGATTAAACAAAAAGTTTTTGGATTAAGTGCTAAGCTTTCTGGGATTACACTAAAACCATGGCATTTTACCAACAGATGATTGGGATTAAGCTAAAAAGTTTTCGGATAAAATTATATGCTACCATTTTTGTTCCTTCACTCTTATTTTGGGAAAGCTGTTGATCAGAGATAATCAATGATTCAACAAAATACTTCAGATACCATGGCCAAGAAAAGAAAGACGCGTGCACTCGTTGGAGAATTGATATTGAAAACACCATCATTTTCCGATATAGACAACTGAAAACTTTTGACATCTTTCGATGGAGCACACACTGTAAATTCTGAAATTCTGAGTTAGCTCAAATGATTGAGTGAGACGGTTGCACAGTTTGTTTGAGCCATGATAGCTTGCTGTTTTGAGTTATGGTAATCTTTATGTTGTTATAACTTGCAAACAACAGGCTATCTTGGCTCAAAGGAATTGTGTAACCATCTCACTCAATCAATTAAGCTAACTCAAAATTCAAAATTTACAGTGCATGACGGTCAAACTCAACAGCAACTATTTCTAATAATAATTCTGGCACTATTTTAGGTTTACAACCCTCGAGCAATCAATGTAAAATCTATATAAAATATGCATATTCTTTCCAAAACAAAACAGGGGTAAAAATCCACAAATAGCCCACCTTAGAGACCTGATTCTAGCTGTCGACCTATGAGTGATTAGTTTATGATTAATCAATGTATTTTTATTGATCTGAGATGATTGGTTGTATGAACGAGCTGGTTTGATTAGTGCCACTCGCATTTAGCAGAAGTGATTAATGATCATTATGATCTATTAGTCAAGCTAATTATAATCATCAATTGTTATTAATGATACTTAAGATTATGTAACTTTTGTTAAGGCAGTCAATCAGGGAATAATCAGTATGCTTACTTAATTAATGTAAACAGGTTAATAAATAGTTGCAAATGTGAGGCAGTATCACATTTGCAGGAAATGAAACACTTGGCCATTTAGGTACATGTTCAGATTCGGCATTATCATAAAAACCAAAGGACAAAGGAGGAACCATGTAATATAATTTCTTGCCAAGTTTTGGTGAAATAAATAAACTCTTTCTGGACAGGACTACTCTATATAAGTGATTTATTGAATTGTCTCTTGATTATGGAATTAACATTTTTGGCAGACTTCGCGCGTTTGAAATAAATAATTACTGACGCTGTTACCGTGAAATAAAGAATTTCCCGCCAAGGAAACTCCATGCTCCCGATTATTAAATGGTCGCCCTCTTACTAACCAACCAATTAGTTTCCTCAAATCTGTTATATTGAATAGTTTTTGAGTCAGTGATATTTTCTAAAATAGGCCTTAGGGAATATACATTACAATGAATTTCAAACAAAGTCTCAAAATTATATTTTTTTTAATATTCGCAAACAGATCGATCATCTATACCAAATACATGATGTCTGCGCCATCTCACCAAAGTTACATCGCCATTCGTAAAACAGTACACATGTATAAAACCAATCCTTACTCTATGACAAATGACCTGTTGGCTATAGTGACAATAGTTTCAGTGCAAATCGATACGAAACACAGACTGGCCTGGTCAAAATGTCGTCAAATTGATTGTTGCATTGTTCCAGTGCATTTCTACCTAACTCCTATTTATCACCGATATAACTTACTTCTGACTACCCATTGATTACAATAAGTTTATTTATGGCTTATTGTATGGCTCAGTACATTTATTCATTTGTTACACAACATATAGTTTTTTTTCTTTGTCTTTACTTCTTGGAGTTTCGCCATTACTCTTGATTTATATTGCCTGTTAAGTCTTTACTAGCTGCAAAAGGTTAAATGTTAAACATGAATTATGATTATCATCATTCCCACTGGAAAAAATACTGTCATATGCCACATGTACAAACTTATGTTTGATAAATAGGGATTTACAATTTTACGTCCTTTATTTATGCAGTGCTTGGATAATATTTGGACAGGGGCAGGACACAGCAAGGTACTAAGTTACATATTTTACAATCATGACAACCTGATCGGGACTTTTGAAATTAACTATTTTCAAAAATAGATTACCTGACCAACAGATAGAGGACACAATTTTATAACCAAAACCACGGAAACATGGAAATGCCAAAATCAGGGCTGATTCACTTGCATCACGAGGATCAAATTTTTTTAAAAATTTATTATAATTTATTCATCGTATTACATTTATTACCGATTTAATCTTTAAAATTTATTATTAGGTAGAGGGTGCCAAAATCATCCTGCAAATGACATTTTGGACATAATTTCTTAATAATCCGCCATTTTCTGCACCGAAAAATGATGAATGTATTTTTGGCATGATTTTAAAATATATAAAAAAAGTAGCAGTTTTGCTGTGTATGAACTAATTGCAACTACTAGCTGGCTGTGTCTGATAGATTTTGATACTTCATTCTTTAGCTCAACGCTTTTAGGATAACTTAAAACAAGTCACTGACCTTACACTTGCTGATCCCATTAGCGTCAATGGCTATGTGATACATTAATTTTTATCCAATAAGATTTCCAAAATAGATGATTTGTCATCTGTCAAACAATTCAGTAGGCTATATTAGATAAAAATATATTTATGAGAAAATATTACTTCACTTTTTCTTTCAGGTGTTCCAGAACTATAGAGTGAAAACATGGAATCAATTTGCTTTCATAATGATATGAAGAGAATATTGTTTGTACTATTTTTTCTCCCCGCAACAAGTGAATCTTATTTCAACATTTCACCTTATAGTGAAAAATGAGAAAATAAGATTACGACTCCCACAATAATAAAGTTAATCCATCTCACAATTTCGACCATAACTCACTCTCAAGTCATAAATTCTGTCATCAGGGTTCGGATATTTTAATCTGATTTGCACGCATCTTATTTATTCATCTATAGATCGGGCACAACAAATATGTCTTGTTTGAAAATAAAAAGAACTAAAATCACTAAAAGTGCACTAAAAAACTGAAATCAAATTTTTCAACTCTCCTATAATATTATGTGATACATATCCTCATACAAGAAACATTTGCAATCATTGTAGTCATATTACATGGAATCCAAGTTCTTTTCCATGCTGTTGAATTGTAATGTCAGTGATGACTCAGTGTCACAGCTGGCATCCCCATTCTTGAGCATTGTAATATATCGATGGTGAAAGTGCAAAACCTCGTAAGTCAAAAAAAGCTGTTTTTCAGAAATTGAAAAAAACTGTCAGGTGTCTTTTTTTAAGGTAATGTTTATTAATAAGTGACTTATGGCCAACTAGATACATAGAAAGTGACACCCTGTTGTAGCAAATTTTTTGTCAGAGGTCGTTTACCCCTTGCATTGATGTTACCATCAGATGTGATTGAAAATGTCGACTTACGAGGTTTTGCACTTTCACTTTCTACCCGTGCAAAACCTTGTAACTCGATCATTTATCACACTTTAAAGCAACTTGCAGCATTGCATATACGTTCAATTTATGTATATACAGTGAAAATTATAATTTGCCTATGACAGATTGCAATAACAAATTTTATTGAGTGGCTACAATGGCAAGAATGAGGGAAATGACATTTTTTTCAAATTTTCGTGCACTCTCTTTTTCAATAGCCTACATCACCAAAACAAATATAGGGAGGTAAATTTTTTTTAATCAGGAAACTTGCTGGGAGTCATAAAAAAGCAACACAGTAATTGTTTTTCAAAAAAAGTTGAAATATCCCACAATATGTGCTTCAAAGTTCTGATTTGAGTTACGAGGTTTTGCACTTTCACTTTTTGAAACATATCGACATACAAGGTTTGGTGAAATCATTCTGTTACCAGTGTGTTACAGCTTCCAAAAATAGCAAACTGGCAAGGTAATCAACTGACAAGGTGTATTGGATATTAAAATAGTCATTCCACCAAAAATCTAAAAATAGCAAAATTTTGACATACGAGGTTTTGCACTTTCACCATCGATATGTAAATAACTACAAGCTGTGAAGTCATTTTGAACTAGGTCAGATTCCCCAGCTTCTAACCAATGTGAATCCACCTCAGCTGTGTATCATAATCACAATTTCAACACAATGGACAGTTACATTTGAAGATAACTTCAATTATGGCAATCGGCACTTTTGTCAGCCAACGACAAGGCACAAGCCTGAATTTTACTGCATTGAAATTTAATTTTCCATGTTATCATGAGTGTTTGTCTCAAGGTATTTGTCGGTTATTCACCATGGGATCTGCAATATGTGTTTATCACAGCTCGAACTAAAACCTTCGCTTATTAAATCACATTTCTTGACTCCCCCTCGATGATTAACCTGGACATTGTTCTTTAAATTTTGCATTGATCAAACTGATGTCCATAATTTTCAATATTGTGTGGAGTTTCTCTTTTAAAAGCAAAAGGCAACATTAAAAACATGTCCATACTCGCAGTTTACTACTCGAAAATATCGGTCTAAAAATACTATTATAATGTTCCGCTACACAGCAATGCGTCATACAATGCACCACAAATCACCCCACCCACCATATCAAATATAGCTTAGAAATATTATATTTGGTTTCATGATGCAGAAGATTCCAAATAAGCATTTAGGCTGCCAAAATTGCCATTAACTTAGATACGATATAAGAACTTCTGGTACAAATGCAAATATGCTGACTTTGCAAAGTGACACCTCTCTGTGTGCTATTATAATGCAACACAATACATTTGGCACAATGCAGTGATGACAATCAATGACTGTAAATACATCTCATTGTGCAAAGTTATAACATTACATTTTTTGGATTATTGTACAATATTTTTAAGGACAGGTCTGATTCCCAAACACTTATGATTGCCTTGTACTGATGTCATTATGAAACAAAATCATCCACATTTGTGTAAACTAGCGCCAAAAGTAAACATTTTGGAATAACAACACATTGCAAAATGATGTTATCGCATATGAAATTTTTTACAATCGATTCCAGAACAATCTAAGTTTTCGAAAATTTGTGCAAAACAGAAAATTGCACATTTGTAAACATAAAATCACATTGCCAGACACTCCTACAAGCAATGCAAAACAAGATTTCATGGTCTTCTCTTCATGGCTTTGGAGTCAAGTATAATAAGTGAACCAATTAGACTCTCGACTTCCTTGTCTCTTTTGAAAAAGTAACTTCGACTCAGCCTCTGCATATCTCCTGAATTTTGACTCCCGACGCCCGTCTGCCGACTTCCAACTCCACTTATCGTCTTCAACTCTTCATTGCACAAACATATTACAGGGAGAAAAAAAATTAAGCACGCAAAGTTTTCATGGGATTCTGTACATGAACACTTGTTTTGTTTTGTGCAAAATTTGGGGCTAATTTCATATTTTTGGAACTCTGTTTTAGTAAATTATATTAATTATTTTTTAGAGTGAGGAGTCATTTATTTAATTACTGACTCTGACTCCACCTGAAAATCAAAGTTCGACTCCGACTCCATCCAAATACCCTGTTTCCATGACTCCAACTCCTGACTCAGACTCCAAACCGTGCTCCTTTAGTTTAAGATTTCATTGATAGCACACCTTGCAGACAAAACATACACACGCCCATAATGTAGACCCAGACAGTACAGAAGTCAAAAGCGATTCGACCTAAAAATGAATTTGCTTCTCTTCCAAAACACCATGAAACAAATATTTCAAGTAGAACTTTATTATTATCAGGCCATCAATAATGAGACTTTCCAAATGGTTAGTCAATCATTTAATCTTGATATCAAATCACTTATTGACTGGTAGTAAGGTTCTTGTTGACTCCAGTGGACATATGCTAATATAATAGGGACCGAGTCTGACACAGTGAAATTGATTTTGAACAATTTCTGTTGATTTTTGTTGATTGCCAAGCATTTACGGGTGCATCCTATGGTAATTCAGCAAGGACTCTAATGTCACACTTTAAAAAAATCTAAATATTCGATCGTAGATTGCTCTGTAGATAAAAGAAGCCAACAAAAAATCTCAAGTGAGGAGTGCAGGCTGGTTATTTATCACTTGCAGTAGGGTCAGTCTGCAGTGTAAGCCAACCTGGTGAATTTCATTATTCGTATGAGTGTCTGTCTTGGTAAGAACACAACAGAGAAATTACACAATAATGACATCACAATTAAGGCCTGGCTCGGCAGCTGCTCAGAGCCATTGTTTATGCATGTGAAACCAAAAACGCCAGCTCTCCGTGAGTGATAATGGGTGATTTTTCAATTGTGGTTCCGATCAGCCTTGTCTTTTCAACAGATTTGATTAAATAAGCCGTAATGGCTGCAGATTACCAATGAATAATTATTGAGGGGTTATTTGCCTTGTAAATTTTCCAATGAATTTTCAAAAACTTACATAATGAGCTCTGCAAATTCCAACATTAACACCAGCAACAACATGCTCAGAAAAGTGTAGATCTGCATAAAGTTAAGTGTACCATGCTTAGGTGAGAATTGAAAATTGTCGAAGGACTTGAATCCTCTTTTGGCTTAGATGTCATGGATAGTTGTGGAGTTCTACATGTATCTCTCACTTCGTAATTTAAGATCTGAGGAAAATTTAAGAACAATTTTACTTTCGAGTTTGAGGGATATTGTAAAGGTGTTAACTAAACTTGTAACTTCATATGAGCTAGTTTCGATTCACAAAATACTGAATTATAGTTTTACTTGAGTTCTCAAGCTTGTTATAGACATTGTACAAAGATGCCAAACAGATACAATCAATGTTGGCCAAATAATTGTGGCCTTTAAACACCAAACACCAACCATCAATGGCTCAGACATGTGCTTCTCGTCTTTCCATACATTTGATTCGGAGTTGGAGATCGATATTGGTTATTGATTTTTTGGCATCAGAAGCAAGAATTGCTCTGTTCTAGCTATTGTCAGTTTTCGGCTAACTGGCTTTAGTCAGCAAGGCTGCATGTTGTTATGTATGAAGGTTGTGGAAGTCGTTTGCATATATTGAGTTAATAATATAAGACACTGGGTATATAATTCACTTTGACATTGACTTCTATTATAATCTATCATGTCAGCATTAAATCAGTTGTGAAATCGTATGAAATGACTGTGTAACTTGGAATGTAGATCTATGTGATCTTTCTCTTTTGCTCTTATTCTTTCCCTCTTACCCTCTGTAGGCCAACAATGTAAGGTAAAAGTGGGTATATCACGCACATGGGTAATATCACGCACCTAACTTAATGGCTATTTAAAAAATAGCCATGGAAGAAATCACCAATGTTTTAGGAGAAAAAATGTGCATATAAATCTGGTTACTTCACCTGATTACCTCTTATGCCTGTCTGTGCCATTGACAAAATTGTAAATAGATTTCAATCAATTTAGATGCTTTCTGTCAATATTTATGCCTTTTTGATACAATTCACTAAATCTAAATGATATATAATTGTGGCTGTTGTTTAAGTGATGCACTCAATGTAGACCGAAGATGTAAGAAAGGCATGCCATAGGATTTCAAAAAAAGATTATACAGAATGTTGGCATTAATTAAGCCACTAGAATGCATGAAAATGTAATGGCTACAGACCAGGGGTAATATCACTCATGTTCAGGGGTAATATGACGCAAATTTGGGGTAATATGACGCAAATTTGGGGTAATATCACGCATATTGGGGTAATATCACGCATCTTCTTTCAAATCTCTGCAGCCAAGGTTTCAAAATACCTCCAACCTTCTTTTCAGTTGCACCCTCCTACCCACTGCACCTTGTTATCCAGTTAGTTTCAGGCTTTGAGAATGAATTTATGATATATATGTGATAAGCTGCAGACACTAACTACATTTTATTGATTCCAAAAAATGTACTGAAAGTCTCAAAATGTTTACACAAAATTTATAGAAAAACTGGATTTTTGCCTGGTCTTCATGACTAGGAAAACTCACTGTATTTAATGAAAATCAACTCTCATGTATTTGATTAGATGATGAAGGTCTTCAGCTAATTATAATCACAAGTACCACATACATTGATCAGTAATATGCCTAACTAATGGCTATTTAAAGTGTCTGATAAGAAACACCTCCATAATGAGTGACAATTTGTTTTTGTGTTGTAGTTCTAAGTGAATTTGTTTTTCCTGATGCTCTACCAAATCTACCCCCCCCCCCTGCTTTGGGGCATTGAAGAACAAAATTTGATCATTTTACTCGAATTACCCTTAATGGGTCGAGTCCCTGAAATGTTCCTAGAGTTTGACCAAAAAATGCATTTATAAAACTTTCAAATTTTACAATGTTTTTACAGGGTCCAGATGCCTCCGGACCAGTCTTTGCCCCCCCCCCCCTGAACCTGCGCCCCCATTTGGAATTATTAGGCCTGCAAACGTTTTTGCTTTTAATATTTCTCCCACAATATAGTTCCCAAAGTTTATAAGTTTAAGATTTAATTTTACTGCAGGAGAGTTAATATGATATTGATACTCAAGTCCCCATACATGTACATGCAGAGCGCAAACCCTGAAAACGATATCAACTTAACCCATGCATGCATAGATTAGATTCTAGATTCTAGATAGATAGATAGATAGATAGATAGATAGATAGATAGATAGATAGATAGATAGATAGATAGATAGATAGATAGATAAGGCGTCATAGATATGACTTATTTGGGTCAGTCTTTCTTCCCGAATTTTAGAGATATTTGTCTGAATTCAATGTCAATTTACAAGGCTGGCAGTTTTTAGGGGGGGAGCTGACCCTCTCCCCCCTGCCTCCCTGTTTTCATGATAGATAGATAAATAAGACAGATAGATAGAAAGCTATATACAGGAACGCGGACTGACTCTGATAAAAAATTGATTGATACATGGGTGGGCAGATGAATAGATACTCAGGGATTCAACCTGAGTCATTATAACCTCAACTTGTGTCATATATCCTACTACTGCGTGATATTAAACAGAAGTGCGTGATATTACCCACAGAAAAGGCTCAATGACCCTAGTTGTTTTAACTATGTGCCAAGTGCTGTAAGAAGCTGGCGGTCAATTGAATTTGATATTTTCTTGACTCCTGAGTTCAATATCAATCAAAACCTCTACTTTTGGTCTTGATAGTTATTATACTTCAGGCCTGGTACCCACATAGAAACATTGCAGTGTAATACCAAGCACAAGGTGCGTGATAATACCCACATTTACCCTACATAATGTACCTCTTCGATCTTCTTTTTCTTCCTCCTCTTGTTAATATTTCTGCTCTCTCTGTCTTGTCCCTCTTTGCTCTTTCAGCCCCTTTTCCTCCCCTTTCTTCACCTTGTCCCCTCTTCTCCCCTTCCTTTTCCATTCCTTCCTTTCTGTTTTTTCTCCACATCTTCCCCTTGCCCCCCTTGCCCCCCTGTTCTCCTCTTCTCCTCTTCCCTCCTCTTCTCTCCTCTCCCCTCCTCTTCCTTACTCTTTCCTCCTCTTTCCTCCTCTTTCCTCCTCTTTCCTCCTCTTTCCTCCTCTTTCCTCCTCCTCCTGCTTCTCCCCTTCCAACATTCAAACCAAGGCTTTCGGATAAGCAGTATTATCAATTCCATTTTCGTCTTCCATTTCAGTTGTAGTTTTTCAGATGTCACATCATTTCCTCATCAACGCTCATCCCTTGATAATCGGATTAATTCTATTTGATTGTTTTCTAATTTTCTAAAACTCTGCCATCAATTTAATATTGTTCTGCTGTCAAGTAATAGATTAATTTTTCACTTGACAATTAATGAAGTTTTGTGTAGGACCATGAATTAATCAAACAACTATCTATCTGACTATTATCTGAGGTATTTGGAATTTCCTCAGAGAATCAGCTAACTGGCTTGTATTTGGAATGTCTCGTTTTGTTGGACATTCCAATTTGGTTCTGACATAAAACAACTCACCTCTGTTTTCCCATAAGTCAATTTTCGTTCTGTCGATTCATGACAATATATCAGTCATTCGAAAATTGTACTGTTTCCAATTCTATGACCATACAGATCAATTTCAAATTCTCTGTCCATACAGATCAATTTTCTGATACAATACTGCTGCTACATCTGCAACAACAGAGAAATTAATTGGCACAAAAATGAAAAGGTTGAAAATAAAACCAAGTAAACACAAGCTTGAAATTTCCAGCAGTCAGAGTATTATATATGAGTATGCAAGAGAAACGAATGAAGTTTCTTTTACGCTTGTTTTCAGCACAGCTTTATAATCCATTGCTTACACTGTTGTCTATTCGTTTGGAACACAGTTTTGGAGCAGACTGTACCTGTCCCTTCTATACAAAAACCTGAAGTGACGCTCGCATCAGACCGATTCCAGGGAGCTTACTGTATTTCAATTCTAGGGAGCATACAATAATTTTAATATTTTTTGATTACATGAGGAACACAAAGTTTCCAATGCATCAGTGCCAATAACTTTTCAAAAACTCCAAAAAAGCA
This sequence comes from Platynereis dumerilii, assembly GCA_026936325.1. Taxonomy (NCBI): domain Eukaryota; kingdom Metazoa; phylum Annelida; class Polychaeta; order Phyllodocida; family Nereididae; genus Platynereis; species Platynereis dumerilii. The sequence continues at coordinate 50,941,107 of JAPTHN010000009.1, forward strand.
AAAACAAGCTTTATTGTACAATTTTTTGGTTAAAATCACAAGAATTCAAATTTTCGTCATCCATGTCTGTCATTTTGAAGCATGCAGTCTCCCCGATCTTGTTTGTGAGATTTCAGACGAGAACAGACAGTTCAGTTTGAGGAAAGCCACACTGAATGGAACTATTACTAGCCTTAAAGGGGTCACCCTCAATAGAGAATTGTCAAACAAAAATACTGTATAACATATCAATAGTTTATTTATCTTTTTCATAACTTATTCTCTATTGAAAATAAATATGTCTGAGTCTGAGTCTGAGTCTTCCAGTATAAGTTTCCCAATTTTAAAAATGCCAAATGTTGTGTCCTCCTGTTGCTATAATTAGCTTACAAATACCAAGTGCATCAATACAGAACATAAAGTCCCAATCATCCATCCATCCTCCTGCCTGGTCTATCAATGCTGTTACAATGGGCAAAGAAAACGACACAACAGAGAAAAAAATAGTAGCTCAACACCAAAGAATAGAAGCGCAACAAACAATTGAACGGGTATACCTCGTGTAAACAAGCTAAGGGAATAGGAAAACAAAGCTATCCTTGTGGGAATAGGCTGTACAACCAGACAGATTGAGGGAGTCAATAGAGTAGGGGCTAAATTAAACATTGATAGATTCTTGTGGGAATACGGAGTAGAGCTGAGTGAAAAGCGAGGGAAATGCCATTACTCATTCAATGTATGGTGCGGAGAAACGCGAAGAGGATTTTAGAATTGGTTGTTGATTGGTTAGGTCTACTTGGTATTTTTGGTTGGATAGGCCTATCTGATAATGCAGGGTCCACTATTATAATTTCATTCATGGTTTAGCTAAAATTGTCATGAATGCAACAAGGTTTTTAAAGACAATTTGATAAATTGCTAGCAATATTGTAATGGATTTTTTTACCCCCTATTCATGACTGTGTTTACAAACTTTATATTCTGCCTGCAAAAGCTGAAGGACTTACCCATCATTTTGGTCATTAGGCCTTTGTCAGTGCAATATATATTATGTCTACACTAGCAATTGTGCAGCGTACGAATTAAGTACGTAAATTCTACATACGAAACTCACAAAAAAGAGCCGATCCATAGTACGTATGTACATTTTCATACAAATTTCGTACGAATTCATAAAAATTTCACACAGTTACTTTTCAGTTACTTTGGCCATTTTAGTGCAATGTGGTTATCATAAATGGTTTAAGTTTAGACCTTGCAATAGCCTATCTAACAAAATATCAGCAAAAAAATCGAGTTAAAGCCCAAAAATCCTATTTAAAACATATGAAATCCATACGAAAATTTATGTATGTTTTACGTACGTAAATTTTCGTACGTATTTCACACGTGAAAACAACCAATTTACGTACGAAATTCGCAAGAAAGAGCATCGTACGTTTTACGTACGCTGCACAATTGGCCATGTATAAAACAGTCAATTATAATTCCTCAAACTATCAGCGTGAGAGAAAAATGCACACATGTTGTGAGAGTATTTTTGCAAACCCTTGTTTTGTTTGCAAATCAAGCATTGCAGGGCTCTCCTTAGGTAATTTGAAGTAATAAAATCAATTAAAGTCACTTAATTAAGGAAAACAAGCAGCCCTCAACAAGTTTACCCCATATGAGGGATATTTATTTGCCCAGCACAGACACTGACACAAGGGGCCACAAATTAAACATCTCATCTGAACAAATTAAATTCTGAAACCAGGGTTTTAATCCAGCGGAGCAGGTTGGAATCTTAACCTCTCAGCCATCCAGCTGGAATGATCTCTTTCTAAGATTCAAGACAAATGAAAAATCAGACAGATATGAACCCATCTGTGCCTTATATCGAGTTTTGCATTAAGGTAAGACCATCATCAATATTACTGTCAATACAAATCTTGTAGCATTAAATGACAGAATGCTGGATATACTACAATCAATGGCAAACCACCCACACGAAGTAGATGTAATTGATTGCTAGATGTGATTGATCAAGATTCTAACTGCCAACTTACAATCTATGTGAACAACACCCCCAAAATTTTGAGAATAGGTCCACAATTCGGGCATGGAGGCTAAATATATGTGTGGACGATTTCATAAATATTATTGACAATAAGTATTGTTTCCTAGCACTTTCAGGAGACATGGTATACAATTTTGATCTTGAAATTCAGCCAAATGTGGCTTGCCTCCTCAAAAATTCCACCTGCGGTACAACTAAGTTCAAGATGATATCTGAAAGACTGAAACATAATTATGGAATTCATGTATTGAGGCGAACGTTCCTCTATTGTTTTTTTTTGTCAATGGCCCCTTTAACTAAACTTTTTAGAGGATATAACAACATATGGTTGCATTGTTGACTGTTGAGTTAAATTTCAGTCAAGGTCATTGATAAGGCTTCAGTGGTAGCAGAAATTTAGAATTTTACACACCTCTGCTGTTGATGTACCTTGGGTCAGCCATTATCTTTTTTAAAGATCAAAATCAAAAGCAATGGTCTTCATGAATAATAAATATTTATCAAGATTGCCTATGGGATTTTTGATATATGACAGATCATCAATTTTTTTAAATCTGAATACAGGAATATACTCGTATGTACACAACATCAAAAAGGTCATGTAGTGCAAAGCCGAATCATTTTTACCTCAAAATAATTGCATGCTTGTCTTTCAAGTATATATTTAAGACCCAGTAGCAATATTTATAATGTTAGAGAAATAAGCCTTAATGGCCGCAGATTACCAAAAAATTAAATGTTGTAGAAAATATTATCATAGAAGTTGTAATCATTGAAATATCTCTATATTTTAAAGCTGCGGCAGTATCATATACATAAGGAAATAGATCTACATAGACAATCAATTGGATACTCAATTGGACAAGTCAAAATTTTAGATGACTGATATATTGTCATGAAATGAAAGAACAAAATTGACTCATGGGAAAACCGAGGCAAATTGTTTTATGCCACAAGTGACTTGAAATATCTGGCAAAACGTTATTTTCCAAACAAAAATCACTTTCGGGATCCTCTGAGGAAATTTCAAATACTTCAGATAACAGTCAGATTGTTTTCAGTGTTTAATCCCTTGTCTGCACAGAACCTCACTAATTGTAAAATGAAAAATCAACCTATCAGTTGTCAGAATAGCACAGTTAGCACACGATTGAATCTGGTGGAAATTCAGACAACTTAAAAACAACAGAGTAATAGTCCAATTATCGAGAGATGCAAATTTGAGTTAATACAAGGTGAAACCGAAAGGAAAATACAAAATCAAATAAAGAAATGGATATTGAATTAATAGTATTCCTATTGGCTGCTTGGTAATGGTTGGAATTATAATTAGGTGGGTGGAAGATATGTGAAATCAACTTGCACAAGGGAGCCACAATAAACCAAAAACTTAATCCTGGATGCAACTTGTTTTGCATTGTCATCTTGCTGAGTTTAGTGACTCGACAAGAGAAGCTACAAGATGCCAGAAGTGGAAAATACCATGAAAGATTTTCCAAATCAGGTATGCAAGCGTGCATTATTTAATGGTTTTTGATATTTTCACATAATAGTGTGGATAAAAATAACTTTATGATGCAAAAAGAGTACAAAAATGCAACTTCATTAAAAATATATTGTTGTTGTAATTGGAATTGTAAATACTCTCAGTCATGCACTGCAATGCAGGCACGAAATTCGTGGTGAGCCTTCCACAATGATACAGCTCAGGGCAGCTATAGAACAGCGCCAAGGGGCAGAGACTGGAGGAACATTGCCCAAGGTTCCCATGCCGTAGCATTCTTCAGTGTTGGAGATGTCAGCTCGCCAAAGCAATCAGCGTACAAACTACCTCCACAACCTTCATACATAACAGCAAGCAGCCTTGCTGACTAAAGCCAGTTTGCTGAAAACTGACAATAGCTAGAACAGAGCAACTCCCACTTCTGATGCCAAAAAATCAATAACCAATATCGATCTCCCAATCTCTGTCAAATGTATGGAAAGAGGAGAAGCACATGTCTGAACCATTGATGGTTGGTGTTTGGTGTTGGCATTAAAGGCCACAATTATTGGCCAACATTGATTGTATCATTTCTGTATGATGTGCAACGCCACAGAGTTGAAGTATATGGGGAAGCTGTGTGTATAATCTATTTGTCAAATGCTTTAGATATATATTAATATTTTAATCAGTTCAGACGTATCATTTCATTATTAAGTATAGCAATACATTGGTACAGTAAGATTGTCATGTTTAAAAATTGAATAGTATATGTAAATATATGTAACTTTACCGGAAGCTCATCCCCCATTTGGGTATAGTAATTATTCACTCGGATGTTCTTCAATCAACATATATTTGCTTTTGTCATGTTTGTATCTAAATTGTCATGTATTGCACCTGCGCAAGTTGAAAAATAAATATTCATTCATTCATAATCAGATATACATAAGAATATAAAAGCATCAGCAGTTCAGAAAGGCTCTAGGATATCCTCCATTTTCTGCATTACATGTATCTAAACACAAAAAGTAGTTTTAAAGTGGTTGTCTTTGTCTTTTGCCAAATGGAAGAGATAATACTGTCTCACAATGCATGTAGAAGCTGTATACCAACTCCGCAATAACGTCCAGAAAGAAGTTTCAGTTCATGAAGCATAGCTAACATTGGGTATCATCATAATGATGAATTGGTAACTTTAACATCTCGCTCGATGGTGGATTTTCAGTTTCCTTTGGTGTGAGTTTTGAAAATTCATTGGCAAATTTACAATGCAAATAACTTCTCGGTAATTATTCATTGGTAATCTGCAGCCATTACGGCTTATTTAATCAAATCTGTTGAAAAGACAAGGCTGATCGGAAACACAATTGAAAAATCACCCATTATCACTCACGGAGAGCTGGCGTTTTTGGTTTCACATGCATAAACAATGGCTCTGAGCAGCTGCTGAGCCAGGCCTTAATTGTGATGTCATTATTGTGGTCTTTTTGTCTTTGCTGCAAAATTACATCTGATAAGACCAGCTTGTATTTCGAAATTAACATGTGACTTCACTGTTTGATAATCGTCAGAAACATTCTTTTGTGCACTTTTCTGTTCAGCAAGACAGGCCCACTTTAGATCTGCTTCAACAGATTTGTTTTGTATTTTCAGAATTTCAAATATGGGTCTTTTCTGATTTGAATCATATATAAATTATTAAAAAGGAAGGAAAACATCTAGGCTGGATATCAAAAACCCAGTCGTGGGCCCAAATAAATCACTTAATATAATTCTAAAGTTCTTTCTCTTCAAGTAGACAACTGAAGGCAATTTATTCTTTTCCTATTTGAAGTGTTCAAGTTTTGAATTCCTTGCGGCTGCACATCAGAGATTCATAAAAGGGGGATGACGTTTAATGATGAATAAGCCTTCATAAGGCATTGACATCTTCATTTGTATCATTATCCTGACTAAGGTAAATATTGGAAGCATTGAACAGATTGTTAGTTGGGCTGAGCTTACATTGGCTTCTTTAGATGTAGATTTTATGTCATTAAATATAACTTGTGTCAAACGAATGCTTTGATTGCCTGTGGTCCATCCGAAACATCAATTATTATGCTATCATTCTGGTGAAGATTACAAACTATCCAAAGTACTAGTACATAACATGTATTTCAAGAAATGATTGAAACACAAAGAAACTTGCTCCTGATGAGAATCTAAGACTGACATCTCATTATTCTCACCATGTTCAGCAGGTATCAAACAATCTGATATTAACATTTTTCAATACATTAAAGGTTAGTATCCCTCTGTGTGGTGCTTTAAAGTCCTTTTCGAATCTCAGATGCGTGTCTTGCAACTGATTCTTACAAAGAAATTTATGCCAATCGCGGCTTTTGATCCTAAGCCATCACAGAATGTTGCATTTATGACTTCTAGGGCCATAAAACATGCTTCTTCAGTGTCTGTGGCAACAGAATGTTGGGTGTGGGTAATGACATGGATTTTGGAGAGACGCACCACCAGAAACCTTTAATTATGCCATGTTTTGACATCCTCGCCACTTAATGATAGCCTGGGTTCAAGCTGTCGTGGCTGACACCCTTCATGGCTACATGTATGAGTGTATCAAAGTATCCAACATGAAATGACATTAGTTGCTTTGAAGATACCGTTGTTTGACTAACATCTATGTTCATCAATGGATAATGTTAGAATGGAAACTGCACATGATAGCATCACGGAAATTTCTTTATATGAGTTTGTTTGGTTGATTATGGCAAAAATAAAAGGTAACTGGCCTCCAATCCCAATAAAGAGTTGACAACTACAGGCTAATGTGGCGTAGATTTGGATGTAATATTTGTAATAACCAACGTCTGTTTACAGACTCTCTATTTTTAAAGAAATCTCAACAATGTCATCAAGATTGGACAAAACGCGGAAAGCATACAGACACTACAGCAATAACTCTGTGAACGGTCAGTCCATAGCATTATTCAATTGTCCATTCTTGTTAACCCACATATTGATTGAATGACTTACACACTAACCCCATGAACTGATTGCAATCTAATTGTCAGACCCTATCTCCCGCTAAGGTCCTGAATGCCCAACAACTGCTACTGTGATTGACTCTAAAGCCTCTAATTTACTTTGCTATGTTCCCTGATGCTCTGATTAATACTCTTTGGTTCTGGACTAAATTATACACTCTTGATCATGAATATGGAACAAAAGTGACAAATATGAGTAAACAATGTCTGACTGTGAGCCAATTCTAACTACATGCATGTAGACCTACTTCCAGTAAATAATCCACAATTAATAATTCATGTAAAGTCTGACAGGTTTCGTACCAGCCTGAAAGCGATTTGTAAAAAAAATTGCATCCATGCTGTTCGGGGTGCAATGGTGCATTTTGACCATACCAGCTTGAAGTCGAAAGAAATAATTTTGTTTTACGGTAACATACCAATATAAAGATATTGAATCATAGTACAATCATGTCAAAGAATCATGCTGAGTACTCTCTTTCAGACAAACTACAGTAAGGCTGATACCATGAAGGGTGGTGACCGTGACAGCTCGGGTGCAGTCTGTCATTAAGTGGCGAGGATGTCAAAACATGGCATAATTGAAGGTTTTCTGGTGGTGCCTCTCTCCAAAATCCATGTCATCATACACACCCAACATTCTGTTGCCATGGAAACCGTAACACCATCTTTTATGGCCCTAGAAATCATCAGTGCTACATTCTGTGATCGCCGAGGATCAAAAGCCGTGATTGACGTTGATCACTTTACAAGAACCAGTTGAGGAGATTCCGAGATGAAGCATCTAACATCCCAAAAGAACTCAGAAGCATGAAAGAAAGTCAGAAAGGGAATCTTGGTCCAAACCACACAGCTTTCGGTGGCCACGGGAATGTTATTTTTATGTTGCAATACTGTCCGACATCACAGATTTGCTTGTTGTCCTCATCAATAAGAGCTAAAACAATCAATTGACTTTTACACTTGATTGTCTTCTTATTAATGGTAATAGATAGTATTACATTCCCCTGAACCTCTATTGCATAATCTGTTGGTATACACTATACAAGATTCACATTTATCTATTACTCTTTGCTCTATTTAACCCAAGTGCATTTATGGGTACATCAGCTTACCGTGCAAGCATGGTCGTGCTCGTGCCAGGCTGCATACTACCCGGAGAGTTGAGAAAGCCTCATGCTTAAACAGGCCAGCCAAGGGTGTAATTATTTAGTCTGTTGAGATGGATTTACTATGTGTTATTAATGGACTATAGATAAACTAGTAAATTAATTTGCATAGGCCTGTGTCATCTGCAGAATGTGTTCAGTAATATTTGCAAAATAGACAACATGCTTCCTAAACACTAGAACACACCACAGAAAACCCAAGGACACCACAGAAACTAAAGAAGAGGAGCTGCGAAGCAAAATAAATTGGCTTCATCCGTCAGCCGAAAGTGTCAGTTGCTAACCCAATTCTCCGGCATAATAATGACATGTCAGAAAATTGGAGAAATTGATGACGCAAAGTGGAAAATGATAAAATTGGATTATCGGGACATCAATAATGTTGTGTCGCGTTATATCAGAGGAAAATAGTGAGATCATCCGAATATCAAATTACCTATTGACTGATTGTTAGGTCCTTGCGGACGGAGTGGGACATGAGAATAACCGGGTCGGAGTGAAATTGATTTGCGATAATTTCATGCAATTCTTGTTGATTTTTGTCCATTGCCGACCATTTTACGGGTGCTTCCCAAGGTAATTCGAAAGGTCTCTAATGTTGCACTTTTTTTCAAACTCATTTTTTTTATCAATGAACTGTTTGTCAATAATAAAAAAAAGCAGATTTCAAGCACTGGAGGAGAGCATCATCACTTTAATCTGACAATTGAAGCAGTGCATTAGTGCTATCATAAACCATGTCTAAATAATTTCCACTTTTTTTTAATGCCTCAACTATATCTTATTGTAAGTTTGTTACAGTCGTCTTTGTACTGTGAAATTCCAGTCACATATTCAATCACTGCAAAATGTACAAGATCAAGGTTTGCCATAAACAAAAGAACTAGCATCAAGTGAGTTAGGAAAGCGTCACCAGATAGATTTACCGACTCGTCTAAGGCCAAAACTGAATTGTTGTGAAATACTATCTCAATGAGACGGATGCTAAAGTTAATTTCAATATATCACAATTAATCAAAATAAAGTCATCTCAATGAACTATATGTTTTTAACAATGATAGTTCCATCTATCAAAGACTAAGACAGAAATGTCACAGTAACGACATCACAATTAAGGCCTGGCTCAGCAGCTGCTTGGAGCCATTGTTTATGCATGTGAAACCAAAAACGCCTGCTCTCCGTGAGTGATAATGGGTGATTTTTCAATTGTGGTTCCGATCAGCCTCGTCTTTTCACCAGATTTGATTAAATAAGCCATAATGGCTGCAGATTACCAATGAATAATTATCAAGGAGTTATTTGCCTTGTAAATTTGCCAATGAATTCCAAAACTCACTTTACTTGCTACTGAAAACACACAGTTGACTATAGCAAAAGCCTATTCAGCCTGAAGACTTAATGTCCTGTTATGAGCACAGAACACTGGATATATATTGACTTATAGGCTTGTTAATTGCACACTTTAAGTACCGTAATATGGGGTGAATCGGGACAGTTTTGGCCGTTTTTCTGTTATAGAAAGGCCACAAATCAACCCAGAAATAAAAATATGGTGTGAAATTGTATCCAAGCAAAAGGACTAACTATCTCTTGGAGCTTTAAGTGATAACTTAAATTTCCAATGATCAGGGCCCAGAAAACCACTGTCCCAATTCACCCCTCATTTTGGGGTGAATCGGGACAGTCCATTATTTCCACAATCAAAAGTCCCTACCTTCTTTGAGTGATTGAAACTTATGAATAATCATTAGAAAACACATTCAATATTCAAAAAATAATTTTTGGAATAAAACCTCAAATCGATGTCATTGATTATATGCAGATTTATAAAAATATGATAAATTACAGAAAACGTTTGAAAACTGTAATTTTCTTCAATTTTTGCTAGTGATTGATTATTCTGGACTAAATCCACAATAAATGATGCCAAGTTCAATAATATTCATCAAAAAGCCACGTCAGTACACTCAAATGAAAATAAGTAGGGTTCTTTAGTTTAATCCCGAAACTTTGCCATAGACCTGGATCTATCCCATATCCAGTCTTTATCTATGGTCTCCTAAAAACACATTAGACAGATTTTAAAGTTTGCTACAAGTTTAGTAGCTCAAGTATTTATACTTGAATTGGTACAAGCAAAGTTTTGACCAGCTTGTAAAAATGCATTCCTGCAGCGCCGAGTTTAAGGTGCTGCAGCTCCTCACTGCCTGCAGTTAGAAATACAAAATTCTAACATATTATACGCATGTATGTTTAATAAAAGCGTGCCAAAAATCAAATTCCTGAGGCAAGTCGAAATTGGTGCTTTTAAGCAAATAAAATGTTTCCCTGTTCTGTCCCGATTCGCCCCAGTGTGGCAGTGTCCCAATTCACCCCATATTACGGTACCATAACCGGAGGCATTCGTTCCATGTTTTGACTAGATCAAACGTATATGACACAAATGGAATTTCAAATCAAAGAAAAGCAGTGCATATTTAGGGGGTGGCCAATTATATGCCCCTAAAGTAAATTGTATTCTACACACCAGCTCACAAATAATTTATGTATTCAGTCACTGGACAAACTTCATTACAGTGTTTCTTTGAAAGCAAAAATAAACGTCAGAACTTGAAAAATGACAGCCAAAGCAAAAGATTGGAAAGTTATAGACAATATAGACAATAGACAATAGACAAACTTTATTTTAATTCGGTTTTACAAAAAGAAAAATCAGCTGAAACAGCTGGTGTCACCAAAATTTAAATTTAAGTTGCCCAACGAAATTAAGTAGAGATATTCTAACAATTCAGTATACACACGCTGACAAATGGATGCAATGGTCGGAGAAATTTAGTTAAATTGTCACCTCTTGAAAAATGTTTTTATCACAAGAAAGACTGAATAAACAAAAAGTAAATGTCAGAACCTGACACTGACAATTGACAGCCAAAGCAAAAGCGAGGGAACTATTCTGTCCCTTGGAACTACTATTCTGCTTCTTCGCAATCCCATTGAGTGATAGTTCCAGCGTCTATTAAATGAGTGAGCGGAGGAAATTTTGGTTTAACAAAAAACTTATCAGTATTCAGCTGGCCGCTGTGGGATGGTGGTGGGATTCACTAAACTGAGCTATCATTTATTCACTTGGCTTGATTTTCTTTTTGTCAAAGGGGTCCCACAGCTAGACGGTGATAGGATAGGGTAGTAGATAGAATGAACGATGGCTGGACATATTAAATTATACAAATGAATGACACATGCAGAGGAGTAGACAGGTAGATAGATAGCAAGAAGGTGGACAGGTAGATAGATATTGGTTGTGGCTTCATAGCATGTTGGTCAGCATGTCTGCCGTCAGTGCCCTGTGTGTTTTGGATGAGGGTTCGAATCCAGCCCTGCCCTGGTAATTTCCAGAGAATAACTATATATCTTATAACTTTAATGATTGGTTTAGTGTATGATTGCCAATCAGTATGGTGACTTCCTGTGTGCAGATTTATCTGGGATGGGCTACAATGTATAAATATGGAATCATACTAAGTTATTAGGGATGGATTAGTGGATGGTAATATAAACGAGATGTACAAAGATTTACAAATCAAAATTTGTTGATCATATTTATATAATAAATTTGTCTTACCGCCAGATTTTTTCTGTGCAATTGTCTCATTTCAATTGTATTCCAAACAACAGCTTACCTGAAATAGAGAAAAAGAAAATGATTACTCACCAGTATAACAGGGATATTGTCTATATATATGGCAAGTACAAATTAAATGTTTAACACAAAAACTCTACAAAATTAGCGAGGAAATGATCGCCATTTTGTTTTCAACGTTAAAGATAGATCCTACAGTGATGTCACTAATATCATCAAACAGGCAAAAGTACTCATGCACTCAATGTTTTTCCTTGACCATTACTAGATTGGAACCCACAGGGCACACATGGTAAGCACAATGTTGCCAATTGATGCAGGCCGTTGCAGGACTAATCATGTAGAAACTTACTGTGGAAATTATGGTGCCACAACATGAACACTTCATTGATATTTTTTCAAAACCCTGTGACAACGTGAATACAACGTCGATGCAAACAACATTGTGACATATCAGTTATACCATACAATTTTACATAATTCAATCCAAAACTGCGATTCTGCCACGGCATTGTCTCATTGATGTCACACTGTCGCTGCAACTTACAAGTACCATTCGTTATATATACAGGCATACCTTCATTGTCGTTATCATGCTTTAATTAAAAGAATGGCTAATGCACCTAGTTTGTCGTCTAGCTCTGCTCAACCTACACGGTAGAACTAAGGGTTAAAGCAGGATTTTCCAGTAGGGTGATTAATCTGAGGGTTATATGGGGTGGAAAGACAGTAATTACCCCGATGCCAAGAGGGCTACAGACTAGTGCAGGGGTTACAGGGGGTTGAGGGTGGAATACAAGACCCCAGATAAGGGTGGGAGCACTGCCTATCCTTGCGTCACACCTGTTTTATCAGTAAAGGTGATCATGAGGATAGGAGATAACAGCAGATAACAGCAGATAACACAGCTGTCATCAGTGAATTGACAGCTTATCTTGAGCATTTTCCACCCTACACAATGTGATGACATGTTGGCCTTGAGAATTGAGGGTTGGAAATGTGAAGGATGGTTCTGAGCACAGCGAGCAATGCCGCGATGAGAATGTGTAGACATTATTGTTCTGTTGGCAAACTAGTTTCACTCAGAGAATCAAGCCGAACAGAGTACAGTAGTCGCTGCGTTATAAGACCACCCCTTTTGCAGTCACAAAGCGGTCTCTTGTGAGGGTGCAGTCTCTCATTTAGGTGCAAAATGTACTATAAATACAACTGAGTGCTGGAGGAAGGTGGTCACATTTATAAGGCAAGTCGGTCTTACAACAGGGGGTCTTATGAAGCAAGTACCACTGTACTTAACCACAAAACATACTTGTAAGCATAGAATCCAAGAGGAAAATCTGATCGTATCGAATAATTTCTAAGATGTAATATTGTACAACAACACAGTATATATTAAATTCCTTTACTCTGCGGTAACTATTTTAAAGCCGAGAAGAAATTCGCAATCATCTCAGTCATCATTTTTTAGAAGCTCTAAGAAAAATGAAAATGCACGCTATAAAACTAGCTGCTGTCACTTTTCAGTTTTCATCATATCAAAAATGTCTGCCGTAAAATAAACGGTTTTCAATAGTAAATGAGTTTCTTGCCTTCATAACAACAGTGTTGCTGTTAAAGAGACGCAACTGCTTTTAGAGTGTGGGAATCATATTCTGTTGAATTTCACCTGGTTGTACAAATCACAAAATCTCAAATGACAAAAATAAGTTTCGCTTGACACAAATTTCAGTGTTTAAATGAGGAACGAATATTTCCTACTTGGTCTAGCATGTTGTGGAATCTTGGCTTTAACAGCTTCTCACACATTGACAAAACACACTTCAAAACAGGCTGAACAGGCTGGATCCCTTCTTATTTCGTATGCAGCTGGAAAACAAGCTGTCAGGAATTGTTTGTCAAACATCTCTACATGTTTGTGTGGGTTATCTTGAGCCTTAAACCAAGGCAGAATACATGAAGACAGCAGCTTTCCCAGTTACAGTTATTGCTCTTGGTTTGTTAAACTGTTCAAACGCTCTGTCGACAACTTGCCAAACTCAATTAAAGGTGTGAACTTCACGTTGCACCTGTTTGTAAGTGGAAAGTTGGACTTGGGAAATATCTCTTAGTAAGCTGGTGGGAAGGAGGGTTGGTCTGGCGGTAGCATGCTAGGCTGCCAATCGCTGGGTCCAGGGTTCGAATCCAACTCTTGCCAGTTCGCATGGGCCTATGTTGGACGGCTGTTTCAATCATGTCTCGCCTCATTGCATCATTGCAAAGCCCAATCATACATCCATCCATCTTAGTTAGCTGTTAAGTCAGGCTCATATTAAATGAGCAGCTCAAACAACGGCATAAAAACAGGTATACAATCATTGAATTAATTAAAAATTAAAAGTTCTGGGTACGTAAGATCTCAAATAAAATAGATCAGCAGATGCGTCCAAGTCCTTTCACGAACAATCAAAGCGGATTTGAACCTGCAACAGCCCATCTACAAAGTGACAAAACGCTGTAGTCCAAAGACTCCAAACCTTCTTTTAAATCCTGCAGCATGTGACCCACTAATCAGGTCATTAGTATGTGGGTCACGAAACTGTGTCAGAGGTCATTTACTTGTGTCACTGCACACCTCATGAATAACAGTTAGGTCTACATGCATTGTAAAATGCTTAAAACGAGGTAGCTTGACTTTAGGGAAATGTAGGCCTTTTGCCCAGTCCACTTCAATGTTTCAATGCTGGGCTATATCCCATATCATATGTGTCTGTTTTAGCAAGATTTTCTTTTTCTACGCAAATTTTCACCTCTTCGTGGTTCAGGCCATGCTGTGCATCGATCTTCTTCTTTAAAATGTTTCGCTATGTTCATATATGAAGAATGAAATGAACAGTTGCACTTTATTGTCTGAGCCATTCCTCTGTCATAATAGACCAGTACATATAGCTGTATATCTGAGAAAATATCTGAACTTATACAAAATAAATGCAGGCCCTCAAACCAGGTTATCTCCAGATATACAAAATGGACTGCCCTTACCTTTGTTATTTGTATTTGTTGTGCAACTTGTGCTTGTGTTTACCACACACACTTACTTTTTCACTGTTTCTTTGTTAGTGTGAACCTGTGATATACGAAACCAAGTTCAGGAAAGAATAATACTTCAAACGGAAAGTCCGAGACCTGACGCAAACAACAAACAAAAACATCATATGCTGTATATGTGACAAAGAGTGGAACACCATAACACAAATGTTCCCAAAGCTCTGCGAATAACGGAAGGTTAGACCGCACCTCTGACCGACTACGGTAAAATAGACAAATTGCAGGCGGTCTGCTTTTTATCATCCTCTGCAGGTATATCTATATTGCTTAGTCTGTAGAAAGACCAAACTTCGGATAGTTTCGGCGGAGTGTGATTAAAACGCCTCAAACCAGTTGATATTACAATGATCGCACTCCTCAGCAACGAATTTTCTGTCCCCATGGCCTGCTTTCTCCATCTCATACATCTGATGCATGTGTGTAGCCTATAATATGGAGTTCAGAGAGATACAACATCAGTCAGAGCATTACATCTCAATGGCAGTAAAGAAAAGTGGCAGGAGTAGAACTGGGCTTAGAGGGCTGCACTTGCCATATCTATCTATCTATCTATCTATCTATCTATCTATCTATCTATCTATCTATCTATCTATCTAACTACCTATCTACTCTCCTCTAGAAGAGGAAATTTCTCCATGGCTGAACAGAATCTACTGTGTGACCATCAGCCGTTCATTCGGTTTACCTTTCGCTAAAAAGAAGTGCTCTCCCAAGAGATGTCACGATGATGTCACAGGAGTGGTATTTGGCGTGACTACAGCACTTCTTGCGGTGATTGTGACGTCATTCCTGGTGACAATGTGACACATGATGTCACAATCAGTGCATTTTAACGTCAACAAAGAACTAAGCCATGAGACCTGTTGTCTGCACCCGATGAGGTTAGAGGCAAAAAGAAGATATAAGGAATACACACAGACAAAAAGGAATAAAGGAAAAAAAAGATATAAAGAAATAGAAATAAAGAAATAGAGACAAGAAGACACATCAACTTCAAAGTATATGTGTAAGTAATGTCCTTACTTAGTGCAGTTTCTGATGTTTTCATGCAGGGAAAAATACCAAAGAAGTTTAGTTTCATGTCATTCTGCTTTTTAATAAACTATAGAATTTTTCTTTGTTAAGTAAGTATACTTTGTTTTGAAGTTTTGTCTTAATGCATGCAAGAGACATACCTCACCAACGACAACCATAATTACCGTCAAGGCAAGCCGGCGACGGCTGAAGCTTTGCCTAAGGTTTAATTTTGCCTTGAAAGATTTTTCTTGGTATAAAAATTCTATCATATCTCTGATCCACAACTTCTCAACTGTACCATTTGACTGGAAAAGTACATCATTTGCACATAAATTGAAAACTTTCAGTAGAGAGCGAGTAACTCCTGATACTACATTAACGGCATGGTGATATGGAAAATATGAGTAACCCTACGTCTGTATAAGTAAGGTGTGAGCAACTGAGCTTGGAAGCTATTCGCATATGAATTTTGTATGAAGTAGTAAGTGAACGTTACACAAATCTGAGAAGTAATTAAGAATGATAACTGGGTTTTATGATGCACCTTCTCTAAAATTTAATGCAAACTTATACTAAATATCAAATGCGACTTGATGCTCCAAAATGTATTCCAGATTTATGTGCAATCATTTCTTATAAGCACGCAATCGATCAGATATCTGCCTGTTCCTAGCCAGTACCAGCCGAGAAGTTCCTCTGAAGCTGGGAAGCACGCCCTGGGAGGGTTAAGGGGTGGGATACTTTACCCTATACAAGCAGCGGCAAGGGTAAGGGTGGGAAAACAAAACCCCTTTTCTCAAAGACCCGCGTGTGATGTAGTTCTGAGAGGGTGTATGTTTACCCTTCTTTGCGGTGTAAATAAAGCAAGCGGGCAGATTGATTTTGTGTTAGTACTAGACTGATCTCTCATGGACCTTATAACAAACAGAACAACGCCATATTTCTTTCATTATTTCTCAGATAGAGTGTGAGGTTGAGGTTAACTCCGTGCAGTTATACAGCTTATGGTGCAGTTACTCAGCGATTCGCATATCATTGATATATGTAATGTAATATATGACATTTGCTTTCAAAAAAATTAACTGAGCAGTTACATGAATGGCACTTTCATGCCTTGTTGTTTAAAAGTTGCAAATTTATGTGAGTCCTAGATATTTTTCTATATTGTTTCACAGTTATTTCGTTCGAAAGAGAAAATCCATCCGTCAGTACCGTAGTAAAACGAAATGTATGAAATTCTTCGAAGTAGTCATTGAACTATTTGCACATCGATGGTTGGATGATACGGGCTTTACGTCCTGTATTTCTCCTTCCTTTTACTTTCCACCTATACACCATCAAAAATTGTGCAACCTGGTCAGCAAATTATGGCAGGAGGATACACAATGAGTCAAAGGATGGCAGAAACTTCTGTCCAACATGGGTCCAGGTGTCCCACCAGAGCCAGACACAAACCTGGGACCAAGCGATTGTAACTCCAGAGTGCTACTACCTGACTTGCCACACCCACTCCCCCATAAAATCACTGGCATTTCCCTAGCTTCGATAATTCAGATAATGAAGCTTCATAACGCCCCCAACAGCCCTAGAGTCAGGACACACTCATGAAGCATTAATGCTTTTGCTTTGTTTCTGGCTTGCAATCAAATTAGCAATGTGCTCCGGGCTACTTTCTGACCACGAAACGATTACTTCTGACCAGGTCAATGCCCTAGCTTGGTTGCCGTCACCTCAAACTCAGGTAATGTTGTTACTAACACATTTTCTTAATCATGTCGCCCAAAATTAGTTTACCAAGATTTGGGTTCTGGCCTTGAAGGCGTAATGCAAACTCATTGTAGTTGACTTGCTCTACACTCTAAAAAATGTCGGGACAAAATTGGTTTTTTAGATTCAAAATGGTTTTTTGAAAAACCAAATTTCAATGCAAAACCAACATGGATTTTTAAAAAAATCCATGTTGGTTTTTTGCATTGAAATTTGGTTTTTCAAAAAACCATTTTGAATCTAAAAAACCAATTTTGTCTGAATTTTTTTAGAGTGTAGGACATGTAGGTTGTTCATCGACAGTAAGATGCTAACTAAGCGTACCCAATCAACTCCAGGTTTCTAAAACTCGGTTGCTGTATACTGTCTTAGCACATTGCCTCTGTTGTACGAGGATAAAATAATTGTCGTGAATTAAGTTGTCTAAGTTGTCACCTCAGTCAAGTCGGTCCTGTAGTGAGCAGTCTTATAATGTGGACTACTACTTCAAGTAATCTGGCTTCATCATAAATACTTCATTCAAAATACAAAATGTTAACACAAATATATTTAGTTAATTATCTTGCATCTACTCACATATTGCATATCACGTTTGCAATATGGCATTACTCAGACGGTTTGTAGGACTATTCAGTCGGGTCAACTAGGCCTCGTGCGACGTCCGAGCTTACAAAAACACACATGACATGGGTGATAATAGAGTAGAGTGGCATGTGAGCGATAAAAGGGAACTACACAATCCCTCAGGACATATGGGTAACTAGGGAAGGGTGTGGAATGTAGAGATATATATGTATATGTTCTAATAGACTAGATGTTGTCACTAGACGAGCATACATTTATGTATTTTGTGTTATATACCTACTGGAGAATGAAAGACTGAATTTATCTAAATGTTTCATTAAGGCATTCCCAATTTAATAACCTTATTGAAAATGTGATTTTGATAAACAGTTTGGATGTTTTTTTACATTGCATACTGTCGAGAAAGTCATGGCAAGTGCACTTATTACCTAATGCTTTGGAGAATTCAAAAGTCAAAACCCAACATTAACTGTACACTGTTCCTAAAACAGCACCGGTCACACCATTATGTCTCAATATACTGAAATTACATTAAAATTTCTAGAAACTTACCCACCACATCGTCATGAATTACAGCCAATGAGAGTGTTTGTCTTTGTTTACATTGGAAGCATGCCATCTGGTGGCATGGCTTGATATCTGAAACCTGGTGTTGAATGTCGTAAACGCAGTAATTCGATGAATGGAGCTCGTGTGAACTTGGAGTACTACGCTGGCTAAAGTGTGGGGCACGTTTAGAGAGACGCTTGCAATATTTAGTGTGTTTTTCTTGTAGGTATGGGAGGAAGCTGTAGTTAATCATACAAAAACTACCATACACCCTGGGAGAACTCGACAGTGGGTGGGCATAAATGTCAGTTGCGTTGTAGCGGCACATAATTCACTGCATACGAGCTACACTAACTGGTGGTTGTGGCGGTAAGCTAACTGTCGCATAGAGCAACAAACTCGCATTATACACACACACATATATATATGATACATGTTGTGAAAGGTATGGGAAAGAGAGCTCCTATTATGTCCAGCTACTTGCTACTTACATGGTGAGACGGACAAAAAGCACTCATATATATATATATATATGAATAATATTCATATGTTGTGAAAGGTATGGGAAAGAGAGCTCCTATCATGTCCAGCTACTGACATGGTGAGATGGACAAAAAGCACTCTTATTGCTACCGTGCAGATTCTATACAATGCAGACTGTGCGGCTTGCATGTCCATCGCAGTATCGCAGCTTGCATGATGCGTGTATGGACATAAGCATAATCTGCCTACACTGCCAACAGCTTATGGCCAGTACAAATGAAAGCTGTGCAATACTGCAAATGAAAGCTGTGCAATACTGCAAATGAAAGCTGTGCAGTACTGCAAATGAAAGCTGTGCAATACTGCAAATGAAAGCTGTGCAATACTGCAAATGAAAGCTGTGCAATACTGCAAATGAAAGCTGTGCAATACTACAAATGAAAGCTGTGCAATACTGCAACAAGGAAACAGTGGTTTTAAATGTTGCTGTGTGGAATTGAAGTTGGTTGCTAATATATGTCGATCCGAGTTCAAATCTTAGGGTGCTCACTCAACTTTTAAAGGTCTTACACTACTATAATACATGTTGCTATATAACGGGGCCATATTGCAGTACTACAGATGCTTAGATACTGGATAAAACTAACTCTACTCTGAATATCCTCCCATAGAGAAACTGATTCGTGAAAGAGTGTAGAGCCGCCCCATTACTGAACTTGGGGCTGTAGCGCAGAGCTGGTTCGTGCATGTAGATCACACATCCAGCAGCCCAGCTGTCAGCTCCCTTCAGTAAAAGCCATGTCGCTATAGGTTGATCTGCAGTGCACTGCCGGCTAGACTTCATACCTCATTAGGTACAGACTGTGTTGTGCAGCAATAATGTGAGGGCAGTTGCAGAGAATGAATGGTGTGGTTCTCTCACACAGAGTATATCAGTGTTCAAAATTGGAGGTTTAGTCTCTCTTCGGTCTCTGTACGGTCTCATACGGTCCCTGCATGGTCTCTGTCTCAATGACGATGGACCATTTATAAGAAGATAAAAGACCCGTTGACAAACAGATGTTCGTATCATAGTGGAGAGAATATAACCCAATCATCATCCCTGTTTGTCATGTTCATCCTAGTCAGTGAACCCCCCCCCCCTACTGTATTTTTTCCAGGGGCGGTTGGTCATGCCCCATATTGGGGTAAAACAGCCACTACCCCTATTATCACTCATGACATGATTTAATGACAGTTAAATCCATTTTAAAAATTAGTCAGTATATGAACCAACGCAATGCCTATTACCGATACCTTACACCTCCTTTATGTAGAATGCCATCACAAATACCGTTACATGTAAAAATAAGATGAAGTGGCTTAAAAAAAGCTAAAAAACTAAACAAACTGAGCTGGTCAGTATGGTTCTGCCTTTTGCTTGCAACCCCTTCTTTTAAAAAGTTGTCTTTCACAAGTAAAATCTCCTGCACTAACAATATTTTCACTATGTGGAACCAATCTCCCGGAACCACTGGGTGGGTGGTTTAGTTTTTTAGGCTTTTTCAAGCAGCTTCATATTATTTTTACATGTGACGGTATTTTTGATGGCATTGTACATAAAGGAGGTGTAATGAATCTTTACATTTATATTATTTTGTTTCATTTCATCAAAAATCTTTGACACATCAATTTTACAGTTTTATGTTTGTTTGTTGTATAATGAATGGATTGTTTTATCAATTCTTAAGGATGATAATAGTGTAATAACCAAGTTACTTATAACAAGAAACCATGATAACTGCTATCAATACAATCTCCAAAATTCCATGTTTTGTATGATTAAGTATGACAGTTGATCCAAACACTATACTTGATTATGAGACATCTTTGCTTGATCTGTTTGCAGGCAGTGGACTGGATTCCCAGGAGGACACTGATGAACCCACCTTGTTAGATCTCTCTCCATATTATGACAACTCAGGTTTTACAGAATTTGTTTTGAATACTTCTAATAATTTTACAGTCCTTAGTTTAAACTGTCAGTCTCTAGCAGGCAAATTCGAAAAATTAAATATATGTTACAGGTGATTTCATTAGTACACGATTCTTAGGTTCCAGACACATCAAATACATGACATGTTTAGTTAATCTGATTGGTTTAGAAACAACAGAAAGTCACACATTTGATTTATCAAACGTAGTAAGAACTGGTTTAGCATTGATTCCCCACAGCCAAGTGTGAAAGACAAGAATCGCATGGTAATGAAATCACCTGTAACTTGTACAATTCTTCTCATTCCAGACTCGGTGCCATTTGCTTGCAGGAGACATGGCTCACAGCAGACAGCGACCTTTCTCTGTTTCAAATAGAAGGATACAACCTAATTTCATCTGGTAGATCAAGCAGTGCACATGGAGGGGTAGCTATATATATATGTGAAATGTTTAAATTTAATCAAATTGATAAATTCATACACTCTGAAAGTTGGGACGGACAATTCATAGAAGTTATGTTAGGAAATAATTGTCATGACAACACTAAAATTATTGTAGGAAGTATTCATAGACCTCCCCGTCAAACAATAGAAAATGTTACAACATTTATAAATGAGCTGAATGTAGTATTCAATCATTTTCGAAACAACAGAGATGTGTTACTAACTGGAGACTTTAACTTAAACATCCTGAAATTTAAAGATGTTAACTATGTGAATCAATTTCTTGAGTCAGTAATCTCAAATGGTTACATTCCCAAAATTACTTTTCCTATGTGTCTAACTGAAAGAAAGGGAACTTTAATTGACAATTTTTTCATTAAAATATCTGATAGACTTAATAATATTAAAGCTGGTATAATCATTGATCAAATTTCTGACCATCTGCCTTACTTTATAAGCTTAAATCCTTTAAACCGAAATCATGAAAAGAAAAAGTATGTCAAGATTACAACTTATAATAATACCACAATTTGGCTTCAAAACCGAATTACAAAGTCCATCTACTGCACAAAGACTAAATGAGATTCTAGGCCAAACACCTGATATAAGCTATGATCAATTCAATTCTATTCTTAAAGATTTAGTTCATAAATATTTTCCGACAAAATCTGTTCGATTTAATAAGTACAGACACAAAAAAAGTAAATGGATAACTGCAGGAATTCTAAAATCTATAAAACATAAAGATAAGCTGTACCGCTTACTAAAATCTACTGACACAATTGATCCTAATTATAATAGTAGGAGACTAAATTTCCAGACTTACAACAGGATTCTTAAAAGTAGTATCTGAATTGCAAAGAAAAATTATTATCATAACCAATTTGAAATGTTCAAGAGTGATATCAGGAAAGCAAGAATTCCCTGAATTTTTCTTAATCAATGGCAATACAACTTCTGACAAAAGAGTGATTACAAACAAATTTAATCAATATTTCGTAGAAATTGGACCAAAGTTAGCAGAGGGAATACAGATGCCTATAAACAAATCGTTCAAAGATTACATAAAACATCCAATTCTGGAGTCATTTCAATTCACAAAAGTAGATACGATAACACTGTAAAAAGTAATTGATTATCTTAAGCCAAAGTCTAGCTATGGACATGATAGAATTTCGAATAAACTACTAAAATTGGTTAAATTTGAATTTGCAGATACCTTGAAAGTCTTAATTAACCAATCAATAGAACTTGGTGCATTTCCTAAAAAGTTGAAAATAGCTAAAGTTACACCTCTCCACAAGAAAGACAATGATCAACTATTTTCCAAGTATAGACCTATTTCTATTCTTCCAAGTATATCAAAGGTCTTCGAAAGAATAATGTGTAATCAAATATATGACTTTTTCACCAAAAACAAAATTTTCTACAACAGCCAATATGGCTTCAGGCAGTCACATTCCACAGAATTAGCAGCTTTAGAATTAATAGACAGAATCATTTATGAAATGGATAACAACAGAATTCCAATTAACATTTACTTAGATCTCTCTAAGGCCTTTGATACACTCGATCACGAAATTCTGATGTTTAAGCTGTCACATTATGGAATTAGGAATACCTCATATGATCTTTTGAAAAGTTATCTGACTGATCAAATGCAATATGTACAAATGAATGATATTACTTCTGAATTTCTTGAAATAAAATGTGGAGTCCCTCAAGGATCCATACTAGAATAATTTTAAGAATATTTTTACACAAGGTGGCCCTCCGATAGCGACAAGTATTTTGTCTTTGGAGGTCTCCTGGCTCCTTAATTATCAATTTTTCTGTAAAACTACATACTGTACACTGTAAGAGCTAAATAAAATATGTGTCATTGTCATTGTCAATGTCATTGTCATTATGCCCCTGGGGGTGGTTATGCCCCACTCTCCCCTACTTGACCTTCTCCTTTTTAAATGACTACAATCATCTCCAAAATAATCCGATTGTTCTTAAAACGTGCCTCAATTACGACTGTGACTTCATATTTTGAAGTCTGATACTCAGATTACCTGACTACACTATACTGTAGTTGTACCTATGATCATAGAGCTATTTATGGGAAAGAGGGCACGGCCGGCTTCATCAAAGGTTCACTCAGCGTCTCTCATGAGACTATAATGATGTGTGAAAAATCACAAGTATTAGTTAAAAAACCCCTTCTTAATGACATTTTAGTGATCTAATGACCCTCCTAACGGTCTCCAGTGGCTAAATATCACAACAATTCCTCTGTTTAGCATTATAAGAATAAGAAATGTTTTATATCTATCTTTCTATAAAGCTATCTATCTAGCTATCTAGCCATCTATCTATGAATCGACCAACCAATCAATCAATCAGTCAATCAACTTATTTATCTATCTATCTAGCTATCTATCTGTCTATCTATCTATCTATTGATCTATCAGTATATCTCTCGTCTTTCTATCTACATGTAGCTGTGCGCTGCTGGCCAGTGCTGGGTGTTTATTAAATGTGATCATAAAAAGAAAACATATAAGCCTATTTTTATTATAATGATTGCTTATCTTCAAATGTCAGTTTAAAACATAAAATATGGTTATAAAAATATAGATCAGCCAAAGACAACATTAGTATCCAGAAATGTCAGTTGGTTGTGTTAAAATAACATTTTTTACAAAGAATTATGAGATTCTGTCTTGGTCTGATTGGTAGTTTATTTGCTTAAAATTCACAATGTGCGCACCCTTGCGCACTTTTCTAATCTGGCCTATCATATCAACTAATATTTAAAGTTTAATGTCCCAAAATATAAAATTCGCCAAAGATGTCCCTGTCGAGATATGACAGGTTTAATAAAGACTATTTTCATGAGTTTTTTCCTGACTTTTAACTTAAATAATTAAGAATCACAGGTTATAATGGTCCCACATTCTCGGGAAAAAAACTGACTTGTAGGCCTCAAGAAGCTCGTTTTTATAGGATCAATCAATCCTCAGCATCTTTGGATCCCTCTGTTTCGATGCATGGACTTGACTGGGGGTTCCAGGCAGGCATTGAAATGGGGTAAAGTTTTTGAAAAGTGCGGGCGAGACGCTGATTGGATGAAAGGGTACCGAGGGTAATAAAAGGGCTATTAGCAAAGAGGCTAATACCGCGAAATTCAAAGGATTTTTCAAACTTTCTTTTGAACATTTTTGCACATTAGTGTGTAAAACATAAAATTTAGCAAATGGATCATGACCAAATGGAGTGTTCTATCCTGTTAACTTATAGATCCATGCTATGATGTAAGACCCCTTGTTGTTAGACCAACTCGCCTTATGTGCCACATTTCTCCCGCCCGAAGTTTTTTTTTGGTGCAATTTTCTCCCCGGACCAAGAGCGATTGCACCCCGACAAGACAACCACTTCATGACTGCACAAGGGGTGGTATTATAACGCAGGCACCACTGTATTTTCAAATTCACCAGAAGCCAAAAACCTACCACACTCTCCCCTACATATATACGGTCTGGAGGATCGTGATACAATTGTACTTCCAATCTTCGTCACCTATGCTTGTATTTATAAACATTAGCTTGATGGTCTATACACGTACTCTACAGCATCAGGATGTTGCAAATGACATTTCCCACTGAGGTGCTGTGATTACCATTCACCATGATCTATTACTACCATTCCTACTAATTTATTACTATCATGCTGCCATTTGATGACTCTTACCCCATAACATGAGCCATTAATCCAGGATATGGCTTCTAAATAGTTATAGAGCAGAGAGGGCTAGCAGGGGCAAAACATGGTGTCATAAAACAGCTTCATGAGGTTGCCATTTTGCTGTGAGTGTCTGATAATAAAATAAGCCATAATATAATATCATGGTGTTGTATCTATCTTTGAATACATACAACAGGAAATTCCTTTAAACATGAACCATAGGCACTGGTACCTGAATTTGTTTGTTGCTGTCTCAATTGCCTACTTTTCAAGGATCTTGTACAACCTAAGGAAAATGCCAATGTACACCTACAAAATATTTTTGATCAGGAGTGTATACATGTATTTCTAGAAAAAGTTCTCAATTAATTTTGGAAAAGGTAACTGTGCATTATTTTTAGCTTTTGTTGTCATCATAACACATGATGCCCTTTCTGTACTGCTGTTGCGCATATTGACAGAGTCACACAGAGTCCACATATTCGAACGACGAACGTATTTGGGTCAATGAACACTAAATTTATTCTAAAAAAGTAATTCAATCACAACCAAAATAGCATTTTATCAATGAGCTGTTATGTGAACGGTATGTAAATTTTGCTGGGCTAAAAATGAAAAGTCAATGCAGCAATAAAATGTATACTGAATTAACTCATTTCTAAATATAGACCTATGCTATGAAACAAATTACAATAAAAGTGTTTTAATTTTGATTAGACTGATTCAATAAAAGAGCAATCTATTTCTTTTCATTAAAAGATAAAATAAAAATCAATGTTCTATTATATTCAGAGGTAAAAGTTTTGCCAATTCTCGTGCAGCTTCAAAACAACCTTTACAGTAATTAACAGTACATTATTGTCACCAAAAGAAGTTTCTTTAGATATTTAGATCCTGGGAAATGTGTCCTTTCAGAATATATAAATACTTCAAGCACCTCATCATACCACTCATTCAGACTACAAGTACACATACAAAATACATTGAACACAACACACCATTGGGTTAACCTGTAAACAATCATCTTACCAGCTGACAAGCCTGACATGCATGTGGAGCAACCTACCATGGCTTCACATGTTATCTTACTTCACCCGATTTACATGATGGTTCAGGTCCTCATGAAATATAGATGCACAGAGGTTAGTTTACCTATTTTGTTTACATTATTCAAAGGGAATATTTATGAGATACCGTTTTGCTAAGGGTTAAGTATATCATGATCTGTTGTAGGTTTGTCGGCTGTGGGAAACAGGTAGATATAAATGGCACAGCCCTCTAAGATAAGGGCTTGCCATTGGAGAGGAATGATTTTGGCATGACGCATGCAGTATATGATCAAAACTACAAATCCATCAATTAAACAATATTCTCTCTACACTAAAATACCCTTGTTCGGTGAAATTGAATCAAACCCAGTGATCCAGCTATTTATTGACCACCTATAGCCAAAATGCCTCCAGTTCTACACTAGACCATATATATACCGAACAAGGCTGTGGGATTAATTGGGGAATGCAGTAATGGGACGGAATTGAATATATTGGCCCCGTAGTATTAGAAAGGAAGGGGGACCTTGTCGGACTAATTCGATCAGCGTTCTAATTGGAAAACACCCGATATACGGTCTCCCCTCTCACCTTAGCATGTTGAACTAATGGTCAACAGACCTCTGTTTCTACTATGAGATATATCTCAGGGTTGGCCTCTGTGGCGGATACAGGGGGGGGGGCCTGGGGGGCATGGGCCCCCCTAGACCACTGAGATTAACAATAGTATTTTGAAGAAAATACGCTGCGACACGGGCCCGCGAATGCCGAAACACGCCCGGGCCCCTCCTAGATGACCCTGTCTGGATCCGCCACTGGGCCTAGTGTATAGAATGTAAAGGAGTAAATCTATTCTTGTCAGAGGCGGACACTGGAATTTTTAAAGGTAGTGGTCCAGCATAGGGTGCAAGTGAAAATTCAAGCAAGTCATCCTAACTTAAAAGTATTTTTGTGTGGAACTTTCTCAAAATTCATGTGTTTGGGAGGGGGGGTGGTCCGGACTTTATCAATTTTATGCATTGACAAAACTAAACAGGATATGCTGAGCAGCTGAGACAATGGTAATGAGGAAATGTGTACTCCTGGCACAGGATGAAACATCTGTCTAACATGGGTTAGCAACACGAGAATCGAGGCTAGGTCCAAGAGGTTGACAAGTTACCTTTAAATTAGACCCCTACAGGTCTGCAAAATCCTGAGGATATAGGAATATTTCAGTTCTACTGTAATTATGGGGAGGGGTGGGCTAGTGGTAACATGCTGGCCTGCCAATCGCTGGGTCCAGGGTTCGAATCCAGCTCTTGCAGGGTCACCTGGGCCTATGTTGGATGGCTGTTTCAATCATCATTTGCCTCATTGCTGTGTCCTCCTGTCCAAAATAGCCTACCGAGTGTACAAATACTGGACAAGCTCCAATCATCCATCCATCAGTTCTACTGTAATTTCGAAAATCCTGAATTTCATATGTATGCAAACACACTTTTCCAATAATTGAGTAACCTCCGTCTAACTCCGTCCTAAGCACCAACTGGAAGATTTCCAAATCTAAGATTTTTCTCTTTTTTGCCACTGCGAGACTTCTGGCTTAACGAGATGACGTTGCCACGACAACCAAAGCGACCAATCAGCACCCGGAACGTGACATTGACACTGGAAGTTCTACGGCTGACACACCGCGTTAAAATTGGAACATGGGCCCGCATTCAAAGAGTCTATGTACCATCTGAAAGCCCAGGTCAAAGTGACTGATTTCAATTTGATAAAAGGAAACATGTGGCTGGTTCCAAAGGGGGCACCTGGGATCTAGCTCAGTGTTGCTGACCTCTACACCTCTAATCTGGGACCTAGGTCCCAATCCTGGTCTGAGCAATCAACCTCTGCTCAGTGTGCACCTTGCACAGGCTTGCATGTTCATCGTGACACGGTTTGTCCGTTTGGCCTTGTCCGACATATCAGTGCACAGAAATATAGTCTTTATAATAATATACCAATACGAATCACTATAAACGGGTGACATTAAATACTGTAATTTTGTATCAAAAGAAATATTAGGACAGTCAATGGTAGTATCACAAGGCACTTACGTTGAATGAGCATTGTAAAGTCTATCACATGTATCCTACCTGGGGCTGCCAGCGATTGCGAAAAGCTAAATGTACTAAGGCCTGTTTCGATAGTGAATGTCTGGTCCGGCATATCAGAATGGATTGATATAACAATCATTAAATTAATGATGTTGACCAGACATGACAAGACAAAAACAATGTTACATAAATTAAAACAATTCGGTAACAACTAATGTAAGCCAAAATTCATTACTCAATAATTACTTGCATTACGTACAAATACAGGTTAGCTGAATATATTGAAACACTTTAAATTTAATCATTTTGAATGTTGATCTCAGCCCCAGGGTATTGATGTAATTATGAATTGCAAATATTCTATAAATATCTTTACAAATTTGGTGATTTAAATTTGTTTCATTTGGTTCAAATTGTTTTGCTAAGATCAATATTTGTATTTTTCCACCTTCTATACTCCAAGATGACTGCACCCAAGAAGAGACTATTTGCACCCTGATAAGAGACCGCCCTCTCACAGGACACTAAACCAACGCTGCAGACTGGGGATTCTATAATGCAGAGACCAAACCAGCTTCCAGAAATCAACAGCCCCGCAAAATGGCTAGGTGAAGCCAGGGCTTCCGAGTCGGATAGCAAGTCGGGTAACAGTCAATTGACTCCTGACTCCTTTGCCTTTCCAAAAAAGCACTTCAACTCACAACTCTTCTTTTCGGATATCAAGTTTCATAGATAAAAAACTATTCTTCAACATTCATGGAATTTTCATGTATATACATAGTTTAATTTAGTTCACATTGCATTATGACGTGGTTTTGTAAGTTGTTTGAATAATTTTCAGGAGTCAGGAGTCGCCACATTATGCTTTGACTCAGACATTGACTCCAAAAGAAAATCAAAGTGTGACTCTGACTCCACCAAAAAATCTCCGATTCTGCAAAACCCGCCTCCTGATACCGAATCTGACTTCAAAACTCAGGGCGAAGTAATCTGGACATAAAACTGTTACATACCCCTAACGGTGGTGCATAGACCAATCTTGCTGGTATTGGCTGCCAGGCCTACAGCATCCCTCTGGGGGACACATTACTACATCATTAGAACCAGTTTCTTGCTCTTTTTTTTTCCTTTTTTATCCCACATAGTCGACTGATATGCTGGGCAGACCAAGTACTGACCAGTCTGAATACAAATAAATGTTTTAACAAGCAGTTACACAGGAATAGTAGGCAAGATTACTTCCACTGCATAACACAGGCCAGTCCCGAAAGCGACCGGAATACAAACGTATTCAATTAGGCTCGACATATGTTGCTTCAAGTAATTGTTGTCTTAAGAGTGAGACAAGAATAGTAATGGTCAATTTTCTTTTAAACTCTTTGCAAAATGGCGCCTCACCCACTTACTTTCAGACTCTTCAGAGAGAACGTTTAAGCTTGACCTCGTGAAGTCACACCTCAGAAGTGACATGATCTTTTATTTGTGCCAGTTATCGTTTGTTCAGTTCATGTTATATCAAGGAACATCAAGTCTCAATAAACAGACCCTTTAAGGTATGCATCTGATAGAGGGATGAGGATAATCATAGGTAGCTGTCAATTATGTGGTGAAATCAATTTGCAGCTTGAAAATAATTTCAAATGTCCCGTCGTTATGCACAAAGCATTGTGTTAAATGCTTGGCTAAAGTTTATAGAACTATCTACCATATCAATCTTACAGAGACTTTGATAAATTATCTACCATATCAATCTCACAAAGACCCGTGATTACATATTATCCATTCAGAAAGAAACACTATAAGAGAAGGAAAATATCATAATCATTTTGTAATTTCCCCCAAAAAGCGGTCACCACAACAACAAGCAGGGATATAAATGCAAGATCAACAAAAACACTTTTACCAAAAAATGTGAGAGGGCAGCCAGGGGTACAGTGTCAGATTTTATTGCAAGGGATTTCCATCTGATGCACCAATAGATTTTCTCTCACTATAGTGCTTTTTGAGTGGCGATCACAATTCAATATTGCCAGTGCATGCATTTTGTATGAGCAGAGTGAATGGGATGAAAATGAGAAACAATTTCGCAGTTTTTGATCTGGAGCAGATTCTAATGTGGCAGACAGTTAGGTTATGTTATGTCTTAAATTAGCCTACCAAGAGCATATATACAGGATGTAAAGTCCCGATCCTCCATTTCTAAAGCTTTTTCAGCTTATATGAGCTGCTGCCAGAGTTTTGTTTGTTTGTTTGAGTTTTACGACTCTGCAGAACCTTAGTGGGCTATATCGAGGCAGGCCATCGCCGTATGATGATAAGATGAGAAGACTGTGAGTCTGGCACACACTCTATTAATTCAGGGATGCCCAAGCTCTTTCAGGTGCCCCAGTGCAGAAACCCGCCTCCATTTAATGTCCCAGAGGCATATGTAATCATCAAATGATGGGGCAGTGAGTCCACCCAAATGTACTATCTGTTCCAAGGGAGGTGTTTTTTTTCTCGCCTCAGCCTAGAACACTGAGTTCAAGGCACCTTCTAGCTTAAGTTAACTCAACGTCCCACTCACAGAATTGAGTTCCTGGATTGGATTCGAACCCACACCCTTAAAAGTGAAGTCGGTTTACAAGTTGAAAATAATTATTTCAGACAGACCTCTGATACGAAAAGAAGGACAATAACCTGAATGCTTAGCTTAAGTTCAAGAATAACGTCAACTCAACTGCCATATCAACTTCAGATTTTGAACCTGTGAAAAGTGCTCTAATGCCCCTTAATATAAAATGATTGGATTATTATTAGTGAAAGATGAGGCAGAAATCAAATTCTTTCACAATTCCCCCCCCCCCCAAAGAAAACGGTTGCAATAACACAACAAGCATGGAAATAAATGCCAGAATGATCTGGAAAAAATGTTCACAAAAAAAGTAAAAAGGCAAGGGTACAGTGTCAGATTTTATTGCAAGGGAATCCCATCTAATGCACCAATACATTTTCTCTCACTATAGTGCTTTTTGAGTGGCGATCACAATTCACCGAATTCCAGTGCATGCATTTTGTATGAGCAGAGCAAATGGGATGAAAACAAGAAACAGTTTTTGTTGTAGTTTTCAATCAGACATGACATTTGTACTTCCTGGAAGGTTAGGTAAAAAATCTAAATCTAATTGAGTGATAGTAAGATGAAATGGATGACTGTGGCTTTGCGTTATATATACGCCTGCTAGGCTAATTTAAAAGGGGAGGACACAGCAATGAGCAAAAGCTATGAGAAATTACAGTCCAACATCATTAGTTGGCCGGGCAGGAATAGAACTCGGAAGCAAGCAATTGGGAAAGAGAGATGGTGAATACAGATATGTTGGAAATAGAAACCAACTTACCTAATTAAAAGAATATCCCTGACCCCCGAAGAACTGAATTGACATCTCACCTGAAACAATAGAAAAACACTGATTAGATTAATTTGTATTGCTATTCAATGTCATATATAGGGTATTCAATGAATAAAAAAAAGCAGAACATGTTCCTCTTTGGGTTAAGACAGTTCTGGGTGACTTTCCAACTTGAAGAGGACACTTTCAACATAAAAGGTTCTGTCAATATGTGGTAAAATTTCAACATCAAATCAAAACTCTACAAATACAATTATTTTCCTTATCACAATCCCTTTTTTCCAATGGCATTTCAGTACAAACATGTTCAATTGAAACTAATGATAGTTTGCAAAATGATTTAAGGTACTTTTATGAAAGGCTATATAAGCTCAGCAAAATATACGTTTAAATGAATCACAGCTGAGCTGATATATATGGCTCTCATAGGGTTCTATATATACTAGACACAATCTCAAAAGGAGAATTAGGGAAGAAAGGCATATGTTGTTGTTTATTAATATAGGCAAATCCTTTGCAGTTGATGCATTGCAGAGTAAATTGATGGATGGAATGATGAATGCAGGAGTAACACTCTTATTCATAATCTCATATCCTCACTATGGGAAATAACCCTGTTGCTTTATAGGACTCTTGGGGCTTCAAGAAACACTTAACGTATGCTACACCACATTGATATACACTTATATTTGCTGCAATGGGGTGATATGCTCCTGGTGTTTGCTGTGTTGGGTGATATACACTTAGGAGGTTTGCTGGACTGAGCCACAATGTCAACATATAAGCACGGCTTTCGGAAAGGCTCTTCAATCAGAAGTGGCACAAAACAGCTTGATGCAAAACTGCACCACTATCATTTTTGTTAGTGCATATTTGCTTCTATGTAATTCATCTACAAGATATTTAAGTCTTTACGTTCATTATGTGCCACAGACAATGCTTTTGCTGAAGCCATAGAAGCCCTGTCCATGGTATGTGCTTTTTTTTAACAGAGGAAAAAAATTTGGTAACTGTAAGAATTGCCGATTCAATCATTAATTGTCAAATGTCTCATATATACACTTGACAATTTAAAGAATATAACACTCTCAAATAGATAATAACTGTATCAGTTTTTGAAATCATGTCAATTTCTTTCCCAAGCAAAAATGGCCTCATTACTTTTGCAAATTGTCGCTTGGGTTCAATCGTTCTTTGTTCCTGCAGGCCTGATGAGATGCAGCGTTTTGCAATGTCACATTTTATTGTGTGGAAATTGCATCAAATGCAAGCCATAGATTTCCGCAAGAGAATGCTTTTTGAGTGGTGATCAGAATCCACAAAAGGCTGAGGAATGCATTTTTCATGGAAGAGGGAAAAGGCAAGAGATGAATTTGAGAGAAGTTGAAGGTTGCACTAATGAAATGATACATTTTCTAATGACAACCTTGGGTCTCAACTTATCAATTAGCTCGATGAACTGCAAGAACTACCTGAGAGTATTGCACTGCCTGTACTTTCCAAGTTTAATGCTAGCTTTTTCATAACCCTTACAAATCACTCCTCAAAAATGGTTAGCATCTTTAATTTATGTAATTCGTATCATGTTCAGGCTCCCTCAGACTCTTTATATAGGCCTATATTTTCCATGAAGCTCAAAGGTGTGAAAGGTGAAGATACAGAGGTGTATGTTATGCCATCTCATCCTTTAAATTTGTTAGTGCGTCCCATCCCAATCAATCAAAATTTCCTTTTGTCAGTTTGTTCCATTTCACATTTGCTCCTTTTATTTCCTTTGACCCTATTCTCTCTCATACAAAAGGCATGCTTGGCAATTTCGTGAATTGTGATCACCACTCAAAACCTGTTCTCTGTGGGGGATCCACTGCTTTCATTTCATGGGAATCCTCACAATAAAATCTGACATTTAATTTGGCCAAATGGCGCTCAGAAACACGCTAAATTTCAACACATTGCACCAAAGTAACAATTGTCACTCAATTACCGTGCAACACTTTAAAAAGACATTTCAAAAGAATAACAACATTTTCGTATGTGTTTTGCATTCAAATTTTGCAGTTGGCCCAGACATTGCTGAGGTGAAATTATTCGAACTGTTCAGCATGATGGACTATATTATAGTTGTCTGCTATGTTACTGTATCAACCTGTTTCAAGAAATGTCCATACATAAGCTGCTTAATTGAGTGGGGTTACAGGCGATTTCATAAGTACGAGATTCTACAGTCTCTATCCACCTTGCTACGTGACATTTTTTGCCTAATCTGGTTGGTTTATGATCACTAAAATGTCACACACTTAGTTAGAAACTATATGCATTGCATTCTCACAGTCAGGCTGGATGACCAGAATCGCATGTAAACACTCACCATAAGATATGTTCAAAATACACAACTTCCAATCCTTTGCTACTCAGCTGGTTTATGACTCTCATAGAGTTCTATATATGTGATACACAATCTCAAAAGGAGAGTTAGGGAGGAGAGGAATATGCTGTTGTTTATTGATAGGCAGATCCACTGCAGTTGATGTGTAGCTCAGCAAATTGATTGATGGAATGATGAATGCAGGAGTAACACTCTTATACATAATCTCGGATGGCATATCCTAACTAAATATATAACCTTATTGCTTTGTGGGACTCTCAGAGCTTCAAGAATCACTTAGCGTCTGCTACACCACGTTGATATACACTTATACTTGCTGCAATGGGTTGATATGCTCTTGGTGTTTGCTGTGTTGGGTGAAATACACAATGTTACTCATGGTGGGTTTGCTGGACTGAGCCACAATGTCAACATATAAGCACGGCTTTCGGAAAGGCTCTTCAATCAGAAGTGGCACAAAACAGCTTGAAAGCAAAGCCATACCACTATCATTCTTGTTAATGCATATTTGCTTATATGCAATTCTTTTACAATATATTTAAGTCTTTATGTTCATTATGTGCATCACAGACAATGCTTTTGCTGAAACCATAGAAGCCCTGTCCATGGTATGTGCTTTTTTTAACAGAGGGGAAAAGTCAGCAAACTGTCAAAATTGCAGATTAAATCATTAATTGTCAAATGTCTCATATATAGCCCACTTGACAATTTAAAGAATGTAACATTCTCAAATATAAAAAGACCTGTACCATTTTTGGATATCATGTCAATTTCTGTCACAAGCAAAAATGGCCTTGCTAATTTCCAAATTGTCACTTGTGTTCAATCTTTCTTAGTTTCTGAGTGCCAAATGGGATGTAACGTTTTGCAACGTCACATTTTATTATGTGGAAATAGCGTCAAATGCAAGCCATAGATTTCCGTGAGAGAATGCTTTTTGAGTGGTGATCAGAATCCATAAAGGGCTGAGGAATGCATTTTTCATGAAAGATGAAAAGGCAGGAGATGAATCTGAGAGAAGTTGAAGGTTGCACTAATGAAATGATACACTTCAATGCAACCTTGGGTGTAAACTCATTAACAAACCTTGGTGAATTACAACATTTGCCTTAGAGTGCTGCACTGTCAATAATTTGCAAGATTCAGATTTAGGTTTTTCACAACCCCCACTGATCTCTCCTAAAAAATGGCCAATTTTTCATTTATTCAATTCATAAAATCGCTTACCTTCCCAAGACTCGTTATATAATGTATACGAGCTCAAAGGTGTAGTGAGTTAGGTAAGTATATGTTGTGAAATCCCATTCTTTTATTTCCTTAGTATATCCCATCCTATCCAATCCCTAAGTCCCATTCCCAATTTTGTTCCATTTCGCATTTTGCACTTTTTATTTCCTTCGACCTTTTTCTGTCTCATACAAAATGCATGCTCCGCCATTTCGTGAATTGTGATCGCCACTCAAAACCTCATCTCTGTGAGGGATCTATTGCTTTCATTTCATGAGATTCCTTTACAATGAAATCCGACATTTAATTTGGCGAAATGGCACTCAGAATAACACTAAATTTAAACAAATTGCACCAAGTAACAATTGTCACACAATTACACTGCCACTTTTGAAAAGAAATTTCAAAAGAATAATTTTTAACATTTTCGAATTCATTTTGCATTCAAATTTTGCAGTTGGCCCAGACATTGTAGAAATGAAATTATGCAAACGATGGAGCATGTAGGACCATAGAAGTCTGCTGTATACCAAATTACCTTCAGAAACGTCTTATCTTCAGCTGCTTTTAAAATCATGAAAGGCTGCACTCTCAGCAAAAGATATGTGTAAAAATATATCACTTCTAGGCTTCACCAGTGAGCTGACGAACGGCTGTCATAGGGCTCTATATATGTTAGACACAAGCTCAAAAGGAGAGTCAGGGAAGAGAGGCGTATGTTGTTGTTTATTAACAGGCCGATCCATTGCAGTTGATGGATGGAATGATGAATGCAAGAGATCCTCACTATGGGAAATCTATAACCATTTTGCTTTATATGACTATTGTGGCTTCAAGAAACACTTAACGTATGCTACACCACATTATATACACTTAAATACTTCCTGCAATTGGGTGATATATGTGCTTGGTGTTTGCTGTGTTTGGTGAAATACGCATCTTGTGATTGCTGGACTGAGCTACAATGTCAACATATAAACATGGCTTCTTGAGGGAAAGGCTTTTCAATCAGAAGTGGCGCAGAAGAGCTAGAAAGCAAACTGTTCTGCATTCATTCTTCTTTATGCATATTTGCTAATATGTGATTCATATGCTGAAACAGATATGAAAGGCCTACAGGTCATTCCGTGTCATAGATGATCCTTTTACAAGAGTGGTGATCCCAAATCATAGAAGCCCTGGAAATGCTTTGTGCATTTTTTTTAAACAGAAGGGAAAAGTCGGGGAACTGATAAAGTTACAGATATAAATTATCATTTGTCAAATTTCTCTTGACAATTGAAAGTCTAAAACACTCCCGAAATAAAAGGGTATCTTTTTTTGATATCAAGTTGATTTCTGTCACAACCAAAAACGGCATCGGCAAATTGTCGCTTGGGTTCAATCGTTCTTTGTTCCTGCAGGCCTGATGAGATGCAGCGTTTTGCAATGTCACATTTTATTGTGTGGAAATTGCATCAAATGCAAGCCATAGATTTCCGCAAGAGAATGCTTTTTTGAGTGGTGATCAGAATCCACAAAAGGCTGAGGAATGCATTTTTCATGAAAGAGGGAAAAGGCAAGAGATGAATTTGAGAGAAGTTGAAGGTTGCACTAATGAAATGATACATTTAAATGACAACCTTCGGTTTGAAATCATCGATGATCCTTGGTGAACTACAAGAACTACTTGAGAGTGCTGCACTGTCCAATCTGGGTTTCCAATGTCCCTACTTTCCACAATTTGATTTCTCTTCAACTGCCTTACAAATCACTCCTCCAAAAGTGTAAAGAGCTTCCACTCATGCTGTTTACATCATTTCGTGAATTGTGATCGCCACTCAAAACAACACTCAGAAACACACTTAATTTTTACAAATTGCATCAATATAACAAACCAAAATAGCAATTATTACAAATGACGGTGCCACTTTTTAAATGATTTTACAAAAGACTTATTTGCAGCACTTCTGAATGTGTTTCGCTTTCAAATTTTGAAATTGTCGAAATCATTTCTAAAGTGAACTGATTCAAGTATTTTATACAGTATCTGTCCATACTCTGGCTTATACTCAGGCTTATACTCTGAACAAGTGAGTCCTGCATGCCCATCAAAAGATTGTTTTGCTTTCATGATCTTGCCATCAATTCTCATCAATGTAGAATACTCTGATGTCGCTTTGCTTGCTGACACTGTTACTTGCATGGCAATGGGATAAGTGTAACAAATATAATTGTTTAGCACCCTCCTGCAGCAAACATAGGCAGACATCAATGCAGTGTAGCATACGCTAAGCGATTCTTGAAACCTCAAGAGTCCTATAAAGCATGAGGGTTATGATTTCACATAGTGAGGATATGAGATTATGAATAAGAGTGTTACTCCTGCATTCATCATTCATCATTCCATACGTCACTTTGCTGAGCCATACGTCAACTGCAATGGATCAGCCTATTAATAAACAACAACATACGTCACTCTTCCTAACTCTCCTTTTGAGCTTGTGTCTTAACTTATAAATAGGCATAGAAAGCCAATACATACATTCAGCCTATCTTAAAATGTAGAAATTATTTTTGAAAGAATTATTGCATTTACATGAATAGGTTGTGAAATAGTTAAAATAGTGGTGAGGATTGAAGAGTGCAGCACTCTGAAGCAGTACTTGGAGGTCTCAATGTCTGAAGATTATGTTTGACTCAGAATGTGTCTTTTCATTTGCACAACCTTCATTTCCTCTCAAATCCACCTCCTTTCTTTTTCCCTCTCATACAAAATGCATGTGTTAGCATTTTGCGAATTGTGATCACCACTTAAAAAGCGATCCCCTGTGGAAAAGTATTGCTTGCATTTGCTGGCATTTCCATGAAATGAAATGTGTCATTGCACATTTCTGCATCAAATCAACATGGAAATTTAACGAACGACAGAAAAGTGACAATTCGTGCAAGTGACAAGGTCAGATTTTCACGTGACAGAAATTGACATTACCTCTTAAAATGGTGAAATTGTGTCATATTCAAAGTGATTCATTGTTTAGGATGTCGAGTGACAATATGACATGATGTATTGCTTTAATGAGACACATTATTTCAGTTGCTTTTAAACTCTGATTGAAGAGCCTTTCCGCAAGCCATGTTTATGTGTTGACATTGTGGCTCAGTCCAGCAAACGTGCTATGTGTATTTTACCCAACAAAGCCAACAAGCAGTACATATCACCCCATTGCAGCAAGTATAAGTGTATATCAATGAGGTGCAGCATACGCTAGGTGTTTCTTGAAACCCCAAGAGTCATATAAAGCAAGAGGGTTATGGATTTCACATAGTGAGGATAAGAGATTATGTACAAGAGTGTTACTCCTGCATTGATCATTCCATCCATCAATTTGCTGAGTTACTCATCAATTGAAATAGATTGGCCTATCAATATACTACAACACCTCTCTTCCCCAACTCTCCTTGTGTCTAGCATATACCTAGAGTCCTATTACAGCCATTCGTCAGCTCAGTGGTGAAGCCTGGAAGTGATGTATTTTGAACATATCTTTTGCTGAGTGTGTAGCCTTTCATGATTAAGCAGCTGAAGATTAGAAATTTCTGAAAATGATTTGGTACACAGCAGACTTCTATAGTCCCACATACTCCACCGTTTGCATGTCAGTTCTACACAGTCTGGGCCAACTGCAAAATTTGAATGCAAAATGAATTCGAAAATGTTAAAAATTATTCTTTTGAAATTTCTTTTCAAAAGTGGCAGTGTAATTGTGTGACAATTGTTACTTGGTGAAATCTATTTAAATTTAGTGTGTTTCTGAGTGCCATTTGGCCAAATTAAATGTCGGATTTCATTGTAAAGGAATCCCATGTAATGAAAGCAATAGATCCCCCACAGAGATGAGGTTTTGAGTGGCGATCGCAATTCACGAAATGGCAGTGCATGCATTTTGTATGAGACAGAAAAAGTCAAGGGATATAAAAGGAGCAAATGCGAAATGGGACAATATTTCCAATTGGAATTAGGCTCTGAATAGGATGGGAACGCCAAGGAAATGAAAGGGTGGGATGTCACAACATACACCTCTCCACCTTCACTCTGCCTTTGAGCTGTAGCTTGAAACATAATAAAGAGTCTTATGGGGAGCCAAAAACACGGTTGGAAAAGCATAGCGAAATACATTTACATAAACCAATTATGAGGAGTGATTTTTAAGCGTTGTGAAAAAATTAAAATCGAAACACGGGAAGTATGGTCAGTGCAGCACTCTTAGGCAGATGTTATAGTTCACCAAGGTATTGAAATGTACCTTTTCATCAGTACAACCTTCAATTTCTCTCCAATTCATCTCCTGCCCTTTTCATCTTTCATGAAAAATGCATTCCTAAGCCTTTTATGGATTCTGATCACCACTCGAAGCATTCACTTGCGGAAATCTATGGCTTGCATTTCACGCATTTTCCACACTGTAAAATCTCATTTGGCGCTCAGGAAGAAAGAAAGATTGAACTCCAAAGACAATTTGCACAAGAGCAAGGTCATTTTTGCTTGGGACAGAAATTGACATGATATCAAAAAATGATCCACTTTTTTAATTTTTGAGAATGAGAAATTTAACAATTATTCATTTAAATTTGTAGTTTTATCAGTTCCCTGACTTTTCCCCTCTGTCAAAAAATGC
Source organism: Platynereis dumerilii (assembly GCA_026936325.1). NCBI lineage: Eukaryota > Metazoa > Annelida > Polychaeta > Phyllodocida > Nereididae > Platynereis > Platynereis dumerilii. The sequence continues at coordinate 50,980,917 of JAPTHN010000009.1, forward strand.
ACATACCATGTACAGGGCTGCTGTGATTTCAAAAGTGTCTGTGAAGCATAATGAAGGTAGAGACTAAAATAAATGTTTAGGCCTATACAAATTGCATATATTAGCAAAATGCATTAACAAGAATGATTGTGGCATGGCTTGGCTTTCAGGCTGTTTTGTGTCACTTCTGATTGAAGAGACTTTCCGCAAGCCGTGTTTATATGTTGACATTGTGGCTCAGTCCAGCAAACATACTGTGTGTATATCACCCAACACAGCAAACACCCAGGACATATCACCCCATTGCAGCAAGTATAAGTGTATATCAATGTGGTGTAGCATACGCTAAGTGTTTCTTGAAGCCCCAAGAGTCCTATAAAGCGATAGGGTTATAGATTTAGTTAGGATATGCCATCCAAGATTATGTATAAGAGTGTTACTCCTGCATTCATCATTCCATCCATCAATTTGCTGAGCCATACATCAACTGCAATGGATCAGCCTATTAATAAACAACAACATACGCCTCTCTTCCCTAACTCTCCTTTTGAGATTGTGTATCACATATAAATAGGCATAGAAAGCCAATGCATAGCCCAGCTTAAGGATGCAGAAATTATTTTGAAAAATGTATTTAATTTAAAGGAATAGATTTGGAAAACTAAGTTGAGGATTTAAGAGTGCAGCACTCTGAAGCAGGACTTGGTGCTCTCAATGTTTGATGACGATGTCTGACTCAGAAGGAGTCATTAGAATGTGTCATTTCATTTGCGCAACCTTCATTTCTTTTCCCTCTCATACAAAATACATGCGCTAGCATTTTGTGAATTGTGATCATCACTTTTAAAGCATTCCTCTGCAGAAATGTATTGCTGTCATTTGCTGGGATTTAAGGGGCCGACCAGACGATAGTTGGGGGGGGCTATGGACTTTACCCCCGGGACAAACTTTTTTTTTCGTTTGCGACGCGTCGACGAACTTTTTTTTTCGTTTGCGACGCGTCGACGAACAATTTTTTCGCATCCGCACTCACTACAAACATTTTTATCGGAATTTTAACATTACGGTACCCTAGCTACAGGTGGAAACAAACTTCTTTTTTTTTTTCATGTGCTGAAAAAACTTTTTTTTTCAGTGTCAAGTGGGAAACAATCTTTTTTTTTCACCAAATATCCATAGCCCCCCCCCCAAAGATCATCTGGTCGGCCCCTAAACAAAATAAAATGTCGTATTGCACATTTCTGCATCAAATTTTAGTGAATTGGCACTCAGAAACATGGAAATTGAACAAATGACAGAAACGGGACAATTTGTACAAGGGACGAGGTCAATTATGTATGTGTCAGAAGTTGACATTGACCAGTAAAATGTTCATATTGTGTTATTCCTTTCTTCAACATGTCAATTATGGTGATGTATAGGAAAATGAGAAACATAACACAACATCCTCTGACTTACTTCTTCTATACAAGAATGTTGACCTCAAAGAGCAAAAAGGTGCTTTATGACAAAATTTCAGATATTCCCAGAACAACTATTTAAAGCTTTCCCTTGCAGTCAGTGTTCTGTTTTTCAGCGCTCAAGCTATATCAATATTGAATATTAATTATAGAGGGGCCTTAAAGGCTGCAGATATTTGATAACTTTGGAAAGAGCTTATAAGGAGTCTGGTTGAGATAAATAATATATTGCAAAACAAATGTAGAAAGGCTTTCCTTTCAAGCTGTTTTGTGTCATTTCTGATTAAAGACCCTCTCTGGAAGCCGTGTTTATATGTTGACATTGTGACTCAGTCCAGCAAACATACTCGGTGTATATCATCCAACACAACAAAAAGAAGAGTGTATCTTCCCATTGCAGCAAGTATAAGTGTATATCAATGTGGTGTAGCATACGCTAAGTGTTTCTTGAAGCCCCAAGAGTCCTATAAAGCAAGAGGGTTATAGATTTCACATAGTGAGGATATGAGATTATGTATAAGAGTGTTACTCCTGCATTCATCATTCCATCCATCAATTTGCTGAGCCATACATCAACTGCAATGGATCGGGTTATTAATAAAAAACAACATTATGCCTCTCTTCCCTAACTCTCCTTTTGAGATCGTATCTAACATATATAGAGCCTGATGAGAGCTATGTCAGCCCTTCACAGTATGGGATACAGTGATTCTTTTATGCTGAGAATCAGAATCAGTTTTAATTGCAAAACTAGTATGCGGTAACCTCAGATTCGACTCTTTCCTTTTGACTGAAAAATTAGTAGGGTGGCCACCGAAAGTTTAGAATACTACTTAGTGCGGTAGGAAGGCGGTCACATATAAGGCAAGTTGGTCTAGCAACAGAGGGTCTTGTAACGCAGGTACCACTGAAGTAAAAAAATAAGTTAACCTCTCGCTTGATAATGTGAGGATGGAAATAATTACACAGTTTTAACTTCACACATACTTTCAAAATATTATATCAAAAAATACTCATGCATCACATTAGTCATGAAATTTTGATTGCAACATGTTTTAAAGAAGGATATTAGAAAGTTCCGCAAAATAATGGGATGGGAATTTCAGCTGCTTCATCAATGTCCACCTTTTTCCCTCCCAAGATAGGATAGGATAAGATAGGATAGAAAGATAAGGATAAGATAGTTATTATAATAGTTAGTTATAGTTATAGTAATACTGAGCACAGGTCGATATACAACCTCTATGCTTAGATCTTCTTCAGTGGTATCGATACAATAGGATTATGACAGGATAGGGAAAGATAGGATAGGATAGGGGATATGACTGGATAGGATAGGAATTGGATAGGATGATATAGCATCAGGATCAGATGGGATAGTGCAGGACAGGATATAGGATAGAATCTACAGAAAATAAATACTAATTTAGTGTAATATATGAAGCATAGTAGTTGAAAAGAAATTAGGCATATATAAATATTTCTAATTCTACATAACACAGTTATTAATTCATGATTACGCTGCTGCATGCAACATAACAGTCTTAGACAGATAGAACACTTATCAAACAGCAGTACATCATAATTTTCCAGGAATTCATGTTCAATTCACATTCTACATAAATCCTAGTGGCTTCCTGGCCTGCCTTCTTTGAACTTTGACACTGAGTGACCTTTGATGACCCTGGTCACTCCCTGAGGTCACTGTTAGGGTCATCCTGAGGTCACATGTCATCATTCATTTAACGAGTGATAAAACAAGGATTTTACCCTGTGATGGATGCTATGAAACTTCATGCCATAGTATGATCAAAATGATATGTACAATATGACTTAAAATAATACTCTGCTGTATGGAAACTCATTTTCAATCTCTTGAGACGGAAAGCCAAAGGATGCCTTATAAAGTGGTACCAGCATTGTAAGACACCCTGTTGTACAACCGACGTGCCTTATGTGGCTGCCTTTCTACCGCATTAAGTAGTATTATTAGTGCATTTTGTATCCGAACGAGAGACTGCACCCCCACGAGAGACCGCTTCATGACCGCAGAAGGGGCAGTCTTATAAGGCAGGGACCACTGTACTCTATGCTGAGGCAAGTATGAAATCCTACCCTTGGAAACAAGGATGACCTTGGTGTGAACTCACAGCCTCATCATCTCATCGTAATATCTGCCTCTGGCAGTTTCTCATGTGGGCTAAAACAGCTTCAGTCTTCTGAGCCAGTACCAGTGTACTACTAACATATAGCTAAGGCAGAGAAACAAGAAAATACCATGAAAAACACCATGATTATTACTGAATTAATGATCAGGAAATACATGGCGGAAATGAAGGCAGATGAACTATGGGTAATGCCATAAGCAGAAGTGAATAACAGCGCCACAGGAAAGGTCATAATAGGAGAGCGGAAAAGATAATATAACATTCTAACTAATAGGAAAAGATGATATAATATTGTTTGTAAATTGGGAATAATTAGGGAGATATTCAAGTACTAGGGATGATCATAACTTTCATAACTTTCAATGACGTCTAGAGTTACACTGAGTCAACAAATAGAATGGTAAAAGTGAAAGTTTCTATAATTATATATATTGATATCCATTCTAGCATGATATGAATTTTAGAATATTGAACATAAAATTAATACGAAACATCGTAAATATATATATGCTATAAACTCAATAAATACAAATAATCTTTATAATCCTATATATCTGGCCATGTAGCAACCTTTCGATTACCTATCTTTATGAGTATTTAGCCTTTTCAGTGAATGCCAGAATCCCTTTTACCAAATTCATCAGTAGAATTATTTTGATATGCGTAACACTTCTCTGGGCTAGGCAAAAATGTTGTGTTTAAGGTCCGTATGTATCAATGAAGATATAGAACCATATTTTGTTATCCTGCAGTGTAAAACTGTGACAAATTACAACAAAACCATATCCTCCTGGGTAATGTTGTTTTTGGTAACAGATTTGGTTACATTCCATGATGTAATACAAGATAAAGATCCCTAAACCAAACAGCCCTTGAATGAAGAGAAATCTTGTGACATTTCTTAAGATGAAAGAGAAATTATCCCAATGGGCAAAGGGTAATTCAAAGCTCTTTATTTGGAAACATGAACTGGGTTGGGAGATAATTACGTCCATCTTTGAAAGCAAGGGTCCAATCAGGGAACAAACACAAGAATCAAAACCCTTTTTTTCCCTTTTTTTTCAGATTTTCATTTATTTTCATCAATCCGTTCTGCGTTGCATTATGAATGAAAACAAACTCAAACACTGAATCTTCAAAAAGCCAATAACAAATGACACATAAATTGTGATCTCTATAAAGTCTTTGTAGATCTTCACTTTGCTTGTTAATAATTTTAAAAAATCAAGAAATGTAAACTTCAAGTAATGGATTTTCTCTGATTTACTTATTTTATATTTGTTAAAAATAGATGTGCAATCATGCAACAACTGCAAGAGTAAAACAGCAAAAACCTCCGTTTTTATACCAACATGAATGTGTAAAAAAATACTGGTCTTTACGAAGCAAGTATAATGTCTCTACCAAAGCAGTATCTTCATCAATAGGACTTTTACCATAAAGTTAATACTGAATTGAAGAACCAATAGAATTAGATGATACATATTACTTAAAAGCATTCTTCACAAGGCAGTTGACTATTCAATAGCAAACTCCATTGGGTACAAAAAATGTCATCTCTGGGACTCTGAGATAAATAGTGAGATAGATTGCAGCACCGCTTTGATGTCAATTCTCTAAGGCCCGTTTTCACCAACATGGTATTAAGAGTTAAGCCAGGTGTTAACTCCTTTAAACCTGGTATAACTAAGTCCATTTCACCAAGATTGTGCTAAGCATGTAAACCTGTCAAGGTTCAGTGAATCATACACATTGTCACCAAACTCAAGGATCAGCCATCTCAAACTGATTTGGTGTCAAAAAGTGATTAGGCCAATGAAAACAGAACATATGTTTCTTATGAGATGGCATGACAAATCAGTATTATAGGCCTTTGTCTATTATATTCGCATGTTTCTCTAATTTAACAGTCACCAAAGATTTTTTCAAGAAAGATTTTTCACATCATGAGATATAAAGTTTGCACACCAAGAACACACACTTACCTAGAAAATATATTTGTTGAAGTAACTGTTGCAAATATATTAGCCATACAGCATTAAGCACACGATTTAAAAGTATTTCATGTATGAAACTATGTTTTTATAGCATTTGCCTATGATAGTCATGACACCAAATAGAGGCAATTCTTCTGTGTTGAGTTGTACAAAACCTCTGCACTTGTTGTTGGTCTTAGCACACGGGTACTTTCGAAGGGCAGGAAAATTCGGACGTGGGTGCAATCTATATGCATCCTATAACCCCCCCGAAAATCGGGCGATTTCGGAAAATTCCAATTTAGCCTCCCGTGTGACTGGTCCACTGGGCATACGTACATATATGGGTTTTAATGAAGCGATTGCATGACTAACACGCTTCACAATCCTTGAAACTGAGGCGACACTAATACCACTCAAGTCACCAACGACTTATTGGTAACTGCCGGTAGCAAATCGCAGGCACGTCAGCCATTCTGGGTACATCAGATTTTGAGGACCCTTATCATTAGATATTCAAAGGGATTCGATCATTATTGTTGTTTCATTGTGCAAAAATGCATGACCAGCTGATTTGTATTAATTTACTGTTTGAGGGGAGGGGGCTAAAGAAAAATGCATTTCTGTCACCAACACTGGACAGACAACTAACTAATTTTCTTTTTTATAAATTTCCAAGCCCACCCCTCTTTTTCTCTTACCTTGTCATGTGGCCATGTTTGGGAACTTCAGAGATTAATTGTGTTTGTAGCAGTTGAGTTGTTTAAATACTATGTGCAGTAGGGTGCATCTAACCCCCTTACATAGTTGGATCACCTGTGACTTTTTTTTGGGGGTGAGGTTTGGTGTCCTGAATAAAACCCTAAAATTTCATTAAAATCCATTAAGGTCTAGGGGTGGCTGATTGCAATTGAAAATTATGCAATATTTATGTTTTCGGATCACTAAAATAATCTGCGGTTCTCCGTAACTTGGTCAATATTAAAGTAACATCAAAGGTAATGGTTTCTCTAGAAAGCCCTGATCATGAGCTTCAAAATGAATACCAACAACCTATGTTTTCATGCATTTTAAGCAGTGGTAGTCATCGTTTTCAAACAAGCAATGAGGCTTTTTCAAATGACTCAATGCTAGGCTGTACCAAATTTCGACAAAGTTAACCGATCAGAGCCCAACCTTCCCAAAAGTTGTGGATGGAGTCCAGAAGACTTCCTGTGAAATTTTAGGTCAATTGAGGATGTCCTTACGCTGGTTTCCCCCAACTTTGGATTTTACATTAAAAAAGTGGCCATTTTCGGGATTTTCGGGCTGTATCTCAACAACCATTCCACATAGAGAGCTGCAAATACACTCAAAATGTGCAGAATGGTCTTATTTGGTATGGTCCATGTACCCTTTTACCTTCTAGGTACCATCTGTGTTGTTATACTATGAAAACTGGTTCGAGGAACTCTGGGAAGTAATGTGAAGTCCTAATCCTAATGCCGAAACAAAAAATACAATACCTGTGCTTTAGTGTGACACAGCTGAAGGAGAAATTCATCCTTGTCAATATGCAGTCCAACATATTTTCTGGTTGTAGTAATGTGGTTGCAAAATCAGTAGCATGTGTAATTATGGGACCAGCAGCTTTTGTTTCCCCCTTTCATTGAATTCCATAGTGTCTTCATAAATGGATAATTATGAATTAGGCACATCATTATCATGATAATCAATTTCTTGCGCATATGCCAAATGGCATTGCCAGCTTGTGGCTGAACATGGCTTTACAACTGCGGTTTCTCAGCTATAGCATGTCTATATAAAAATATTTGCAAGCTGTTGTTGAGGAAAGATGGTCTGGTGCACTTTTAGATAGAATAGTTCCGAGAGTTAGATGGATCATCATCTTCACAATGGCAATATTATTTTTATGGATTCCCAATGCGGAATTTGACAGTTTCAATCACCTCTTTCTCAGTTGATAGCTTTTCTTTAATAAACAGTTTCAAACTTGGATACATTTCCGGGAAATCAAGCTCTCCACATTTTTCTGTACATCTCAGTGACCGCTTGCCCCTTTTGGAATTCATGATTACATTGCAAGATTTAACTACCATTGACTTGCAGCCTGCACCAAAGATTTCAATTTCTACTTCTATTATAGACAGCAAAACAAAAAGTGGTAGGGACACTGACAGAGTGACAGTCTTATCCATTTGCAACCTCCAGTGCAGAGTATCACTATCTTCTTCTCTCTGGTCGACGATGTCTTCACCCTTGTATTTGCTCCAACTTGCTAAGTCCAAGCCTTCAGCCATTGCAGTCTTTAAACGTACCAGTTGCTGAATGAAGTGGGACTGACTTACAAATCGATAGAATATCTTTCCACTTCTTTAAAGTGATGCCTATGTATTTTCAAGACTGTCCCAGATTATTGTCTCTCATAATATAAAATTCTTTCTCAGTCTCAAGAGATGAGTTGATTTTGTAATTTTTTAATGAATATTCACCCAAAAGGCCATGTCTCAATAACCATTGAAACAACAAAATTGGAATTGATGCTAAAATGTTCAGAATATCCATTTTTGTATTCAATGTCAACACATTTATATGACCTGAAGTCAATAGTTTTCACATTTTGATGGAAAATAAGATTTTTGACATCTGAATAGATGCGGTTTGACATTTAAACCAGTAGCAGCTGGAATAAGCCTTGAAATTCCGTTTGGTAATATTTTACTTGTTTCAGGAGACAATGAGCATGCTTTAAGAGGGTCCCCCAAATTTCCATGATAATAATCCCTCTACTTGTTCACAAAATATAAGGAATTTTTGGCATTTTCTTAGCTTTTTAGAGTTTGCAATCTTCAAATGAAATCAGCCACTCCTAGGCAACCTTCAAAATGGATGAAATTTGGCAGAATTACTCCTTTCTATGAACCTCACCACCAAAAAAAAGTCAGAAGGGATCTGACAAATTTTTGCATTTTGAGGGGGATCAGATACACCCTAATGTGCAGACTTTCACTCAGTAAAGGTTCCTTGATCCTGCTCTGCTTGAATGATTGGCTTAGCCAGACCAGGTCTTAGCTAAGACCTGGCATAACTCTTAATACCATGTTGGTGAAAACGGGCCCAAGGGATTTCTTGCACCAAGCACATAGCAATGAGCAGACACCGCACAGCATTTGGCAAATACACTATGATCTGCTGTTGAGTGCTCGTAATTACAGGAAATTCTACAACAGCTGCTCCCAATCTCCCGGTAATTGTTGCTTGTCTTCTTAAAACGAGAAACAAAGGCACAAGTGGCCCCTGAGCAATCAAAGAAGAAATTGAGACAATTTGGATCACAACAAAGAAGTGCATCATGAATTTGTGTAATGCTTCTCCCCACAGATGTTTTCTTGATGTTCATCAGCATCACTTAAAGTGTTATTCATTTCAGTGAGTATTACTGTCAGCATCATTGGACAGGAAGTGTTATAAGCCAAGCCATATTGTCAATTATGGATAGGAGAATAACTATTGTGAATGGGAAAATGTCCATTCATTTGAACAGCAGGCCTCTTCAAGGTGCAGTTAAAATCCCTCATACGGTGTTATTACATTTGACTTACCACTGACTTCATTAGCATGACATTTCCACAGCAATTCAAGTGGAGCTGAAAGTCTGATGGATTCATATCCCAAGAGATTGTCAGCAAATAATCAAATTGCTCTAGGCACGATTTGACTCTTACAGAGAACATAATTACTTCATCTTACCCCTCTTAAAGCAAACCTTTTGGAATTCATTTGTGAAGTCTAACCGAAATGTTGAGCTATTTGCAGAATGCTACAGGACCATCCCTAATCCCTTGTGGAAGTGACCTACTTCAGGACGGACAAGAGTTGAGCAAATAGAACTGAGTAAACATCTTCCGGTTCACATGCAAAACCACTTGGAACCAGCAAATGAACAGAAAAGAAACTGCTGTAGAACCTCAAGGCAGCATGATAATAGTGTCAAGACACAATATTGATTTAAAATCATTATCAGTGAAAGCAAATTGAAACTTTTCCTTGCTTCACTACTTATTTTTCCCACAATATCCTTCTATGGCAGTTATGTCTGTTGATGAAAATCGCCTCTGTAATCACAAATGCTAAAGATCTACGAATGGAGCTATGCAAAGCAAATAAACTAATATGACCCAGTTGACTATTCGCCTAATAATGCAAAGGACGAAACAGAAGATTATTAGCTCATCTCTAAAAGTTGTGAAATGTCATCATAAGCTCCAACAAAATATCGGAATAAATAAAAGGCAGTATCAGCCGGAAGCTGATTGCTAAATCACAAACATGTGTTCCTTTTAAGTAAGAGAATGCCAGATTGAAAATGTGTTGTATTGGTGCAACCCCGACACATTAACATTGGAAATATTTTGCAGAATTTCCTAAATGTTAGAGCTTCTAGATCAAGGGAATGTCTGGTACTGAGCACATGTATAGCAATGAGCACATACACCATGACCAGCTGTTGAGTGGTCGTAATTACAGGAAATGCTACAACAGCTGCTCCCCATCTCCCGGTAATTGTTGCTTGTCTTCTTAAAACGAGAAACAAAGGCACAAGTGGCCCCTGAGCAATCAAAGAAGAAATTGAGACAATTTGGATTGCAACAGAGAAGCACATCATGAATTTGTGTAGGTGTCTCTTCACACAAATGTCTTTTTAATGTTCATCAGCATCACTTAATGTATAATTCCTGTCAGTTTGTTGTATTGGTAGCAGAGTCAGAGAGGAAGTGTCATAAATCAATCCATGTTGTCGCCTATGGATAGGAGTTTATTTTGAAAGGAAAATGTTTTAAAATTAATTTGAACAATAGGCCTCTTCAAGATGGGATTTATAATACCTCTTGACGGGTTATTACATTTGACTAACCCCAGACTGTATTAATATGACACTTACTGAGTAGTTCCAGTGGAATTGAAAGTCTGATGGATTCACATCCCGAGAGATTGCTGGAAAATAAGAAGACTGCTGTTATGTAGAGTACGAACAAATGACATTTCATGGAGTTGTATTTTAGTCCTCACGTTTATTGACGCAGAAAAGTTCTGATTTACTGGTAATCTATAAACAAATATAAAACACAAGTATTAGGCATTTGCCACATTTACCAAATAAATAGGAAATAACATTAAAACAGTGTATGGACAGTTGCAATGACATATCTGCCATAAAGTTATTATATATTACATAAGTCAAGATTCATGGCAATTACACTGTGCAAATAAACAACCAATTAAACGAGCAACTTTCACATATCTACATAAATATCAGCAATTTGACAAATGAGAATCACAGTATAACATAAAGTACAGTTTAGTGAATAAATAACAAATAAATAGTTTACTTACAATAATGTGAGGCTTCTTGGCAATTGTAGCTCTACATAAAAAGGTATCATGTGTGCAATTTGATGTCTTCTCTTTAAATGTCATATTCAAGCTTTACAAGCAGCAAGGAAATATTTCACACAATGCCAACACCTAACCATGACAAACAATAGCTGTGACTATGTCAAACAATGGCACACAACAAGTATTGTCTCAATTGGAAAGTTTGGAAACATGAAACATTGAAAAACATACACAACACCATTAAATTTAATTAGTGAAATAACAGAGAGAGCAAAAGAGAGAAAAAAAAAATAATAATAATAAATTAGATTCATATAGAATCTAACAACTGCCAAAGGCAAACTTTTGGAACTCACAGATAATGCAAAAACTTTCATTTCGACTGGCATTAAGCAAACCATTTTGAATTCCTTTCTGAACCCTAAAAAACATGTAGAGATATTTACAGAAGGCCAAAGAACTGTCTGAAATCCCTAGTAGATACAACCTATTCCCAAGGCTAAACAGTTGAGCAAATATCACTGAGTAAACATCTTCCGGTTCACTCGCAAAACCACAAGAAACAAAGGGTAAATAAACAGAAAAGAAACTGCAGCTGAATCTCAAGACAGCATGATAATAGTGTCAAGACTCAGTGGGGAGATTAAAGATCATTGGCAGTAATTACTACATGAAGCATTTTGCTTACTGCATCCCTGACAATTGTTTTGAGTACAACCTACCAAGTCTTATATGTACAACCATAAAGTTCTGCTTATGAAGCTTATATCAATAAAATGACACCCTCGAAAATTAGCTTTCAAGTACAAGTTACAAATACCATTATAAGCCATTGCAAAAAATCAGTTCAGAAAACTGAAGTATTAGTGTCGGAAGAAACAATGAGTTATTTATCCAATCAAGGCTTTACACTGTCAAATCCACAGTTGTAATCAATGATTTGTTCTATGGATGAAAAAAAAGTACGAAGTCCTGGGCAACATTCATGCTTTAGCACAGACTGTATCCTACACTTTTGTCACAGCTCAAGTGGAATTGAGGACTGATAGATTCTAGTCCCCAGGGATTGCAACAAATAAGCAGACTGATCCGAGGGACATTTTGACTTTTGCTGATGATTGGAAAAACCTCCAGTCGCTTACGGCAGACCTTTTGGAATTCATTTGTGACTCCAAACCAGCATTTTGAGTGATTCGTAGGATGCTGTAGAAATGTTCCAATGCCCCGGTGGATGTGACCTACTTTTGGGATGGGGGGGGGGTTGAAGAGCTGAGCAAATAGCACTGAGTAAACATCTTCCGGTTCACAAGCAAAACCACTCGGAAATAGCAATTGAACAGAAATGAAACAGTTCCAAGAAGACAGTCAAGAGACACATAAGGATCATGGGTGTTTAGCGGCTGGATGTCGCTTAACCGTTTCTTTAAAAGTTGTTTATTGTGTGCAATCACTTATTATTAAAGGCTGGTTAAAGCTGTTGAGTCTTTGTCATTGCTCTTTTTAAACAATTGACAAGATCACCACAGTTGTTGAAAACAAAAAGCTGATTTTTGAAAATTATGATCACTTTGTCAAAACAGTTGTCAAACATAACCCAGCTGTTAAAGACGTTGACTGTTTGTGATGACTTATTTAAAGCAATTGTCAAATATAACCCAGCTGTGAAAAGATGTTGAATGTCTTTGATCACTTAGCTAAAACAATTGTCAAATATAATCAAGCTGCTGAAGGTTGTTGGCTTTTTTAAAAATCTGTTAGTTAAAACAGTAGCCAAATACAAACCAGCTGCATACAATTTTTGTCTGTAGTCTAAACACACAATGAAACAAAAGTGTCAAAAAAATAAAACAATTATTAAAAGCTTTTATCTATTTGTCAGTTAAAGCAATCATTAAAAACAACCAAGCTGTTAAAAGATGTTGACTGTTCATGATCACTTAATAGAAGAATCCTGTCTCAGAGTTGAATGTAAATGTTAGCAATATTCTTGTTATCATGTTGCAGAAACAGTTCCGACCACAGAAATACATAGAATGGATATGAGGCTGTATGATGCCACCTCAAGATGAGGTCACCAAATCTGCCATATTGGAACTGCCCTGAGACATGACGTCACAATAGACTAATTATGATGTGACGTCATGCCATTGTTATAAGTGACATCACAGTTATTGTTGACGTCACGGTCCATTGTGCCAGTATTCAGGGCAGTTCCAAGATGGTGGATTTGGTTGCTTCATCTGCCAGAGCCTCATGTCCCTTCTATGTATTTCTATGGTTCCAACACTGGCAACACAACTTACGCTGATATATAACGCCATTATGGTATTACTTATACGACCAATAAATAGTAATAACCCATTTTAACCCATAATACGTATACAACAGAGGTTGCAACCCTTTTAACATATAGAAAGGGGTGATGTTCCCCTTTTAGTAACTCCCAAGGGAACTTCAGCTCTTGTCACAAGTGTCATTGTTGTGATGATATCTGTTGACACAACATAATGGCTATGCAGGGAAATATGCTTTGTGTTCTACAACTAAGAGCATATTCTATTGTCTGAAATACATTGTAAGTTGGGTGTGGGCAGAGTAGTAGGCATGCCATTACTTATTATTAAATCTATTGGTATATAAATTGTTCAAGTGATGGCTATAACTGCTGGAAACGTGGGAGTCACTCACCCGTCTCAGTTTTGGAGTAAGTTCTTAATAGTGTAATGTAATAAGTGTCAAAAAAAATAGTAAGGCCCACATAACACACACATGCAAAAACACTGGTCTGGTGTATGAAGACAATGCAACTTTAATGAAGCATTTTATGGAATTAAGATACGTTTTAAATTTTTATGAACCAAATGTGCACCAAATGCGAAGAATGATTCATCGTAGGAAATTAAAATTTGGTTTAAGAATTTACTCAAATCTATTTTAATCAGGTATATGATCTTGGCATATTTTGTTTTAATAGACCAAAAGGTGCAAAATATGAAAGCCTTTTTCAGTTGACTTTAGATTTGAAATTTCAAGTATAACACAGGAAATGTTTGGTTAAATGCAGCTGTGTAACAGCCCCACTGAAATTAATACAGCAATAAAAGTTATTTTGTAACACTAATCCCTCCAGTTTTGTCAGTCTGATTATTTCTGGTTGAATGGTAAACTGGGTCATTTCAGTGTATTTGCTATTGAAGCTCCATTGAATTTTCACATTTGACTTGTGATTAGAAGAACATAATTGTTATTGTGAAACATCACAGGAATTGAATAAGAAATTGAAAATAAAATTCCACAGAAGGATTTTCTACTAATGATCTGTAATCCCCTGACGAGATTCTTTCTGTCTTGCTCTGTAAAGATTTGTACTTGTCAATAAGAAGTTGTGAGGGGAGCTACTAATCCTCTGCTTTAACATTCTTATTATTTTTCAGCGAATAGCAAACTGGGCCATTTCAGTTTGTTTACTTGAGCTCCATTCTCAAATTTCTAACATGTACTTGTCATTACAGGGGTGATTGTCATCAACAAACATAACAGCTTCAGAAATGAAAGATCTTCCGGGAATTGTAACCCAGAAAGCAAAATATCAAAGTATCATTAACTGCCAATGATCTTTAATCCCTTCTTGAGTCTTGACACTATTATCATGCTGTCTTAAGGTTCAGCAGCAGTGTCTTTTCTGTTCATTTGCTATTTGTGAGTGGTTTTGCATGTGAACCGGAAGATGTTTACTCAGTTCTAGTTGCTCACTTGTATCCCCTGAAGTAGGTCACTTCCACGAGGGATTTGGGACAGTCCTGTAGCATTCTGTAAATTGCTCAAAATGATGGTTAGGGCTCACGAATTAATTCCAACAGACTGACATTAAAAGAATTGATAGAGGTCTTCTCCGTTAGTGAGTGGGAGTCAAAATGTCTCCAGATCAGTTGTCTCCTTGATGTCTCCTTATTTGCATATTACCTCTTGGGATATGGATCCATCCATTTCATTTGAATTGCTGTGAAAGCATCATACTGACACTGCATAATTAAATGTTTTAAATCTTTTTCATGATATATGCCTGTGATTGCTTGTGATGGTATTTCAGAACTTCAGGAGCAAAGCTCCCAATACTCTGTTATTTCTAACTGAATGGCAAATTTGGCCTTTCAAGTTTGCTTACTTCGCAAAGCTCGGTCAACAAAATCTATAATTTCTGCTTTTGAGAACTTGGTCACAATTGACAAACATTAATCGCAGGAACTAGAGAGTGACAATTTTAAGAAGCCTTGAGAATAGTGTCAAGACTTGAGGATTAAAGATTGTTGACAGTAAATGCCACTTGCTGTGTTTGTTATGCTGCGTTCCTTACAATTGCCATTTCTGTTCATTTGCTACTTGTGTGAGTTTTTGCAAGTGAACCGGAAGATGTTTACTCAGTGGTGTTTGCCCAACTCTTGTACCCGTGAAGTAGGTCACTTCCACCAGGGATTTGGGACAGTCCTGAGACATTCTATAAATAGCTCAGACTGTTGGTTAGGGTTCAGAAATGGTTTCCAAAAGGTTTGCTTTAAGCAAATCAAGATGAAGGTTTTTCTGTTATCTGTAAGAGTCAAAATGTCGTTCAGAGAAGTCTCCTTATTTGCCGAAAATCTCCAGGGATATGAATCCATCAGACTTTCAATTCTGTGCACTTGAATTGCTCTTGAAGGACCCTGCTGATACAGCCTGTGCAAAATTGAGTATAATACAACATGGGCGATTACATTGTACACATTTTTATGTTAGTAAACGTAATGAATGCTCTTGTGTGTTCAAGTCATAGTACATAATTTCTATCTAATTTTCCTTTACATTCTCTTCCATATCTTACAATATGGACTGATTCATTGCATTAATGTCAAATGCTACTTGAAACAAAAACCTTCTGATGGGAATCACACATTCAATGATACTGATGTACATCAAAAACATGTTTGTGTGAAGAGATGCTACACAAATTCATGATGCGCTTCTCTGTTGCAATCCAAATTGTCTCAATTTCTTTTTTGATTGCTCAGGGGCCACTTGTGCCTTTGTTTCTGTTTTAAGAAGACAAGCAACAATTACCAGGAGATTGGGAGCAGCTGTTGTAGCATTTCCTGTAATTATGAGCACTCAACAGCAGATCATGGTGTATTTGCCCAATGCTGTGTGCTCATTGCTATGTGCTTGCTGCAAGAATTCTCTTGGTACTGCAACATCAAAGCATGCAATTCTGCAATCCATCAGTCCCATTTACACCTATCTCTGAGGTTGTTATAAGGCAACAGTTTTCAAATTACCAGTGTTCACAGTACCAATTCGCACATTAATTTGTCCAGCAATTTTCAATGTAAAAAAAACTAGAATAATGACTGGACATTGAACTTTTACCTTGAAAATAGGGTTTGGCAACCAAGTACACAATTTTCCGAGTAGAAGTAAAATGTCATTGCATTATTATATTTAGTATAACATAATATTACAATACAGGTATGTGCTTTCTAGAACTGAAAGATGTGGTTTTTTTAAGAATATAAAAGCAATACCTTTGATCAATTTTTCTTCACTACTTTTTCATATTTGGCACAAATGCTTGTTCTGTTGCCTCAGTGTCTGGCCATGTGTTGTTTAATACACAAAGCAGGTCCAAGAAAAAAAAAGGTTAAAAAAACCAAAAAAAAAAACAATATCTGATTCCTCTGTTTGTTGTCTGATTGGACATTTGCTTTCAAAGATGGACATAATTATCCCCGAACCCAGTTCATGTTTCCAAATAAAGAGCTTTGAATTATTCTGTGTCCATTTGGTAAATTCCCTTACATCAGAAGAACTGTCCCATGATTTGTTTTAATGGCTTGTCCTGATTTCAAAGGTTTCTGATTTTGAAATCAATGGTGACTGTTTAGGGTTGTCTTCAAATGTAAAACAGATGTACCCAAGCTGTAAATAACTCAGAAGACAGATAATTAAGTGGTACTATACTACCTTTGGGTTTCTTGTCATAGTTTTACAGTGACAAAACAAATCGAAGTAAGAACATAATTGTGAACTTTGTTCCATAATTGGACACTTACCTAGTTATATATGACAGATGACATTGGTTTCAAAATAAAGATCATTCTCTATTGAAATGAAGGCTTGTCTCACAGATCAATTTTGTTTGAATGGTCACTACTGTTTGAAAAGTTGCTTAACATATTACCTCATATTATTAAATAGTGCAGCACTCTGGGATCAGGTTGGTAAGTATTGCAATATTACTGCAATATCAGAACATTGATTATGTCTAAAGCAATCAATCTATCATAAACATTTGGGTTATGGTGTATTTATTCATCACGGTGAGGAAATGCTCGTTGAGTAAGACAAGACATAAAGTTCACGCAATCCAGAAAGAAGATTACTGAACTTTCTGGAATTTGTGAGAACCTACTAGAATAGGGTTGTGTAGTAATATTGGATATACACAGTGATCCTATTACAAGGATGTAGAAGAGAAATATGGAAATGGGTTGAGAGGATTATTGCAAAGTGACACAAACAGTATTCATGAGTTTTTGACTGCATTGCCCCCAAGATGTGCAACATATACTAAACTTTATGTAGACTCTGCCCTACCGTGAAAATGTTTTAAACAAGCAGGTATGATTTTACATATAAATTCACACTCACAAGCTATCTGTGGTGTCTGAAGGAAGTAGACCTGGGTAGGTCACAGACTTTTTTTAGTTGAATATGGTTGCAGGTTTGCACATGGTTGCAGGTTTGCGCATTATGTTGTGCATTTATGGACTGATTATGCTTATTAATGCAGACAATCTTAAATGGTTTGTGAAAAAACGCTCAAAAACTGGGGTCCTGCATGTTAATATTAATTATCTGGCAGGTAACTGGAATCTTAGTGCACGGGATGTCGCCTCTGGCAAAGTGACATTGCCGAATTGTATGGATGCAGATATGCGGCAGAGGGTGGGTGCTGTGCTTGATTTCAGGGACTGTGCAAATGTTGACACTTAATTATCAACTATATTTAATTACCTCTGCACTTATTAAATGATTATAAATGATAATATAACTGACAAATTATATATATGACCATTTTTGCTCGTAAAAGGGACGCTTTTTATAAAATTTATAGTGAGCGGACCATCAAAATAAGACATCATGTTTTTACAGTATACACTTAGCAAGGATGTTAATCTGTCCAAAATGGGTTCCTTGCCCAAGATTCGAACTTGATTTCCAGCCATTGAGAGCACCCTTTGCTACCACTGGGCCGGATCTCAAAAGTCCAAGCCTACATTGGTATGAAAAATGGAGATGAAAATATGTGAGGAATAAATGTAGTGGCATAGCAGCACCCTGTTGTATCCCTATAGTAAAAGGCCTTCAGTAGTTGTTAGTGATTTGCTTATCTCAGGTCAGGGCAGTTCTCAACCACTCTCCCCTCATCAATTATTTACTGCCTAGAGACCTGGACAAAATCACCCTCCAAAGCCATAGAGTTGAACCTGTTTGCGGGCATTGGACAGCAGTTTCTGTCATCCTTTGCCTCATTGCTGTGTCCTCATGGTTTATAATTTTCCTCCCACAAAGCATAAATACAGGACGTAAAGCATCAATAATCGAGCCAACCAGTTTTAGTAAAATAAACGTACTCTGCAAATCTAGCGTCAAAAGGGAAAACCTAGTAAAGCACATTTTGGAGTTTCTGAGAAAATTGACTTTTAAATTCCAGTCCTTGCAGTAAGAAATAGACTTTCTAGGATTTGCCAGTGTCATTCTGGGGTAACGGGCCACTTCTTGAAAATCCAAACTTAATAAATATATATAGAAACATGTCTCAGAAATAATCTTTTGACATTAGCTCAATTTGGCCCAAAATGTGACTTACTAGGTTTTTCCGTTGGATGCTAGAAATAGTTGTTCAAGCTAAGTACTGGAAATTTCTCATATTTTAATGTGTATATCTCACAATGATGAGGCAAAGGGTGATCGAAACTGTTTTTCGATACAGGTCCAGGTGATCTAGCAACAGCTGGAATCGAACTTAGGTCCCCATGCAATTGAAAGTCCTTCTGCTGATTATGCTATTAGAAATATAGAGGGTTTAGTATAGGGTCAAGGGAGGGTGGCATCAAAAGAGACAGACGCTGATCCTATCTGCCCTACAAAGATTCAAGGACACTACAAAGATTCAAGGGCATGAATAAAGGACATTATGAAGCCACTTGATCAAGATATCTGAAATGACCCCAATTCCCCAACAAGTAGCTATCAATTAAGTGCAATGCTAACAAATTATATGAAGTAGCAGCATCAATGGTCAAGTACCCCATATTTCTTCACAATGGGCACTGATTAAATGAAATGTAAAAATAAACGATAGCGCAAGCCGATAAAGTGTATTGGAAATACAGCAACTGCAAATACAATCGCAAATACAATTGCAAATACAATCTCCCCAGGCAGATTGCGGTAAGGCATTAATGACTGTCAATAAATGTACATTTCCTTGTTTCCATGGCAACGGTTTGGAGTAATTTGGCCAATTCAGAGAAGTAACTCATGCTTGCCCTGAAGTGGGACTGAATAGGCCAGTTTGACAAGAAAGTGGTTGATGTCCATTAGCCCAAGGATGACTCATGGATTGTCGTTAATTATACACATGAACAACCTGAAGAAGCTAATCTGTTCAGTGTCTGTCCTGCTCTAGCATGTACAAGGACATGTTTGCGTCTTGGGATAAATTCAACTACATGTAGTAGATAGAACTTACGTCCTGTACTTTTGCAATGTAATGAGGAGAAATGCCCATGAGTGGCAATTTTGCCTTCAGGTCTCAAACTGTTAGTCTCTTTATTCTTACGAAAAATTTTAGTGACAATAAAAAATCCGAATTTGAATTTGAATCTTGGCTCAATATGATATGTAAGTTTAAAATATGTTGTGCTGGCCGCGAATTGAATCTGGTGCCCAGAAGTTAATGTAAGCAGGTCAATGTAATGCACCACTAGGCTAGGATGAAATAGGGAAATTGTGCTCCTTTATGACTATTGGGTCTCCACATGAGCTGAAATTAGTGACATTGCCACTCATTGTCCAAATGACTGATACTATAAGTAGGCCTATGTCTAGTGTTGTGGACCAGACCAGGCTGTGAATCTATTGTCCGGAACTGCCCGGTCCAGTGGTATGTACCAGTTTCCGGTTTGCGCCAATTTTCATTAAGACATCATTGGAAAAGGTCAGAAAATAAAGGTTTCAAAATGAAGAACTTTTGTCTTTTTCGCACTGTGTTCACCAATCTTCGTTGTACCAGTCTGTACTGGTACAGAGAACTAGGGCTGCTTTTTTTTTGGAACTGAGGGTGGTCCAGTACAGAAAAGGTGGCGACACTAGAGTGTGCCAGTCCGAAGCTGTGCAGTCCGTAACATCACCAATGTCCAGCTCAATTGCAAACTCATTGATTAAATATTAGATGAGCTGTTCAAAGAGAAATTGTGGATGATAACTAGTCCTGTAAAAGAGGTACTTTCGTATTCCAAATTCATGGCTTAGAATGTTTTATAGAGCAAAACATGAATGCTGCTCCAATATCCAACGCTACTCAAGCAATTTGTATTCTCAGCATGTGATGATAAAGGAGCAGGGTGGGTTATTTAATGACCCCAGAGAGGGTGCAACAAACAAGGACACACAGATTACTTATGGCATCCTTTCTTTGATCACTGACTGCATGACATTTCAAGAAAATCAGGCTCCCAAGGCACATGTAGACATACGAAGCTCCAGTGCTCCTGCAAATTTGGGAGATTCAAGAGATTGTATGTCTTGCTAATGTAGAGTGGCAAAGCATGGTGCACATACAAATTGCTCACAGTTCTATACACTGCATGTAGGCCTATTTTAGTGTAGTCAGTGTAGGCTAGGTATTTTATATATATATTTTTTTGGCACGAACCAACATTACAGTAGACGAACGTCAAGTGCTTACAGAAACTGGCTGAAATGCTCCTTGTGAAGTCACATCCTATCTATTCCATGTTATCCTTCATTACTCATAAGCAGTCAATGACGTCATACCCTATACTTGCAATGCTATTGAAGCGAGCCACCAACTGACCAACATCCCTCGTCAGTGAGGTCACACGGTACCCAATGACAAAATTGACACTTCATTTCAATGTATTTGATAGGACTTGTTGTGAGGTCACTGATTGCCACTAGCAGCTGGATGTAAGTACTCGTCATTCGTTTACTGTAATTACATTCTAAATTTTTATCTCATTATTTTCAATCTAGGTGACATTCTTTCAAGCAATTTGTTTGGCATGTTTTACAAGTAAAACAATGTACAGTGGCAATGCATTGGGCACATACAAATTGCTCACAGTTCTATACACTGCATGTATTTTAATATAGGCTTATGTATGTTTTTTTTCGGCCCAAAACAACATTTATCACATTTTCAAATGTTATTTTGTCTCATTATTTTCAATTTCTAGAGGTCACATTCTTTCGAGCAAATTGTTTGGCATTTTTTATACAAAAATAATGACCGAAAAAAGATGTATTCACCCTGCCATTAACCCCCGAATTGCAAAGATTTGTGTAATTCACCCACTTCTGCTTGAAACAAACAATGTCAGCAACAAAGGACAGTAGGCTAGCTGTACGAACTGTTGCACAAAGTAAAGCCTTGGTATTTCAATATCTTACCATATAATACTCCACATAAATACATACAGGATGTGAAGTTCCCAACATCTACCCATACAAACTTTCTGAATTTGTGATAATGTTTTTACGTAAGGAGTTTCTACGATTTTCATGTAAAACATATATCATATATCATTTGTGATACTGAACTGTATATTCAAATCATTACCAAAAGAAGTGGAAACCAGAATTGTACCAGCCCAAACACACAATGTTAACATGACTACAACCCACTAGCTTGTTAAGCTCCCTAGGGCTCTCTCTACAGTCCATGGCTGAGTTTCCTAATTAATGAGGGACAATCCGGGACATGGGCTAGAATTAATGGGGTGGGGTCATTCGTGATGCCCATTTTTCCCCAAGGGTCATTTTTGACCACAGATAAACTTACCCCAGTTCCATCAACTGCAAACTGGATAACCTGCTGTAATCATGTGGATACCCAACAGAGTATTTGAGACAAATGTGGCTTTGACCTTACAGGTTGGTTCAGGTTGGTTCAGGTTGCAAGAATTCCCACAGGACTTTCAAGTGGGTCAGTTGCATCACATCATGATCATGACAACCCAATAGTTATCCGTCAGTTACATTGTAGAGCAGACTTTTCTAATACAGGCTTGTGGTTTACGACAGTTCTAAAGGTGAATATAAGGTGAGAATCAAGAATGATCCGAGAGCTGTCAACCTTTGTATATGGGAACTATATCACTCTCCTGTGGTACATACACACACGTATATGGCGCTGTCACCATCCCTGAACTAGTACCTTCTTTGCCTGTATACTGGCCCAGTTCAATTATTCACCTAGACTCAGACTCATCATATATATATACCCAGCTGAATTTTGGCAAAAAAACATATAAAATTGTAGAATAATTAATTGAAAGCCGGGAAACCCACCGAAGACACTGTCACAGTCCCTCCCTGCTGGTCGGCCACCCTAGTCGCTGCCAAACTGGTATCAATTTTTTTTGTCGCGTGAAGCGCAAGCTATTCCTAAAGAAATTTGCCAATACGTATGACAACTTGAAGTGATTGCAAGTTGGTGTTTTTAATAAACTCTTATTTTAAAATTGCACATTTGGTCGTCTTAATTTGAACTCTTGGGTGCATTTGAAACAGAAGCTTTTTCTGTCCATATCAAAAATATTTGTCCCTTTCTTTACAACGTATTTCAGATGATGCCATTATTCTAATTTTCAATTTTTGACAAATTCAGAATTAGTCAAAACTTTTGGTGGAAATAGGCCCAATTCCTAAATTAGCAGTCATCTCAACAATTCAAACTTATTTTGGATCATACCAGGGGCATTAATCCAAAGTATGTATTTAACTGATTTTTGGCTGATCTATAAATTTCATGCATGCCAATGCTGTGAATAGTGGTCAGTCTCTCAGTTAAAAATCCTTAAAAACTGTCCTCCCCAGTTCCATTCTCACCTGCATATAAACCTCTGCTTCTTGAGACTCCTGTTCACTTGGGATATTTCTGCAGACTAACCAGCCACAATGTTCAATGACATCAACAACACTGTCATACATGGAATTTTACTGTAACTGCGGCAACTCCATGAGCCAGAAACGCGACACATTATAAATTCAGAACAAATGAAAAAAAAATCATATATATAGGCCTACATACTGTTGTTTTGATCCTCATTTTCCCACACTGTACACTGAGCAAATTTGATCTGTTCTGGAATTGGAATTGGGCATCAAGTCAGTCCCTGGAGGTAATTGCATATACTTTAAATATGGGGGAATTATCTGTATTTCAGAATATTTTTTTTTGTTTTTTGCCAATTCATGATGTGTTGATTAAAAGAAATTTGTTGCCCAAACATTAAGAGTGTAATTGTACCATTTTTTGTAAAATTAGCTGCTGGTGACCTTTCTTTACAACACAATAAATGATGCACACATGGTATCATGGTTGTATGAGTATGACACCATACTGAGGGTAAATGGGTAATAAGGTTTTACATCCTTTATTCATGCACCGATTGAGTGCAGACAGACAAAAACCATGATGAGGTCTTTCTTTCTCATCTTTTGTTATCGTTTTCAAAGCTATGTGTTTTTCCAGTTTGTTTCCACCTTCAGCAAAACAACTTCGATTTATCCTCCATTTTTACAAGTAAACAAGTGGGTCACCTTTTGTGACACAATGGACTACACCCCCTACTTCCTTCCTTATGATGACAACATAGTGACCGCCCCCCCTCCCCCTGAAGTGAGTGAGTGAGTTTGTGTTTTACGCCCCATCAGAACCGGTGTGGGCTATTTAGAGGCAACCCCTCCCCCTGTAAAGGTCCTTCCTTACATCTGTATGAGTGTATATTGAACTTCTCGTGTTCACTAGATCCACTAGAGGACAAATACACAACTGACCTCCAGCCTCATTATGTACTATATATATAATCATTCAGTGAACAATGTAAGACAAAAAGCCCTATCATCCCATACAACTCCCATTCTGAACAAAACAACTGAATTGAACATAATATCATCTCGATCTTTCTTCTATTCTCACAAGTAAACAAGTGGGTCACCCAAGGTCATTTAATGGACTACACTAGTACACCCCCACTTCCTTAATTATGATGACAACACCTACCCCATATATGACCCTCCCCCCCCCCTCCATAGAGATCCTTCCCTGTCAGCGTGCCTCGGCGGTCCGATGTCAGCAGCATTGGACCGGCTTTGGGCCGATGTTGGGCCGCCGAGGCATGCTGATAGGGTCCTTACATCTATGTGAGTGTATTGACCACCTTATGTTCACTGGAGACAAATACATAGCTGATCTCTGGAGCCACATAATCATTGTCTGTCAAACTAAGCCTATTCAGTGAAAAATATGGACGAAAATTCATATCTTCTAACTAACATATCACCTTTAAGAACCTACACAATACGGGCTAATTTTTTCTTCTTTTCTCACAAGTAAACAAGTGGGCCACCCAAGGCCATTTAATAGACTAGAGTGGGTCGGGGCAAGAAGCCCGGGTTAGGTGCTGTGGTATAATGTGTACTTTACCTTAAATCTTGATAGAATAGCTAATTGAAATAGAAAAAATTTTGGCCGAAATTGAAAAAGGGCAAAAATATTAAAAAATAAATGTATGAACAGAAAAATTCTGAAATTCAGAAAAAGTGAATAGAATGCCTTAAAAATGATAGAAGAACCCCAAGAAATAACTTTCAAGCTGAATGCGCTCGCAAAATAAATTTCCATAGGATTATAATAGGGGGGCTTCTTGCCCGATGGGTGGGGTAAGAAAGCCATTTAAATTTTTTTACAAAAAGGGCCGTAACTCATTTATTAAAATTGGTAGAAATTCGTTTCACTAGTTATAAGTAGAGTTAAGTGATCCCTTCCTGACAGCATAAGCATTCAAATAATCGACCACAAAAAGTAGGTCAAATCGCTCCTCGAAGTTAAGGGGGGCTGCATGCCCCGCGCTACTCTACACCCCCTACTTCCTTCCTTATGATGACCCCCCTCCCCATATGACACCCTCAACCCCCCCCCCCCCCCCATAGAGATCCTTCCCTACATCTATGTGAGTGTATTGACCACCTCATGTCCACTGGATCCACTGGGGGACAAATGCACAACTGACCATTAAGTGGCAAGATGGACAATTCCAGGAAGAATTGATGTCTCCTTCTTCGGCTGATTGGATTTGTTCTGTCTTGGCCTTGTTCACATCTATATCCCACTCTGCCCGGTTGTCTCTTGCAGCTGAGTCTTGTAACAACAGCTTTCTCTTTCTTTCTGTTGTGTTCATAACACAGCTGCTGTGGAAAGCTATTTGTAGTGAGCACCATGATAGGATTAACTGTAACATTTGAAATTTTGTGCCAACTGAAATTATTGAGTGAGATGATTGCACAATTTCTAGCTCTCATAGCTTGTTGTTTTAAATTATGATATTCTGTCTGCTATTATAACTTAAAACAACAAGCTACATGCATGTTGGCTCAAAGGAATAGTGCAATCAGCGAAATAATTTAAGCTGACTTTAAATTTACAGTGCTGTAGGCCTATATGAAGGAGAGAGAGTTTATTTGTACACTATCATCCACAATGTCATGCACCAGAATCCTTCTCAGTTGCTATTAAACATTTCAATAATGTGGATATATGGTAAGGGCTCTTCCATCCTTCCTTATCCCAAATGACTGTTTTATTGAAAAAATGCATAGGAATATAATATTATGTTAAGTGCTGGACATGTATCATTTATGAATCTATCCTATCCTGAGCCACCTTCTTCGGTTCTTCCCTATAGATCACATGAGGTCCCATCCTATCCTCTCCCGCATCTTCTTAATTGTATCCTATCCCATCCAATGATTCCAATCCTTATCCATTTTCCCAATTATACCTTGAGCTATCCCATTATATTCTGTCCTGTCCAGTCCTATCCTATCCTATTCTATCCTATCCTATCCTATCCTATCCTATCGTATTCTATCCTATCCTATCCTATCCTATCCTATCCTATCCTATCCTATCCTATCCTATCCTAGCAAAACAAAGTATCCTGTCCCTTGATCCCATCCTATCCTATCCTATCCCATCCCATCCCATCCCATCCCATCCCATCCCCCATCCCTATCCTATCCTATCCTATCCTATCCCATCCCATCCCATCCTATCCTATTCTATCCTATCCTATCCTATCGTATTCTATCCTATCCTATCCTATCCTATCCTATCCTATCCTATACCTATCCTATCCTATCCTATCCTATCCCTATCCTATCCTATCCTATCCTATCCTATCCTATCCCATCCTATCTCATCCTATCCTATTCTATCCTATCCTATCCTATCCTATCAAAATAAAGTATTTAGCAATTTCAAATATCAATAATTTTGCAATTCACTACAATTTAATCATTTCATTGTTGTATATTTGTTCTATTGCATAACTTTAAACTTGTACGAAATGCAATTAAAATGCCATTAAAAATTAACATTAACTGAAAAGTCAATTTCACATGTTCACAGGTGTTTTAAACAATGGTATTACATACAAAAAACCTAATAATATCAGGTAATAAAGTTTGGATAAATTGACAAAATGTCAAGGCAGCTAATAAAGAACATCCTCGTAACATGAAATAATCAAATATAATAAATATAAAAACTTTGAAAATGATGTTGGCAGACTTTTTGATTATATCATCAGCTGTGTTACATCAACAGAAACTGGCTAAATATTAAAGGAGCCTTGTTCACATGTGAAATTTCAAATATCCATTTATATCTAGCCTAAAAGTACTTCAGTTTCCTTGATAAGCACTTGTTAAATCATGATTGTCAAGACAAACCATTGTAAGGGAGGGGGAGCAGAGCGCTCAAAATGTAGGGCTCATGTTCAAGTCATGCAGGCTTGGGGCACAGGCACACTCCTGTATTAGTCAATTGATAATCAGTATAAATATTTCTAACACACACTACAGTCAGTCCAGGAGAGTGTCTGTGCTTGGGCAAGTACAATAAATTGTATTTATTTTAACTTCAAATACATGCAACATTTGGTGTTAATCTTCCTCATAACAGCTAAGAACCTATACTTTGAGGACTGTCCTAAACTTACCCACCAATTCCAAAAATACTCTCAAGAAATATTTTCCTCTCAGAGAATATTAATAGATCTATCTTTTCCTCTAGCCCATGTTCAGTATAATGCAATTGGCAGGGTATTACTGCCTACACATGAAGAGTATTAGAGCTGCCATGCTAAATGCATAAACAAAACAGAAACATTTTTCAATTAACCTATCAGGCCTCGATCTGGATATATCATTCCAGATGTTCATAGCATCTGTAAGAAGTAATTCCATCTGGAAAGATGTCTTGCAGATGGTGGATATCTCACAGATGAAAGCTGCTGCTCAAGTGCATAAGGGTTAGTGGTGCGGTGGTATAGAAATGGAGTCAGCAGTGTGTCAGGGTTGGGATCTTAAACTTGGCGCATATTTTGGTAAGAATAAACAACAATGCTGTTTTGGAATCAATTTCTAATCGACCACAAATGAATCCGAAAGCTGAGAAGACTGCAAATAAACTATTAAATCTGTTACAATGGCAAGTACACATTTTTAGTCTAAATTTTGTGCAGAAATAGAGCTTATACGTATACACAGTCACCCTTCGAAGTAGATAAATTAGTTATGGATCTGGACTTAGCTGCTAAATGCATGTTCAGAAAGGCACTGAATGATAAACCTGAAACCAAGGAGATGACGTCTAGTTCTACAATTGTTTAACTTTAAATTAAGAAGATAACATCCCGTTTTTCAATGGATAGACTTAAAATCAGGGATAATATGCTTTTCAAAGGAGCGTCAGTAACATAGGCATACGGCGAGCAAACTTTTCTTGGGGGGAGGGAGGGCGATATTTTCCGAAATTTCAGGATATAAACTTATTAACATTTCAACAAAAAGCAAAAACACTAATTTTCAACAATGTTAATTTAATCACCTGCCCAAATTTTTTAGCCTTTCTTGCCAAAATCTTAGGGTCTGGCCTCCCCTCCCATATTATGCCTATGGTCAGTAAAAACAGAAACTTTATCCCACCTTGTAACTGCTTTACTATCCATCCAAATACCAACTTTGAGTATTTCTTTTGAAATGTAGTACGCCAGCTCACCTGAAAATATAAAATGAAAACATTAGTTTTAAAACAGATAGAAATTCATCAAATATATCACAAAATTTAATTGCAAATCATTCAATGGTAATTATACAGCAAATGGGATATCCATCCCTATGGCAAATTAGTTATTGACCAACACTGATGGAAATAGTCACACTTAATTAAAAAGTCAGACAGCCTTAATTGTGAATATTATACAAATTTAATGTCTCAAATAAGATTATATAGGCCGTTACATGCAGTGTACAGTGTATCAATCTCAGATGCAGACATATATAAATCTTGTTGCCATTATTTTATTGATATCGAGATATTTGCAAATGAAACCATAGGATTGGCAGCTTAAAATAGGGAACGTAATGCCAATGAGACATTTTAAATCTAAAGCACAATGTTTGTTATACACTGTGTGGGTGGGAGAAAGAAATTGCATATATACTTATATATACTTATATTTTTAGAAAACAAGAAACATCTCCATTTTCAGTTCACATTTCGTTAATCGTGAATTTCTATATTTATCCTTGACTTATTGGTAATTCTATCAATTAACATTCACCTTCTCATGAACTTTACCTTGGTAAAATAACCTATCTATACCTTTCATTATATCTACATTTGGGCTTTGAGTAATCGTTGCAGTAATGTCGATTCTTTGATGTCGAATATCTGTGATATGTGTGGCCTATGGATTTTGGCACAAACAGTTTTGAGGAGGAGTCGCAGCAGAACCAGTAATCACACGAATCATGTACATGAAAAGTTTTGGACTCGGCTGGAGCAGGATTTGAACCCACATCCCTTTCACACAAACATGGCAGATATACCAAAAACTGTGCTACAAAACTAGATAGTTATCCATGTCCTGAGCAGTTCGGGTTTTCGCAGTCGTGAAAGTTGTTTGAGGACGTATGGTTGTTCATAAGGTTAAATTTGTCTTGTGGTTTAATACTTTCCTCTTAAAACTCTGCTATCTACCTCCTACCACCAGCAGAATTCACAACCGGCTACCTCAGATTCAGCGTTAGACCGATAATATTATAAATGTGTAAATGTTTTGTTTTTACAGTAAACCTTCCCCAATACAACTGTACAAATACGCTGAACAGTGTCTTCACTAGCCACACTCTAAAAAATGTCGGGACAAAATTGGTTTTTTAGATTCAAAATGGTTTTTTTGAAAAACCAAATTTCAATGCAAAACCAACATGGATTTTAAAAAAATCCATGTTGGTTTTGCATTGAAATTTGGTTTTTCAAAAAACTATTTTGAATCTAAAAACCCATTTTGTCTGAAATTTTTTAGAGTGCAAGAAGTGGAAGAACTGTTCAATGTGCATTTAGGCCAATTTCTATATTTATACAAATTCCGGACTGTGGCTGCTGTCTGTTGGCACAATAAGAAAACCAATATTTGCAACCCGAGGGTAGATTTTTTTCTTCGTTTGTCACTTTGATCTGGATACTTTGAGCCTATTTGAGCCTATTGGGTCACCTGAAACTTGAAACGAATTCAGGTGTTGTCAGATGTTATGATGTATGTTGACAGTGATATATTCATGTGCCCTTGATCCAAAATATGGAATACATTTCTGGTATAATATATAGTGTGATTTCCAATTTTTAAAATATTTTTGTCAAACTCGTCTTGGTGACAATCGGCGAGACTCCTAAATTAGCAGCCACATTTACCATTCAAACACTCTTTAGCGAGCAAGTAATTACACAAATATATTTTAATTGATCTAGGTGTACTGCTGATCTACTAATGTCGCGCATCATGACGCTACAAAATTTGTTTGGTCTCCCAGTCGAAAATCCTTAAAAAATGCTGTGTTTTGAATCTGAAACCACGTAGCATAAACCAAGTTTAGTCCGGCCGAATTTGGCTAAAGCCAGCTTAGCACAGCTACAACACTGTATGTTGTTGTGCACGAGAAAAAAGGAAGCCATTTTTCGGAAACCGTAGAACCATATCTTGACAATTCTTGGCGTTAATTAGAAACCTTATCTATGTTAGTCTCTGGTGACAAATTAAGAGCGGGCAAGAAAAGCTAGATTGATGCACAATGGGCGAATTAATTTCGGGCTTAGGGGCATAACAGCCTGCGAGACAGAGGCAATGAGGCTATCTATTATTTCTATTGTCTTGTGACGTCATCCCATTGTTTGTAAGGCATTGTCTGCTGTAGGGTAATCCGAGTACATGTCAGAACGAGGCCAATAGATCAATTTGTATTGTGCCCCCATTGTCTTAAAGGTGATGGCTGCAATTTATTGGCCATATTGTGCTGTCTCAATTATTCCCACAGATTCGTGCCTTATGGCTATGGTGTTGGAACACAGCGGTTCTGCTCTATACGCGAAAAAGAAATAAAGTGCTGTTTTTTTCATTAAAATTTTTTGTTTTTGTTTTCCTTTAAACCTCCTTAAGTATTAAGGGAATCTGTATATTTAAGATGCTGGCCTAGACGCTATAATTCTATTCGGTTATTTGGATCTTAAATTTCGTTTGCTATATTTTTTTTACCATGTTCATTACAGATAACGACCATCATGTTGTTACCCTGTCTCTTCGGAACTGTGGTCGCAATGGATAAGTCACCACAGTCCCTGGAAACTGACAACTGCATGCTGCTGCCACCTGGCACAAAGTTCATTTTGTATGCTGCTCCAAGAAATGCAAAGAAATAGTACTGATTTCACTGCTCATTCACAACTTTCTTTTCAATAGCTAGGTACACCAGATTCATAATTGGCAATCATGTTCTCTAAGAAAGTAGACAAGGCCATCATCATGCAACCCTGGTTTCTGCCAGACAACATTCATGTAAACTCCTCACACTTTGTTTCTCTTGACCGCTAACTGGAGCTAAAAAATTACACACTAGGGGCAGCAACTGATGCAGCATATATGTCCTACCATTTATTTCCTCAATTGGAAGGTTATTTCCACAATTATCAGCCAAAAGAAAATATCCAACTTCTACTTTTGACAAATTCTTATTCCATTTGGAAGAGTGTGCCAAAATTGGCAATGATTCTAGCTTCTTGGAACATCAACCAATAGTTTTAAAAAGCATTGCATATGCTCCTAATATCACCCACTACTCTTGAACTTGTTTTAAATTCCCTACCATTGCATCATTTACTATATCTCCCCATGGCAGCGTGCACAGTAAAATGACAACTCCAGATCAGTACACTATTCTAAAGCATGCAATAGAATACAATACACAAATAGCAACCCACTTATCTGCTATCCTCTGCCTATGTTTTAACACTGATCCACTCGGCTTATCAAGATCACCTTACGTAATCAACTGTCACGCGAGATACCATGTAGGCCTAATACTCAGGATATGGACATTTTATATCACTGACATGATAAAAAAACATGATACTGTGCACATGTATAATGATGTTTGTGGTATTATGTTTACCATAGAAGCCAATGTACACTTCACTTTTCAAAGTATGTTTACAGCCCAGTATGAAGAAAGTCTGAAGAAACTTTACATTATAATCTACATCCCATGCAGGCAGACATTTTCAGGCATGAGTCCTTTGCACCTTCCAAAAGAATATTCAAGCAGGCAATTGGGAGCACTGTTATGTTAATTGCCACAATGCTAAACCACTCCACAATCGCCATCACTGCACCTGGATTGAGTAGAACAAAGAGTCATGGAGGATCTTCTCAGTTCCTCCTTGCCATGACTGCGCTGTAAATCCAAATTCCATCACTTTTATGGCAGGTATACCGTTAAAACACCAATTCCTGCAGCAAAAAATGCTTTACTGTAAAATAACATTTTATTGTATTTATATAATGCTCTGCCATAAAATGAGACACAGCTGGTTTTCACAATGTGGGACTTCAAACTTACTGCGTCTCAGCTAGGACGCGAGAATCTTAATCATCCACTGGTCGACAGCATCTCCGGTACAGGCAGCAACCGCAACACCAGTACGCTACTATTACCAAGCCTTACGTCAAACTTAGCTGCCATATTACTCCACAGCAGGGACACAGTGACTAGTATTACCTTGTCAATAGGATTCCGAGCAGCGTCAAACTCGACACCACGACATTTCGGAAACTCATTAAGATAATTGGCCCCCGATTGGAAGCAAATTCTCACGTGCTAACACCGTTATTAAAGGCGAATTTGACCTTTCCTTGCACCTGTGCTTCCTAATGATCTTCTCTGATCATACAACTAAATTAGAAAGTCCTGTCTTCTCTGATTTAATTGCTAAAAAACACGCAATCAGTTGAAATACAGACAAATGGAAGCTTGTGTAATCCTGCGGGGACCAAATTACAAAGAAAATACAAAGAAAATACAAAGAAAATACCAAAAAGCACCAAGAAGTCATAAGAAAATACACCAATTACCCAAAATACACTCGCATTGAGGACTTAATGTTGCAAAATTTGTCTTTTGATCTGCCTGTTTGGCCACCTCTACTTCAGCTTATCTATCTATCTATCTAGGCTATCTATCCATCTATCTATCTATATATCTTTATGTCTATGTATCTGTTTATCTATCTGTCTATATATATATGCCTATCTATTGTCTATGTTCCATCCTTCAATACAGCATTCATCCTTCCTTTCTTCCTTCGCGTATATGATATTTCCACTGAATGTTTTCGACATCATATTAATATTATGCAAACCTCCTGTAAATGCACTCCATTAGCCTTTGTGCAATAATATACCTTTCATCATACAATTACCGGTTCAGGTTTTATGCTCGATAACTAAAGATCTTGTGGTAATAAAAGTCATAAGTATCAGAATGCATTACCCATAATGTCAGAAATGTTACATTGTAAATGGTTGAATGGACATGTAATAGCAACCACGTGAAATAAATACTACAGAAATATCAGGAGTGAAATAGAACATAAAGAAAATGTACAAAGGGCATGGGAAACACTGCTCATGATATTAGAAGAGACAGGCTTTTATCAGATCATCAAAAACTGCAATACCATTCTGACAAGTAGCTCAAGAATATGATACTTTTGCTGGAGCACTTGATGGTCTGATTCAATTGTACTTTCATTTAGGCCTACCACCTAAGATAAAATAAAAATCTATCTATCTATCTATCTATCTATGTATCTATCTATCTATCTATCTATCTATCTATCTATCTATCTATCTTCGTAGGCTGAAATTCAGGGGGTTATGAATGTGGGTGGCTTCCTAGCCTGTAGGCCTATACCAAAAATTCAAGTTTGTTGTACAATAACACTCCAGGCTTGCAAAGAGTGACAAGGGAAAATAACCAAACATTTTCAGAAAACCTTGGTAGCATTCATTGGTCAAATATCAAAATTTACTTTATCTTACCACTTTTTGTAATAAAAATTATTTCATATTATGAGCTAGAGTGTATCATAGATTTACTATGTTGAGTTGGAGTGAGCTGCATTTGAAAGTTGTGCAGCAGGTTCCCCCTGTTTTGCCCACACTTCTGCCATTTGCAAAGGTCACCAGGCAAGCCGTCTTATTAAATTGAAATTAGTGGTTGATGGGCGGAAAATAAGACAGATATTTTCAACACAGTTCAGCAGAATTCCACCTGTCATTGGAACTCAATTTGAGTGAAGTTCAACTGAAGCATTCAACTCAAATATGAACTTGAAGTGAAGACCAATGAACTTTGAGGTTGAAATTGAAGGTTTTTAAGTTGAAACCTTTCGACTATGATTATATATAGACATTACATTTATTTCAAATCGGTCAAGTATAATACGTTTATACACACTGTTAATTTTTTCTATCTATTTCGTGATTCAGCTATGGATATCAGTTATTTGAAGTTAGAACTATTTATCGAGTACCATCACAATTTACGTATGCTATTTAATTCAAGTAGGTTTGTGCATGATCGGTTAATGTTCGAAGTCCAATGAAATGTTTTAGTGATTGATCATAATGATTTCCTGACTAACTGATTGACTGATTGATTGGCAGATTGATTAATTGATTTTAAACATAGCTAGAGAAGCACAGTTGATAAAAGGACTAATATAACACTCTAACACGTCATACTAGAGTATACTATAGCGGCTCACTTGCAGGAACAGAATTCTTCAAATGCATCTGTAACATGGAAAGTATAATTAAGTATATGACATCAAACATATATTTCATAATCACTCATATTACTTTAGCTGTAACGGTTACTGCTGGTTACGACATTTTTGTCCTGCGGACACATAATATAATAGATCCATAGCATGTCTAGCTCACAAACTTGCCTTTTTGGAATCTTGAAAGTGGAGAGAAACTTGAAGCAAGTCTGAATAGTCATCAATCAATCATATTCAGGCGACTAGCTTTAGTGTTCGGCGAAGGATTTTATGAAAGTTTCAAGACATTCATTTTCATTTCGCCCGCTTTCTTGATATTCTTTCCCTCTTTCAATTGTTTTAGGAATGTCGAGAAAATTAAGATCACGAGGTGAAACTCATTCTCATACAACAAAAGTTTCTGGCAGTGGGAATTGTTAGAGGGCCATAACAGTGGAAAAAGAAAAAGGTAGCTCCTTCAAAAATGATCAATCATGGAGTTTTACTGCTTCAAAACAGGTTTGCCTTTTTCTTTGGAGACTTCTCACTTAAAGAAGTGAAGTCCTCATAACTATTTTCATGATCTTTTCAGTAAACACTTGATCATTAGAGGATGGATGATTGGGGCTTTACGTCCTGTACTTCTGCACTTGGTAGGCTAATTTGGAAAAGAAGAGGACACGACAATGTGGCGAAGGATGATTGAAACTGCCATCCAACATAGACTCAGATGACTCGGCAAGAGCTTGATTTGAACCCTGGACCCAGCAATTGACCAACCTTCCCCCAAACACCCTTGATAAAACCTTCATATCAAAATCACAACATTCTGTTGAGGATAGCTTACCCAACACAGTGTGCAATATTTCTCAGTAAAGTGTAATAAAAACTGTGTTTAAGAAGTTATAAAAAGAGTCTGTGTTCACATCTCAAAGCATGCTATTCTGTGAGGTTTTTTTAGCTCGCCTGTCAGTACCCTCGCTTCTCTGCACTCACGAGCACTCAGAAACTGACACGCGAGCTTAGAGAGATTTGGTTTTTTCATCCGCGGTGGATCAGTCAAGATGCCAGCATAACGGGGGAAGCTACTTCACTCGGCCGGAGACGTTAAGATTTAAGAGCTGACAGGGCACTGACGTGATGACGCCAGGACTTGATGTAGTGACGTTGCTGATGTTACATCTTGACAAAAGGACGCGACGTGGTCGTAGAGCTCTACAGAATGATGCTGCGTCTAATACAGAATGACGGCCCTCCTCTCACGGCCCACTCGCCCATTATAAATTTAAGCTAGCACTTACGACATTGGCTGTAAACATTCCTTCACATTTATCTCGTTGCCATGGTCATTCAGACTCATTCCGCAGTCACAAACCAGTGTGATTTGCACCAGAAACTCATCAAAAGAAGATAACCAATTCCATCACACATACGTGGGTGACAAAAATAGTTCTTTTCGGTCATTCCGTCTGCCATTCTCTCCTTTTCCCTTTCCCTTATTCGTCCATTTCCCTTTCATGCCATTCTTCCTTCCCATTCTTCTTCCTTTGTCTTTTCCCCTTCCTTTCCCACCTTTCCTTCTACTCCTCCTTATTCCTTCCTCCCTTTTTCCTTCCCCTTCTTCCTCCCCTTCTTCCTTCCCCTTCCTTATCCTTCTTTCTCTTTTGGCCCTCCCTTTGAGTTCTCATTGTTCCTCTATCCTTTCTCTTCTTCATTCCCTTCTTCTTTTTCTTGTCTCACCCTTCCTGCCTCCTTTCTCCCCAACTTATTCTTCGATTTTTTCTACCTTCTCTGTCTTCTTCATTCCCTTATGCCATTCATCTTCATTCGCCTTCCTACTTCACCTTCCTTCCCATTTTCTTCTCCCTTCTTTTTTCCCTTCCTTCACACCATTTTCCCTCCTTCCTTCCCATTTTCCCCTTCCTGCTCTCCTTCCTTCTCATTTCCTTCCCTCTTCCTTCCTTGTTCCTTCTCCTTGCTTTCTCCCTTCATTCCTGCTCTCCTTCCTGCTCTCCTTCCTTCTTTCCTTCCTTCTTTCCTTCCTTCCCCCTTCCTTTTCCCCTTCCTTCCTTTCCTTCTCCCTTTCTTCTTCCCTTCCTTCTCCCCTTCTCCTTCCTTCCCCTTTCTCCCCCTTTCTCCTCCCTTCCTCCCCCTTCCCCCCTTCCCCTTTCTCTCCTTTCCCTCCTTCCTTCCCTTTTTCCTCCTTCCCTCCTCTAGAAAAACGCTAAAAGCAACTTTCAATTCATGCCTTCATGCTTCTTCCACTTTCCTTCCTCTTTCCTCGCAAACAACCAACATTTCAGCCTTCCAATGATCCATCGGATGATCCTACCGCTCATTCCTGCCATTCCTGACTGCCCACTTCTTAACTCTAATGAAGTAATCCAGTGTGAGAGATCTTCATGGCCAACATTCCAGCTGAATGTCGTCCGGATGAGTCATTAACGTTGCATCCTTGTATCAATGTCTGTGCTGAGCACGTGAAAAGTTCCACACATGAGGTAGCCGTATACATTTCGTCAACTCCAAGCTCTCTCATCTCTTAGAAACTCTCCCAAGCATCTCTTAAATCAAACCATGTTAGGCAAGACCTCGTTTTTGGGGTATGCATTACCCATACCGATCAATCTTCGTACCTTGTTCCTCTGGGAGGTGATTGTCTCAGTTTGTATTTGCCTGGACTTCCAAGTGGTGCGTCCCAGGTTCGATTCCAGCTCTGGCTGTGGCACCTGGGTTTATGTCGGACGCAAATATGAATCGTCCTTCATTTTTAACATTACTGCATCCTCTGATCAGACCAATTCGTCTATCTAGTGTATAGATACAGGATGTAAATCCAAATCATCCAACATCCATTCAACACCCACCTCAATTCCTCATCCCGTCTATCCATCTGAACTATCAGATATCACATTAAAGCACAATATTATGGTATTCACTATTCAACCAGACACTTGTCCAGTAGTCCAGCAGTAGTCCACCAGCTTGACAACTCAGACCTGAAAGAGCTGGCCTGGTCATCAAAGCCCCTGTGATCTGAGGGATATAGCAAGGTGATCCAGTCCAACCTGTGTTATTCCATACCTGTAATCAGCACCTGAATTGGAATACACACTACACCTGCATCTGTGATCTAACATCAAAGTTAGGGGGCCACCAGTTAGTTTCAAGGGGAGGGGGGGGGGTTGGGAGTTTTTCTTCACATTAATGATTTCTTTGTTTTGAGGGGGGGGGGGGGGTTGGAGTTTTATAACATAAATAATTCCTTGCTTAATTTTGGTGAAATGAATTAATATAAATAAATTCCTTTGGGAAGTCTTGAAATCAATAATTTCTTGTGGGGGTATTTCTTAACAAGGCAGTGCTTGATTTAGCAAGGAATATTTGGGGACACATGTGACTGAAATAAAATAATTACCGTCACCGTTACCATGAAGTAAAAATTTCCCACCGAAGTAAACTACAAGCCCCCTCCCCACTGGAAATATAATGGTCGCCCCCTTAGTTCCAAAGATGAAAAGAAATGACTCTTTAAAAACTGCAAAACAAACCACAAAGAGTAGTATACAGAGCAACTCGGATAGTGGTTGAGTGCTTGGCAGTAGTCGTATTTTAGAGCTTTGACCACATAGGTGAAACACAAAAATACTTTTTATCTGTCCTCAAGTATTTAAGGCCGTTAAAAAACCTGAGAGGCCTGTCTGAAAGAGGACCTTGACAGTTGGTGACCTTGACAGTTGGTGACTGAGACAGTTGGTGCGAAGACAGTGTGGTTTAGGTCACTCACTATAGTGCCAGGTGTGCATCGGCATTCACAGGCGTTTATCGTTGAATATTTTCTTCAAAATGCCACTTTTCTGCTCAGTAATTATTCAAGTTCAAGGATGCGACATTCTAAAACATTTGTTTCTTATTACTGGATATCTAGTGGTAGTCCCCCAGTAGAATACGTGTGTCCCTGCAAAGTGGTCCCTCACTGCAAGCAATGACCCTCTGATTCATAAACTCATACCTCTAATACATGACAAGCTGCAATGCAGCACTCCAACAAACAGCATAATAACTCTCCATGCACATATAATGCAAACAGGAAATTACTGGATGCAACAGAAGAAAGCCAGGAATGGGTTCAGAAGGCTCCAGAATGGCTTAAGCTGGGCTCAACGACTTCAAATTGAAATTGGAAAGGCTTAGATAAAAGCCCTTGACACACTAACACAGCTGAGGTGAGGGACCTTCCAAACAAGAGTGTTTGTTTTGGTCAGTTGATGAAATGCCTCAATTGCCCTGGTGGCCCTGTGTTTGTAGAGAGTCAAATTAGAGTGTCCTGTGACAATAGGGCGCGCCTACAGAGGCGGTGTGGGGATAACATGTGGTGAATACGTCACCATTAAAGGTGTTCCCTATCTCTCCGATGTTAAATTTGGACCTTTGCGCGGGCATGGCACAATACTCCTCCTAAATTCTCCACTGGATGACAATTTGCAATTCGACCATTTTGCCAAGTCTAACTACAGTGATACCTTCGAAACGCTACTGAAACGTAAATGTACAATTTTACCTTGAATGTACCAGATAACGGTCTCATAATGTCATTAGTCAGATTCATCCATCAAATTCTCAATTAATAGCCTTCATAGAACTGATACTACAAGATGCAATAATTAGACATCATAGTTTCCAAGTTAAGTCTATTAACAAGATTGTGCGCAGCCTCTTTATCCTACTCAAGCTTTTTTGTGGTGCACTCAAAACCTGTGTAATGCATTTAAGCCCTAGTAATGCATTAAGCCCTTGCTTGCTGCAAAAATGGCTTCTTCTGAGATGCTCTCAAGTGTCATAAAATGCAATAAAACACAAGAAATGCATCAATTTAGGGACATTTCTGGCATGAGACCTGTAGCACTGACACTTCTTCATCACTTGACATTGAAAATTGTGATGTTTTTACATTTGAGTGTAGAAGATGCCGGGGTTCGTCGTAGCGCACTCTACAGTTTTTCAATAGAAATCTAAAATTATCTGGTGGTGCATTATAATTTATAAGACTTCTTGTCAACTCTATCCATGTACCTTATGGATGACTTTCCTACAACACTTTTAGTGTAGTGCATTTTACGCCCTTCTTCATAACTGCAAACAGAGTGGTCTTATAAGGCAGATACCACTTTACAACCACATTTATCCAATATATCGACTTTGGTCTGAGTGTTTTCAGCTCATATCATATTGCAAGGCTGACTTTACTTGTAAAATGTGACCAATGGCTGGCTCAGAAACTGTAACCCAAACAGTCATTGAACCCTTATGCATCAAAGACCACTTCATAACTGTAGAAGACATGGTCTCACAAGGCGGGGACCGCTGTAGCATGTACTGATATTGTTTCAAATCATTCAAGGCCGCATCTTGCTTCCTATCTTTGCAAATCAAATCCATGTATTGTCAGGAGCAAAAATTCATTTTCATGTAGAATCAACCTCAAAAGACAATGGCGCTTGAAAATTTTCATGAAGTGACTCTGACATTCTAGTCTTCAGATTTTTCATTTGCCTGCAATTCGAGTTGACATTAGGATTACAGAATGGCTTGATTTGCATTTTCGGGTTAAGTCGGCTAATTAAAAGAGAAATCGCTAATTTGATTACAGCCTCAAGTGTCATCATAAAACGATTTACATAATTGGAAGAGAAGATTACAAAAATCATGATCCTCGCTTGAGGCAAACTTTGCAGCAGATGCATTTCTAGAGAAAATCGAGAAGTTGAAACCAATAACTGGGTTGTTTAACCAGGCATGCAAATTGCAGATACAGGATATAACACATAGAGCAGCCTTGATAGATCCTGCTATCAAGTTTCGCTGGACAAATGTGTAACCTCTTGAGTGGTCCGCCCAGATCTCTATCCAATCGTATCAATCATCTCTCATGAGCACCTAGAACTGACCTTATAGGGATGTACTTACAGATCTATCTATCTCTCTATCTCTCTATCTATCCATTGGTCTATAAAAATATTATCTAGCCTTCTATCTGTAACAATCTTTTATTTTTTGTTGAGCTAAACACCATTTGCTTGAAGCCAAACCAAACCGTGCATTGCAGCAGCGCAGCTAACACAAAGATAGAAGACACCAAAAAGTTACTATCCGAATGTTGCGATGTTACCAAAATGCAGTAAATGGGGATCTATCTGTCTATCTCTTAATCCATCTATCAGTAGCTGAGTTAATAGATAGATGGATATGGTAAGTGCAGCTCTCTCTAAGCCCAATCTGGGCACTCACAAAGGTTGATTGATGAGATTGGAGAGAGAGCGGGAGTCCTCAACATGTTGCACATTTACCAAATGTGACAGACCTTTTACTTGCCCAGCATAGACATCGATACAAGGGGCCGCCGATCTAACATATCATCAAAAATGAATTGCTTCTAGCCAAACAAGACCCTGCATCACAAGAGAAGCCAAAGTTAGTAGACACCAGCAATTTACAATCCATTCGCAATGTCACCAAACCTTGCGTTCTGTCACACCAAACCATGGATTGCAAGAGCATACTGAACACAAAGTTAGAAGACACCAGCAATCTACCATCAGGTCGCAGTGTCACCAAAATGCAGTAAATGGGGATCTCTGTTTGGTATTCAGCCGTGAGTGGTTGGGATTGTGCCAGATCATGACTTCATGGGCCTATTGTTGTCTGTGCCTCGTTGTGAGCTATAACGACACCACAAATGCAAGAAAGTCTGGCGAGGGCAGTGGAAATACGAACCAGAGCAAACAAAACGATCATGGCTATGTATAGAACAACATGCTTTAATGCCCCAGGGAAGTGATCGACTTGTTTGCTATCTGTTCTCTCCACCCCATCTATTATATATGCCTTCCTCCCTGGGTCTCTTTTTCCACAAATTGTTTTTCGCTGAGCACTGCTGTTATTCAAACATTTTTCTGCAGGGTTATAGCAGAGAATACACTCTTTATTGAGACAGGTGATTTCACTTGTCTTACCATCTAGTTAGTGGACATTATTACAAAGATATATAGAAATGAATGATTTATGTCTATTTACATGTGGTTGCGGTACTGCAGTAATCATGATGTTGGTTCATTGAGAAAGTTCTGATTGTATTGATGTAGTGATTGAGATGATGAAGCAATCACTCTCAAGGCATAGAGTGCTTCTCAGCCCATATTCCAAATGTTCCAGAAGTATTATTGATTATTTCCAATTGTCACAGTTTCGTCTGAATAACAAACCTGAGAATGCAACTACTTATTTTAGCCCTAAGGTCAAAACTGAAACTTTCTGTTCACCACCTCCTTTATGGAAACTTCAATTAATAAATTTAGTTTTCTCATAATTATAAGAAAAATTGTAATTTGACATCAATTTCCGAGATAAGTCTATTAATGAGACAGAATTGCATTTTGTAAGATTGTGCAGCTTCTTCAGTGCATTATCCTACTGGGGTATTCTTGTAAAAGTTCTTGTCCCTGCAATGCATTTAAGCCCCAGCTACTAGAATGGCTTCCTCGCAATACTCTCAAGTCTCTTCCCTTCCCTATTAGATAACATTGGGCTTGTGTTTCACTTACTTATCAAAGACTTTGACCCATACCTAACTCCAATTACAGCAAAGAAAATTGGCAGTCATTGTTATCCCACAAGCCTCAAATATAGGCCTTTATGAGTCATTTTCATCCCATGAAAGGAAAACACATTGGGTCATAAATTATGACCCAATGTGTTTTCCTTTCGTCGGACGAGAATTCATGCTTTCCACAAGCAGGTTTGCTGACGATGTTTAACATTGATGCAATGGCAGCATTTCATGCGTTTCACTTACTTACAGGTGGCACTGTATGTGAGATCTCCGTGAACCATCAGAAACTTTACTGCTTGTGTGACCTGAACCATTCATTGTCGTCTCACAATTGTTTATAAATTACTACTTAGTTGTAATCTCTTAAAGTCCACGTTTTGCTTTCCAAAGTTTCAGCCATTTCTGATGGCTTTCTTCAGTGTTATGACACTTCATTCACTGACAAGCAAAATGGTTAGACCCAAAAAATATAAAAAATGTTTTTAGCAACCAAAATCAGGATGGATTTCATATTGTTCAAACTTTGATGTTAATGTTCACCTCATTATATTGTCATATAATCCAAAGTGCAGAATAACTTCTGAAACTTATCTCATAAAAAATGGAGGCCATAAAAAGTATGAATGGCATCAATAGATATGAGATTTTAAAAAAGCAACAAGGAAAGATGATGTACCGTAATATGGGGTGAATCGGGACACTGGGGTGAATCGGGACAGAACAGGAATGTGTTTTATTTCTTAAAATACAACAACTTCTTCTTTACCCAGGTCCTTAATTTTTGGCACAATTATGGCATACATAATAGTGTATATTGTGGTTGGGTTTTGCAATTCTAACTGCAGGCAGTGGGGAGCTGCAGCACTTTAAACCGGGCCGTACAGAAAATGAATTCTGAACAGCTGGTCAAAACTTTGCTTGTATCACAAAAAGCATTAATATTAGAGGCACCAATCTTGCAGGAAACTTTTATAAACCAGTTTTGGCAGATTAAGGGACTAGAATAGTTGACTAGATGTCGGATTTTGTAATGTTTGGTCATGGGTTCGGATCCAGGGCTGTGACTAAGTTTTGGAATCAACAAAAATAACCCTACTTATTTTCATTCGAATGTACTGGCATGTCTTTTTGAAGAATGTTTTTGAACTTCTCATCATTGATATTGGATTTAGTCCAGAATTACCTATGTATAGCGTAATTAACAGAAAAACACTGTTTTTCATAATTCTGTCTCATTTATCTTTTTTTTTTAAATAATAAAATTTTACATGTAATTGAGTTCAGATTTTTCTAAAATTTTTTTTTTGCATGTCAAATATATTTTCTAGTGTTCATTTACAAGTTGCAATTGCCTAAACATGACAGGAAGTATTATTTTACAGAAATAGAGGACTGTCCCGATTCACCCCAAAGTAAGGGGTTAATTGGGACAGTGGTTTTTCATGAATAAATCACTGAAAATGAAAGGTATCTTTTAATGCTCCTAGGGATATTTGGACCTTTGGTTCGGACATAATTAGGCACTATATTTTGATTTATTAGATGATTTGTGACCATTCTATGACCGAAAAACCCTCAATTCCGTCCCGATTCACCCCATATTACGGTACTTATAAACCCATAAAATATCAAAACTCTGCATGACTGAAGTGATAGTTATGAAATATCTCAATGTTTCAGACTTGTGTTTGGGATTGACATGCAGCTTCATAATTTGAACAGGAGGAAGACATACTTTGTAGCAGTGAATTGAATAATGAAAGAAACTGCGGTCTAACA
The DNA here is from genome assembly GCA_026936325.1 of Platynereis dumerilii. NCBI lineage: Eukaryota > Metazoa > Annelida > Polychaeta > Phyllodocida > Nereididae > Platynereis > Platynereis dumerilii. The sequence goes on from JAPTHN010000009.1 coordinate 51,024,791, forward strand.
TGGGTCTGGGTGACTCAATAAGATATGGAATTGATCCTGAGACCAAGTGATTGGAAGCCAAGAGTATTACCAACTGAGCCATTCCCTGTCTCATGCCTTATATATTTTACTAATGATAACTAAAACACTTGCTTTACACAAAGGTTTCTCCCGAGCCGCAGTTGTTTATAAGAAAAAAATAATGATTACCAGTAAAATGAAAATCTGATTTAGAATGCTGTTAATTTGATGAAGAAATTCCCTTCAGTAGCTATGCCAAGGGTAAATATTCTATCCCCTACTATCTTCTATTGATTGCAGTAGCTGGGTGATGAAGATTTTTCAAAAGTGGCTCAAAACAAAAATCGATTGAATCAGCCTAATTTTATTGGCATTATCTCTTCAAAAGCATCACATTTTAAAAGACTGAAATTTAAAACCACACCATCTCTCTTTGAAGCTGTTTAAAGATCAGTAACTTCCACAAAAATCCTTTTAGAGTACCTTAAATTAGTAAACAAAAAAAGATCAGATATTTTGTTTTAAATTAAAGTTGTGTTCAGGTAATACGAAACTACAGCAACTGCTTTAAAAAAGTATTTATAAAAGGAACTATGTTGTTAAAAGTTGTTCCTTTTTCAGCTGTGTAATAGTCAGCCATGGTCTTGATAGGCCTATACATTATTCTTTGTAATATTTGACAAACCTTATGTTCTGTCAAACCAAATAAAACATCATAAGAGCATACTCAACACAAAGACAGAAGACACCAGCAATTTACCATCCCATCGCAATGTCACCAAAATGCGGTAAATGGGGACCTCTGTTTGGTATTCAGCCGTGAGTGGCTGGGATTGTGCCAGATCATGACATCATGCAGCCATTGTTATCTGTGCCTCATTGTGAGCCATGACGACACCACAATGCAAGGAAGTCTGGCGAGGGCAGTGGAAATACGAACCAGAGCAAACACAGCGATCATGGCTATGTATAGAACAACATGCTTTAATGCCCCAGGGAAGTGATCGACTTGTTTGCTATCTGTTCTCTCCACCCCATCTATTATATAAGTCTTGCTTTCTGGCCCCTTCTTGCTAATTGATTTTTGCTGAGTGCCGAATTATTTCAAGCCTTATGCCCCATTCACACAGACAAGACTTTGACAAGAGTATGTTGGCAAGAGCAAACTATCAGAAATCGTGAATTCACTCCCAGAGCATAGTTTTCACTCTCAAGAGTGAAAATTTCACTCCCAGAGTAACATAAGATGCTCCCAGATCATTGCCACACTCGTGGAAAACTCTTGGAATATTTTGAACAGTTTAAAATTTTCTGAGAGTATGGAATTGATCTGAGAGTGAAGTTTTTACTCTGGGAGCATCAACTTTGGCTCTGGGAGTGTAAAATTTCACTCTGGGAGCCAAATTTTCACTCTTCAGAGAGTAAAAAGCTATACTCTGGGAGTAAATTTGTGATCTCTGAATTTTGCTCTTGTCAAGTTACTCTTGGGTTACTCTTGGCTGTGTGAAAGGGGCATTAGCATCAACTATTACAGAATATAAAAGTATTAGTTTCAAAAATGTGTTGTTATTTCATACAATCATGTTTTAAGGCAGTGATGCTATTCTCTGACAAACATGTGTCTACGTCATTAATAGGTTGGCTAAGGCAGAAAAATATTCTGAAGGCAACCATTATAGATATCATAAGTGATAATGCTCACTGATTATGCGATCCATTAAGTGTTGCGTGTGAAGATTCACTCATGCTTTTCCTACAGATTTTTATCTATGAATGATAAGGCCTGGTGCAAATAAGAGCGTGACAAGAGGGTGAAAAATAAAGTTGTTGTTTTTGCTTGGAATCTTGTTGCAATTCGAAGTACATATACATGGCAATAAATAAACAACAAAATCAGGATTAAGTAATGATTTCCAACATAGCTATTGTGATTTTTTCAGTGAAAGAAGCAACAACAAAACATACAACTCTGGTATGATTTGGTTATTTTATAAGTATTGTGTTGGTCATATCTAAGCTCTTTCTGAACCTGTTAGGCCATGAATGACATGCATGCATATTTTGCTGGGACAAAGAACCATTTAAATTGTTCCAATATTCAAAACTGCCGTTTTTTAAAGATTTACCCATTTTTAACTAGATAGAATTGAATACATTTCCCAAACAAAGATTTACATATTTCAAAATTGGTAAATATGATGAAATGATGCCCTGCATAAAAAGCCTAGTATGCAATTTAAATTTCTAATAGATATTGTTATTAGTATTGGAGAAATAACATGCTGATATGGCATTGAAAAGTTTCTTGGAGGCATCAGGGTTGGGGCACTAACTGACAATCACAAAAAGACATGCATAAACTGCAACCAGTGGCCATAGATAAGTCACCCTGTTGGTCTTACATTATTCCTAACTCAATTTTTAACTTTTAATAGCTTTTACATTCATCAAAGCAGGCTATTTTTATAATCTTGAAGTTTAGTAATATTACTCTTTATTTGCCCCATTCCTGCAAATCCAGACAATTTCTGGAGTCATTTTGGCACTTTGACTCATCTCTAATTACACAGAGAAATTGCAGAATCGATTGTAGTCCAAAGACTGTAAGTTCCAGGTTAAATGGGGATGCAAAACAGAAGGTGTTAGGGTCGGGACAGAGGTGTTAGGGTCGGGACATACACTAGTTTTCAACATTAGCTAAAAAATCAGAAAGTTCTGGGCATCCTTTTTGGCCCTAAACAATTGAGCTATGGCTGAGTGAAAATGTTGGAGTAAAAAGGTTTGTGTAGCCAGCTTTTGTTAGACTGAGGGTATCAATAAACTTAGTGTTAGGGTCGGGACAACTTTTACAATGCACGAAAAAGAGATGCAAACAAGTAGATATGACATTTGTACAAGGAAATGAGGTGTAATATGCAATAGAGGGATCCTCAAACTGCTCTGGGAGAGCTGATGCAACATAGAATATCGTGAACCAACAGGTACACAGAGTTGTTAAACAGAAATTGTTAAAATTTCAGTTTTTGGCTTCATTTGCCACTTTGGTGTCTCATTGACACTACTTGACAAATACACAGAGTATAAAATTGCAATTGATAGTCATAGAACCAGAACTCCCATGGCTACAGTTGAGAATGCTTTCCTTCGACAAATTGTTAAAATTATTTTCCAAATGAAGGGTTAAACATTGCTCAAAATATGCATGTCACGCTAAAATGCTCAAAAATGACCATTTTTTGGATGTTCAAGACCTCAGATATACTGAACCAATGCCCCGATTGCTCTGAAATTTGAAACATTTACTGTCAAAACAGCTTTCAACATAACAAGGTACCATTGGATGTAACATACGCATTTTGCATGGTTTTGTAGGAGATACAATGCTGGCTTCACCTGAAATACGCAAAAAATTGCACCAGGCCATAAGTGTGTTCCGTCACACATGTTCTTTGGTCTGTTTGCTATGATAGACACATGGGTAAGTGTCAGGCTGTCAGCCAATCTGGCATCTCATTCATACTGATTTGGCATTTTTCAAGACCCCGCCCTGGAAGACAATACAGTAGTGATGCACTCCTCACTTTGTCACTTTATCATTACAACAAATATTTCTAAATTTGTTCAATTCAGCTCTCTTTAGCTTGAGAATGTGTGCCAAAAGGAGTACAAGCCAAATCCATATGCATTTACAAATCTTCCCTCTTGGGAGGGCCAGCGATAGTGAAATTGGCGTTTATCGTTTAGTCTTGAGTTAAATTGCTAGACAGTGGTATCGTTGTAAAAAGGATCAAATTAAACCAGTATCAAATCTGACAGTGATAAATACTATGCAATATCACATGATTACAAATAGCATTAGACAATAAACCCTTGTAACCCTGATCATCTTATAATTGTATTCTAGGTAGTTTTTAAAATTTTAACTCAATGGGGGTGAATACCACAAAAAGCATGACTGTCACCGGTTTTCTATTAGTCTTAAGGCAGTTACTGTGGTTTTGTATTACCAAGGCACGACTTTCATTCAAAAAGACAAAAAAAAGGGGATTGCTTTTTTAACTGATTCATATCGCTCTAAATGGTTTTTTTGGAAGTTGCTGATCTTTAAACAGCTTCAAAGGGAAGTTTTTCGGTTTTAAGTTTCAGTCTGTTAAAATGTGCTGCTTTTGAAGAGAAACTGCCAATGTAATTGTTCTGATTGAATCGATTTTCTTGGTAGTGTTTTGAGCTACTTTTGAAAAATCTTCATCACCAAGCTAGAGCAATCAATAGAAGAGGACGGAATATTATCTCCTGGCATAGCTACTGAAGGGGATTTCTTCATCAAATTAATAGCATGCTAAATCAGATTTTCATTCAACTAGTGATTATATTTTCTTGCTTATCAAGCGCTGCAGCTCCAAGGGAACCTTTCTGTTTGCCAATATTTATTTCTCAGATTTATCTATCAAATCTTTCCCAATCAGTCATATGACCGTTAAAGGGAATACTATTGAACAAAATGAAGTGACCCTACCTTTGGAAATGAAGAGGGCTATGAGGTAGACTCTCCCTAAGGAAGTACATCAGAAATAGAAAACATACCAGTTGCATTAATTAAATTTTTAAGAATGGTCTGGAATAACTTTATCTGTTCTGAACACAAAATTTCTGACATTTTATGGGCTCATATATTTTATATTTCTTTCCAATTTCATGTCTATTGATGTTATTCATACCTTTGTAGCGTCCAAAGGGAAAACCTAGTAAGTCACTTTCTGAGATAATCCACTTTGAAGTTCCAGTTCTTACAGTAAGAGATAGGCTTACTGGGATTTGTCAGTGTCATTCTGGGGTAACAGGCCACTTCTTGAAAATCTGAATTTAAAGAATATATAGGAACATGTCTCAGAAGTTACATTTTGACCTTAACTCAATTTGACCCAAATTTTGACTTACTAGGTTTTCCCTTTGGATGCTAGATTTTTATGACTGTAGTTTTTATGAGACAAATTCACTGGTACCTGACACTTGGGAGTTATTTGAAGAGAATCTACATCAAATTCAAACTTTATATTTTATAAAGAGTGAGGAGTTCAGGTCACACAGCAAGTAAAAATCACTCTGAAATTTCACTGCGATCTCAAGACTGATTTGGAAAAAAAATTCTTCAAATTGATGCGTTTCTCATGTTTTAGCATTTTAAGAGACTTGAGGGTATTGTGAAGAAGCCATTCTAGTAGCTGGGGCTTAAATGCATAGCAAGGACTTAAATGCTTTACAAGGGCTTAAATGCATTACAAGAAGGCTCAAGTAGGATAATGCACTGCAGAGGCTGCACAATCTCACAAAATGCAATTCTGTCACGATAATAGACTTATCTTGGAAATTGATATCAAATTATGACTCTTTCTTGAAATAGCGAGAAAGCTATTAATTAAAGTTGAAATAGAGGAGAGTGCTTGTAGTGGAGAGACCACAATCTTAGCTACAGGAGTCTTAGAACAATGTTATTGACATTCAAGATACAGTTATACCTGCGTCGTAAGACCTCCTGTTGTATGACCGACTTGCCGCCTTTCTCCCGCACCAAGTAGTATTTTTAGTGCATTTTGCACTCCAATGGGAGACCGCATCCCCATAAGGGATCGCTTCATGACCACAGAAGGGGCGGTCTCATAACGCAGGGACCATTTTATTGGCTAACCCACTCACAGGATAGTAAATGCCTAAGGCAACTGGATCAAAGAAGCCCAGCCACGGTATGACATCTACTCTAACCACTCAAGTATGATGATTTGTGTTATTTCTTGTTTGAAACGAAATAGTTGGACATCTAAAAATGTTTTATAAATAAACAGCATTTCTCTATTTTAACATTGCTGTAAGGGGGTTTGAATAAAGGCAATGCTCAGCAAAGCAATTATATATAATAGATGGGGTGGAGAGAACAGATAGCAAACAAGTCGATCACTTCCCTGGGGCATTAAAGCATGTTATTCTATACACAACCATGATTGCTGTGTTTGCTCTGGTTCGTATTTCCACTGCCCTCGCCAGACTTCCTTGCATTGTGGTGTTGTTATAGCTCACAATGAAGCACAGAAAACAATAGGCCCATGAAGTCATGATCTGGCACAATCCCAACTACTCACGGCTGAATACCAAAAAGAGATCCCCATTTACTGAATTGTGGTGACATTGCAACCTGATGGTAAATTGCTGGTATCTTCTAATTATAGGTTCAGTATGCTCTTGCAATCCATGGTTTGGTTTGTCAAGATGAATATTGAGATCATGGCTGAACATTAGATGGCTGAAGGAGTAGCAAGTTTTGCCACACATAGTACTCTTTCTCTAATTTTTGCGGCAACCACTGTAGTGTCGTATTACCAGGACACGTTTTAGTTTAAAAAGACAAGAAACTGATATTTTTTGGAACTGATTTAATTCGCTCAAAAGGTTTTTTGTGGAAATTACTGGTCTTAAAACAGCTTCAAAGAGAGATTTTGCGGTTTTAAGTTTCAGTCTATTAAAATGTGCTGCTTTTGAAGAGAGAGTGCCAATATAATTAGTCTGATTCAATCGATTTTCTTGATATCATTTTGAGCCAATTTACAAAAATCTTCATCACCAAGCTACTGCAATCAATAGAAGGGAGCACAATATTATCTCCTGGCATAGCTACTGAAGAGAATTTCTTTATCAAATTAATACCATTCTAAATTAGATTTTCATTCTACCAGTGACCATATTTTCTTTCTTATCGAAAACTGCGGCTCTTTGGAAACTTATCTACCAAGCATTTCCTGGTAAATCACAACTCCTATGAGGGAGGAAGAGGGGATTAACTCTGATGGTATTACTTTTGACATATGCTTGCTGAAGAGTTCAGGTCAAGCAGCAATTATAGATTAGTCATATAGTAACAGAGAGGTCGCATAAGAACGCAATGGAATGAGAGCTCTTAAAATTGATGCATTTCTCATGTTTTGGCGTTTTAAGAGACCTGAGGGTATTGTGGAGAAGCCATTCTAGTAGCAGGGGCTTAAATGCATTGCAAGGATTTAAATGCATTACAAGGGCTTAAATGCATTACAAGAACACTCCAGTAGGATAATGCACTGAAGAGGCTGCACAATCTCACAAAATGCAATTCTGTCTCATTAATAGACTTATCTCGGAAATTGATGTCAAATTACAATTTTTGTTCTAATCACGAGAAAGCTATTAATTGAAGTTTCCATCAAGGAGGATGTGAACAGAAAGTTTCAATTTCAACCTAAATGCTAGAATAAGTAGAACTTTGCATTCTCACATGTTTGTAATTGAGACAAACTGTGACCATTTGAAATACATATTGTAAGTAATAATGCTTTTTCATCTTAATCACTACATCAAAACTATCAATACTTTCTCGATTAATCAATGCAATGATTACTGCAGTCATGCAGCCACATGAAAACTAAATAGTTAGATAGGTGAAAACATCGTTCTCAATAAAGAGTGTATTCTCTGCTATAACCCTGCAGAAAAATGTTTGAATAACAGCAGTGCTCAGCGAAAAACAATTTTTGGAGAAAGAGACACCGGGAGGAAGGCACATATAATAGATGGGGTGGAGAGAACAGATAGCAAACAAGTCGATCACTTCCCTGGGGCATTAAAGCATGTTGTTCTATACATAGCCATGATCTGTGTGTTTGCTCAGGTTCGTATTTCCACTGCCCTCGCCAGACTTCCTTGCATTGTGGTGTCGTTATAGCCCACAACGAGGCACAGACAACAATAGGCCCATGAAGTCATGATCTGGCACAATCCCAACCACTCACGGCTGAATACCAAACAGAGATCCCCTTTTACTGCATTTTGTTGACATTGCGACCTGATGGTAATATGCTGGAATTTTCTAACTAAGGGTTCAGTATGCTCTTGTAATCCATGGTTTGGTTTGACAGGATGGATATTAAGATCATCGCTTAGCATCACACGGCTGAAAGAGGAGCAAGTTATAGCCACATATCGTACAAAGCACTTTATCTTTAGTTTTTTATGGCAATCACTTTTTCATTTAATAAGATTAAAAAATGATTTTTGGAACAGGGTTAAATCATTCTAAAAGGATTTTTTTATGGAAGTTAGTGATCCTTAAACAGCTTCAAAGGGAACTTAGGTGGTTTTAAGTTTCAGTCTATTAAATTGTGTTGCTGTTGAAGAGAGAGTGCCAATATAATTAGACTGATTCAATCGATTTTCTTGATAGCATTTTGAGCCGCTTTAGAAATATCTTCATCACCCAGCTACTTCAATCAATAGAAGGGGACGGAATATTGTCTCCTGGCATAGCTACTAAAGAGAATTTCTTCATCAAATTAATAGCATGCTAAATCAGAGTTTCATTCTACCAGTATTCATATTTTCTTTCTTATCGAAAACTGCGGCTCTTTGGAAACCATTGTGTAAGGCAAGTATTCATTATCTGAAATTTATGTGCCCAGCCTTTCATGGTAAGTCAAACCTCTTTCAAGGCAGGAAGAGGGGATTAACTCTGCGGGCATAATGGTATTATTCTTGGCATACAACTGCTGGGTTCCGGGTTCAATTCCAGTTCTTGCTGTGTCACCTGCATCTGTCTGTTGCACAGCATATATTCAATCCTGTGTAGCCTCATTTCTGTATGTTTCTGTATGTTTCTGTATGTTTCCCCCTTCCTTCATTAGCCTATCGTAGTCCTGCAATACAGGATCATCAATTCACTGATTCTACCTGGCTTTTTCAGAATAGTAAGATACCATTGGAACATGATAAACAAGAAGACCCATGTTTGGAAGCAAGGAGAAACTGCATTCAATTAATTATCATCTCATCACAATGCTCTCCCTTTGTTTCTGCTTATAAAAGCTGACTTATTACTTTTCAGCTCTGGTGGCAAGTCTGGAATGATTTATAGTATTCATAAAACATTCATTAACAATTCTTCCATGCAGAGTCTTTTGACATTTTATTGGTCAGAGATATTGTTCTTTAAAATTTTAAGTCCAAGATATTTTGACCTTTGAATTATATGACAATAATAAAGAAAACACATGTACAAGTACCGTATACAAAAATCTAATTTTGAAATAAATAAAAAAATATTGAGAAGTTCAGGTCACACAGCCAGTAAAGAAGAGTCTTACAATTCACGGAGATCTCGCATAAGAACACATTGGAATGAGAGCTCATAAAATTGATGCATTTCTCTTGTTTTTGGCATTTTAAGAGACTTGAGCACATTGTGGAGAAGCCATTCTAGCAGCTGTGGCTTAAATGCATTGCAAGGGTTTAAATGCATTATAAGGGCTTAAATTCGTTACAAGAACACTCCAGTAGGATAATGCACTGAAGAGGCTGCACAATCTCACAAAATGCAATTCTGTCTCATTAATAGACTTATCTCGGAAATTGATGTCAAATTACAATTTTTGTTGGAATCACGAGAAAGCTATTAATTGAAGTTTCCATCAAAGAGGATTGTGAATAGAAAGTTTCAATTTCAACCTAAATGCTAGAATAAGTAGAACTTTGCATTCTCACATGGTTGTAATTGAGACAAACTGTGACCATTTGAAATACATATTGTAAGTAATAATGCTTTTTCATCTTAATCACTACATCAAAACTATCAATACTTTCTCGATTAATCAATGCAATGATTACTGCAGTCATGCAGCCACATGAAAATATACATCAGCCATTCATTTCTGTATCTTTATAAATGGGTCTATTAACTAAATAGTTAAGATAGGTGAACACATCATTCTCAACAAAGAGTGTGTTCTCCGCTATAACCCAGCAGAAAAATGTCTTTATAAAAGCGGTGCTCAGCAAAAAATAATTTGTGGAAAAAGAGACCCAGGGAGGAAGGCATTTATAAAAGATGGGGTGGAGAGAACAGATAGCAAACAAGTCGATCACTTCCCTGGGGCATTAAAGCATGTTGTTCTATACATAGCCATGACCGTTTTGTTTGCTGTGGTTCGTATTTCCACTGCCCTCGCCAGACTTCCTTGCATTGTGGTGTCGTTATAGCCCACAACGAGGCACAGACAACAATAGGCCCATGAAGTCATGATCTGGCACAATCCCAACCACTCACGGCTGAATACCAAACAGAGATCCCCATTTACTGCATTTGGGTGACGTTGTGAATGGATAGTAAATTGTTGGTGTCTTCTATCTTCATGTTGAGTACCCTGATGAACAACTTTGACTTGAAGCAATTGGGCAATGCTCAGTAGTTGTTTAAATGTCGTAAAAGATAGATAGATTAGATAGATAGATAGATAGATAGATAGATAGATGTATAGATAGATAGATATATTGACATATAGATAGATAGATAGATAGATAGATAGATAGATAGATAGATAGATAGATAGATAGATAGATAGATATTGATTGATTGATTGACATTTATTTTATAGTGACAGGTACAATTAACATATACAGGCATAATCACATAAAAATATAGGTGGTACCCAACCCCTCAGGGGTTTATCTGCCACTTCAAATCACACTCAATAAACATCACCAGGTGGCTATATGAGTTTACATATATAGAGTGGGTCGGGACAAGAAGCCCGGGTTAGGTGAGAAGCCCCCCCAGGGTTATTTCTAAACTTACATTTTTGTGCTTTTTCTTATTGATAGGATTGAAGCTAGAGCATTTTCAGGTGACGTCACAAATTTTCAAGGCATTCAGCACCAAACCATAGTCGTAATTAATGAAACAAAAAAAGGTGCATGGTTTTTGTAACTTTGATTAATTCTTTGAAAGTGGTTGTCAGAAATAACTTTGGAAATTTTAAAAAGTATAATGGATATCTGTATTGCTTCACTTTATAACCATCACATAAATATGATTTGGATCATATTTGTTGCATTTTAGCTCAAAATATAGAGGTCAAATTAAAATATGTGGGTTTGGGGCGAGAGGCCCCACATGGTATGGGGCATGGGGCCCCCTTCACTGAGGCCTCGAAGCTGCTTCAGGAACCATTTAATAATGTGTACTTTACCTTAAATCTTGATAGAATAGCTAATTGAAATAGAAAAAATTTCGGCCGAAATTGAAAAAGGGCAAAAAATATTAAAAAATAAATGTATGAACAGAAAAATTTTGAAATTCAGAAAAAGTGAATAGAATGCCTTAAAAATGATAGAAGAACCCCAAGAAATAACTTTCAAGCTGAATGCGCTCGCAAAAAAAATTTCCATAGGATTATAATAGGGGGGCTTCTTGCCCGATGGGTGGGGTAAGAAGGCCATTTTAATTTTTTTACAAAAAGGGCCGTAACTCCTTTATCAAAATTGGTAGACATTTGTTTCACTAGTTATAAGTAGAGTTAAGTGATCCCTTCCTGACAGCATAAGCATTCAAATAATTGACCACAAAAAGTAGGTCAAATCGCACCTCGAAGTTAAGGGGGGCTGCATGCCCCGCGCTACTCTAACATTAAAAAAAAAAACAGTATTACTAGTTATATAAAATTTATGTTTTCTAAGTTCCCATGCTTTCTCGATATATACAGATACATTTTTCCATTGTTTCTCAAACAAATGAATGAATATATAGATAGATAGATAGATAGATAGATAGATAGATAGATAGATAGATAGATAGATAGATAGATAGATAGATAGATAGATAGATAGATAGATAGATAGATAGATAGATAGACAGATAGATAGATAGATGTAGATAGATAGATCAATAGGTTTATTTACTGAATGGCCAATGTTCATGGGTATCAACATTCCAGAAGATATATAAAGCAGAACTGGGAATTCACAGTATGATCCCCAAAACTATTATGGGTGGGATATTTCACTCGCTCGCCATAGACACTGATTTGTGGGACCACCCATTTGCCCATGAAGCTTATAATTGGAGTTTCACTTTGAATTTTGCAGCCTACTCATATACATCAAAGCTGTTTATCTTGATAACAGCAAGTTTATGTTGATCTTACAACAAATTGCTACAAGTACTCTTCAACCATCACAACAATTTGCTGCTGTTCTAACAATTTTTTGACTGTTTGATCAATCATCTTATTTGTAGTTGCCTATTTGTGAAGCAAGAATTCGTTTTCCCTTCTGACAGACAAAGCAGATTAGATTTGCAGGCTTTTTCCATTCCTGTCTAATTAGAAATGACATTTGGATTACAGAATGGTTTGATTTGCATTTTCAGGTTAAGTTGGGTAATTAAAAGAGAAATGATTAATTTAATCACATCCACAAGTGCCATTGAAGAATAATTTGAATAATTTCAAGTGAAGGTCGCACAGATTAGTGATGCAGGGAAGCAAGAAGGCCGAACAAAGATAGGATAAAGTGGTGTTTTGTGCTTCTTCTTCTTCTTCTTCTTCTAAATTATATCCCGCCTCTGGAAGGCGAACCTCACATGAGTAAAATCAAGTCTCTATTTTTCGATAAATTGTGGCATAAAAAGTTAGTTAAATTGTTTGCACGTTTAGTTGAGTGTTCAGTTTTGAGACTGATAAAATCTTCGTGCATAAAAACATTCTGTTGGTCACTGTGCGGGTAAAATCCAGGATAAAATCATTGCTAAAACTACTACTACGTCTAAGATTGTTTTTTCTACTGCTACTGTGGCTGTGAGCAATTTGGAGCTGACTGGCTAGCCTCGAGTGGGATTTTCTGTATCCCCATCCGTTCAGCACCGCAGAGCAGATTTCGTTGGCGTCGGCGGGCGGGGGAGTATTGTCCTCAGTGTAGATTTCCTGGAGAATCCTGATGTTGTCCTCTCTGGCTTCTTGTAACACTTTGCAAGTTGTTATCACATGCTTAATATCTTCTTCCTCTTCCTCACATAGGGGGCATGTCTTGGACGCGTTGTTCCCTGTAAATTTTGCCACGACGTCTTGAGTCTTGAATCTTCCCGTGAGCATCCTGGCTCGTACCGTGGCCATCTCGATACGGTGTGCCTTTCCTTCGCAGCAAAGCCATAAGGGATGCGCTAACGTGTCGCGAGTGGAAGGCCACTTCCAGATTCCCCACTTCAGAGTAGATTTACACGATGCATCGTAGATAAGCTCAGAACTGATATGTGACTTGATGGCAGTCGCGCAGCGTCTCTTCCATGCAAGCTTGCTTTCGGGTAGATTAAATGCTGCAGGCAAATCGATATCGTAAAGCTCACCAATCTCGCAGGCATAAGTGAACCAGCTGAGTTTGTTCTTAAATTGTGTAGCCAATTGGCGTCTGGCTGTTGCATGTAGTTGGTGCCCACTTGGGAGTCTACATATCTGGCCAAACAGTGATAGGACTTTACGGTGGACTTGTGCCCTAATTGGAAGTGCCCCACTCAATAGATATACAGCTTCTGTTGCTGTATTGTCTGGGAGACCTTGGATTTGTCTGAGCAGCTTCTTGTAGTAGATATCTAATGAGTGGAGATCTTTTGTAGATAAGACACAAGCCTCAAGGCCATGGAGTAATCTTGGAGTCACATATGTCTGAATAATTTTCAGAGCAGCTGGAGGGTCTATCCCATTTAGGCCGTGGAGTCCAACCCGGAGGAGGGCATATGATGTTCTTCTGGCCTTTTTGATGTTCTCAGCGATGTCAGGCGAGGTCTTTCCGCTCTTCCAATTCAGGCCTAAGTGTGTGACCTCTTCTGTCACTGAAACTGTACGGTCTCCCAATTTCCAATGTGAAACCTCCTCTTCTGACTCTCTATGTTTAGGGCTTCTGATCAAGTGAGTGATGGTCGACTTCTGTGGATGGAGCTGGTATTCATGGACCTGTGAGTATTCATACGCCACCGTCAGTAAGGGTTGTATCTGCCGCTGATCCTTGGTTATAAGCAGGACATCGTCCGCGCATGCAGGGGCTCCAATGTATATGTCTCCGAGCTTCAAACCCAGGGTAGATCTTTGCAGGTCTTTGAGCAGGTTGTTGATATATAATTTATACAACAACGGGGATATTATGCTGCCCTGTTTCACTCCGCGCTGGACTTGGTATTCTCTGGAGTTTGACGATTTCCATTTTATTTTCTCGACGCATCCGATGTACATATCGTCCACTAGTTTCCACATTTCGTGGCCGATGCCCGTCTGGAATAATTTCCTCTTCAGGAGAAAGTGGTCCACGACGTCGAAGGCCTTTCTGGCATCGAGTGAAATGATGTATAGAGACGTCTTAGTTGACTTGGCTTCTGCGATCGCTTCCGTGATTACCAGCGATGCCATTGACGGGGATCTATCCCTCGTGAAGCCAAATTGTAGATCACTAATTTGGGAGCTGATGATGTTTTCATTGTCCGTGGTGGCCCAGAGTATTTCGATCATTTTCATAAATAATCCGGCAATGGTTATGCCTCGATAGTTATCCATTATTTGTTGATCTTTCCCAGGCTTGGGTATAACCAGTTTGTATGAGGTTTTGAGAGCTTCAGGGATAGCTCCGTCCTTCAGTATTCTGTTGCATAAGGATAGGAGCGTGTCCCTCGCTTGCGATGGAAAAAGCTTTAGAAGTTCAGCAAAGTGTCCATTGTCGTCGGCGGCCTTGTTCGGTTTTAAGGATCTTATGGCACAGTCGAGGGTTTCTCTGGAGAATTCCTTGTCACTATTCCTTCTGCCAAGTTTCCTCATCATAGCCAATTCAAATTCCCTCTCTGGATGAGTCTCCCCTTTTGCCAGGATTTCAAAGTAGGAGGCCCATTCCGAGGTAATCTCAGCGTTGTCTGTGACGATTCTGTTTCCGATCTTGAGGCAGGATCCTGAGTTGTCTTCGGTGGTTTGTTTCCTTATGAGCTTATGAGCTAAATTTGGATCGTTTTCGGTGGCTCGGCTGATTTCTTCCAATAGGGATTTTCTGTCTGATGCTTGTTTCCATCTTTGTAACGATCTTATCCTTTTCTTTGCTCGTTTCTTCTCTATCCAGGTAGTGTCATCTCCCTTCGGACGGCCTGCCATCTTCCAGATGTGATGCATCTGTTTGGAGACCTTCACAGCCTCCTGCAGCTCTGGAAACCAGTCGACCTTCTTGTTGTCTTTTCTGGGCCTTATTATCTTTGGTGGTATGCTTTTACGTACTGCTATGTCAACCGTTTCTATCAACCGCTTCATCGCTGTATTCGTTTCCAGCACATCCCATTCGTGTTTGGCAAGTTCCATGTCCAATGTTTTTGTAAACAGGTCCTTATTCAGATCTTTCCTCGGGTAGACTGTTCTTCTGCTGGGCTGGTTGTTCCTTATGTTATGAGCCCCAGCAGTGCTGTCGAGTAATGTAGCTACTGCTGTTATCGGGCGATGATAAGAAGTGTTGAGAGTCTCATAGTCTTCTCCAGAGTAAACAGCAGCCTCTCCGAAGTGAATCTGGCCTGTTTCAGTTTTCGCAAAGGCATGGTCAATCCTCGAACTGTGGCCCAGATGAGGGTTAATGTACGTGTGAAGTTTGCTAGAAGAAGTTCCTAGATCCTTTAAGTTATTCTCCTGAATAAGTTTGATGAAGGATTTTTCTTTGGAGCCGCTTCTGTGGAAATGGTCCATATTCATGTCACCAATCAAAATAATGTTATGGTTTGTACCATATTTACGAATAATCACATGTATTGCATCCATATCTTCCTTGAATTTTGATAATGCCTCTGGGCTGCTTCCTGAGGGAAGATAACAATTAATTATGCATAAACGAGCGTCCCCAAGCTTGAGTGTAGTTACCATGATTCTTTCATTTCCATCCAGAGTAGCAGGATTGACATGAGGTTCCAGCTCCTCATTGATGATGATGGCAATTCCACCTTGTCCTGAAGATTTTCTTGAATGGTTGATGTCTTCATGAACACTCTTGATGTGGACAATCTTGTTCGGGAATATCTCCCGCATGTCATTTCTTTCGTATTCATTCAGCCAGTGTTCTTGGATGCATAATATATCACAGGAATCAAGCACTCTGGTCGTGAACAACTTATTCTGATGGATGCCCTGCACATTTAAGGAAGCCACCTTTATAGTCCTCTTCCTGTCCGGAGAGTGGTCCTCAGGCTCCCGAAGAGGCTCTTTCAGGTTTTGTCATTCTCCTCCATTTTCATCATTGTGTGTGTCATTGGCCCGGCGTCCGTAGCCATCCATTTCTTCCGTATTTTCCTGCTCTCTGTGTTGGCTGTGTATTTCGCTTCTTCCCGAGTCACGGTTAAGGTTTTCATTTAGCCAGCCGGACCTATATGTACTCTGCGTCTTTGAAGTTCTGCTTCTCCAGTTCTTGTCCATATTCTCACGCCTTCTGTTCTCCCTTTGGTCCCTCTGTCCGTTCCCTTGGAGGTCTCTGTCAGTGGGTCTGCTGTGGTCACGGAATGTTCCGCCCTTTTCGCCGTGCACTCGTGACGAGGCAATTGAGGGTCCTGGTTCAGGCTCCGGGTTCAGGCGATGTGACTGTTGACCTGCTACCCCCTCCGTTGGGACTTGTCTGAAGTGTGCTGGATTATAAGCTGGTGGATGTGGTCTTGCCATGAATTGTGGGACTTGGCTGAAGTAGGGATTCTGGGGGAAGCTGGCACCATTTGGCATCCATCCATACGGCGGTACCACCCATGATGGGTTCTGTACTTGTGTGGGGAGAGGCTGTGTATTAGGGAAGGGGATTTGATGGCCTGGCACTCTTGCAGCAAGAACCGTCCTTTCCATGCTGTTGATGCGTTCTGTCAGTCTGTACTCCATGTCCTTAAATCGCATTTCTTCTTTCAGTGATCTTATCTCCTCTTTTAATCTATCTTCCTGGGGATGGTTCAATGGGAGCTCGTGGTGACCTTGTGACCTTTCATTAGGGTTGGACACAGAAGCTCTCGTGGGCCCATATGTCCTAGAATCTGTGTTTGAGGCCTCCATTGCCTGTCGCAAGAGCCTGTTAGAGGCTGTGAGGTCGTTGACTTTTGCCTCTAATCCCAAGATCACAGCTTTTTGAGACTCCAGTTGTGCCATGTACCTTTCCATTTCTTTCTCTTTTGCTTTCAGTGCTCTCTCGGAAGTTGCCAATCTCTTCTCCCTTGCCTGTACATCTTGGAGCATTCTCTGCCAGTCGGCTCTTAGTACTCTACAGTTAGCACAGTTGAATTGGTAACTTGAGTCGTGATGTCCGTTGTTGGCCATAGGGTGCTGCTTCTCTCCTGGGGGTGCTTGTGGGTTTTCCACCTCTTCATTAAGCGTTTCTTCATTTGTTGACGGGGGGTTGTAATCTTCTGCTCCAATGTCGACTCCAAGTGCTGTGTCCAGATTATTCTGTTGGTTTTTCACAACTAGATACTCCGAGTGATTTCCGACATCTGTCAGGGTATTACTGCATGGAGCCCTAACAACCTGGAGTTTCTGCGTCGCAGTAACGATGTCCTCTGTGGGTACAGTTGGGATAGTATCCTGTACACTTTCAGATAACCCTTTGTACGGGGATAGCGAACCACAGGATACTGGAGTTCCTTGTCTAGGTTCCAGTCCGGTAGATCCTGGGTCCTGTTCTTGCTCTCCCGATGTCAGCATTTGGATGTCCGTACCAGTCTTTTCGGATCTACTTTCGCTGCATGGGATGCTAATTTCTTCAAGGAGTTCCCTATGTGTTGTGCCCTTCTTCTGTTTGCCGCCCTTCTTGGCGTTAAATCTGTGTAGTACTTCTGTGAGACACTCTTGTATAGTCTTATTCAGACTATCAGGGTCTGTGAGTCGGCTGAGTTGGTTTATCTCGTCGATAATGATAGCAATTTCTTGCCAATCGACGTCCAGGAATCTTGAGTAGTTTTTTCCATTTGCCATGATAGATGAAGTGGTGTGATATAGGGAAACTGTGTACTCCTTTCTGCCTGAGGCACCTTTACTGCTGATTTTGAAGCTGTTCTGTACAATGTTCCTTTCCCTGTCATGGTGGATTTCTGCCTGCATTTCCACGATAGGGTCCTCCAAGTGTGCATAGTAGATGCATGTGGCTCTCCTGAACAATTCATACAGTCCCGCTTGGCAGGAGATAGTGATAGTATTCTTGTCCGCTTTATCCACGGAGTAAGAGTAGTTCCTCTGAGTCGCCTCGAGTTTCTTCTTTAGGGCCTTGGTCTTATCCAAAGTATAGCCGACCTTCCTGTAGCTAACTTTTTCAGGTGGGAGGCGGTATTCAGGGGCTACGTTGGAGGAGCTGCTCGTATCTTCCTCACTGCTGCCTTCCGCAAGTACAATCATTTTCCAATTTAGCGGTGTTTTGTGACAAGTGTTTGCAGTAGACCCTTTGACCTGGGAGACCGCACCTGGGCAGCGCGTGCTATCCTGGTGATAAGTCTCTCCAGGGCATTGGGCCAGACAAGAGATGGCTGATTCACTCAAATTTCCAGTAGTCAGTTGGCTACCCCTTTGACCCCCTGCCTCTGGGCAGCGCGTGCTATCCTGAGGCTTAGAGGTCATGGGTGCCAATGTCCTTGTGAGTGCATTCATATTTCTAATACTTCACTCGCACTTCTCTGGAACTAAGGGTGGTCAGGGAAGTTTTCCTCCTCTTGAAGTCGTACTGGTCCTTGTCCTTGTCACTCTCCGGGTCAGTCTCCGAATTTTCCTGAGGGCTGGTCTCGCTAGATTCGCTGGGGGTGATTTCTCTGCGGATCAATTCCGCGATAAACCTAGCGACCAATGAGAACCAAAGGTCTCTAAGCTCTTCGTCCGGATGGAGTGCTGGTCTAGGAAGCTTTACTGCAGTCCCTTTCGAACCATTTGCATACTGGGATAGGAAGGGATGAATTTGAGGGGTGGAAGGACTTTAACATTCTTGGCATTCCGTAATGAAATCTATCTATATGTATGTATGTATCTATCTATCTATCTATCTCCATCTATCTCTCTATCTATCTGCCGCTTGACCTTGACCTATGTTTGACGGCAGTTTCAATCATCCTAAGCCTCATTGTCGTGTCTTCCCCCTGTCCTAATTAGCCTACCTTAGCGAATAAATACAGGACACAAAGCCCCAATCATCTATGTATCTATCTATACATTTATCTATCAATTTATCTATCCATCTATCTATCTATCTATCTATCTATCTCTCTAACTATTCAAATATCTACATTCTGTCTATCTATAGCAGTTCCTCTAAAAAGGTTGCGCTGGTTGAAATAATTTTATCCCTGTTGCAGGAGGCTCTATGTAATTGATAATGTCATGATTTGTAAAACTCTTGGTATCATAAAGTTGATAAGAACATATTTTGACAACATTAATCATTTATAATATGACATGATTTGCAGAATATTACTACTGATTCATCTTGAACAGTATTTTGGCAGCTCCATTTCGAATTCCTGTCGGTTATGCCAAAATATTTTGTGGTATCAGCCTCGCCATGGCGTCGTGTTGATGTATGTTTGGAACAGACAAGGTTTTCTCATAAATCTTGTGAGATTTTGGCATATATTTTTCAGACAGAATACCATAACTTATGAGTTTTATCAGATCACCTGTATCAAATATTTCTGGTCACCTCAGGTACAACCCTGGCACCAAATGTTTGTGAAATAATCCAATGTTTACCTGAGTGTCTGCTGAGAGATTTTGAAGGTTCAAATGCCAATCCTTGCAGGCAGGGAGTTTAGATAGATACAAAAAGTTCGGATATATACAGATAGATAGATTGGAACTTAGATAGACAGACACAAAAATAAATAGAGAGATGCATAGACAAAAATACAGACAGAAATAGACTGAAACACAGACAGAAATGTAGACATAAATCCAGAAATAAATTATTCAAAATGTAGATGCCCTATTGTTTGCATCAGGCTCCGGTGGGTAGAGGTAATGATGAGAAGGGTAATCATAGAAATACATAGAACGGACATGAGGCTCTGGCAGATGAAGCAACCAAATCCACCATCTTGGAACTGCCCTGTATCCTGACACATTGTAACCGTGATGTCACCAATAACTGTGATATCACTTATAACAATGGCATGACGTCACATCATAATTAGTCTATTGTGACGTCATGTCTCAGGGCAGTTCCAATATGGCCGTTCCATGTATTTCTATGAGGGTAATCAATAGTTTTTTGCATTAAAAACTTCGGATAAAGTCATATTTTGATGGAATTTTGACTAAAATTGGTACTTTATGGAGGGGTTGGGTTTTATTAAGGGGTGGCTATCAATACAGAAAATACGGTTTACAGACAGAAAGATAGCCAGACTGATAGAGAAACTGATAATTGGCTTGATAGACAGATGTATTATTGATAATATTAATCCTACCTCACCAGTTGAAATATACGCTTGACCCTTGAATAACCATGGTGACAGCTTACCTGAAAAACAAAACAAAAATAGGTTAGGAATGATTGAAAATTTGAGATCGTCAATTTTATCAGATCCTTTCAAGAACATCTTTGATAAAGAAGGTTACATCGTTTTTCCTATAAGGGCTTCTCACAAAATTTTATCCAAAGAAACAGAACTTTAGACTCCAATGCTCTACTGTTGATCTGGGATTGGAGTTAGCTTAGTCAATAGCATTTAGGGTTTAGGCCCGGCTTCCATCCGCTGGTCGCTCTTCAAAAAAGTTAAATTGCCTTTGAAAAAAAAACAGTAGGCTTTCATTCAATTTGAACAATTTTGTGTTGGCACTCTACAACCAATCAAACAGCACATAATAAATGGCAGAACAAGCGACAAAGGGAACTTTTAAAGCAGCATGCAAATTCTGCCATACACCATAATTATGCCGCAGTATATGAAGATCACTTTAACTAACCCCACTAAACTAATATTATGATGTCCACATAATTAAGTTTCCTGCCGAAAGAACACAAACTTAGATACTTCAAAAGAATTCCATCCTATAACTGCATTATACCTTGTTTTCACGGTTAAAGACAAAGATTGCAAAACAAGTAAACAACAAGATGTGAATTGGATTGATGATCAGGAAATACGTGTCGGATATGAAGGCAGATGAACTACGGGTATTGCCAAAAACAGAAGAGAATAACAGGAAAGGTCATAATAGGAAAGCGGAAAAGAAAATATAACATTCTTAATGATAGGAAAAGATGATGTAGTATTCTTGGGTAATTGGGAATAGTTAGGGAGATATTCTGATACTGCAAATGATTATAACTAGTAATAAGGTCATTGAATGACAATAACTTTCGTAATGACATATTGTGTAAATAGCAGATACGTTGTGTATGTTTCAAGGAATATCTTATGAGGTGATTTCTAAACCTTTGTATTGAGTAAGTGATAGGGTATGATTGAATGTCCTGTAGTTTTGCAGTGATAAGGCTTATTGAGACAGACCAGGACCATGATATTGAGATGGTCTCTTGGTATAGGATGACGTATTGGCCTGGGTAAAAAATTGATCCCGAGCCCAAGACGTCAGCAATACAGTAGAGTAGGTTGGGGCAAGAAGCTCCGGTTAGGTTAGAGTCCCCCCCCCCAGGGTCGTATCTAAACTCACATTTTTGGTGCATTTTCTTATTGATAGGATTGAAGCTAGAGGCTTAGGTGACCTCACAAATTTTCAGGGCAAACAGCAGCAAATTATAGTAGAAATTAAAGAAACAAGGAAATGTGCATGGTTTAAAACTTAGATTAAATCATTTGAAAGGGGTGGTCAGAAATGACTTTGGAAATTTTTCAAAGTATAATAGTTATCTGCATTGCTTCACTTTATGACCATCAGATAAATATGATTTGGATCATTTTTCTCGCATTTTAGTTCGAAATATCGTGGCCAAACTAAAATATGTGGGTTTGGGGCGAGAGGCTTCACATGGTATGCGGCATGAGACCCCCTTCACTCGGGTCTCGAAGCTGCTTCAGGAACCATTTAATAATGCTTACTTTACTTCAAATTCTGATAGAATAGCCAGTTAAAATAGAAAAAATTTCACGAAATTGAAACAAGGCAAAAAATTATTTAAAAACAATTGTATGAACCGAAAAATTCTGAAATTCAGAAAAAGTGAATAATATGATTTAAAAATGATAAAGGAACCCCAAGATATAACTTTCAAGCTGAATGCGCTCGCAAAATAATTGCCACAGGATTTAATAGGGGGGCTTTTAAAATGACCTTAACTCCTTATTTAAATTGGTAGAAATTTGCTACACTGGTTATAAGCAAAGTCAAGTGATCCCTTCCTGACAGCAAAAGCATTCAAATAATCGACCATAAAAAGTAGATCAAATAAGGGCTGCTGCATGCCCCGCCCTACTCAATAGTTTCACTGGGCCAGATCCCCAAATGAGAAAATTCCTGCTGACCATAAAAAAAAACCGAACCGTTTAATTCTACACCATATTGCAATTGGCTCAGTAATCCAATCTTCAGTCATATAATGTGTATCATACTAAAGTTTGTTTTTTGAAAACTTGATTGATACGGCTTTTTACATTTTGATAAATGATTTGTTTTGTAAAAAATATATATTTGTATACTGTAACATATATGGAACCCCTGGTGAATTACATGATGAATTGGTCAGTTTTGAAATTTATCATCATGGTATAAACAAGTATTCCAAACACAACTTTAAAAAACATTTTGACAAATTTCTGTAAGTGAAATAGATAGGATATTCTGAAATTATATGCCAGGAATCGAATCTGGACCTTCACAGAGGAAGGCTTAGACATCAATATATACATGTATAATTGATCAAAAAATTTTCAGCATAGAAATGTTCAGTCTTTTTCAAAGAGTGCGAAAAATCGTAAAAATATATTAATTGGAAAAACTTATATGCCACATACAAGTTTTTCCAATTAATATATTTTTACGATTTTTCGCACTCTTTGAAAAAGACTGAACATTTCTATGCTGAAAATTTTTTGATCAATTATACATGTATATATTGATGTTCAAGCCTTTTTCTGATTCGATTCCTGGTCAGGAATTTGCAGATACAGCTGAAGACCTGTATGACTGTTACTATCTGTAAAGAGTCTACAGATATTTGATCGACTGTTAAGCAAATACTGTTTTTTAATAAGTCCTAAACATGCAATATTGCAATAATTCCACTCACAAAGTTATTGATACTAGTCTGTATTCTGCCTGTCAACAAAGTAAATTCCATGACACTGTCATTCAATTTTCAATATGTTGGGTCAGTCGATCTAAAAAGCTAGAAATTAATTGTGTCTGCATAACCTCAAATTTTTAAATCTTTTAATTCTCTTCCAATAGACCCTGATCTTACTTAGGCCTACATGTAAGTAAAGGTAAAACTACATAGCTATCATATAACTAAACAAAGGACACACAAAAAATTACAAAGAACCAACATTAGGATAAAAAAGAATGCACCTTTAAACTGGGCATGCAAATTATAGATAAGCCCAGCCAAATCGGATATGTTCATGCTGATGGTATTTAGTGCTGCAAACACAGATATTGCTTAAGCAGACGAGTGCACTCATGCTATGGAATTTAAGGCCAGACTTAATTGATCCTTAGCTTCTTGGATCTTCTCGAAGTACTTTTCCTAAGGTCAGTTGGCAGGAAGGAATAAAAGCTTTAATCACAATTTTTTATTATGTCAATTGCATGAAAACAGCCAGGAAAGGTCCCTTTTTTTTCGTTGACATAAAGTTTATTTGGTTGGTCGATCTGAGAAGCTAATAATTATGTCTGGCCTTGCAATTAGTACCTGTTTTATTGCAAATAAGCAATGAATTAAATGTATATTTTATTAACCTTAAGGATCAGGTATATTCTTTTTTCTCTTTTTATTCATCATCAGTTCAAGATGGATGAATGTATGATTGTGGCTTTACATCCTGCATTTATGCAATTGGAGAAGACACAGTAATGAGGCCAACGATGATTAGAACTGCGGTCCGATGTGAGTCCATGTGACCCCCCAGAGCTGCAGTCATTGAACCTGGCAATCAGCCATTGGTTGTCTAACTGAGCTAACCCTCCCCAGGTATGTAGCCTCTCTGGAGACTTTTAGTAAAGTTCCGAAGTAAGTATGCTCTTAACTTATATGATAATTATTATGTCATACACATTTTGTCTGATGGTGAAGGCAGGATGAATTTCATGTCACAGAACAAAACTTCATATTGTGCAAAAAGTTTCTTTTACGTGTATTTGTGTTTTCTACCTGGGAATCATAATTGGAATTGAATCATGCCATTGCATGATAGTGTGATGCAGCATGTGCATTGAACCTTTTGCATCAAAATTTGCCAACAATACAATGTATGCGATGGAGACGATTGAACTTGCAAATTGGGAATTTTACATTTATTTGAGACGCTTCATTCCAAGTAGGATTCTTGTTTTGATTTTCATTTCTGCTTTCAATACTTTTTTCCTCTTATTCCCTTAGAAAGTTGTCCAACAGATTCCAGCTGAGATGACACAATGCCTCTTCATGTTACAAATAATTATTTGAAAATGTGTCATTGTTCAATGGAGGATAACATCAAATCATCAATTTTAAGAAAATGACAAGGGTGCTGTTAGCCTGTCACCTCATGTAAGTTACCAAATCATTCTGAAAAGTTGGATGTTATTGCCGGCCAGGTACAGACATGAGTTAATAAAATCATTTACATCAACTTTGATTACCGAAGGAGCAATAAGCAGGAACTCAGAACTGTCTGAGCACATTATGCTTTACTTATATATCACACCGTGTATAACATGCATGGTGATGTCCTCAAACATTTCTAAGTCTATGCTTATGGCTCCTACAGTAATGTTTTTACAGTAGTGTTTTTTCATTGCATGATATCATTTAGTCTAAACATTGATGTCCACATTTTAAATATATTCAGCATCAATCGTTCACATGGGCATGTACATGATAGATACATTGTTGACCATATTGCAGCATATAATAGTAAATTTGGAGTTTGTATTCCAGTAAAGGTGTTTCAAGTCAAACATTTCAAATTTTCCGTATTCCACTATTCGCTGTACCCTGGGATTTTTGTGTTGCTGCGATCAATGTGTCTACCCAGACAATAATAGAGCCAACTAGGCCGTTCAATTGAAATCGGCTTGATTCAAGATCTTGTCTCTTATTACCTTCCTTGTATTTCCCTATTACGCTTTTCACTCCAATTCATTCTTTGTTATCCATTGTCTGTTATAATCATCCTGCCTCCAGACTAATTGACGCACAATATTTGGCATGGCAGGTGACGTTGATTGATAGTGTTACCTCATTAACGCTGATTGCAACGTCTGCGAAAGTTTCACTAATTGCAGTCACATGCATCAGAATGCAGTAACAGACAATAGGAGGGAGAATTAATCAAGAAATATCCATCAATCGACAGAAACTGTTACACTCGAAGCGCAACTGTTTCATTTTTGGGACTGACAATGTATCTAGATTAATATAAAATACATTTTTACTAACTGAGGCAAGGAAAATGAATAATTTGTCATCCTGAAGTCACTAAAGCAAGATGTTATTACACCTAATGGGCAATGACCCCCAACCCTCAGACCAAAAATTAACTTGAGAAAGATAACCATGGATCTCCATGTATTTACCCCCCCCCCTTCCCCCAGACAATTCTAGATATGCCGCTGACTGCCCCATGTATGATGTATAGCAAATTAAATCATTCTTGCCCAAGTACCCCTCTTGCATTGCCCTCCGACAATCCTAATTTGCCTTCCAAGTGCATATACACAGGACAAAAAGCCCCAATCATCCATCCATCCATTAGCCCATCAAGTATCAAGTATCAAGCCCCAAAATCAAGTCACACTTTTACATCTCTATTGATGCATGATTACATGAGATAATGATAAGAGCTTCCCTTGAGCTCTTTTGAAAAGCATTGTGACTTATGATGTCAAATATCTTCTCAGCCTGGTTTTACATCAAAGGCATTATTCATGCTGCACCCAGACATAAATGCAAAATAAAATGTCTTCTCTCACATGATTTCTAGACATTAGAGACCCTGATATCAAACTTTGAATGTTTTTTTTTTTAGCATTTCATACTTTAGCTAAAATATGACATCTTAGCAAAAGTACTTGCGAACTTGAAATTTGAAGAGCTTGTGGAATGTATGAATCGACTTACGTCCGTTCGAAGTTTCATCTCTTTTACCCTCAAAGAGAGACAATTCCAAAGACTTACTGACTTCAATTTTTGCTTCATTGTCACTCTTCTTCTGCTGCCAAGAATTCTGAGTAAGAAAGAGAATACTATTGAAGCTTCTTTTAATTCCTTTAGAAGAACAAATAAAACTGAATCGATTATTCCCTTTCATCCTCTACCCTTGCACAGGGAGAAGTTGAATCTTCTTTTTATCTACTGCACTGGATATTTACAGATCATGTGATTGACCCCTGAGTCATACACAGTGCATTTTTCTGCAAAATACTATAAATAGGCCCAGAAAACATATTGAGAATCTCCTTTTATAAAATCACACACATCCTACACAGTATTCACAACTCAGCAGAGGTGTCATGCCTGAGACAGTGCATTAGCAATGCAAACGTTCCATGCAAGGCAACTCTTCAGTCTGTCTATTACTTCAGGGTGCCTTTGGATGACATGCAAGGTTTATGTTTCTTGGTGCACAGCTTTTCTTGCAATCTACACATCACACCATCTGCTGAGTACACAGTATTACCATATGCTAACAGACTCAAAGACAGGACAAGGAATATAATGTATTGGTTCATTCTTTATGGTCCTTTTTCACCTTGGGTATATTTGAGTAGTTTTTGTCACTGAAAAAAGTTTTTTTTATTTCATGAAAATGAGGTTATTCAAAACTGTTTTCACTGTGGTCATATCTGGTGGCTAAATCTATTTTGGCAATTAAAAAAAAAAAAAAGAAAGATCAGATGACTAATTCCACAAGGACAGAAACATTAGTTTTCATGTGATGAATTCTTCATCTATTTAGAAATTTGCAAAAATGGATGTCTCAAGAGAAGTTCACTGAAATTAGTCAAATGTTCCTAGAAGGCAACAACATATCTCTGAAGAGCAAATCAGCTATTTTGATTTGGAGGTCACCAACATCATCTGATGTCCTTAATGCTTTGTTCACTCATCTCTGCTGGTTTTCTTTTTTTCTTGTTCTGAAGGATTCTTAAAGATAAAAATCTTGCTGAAAAAACTGCTGTTCTAAGCCGGGTCCTTCGCCATAAGGAGAGGTCTCTTCAACGTTTTTATATTTACAACAATTTTAACGCTGTTGCTGCTTGGGGAAGATGCTGTATTGAGAGAAGTACAAAAATAAAACTTGCGAGTGTTCTTCTTCTGATGTCTAGTGATTGGGCTACTTCTCATGAAATGCAGTCCAGTGCGCGGAGTACAGTGAGTGAAGTGAGTGCACTGTCAGTTACTGGGGGATAAAATGATGGAAATTCTAGAAGAACATACGTCTGAAGTGCATCTTCCTGGACTTTATACATACAGTGTATTTTACATACAAGCAAGGGAGACAGAAAAGAGTCCAATTATGTTGTTTTAGATGCAGATTTGCTTTGAGCAAAAACATCCCTTGATTCCTATGATGCAGCTTCAAAACATAGGCCAATATGTTTGCCATAAGTCTACCAGACCTTTTAAAATCATTTGTAGACTATTGTGGTGGCACATGCCAGTCTTGTAAAGCATGATCAGTGTAAAAATTGAGAACTAAAAGCTCATTGCCCACCATGTTGCAAAGCTGCACACCTTCATACATTTACTCTTTTAAACGTAAATGTTTTTAAAATGTGCTAGGTATATCTCCCGTTTCCACACATATAACGTTTATTGTGACTACTTAAACTTTCCCCACCTCCATAAGAGTTAATCTTCCTCACATCAGATATTTGTGACATCATCCCAGCTGTCATTGTCTGTTGCTAAATTTTGATGCATGTAAGAGCAACTTAGGCAGCAATTACAGATGTTGCAATCAGCGTTAATGAAGTAACACCATCAATCATCATCACCTGGCATGTCAAATATTGATGAGAGACAATGAAAGGAAGAATTCAACAATATTTGCTCAAAGTAAATCATAGAATGTAAACAGGAGAAAGAAGCCTGGATGAAAAATCCAAAGATAGATAGATAGATAGATAGATAGATAGATAGATAGATAGATAGATAGATAGATAGATAGATAGATAGATAGATAGATAGGTAAATGGAGAAAAAACCACACATACATCGAGACACAGTGACATTGATACATAGATACAAGTGCAGATAAATATTTATAAAATGATATATGTATGGCCAGATGGACAGAATCAAAAACAATGGATAAATAGTTGTTAGATATATTTCATGTAGGCCTATGTTTTCCATTATAAGGCTGCATATTAAGATGAGGATTGCTTTGAACTTAGGCTATTGTTTGTTTTGGCACTTAATACATTTCCTTTGAAGTTTGACTTTTGATGTTTCATCACATCAGCTAAACCATTTATGTGTTAGGAATCATTAAACTGAAAAACATGAAAATGTGATTAACATAAAGTTTTCAACAAAGTGAAGCTCATGATATGTTCTTATTGCATGTTTCCAAGATGCTGAAGATTTCATATTTCTGTCAAATTAATTGAAGTGATAAGCTGAAATATTGCTCTGAAGGTCCGTGGCATGCAATTCTGAGAATTACAAAGTTAAAAAAATTATTTGTCAAATTTGTATGTACATGTAATTGTAGGTTCGTATTGTGCCTTTGGAACTTCGTGTATGATCAATCAACATAAAGTTCACCCTTTAATGTACCAGCAACTACTGACTAAGATACCATATGAAATTTGCAGATAGAATCATGATCATGAAGGTAATTATCGATATCAAATACATTTGCATTTTCCCGTTTTTCAAGTTAACTAATTCAAAAGCGATTTGTCACTTCTTCATGCTCTGAGTAACATACATAAATATCTCAATTGGGTCACCCAATATCTTAATCTAATTCAGCTATCCATAAAATGTGTCTTCGAATCATGTCAATGCATAAGACTCACAATGCATATTTAATGTCTCTTTTCTTTTAGCATTCTTACAATATCTCTCCATTTTTGTTTGTGGTGATTAAATTTTGAAACTGGAATATTCGGTTAATTCAAAATGCCTCATTCCAATTAAGATTTTTACATTTCCTGATTTTTTTTTCCATATTGAATCAGTCCATTTTCTTTAGATATTCTTACAATATCTCTCCATTTTTGTTTGTGGTGATTAAATTTTGAAACTGGAATATTCGGTTAATTCAAAATGCCTCATTCCAATTAAGATTTTTACATTTCCTGATTTTCCGTTTCTGATAACATTGAAGGTTGTGCAACAGATTCCTGCCAAGATTACACAATGCCTCTTCATGTTGCAAATGATTATTTCAATTTTA
Organism: Platynereis dumerilii; assembly: GCA_026936325.1. Classification (NCBI taxonomy): domain Eukaryota; kingdom Metazoa; phylum Annelida; class Polychaeta; order Phyllodocida; family Nereididae; genus Platynereis; species Platynereis dumerilii. Next base: position 51,054,165 of record JAPTHN010000009.1, read on the forward strand.
CCATTATTCAGCATTGAATGGAAGGCTCACCGGCTCGGAAATATTCTCCGATAATCAAATTAAAGTGTGCCAATGAACAGATAACTATCGGTTATCCTGGAGATGTAAAAAATGATATGCATCTATGAACATGTATTAATAAACATCATTATTCACCATTGAATAAAATTTATATAGGCTGGTTTTTTTCAGCAAATGAGATTATGCCTTACACTGTATTTTATCACATGATTTTGTTAATATAAATAACCTCATATTCAATTTATATTCATTTAAAGCTCATCCATACATTCACTGATATATCACATCCTAAAGAACGTTGTTGCAAACTAAAAACAAATTTGGAATGTGTGAATCAATTTTTGTTTGTTCTTCAAAGTTTTGTCTGCAGTTTTACCCCAAAAGAGAGACGATTCAAAGACTTATTGACATCAATTTTTGTTTTATTGTCACTCGTATTCTGCTGCCAAGAACTCTGAGTAAGAAAGAGAATACTATTGAAGCTTCTTTTAATTCCTTTAGAAGAACAAAATAAAACTGAATCGATAAATTCTCTTTCATCCTCTACCCTTGCACAGGAAGTAGTGGAGTCTTCTTTCTACCTCCTGTACTGGAGACTTCTTTAGCTTGTGATTTAGTTCTCTTAATGGCCGAAGTCGTATTTATTCTAGGTTGGGTATAATCTTAATATTTCAAGAAAGCATAGTTTATTTTGATGTATTTTTAAGTTGTAAACACCTCTTTTATTGCAAAATTGAATATGCCATGATGGCATTGCCATCACTGACTTTTAATAAGTTTAATGGAATATTTATAAGTCAACAGAATCTTAAAAATTAACAAAAACGGAATGTTTTTCAAAACATTCCCAGGAATTGTCAGACTGACCAACGGAAAAATGAACATATTAGTACTATATACTCTAATAGTTTCTATTATCAAACAACTTATGACTCAAGAGAATACCAGTATCTTGCTAATGATGAATGCTTCTGGATTAATTCTTCCTCCTATTGTCTGTTGCTGAATTCTGATGCATGTGACTGCAATTAGTGAAACTTTTGCAGACGTTGCAATCAGCGTTAATGAGGTAACACTATCAATCAACATCACCTGCCATGCCAAATATTGTGCCTCAATTAGTCTGGAGGCAGGATGATTATAACAGACAATGGATAACAAAGAATTGGAGTGAAAGCCATAATAATGAAATGCAAGAATGGCTATAAAAGGCAAGATTATGATAGAATCAAAAGTTGATTTGAAATGATGCACACTATAAGTTTTATGTCTGTTATAACGTAGATGAACGGTTTGTGATATGAAAAAAGACACACATTTAAGAAAACAATTCCTTAGGTCAGTGTAGTGCTATACTATGGCAGATGATGAGTATCTTACAAAAGTAAGGTACTCGTCATCTGCTTGAGGTGTCCAATACGTGGTTATTACAAATTTTCCTGAATGTCCACAACACCTACACAGGTAAAGGACTGCCATTCTCACGAAATATCTGAATAGTCTTCCACTTGGATGTCAGTCATAAAGTTTGATGGGTTGTAGTTTTCTGCATACCACAACAGATTTCAGTGCAAGCAGTTAATTGTTGAAGTCCTGTCAGCCATTGGGTTGAGAACCAAATCACATGATAGAGTAATCTCCAGTGCAGGAGGTAGAAAGAAGACTCCACTACTTCCTGTGGGAGGGCCGAGGATGAAAGAGAATTTATTGATTACGTTTTATTTTGCTCTACTAAAGGAATTAAAGAACCTTCAATAGTATTCTGCCTCTTACTCAGAATTTTATGCATGAGAATACCCATGACAATGAAGCAAACATTGATGTCAATAAGTCTGTGGAATTGTCTCTTTGGAAAAAGCCACTTGAGAAATTTTGAACAGACAAAAATCGAATCATACAATGTACATTCTACATTTGCAAGCTCTTGAAATTTCAAGTTCTCAAATACTTGTTCTGTGATACTATGTGTCAGCAGAAGTATGGGGATGCCAAAAAAGTTTTGAATTTTAAACTAGAAAGGCACCCATGGAGTGCAATGTGCAGCAAAGCCACAAAGTGTTTCGGGAAGCATCAGCAATTTACAGAAGTTGCTTCAATTTCATTAAATAATCATTTATGATTGGCACTGAACGGAGGACACACGGTGCACTCGAGTGCACCCTCTCAACCTAAATCGAAAACGCCAAGCACAGAAAACGCGGCGGACGCTCGAGTATCACCCGACGAAAAATGCCATAACATGGCGGCCAGAAGAAAGAATGAACAATCAGCGTGACGAATAAAGTGGAATAACTCAGTTGATTGATATTTGCAGACCTTGGGAAGAGAACTCCTGTGAGATATCGCCATTCTGGCGATATATAGCACATTTTTAAAAGTAATTGACGTCTGTGCGAAGTGAATTCATCCGTCAAAGCACCAAAAAGTGGGACATCACTTCTCACCCCCACAGCTCACCACAACATGTGTGAGCTTCGCTGCACATAATAATCACTCGTCTCTCAAAATATTGTGACAGAAGACATTGTTTGTGATATTTATGTCAAGGAAAATCATTCTTGATCTTAAATCTGACTGATGTAACATATTCTATGCTTAATGACAATGCTTAGCTGTACCATGAACAGTTTTCTCATAGATTTCAAATATTTAAAGGTCTTTCAGAAAACAGAAAGCTATCTGGTACAACTCCACACTTTAACTTGATGATCGGAAAATACTTCCGAGCCTTCCATTCAATTTTGAATAACGGTAAAATTGAATTGGAAATAATCACTTGCAACATGAGGAGGCATTGTGTTATCTTGGCCGGAATCTGTTGCACAACCTTCAATGTTATCAGAAACTGCTAAATCAGGAAATGCAAAAATCTTAATTGGAATGAGACATTTTGAATTAACCGAATATTTCAGTTTCAAATTTAATCACCTCAAACACAAAAGGAGAGGTATTGTAAAGAAATATTTAAAGAAAATGGACAGATTCAATACGCAATGTGAATCACATGCATAGACGTGATTCATTGATAAATTCTATGGGTAGTTGAATAAAATGAAGATATTGGGTGACCAAATCGAGATATATTATTTTTTAAATGATGAATATAATTTAGTTCATGTATTCTGAACTTGTACAAGAAAGGAACTTAATGTCTGTGGTATTGCTTAGTTACAATCAGGTTTGACTTTGAACTTCATGGGCCCAAGCCAATTGAGAAGTAGTTATCATATAGGAAAATGCAACTGTATTTGATATTGATCATGATTGTATCTGCAAATTTCATCTTGTATTTTAATCAATACTGGTTCCTAAAAGGTGTGAATTTAATACTGATTGATCATACAATAAAAGTTACCAGAGCAAAGTACCATCCTGCAATTACAAAGACAAATATGATAAGTGATTATATTTTTGAACTTTATGATGCACAGAATTGCATGCCAAAGACCATCACAGCGATATCTCAGATTAACGCTTCAATTAGTTTGGCAGAAATATGAAATCTCCAACATCTTTGAAACATGCAATAAGAACATATCACGAGCTTTCTGAAGTTCTCTTTGCTGAAACTTTGTGTTTATCACATTTTCATGTTTTTCATTTTAATGATTTCTAACGCATAAAATGGCTTAGCTGAAGTGATGAAACATCAAAAGGCAAACTTCAAAGGAAATATATTAAGTGCCAAAACAAACAATTGCTGAAGTTCAAAGCAGTCCTGCTGTGATTACATTTTAATAGATAGCCTTATAATGGAAAACATACATGAAATGTTTCTTAACTATTTATCCATGAATTTTTCTGTCTGTCACTCTTAATGTTGATTTAGGTATCTAGATACATGTATCAATGTGTATGCATCCATATATGTATACATCTATGTTTCTGTGTTTCTACAGTGTATGTCTCTATGTACTTGTGGATCTATTTATCTATCTATCTATCTATCTGTCAATCTGTCCATCTAGCTGTGTGTGTATCTATCAACTATCTATCCATAGGTCTTTCATTGAGGCATCTTTCTTAATCTCTTACATTGCCTGATTTACCTCAGGCACTTTGTTTAATTCTTCAATTCATTGTATCTCATCAATATTTGACATGCCAGGTGATGATGATTGATAGTGTTACTTCATTAATGCAGATTGCAACGTCCGTGATGGCTTCCCAAGTTGGCGTTACGTGCATCAAAATTTGGCTACTGACAATGACAGGATGGATGAATTCAAGAGTTTCTGAAGTGAGGAAGATCATTACTTATGGTAGCAAATGAAAAATAAGAGTCCCTTCCTGCAATGTTTACTCTGGTGCTTGGCCTGTGCTTGTGAGACCTCAATGTTACCAGTACAAGTAGGTGCACACATTGCAGCATTCAAATTGGAAGGGTTATGGGCATTGACTTTCCTTTTTATTAGTATTTAAGGACAGGCCTTACTATCTAAATAAGGTGATGTAAACTTCTGGCCAAATTATATTTGAAGAATGGAGACAGGACTATAGGGCATTTTCATGGAAGTTTCCATATATTTCTTGGCACAGGAGCTGAGAAAAAACGCAATCATGTTTTCTTGGACACAGGAGGGAGATCTTTGAGCAAAAAATAAAACCTTTAATTCATGTGACACAACATCAAACGATGCATGGGAGACTTCGCATCATTTAATTTTGACTTAGTGACAGTGCACTCACTTCACTCACTGCATTCAGTGCACTGGACTCTTGTTACATGAGAAGTAGTCCAATCACCAGACATCAGAAGAAGATCATTTGTTTTTCTTTTTTTTACTTCTCTCAATACAGCATTTTAACAAAGCAGCAACAGCGCTAAAGTTGTTGATAACAGAAAAAGTTGAGGAGATGCATTCTTATGTCAAGGACCAAGCTTCGAGCAGCGGCTTTCAGGAAGGTTTGAGCCTGAAGAATCCTTAAGAACAAGAAAGAAAGAAAACCGTCAGAGAACGATCTAAAAAGCATGAAGGACTCTTGAAGATATTTGTAACCTCCTAATTAATAGAAGACAATTCGCTCATTGAAGTTATGCTTCTACCAGAGAAAACCATCCATATAAAATTAAGATAATTTATCAAAACAAGTTGCTTAGTTCCCATTCTTATATTATTATAGCTGGGATAGCTACAAATAAAGGCGATATAATGTCATTGTCTTTCAAGTTCTACCTTGGATAATCCCAGCAGGTGGCTTTGTACTGAACAGATGGTACGTTTTTCCAAGAGTAAGAAAACTATGCACCAGGATACATCAACATTGCATGTCATGCAAAGGTACCCTATAGTATTGGACAGACTGAAGAGTTGCCTTGCACGAAACATTTGCATTGCTAATGCACTGTCTCAGACGTGACACCTGTACCCAGACAAAATATATGGAGTTTTGAATGGGCATGAATCAAACATCTTTTTGCTGAAGTGTCATACCAAGAGCCAGCAAAGATTATATTGTTGCTTGATTGGAAAGTTAATTGACTGATATATTTTAACCTCCCCGAATGAATTATGTATGGCGCTAGTGGGAAAGGGTTGTATCATAAAAAAAGATTAAATAAGTTTTATGTGAACTGTTAACCGTTTTGGTATTGCCCACCAAAATTAATATCATTTGACTTAGGAGACATGCTGAGTTCAGGCCCGGTGAAAACGTCGTTCCAGCCTCTACTCGGTTTTGAGGCTGCATAAAAACATGAGGAATTTTCTCTCGTTCAATTTTCAGACATTAAAGATGCTCTCAATGCATTGGACAGTGCTGCATAAGAAGCAGATCCCATGCCATTATATTTTTGTGCTTCTCTGAGTACAACTCACCTTATTCCACCTCTCTTCTAACAACACACACAGAATTGTCATAGAACAGCAGAAGCACTAAACTTGTCATTGAAGCAAAAAGGTTGAGGAGATTCGTCCTTATGTCAAGGACCAAACTTCGAGCACTGGCTTTCAGCAAGGTTTGAGCTTTGAGAATCCTTAAGAATAAGCAAGAAAGAAAACCAACAAAGAAAGATTCACAAAGCATTAAGGACACCAGATGATATTTGTGTCCTCTAAAGTAATACAAGAAAATTTGATTATTAGACTTATTGCAAACGTCAGGATTAGTGCAGGCAATCGTCAGGAGATATAAATGCTAAAGCCTTGAAAAAGCTGTAAAAGGCCAAGGATAATTAGTGTGGATAGCTCAGGTCAGTTTGTTTATGATGGTGGAGGCCAATGTACAGGAAATATCTTTCTTAATGCAAATGACTTCAGCGAGCAGAAAGAATAAGATGAAATGGTCTCTTGGGTCCAGGACTCATCACCCATCATCTTCATGGGCAACCACCTGACTACTGATTATGGAATTCATCCACTCAGACAGTGCGAATGAGTAGTTCCCCACATGGATCAAGAAACACATGCTCACTTAAAGTACAGCATGCAGCTGGCTCAGAAATTCTCTTATGAAAGACCGTTTTTTCTGAATATTGTTTTATATATCATACAGTATTCTACACTGTTGTTTAGGGTTTGCTAATTTCCCGGTTTTCCAAGAAACCGGGAAACCGGGAAATGAAGTGCCCAGAACCGGGAGTCCCGGGAATCCCAGTTTCGGTTTTGGTCATAATCAAACCTTGAAATTCATGGGATGTTGTGCAAAATTAAACTTTTTTTTTCATCAAAAATTAACAATTCATGAACAAATGAAATTCTGGATGGCCAATTGCAAAAATAGGGTGTTAATAGGTATTCATACAGGCCTATGTGTGTGATTCATCACTCCAATAGAAACATATTTTGATTCTTTACAAACTGTTGTCTTGTATATGTTTTCCCATAAAACATCTTTAGATACTTTACAAAGTATCATCTACTTTAAGACCTTTAAGAAAATTGATATGATACAAACTGAAATGCTTTCTTGAGTAATAAATTATTACATTTGTGTGTTCCAAATGATTATTCTTGAAAGAAGGACTTATAATTAAATATACATTTCTGGCCATTAAACAGAAAATTTGCTTAGGCACGACAAAATATAATATTATTAAAATAGAGCAAAATAGAAAATTGCTAGAAATTAGATTTTTTCGCAATAAAAGATCATGCCATCAGATATTTTGGGCATATTTATAAATCCTTATGACAATTTAATGACTTTTATTATGTTGAAAATTACGAGGCCAGTCCAAAACTTTGTCCGCAAATGAAGTGACTGTTCATGGACAACAAAGTTCTATGTCCATATAAAATGCTCCACTGTTGCCTGATACAATGAGTTACAATTTTTTCATCACTCTACATCACTGATAATCTATTTTTTTAAGAAATAAGGAATCAATTTTTCTTAAAATAAAACAAAAATTGCTGAAAAAGATCATGCCATCAGATATTATGGCATATTTAGAAATCCTTCTGACAATTTAATTACTTTTTGATGTTAAAAATTACAAGGCCAGCCCAAACTTTTTTCTCCAACAGTTACTGTAGTGACTGGTCATGGACAATAGAGTTCTATGTCCATATAAAATGCTCCACTGTTGCCTGATGCAATAAATTATAACCTTTTTTTGCCACTCTACATCACTGATAATCAAATTATTTTAATAAATAAGGAACTTATTTTTTCCATTTCTTCAAAAATGCTGTATCCAGTCCCGCTTTGTATTTCCCGGTTCTTCCGGTTTCAGTTTTTTGCCCATTTCCCGGGAATTTCCCGTTCCCGGGAGTCCCGGGAACAAACCCTACTGCTGTTGCAAAGACCCACTTTTCTGTGTTCTGAAGTAAGGCAAAAATTAGTTATTGTAGCATCTCAGATCATACTACAAATAAGGAGGTGGGATAAGTATCACCATAATCAACTAGATTAAGTGTAACTTTTTATGGAAATGTGATCACGTAACAGGAGTGACTTACTAACTTTGTTTGCTAATAGGGAGTTGCATACCATTAGTAATGAGAGGTGGAATCTTGGCAATTCAATCAAGAAATACCAGCGGTGTCTGTATCTCAGCTAGGTTGTCAAGGTATAGCTCACAACTGTCTGGTAATTTTGACCACCAAATTTTCACAAGTGCTTGACACAGCTTCAAGTCCACTTAGTAACCTCCAGTTGGTAAGAGAAAAGTAAAAGTGGCTGATGATCTTGATTCTGTTTAGAAAGTTGGATGAAAACTAGCTCTAGTTCACCACATAGACAATTGCTGTGCTGCTGATATGTTTTCTCAATGTGAGATTTTCATTTCACAAGAAAAATTATCTAATCATAAAATTTGATGTTCTTTGTCATGCCTTGTCACTATTGCATTAACTGACTTGGGCCACAGAAAAGTGACCCCAAAATTGGCTTTGTGTAAGAATAAGGAAACATCAAAATAATACATCCGTGATGATATCTCATTTGCGCCACATCCAATTCTCTTAGAAGTAAGAAACTAATGAGATCTTGCCTTCGGCATGGCCTTTGCCATGACAACAGATATACAATACTTTCTCGGAAATTACTTTTGGACTTTTTATGATGATCTGACCATAAACAAGATAAGCCAATAATTCAAGTCAACTTATATTTTATAATGGTGCATGTAGAAGCACCAGGAACTTCTTATAATCAGTTGCATTTTGTCTTGACATTATAAAAAAAGGTTTGTGACAAACCTAAGCCTTAATTAATCACACAGACATTGATGAATCATTTGTACTGGTCAGAGAAGTCATCTTTTGACTGACAGGAAACTCAGACAAGCAATTTTTAATATAAATCTATTGCATGTGCCTGCTACAACCAATCCTTGTTTGCAAGGAACAGGATTGCCACAGTCGCCAGCTTAGTACCACAACATTCTGTCACTTTAACCTCAATTTTGGGTCTTCTGGCAAATATCAACCTTTTGCGACTTCCTCATGTTTCAGCTAGGAGACAGGTATATATGAGGCTCAGGGGGTCAACATAGAATTTCTGATAAGTCAGAGGCCAACTCATCTTCCCTCTGACTGATTAAAAGGCACACTGACTTACTTTCCTAGACCAGATGGTAGACTTCTCTTATATTTGGAAGGAAAGCAAGACAACCAAAATATCACAGAAACCTCAACCTTGCTTGAAGCAACCTCTAACCTGGAATTTTAGAACCATTAGACATAATTTCATCATAGCTGAAACAAATAACATGCAATCCAAACCATACAGATGTAGATGAACAAGGGTTACCAGCTAATCCGTCTATCGTGACACACAGGTGATGCATGGTCGCTTTGACAAAACAACTGCTTCCATTGGTTGGAAAAATAATTAGAAAATGGAAAATGCAATTTGATGATATTAAGTTTGGAATGAATTCTGTGCTTCCCCATTGGCTTAGGCTAGAAGGTTAAAAAACGGAGTCATAAGCAGACATTATGTATGAGATCCTCACAAAGTCTTAAGTGCTGCTCTGTTCCCCCACTTGCCCTCCAGTAATGTATGTGGCTTGGGCTCCAAAACTGCTTTGGGCAGCTTCTGTAATGTACTTAGGACACAAGATGAGAGAGACTTTCTATACAAACCGTGGATAGTAAATAACACAAGAAAGAAGGCCAGACAAAAAGTAATTTAGGGAAAATAATGCACCCTTTTAAGTATGACAATAAATAATTTGATGATATTACCTCTCCAAGTGACAGTATGTTGCTGCTTGAAGTTCAATTCACTTTTAATTCCTTTTTAATCTACTATCATTACTCAGACAATAAATGTGAATTGCTGACAGTACTAAAACATCAGACAGTTACACAAGCTGTGAATAGAGTGTATCCATTTAGTGCTAGTCCCATCTACGCTGCAAAGAAGAGACCATTAAGAGGCCCTGGATGGCTTAGCCTGGATGGCCTAGGTCAGTTTGTTTATGGCCATGGCAGCCAGTGAAGAGGAAATGTCTTTCTCACAGGGAATGACTTCAGCAAGCAGAAGAAACAAGACGAAGTGGTCTCATGGGGCCAGGACTCATCACCCATCATCTTTGTGCACAACCACCTGACTACTGATTACGGTATTCATCCGCTCAGACAGTGTGAACAAGTAGTTCCTCCATGGATCAAGAAACACAACCCCACTTTCAGTAACATAATATTATTCAGTTTGCTCCAAAATTCCTGTGCAAAGTACCATATTCCATGTACTATTGTGAACCATTCCATTGTGAAAGCAATTCTTCACTCTTTCATAGAAGCAAAACATGATTAACATGAGATCATTCAACATACACAATTTATTTTCTGCGAGAAACCTCTGAACTTTCAAGCCAACTTAGATTGAATGACACAAAAGTCATATCACAGCAGTTTACTCCTTTATATTACTGCACAACAACACTCCTTTCATGTAAACCTAGTGGTATCTTCAACACCTACTTTTACTAGCAGAACCATGAACCAAGGCTGTTGACCGTTTTGGCAATGAGACAAGTGTATAGGCCTATGAAGAATACCAGCAGAAAAATATGCTTCCTCATAGATACACTAATTTCGCGTTGAAGGCCAGGTCACCCTTTAGGTGTACAGCCGCGGCTGAAGACTATACTTTGAAAGAAAGGATATAAAAAGAAAATTCTTGGGGGAATTTCAGCCTCATTATTTGAAATTTGCGTCATTTTCACCTGTACTACCATAAGTTGTGGGTCTTTCAACAAAAAAGCTGTTTCAGTTTCAATTTTGAAGCTCTTCTGATATCAGAGAAATCATTGTCAGAGACATTTTTCAACCCACTACATGTTTGTTTGTTTTGAGCTCTACATTCAAGTATCAGAAAGCAAGCTTCAAATACGATCCACAGAACATCAAATACAACACGTCAATAAGCAGCAATTGTAGAAGCATTGGAGCTTCGGGTTTTAGGAATTTCTTTGGTGCTGTGAAGGGTTTGCTAAACCCATTTAAAAGGGTTGCACCCCCTCTCTCTCTCTCACTGCCCCCCCCATGACTAATCACCAACATTCAGCTCTTTGATGGCTTAAAGGGGCCTGTTTTGATTTTGACAAAACAATTGCCTCCAGAGATTTGATTGTTGCTTGGCATAATTTCCGACCTAAATTTGTTGAGAGATTGAAGACGGGCTGATGATCATTGTAAAGAACTAAGGTTTCACTATAATACAATAACCAGATATTAGTTAGTCACAATGTATTATCGGTAGATTTTACAGCCTAATTCTACATCAATACGGGACTATTTCAACATCAAATTTACATGCTGCGTTGGTTGAGTTCAGAGAAAATGCACTTTGAGATCTTCAATGGAATATCTGGTAACATCCTTGGGTAGGTTGCACCAACTTCAGCCCCATTATCATTAGCATCAGCTTCTGCATTTAGCAGCAAAAGCAAAGCTTTGAAAACTCCTTGAAAATGCTTCAAGCATCTCGTCTATCAACAATGGATTAATCTGCTGAAAAACTATCTATATGCCAAAAATGCCAATGGGGTAGTCAGTAAAAACTTGCGATTTTCAACACATGGGATGCATGAGTATTAGAATTTGGTGCAAACCAAGGATAGATATATTCATAGATATATAGATAGATTCATGGTTGGATAAAGATAGACTGTTGGTTCTTGTCTATGGGTTGAGATGTAATATTTGTTCGTTGACCACAATTTATGAACAATAATTATGTTTAGAATGAAAATTTTTCTACATTCTGACACTTTATTTATATTTACGTCTTATCTAATTGGACATAATTTACTTGAGAGTCAGCTATTTATCATCATTTCAAATACTCTAACTTTGTAAGGTGTCAAAAATATAAACATTATAAACCAGTCAATCGACAGGGCATAAAACTACCAGCCCAACAGTTAAAGGGCATAGAAAAAAATATAAAATAATCTAATCTCTGTAGCTAGTCCCTGTTGGCCCATATCTTTCTTGGGGGACCATTCATGACAGGCACAGCATGGTTAGAGTCTTGGGGCGAATACACTCTTTATGGATTGGATTTTTGGGGCATTTTGTCAAAGATGGCAGTCATAGTAATTCTGGCAGCTGTCTTGGAAATACTTAGTCAGTAAAGCAGCCGGAGCAGCCTTAGTCCTGACCTCATCGCTCATGTGTCTCAGTTCGCCCTAGGACTACAATGGTGAGACTAGGAATAGGGTGCACAAGGATACCCACGCCAAATCAGGGGTTATCCCACTCAGCATTGACTTGACCACACATCAATCTGGACTCCACGACCAACACCCTTTGCATGTACCAGAGGGTGGGGGACTGGGAATGGAAGTCTGGCTTTGTCCTACACTGTAATGGTTTAGGACGACTTTCAGAATCTTATCAACTGCTACTTTTTTCTATACCACCCCGTCTATCAATGTTTCAGAGCCTCAACTAGCAAATATTTAAGGTATATATCTTGTAAATCAATGACAATTGATCATAAAAGGCAAAGTCAAGATGAAATAAACCATCAGTCTAGAGATAATGTACTGTGATTTGAAATGTAATCAATCACAATTTAATGAACTGTCAACAATGTAAATGTTTAATTTAAGCCATGTCATCAATCTTACAATTTTAGGAAAGTCAGAAGACATTATGGTTATTGTTAATTTAGGTAAATCGATTTGGCCGATATACATCATATGTGATGAAATTTATATCTACTATGGCAATTTTGAATGAACAACAAATTACATCTTTACTTAATTTGCCTGGGCCTCAATTCAATCATTTTAGTTGTCCAATTAATTAAAAACACCAATTATCCAGCTAATCAAACACCTCATGATTCAAATTGCATTCACTATAATTGAAAGGATTCTAATCAATTGAGTTAGTTGTAATTAATTCATCATAATTTGATCAGATAACCAAGAAAAATCAGTGAAAAAATGTTCAACCACCTCAATATGATGTACGATTTTACTCTTGAACGTATACAAACCCTTTTTTCTGAAGTATACATACACTGCATAACAACCAATGATGATAAACACCTAAAACTACTAAATGTTAATTATTAACATAACCACACAATTTGAGAATGAAAGAACTTGTCAATAGAGAGGATCAATTCAATCTTGATCATGTAGCATTTGAGCAACAGAAGCTGTGAAAAGAGTGTATCCATTCAGTGTAAATCCCATCTACATTGTGAAGAACAGACCGTTAAGAGGCCCAGGATGGCTTGGCCTGGATGGCTTGGGTCAGTTTGTTTATGATGGTGGAGGCCAATGTACAGGAAATGTCTTTCTCACTGGGAATGTCGTCAGCAGGCAGAAGAAACAAGATGGCAGTCATAGTAATTCTGGCAGCTGTCTTGGAAATACTTAGTCAGTAAAGCAGCCGGAGCAGCCTTAGTCCTGACCTCATCGCTCATGTGTCTCAGTTCGCCCTAGGACTACAATGGTGAGACTAGGAATAGGGTGCACAAGGATACCCACGCCAAATCAGGGGTTATCCCACCCAGCATTGATTTGACCACACATCAATCAGGACTCCACGACCAACACCCTTTGCATGTACCAGACTGGGAATGGAAGTCTGGCTTTGTCCTAGTAGTAGTAGTAGAACTTTTATTGCTTACTGTGCACAAGATAAGGTTTACATCCACAAACATCTGGTACATATAAAAATAATAACAAAAAATCACAAAATTAGTGTCCATAGGTTCTGAAGAAATTTGTCACATCATAGCAGTATCTGATCATCGCTCTACAGTCCAAATCACACATGAGGAAATTTAAACAACTGAAGTCCAAATTTGAGAAAGTGTCTCTGATATGTTGAGTCAGCGTACACTGACAAAGTGCATGTAGTTCCGTCTGAACAACACCACACTGGCACAGCCTGAGCTCCCGCGGTGTCCTTGACCATCGTCCTGTTTCAATTCGGAGGTAGTGAGCTGCCAGACGAAGTCTGGTGGTGGCTATTCGGTGTTTTTCCATGATGCTAGATCCTTGACTGTACATTGAGTGCACTGACAGTTCAGGATTGAATTCCAAATAGGTTGTTCTCCTTGTGGACGGAGATTGTCTAATCTTTACTTTAGTTTCAGTCCGGCAAGCATCAACGTAATTGTAATCATCAGATTTTGATAATATATCTTGCAGAACAAGTCCAGCTGGGCTTCGCTTTGTAATTGCCAAGTTGATAATCCTTGAGATATATGAGTCATCAAAATCAGTCCGTCTTTGCATCTTCAGTAGAAACTGTTTTTGCTGTTGTCTAATGTGTGCTTTTGCATCCCCCATCCCTAGCTCTGTTAGGACTAGGTCATTGCATACGGAGTTGCGGATGCCTAGCAGTAATTTCAAGGTGGTAGTGAATACTGTCTCAGCTGATCGCAAATTGTTAGTCAACCAAGTCTGGCAACTGAAAAACAAGGCGCTCTTCACAGCGCTGTCCCACACTTTAAATTTTGCTTGCCAAGGGGCGTCAGAGTTTTTTGTAAGGAATGACATGAATTTCAGCACATGAGAGTTCTTAGACCTCAGGTGTTCCTGCACCTGCATCGTGATTGATGAAGCGATAATGGGGGTTCCAAGGTAAGTGTACGTTTCAGTGTATCCAATTGAGATATCTCCAATCTCGAAACTGTCTCTCTCACCATTGATGCAAATGAACTTTGACTTAGATGGATTGATCACCATCCCTAAGTCGTGAGTTTTTTTAACCAGTAGTCTCAGCTTAAGTGCCATTTGCTCTCTTGAAGTGGCTAGGACAGCAGTGTCATCCATTAAGAGAATGGTGTGTAAGTCCTCGAGCCAGCCGTCCCTTCCCACTCTCGCAATGGTATCAATGATAGGGTCAATAAAGCATGTAAATAATGGACAGCTAGAGCTAGCTCCTTGCCGGACACCTGCATTGGAAGTGAAGGATTCTGAACCAATCTGACAAGAGGAACCATCAAAACAGGCTTTCAGGGCAAGCAAGTATCGTGTGCCGCATCCAAGGTCATCAAGATGTCTCAGTAGCTTCCGCCGATCGACTTTATCATATGCCTTTTGGAAATCAATGAAAGTCACATAAAGAGTATACTTGCACTTGCGAGCTATATCAACCAAAAGTCTAACCACCAAGATCTGCTCCTCACAGCCACGACCTTTTTGTGCTCCAGCTTGCTGGTGTTTTGGAGTATACCACAATATGAAGCGTCTACAGATCACAACATCATACAACTTTGCGAGGGCTTGCAGTATGCTGATACCTCTGTAATTGCTTGGGTCCATCCGACTTCCCTTTTTGTAAATGTTAAACATCTTTGCAAATTTCCAGTCTTCTGGATAATTTCCACTAAAGACACAGTTAAAGACAAATGTAAGTAAGAGAATCCATTCAGTATTGAGATGGCGTAGTAATCCTGGGGGCAAACCGTCAAGTCCAGATGCCTTGTTTGATTTTAAAGTCTTAATGGCATTCTCAGTTTCTGAGGGTGAAATGTCATCGTCAAGCACCGGGATGTATTTGAACTGAGAAGGCACAAAGTCAATTTGACTATCGTTGTCACTGTTAAGCAACCTTTGATAGTGTTCGCAAAATTCATAGTCTGTAGGTTGGTCAGTTTGATCAAGGGGATTTTTCTTTCTTCTGAAGTATGTAAACACTGCATAACAACTGAGGATAATTAACACCAAAAACTACTAAATTTTAATTATTAACATAACCCCACAATAATAGAACTTGTTAATAGAGAGGATCAATTCAATTTTGATTATGTAGCATTTGAGCAACAGAAGCTGTGAAAAGAGTGTATTCATTTAGTGTAAGTCCCATCTACACTGTGAAGAAGAGACCGTTAAGAGACCCAGGAAGGCTTAGCTTGGATGGCCTGGGTCAGTTTGTTTTATGACGGTGGCAGCCGGTGTATAGGAAATGTCTTCTCGCCGCGAATGTCTTCAGCAAGCAGAAAGAACAAGATGAAGTGGTCTCATGGGGCCAGGACTCATCACCCATCATCTTCCTGCACAACCACCTGACTACTGATTATGGTATTCATCCACTCAGACAGTGCGAACAAGTAATTCCCCCATGGATCAAGAAACACATGCTCACTTGCAGTACCATATGCAGCTGGCTGAGAAATTCTGTAAAGAAAGACCACTAAGTCTGGGTAATGTTATATATAAAGTATGACACTGCTGCTAAGACTATTTTCTGCATTCTGAAGTAGGAAGAACATCATCAAGAGAGAGTAGACCTATCAGCATGCCCAATTTCATTTGTGCTGGAGATATCTGATTTTTTATGCTGCATAATATCTTGTCATCTCAGATTATACTGCACAAATGGTTGGAGAACTATCACCCCAACTAACTGCATCAGGAAAAACTCATGCTTCACATGTGACTAAATACATTTTCTACTAATTGGGAGCTACATAATCATCAAGTAATGAGAGGTGGAATCTTGACAATTCAATCTAGAAATACTAGCAGTGTCTGCATCTGAGCTAGGTTGTCAGCTCATAGATCACAACTGTCTGGTAATTCAAAAGACCAATTGTTCACAAATGCTTCGCACTGTTTGAAGTCCACTGAAACATCCTTCAGCAAGTCAGATAAAAATTAAAAGTGGCTGATGAATTTGAATCTGCTTAGAAAGTTGGGTGAAAACTAGCAGCAGTTCTTCACGTTGACATTTGATGTGCTTCTGATATAACTTTCTCAATGTGAAATATACATTTCACAAGAAAAATTATCTAATCATAAAATTTGATGTTCTTTGTCATGCCTTGTCACTATTGCATTAACTGACTTGGGCCACAGAAAAGTGACCCCAAAATTGGCTTGTGTAAGAATAAGGAAACATCAAAATAATAATCCGTGATGATATCTCATTTGCGCCACATCCAATTCTCTTAGATGTAAGAAACTAATGAGGTTCTTGCCTTCGTGATGGCCTTTGCCATGGCAACAGATATAGAATACTTTCTCAGAAATGACTTTTGGGCTTTGTAATGGACTTAACATAAACCAGATAAGGAATAATTCAAGTCAACTAATATTTTGCAATGGTGCATGCAGAAGCATCAGTAACTTTCTATAATCAGTCGTATTTAGTCTTGACACATAAAAAAAGTTTGTGAAAAAGCTAAGCCTTAATTACAGACAATGATGCATCTCTTGGTCAGAGAAGTCATCTTTTGACTGACAGGAAAATCAGAAAAACAATTTTATATATATATATTTCTATTGCATGTGCATGTAACCATTCCTTGTTTGCAAGGAACAAGATTGCCAGACGCCAGCTTAGTACCACAACTTTCTGTCACTTTAACCTCAATTTTGGGTCTTCTGGCAAATATCAACCTTTTGCGACTTCCTCACGTTTCAGCTAGGAGACAGGTATATATGAGGCTCAGGGGGTCAACATAGAGTTTCTGATAAGTCAGAGGCCAACTCATCTTCCTCCTGACTGATTAAAAGGCACACTGACTGACTTTCCAAGACTGGATGGTTGACTTCCCTAATATATAATATAGAAGGAAAGCAAGACATGCACAATATCACATAAACCTCAACCTTGCTTGGAACAAACTTTCAGCTGACATTTTAGAAACTAATTGGCTGGAAACATAGAAACAACTGACAAAACTGCCAAGACATGATATCCAAACCGTACAACAGATTATAGAGATGTAAACGGACATGGATTAGTATCACCCATCTATACTTTCACATAGGTGACGCACAATTAGTTGACAAATTTTCTCTTTCCATCAGTTGGCAAGCAAAGAATAGGCCAGCTGTGGAGGATGGCTAATTTGTTGATATTAAGCTTGGAATAAATGTTGTGTGCTTCTCAGTTGGCTCTGGTGAGCAGTGCAGAACACTGAACCATAGGCATAAGCAGACATTATGTATGACATCCTCACAAAGTCGTAAGTGCTCCCCTTCCCCAGTTGCCCGCCAGTGATGTATGTGGCTTGGGCTCCTACACTGCTCGGGGCCGCTTCTGTAACGTACTTAGGACACAAGATGAGAGGGACTTTCTATACAAACCATGGATGGTAAATAACACAAGAAAGAAGGCCAGAATAAAAGGAATTTAGCGCAAATAAAGATCCCTTTTAAGTATGACAATAAATTAATTCATGATACGACCTCTCCAATTCACAGTATGGAAGTCGCTGCTGGAAGTTCAATTCATTGCCTTTTTAATCTGCTATCATTACTCAAACGATAAATTTAATTATTAAAAATACTAAAATTTTGGAGAGAACACAAGCTGTGAATAGAGTGTATCCATTTAGTGCAAGTCCCATCTATGCTGCAAAGAAGAGACCATTAAGAGGCCCTGGATGGCTTAGCCTGGATGGCCTGGGTCAGTTTGTTTATAGCTGTGGCAGCCAGTGTGGAGGAAATGTCTTTCTCACTGAGAATGACTTCAGCAAGCAGAAGAAACAAGACGAAGTGGTCTCATGGGACCAGGACTCATCACCCATCATCTTTGTGTGCAACCACCTGACTACTGATTACGGTATTCATCCACTCAGACAGTGTGAACAAGTAGTCCCCCACGGATCAAGAAACACAACCCCACTTTTAGAAACATAATATTATTCAGTTTGCTCCTAAATTCCTTTGCAAATTAGCTTACTCCATGTTCTGTTATGGACCAATTTATTGTGAAGATTGTCCCCATGGCATCATTCAGCATACACATATTATTTTCTATACAACAAAACTCCTTTCTTGTCAACTTTGTGGTATCTTCAACACATACTTTAACTAGCAGAACCATGAACCAAGCCACTGTTGCAGCAATAAGACAAGTGTATATGAAGAGTACTAGTAGAAGAATAAATTTCCTTATAGATACACTAATTTTGCACTGAAGGCCAGGTCACCCTTCAGTTATACAGCCGTGTCTTAAGACGCCACTTTGAAAACAAAGATATAAACAAAAATTCTTTAGCCAAGTTCAGCCTCATTATGAGAAGTTTGCTTCAGTTTCACCTGTAAAACCATGCGTTTTGTGTCATTCAACTAAAAACTGCATCTATTCAGATCAGAATTGAAGTTCTTCTCATATCAGAGAAATGTTTGACAGAGACATTTTCCAACTCACTACATATTTGTTTGTTTTGAACTCTACACTCAAGCATCAGAAAGCAACCTTCAAAAAGATCCATGGAACATCAAATACAGCACGTCAATACCGCATTAAAGCAGCAATTGAAGCAATGGAGCTGGGTTTTAGGAATTTCTTTGGTGCTGTGAAGGGTATGCTGAAGCCTTTTAAAAGGGTTGCATCCCCTCTCTCTCTCTCACTAACCCCCCCCCCACCACTAACCACCAACATTTTGCTCTTTGATGGCTTAAAGGGGCCTGTTTTGATTTTGACAAAACAATTGCCTTCAGAGATTTGATGTTTGTTGCTTAGCATAATTTCCACACTAAATTTGTTGAGAGTATGAAGATGGGCTGATGATCATTGTAAAGAACTAAGGTTTCACTATAATACAATAACCAGATATTAGTTAGTCACAATGTATTATTGGTAGATTTTACAGCCTGATTCTATATCAATACGGGCTTTATTTCAACGTCAAATTTACATGCTGCGTTGGTTGAGTTTAGAGAAAATGCACTTTGAGATCTTCAATGGAATATCTGGTAACATCCTTGGGTAGGTTGCACCAACTTCAGCCCCATTATCATTAGCATCAGCTTCTGCTTTCAGCAGCATAAGCAAAGCTTCGAAAACTCCTTGAAAATGCTTCAAGCATCTTGTCTATCAACAATGGATTAATCTGCTGAAAAACTATCTATATGCCAAAAATGCCAATGGGGTAGTCAGTAAAAACTTGCGATTTTCAACACATGGGATGCATGAGTATTAGAATTTGGTGCAAACCAAGGATAGATATATTCATAGATATATAGATAGATTCATGGTTGGAATAAAGATAGATTGTTAGTTCATGTCTATGGGTTTAGATGTAATATTTATTCATTGACCACAATCTTTGAACAATTATTATGTCTAGAGAGCCAGTTTTTTCTATATTCTGTGACTTAATTTTTTTTTATGTCTTTTCTAATTTAACATAACAGATCAGTCAATCGACAGGGTATAAAGCTACCAGCCAACAGTAAAAGGGCATAGATAACAATATAAACATCTATGCACTAATCTCTGTAGCCAGTCCCCGTTGGCCCACATCTTTCTTGTGGCATCACTCATGACAGGCACAGCATGGTTAGAGTCTTGGGGCGAATACACTCTTTATGGATTGGATTTTTGGGGCATTTTGTCAAAGATGGCAGTCATAGTAATTCTGGCAGCTGTCTTGGAAATACTTAGTCAGTAAAGCAGCCGGAGCAGCCTTAGTCCTGACCTCATCGCTCATGTGTCTTGTGTTCTCCAAAACTACAATGGTGAGACTAGGAATAGGGTGCACAAGGATACCAACGCCAAATCAGGGGTTATCCCAGTCCGCAGTGATTTGACCACATGTCAATCTGGACTCCACAACCAACACCCTTTGCATGTACAAGAGGGTGGGGGACTAGGAATGGAAGTCTGGCTTTGTCCTACACTGTAACAGTTTAGGACGACTTTCAGAATCTTATCAACTGCTACTTTTTTCTATACCACCCCGTCTATCAATGTTTCAGAGCCTCAACTAGCAAATATTTAAGGTATATATCTTGTAAATCAATGACAATTGATCATAAAAGGCAAAGTCAAGATGAAATAAACCATCAGTCTAGAGATAATGTACTGTGATTTGAAATGTAATCAATCACAATTTAATGAACTGTCAACAATAGAATTGTTTAATTTAAGCCATGTCATCAATCTTACAATTTGGGGAAAGTCAGAAGACATTATGGTTATTCTTAATTCAGCTGAATCAATTTTGCCTGTATATCTCATATTTGATGAAATTTATATCTACTATGGCAATTTTGAATGAACAACAAATTACATCTTTACTTAATTTGCCTGGGCCTCAATTCAATCATTTTAGTTGTCCAATTAATTAAAAACACCAATTATCCAGCTAATCAAACACCTCATGATTCAAATTGCATTCACTATAATTGAAAGGATTCTAATCAATTGAGTTAGTTGTAATTAATTCATCATAATTTGATCAGATAACCAAGAAAAATCAGTGAAAAAATGTTCAACCACCTCAATATGATGTACGATTTTACTCTTGAACGTATACAAACCCTTTTTTCTGAAGTATACATACACTGCATAACAACCAATGATGATAAACACCTAAAACTACTAAATGTTAATTATTAACATAACCACACAATTTGAGAATGAAAGAACTTGTCAATAGAGAGGATCAATTCAATCTTGATCATGTAGCATTTGAGCAACAGAAGCTGTGAAAAGAGTGTATCCATTCAGTGTAAATCCCATCTACATTGTGAAGAACAGACCGTTAAGAGGCCCAGGATGGCTTGGCCTGGATGGCTTGGGTCAGTTTGTTTATGATGGTGGAGGCCAATGTACAGGAAATGTCTTTCTCACTGGGAATGTCGTCAGCAGGCAGAAGAAACAAGATGGCAGTCATAGTAATTCTGGCAGCTGTCTTGGAAATACTTAGTCAGTAAAGCAGCCGGAGCAGCCTTAGTCCTGACCTCATCGCTCATGTGTCTCAGTTCGCCCTAGGACTACAATGGTGAGACTAGGAATAGGGTGCACAAGGATACCCACGCCAAATCAGGGGTTATCCCACTCAGCATTGATTTGACCACACATCAATCAGGACTCCACGACCAACACCCTTTGCATGTACCAGACTGGGAATGGAAGTCTGGCTTTGTCCTACACTGTAACGGTTCAAGACGACTTTCAGAATCTTACCAGCTGCTACTTTTTTCTATACCACCCCGTCTATCAATGTTTCAGGGCAGCAACTAGCAAATATTTAAAGTGTATATCTTTTAAATCAATGACAATTGATCATATAAGGCAAACTCAAGATGAAATAAATCATCAGTCTAGAGATAATGTACTGTGATTTGGAATGGTAATCAATCACAATTTAATGAACTGTCAACAATAGAATTGTTTAATTTAAGCCATGTCATCAATCTTACAATTTGGGGAAAGTCAGAAGACGTCATGGTCATTGTTAATTTAGCTGAATCGATTTTGCCTGTATATCTCATATTTGATGAATTTTATATCTACTATGGCAATTTTGAATGAACAACAAATTACATCTTTACTTAATTTGCCTGGGCCTCAATTCAATCATTTTAGTTGTCCAATTAATTAAAAACACCAATTATCCAGCTAATCAAACACCTCATGATTCAAATTGCATTCACTACATGGCCAATTGTGTAGCGTACGTAAAACGTACGATGCTCCTTCTTACGTATTTTGTACGTAAATTGACTGTTTTCATGTATGAAATACGTACGAAAATGTACGTACATAAAACATACGCCAATTTTTGTATGGATTTTATTTGTGTTAACTTCGTTTTCGTGCTTCTTTACTTAATTTGTTTGCTGATTTTTTTACATAGACCAATGCAAGGTGTTAACTGGTGATAACCATATTGCACCAAAATGGCCAAAGTAAATGAAAAGTCTTGTCAGAAAGTTGTATGAATTCGTACGAAAACGTACGTACGTACTACGGATCAGCTCTTTTGTGAGTTTCGCGCGTAGAATTTACGTACGTAATTCGTACGCTGCACAATTGCCAGTGTATAATTGAAAGGATTCTAATCAATTGAGTTAGTTGTAATTAATTCATCATAATTTGATCAGATAACCAAGAAAAATCAGTGAAAAAATGTTCAACCACCTCAATATGATGTACGATTTTACTTTTGAACATATACTTACCCTTTCTTCTGAAGTATGTATACACTGCATAACAACTGATGATGATTAACACCTAAAACTACTAAATTTTAATTATTAACATAACCCCACAATAATAGAACTTGTTAATAGAGAGGATCAATTCAATTTTGATTATGTAGCATTTGAGCAACAGAAGCTGTGAAAAGAGTGTATTCATTTAGTGTAAGTCCCATCTACACTGTGAAGAAGAGACCGTTAAGAGACCCAGGAAGGCTTAGCTTGGATGGCCTGGGTCAGTTTGTTTTATGACGGTGGCAGCCGGTGTATAGGAAATGTCTTCTCGCCGCGAATGTCTTCAGCAAGCAGAAAGAACAAGATGAAGTGGTCTCATGGGGCCAGGACTCATCACCCATCATCTTCCTGCACAACCACCTGACTACTGATTATGGTATTCATCCACTCAGACAGTGCGAACAAGTAATTCCCCCATGGATCAAGAAACACATGCTCACTTGCAGTACCATATGCAGCTGGCTGAGAAATTCTGTAAAGAAAGACCACTAAGTCTGGGTATTGTTATATATAAAGTATGACACTGCTGCTAAGACTATTTTCTGCATTCTGAAGTAGGAAGAACATCATCAAGAGAGAGTAGACCTATCAGCATGCCCAATTTCATTTGTGCTGGAGATATCTGATTTTTTATGCTGCATCATCTCAGATTATACTGCACAAATGGTTGGAGAACTATCACCCCAACTAACTGCATCAGGAAAAACTCATGCTTCACATGTGACTGAATATATCGTTCACTAATTGAGAGTTGCATATCATCAGTAATGAGAGGTGGAATCTTGGCAATTCAATCAAGAAATACTAGCAGTGTCTGCATCTGAGCTAGGTTGTCAGCTCATAGATCACAACTGTCTGGTAATTCAAAAGACCAATTGTTCACAAATGCTTCGCACTGTTTGAAGTCCACTGAAACATCCTTCAGCAAGTCAGATAAAAATTAAAAGTGGCTGATGAATTTGAATCTGCTTAGAAAGTTGGGTGAAAACTAGCAGCAGTTCTTCACGTTGACATTTGATGTGCTTCTGATATAACTTTCTCAATGTGAAATATACATTTCACAAGAAAAATTATCTAATCATAAAATTTGATGTTCTTTGTCATGCCTTGTCACTATTGCATTAACTGACTTGGGCCACTGAAAAGTGACCCCAAAATTGGCTTGTGTAAGAATAAGGAAACATCAAAATAATACATCCGTGATGATATCTCATTTGCGCCACATCCAATTCTCTTAGATGTAAGAAACTAATGAGATTCTTGCCTTCGTGATGGCCTTTGCCATGGCAACAGATATAAAATACTTTCTCAGAAATGACTTTTGGGCTTTGTAATGGACTTAACATAAACCAGATAAGGAATAATTCAAGTCAACTTATATTTTGCAATGGTGCATGCAGAAGCATCAGTAACTTTCTATAATCAGTCGTATTTAGTCTTGACACATAAAAAAAGTTTGTGAAAAAGCTAAGCCTTAATTACAGACAATGATGCATCAGTTGGTCAGAGAAGTCATCTTTTGACTGACAGGAAAATCAGAAAAACAATTTTATATATATATATTTCTATTGCATGTGCATGTAACCATTCCTTGTTTGCAAGGAACAAGATTGCCAGACGCCAGCTTAGTACCACAACTTTCTGTCACTTTAACCTCAATTTTGGGTCTTCTGGCAAATATCAACCTTTTGCGACTTCCTCACGTTTCAGCTAGGAGACAGGTATATATGAGGCTCAGGGGGTCAACATAGAGTTTCTGATAATTCAGAGGCCAACTCATTTTCCCCCTGACTGATTAAAAGGCACACTGACTGACTTTCCAAGACTGGAAGGGTGACATCTCTAATATATAGAAGGAAAGCAAGACATGCACAATATCACATAAACCTCAACCTTGCTTGGAACAAACTTTCAGCTGACATTTTAGAAACTAATTGGATGGAAACATAGAAACAACTGACAAAACTGCCAAGACATGATAGCCAAACCGTAAAACAGATTATAGAGATGTGAACGGACATGGATTGGTATCACCCATCTATAATTGCACATAGGTGACACACAAATAGTTGACAAAACATCTATTTCCATCAGTTGGCAAACAAAGAATATGCCAGCTGTGGGGGATGGCTAATTTGTTGATATTAAGCTTGGAATAAATGTTGTGTGGCATGTGTGCTTCTCAGTTGGCTCTGGTGAGCAGTGCAGAACACTGAACCATAGGCATAAGCAGACATTATGTATGACGTCCTCACAAAGTCGTAAGTTCTCCCCTTCCCCAGTTGCCCTCCAGTGATGTATGTGGCTTGGGCTCCTACACTGCTCGGGGCCGCTTCTGTAACGTACTTAGGACACAAGATGAGAGGGACTTTCTATACAAACCATGGATGGTAAATAACACAAGAAAGAAGGCCAGAATAAAAGGAATTTAGCGCAAATAAAGATCCCTTTTAAGTAATAAATTAATTCATGATCCGACATCTCCAATTCACAGTATGGAAGTCGCTGCTGGAAGTTCAATTCATTGCCTTTTTAATCTGCTATCATTACTCAAACGATAAATTTAATTATTAAAAATACTAAAATTTTGGAGAGAACACAAGCTGTGAATAGAGTGTATCCATTTAGTGCAAGTCCCATCTATGCTGCAAAGAAGAGACCATTAAGAGGCCCTGGATGGCTTAGCCTGGATGGCCTGGGTCAGTTTGTTTATAGCTGTGGCAGCCAGTGTGGAGGAAATGTCTTTCTCACTGAGAATGACTTCAGCAAGCAGAAAGAAGTGGTCTCATGGGACCAGGACTCATCACCCATCATCTTTGTGTGCAACCACCTGACTACTGATTACGGTATTCATCCACTCAGACAGTGTGAACAAGTAGTCCCCCACGGATCAAGAAACACAACCCCACTTTTAGAAACATAATATTATTCAGTTTGCTCCTAAATTCCTTTGCAAATTAGCTTACTCCATGTTCTGTTATGGACCAATTTATTGTGAAGATTGTCCCCATGGCATCATTCAGCATACACATATTATTTTCTATACAACAAAACTCCTTTCTTGTCAACTTTGTGGTATCTTCAACACATACTTTAACTAGCAGAATCATGAACCAAGCCACTGTTGCAGCAATAAGACAAGTGTATATGAAGAGTACTAGTAGAAGAATAAATTTCCTTATAGATACACTAATTTTGCACTGAAGGCCAGGTCACCCTTCAGTTATACAGCCGTGTCTTAAGACGCCACTTTGAAAACAAAGATATAAACAAAAATTCTTGAGTCAGGTTCAGCCTCATTATGAGAAGTTTGCTTCAGTTTCACCTGTAAAACCATGCGTTTTGTGTCATTCAACTAAAAACTGCATCTATTCAGATCAGAATTGAAGTTCTTGTCATATCTGCGAAATCCTTGACAGAGACATTCCCCAGCTCACTACATGTTTGTTTGTTTTGAGCTCTACACTCAGGCATCACAAAGCAAGTTTCAAATAAGATCCATAGAACATCAAATACAGCACGTCAATACCGCATTAAAGCAGCAATTGTAAATGCAATGGAGACTGGGGTTTTAGGAATTTCTTTGGTGGTGTAAAGGGTATGCTGAAGCCATATAAAAGGGTTTTATCCCTCCACCTCTCACTCTCACTGCCTCTCCCAAACCCCCCCCCCCCCCACTCTTCCCCCAACAACCAACATTTAGCTCTTTGATGGCCTAAAGGGCCCTTTTCTGATTTTTGTCTCCAGAGATTTGATGTTCGTCACTCAGCATAAATTGAATTCAACATTAACATTTTTAAAAGGGTTCAATCCCTCTCTCACTCTCACTGCCTCTCCCAATCTCTCCTACCACCGCATTTGGCTCTTCGAGGGTCGCAAGGGGCTTGTTTTGATTTTGACAAAACAATTGCCTCCAGAGATTTGATTTTTGTCACGCTTAGCATAAATTCCACTCTAAATTTGTTGAGAGTGTTAAGACGGGCTGAAGATCATAGTATGAAACTGAGGTATTACTATAATATAATAACCAGATATTAGTAAGTTACAACGTATTATTATATTATTTCTTAATATGGGACTATTTCAACATATCAAATTTGCATGCTGTGTTGGTTGAGTTCATAGAAATACACTTAGAGATCTTAATTGGAATAGTAACATCCTTGGGTAGCTTGTACCAACTTCAGCAACTTTATAATGATCATCAAATTCTGCATTCAGCAGCATCAGCAAAGCTTTGAAAACTCCTTGAAAACGCTTAGAGCATCTCATCTATCAACAATGGATTATCCTTCTGAAAAACATCTCCATGGCAAAAAATGCCAATGGGGTTGTTGGTAAAGACTAGAGATTATAATTCAAGACATTGGACGCGTAAGAATTAGAATTTGGTGTAAGCCAAGGATAGACATATTCATAGATAGATAGACTCGTGACGGCATAAAGATAGACGTTGGTTTATGTCTATGGGTTAAGACATACTCTTTGTTCATTTACCACAATTTATGAGCAACAACTTTTCTACATTCCAAGACTTCAATTGTATTGATGCCCTTTCTCATTTGGCAGAATTTAAAAGAATGTACAATTAAATTACACAATTACTTGAAAGAAAGTTGGATATTTATCATTACTAATATTACAACATTGTCAGGTGATTAATCCACAGAGCCAAAAACTATCAGCCTACAGTTATACGGCATAGATAACAATAAAAGAATCCATAAAATCCATATGTTGATCCCTGTAGCCCATCCCTGTTGGCTCATATCTTTCTTGGGGGATCACTCATGACAGGCACAGCATGGTTGGAGTCGCGGGGTGAATACTTCTTCATGGGATGGATTTTTAGGGGCATTTGGTTGAAGACAGCAGTCGTAGTAAATCTGGCAGCTGTCTTGGAATTACTGATTCAGTAAAGCAGCCAGAGCAGCCTTAGTTCTGACCTCATCGCTCATGTGTCTCAGTTCGCCCTAGGACTACAATGGTGAGACTAGGAATAGGGTGCACAAGGATACCCAAGCCAAATCAGGGGTTATCCCAGTCAGCAGTGATTTGACCGCACATCAATCTGGACTCCACGACCAACACCCTTTGCATGTACAAGAGGGAAGGAAAAAACGGGGGGTAAACAGGGAATGGAAGTCTGGCTATGTTTTATTGTGTAGTTCAAGACAACTTTCAGAATCATTCTAACTTCTAATTTTTTTCTATACCATTTCATCAATCAAGGTTTCAGAGTAGCAACTAGCAAATATTTAAAGTATATCTTGTAAATCAATGACAATTGGTCATATAGAATAAACTCCAGACGAAATAAACCATATTGTGATTTGAAAGGCTAATAAATCAAGACATAATGAACTGTCAACAAAAAAATGTTTGATTTAAACCATGTCATCACTCCTACGATTTGGGGAAAGTCAAATGACGTTGTGGTGATTGTTAACTTAGCTGAAACGATTTCGCCCAATATAAATGAGATGAAATGTATATTTTCTATGATAATTTTGAATGAATGACACATTATACCTTTTGCTTATTTGCCTGGGCCTCAATTCAATCATTGTTGTTGTCCAATTATCTAAAAACAACTTGTGATTCAAATTGCGTTATCTATAATTTAAATGATTTTAATCTTTAATTCAGTTGTAATTAATTCATCATAATTTGAATGGATAACCAAGAAAAAGCTTTACAATAATGTCAGCCCCCTCAATATGACATACACTCTTCTGTTGTATGCTTATTTAGTATATTTACCCTTTAATCTTAAGTTTGCATGGACAGTATAGGTACTCATGAAGTACAAATAGACAGCTTAATGTGAATGCTTAGTGGAACTGCAACATCTGAAAAAACATATAGAACCTGTGAATATAATTAATTTATTCAGCTGCGGTTAAGTAACATTTGAGCAACAAAAGTGTTGAATAGAGTGTATCCATTCAGTGCAAGTCAAATATATACAGCAAAGAAGATAACTATTAGAAGGCCCTGGACGGCTTAGCCTGGATGGCTTGGGTCTGTTTGTTTTATGACGGTGGCAGCCAGTGTAGAGGAAATGTCTTTCTCACTGCAAATGACTTCAGCAAGCAGAAAGAACAAGATGAAGTGGTCTCATGGGACCAGGACTCATCACCCATCATCTTCCTGCGCAACCACCTGACTACTGATTATAGTATTCGTACACTCAGACAGTGCAAACAAGTAGTTCCACCATGGATCAAGAAACACATCCCCACTTGCAGTACCTCATGCAGATGGCTCAGAAATTCTGTAGAGAAAGGACCACTAAGTCTGGGTCTTTATATATATAGGGTATGACACTGTTGCAAAGACAATTATCTGTGTTCTGAAGCAAGAGGAACATTACGAAGAGAGAGTCAATTGGCATACTCAAATTATTTTGTGCTACAGATACCTGAATTTTTGTGCCACAACGTCATTACAGCATCTCAGATTGTAAGAAAGTATCACCAAACCAACTGCATGAAGAATAACTCATGCCTCACAGGTGACTGAATACACCGTTCACTAATTGGGAGTTGCATATCATAAGTAATGAGAGGTGGAATCTTGGCAATTCAATCAATAAATACCAGTAGTGTCTGCATTTGAGCTAGGTTGTCAGGGCATAGATCACAACTTTCTGGTAATTCAGAAGACTAATTGTTCACAATGCTGGACACTGATTGAAGTCAGTTGGTCAGAGAAAAGTAAAAGTGGCTGAAGACTTGATTCTGCTTAGAAAGTCGAATGAAAACTAGCTCTAGTTCACCACATAGACAATTGCAGTTCTGCTGATACATTTTTTTCAATGTGAGATATACATTTCAAAAGAAAAATTACATATCCAAAAAATTCCATGTTCTTCTTTATGCCTTTTCATTATTGCATCGGTGATAGCCTTTGCCATGGCAACAGATATACAATACTTTCTCGGAAATGACTTTTGGGCTTTGTATGATGATCTGAATATAAACAAGATAACCCAATAATTCAAGTCAACTTATATTCTGCAATGGTGCATGCAGAAGCAACAGGAATTTTCTGTAATCAGTTGTATTTAGTCTTGATACAACCTCCAGTTGGTCAGAGAAAAGTAAAAGTGGCTGATGAACTTGAATCTGCTTAGGAAGTTGAATGAAAACTAGCTCCAGTTCATCACATTGACATTTGCTGTGTTTGTGATATATTTTTTTCAATGTGAGATATACATTTCACTGCAAAAATTATCTAATCACAAAATTTAATTGAGGTCCTTTGTCATGCCTCGTCATAATTGCATTAACTGACTTGGGCGACTGAAAAGTGACCCAAAAATTTGTCTTGTGTAAGAATAATGAAACATCAAAATAATGCATTCCTGATGATATCCCATTTCTGCCACGTCCAATTCAGCAACTACACTGTAAAATTTGAAAACTGAGTTGATGCAATAATTTGAGCTGTCTGAGAATGTTAATAATTTTCAAGCTATGATAGCTCAATCCTATAAGTTGTCAAGGTATGATAGCTCAATGCTGTAAGTTGTCCAAACGAATCATAACATTAAGCTGTGAAAACATGAAAGCTTCAGTTGTTGCAGATAGCTTGACATCTCAGTCATGCCACATATAGCGCCATCTATAACAAGCACTTCTCATAAGACTGCATTTAGTTTTAAATAATTATTTACTTACAAGAAAAAATAACATTTATATTACGCTATCCCAGAGAAAAAATGAGTAGCACACCACTTTAGCTGGTCACGTTTTTATTTTTATCTCTCTTTAATTAATTTGTTGGAGTAATTAGATGCATGCTTTCATACGTCAACCAACATTTCCAAGTCAGAGTGTGTTCAAATATAGGCTTCTAGCACTGTATACCAACTGAGATGAGCCACAGGCCATTGGGATTTATTCACAAGAAATTAATTTTTAAATCTCCTTGTGATGCAATGGTCTTTGTTGAATTCATCTTGGGCCTGTCCATGATGTGCTGAAATGAAGCATATTGGATCAGGTGGATCCCCTTGAGAGATCTAACAATATTTCGGGATTACAGCCCATATTCATAAATAACTCTATAAGACAGGTCACACAAATATAAATGAAAAACAACTAAAAATAAGTCAACACAGCTCAACATTTTGAGTTGTGTCAGCTTGGATCAATAAGTCAACAAAACTCAATATTTTGAACTGTAAGTCAACACAGCTTATTGTTTTGAGTTTTCTCAGCTTGAATACCTTAGCCAACATAGCTTAGTATTTTGAGCTATCTCAGCTCAGTATTTTGAGTTATCTCAGCTTAAAACATTAATCTATGTTAGCTCAATCAACTTGTGCAACCATCTCACTCAATCAATTGAGCTGAATCAGCGAGTCCGATTTTACAGTGTAAGAAACTAAAGAGATTCTTGCCTTCATGGTTACCTTTGCCATGGCAACAGATATAAAATACTTTCTCAGAAATAACTTTCGGGCCTTGTATGATGATCTGACTATAAACAAGATAACCCAATAATTCAAGTCAAATTACATATACATTCTGCAATGGTGCAAGTAAAAGCATCAGGAACATTCTGTAATCAGTTGTATTTAATCTTGACACATAAAAAAGATTGTGACAAAGCCAAGCCTTAAGCGATTAAACAGACAATGATGAATCAGCTGTTCAGATAAGTCATCTTTTGACTGACAGGAAAATCGGAAAAAACAATAACATATGTATCTATTGCATGTGCCTGCAACCATTCCCTGGTTGCAAGTAACAGGATTGCCACAGATGCCAGCTTAGTGCCACAACATTCTGTCACTTTAACCTCAATCCCGAGTCTTCTGGCAAATATCAACCTTTGGCGACTTCTTGGCATTGGCAGTTAGCAGACAAGTAAATATGAGGGCCAACATACAATTTCTGATAAGTCAGAGGCCAACTCATCTTCCACCTGACTGATTAAAAGGCACACTGACTGACTTTTCTAGACAGGATGGCTGACTCCTCTAATATAATACAGAAGGAAAGCAAGACATTCAAAATATCACAGAAAGCTCAACCTTGCTTGAAACAAACTTTCAGCTGACATTTTAGAAACTAATTGACTTGAAGCATATCACAACTGAAAAAACTGCCAAGACATGCCATCCAAACCATTTAACAGATTATAGAGATGCAAACAGACATGGGTTACAATCACAGGTTTATATTTTCTCATAGCTGATGCACAATTAGTTGACATATTTTCTCTTTGTATCAGTTGGAAAACAAAGACTAGGCCAGCTATGGAGGATGGCTAATTTTATGATATTAAGCTTGAAATAAATGTTGTGTGCTTCTCAGTTGGCTCTGATGAACAGTGCAAAAGACTGAACCATCGACATAGCAGACATTATGTATGACGTCCTCACAAAGTCGCAAGTGCTCCACTTCCCCTGTTGTCCTCCAGTGATGTATATGGCTTTGGCTCCTCCACCACTTGGGGCAGCTTCTGTAATGAACTTAGGACACAAGATGAGAGAGACTTTCTGTACAAACCAACAATGGTGAATAACCCAAGAAAAGAGACAAGTCAAAAAGTAAATTTGAGGGCAAAAAACCCCCCCCCTTTTATGTATGACAATAATTAATTTGACGATACAATCCCTCGAACTCACAGTATGGAAGGCACTGCTTGAAGTTTAATTCATTGCCTTTTTAATCGGCTATCATTACTCAAATGATAAATATGAATTACTAACAATACTAAAACGTCGGAGAGTAACAAAAGCTGTGAACAGAGCAATTGCATCCATTTAGTGCAAGTACCATCTATGCTGCAAAGGAGACCATTAAGAAGCCCAAAGTGGCATGGGCCGGATGGTCTGGGTCAGTTTGTTTATGCCCGTAGCAGCCAGTGGAGAGGAAATGTCTTTCTCACTGAGACTGACTTCAGCAAGCAGAAGAAACAAGACAAAGTGGTGCCTTGGGGCCAGGACTCATCACCCATCATCTTTGTGTGCAACCACCTGACTACTGATTATAGGATTCAACCACCAAGACAATGCAAGTAGTTCCCCACATGGATCAGAACACATTTCCGTTTGCAGTATAGTTGGTATGATTGTTCTGGAAATATCATTGTAAATATGTTTCTTCACCTACATTGCATCTTAACATGCAAATTGTTAGGAAATGCCTAAAATACACTTAGTGATCGGAAAAGGAGTATTGCCATATAATCATACAGTAGGGCAAACCACCAGGACATTCCTGTGTGTGATTTAATAAAATTAACCACCACAATTGTTTGGCTTGAAAGTTTAGCGGCTTCCCATACAAAATGATTTGTATATGCTGACTAATCAACTAAGAAATATTATGCTTCCTTATAAATACACTAATTTGGCACTGAAGGCCAGACCACCCTTTAGGTGCACAGCCGTTTCTTAAGTCTATACTTTGACAGAAAAGATATAAAAAGGAAATTCTTGGGTGAAAAGAAAATTATTTTGTGAAGTTCAGCCTCATTATGTGAAGCTTCATTTTCATCTGTACTACCATCAATTGTATGTTTTTCAACAGAAAACTGCTTCAGTTTCAGTTTTGAAGTTCTTCTCGTATCAGAGATATGCTTGACAGAGACATTTTCCAACTCACTGCATGTTTGTTTGTTTTGAGCTCTACACTCAAGCATCAGAAAGTAAGCCTCAAAAACGGTCCATGGGACATCAAATACAGCACATCAATACCACATTAAAGCAGCAATTGTAGAAACAATGGAGCTTGGCGTTTTAGGAATTTCTTTAGTGTCAAGGGTATGCTGTTTTGATTTTGATGCATAACTACTGCAAGGTGTAGCGCTATACAAATGAATAATAATAAAATAATAATATTGCCTCCAGAGATTTGATGTTTGTTCTTAGCATAAATTTTACTCTAAATTTGTTAAGAGTATTAAGATGTGTTGAGGATCATTGTAAAGAACTAAGGTTTTACTATAATAACCTGATATCAGTAAGTTATAATGTATTATTGGCAGATTTTAGTGCCTGGTTCTGTATTAATACGGGGCTATTTCAGCATATCAGATTTGCATGCTGTGATGGTTGAGTTCAGAGCAAATGCACTTTGAGATCTTCAATGGGATATCTGGTAACATCCTTGGGTAGTTTGCACCAACTTCAGCAACTTTATAATGATCATCAATTTCTGCATTCAGCAGCATCAGCAAAGCTTTGAAAACTCCTTGAAAATGCTTCAAGCATCTCGTCCATCAACAATGGATTATAATGCTGAAAAAAAAAACATCTCTATGCCAAAAATGCCAATGGTAAAACCTAGAGGTTTTCAATACATGAGATGCACGAGAAAGATAATGTTGGTTAAAGGGAAGGATAGATGCTTTCATGGATAGATAAATAGATGCCTGATAGACCCACATACATATCCTTGCAGAGAGAGGATGGAAGAGACTATAATGGAGGGATATATCAGATCAATGACTTCAAATTTAATTCTGCTTTAATAGTGCATTGACCACAACCAGTATACAATAACTATAGAATAACGCTACTTTGTAAAAATCAGGAATTTGAACTTCATACTTAAAAAAGCAATCACTTCTGTTAAAAGATTGAACCATATTCTGACAATTTACAGACCAACAGATAGGTAAATGGGTCAGTCAATTGCTGCAGAATTTTACCAAATCTTTATAAAGCTCAGAACAATAGAACGGTCCTTAATGGAAAAATCCATGCGTTGATCCTGTAGCCAGTCCCTTTTGGACCACATCTTTCTTTGGGGATCACTCATGACAGGAACAGCATGGTTGGAGTCTTGGGGTGAATACTTCTTCATAGAATGGATTTTGGGGGCATTTGGTGGAAAACAGTATTCATAGTAATGCTGGCCGCTGTCTTGGAATTACTGATTTAGTAAAGCAGCTGGAGCAGCTGGAGCAGCCGAAGTTCTGACATCATCGCTCATTTGTCTTGTGTGCTCCAAAACTACAATGGTGAGACTACGAATAGGGTGCACAAGGATACCAAAGCCAAATCAGGGATTATCCCAGTCAGCAGTGATTTGACCACACATCAATCTGGACTCCACGACCAACACCCTTTGCATGTACAAGACGTTCAGGGACTGCGGGTATAGTAGACAGTGAATGGAAATCCGGCTTTTTTCTGCTCTGAAATGGTTCAGGACAACTTTAGAATCTTACCAACTACTTTTTTCTATACCATCTCATCAATCAATGTTTCAGAGTAGCAACTAGCAAATATTAAAAATGTATCTAGTAAATCAATGATAATTGGTCATATAAGGCAAACTCCAGACAAAATAAATCATCTGTCTGCAGATAATATATATTGTGATTTGAAATGATAATCAATCAAAATTTAATGAACTATCAACTGTATAAATGTTTAATTTAAACCATGTCATCAATATTACAAATTGGTTAAAGTCGGATGACGTTATGGTGATTGTTAATTTAGCTATATCGATTTCGCCTGTATATCTTATATTTAAGGAAATTTATATTTACTTTGACAATTTTGAATGAATGACAAATAACATCTTTACCTGATTTGCCTGGGCCAAAATTCAATTATTTTAGTTGTCCAATTAATTAAAAACACCGATTATCCAGCCAATCAAACACCTCATGATTCAAATTGCATTAGCTATAATTGAAAGGATTCTAATAAATCGAGTTACCTGCAATTAATTCATCAAAATTTGATCAGATAACCAAGAAAAATCAGTTCAAAAATGTTCAGCCACCTCAATATGATTTACGAGGGGCGTTCAGAAAGTTCACGGCTTTTTTTTATATGGACACTTATTTTCAATCTAGAACTATGAATTTTTTACAGGATAAAATTCAGCAGTTTTGGAATGGATTTCCAAAATTTTGGACAATTTGGACATTTTTAAGTCATTCTGTGGTTGCCATGGAAACAGAAAGTTTGGCTAGGTGGAGCAGGTAGTACGGAGATCAAGAATATCAATGAATTGCGGCTGAGAGAGACCTCACTGTGCCACTTGTATTAATAAGATTGACAATAATTAACACAAGAAATATAATATTACCTTTTAAAAATACTCACAAGTACTACAAAAGCATTAATTCATAAACCTGACGCGTTGAAATAAATGTTCCTTGAAGCCCTCCAGGAAAAGTTTTTGTGAAAGCATTTCGGTCATCCAAAGCCTTTTCTCCTCCAGTGCCTGAAACTATTGCCCCCAGTGATTAAGGTAATGGAAAACCAGGTCTTATGTAAAGTGATATGTCAAAGGAAAAGCTGGGATGGATAATGCTGTCCCTTTAGGTCTCTTGCTCATATCAGTGACTCCATGCTTTGTCATAAGTCCTGATGTAGTTAAGGACTCACATTCTGGCGCCTGAATTGCCCTTGCCAAATCGGCCATGCAGGAGTGCTTTCCCACATTGATTCGCTGTAAGAATACAAACATTGGGTATGCTTGAAAGTATATTTAGAAGCTAATATCATATTTCTTGTGTCAAATATTGTCAATCTTACTAATACAAGTGACAGAGAGAAGTCTTTCTGAGCCGCAATTCATTGATTTCTTGATCTCCGTACTACCTGCTCCACCTAGCCAAACTTTCTGTTTCCATGGCAGCCACAGAATGACTTAAAAATGTCCAAATTGTCCAAAATTTTGGAAATCCGTTCCAAAACTGCTGAATTTTATCCTGTAAAAAATTCATAGTTCTAGATTGAAAATAAGTGTCCATATAAAAAAAAGCCGTGAACTTTCTGAACGCCCCTCGTACTATTTTACTTTTCTACGAGTACTTACCCTTTCTCCTGAAGTATGCATACACTTCATAACAACTAATGATGATTAACTCCTATCTTGATCATGTACAATTTGAGCAACAGAAGCTGTGAAAATATTGTACCACTTATTGCAAGTCCCATCTCTGCTTCAGAGAAGTGACCATTAAGAGGCCAAGGATAGTAAAGTAAGTAAAGGATGGCTTAGCCCGTATGGTCTGGGTAAGTTTGTTTTATGACAGTGGCAGCCAGTGTAGTGGAAATGTCTTTCTCACTCCGAATGTCTTCAGCAAGCAGAAAGAACAAGATGAGGTGGTCTCATGGGGCCGGGACTCATCACCCATCATCTTTGTGCGCAACTACCTGACTACTGATTATGGAATTTTTCCAACCAGATGCAGCGACAAGAGATCAACGTCTATACCAAACCTGCAGCACTGCAGGCTGAAACCACAATTGCACACTGAACAAAATCTGCATTAATAGAGCTAAAAGAAAACTGCTGTCATTGGACACTGTCATGGCATTTATTTGTCCATACAAGGTGTTATGCCCATCCTGCTAGCTTTCGTTACACTGCTGAGGAGGGATAATGTATGATTTTCCTCACAAGGCCGTAAGTACTCCGTTCTGCCAGTCGCCCTCCAATGACGAATATGGCTTGGGCTCCTACACTGCTCAGGGCAGCTTCTGTAATGTACTTAGGGCATAAGATGGGAGGGACTTCCCACAAACCAGGAAAGGCAAATAAAACAAGGATAGTAGGACATGCAGGACAACAAGAATTTCAGAGCAAGAAGTGCCGCCTGTTAAGCATGGCAACTAATACACTGTAGTTCAGCTAAAGCAAGACTCCTTTGTATTTCCAGAAGGTACACAATAATGTTATGGGGATAACGGACAAAAGCATTCTGGATTTATTCTATTTTTTGTGTTCTGGCTTTTTTATCAAATGATGTTCTTCTCACTAATAATCAGTGCATGTTAAGACAGTCTTCTTCCCTTCAATTTCCTTGTCTTGTCACTTTGTCTAAACATATTTATCAATCCCTTGCTATTTCATTCCATGCTGAAGCCTGTATTAAATGGAGTACATTTAGAATAGAATAGTCCCATGTGCAGGAGAAACCATTACGACGTCCAAGATTACTTGCCCAGGACTGCCAGGTCATGTGGTTCATGGCTATGCAAGCTGGCAAAAAGGAAATCTCTTTTATTTGTAACTTTGCATGACTTTGACTAAACGAAATTGTAGTGGGAACTGTTGAGGGTTTGCTGCTGTGCAATCTTTTAATATTCAACATTCCAACAGTGTTTAACATGTAATAAACTGTTACCACAGATCTTCCAACAGTTTTCCAACAGTGTTTAATATGTAATAAACTGTTACCACAGATTTTTGGCGTTCCTTGTGTTTTCACAGTTTTTAGTGTTAGGAGACAATAGATAGGAAATCTATAGAAAAATCATTTTGGATTCTAACAACCAGCCAGAACAGACCTAGAAATTGATAACATTCAGAAGCATTTAATTTGGGTAAGTTTGAATTCATTTTCATTATTGATTCACTGCATCTTGAAATGGAATTATATTTAAATCATTAGAGTGTATTCATAGAGCTAAAAGACTAATTCAGTCAATAGGAAACTCTCATGATCTGGTATTGCTTTATTGTGTGTTTTATAAATATTTAATCAACATTTATGATGCAAATATTTTAATGATAAAATACAATGATGATTATGATATATGTAAATTAGGTATAACATTTGATACTTGGTAAACTTATAGCCTCACTCAGGTTATACAAGAGTATAAATGTAAAGTGTATATAAATATTTAATCAACATTTATGATGTAAATATTTTAATGATAAAATACAATGATGATTATGATATATGTAAATTAGGTATAACATTTGATACTTGGTAAACTTATAGCCTCACTCAGGTTATACAAGAGTATAAATGTAAAGTGTATATATAAAAGAAATTGTAAATAGACTTTGTAAAGTATGATTTGTAAAATGACTTTGTAAATACAGTGAGACTTAAAAGTATGCATTTTGTACAGGTGCTCATCTACAGAACTTACTGAGGACTTAGTGAGGACTACTACAAGTGGTCATCTGTAGCATTGCTGAGATTTATATGGTGATAGATCAAAGAGAAAGACTGCTAATACAGGGGAGTTGTTTACTCTACCGTTATCTACGGTTTTCTGAGGGAATAAAGAACCTAAACCAAACGACCTTCGTTCTGTTACAATGGTGCAGTCGACTTTCGGGACCTGCTACTGCTGGATCTAATTGGATGGCCATCCTGGAGTGAACACAGAATCTCTAGATGCTAACAGCCAGTCTTGGTGGAAGCGCGCACCACTTCGACAATTCGAGCTGGGAGTCCGGGCAAAAAAAACAGCAGCAGGAAGCAGGGACCCAACATCTTCAGACTATTCGTGATCATTAATCGGCTCACATTCATCTCGATTCGTTCAAGACTGAGGTAACACCCAGCGATGTAAAAATTACAGTGAAGTAAATACACTGTGAATTTAACTTAAAGACTTTTGACTGAACTTCTACAGTCTGTCATGCTTCAATGAACTTTCAATCTTGTCCTATATTCAACTTCAAATGAACATTGAGAGACTCATTCAGGACAAGTGAATTGATATTTAATCTGTTTGCATTAATTGTCTGTTTGCGGTTAATGCATATTGTGGTCAACAAATTTGTGAATGTTTTATGTCATACTGTATTATATGTTCATAGAGATTACCAACCAAGTTCAATTGACTATATATAGATCTAGTATAGGTTACGCATAGTGATTTTGAGTACTTTGCTGGTTCATGAGAGTAGGATTTTGTAAAAAAATCAAAATTCAAAGTAGGTTCCATTTCATGATGTCACTTAAGGAACTGGATGTTGAGCAACTTCCTGGAGAGGAAGCTGACTCAGCAGCCATTAGGGAATGGGCTACTAAGTTAACTCCTGAACAGTGGAAGGAACTTACATCTGTATTAAGATCTGCACCACCTTTGCAGAAAATGGAGGCAGGGGGTGATGGTGCAGCATCTATGTTAGGTACTGGTGCTAGGTCTAAGGTTGGTCAAGATAGTATTCCAAAAGTTGGTCAAGATAATATTCCAAAAGTTGAGAATGCAAATGGTCAGGCATCTCAGCCACAAATTCTTGTAAATTCTAACAAAATTCCAGTTCTTCCAGTTTTTACAGGGAACTTTAACAAACCCAATGAAGTGTCTTATACACAAGGGAGGTATGCTGTAACAAGTTCACAGTTACAGTATGGTGAAAGTCAAGTCAGTCAGGCTATTAGACAGTCAGTTAGGTCTAGGGGTTTTGATGCATTATATGCTCTAGGGGACAGTCCGACTGTTGCCCAGGTTATCACAAAATTTGATCTTTTGTTTGGTAAAACTCTTACAACTTCTGATATTATGAAAGACCTTTATAGCGCATGTCAGTTAGCAAATGAGAGTATTATAACATGGAGTTGCAGACTGGAGGGACTCATGATCGACGCCATTAATTTGAAAGCCCAGGAGTCATCACAGAAGAATACAGTTCTTCGCGCACAATTCTGGAATGGACTTTATCATCAAGAGATGAAAAATAATTTGAGGCATAAATATGATTCTGGCTCGTCATTTGAGGACTTAATATCAGCTGCCAGAGTTATTGAAAAAGAGTCACCCAGTGCAGTTGTCGCTTCAGTACAAAAACCTGAAACTTCAGACAACAAGTTAGACTTATTAATTCAAAGACTTGAAGCTTTAGAAGCACGTGAGACAGCAAAAGCAACAACGGCTGTAGCACATGTGGACAAAAGTCAACCAAAATTTAGACCGAGAGGTAAATGTTTCCTATGCAACAAACCGGGCCACTACAAAGCTCACTGTTGGTTTAACAAGAAGTCGGGAAACGACAAAAGCTCTACCCAAGGGGGCGTGTAGGGTGTTTTAATTCAGCTCCCAGGTACAACAAGTTAGTTGGCAAGCCAAATGAAGGCGAGGTGGAAATTGAAGGCATTGCTTGTAATGCTTTGTTGGATAGTGGGTCACAAATTTCAGCTGTATCACAACGCTTCTACAAACAACATCTCTCCCACTTGCCACTTCAGTCACTGCTAGATTTAGAAGTCGAAGGTGTGACAGGCCAAAATGTACCTAATTCTGGCTTCATTTCTGCAAAGCTAAAGCTTCCTATCAAAATCCATGAATATCCATTGTCTTTGAATGTCTTATTACTTGTAGTCTCAGACACTGCCTATAATGCACGTACACCACTGCTAATTGGAACTAACATACTTCAACCTTGTGTCGATGAAACAGTTCCACATTCGTTGGATGATGTCAAGGCTCCGTCTATGTGGTGGAACACATTCAAGTGCATGACAGCTTCAATTCAAACTGATGGTTGTCTCGGAAAAATTTACAACTCCAGAGTGGTTACTATCAAGGCGCGATCATTTCAAGTCGTCTCAGCGCATGCAACAAATGTCAACATTTCTGCTTCAAATTTGCTTATAGAAGAGAGTGAGGAAGAATTAGCATTATATGTGTCAGATTCCGAGGAAGAAGAAACAACAGAGGAAGTGACGACACAGACAACTGAAGAGACACAGGAAGTTGAAACAGATGTAGAAATGGAAAGAAGAGAGACAGCAGAGAATAACGGGACAGAGGAAAGTGAAGAAGAAGTTGAAGAAGAGGAGGTTCAGTTGAGGAGAAGTGGTAGGCAAAGGAATCAGACACAGTTCTACTCTTCCATAGATTTTAGATAGTTTATTGAATAATGTATTTTGTATTTATGTATGTGTATTGTAAATGTGGAGTCCACATTTCTAAAGTGGGGGGAGTATGTAGTGGGAACTGTTGAGGGTTTGCTGCTGTGCAATCTTTTAATATTCAACATTCCAACAGTGTTTAACATGTAATAAACTGTTACCACAGATCTTCCAACAGTTTTCCAACAGTGTTTAATATGTAATAAACTGTTACCACAGATTTTTGGCGTTCCTTGTGTTTTCACAGTTTTTAGTGTTAGGAGACAATAGATAGGAAATCTATAGAAAAATCTTTTGGATTCCAACAACCAGCCAGAACAGACCTAGAATTGATAACATTCAGAAACATTTAATTTGGGTGCTCATCTACAGAACTTACGGAGGACTTAGTGAGGACTACTACAAGTGGTCATCTGTAGCATTGCTGATTTGTATGGTGATAGACCAAAGAGAAAGACTGCTAATACAGGGGAGTTGTTTACTCTACGGTTATCTACGGTTTTCTGAGGGAATAAAGAACCTAAATCAAACGACCTTCGTTCTGTTAAAAAATTAACAAGATGAAGTGGACTTTCGGGGCCACGATCCGTCGCCATTGTCTTCATGCTCTTACTACTGACTTTGATATTCTACCACCAAGACTTTTAAAAAGACTTTTAAAAAGTAGTTTCCTCGGATCAACAGCCGTATGAACTTGTAGTATGGCAAACGTGTTGGCTTGGAGAACTCCCATGGAGGAACCATGTACACATATAACTCCTGGCTTTCTTACACAACATTAACAGAAGCCAAAGACAATAATTCAGATTTGTCAGACAAGTGGGATGTCGCAGAGGTATTAGTAAAATCCTTTTGACACATTGACACCTGAACCGAGCCTCAAGGCAATGATGATTTAATCATTCACACTTGATGAAATCCTTTCAATGTCTAAATTTCAAGACGCAAAGCAGAGTAATTATCATAGATCTATGTAATATTGTACCAAGAAGCATTACTATAAATGGTGCAATATCATTTTTCTGATTATATTACATCAGAGTCAAATCAAGATCTTAGAGAAAGATAGAAATACATGCATTGTAAAAGGCTAATGCAACCGATTGTATTAATCAAAAACTTCAACAAAAAAAAGCCGTTGCTACTATTTACCCATACCACCTCATTTCAATGGATATGTGGACTGTACAACATTGGAAATGACCAATAATAATCGACCGAATGACAAAGAACCAGTAGAATGATTACAAGAATATGAAGTAAATGTCCAGCACATTTAACACGTTATGACAACATGTATTTTTTCATGGCAGGAAGCCCACAACTGTCACAGGCACTATTTTGGTTCAGACGCTGGCTTAGTGACACAACTGTCTGCCACTTTCACCTCGATCAGGTTTCTTTTGACCTCTCCACCCCCATAGGTCTTCTTCATGATCCAGTAAGCAGACGAGTAAATACGAGGGTGCGGAGAGTTGACTTGGAGTTTGTGAGAAGTCAGAGAGAGTGCCTCATCTTACTGTGACTGATTGAAAGGCACAGTGACTCACTTCCCTAGGCACACTTCTCTAGCATGTGGAATAGGAAGGAAGGTCATGCCAATGAAAGACTGAAAGACTGGGCTTAGCTCTAAGCAACCAGATTTCGTCTGGTCTCTCTGTTGGTTTGTCAAAGATCATCTCTTGGTTGTGTCAATATCAGATGTCATCACATAACCTGCTAGAGTTTTCTGGTATAAGTTTAGGAAAGTTCCGTTGACAAAGGTGATGTTAGTCTGAGGTGATAGACAACAGGAAATTGATTTAAGCTAGAATGCTAAGTTTGGATGAGACATTAGAGTGGTGGCCATTTGTATCAGTTTCTATGCCGGGCAAGTAAAAGTTCCTGCACATGGGGTAAATTTGTGATTTGTGATATCTTGAATACTCTTGCTCTCTCCCCATCTGATCGGTCAACCCTCATCAGCCCACAGAACTGGGCTGAGATGGCTGCAGTTACCATATCTATCTATCTATTTATCTTTCTACAAATAATGGCAAGGAATGGACCTTTTAAATATTTTTTACAGTGTAGGAGAAACCGCAATTGCATGGCCAGGCTCAGGCCACTGTCCTGCGGTGTCTCAGGCCTGTCCAGCCCTGACAACACTGCAAACAAATCAGTTACATTTAAAAATGTCTACTTTGAACAATTTTCATTGGCTTATCTGCAGTTAAACAGCTGGTCAATGACAGTTTCAAGGAGCCTAAGTTTACCTTGTTGTAAGAGACACCTTATGGATGAGTTTTACCTTTACATTCTGAAGGCTAATCTGCTAATAAGTTTTATATGGACCTCACTAAGGATAGATGCAGTTTGAAGTTGTTTTTGCTTAGTATGCTGAATGGCTTAGATAAGACGGAAGATTCAGCCTCCGGCAATTATGTTAATGGCTAGCTGCATGTAAAGGTTGTGGCTGACAAATTGTGTTGGCCATCTCAAAGCAGAACTTTCTACTTGTTTGTGAATTGGTCATAAGAACTATTACTTCATGAAGTAGCATCTGCTATGCTGACTTAGATTTGTAGAAAGAATCCAGACTCTCAAAAAAGGCCAGCTATAATCACCAGTCTACTGTTTGATATGTGTCCATCCCATCTAAATTATCATTGTGCCACCAAAATGAGGGTTGTGACAAACAAATTCTATTTTACTTCTCAAACATTACCTTGGTTTTTTTGGCTACAAATCGTTCAAACTAATCTTGGATTACTTGCCTGTTAAGTAATATCTTATTGGAGAGTAATGGGTTGCTATTGTAGGACACTGTCAATTATCGATGACATCAGAATAAATTAATGGCGTACATCATTGTGGAAAAAGGATGGTAGTGCATGTGTGTGTAGCATAGTAAGTATATCAATATGAAACTACTTGATGAGCAGAGCATTCAGGTAATCACTTGTATATATATTTTTTTGCTATACATCTGATGTCCTTTATTCTTTGTCCCAATGACATTGTTGTCCTTCATTCTCCATCTCTTTGTTCTCGAACCTGAAAGCCGCAGCTCAAAGCAAGGTCCTTGATAAGAGGCTGAAGGTCCTCAACCTTTTTACTTTAATGACAAGCTATAAGCGTCAGCCCTGCCCGGTGAAAATGCTGATGTGGCAACCGAAACAAGTAGGAATAAGATGAGGTATTGCTGTGTTGGGACAGGAAGAGGAAAAGAGAGAAAGAGGGAAGTGATGGGCAAATGCTGTGCTTCTCATACAACACAGCCAGTACACCTTTTGCTTAGTGGGAACTTACAGCGGGAATTGGATGACATAAATTCTTGCTCTCTTTGATACCACCTCACAGGCATCTATGGCATTTGCAATCTGCCAAGCCCAAGTCCTCTGAGTCCAACACATCCTAGAGCGCTGCTGCTCGCCATTCGAG
Source organism: Platynereis dumerilii (assembly GCA_026936325.1). Taxonomy (NCBI): domain Eukaryota; kingdom Metazoa; phylum Annelida; class Polychaeta; order Phyllodocida; family Nereididae; genus Platynereis; species Platynereis dumerilii. Next base: position 51,099,034 of record JAPTHN010000009.1, read on the forward strand.
GGATTAAGAGACTGAATATGGTTCTTTGACAAAGTCCCTAGCTGCAGTTTTAGTAGATTTTGCACCCAGTTGCATTACAAATGAAATAATAGGTGCATTTTTCCCTGTGCATGACGAGTTCTTTGACAAACTTTTAAACAAGTCATGAAAAGTTGCATAATTTGATTACATTTTTCATTTGAAAGAAATATTTTATCTTACCAAAAGTCAAATGTTTGTTATGAAAATGCATTATTTTGATCAGGACTGCACAAAGTGAGCAACAAATAAAAAACATACATGACTTTACATGTATGTCTGACAACATAATTCAATGTATCTAACCTGCTAACTTTAGTGTGAAATACAGACACACTGGCACTGCGCATGAAATCCACATAAAGTCAGAAGTTCTCCACTACCACAGACTTGGTGGACCTCAATGTGATGTATGTGGCTAGGGCTCCTACACCGCTTGGGGCAGCTTCTGTAATGTACTTAGGACACAAGATGAGAGGGACTAACTCACACAACCAGGGAGGGTAAATACAGCAAGAATGGAAGTGGGACAATAAGTAGTTCACAATCTTTTAAGCAGAGCTATAAATAGTTTGAAACAAGCTAAGTTCCCTTTTTGGTGTGCACAGTGAACCTCATCGATCGTTGAAGTTCAAAGTGATAAAAAAGGTTCTTATAATGTGGTAAAAAGATTCAAACCACATCTTACTTGTGAGGCACAATATTGGTGCACATGACTATCCTTCACAAATCTCTGAACAACTGTTTCATGCTGCAGTGACCACAGGGGCTCCTGAACCAAGTTCATGCACAAACATTAATGTATGTGCATGAACTTGGTTCAGGAGCCCCTATGTTTGATAGGTCTGATGAAAAACAACTAATACTACTGCTTCTGATGGAGACGCACAATGAATTTTCTACGCTGAAGGTTTCTTGAATATGAATGCAACCATTTGTTTTGCGCAGTTTCCAGGCAGTCTTTACTTACGAGGTTCATAGTACTGTCCAATGTCTTTAGAAAGTGATCTTTTGCTTTTTATCTTTTACAGACTTTCACACACCGTATGCAATGTACATAATAACTGTCAATAAATGTGTCATGAATTACAAAAAAATATCTACAATTTGTATTACAAAATGTTACCAAACAAAAGGTTCTGTAATCAACTATGTCATTTTGGCAGACACAAACCCAAAACCTTCAAGTATATGAAGCAAAGCTTCATCAGATGGGTGGGGCCATATCTTAATTTCTTTGTTGTTTCTGATTCTCTGACACACAACGACAATGTCAGCCACAATAGGTCTTAAAAATTTTACCTGCGATGACTTCAATTCTGGTTGTAAATAAACTATCTTTGCTGCAGTTATGTCATAGATATGAATTATCTAAATATAAAATTACCAGTAAAAAAAAAAGCTGAGACATTACCTGAAAAGTTCAGTATCAATCCCAATATTATCGAAGAAAGGTTTTTTACCTGAAAGAAAGAGACAGAAGTTCATTAGCATACAGAGAGTCAAGAACACATTCATGGATACATTACAGTAGTAAATGACAATTATGACATTGTATTCATTATCAATTGCTTTCGTTCTCCGGCGCACTTTTAACTAGATTTCAAAGTTTTCTGATGATATCTACCCACCGCAACCAAACCCTTTAGACCTGGTACTTTTCCTACACATCTCAAATTAAATTGATGTGCATCAGCAAATAACTATATGTAGTTTTAAAAATATATTTAAACCAAATTTCCTCTATTCTTAGCCTTCTTGGACAATGTCTATTTCTTTGTCAACTGAATCTCCTGGCCAAAACCAGATCATAATAAAAAGTGTGAGAAAATGTGTTTTTCCGTTTCAGCTATTGGTAGACGGTTAAACCAATATGCTTTTGTTCAGTAAATAGTTGGAAACAATTAAGCAGTTTGAGTTAATTTAGTCAAGATCTGGATTGTGTGAGTCTATTTGTTAAGATGACAGCAGAAGCTAGTGTTTTTGAGATGTATTTCTAACTGTAAATGACATCAACTGGTGGTTTACATTCTGTTGGGGCCAGTCACCCGTCATCTTTATACGCAACAACCAGGTTATCATCTGACTATAATAATTGATTATTGTATTCATCCATCCGGACATTGTGAACAAGTAGTTCCCCACGGGAACAACCGCAATATCTACACCTGCAGTGAGTTTCCTCGGGCTAGTGGGATGTCAGGAATCAAGTAAAACGACATCCATAAAGCTTCTCTGAGACAAAAACATCTAAACTCTCCTCCAAGCAATAATGATTTATTCACATCCGGTGACAGCCGAATCAATATGACAGTTTCAAACAAAGCACATCTTCGTACTGCCTAATTGTTGATCACCGATAGAAGTAGGACCTATTAACGGAGATTCAGATATATGATGTTCAAATGGATACGAATGATAATTATACAAAATGATATTAAAACAATAACAGGTAGATCAATTTATGAATTAATTACGGATATCGCAACGATAAACTATTCCTATATTTTATAAGTTATGCCTTTACTCTAGTGTTTATTTCTTATGATGGTGTGCTATGATAATTATGTCGTCTCTTTTTATTGCAATTGACAGAAACACAACATCTTGAGTCTTGAGTTTTAATGTGGAGAGACATGTATGCCGCTCAACCTGATAATGGTTTTTTATTTTTGCATTACATTTTATAAAGGGACCAGCTGGGGAAAAAGTTGGTGTGCTCCAAGATTTATTTTGTCAAATTTCCTGCATTTCATTTTGCTGCATATTCAACGAAAAAGATGAGAACATGCCATTATTTTAATTAGTAGTTCCATGCTTATGTTCCTTCCTTTCCAATGTTAGCAAATGCCAATTACTATACTCAGCAATGTAAAATATCTCTCAAGCCACTGACAAATTATTTGTCGCCAAACAAGACTTATATATGAAATGGTGCTTCTTGCGAGCAACATCAGTAATATGCCAGGCTCTGCAAGGAACACATAGTTAATGACATTCTCGCCTTTGTGATAGATTTTCTCCTAGTAACTGGCATACATTACCAACTGGGAAATGACGTTCATACTCAAGTCGGGCGCACATTTACAGTTTGTTAGACCTTATAATATTATGGCATATTGTAGCCAAGTACAGATGATAAATATGACTGCTACCACTGATTTTCAATTGATCACCATTCTCATACTCCTTCTTGGAAGACAAATATTTCCTTTAATTTAACAATTGTACAAAAAATGCATATGAAGTCAAACGATATTGTTCTAGTTTGAAAAGCTTATGCATTCATATAACTTCTAAAGGGAATTGCAATCTCACTGGAAACACCTTCCTTAGCCTCCCTCTTTCTCAAACAACATTGGTTAACCTCGTAATTGGAGACTCACTCATAGAGGAGTTTCTGCTTTACCTTTCTGGAGGTAATCTGTTGACAAGTTTTAAATGGACCAAGCCTCACCAAGGGCAGAAGCAATTTTTTTTTGCTTAGTATGGTTAATGGCTTAGACAGAAGATTGAGCCTCCGGCAATTATGTTAATGGCTAGCTCCATGCAAAGGTTGTGGTTAGCAAAATGGCACCAGCCATCCTAAGGTGCTTTTATGCATTGCGAACTGAGAAACTAGACCCAAGAACTGCTTTCTACACAGGCCGCGAGAGACAAGAGGTAGGAAAGTGTAATACATAACATCATAATTTACTGCCATTACTTGAGAAACACAGTTGTATTGTTTTTTATTCTAATAAACATGAATGATATAGCTGAAGTATCCTTGACCTTTTACGTGTACATTATGCCTGCAGCTCAAATTATCTTGAACTGTTGTCAAAAACATTGAATTTTCAAAGTGCTGTCATTGATATTACTACTGCTGAGTACAGTTGATAGTACAGTACAAATTTCTAAAAGTGGCTCGTCATTTAAAATCTAGCCTTAGCTATCTATCCATAGCCATTCCAAGCTAAACTAAGCTACACTTATCTATAGCTAGCCATAGCTATCCACAATTACTATTGTTTAAACAAGGGGTAAAGAGATTCCAGCGTATACAAAAGAATAGAAATGGATAGTTATGGATAGATATGGATACGACTAGTAATGAATAGCTACAGACAGCTAAGTTGAGCCACATTTAGAAATGTGTACTGTACATCTTAAATTTAGTGGCTTGGTGAAAGGCAGAGAATTACAATGTTTATAGAGAGATATAGCGGAAAAGATTATTTAAGATGGCTATAGGGAAAGGTGATAAGCAAATGGTCATTTTCTCATCCACATAAGCAGTGCCCCTTTCTTAGCAGGAATTGGAAGACAGAAATTCTTGGGCTCTTTGATGGTGTCTCACAGGCATCAATGGCATTTTTCTTCTGGCTCATGGCTTGCATGTCTTGGGAGTACAGAGACTTTGCTGAAGGAGGACATCACTGCAAAGAACCTGAAAATTGTTTTCCCAGAAGCGTTTTGGTAGCAGGACGCAGTACTGAAGACAATGCCTAAAGACCCTTGAATCTCTGTCCCATGAATTAGTGCCTGTTTCCTACCCCTCCAAGGGTTGTTTTAAAACTATTCAGACAGGCAGATTACCAGTTCACGAAGTGCTTGTAAACCCTGCTCATCTGTCGCGTCAGAATTTATAGCGAAAATGTTTGAAACTTATACAAGTTCAGTCAAGTCACAGACATGGATAAATTTTGATGTCTGCCCCTAATATTTAAAGAGAGAACATGACTATATTTTTGTCATACCTATTTGTAACACTGACCTCATAGCCCTTTTTTTTTTATATTCATTTTAAGTACATGTAGCGAGCCTAGCAGCTTCAACATCAGTTAAGAAACCAAAACAAAGAGACAACTTCCCTTCTTTGGACTAGACAGACAGCACAGACTTCTTAGAGCCTGCACACTAGATGAAACCACTGGTTGCTCAGACCAAAGCCTAGTTTTCCATATGTATGGCCTTCTTCACCACTTCATATGCTAGGGAAGCGGGTCTAAAGAAGCGAGTCGGCATGCCCTTCAATCAACCGCAAAAGGATGAAGTCCTCTTTAACTTATCTCTTACACAAGTTTACTATCGTCATCCAGGGTACACATCTGTGCAGGAAAGTGACTGTGTAATAAATGTTCAGAGATTTACATAAATGCTATGTTATTGAAGCTTTCAGCAAAAAAGTTATATGGGTCATTCTCAAATTTCGGGACAATTTGCGTCACTCTAGCTCCCTGACATTAATATGAATGCGATAAATATCTGAAGCGTCACTCTGCATCTGTTATTCATATTTCTACTTAGAACCACTGCATTTGGAGCAAAAAGTCATTCATTAGACTTTTTTTAATGCGTTATGTCCAGAAATCCGTGCAAAATCAATGGTTTTTCCCTGTCACTGGACCTGACATGACAAAATCAAGTGTTCATTTTCCTCCTAATATACCATTATTTTCAAAGTTTCTTTGCACGATTCATGGGAATATACACTTGAATTTATATTTAGTTCATATTCTACTTTTTGTGTGTATAATTTCATTGATTAAATTGATACAATAGGCGTGTCACTAATTTATGTCAATTTTTTTGTCCCCTCCGTTACTTGCCATAGCTCTGTTCGTTATTGTTTTTTATGAGCAATTTTCACTGAATATCATCAGACGCATGTGCGCCATAGTACCACTGCCTTGCAGACTTCATAAAACATGTATTCAACAAATTATGTTATAATGTTCATAAAAAATGTTTTTGGTCCCACTAAAATGTCCCCTCCGTTTCCTTCATTTCCAAGCTTACCAATGATAATTTTACAGAGCGATTTCATGTATATGTTGCTGAGGGTGGCAGGTTTTAATATTCTGCAATTATTTTGTCTAATCTCCAAAATAAAAAGCAGTGATGAGCGAAAAGCAAAAAATTGTTCCCCTCCGTTACCGTCCCCTCCGTTACCAGATCATGAGCAAGAAATCGACATTTGGACCAAAAAATCTACTGATACGAGATGAAGTACTTCTGAAAATAATAGTTACATCAATCTTTTATCATTGTTCCTTTTGTTGCTGTTCCTACAGTTGGTTTTTTACATCAAAATTCCCCTCCGTTACCACATTGTCCCCTCCGTTACAGGACAATTTTCCTATACCCTTTGTCCCGAAATTTGAGAATGGCCCATATGCCGTTTAATAGATCATGCAGATTTTGCATTAACTCAATCAGTTGCTACTTGACACGAATCAATGAGAAAATTCTTGCTTCTCAGTGTGCTCCATATGTTTCCTGTGGTTCTTTCTGTTTTTGTCTATCTTTCTTTTTATTTGTCTTTCTCATAGACTCTTCTTTTCCTGTTCTTCGTTACTGGAAGCTGCAGCTCAAATCTGGGTCCTGACATAAGGATCTCAGCAAATCTAAATTTGTATCAAAAACATGACCAGAAAGAGACTAGCAAATGGTGTGCTTCTCATGAAATAAAGTATCATACACCCTCTCTAGTGGGGATTCGATGACAGATATTCTTTGTATCTTTGATTCTTGCTCATGGGCATCAATAGCGTATTTCTTCCAGGAAATGGTTCGCATGTCATTTTGGTCACTTAAGGAGAACATTAGCTGCCACAAAGTTAAGAACTTTGTTTCTCCAGAAGCAGTCTGAACCGAGAACGCAGCGTTGAACAACATTGCCCTGAGACCCTAGCATCATTTGTGTCCCATGGTATAATGTATTTCCTTACATGCCCTTCCAAGTTTGGAAAGCTTTGCAGACAGACAGTTCAGCAATTCACCCTGGCAAATAAAGCGTAGTTTGTCTCTTCATTATAAGATTTTCCAAGAAAAAAGGGCTTTCGAAAGAAATTTCATATATTCAGCTGACAAAATATTGTCTTTGAAAAACTGTCACAAAGAAACTTCTGCCATCGCATATGCAGCTTAAAAATTTGTTTTATAAGAAAAAGGTGGACAATAAATTGGATGTTTTATCACAAGAAATATATCAGGATTTTGATCCTGGTGTTACAAATTAGAGAAGCACACATGCAGTACAGAATAAACATATCAAAAATAACATAACAGATAGCCCATTCATTTTGCACATTATGTTATTTGGAATCTCCCTTAGTTGGAATATTCACAGTTTAAATGATTCATTGTCTTTCCTGAAAGACAGTATTTGCTTGCTTCAATATCTTATTGTCCCGTTTCTTTTCTTTCTTTGTTTGCCAACCATGGTTTGTAGGAAGTCTCTCTCATCTTGTGTCCTAAGTACATTACAGAAGCTGCCCCAAGCAGTGTAGGAGCCCCAAGCCACATACATCACTGGAGGGCAACTGGGGGACACAGCACTTATGGCTTTTGAGAACGTCATACATAATGTCTGCTCAGCAGTGTTTGCTACACTGTGCACTGTAGTTTAGGAAGCATCAAGACACAAAACGCCTTGAGTCAATGCTTAAACCACACCAAATAATCATTAAACGGAGCTTCCATACCAGGTGTAATGTACGATAATTATTTGTATTACAGTTGTTAAAAGTTTACGCAAAGAAAATTGTATAACTATGTAAGCCTAATCCTGACCTTTGGAATTCCATGAGCATACGTTCTTCATTACATAAATGTCTTGTTTTGAGTTGTAATGAAAGAAAAAGTACTCTCAAATATAATTGTCTTTTGCAAACACACACTATTATATTTTCTATTATCATTCATCAGGTTTGCATTGATCAGCTCTTCCAGTCATTCAGATGGCGAATTGTCTTCCAAATTTCAAGGTAACAAACTCATTTTTTATTTAGTCTCTGCAGATAAAGCATTCAGCAAGTGTCACTATTTTATAGGCAGGTTATGTAAAACTCTAAAGTCATGGCCCTTGGACCATTTTATCTTCAGGTTAAGTAGAAAGTCTAACAGCTTAAATTTAGGTTCAGCAGAAACAAAAAGCCAAGGTAAGCTCCTGCTCTCCATGGACAAGAGAGGGTCAGACTTTTTAGGATCTAGAGACTAGATGAAACCACTGGTTGCTTAAAGCAAAGCTCAGAGCCAGGCCCGGATTTCCATATGTATGGCCTTCTTCCCAACTTCATATGCTAGAGTTGAGTGTGTAAAGAAGCAGGTTGTAGGGCCTTTCAATCAACTGCAGACAGGTGAACTGCTCTCTCTGACTGATTTTCTACATAAGCTGATTTTTGTCACTGTTGTATATACCCATCTGCAAAAAGATGCTGTGGATATTGTGCCCTAGTACAAAGGTTTGAAGTTCATTGAAAATGCACATATTGTATTTTTCAGGTCTTCTGTTTATTGTTTTCTGAAAGTTATGCTTGATAAAGAAAAGTCTTGTGATCTGCAAATAATGCAATATCGGCTATTATATCCCGTCCTACAGATGCAGTCTAAAAGAAACATTATTGACATTGCTCTTTTGGCTCCAGGCTTGCATGTTTTCCAGGTAAAGAAAATTGAAAATGCCTCTCAAAAACAAAATTTGGTTTATGATGAAACTATCTTCACTAGCAGCAGTTTGAGCCTAGGATGCAGTACAAAAGACGGCGCCCTGAGACCCTCGTATCATTTCTGTCCCATAACTTAAGGCATTTTCTTCCATGCCTGCCAAGTTTGAAAAACTTGGCAGACACCCAGTTCAGAAGATCAAAAAGTGCCAGAAAGCCTATATCTTACATTTTAGAATAAATTCTGCAAGCGAAAACTTATTTTGCTGCAAGTGTTGTATCAATGAAGTGGTCAACCACCCCCCCCCCCCTGCACTGACAAAGCCACAACATTATTAACAGTTGTTCAAGATTGTTTTCAGTCTGTCCAGTACTTTATTCAGTCTACTACTTGATTAGATCAATATCCAAATGAGTACAGGGAAATTCTTCAGTGAGCAATGTGAAAAACAAGAAAGGCAATAATTCTGCTGCCCATGCAATTTGGTATGTCCGAAAATCCTCAACCCTCTGATGCTGTCTCACAGGCATCGATGGCATTTTTCTTTCAGCCTGTGTCTTACTTGTCTTCAGGAATCAGAAAACATCATCAAAGCAGAAAAAGAGAACATCATTTGCTAAGAACCTAAAGTCCCAGCAGCAGTTTCAGCACAAGATGCATCACTGAAAATGGCACCCTCAAGCCTTCCTGTCATTTCTGTCTCTTCCTTTAGAGTTTTTCTTGCCTCTCCTCCAACAGTTTTCTGAAAACTTCGCAGACAGCTTAGCAGTTCACAAGGTGCCAGTAAAGCCTAGTTTGTCATTTTAAAATAAATTAAGAAAATGGATATTATGACTAAAGTTTGCAGAAATCTATGATCTCTGACCAACAAACATTACAGTTTTTGTGCATTTGGCCAAGTCATTCCAGCTGATGATTATTTATTTGTTCATGGCATTGACATAAGTTTGACTGAGCTTATAAGAAACTAGTATTTTCCCTAAGATGTCATTTGTGGGTGTTTTCAAGAATGAATGCACAGGACAACCATTACCAACTAAAAATAAAGTAACACTAACTGAAAGAAAAGGCAACAAGTTCAACTTCATTTGGTGAATTCCCTGCTGCAGCCTGAAGTGATACTAGCTTCAAATAATTTATTGTCTCGTTTAAAAGGCACACAGTGTCCTTGAACGAAGTCTAGGGTTAAAAAAAATGTACAAAGAATCTGTCAACACAGCGTTTTAGTACGTGGTCTCAGCTTCGATTTGATGTAAAGATCTAAAAAAAATGTTGGGAAAATTTTGAGAAAATTGAAATTTAAAATTTTTAGTTTTTCACACCCTTGTCGCATGAAAAATATCAGTTTTAGAACTATAAAATAGCATTGCAGTGTTGTCGAAATATCACAGCTTATCTAGTTATACATTAGGTTGCTGAATCAGGTGAAAAATTATAATAAAAATAGGGTGGGGTGATAATCATCAATGTCAGAATTTCAATGTCCCATCATCTTAACTTTGTTATGGTTGAAAATAGGAATTCAGTGATGTATGACACAAGGGTGTACCTTCATTATTGATGCCTCCCAAGCGGCATTGAAAGTTAGACAGAAATCCTGGTCTTTTGCCAATTTACGATAACTCGCGGTTCTCCGTAACTCAGTTAATATTAGATGTACATGAAAGATAATGACTTCTTTAGAAAGCCCTAGTCAAGAGCTTCAAAATGAATACCAACAAACTATATTTCAATGCATTTTAACTGGTTATGTTGCCCACTTAGAAGCAAGCTTCGAGGCTCTTTTACAGGATTTGTTCTGGTTCAAGCATGTGCATGCAGAATTGATCAACAGGCTAAAATAAGTAAATCAAAGCATGCTGATTTCAGATTTTATGGTTTCCACTTCCCACCTCTTTTGGTAAGCCCTCAAAATTACCTTGAAATTTGACACCAGAAATGGGGCTAAAACAATAACTTCCGTACAAAGTTGCTCTTGAAAAATGATATGACATTATGTTTGAAGGTTTTTTTGGTCTAATCCTATCAGAACAGTTTTAACAGTGTCAGAATGATAAATCAAGCCATGTTAAAGTGGATTTTCTCAATGAAGGTGTACACTATTTAAGAAATAAGAAAAGGCGATAAAACTGGCAGGGGGAGGGGTAATAAGTTTCTTCAAAATTGAAATGGAGAAAGTATCTGAAGATAATCTACACATGATGCAACATACCAATATGGATGCCCAAGCATGATACTCAAAATGCTTGAAGTTAGTCTAATTTGACTTTGTCTTCAATGACACATAGAGATAGGGGGGACGGCTTGGTATAGAGGTAGCATGCTGGACTGCCAATCGCTGGGTGCAGGTAAGGGTTCGAATCCAGCTCTTGCTGGGTCACCTGGGCTATGTTGGACGGCTGTTTCAATCATCCTTTGCCTCACTGCCATGTCCTCCTGCTGTCCTAATTAGCCTACCAAGTACATACATACGGGAGGTAAAGCCCCATTCACCAATCCATCTGTCCGTAGAGGTAGGAAAAAATATGTATAGCACAGTATGACACAAGACTCATGCTTGTTTGCTGTTCTCCAAGATAATTAACAACTAGTCTAAATGGAGGGTATTTATGGTACAAAGCAATTACACAATAAGTAAATTGTGAAACATGACTGACAAATGCAGGATATGTACACCTTCAAATTGCTTACACAACTTGCCTGTAACTTGTAAGGTTTGTTTGTTGCACATTGACATTTTTCACATTCCAGCCTCTGGAGATTTTCTCATTGATATTTTACACATTGTCCAGTTATATGATAATGATTTTCTTATTACACAAAACTAAAAAAAAAGCATAGACCAGACACATGTATTTGCCTTTACTAAATTTATTGGCAATGTACTTTCAGGTCATTTGTCTAAAATGCAATTGTGACAATTGAGAGAGTGACATGGCTCATCCAACAAAAGTCAATTGGCCTGATTCAAGCAAAACTTGAGTGGCTGAGGAGCCTGAGTATGTCACGTTTTCCAGAATTTGATTGGATGAAAACAGCCTAAGCCCTAGGGGACCTTTAATATAGCCCATGTGCTCAAGGTCCCTCAGCCAATGGCAGTGACTCAAATAAATTATGAAATCTGGAGACAAATCTTTACCGATGATTTGCTGTGAAGCAATTTTGGCTGTTATGATGTTCCAGTGTGTATATCAACATGATCAATGAGAAAAGATATTTTAAGACTTTCCAAATGGTATAATTGGTTTCTGGTCCAGGTGGAACAGAATTGAGATATTATAATTACTTAGCCTTGTACTCACTTGAGGAATATGCAGCCTCAAATTTACAAATTAGCAAAGTAAAAATAATTGTATGCTTCTCTATTGATAACATTTTCTACTATAGAATGCTTCAGATGGGTTACACAGTGTTATTTTCTGATTTTTTACCAAGATATAAATAATTTGTAAGACAACTTAATCAGCTGAGTTGATGAAAACAATCATGCCTCAACAATTTGTCATGGACAGTGACAAGAAATAATTCGATTTGTAATGATAAAAAGGTAAAATACTTGGTCAGGCAATGAAATACTAGTCACAGACCCATGTTGTTGGTATTCAAATTGAAGCTCTTTTTATGCCAAGTACAATGATGGGCCTGTGATGATTCTTAATCAAATATTAAGAAAGATATGGCTTTTCGCGACTTAGCGCTAATGCTAAAATTCATCAAAAAAGGTAAAAAGCTTCAATCGGTCTTGGGAGGCATCAAAAATAAAGATATATGGACATATTATACATCATTGAACTCGTATTTTCAACCATAACAAAGTTAGGATGGTGGGACTTTGAAATTTTGAAATTAGTTTTTTTCCATTGATTATCACCCCACCCTAATAAAAGGCATTTTATTTCTAATTTTCACATTATTTTCAACATTTAGAGGTGTTGCAAACTCACCGAATCATATAATGTGTCAAATCAAGTATAAACGTGGCCATTTCGGCTGTATTATTTCTTTTACTAAAGAAAAGTCTCAAATGAACCACCAAGGTGTGAGAAAATGCCTTGTTAAATTCATTAGTGAGGTAAATTGAGATTTTTAGCATTTCACTAGTTCATGTTTTTCAAGTGGGATTCACAAAAACATCTGTAAAGTTATCAGACAACAAATAGTAGACAAATGTAGGAATACCTACTGTTGGTATCTCGCAAGTCTGCATCTTCACCACAGCTTTGCATGTACATTGTATTTGACATCCAAGGAAATAATATATTTTTATAGAAGTATTTCTTCGAATCAGCAAAAATAACTCTATGTAAGTGGTCTAATGGCTGAGATGATCTCTTCCAGGTTTTATTACAATGTTTCTGTCGATATTGAAATGAAAGTAGCAATTTGTGATATTCTGAAGAATTTTGAGTGCTTCGTTTTTATCTTTTTTTTTGCTAATTGTTTAGATTATTTCATGGAATCTAGAGGTTACATACTTCCAAAATTCATTTGTTTAGTTATAGCGTGCCTTTGTGCAATAGAAAAAGTTTTGAATTGATAGTCAACAGATTCTCTTCCATGGTCACACAATTAATATTGTTTATCTGTGCATGCTAAAACTGAACAACTGAATTTTGGAAGTAAGCAACCGTTAGATTTCAAGAAATAATCTTAACAATTGGCAAAAACAGGTCAAAAAGGCACATAAAATTCTACAGAAGACCATTAAAATTTCTACCTTTACTTAAGAGTACAGCCGATGTACTCGTATGTCTTGCTTCCCTACTTCATATTCTAGACAACTCAGTCTTTCTGTCTGGGAAAGGAAGTCAGCATGCCCTTAAATTAGTCAGAGAAAGATGAGCTGCTCTCTGACTTATCACAGACTCCAAGTTGACCCTCTGAGCCTCACATTTACTAGTGTGCTAACTGGAACATGAAGAAGTCACAAAAATGCAGTAAAACCCGGAAGAGGCAAAATTGGGGTTAAGTCTGGCAGAACATCATGGCACTAAGCTGGGATCTGCGGTAATACTGCTTGTTACAAATAAGGAGTTGCTACAAATAAGGAGTTGCTGCAAGAACAAATCATTATTGATATAAGAATACATTAGATCTTTACATGGTAGGTTTGTTTGATTTTCCTGTCATTCACAAGATGATTTCTCTGTGACCAAATTAAGCACCACAACTGAAGCTGAGAGTAGAGACATAAAGAAAAACCTTGCCATTCTATCTTTATTAATATGGAATATAATATTAGATAAGAGAAGTTTTCTTAGATCTCTGTGTCATACATGCACCATTTGTGGAATATAATACAACTTGAATCCCAGTCTGGTCTGGTTTATTGTTGGTACATTCAAACCCAAAAGTCATTTCCGAGAAAGTGTTGGATATCTGATGCCATGGCAAAGGCCATCCCCAAAAGACAAGAATCTCATTAGACCCATGCTTCTGAGAGAATTGAATATGACATAAATGAGATATCATCACGAAATATATTATTTTGAGGTTCACTTATTCTTGCACAAGCTTCTATTTTTTCGATATCAAATGTATCACTTGCTTCTGATTTAAGCGACATATGATTTTGCTTACCTAAATGGTGCTAAAGAGATGATAAGAGTTTCATCCAGCTCTCCAGGTAGAACCTGAATGACAGGAAATGGTTTAGAAGTTTCAACTGAATATATCATGGTGACCAGTCTACCTTCAATGTTATTTCATTTTGCTCCAAATTACTGGAGGTTACCAAGGGAACTTCCAGCTCTTTCACACATTCTTGAACAATTACTGATCTAAATTGCCAGACAGTTGAGATATATGCCTTGACAACCTCACTAAGATACAGACACTATTTCCAGATTGAATTGCTAATTGTGTCTCTGTGCGATCATAAGCAACTCCAAATTAGCAAACAATTTAATCGATCCCCTTAGCTCTGTGATCATATTTGTAGGAAGACTTATTCCTGGTCCAAATTGGTTGTGGTTATGACTTGTTATGCACATTTGTAACTTATAATCAGATATACTGCTTTGACTACCTGGCATTAAAGTTCAGATGTTTTTGGCTCAAACAGTTTGTGAATTGGTCCTTTGGAGTTATTCAACATGCTGAAGTAATAAATGCCATTGTAACTATACCATGCCCTATAACAACTGCTTCTTCACACATCTTCTGAGTGGATGAATACCATAATCAGTAGTCAGGTTGTTGCCCAAAGATGATGGGTGACGAGTCCTGGCCCCATGAGACCCCTTCATCTTGTTCTTTCTGCTTGCTGAAGAGTCATTCGCAGTGAGAAAGACATTTCCTCTACACTGGCTGCCACAGTCATAAAAACAAATTGACCCAGGCCATCCAGGATAGGCCATCCTGGGCCTCTTAATGGTCTCTTCTTTGCAGCCTAGATGGGACTGGCACTAAATGGATACACACGATTCAAAGCTTCTGTGGCTCAAATTTTGCAAAACTAAAACCAGATGTGTTTACTCCTTTCATTGCTTCTGTCGAGCTCAAATGTTGCAGTAATGTGTCAAATTCACTTTACCTGACAGCTTCAAGAGTCAGATGATGACTTGGAGTAAATTGTAAAATCTCAGAGTGGAATAGTATGAAATGTCCAAGGCATGAGTGAATATTTAGGTAACAGATTCTCGTAAAGATACCTCTGTTGCCAACTGATTATTATCATTCAATCAAAGGTCTCCTTGGTCAATTTTGTTTGTGTATAACTTGAAAAATATAAACTCCATTCCGAAGTAAATATTCAAGTGGTCTTGATTTTAAAAAGGTATTTCTGCCTTTTCACTCTGCAGCCACATTACTAATTTCAATGGTTGTATGATATGTTTATGATAAAGAAATTAACCCAAACGGGACTGATTAGAGCCATTGGCAAAGCAACTTGAGTTATAAGTAATTCTATTGGCTGGATAATGGGGTCTTAAAATTGATTGGACAACAGCGATATATAACTTGTTATTGGGCTTAGATGAATTAAAAAATGATGTAATTTTTCATTTATTCAAACCTGCCATTGTTGATAAAAATGTAATCAAATGTGAAATATAATGAACAATATAACTGTCAATAAATGTGTCATGAATTACAAAAAAATATCTACAATTTGTATTACAAAATGTTACCAAACAAAAGGTTCTGTAATCAACTATATTATTCTTGAAGAAAAAAATCAAAACCTTCAAATATGAACCAAAGCTTCATCAGATGGGTGGGGCCATATGTTGATTTCTTTGTTGTTTCTGACTATCTGACAAACAAGGACAATGTCAGCTACAAAAGGTCTTTGATATTCTTTACAATATTTGATTCCTGCATTACGTTAATAGTGCTCAGGCATTTCACGGTCTCATTTAGGAAAATATCAACATTTTACCTGCGATGACTTCAATTCTTGTTGTAAATAAACTATTTTTGCTGAAGCTATGTCATAGATATGAATTATCTAAATATAAAATTACCAGTAAAAACAAAAGCTGAGACATTACCTTAAATGTTCAGTATCAATCTCAATATTATCGAAGAAAGGTTTTTACCTGAAAGAAAGAGACAGGAGTTCATTAGAATACAGAGAGGCAAGAACACATTCATGGATACATTACAGTAGTGAACGACAATTATGACATTGTATTCATTATTAATTGCTTTAGTTTTCCGGCGCACTTTTAACTAGATTTCAAAGTTTTCTGATGATATCTACCCGCCTCAACCAAATCCTTTAGACCTGGTAGTTTTCCTACACATCTCAAATTGCATTGATGTGCATCAGCAAATAACTATATGTAGTTTTAAAAATATATTCAAACCAAATTTCCTGTATTTTTAGCCTTCTTGGACAATGTCTATTACTTTGTCAACTGAATCCCCTGTACTAGACCAGATTGTAACAAATAGTGTGAGAAAATAATTTTTCTGTTTCAGCCATTGGTAGACAGTTAAACCAATTTCCTTTTGTCCATTAAATATATGGAAAAGATTAAGCAGTTTGACTTAATTTAGTCTAGATGTTGATGGCATGAGTCTATTTGTTTAGATGACAGCACAAGCTAGTGTTTATGAGATGTCTTTCTTACTGTAAATGACATCAACTGGTGGTTTACATTCTGTCAGGGCCAGAACCAGTCACCCGTCATCTTTATACGCAACAACCAGGTTATCATCTGACTATTGATTATTGTATTCATCCATCCGGACATTGTGAACAAGTAGTTCCCCACGGGAACAACCGCAATATCTACACCTGCAGTGAGGCAGGCTGGGACTGGCTTGGAAATCTGCCATGCAAAAGCCCATACCCCCAAGGCATTCTATACAGTGAGCATTAAATTGAAGAAAAGACAATACATAAGTTTCCTCGGGCTAATCGGATGTCAGGAATCAAGTAAAACGACATCCATAAAGCTTCTCTGAGACAAAAACACCTAAACTCTCCTCCAAGCGATAATGATTTATTCACACTCAGTGACAGCCGAATCAATATAACAGTTTCAAAGCACATCTTCATACGACCTAATTGTTGATCACTGATAGAAGTAGGACCTGTAATGATGGAGATTCAGATATGACGTTCAAATGAATACTGCTTAACCAAATAATAACTGCATAATCAATTGTCAACACGAGGAAAAAATGCAGCCATACTCTCAGATTCATACATGACCTTCAATTAGCGAAACTCCTTGCATTTATTTATTTGCTATGTTTTTAGCAAAAAATTAGAACACGCCATTATTTTAATCAATAGTTACATGACATTGTGTTAAATATCCCACAATAGGCAGTGTAGTTCTGGCAAAAAACCATGTGATTCAAACCATGTGGTTCATCGTTGTGAACCACATGAAAGAAGTCCTGACATTGCTATGTAAACAATGGACAATGAAGTGATGACGTCACAATGTTTTGAGGCTCTGATTGGTCCGTGTGGTTGCTAGGGACATTTTTGGCGCCATTCAAGCAAAATAGTGCCGTATGAAATCGCTCTATTTTTTTTACTGGAGGTTCATTTTTATTGTGGGATATAAATAAAACTTAATGGGAGTGTGGTTCACAGCAATGAACCTCACTCATGTCAGGTCTGCTGCAGAATAAACACTCGTCCTTCGGACTCGTGTTGTATTCTTACGCGACCTGACATTCATGAGGTTCATTGCTGTGAACCACACTCCCATTAAGTTTTATCATAGTACCTTTCCAAATGTCAAGCCCCTTTGGCCTACCGAATGAACTCTTTTCCACTAAACAATGGAACATATCCCTCATGCCACTGATACATTATTTGTCACCAAATAAGATTGATATGAAACGGGGCTATTTGTGGGCAACATCAGTAAAATGCCATGCTCTGCAAGAAACACATAGTTAATGACATTCTCGCCTTTGTGATAGATTTTCTCGTGGTAACTGGTATACATTACTAGCTCGGAAATTAATTTCATACTTCGGCCAGGCATAGATTTACAGTTTGTTTGACCATATAATATTATAACATAACATGGCAAGGCACAAATGAGACATGTAACTACCATTTTTCAAGTGATCACAATTTTCCTGCTCCTTTTTGGTTGACAAATATTTCCCTTAATATATAAATAGTACAGAAAATACAGATATATTGAAAAGCTATTGTTCTGTTCAAGCTCAGGCATTCAATATAAATTTCTAAAGAAAGTTGTCAATCTCATTAGTAAGACCTTACTCTACCACCCCCTTTCTAAAACAACATTGGTTAACCTTGTAATTGGAGACTCACTCATAGCGGAGTTTCTGCTTTACCCTTCTAGAGGTAATCTGTTGACAAGTTTTAAATGGACCTAGCCCCACCAAGGTCAGCAGCAACATAGAGTTGTTTTTGCTTTGTATGCTGAATGGCTCAGACAGAAGATTGAGCCCCTGGCAATTATGTCAATGGCTGGCTCCATGCAAAGGTTGTGGTTAGCAAAATGGCACCAGCCATCCTAAGGTGCTTTTATGCATTGCGAACTGAGAAACTAGAAATAAGAAGTACTTTCTACACAGCGACGAGAGGTAGGTAACCGTAATTATAGGATAATTTATTGCTATATCTTGGAAATCACAGTTTGTATTGCTCATTCTTTTTACTTTCAACGAACAAAGTTCGAAGAAGGTATTGTGATCACTTGGGTAAAATATTGTCAAGATAGGCCTGCAGCTAACATTATCTTGAACAGTAGTCAAAAACATTGAATTTTGAAAGTACTGTCAGATAATAATGCAGATGCTGAGTGCTAAGTTAACTTTACTGGTGTAAACCCCACGACCACTGCATAGGGAAGAGTGACTGGCCTATGGTGCTTTTCTCATTCACATAAGCAGTGCTCCTTCCTTAGCAGGAATTGGAAGACAGGAATTCTTGGGCTCTTTGATGGTGTCTCACAGGCATCAATGGCATTTTATTCTGGCTTGTGGCTTGTATGTCTTCAGAGTCCAAAGATTTGGCTATACAAGGACATCAATGCAAAGAAGCTTAAAATTGTTTTCCCAGAAGCGTTTTGGTAGCAGGATGCAGCACTGGAGCCACTGCCTCAAGACCCCTGGCTCTCTGTCCGATGAATTAATGCTTGTTTCCTTCCCCTCGAAGGGTTGTTTAAAAACTTTGCAGACAGGCAGGGTAACAGTTCACGAAGTGCCTATAAACCCTGCTCGTCTGTCGGTATGCATAATTTCAAGTGTACTTGCTTGAAACTTATACAAGTTCCGTCAAGTCACAGACATGGATAATCTTTATGTGTGCCCCTAATATCGAAAGCACATTACTGTTTTCGTCATAGCTATTTTTAACACTTGCCTCAATGCCCTTCAACATTAGTTAAGAAACCAAAACAAAGAGAGGACTCTCTTCTATGGACCAGACAGACTGCACAGGCTTCTTAGAGCCTGCACACTAGATGAAACCACTGGTTGCTCAGACCAAAGCCTAGTTCTGCATATGCATGGCTTTCTTCCCTACTTCATATGCTAGAGGAGAGTGTCTGAAGAAGCGAGTGGGCATGCCTTTCAATCAACTGCAAAAGGATGAAGTCCTCTCTGACTTATCTCCTATACAAGTTTACTTCCGTCATCCAGGGTACTCATCTGTACAGGAAAGTGACTGAGTAAGAAATTTTAGAGACTGACACAAAGTAATGTGTAATTGAAGCTTTCAGCAAAAAAAGTTATGTGCCATTTAATAGATTATTGCAGATGTTGCATTAACTCAATCAGCTGCTACTTGGCACAAATCAATGAGAAATGTCTTTGTGTGTCTTTCTCGTAGACTCGTCCTGCTCTTCGTTACTGGAAGCTGCAGCTCAAATCTGGATCCTGACATAAGGATCTCAGAAAATCTAAATTTGTATCAAAACATGACCAGAAAGAGACTGGCAAATGGTATGCTTCTCATGCAACAAAGTATCATACACCCTCTCTAAGTCTTAGTAAGGATTCAATGACAGATATTCTTTGTATCTTTGATTCTTGCTCATGGGCATCAATAGCGGTTTTATTTCAGCGAATGACTTACATGCCTTTCTAGTCGCTAAAGGCGTGCATTATCTGCCCCAAACGTGAGAACTTTGTTTCCCTAGTAGCAGTCTGAGGCGAGGATGCTTTACTGAACAACATTGCCCTAAGACCCTGGCATCATTTCTGTCCCATGAATTAAATGTCTTTTCTTACATGTACTGCCCCTCCAACTTTGCAATACTTTGCAGACAGACAATTCAGCAGTTCAGCCAGGGCAAATAAAGCATAGTTTGTCTCTTCATAATTAGATATTGCAAGGAAAGAAGGCTTTCTAAAGAAGTTTCATATATATATATGCAGCTGACAAAATATTGTCACTGAGAAGCTGTCACAAAGCAACCTCTGCCACCATATATGCTGTTTGTTTAATGAGAAAAAGGTGGAAAATAAGCTGATATGTTTCTTTGCAAATTATACAATGATTCAGATCTGCTGACACCAATTTGACATGCTCCCATTTTGATAAAATCAGCATGTCAAATATTCATTGTGTACACCTAATGATTAGGAATCTCACTAAACAAGACCACCCACTGTTGTGAATGTTTTTAATATTATACTATTCATTCTTATAATTTCATTTTTATCCAAGAATGCCCTATCCAGATAAACTAATAATAGCTGAATAAAATCAAAAGTAACTAAGCTTCATATCAGTGAATTCCACCTCACATCTAGTACAGTGGCTAACCTCAAATGATTCATTGTCTTTCCTGAAAGACAGCATTCACTTGCTTCAACATCTTATTGTCCTCTTTCTTTTCTTGCGTTGTTTACTAGCCATGGTTTGTGGGAAGTCCCTCTCATATTGTGTCCTAAGTATATTACAGAAGCTGTCCCAACCTTTGTAGGAGCCTAAGCCATATACATCACTGGAGGGCAACTGGGGGGAACAAAGCACTTATGGCTTTTGAGAACGTCATATATAATGTCTGCTCAGAAGTGTTTGCTACACTGTGCACTGTAGTTTAGGAAGCATCAAGACAAAAAAACATCTTGAGTCAGTGCTTATACTACACCAAAGAAACATTGAACGCAGATTCCGTAACATGCATAATGCTATGAAAATTATTTGTATTACAGTTGTTCAAAGTAAAAAAAAAAGAAAATTATATAACTTTGTAAACCTAATCCTGACCTTTGGAATTCCACGAGCATACATTTTTCATTACATAAAGGTCTTGTCTTGAATTGAAATGAAATAGATAATTGTCTTTTGCAAACACTCACTAAATGCATGTTTCTGTTTTCATTCATCAGGTTTGAATTGAACAGCTCTTCAATTTATTCAAATGGTGAATTGTCTTCCAGATTTCAAGGTGACAAACTCATTTCTTATTTAGTCTCTGCAGATAAAGCATTCAGCAAGTGTCACTATTTCATAGGCAGGTTATGTAAAACTCTAAAGTCATGGCCTTTGGACCGTTTTTTATCTTCTGGTTAAGTAGACAGTCTTTCGCAGCTTAATTTCAGGTTCAGGAAAAAAAACCAAGGAAACAAGGGAAGCTCCTGTTCTCTATGGACTAGACAGGCTCAGACTTAGAATCTAGAGACTAGGTGAAACCACTGGTTGCTTTAAGCACAGCTCAGAGCATGGCCCAGATTTCCATAAGGATGGCCTTCTTCCCAACTTCATATGCTAGAGAAGAGTGTCTAAAGAAGCGAGTGGTTGTGCCTTTCAATCAACCACAGAAAGCAAACTGCTCTCTTTGACGGATCTCCAATGCAAGTTGATTCTCACCCCCCTTGCATTTACCCTTCTGCAACCAAATCTTGTGAATATTGAGCCCTAGGTTCAAAGATTTGACATTACAAAAAAATTCATTCTGGAAGTTATGCTTTCTGAAACAAAAATGGCTAGTGATCTGCATAGATTGCAGCATTAGCCATTACACCTCTTATTGATTGACTGAATGCTGTCTAAGAAACAACCATAACATTTTTCTTTTGGTTCCCGGCTTGAATGTCTTCCAGGTAAAGAAAACTGAAAATGCCTCACGATAAAAAACAATTTGGTATACACTACCCTCCAAAAGTTTGAATACACCTGGATAAGCGAGGTTTCTTTTAAAAATACTTGATTTGAACGGATTTTTTGTTTAATCTTTATTTCAAACAATAAAACAAGTCGCATTGAAGTCAGAAGCTGTCTTTATTTTGACATTTTAGGTCATTTTGGTTGAAATTTATGGCCTCTCTCGATATCCCAAATTTTGGTATTTTATAGAAAATTGTCACAACCGAGTTATCTTCTAGGTTTATGAAATTTAATCATATTTAAGCGTTTCCAGAGTTGTCACATGATCGTAACAGTTATTTTAGACCCCGAAAAGACAGTTTAAAAATTGAACATTGACCACTCAAAAATACTAAATTTAGATTATTTCGGGTCACCATGAATTATAATCATAAAATATATCTTCTCAAGTGAAGATTATTTTAATTCAGCTGATTCAGCATTGTTTTGACAAAGTGTGTATTTTTGTCCAATTTTCAAATGCCATTTTCTGGCCTGAAACTACTGGTAAAATCATCACAAACCAGTGGAAATGTGTAAAAAATGATAAAATGTCATACAATTTGTCTGACTCTGATGTCAATGCTCATGTTGGTGCAAGTGCAGGTGCAAAGATGAAAATTTTTCGCATGATTCTGATGTTTTGCACAATGGTGCTTTTGGCACTGTACTGTCTATTCCCAACTCAAATGCTGATTGACTTGAATGATGCTGTTTGCTCAAATGATGTGTCCCTTGCCAATGTCAATGGTACTGCCTTCACAAATGACGTCAATGATGTTATGTGCACAAATGCTGAAATTTTGACTGATTGTGTAAATGTTCGTGCAACAAGTTTGCCTCCAGATTCACGGTCCTTTTGTCAAAACAAGAAATGTAACATGTGGTGTGTAACTTTGAGTTTGGCTGATTCAAATGTTGTTCATTTCAAGATTGATACGCAAGGTGATGTAACCGTGATTCCATACAATGTCTACAGCAAATTGAGACCGATTCCAAAGTTAATTCCTAGCTCAACGATTATTAATGGTTTCGGAGGTTCTACAGTTAGAGCGATAGGACAAGTGAAATTGCCTGTTAAAACGTCAAAAGGTGTCTACTATCTTAAAGCTGAAGTTGTTGATAGTTCATGTCTAGCTATTCTTAGCGATTCAGACAGTGTAGCTTTAAATCTTGTCAAGCGAGTCTTAGCAAGTAGTACTTCAGTGCCTTCTAGTACACAGGTGTTAGTTGACAACTACAGTGATGTGACAGAGGGAGTAGGCTGTATCCCAGGAACATACTCTCTCAAGTACGACCCAGAAGTCAGACCCGTAGCACATCCACCGAGACCGATTCCTGCAGCATTAAGAGACTCTGTGAAACAAAAACTTGATCAGCTTGAAAACAGTGAAATCATTGAACGTGTTCCAGTTGGCACACCTACTCCGTGGTGTAGCAGCATGCATGTGGTGTTAAAGCAGAACAAAAACATTAGAATTACAATTGACCCCAAAGACTTGAATCAAGCTTTACTTCGAGAATATCATCCTATCCTGACAGTGGAAGATGTGATTACCCGCACACATGGCTCCAAGTATTTCACAGTATTAGATGCTCATCAAGGGTTCTTTCAAATTAAATTGGATGATCATAGTGCTCTACTCACTGCGTTTAACACGCCCTTCGGTAGATATTTCTGCAAAAGATTACCAATGGGAATCTCAAGTGCGCCTGAAATTTACCAGAGAGCAATGACTGAACATTTTAGTGGTATTTCAAATGTCGAGATAGTTATGGACGACATATTGGTACATGGAGCAACACTGGAGAGCCACAACAGGACAGTAGAAGCAGTTCTCCGTCGATGTCGTCAGAACAACTTGAAGCTCAACAAGAGTAAAATGCGATTAGCTCAATCGGAAGTAGAATACGTTGGACAAGTTCTAACCCCAGATGGCGTGAAAGTATCCCAAGACAAAGTTAAGGCTGTAACTGAAATGCCAAGACCAACTACGTCGCACCACGTTCACACTCTGCTTGGTATGGTGAATTACACAATGAAATTTCTCCCAGAACTTGCGCACACTACAGAGCCATTACGTCAGTTATTGAAAGAAAGCAACAAAGAAGCACACTTTAAATTTCACTGGGATCCAGTGCATGAGGAAGCCTTTCTGAAGTTAAAGCGCATGCTCACTACAGCTCCTGTTTTGCGCTATTACAGTCTTGAAGAGCCGATCACAATCTCCTGTGATGCAAGCCAACTTGGCTTAGGAATGGTTTTAACGCAAGGTGGCAGACCAGTCGCATACAGTTCCAAGTCCCTTACTCCTGCTGAATATGCCTACAGCCAGATAGAGAAAGAACTTTTAGCCATTGTAACTTCATGCCAGAAGTTCCACACGTACATTTATGGTCGCCAGGTAGTGACCATCGTGACTGATCACTTGCCGCTCATCAGGATTCTCGACAAGCCTCTACATCAAGTTCCCTTACGCCTGCAAAAGATGAGGATGAGACTCCAACAGCATCACTTCAAACTTGTGCACAAGCCAGGAGAAGACATTCCTGATCCAGATAATCACAGTCGCCTACCGTTATCTGCACAAAATGATGACAAAGACTTTTCTGTTATGCTTATCATTGTACAAAGTGTCTTCGCATTCAGCACTCAAGGACTCACAAATTCAAGAAGAAACCAAGAAAGAAGAAGCCATACAGCAATTAATGAAAACTGTCTCCAAAGGATGGCTTGAACGAAAAAGAGAAACAGAAGAATTAGTGCGACCGCATTGGGATTTCCGCGAAGAAATTCATGTGATTGATGAAACAGTTCTCCGAGGCCAGAGAATAATTATCCCTGCAGCGCTTCAGAAAGAAACTCTGAACATTCTGCACGAGTCGCATCAAGGCATAGTCAGGACGAAACAACTAGCCAAAGACTTAGTTTATTGGCCGGGTATCAACGCCCAGATTAAAGAATTAGTCGGAAAGTGTGGACATGTCAGAAATTCCGCACTTATCAACAAAAAGAGCCTCTCATTCCGTCCGAAGTTCCAACTGAACCCTGGTCAACTCTAGCTATTGATCTCTTTGATTTGAATGGTTCCAAGTACATTTTAGTGGTCGACTACTACTCTGAATGGTTTGAGTTTATCAACCTTCATCATGATACGTCAGCTGACTTGGTTATCAAGGCTACAAAGAAAATCTTCGCTATGCATGGCATTCCTACGAAAGTACTGTCAGACAATGGTTCGCCCTTCAACAGTGTAAAATTCAAGCAGTTTGCTTCTGCTTATGACTTTGAACATGTTACCATGTCTCCGTACCATTCTCAAACTAATGGACTTGTAGAAAAAGCTGTTGATATTCTGAAGAAAGTCATCACAAAGTGTCAAGAGGATAACAGAGACTTAGCACTCGCTTTGCTAAACATTCGCAACACACCGCGAAGTGACACTATTGGATCTCCAGCTCAACGCCTCATGGGCAGAAGAACAAGGACAAGGATTCCTACTTCGCAATATCTCCTACGTCCAAATCTCTTGGATCCAGATACAGTCCATGCCAGTATTGCCGACAACAGACAACGTGCCAAATCGTACTATGATCGAGGATCACGAGAACTACCAGCACTACAAGAGACTGATAATGTCAGAGTCCAAAATTATACCCACATCACGGAACCAGCTCAACTACTACCAGCAGATCAACAAACCTATGATGACAGATCGTACCTGATGAAAACTCCAGATGGCAGAATTAAACGAAGAAATCGGAGGGATCTACTGAAAACGAGGGAAGACTACTTTGACCTCAATGACGAAAATGATTATGAAGAAGATGAAAATTTTGAGGATCAAGAATTCCTTGATATGGGACCAACCCCTCATGTTGTCACACGCACTGGTAGATCTGTTCAATGCCCTCGTAGATTCCTAGACTAGTTCTTAACTAGAATTTGTAGTGATTAAGAGATTAAGTTAGAATTCATTAATCATGTTACTTAGACAGGGCTAAGGTTTTGCTATATAATAGCCTTCTGATTGTATTACATTTATACAATTTTTCGAGTTCTTAGCATCTTAGTTATGCTTATTGATGTTAAACTTTATACCTTTGAAGTTGTAAAAGTTTCAAGTATACTCTCAGTATTATACAATGTTCACTAATTGCCTTATATAGACTTACATTTATACAAGTCTCTAAAAATTTAATTTAGATTATTTACATGGCCACAGGAGGTAGGTAAGTGTAATTATAGGATAATTTATTGCTATAACTTGAGAAACACAGTGTTTTTGGCACTTCCGTTTTATTCTAATAAACATGTATGGTAGCTAAAAGTGTTCTTAGATTAGGCCTTCAACTCACAGTGTCATTATCTTGAACCATAGTCAAAAACATTGAATTTCGAAAGTGCTATCATTGATATCACTGCTGCTGAGTACTGGACTGGTGATAGTACATCTTAAATTAATTACCGGCTTGGTGAAAGGTAGAGAATTATATAGAGAGGCGCAGTAGAAAAGATAGCTATATGGAATGATGATCGGCAAGTGGTCATTTTCTCATGCACATAAGCAGCGCCCCTTTGCTTAGCAGGAATTGGAAGACAAGAGGTAGGTAAGGGTAATAATAGGATAATATATTGCTATAACTTGGGAAAACACAGTTTGTATTGCTCATTGTTTTTACCTTCAGCGAAAAAAGTTCGAAGAAGGTATTGTAATCAGTTGGGTAAAACGTTTTCCGTCCTTGATCATTTTAGATAGGTCTGCAGCTAACATTATCTTGAACAGTAATCAAGAACATTGAATTTTGAAAGTACAGTCAGATAATAATACCGATGCTGAGTGCTAAGTTAACTTTACTGGTGTGGTGAAGGGAAAGGAATTATATAGAGAGTTATAGAAAAATAATTGCAGTTGTACCTGCGTTATAGGACCCCCTGTTGTAAGACCGACTTGTCGTATGTGGCCATAGTATTATTAGTGCATTTTTTCACCCCTACGAGACACCGCAACCCCACGACCACTGCATAGGGAAAAGTGATTGGCCAATGGTGCTTTTCTCATGCACATAAGCAGCGCCCCTTTGCTTAGTAGGAATTGGAAGACAGCTCTTTGATGGTGTCTCACAGGCATCAATGGCATTTTTCTTCTGGCTCATGGTTTGCATGTCTTCGGAGTACAGAGACTTTGCTGAAGGAGGACATCACTGCAAAGAACCTGAAAATTGTTTTCCCAGAAGCGTTTTGGTAGCAGGATGCAGCACTGGAGCCACTGCCTCAAGACCCCTGGCTCTCTGTTCGATGAATTAATGCTTGTTTCCTTCCCCTCGAAGGGTTGTTTAAAAACTTTGCAGACAGGCAGGGTAACAGTTCACGAAGTGCCTATAAACCTGCTCATCTCTCACTTCAGAATTTCAAGTGTAAATGTTTGAAACTAATACAAGTCGGTCAAGTCACAAATGTGGATAAGTTTTAATGTCTGCCCCTAATATTGAAAGAGAAAGCATGACTATATTTTTGTCATACCTATTTGTAACACTAACCTCATAGCCCTTTGACCTTTTTATATCCATTTCAAGTACATGTAGAGAGCCTACATGTAGCAGCTTCAACATCAGTTGAGAAGCCAAAACAAAGAGAACACTCCTCCTCTTCGGACTAGACAGACAGCACAGACTTTTTAGAGCCTGCCTACCAGATGAAACCACTGGTTGCTCAGACCAAAGCCTAGTTTTCCATATGTATGGATTTCTTCCCTACTTCATATGCTAGGGAAACGGGTCTAAAGAAGCGAGTCGGCATGCCCTTCAATCAACCGCAAAAGGATGAAGTCCTCTCTAACTTATCTCTTACACAAGTTTACTATCGTCATCCAGGGTACTCATCTGTGCAGGAAAGTGACTGAGTAATAAATGTTCAGAGATTGACATAAGATCTATGTTATCGAAAGATTTACACAGATTTAGCATTTACTCAATCAGTCGCCAAGTGCACAAGAATTAATGAGAAAGTAATTGCATCTCAGTGTGCTCTACATGTTTTCTGGCATCCTTCCTGCTATTGTCAATCTTGTATTTTATTTGTCTTTGTCATTGACTCTTCTTTTTCAGTTCTAAACTGTTGGAAGTTGCAGCTCAAGGCAGGCCTTACACAAGGATCGCAGCAAATCTAAAATTTAATGTGATACTTTATAAACGAAAAGCTTAAATGCTGCATAACTCCGTAAAATGAAAAAGGGCTACCCTGAACTGACAAATTGTGCAAAAAAAAAAATCACCAGAAAGAGACTGGCTAATGGTATGCTTCTCGTGCGAGAAAGTATCATACGTGATCAGGATTGGATGACAGAATTCTGTATATCTTTGATTCTTCCTCACGGGCATCAATAGCATTTTTCTTTCAGCAAATGGCTTTCATGACTTTTTGGTCACTTAAGGAGCACATTATTTGCTGCAAACTTGAGAACTTTGTTTCCCTAGAAGCAGTCTAAGCTGAGGATGCAGCACTGAACAATATTGCCCTAAGACCCTAGCATCATCCTTGTCCCATGATATAATGTATTTCCTTACATGCCCCTCCAAGTTTGGAAAGCATTGCAGACAGACAGTTCAGAAGTTCACCCAGGGCAAATAAAGTATAGTTTGTCTCTTCATAATTAGATATTCCAAGGAAAAAGGGGCTTTCGAAAGAAGTTTCATATATGCAGCAATTGACAAAATATTGTCACTGAAAAGCTGTCACAAAGCAACTTCTGCCACTACATATGCTGCTTGCTTGATAAGAAAAAGGTGGGCAGCGAGTTTGCAAGCTTTATTACAAAATAATAAAATGATTTTGATTGAGGTGATACAAACACGAGAAGCTCATGTGTAAATGAACATGTCAAACATGGCAACAATAACCCACACATTGTGTAAATTTTGTAATCTGGAATCTCACTGGAAAAACCACTGTTGTGAATGTTTTAACACAGTTTTATTGTTTATTCCTAAAGTTATAGTTTTTCACAGAATGTCAGTCCTATAAAGTAACAATAGCTTATTATCTTTTTCATAGATATGTGTTTTTCTAGTTTATCTCAAAATGGTGATGTCACAGACTTAGTTGTATAACTTTGTATATTACAATAACATATTTCAAATAAGTGACTAAATGCATTGACACAGGGATTATGTATGTCTAGCTTGTTTGCCTGAATACCTGCACTGGTTGATAGATGCTCCAATGAAATGTAGCTGAACCAAACAGACCACTTATCATCAACGGAGAGTTATACTACAATGACTAACAAAAAAATCAATGTTACAGAGTGATTTGAAGTTGTGATGATAAGTGCCTTGTGAAAAACAATAAACTGATTTAGTTTGGGAAACATTGCAACAGAGACTCTCCTGGCAAGGTGTAACAAACAGCTTAGACAGAAGTTGTTTGTTATGGTTTTACACAAAAAATAACATTGCCTGGCAGTTTTAATTTTCTTTGCCATACCATGATGTCAAGCTCTGAACTGATATGTCACAGATTAAAGATTAGACCAATCACATTCACAGATACCCTGATGATGTCAAGGTTTAACTGCAAAACGAAGTTTTCAAAAAACACATGGCTATGAAAACGATAATGATAAAATCATAAGTGAATTCCACATCACATCTTGTACAGTGGCTAACCTCAAATGATTCACTGTCTTGCCTGAAAGACAGTATTTGCTTGCTTCAACATCTTATTGTCCCCGTTTCTTTTCTTGCTTTGTTTACCAACCATGGTTTGTGGGAAGTCTCTCTCATCTTGTGTCCTAAGTACATTACAGAAGCTTGCCCTGAGCAATGTAGGAGCCCAAGCCACATACATCACTGGAGGGCAACTGGGGGACACAGCACTTATGGCTTTTGAGAACGTCATACATAATGTCTGCATTGTGCACTGGAGTTTGGGTAGCACGAAGACACAAAACTTCTTGTATTAGTGCTTATACCATGGCAAATATAGTCATGCACAGCTTCTTTAACTCATCATATCATGTGTGAAATATTGTCCAATGAGTCTAAACAAAGATAATTGCCTTTTGCAACCATAGACTGACCGCACATTTCTTTTTTCGTTGTCTGGTTTTGCATTTAACAGCTCTTCCCTTTATTTAAGCGGTGAATTATCTTCGGAACTTCAAGGTGACAAACTTACAATGTATTTCTAACTCAGTCTCTGGATATAAAACAGTAGGTATTGCTCTTCTTATAGGCAGGTTATGTAAAACTCTGTAGTCATAGCCCTTGGACCATTTTATCTTCAGGTTAGGTTGCAAGTCTATAGCAGCTTAAATCTTGGTTTAGAAAAAAAGCCAAGGAAAGCTCCTGCTCTCCATGGACAAGAGAGGGTCAGACTTTTTAGGATCTAGAGACTAGATGAAACCACTGGTTGCTTAAAGCAAAGCTCAGAGCCAGGCCCGGATTTCCATATGTATGGCCTTCTTCCCAACTTCATATGCTAGAGAAGAGTGTCTAAAGAAGCGAGTGGTTGTGCCTTTCAATCAACTATAGAAAGACAAACTGCTCTCTCTGACTGATTTTCTACATAAGCTGATTTTTGTCACTGTTGTATATACCCATCTGCAAAAAGATGCTGTGGATATTGTGCCCTAGGTTCAAAGATTTGATATTTTTAGAAAATGCACTTCCCATGTCATCAGTTAATTGTTTTCTGAAAGTTTTGCTTTAATAAACAAAAAGGGCTAGTGGTCTGCAAATAATGCAACATCAGCCATTACACCTCCTCTTATTGATGGACTGAATGCTGTCAGAGAAACATCAGTAACTTTTTTCTTTTGGCTCCGAACTTGCAAGTCTTCCAGGTAAAGAACTTTGGAAATGCCAAAAGAGAAAACAAGGGCCAGTCTAGCCCTGACACCACCAACACATCAGTTACATTTAAAATTTTCTATTTTCATTGGCTTATCTGCCATTTAACAGTCAGTCACCTTAATCGAATTAGTTTACCCTCACGTTCTGACAACTAATATGCTAACAAATATTAAATAAACATCACAAAGGATAAAAGTAACTTGGATTTGTTTTTCCTTAGTATGCTGAATGGCTGACACAACAGACTGAGCCCCTGGCAATTATGTTAGTGGGCGGCTCCATGCAAAGGTTGTGGTTGACAAAAGCATTGGCCATCTTAAAGCAGAACTTCCCACTTCTTTGGAACTTTTATATTGGACATAAGAACTGTTACTTCATAAAGTAATGTCTATAATGCTCACCAAGCACTGCAGAATGCAGATACAATCCAGACCACCAAAAAAGACCAGTTTTAATCACCAATCTATTGATTAGTATGTGCTGTTCAACTAATCTAAATTGTTATTGTGCAACCAAGATAAGGGTTGTGACAAACAAATGCATGTTACTCCTCAAACATCAGCGTGTTCTCGCACCAAATGTATTCTAAGATTACTTGTTCTTTAACCAATATTCTCTTAAAGGATCAATTTTCAATAACAAAAGAGTTATAGAGCAATGTCAATTTAGAACAGAGACGTACATGTAAGTGCATTAAAAATTATCTAATTTTTAATAATATAGCAAGTACAGGGATATGACAACACTCAGGGCATTTAAATGTACATCAGAATCTGATGTCCTTTATTCTTTGTCCCAATGACATTGTTGTCCTTCATTCTCCATCTCTTTGTTCCCGAACCTTGCTGAAAGCCGCAGCTCAAAGCAAGGTCCTTGATAAGAGGCTGAAGGTCCTCAACCTTTTTACTTTAATGACAAGGTAACCGTCAGCTCTGCCCGGTGAAAATGCTGATGTGGCAGCCGAAACGAGCAAGAAAACAAGATGAGAAATTGCTGAATAGAAAGGCAAAAAAGGGAAATAAAAAAGGATGGGCGAGTGATGTGCTTCTCATACAATGCTTTCCAAGTGCACCTCTGCTTTGTGGGAATTTTCAGTGGGAATTGGATGACATAAATTCTTGCTCTCTTTGATTCCACCTCACAAGCATCTGTGGCATTTGCCACTGCCAAGCCCAAGTCTTCTGAGTCCAACACATCCTAGAGTGCTGCTCGCCATTCGAGGGATTAAGAGACTGAATATGGTTCTTTGACAAAGTCCCTAGCTGCAGTTTTAGTAGATTTTGCACCCAGTTGCATTACAAATGAAATAATACGTGCATTTTTCCCTGTGCATGACGAGTTTTTTGACAAACTTTTAAACAAGTCATGAAAAGTTGCATAATTTAATTAACTATTTCATTTGAAAGAAATAATTTACCAAAAGTCAAATGTTTGTTATGAAAATGCATTATTTTGGTCAGGACTGTACAAAGTGAGCAGCAAATAAAACACATACATGTATGTCTGACAACATAATGCAATGTATCTAACCTGCTAGCTTTAGTGCGAAATACAGACACACTGGCATTGCGTATGAAGTCCACATGAAGTCATAAGTTCTCCACTACCCCAGACTTGGTTGCCCTCAATGTGATGTATGTGGCTTGGGCTCCTACACTGCTTGGGGCAGCTTCTGTAATGTACTTAGGACACAAGATGAGAGGGACTAACTCACACAACCAGGGAGGGTAAATACAGCAAGAATGGAAGTGGGACAATAAGTAGTTCACAATCTTTTAAGCAGAGCTATAAATAGTTCGAAGCAAGCTGACCTCCCTTTCTGTTCTGTTGCACGGTAAACCTCATCGATCGTCGAAGTTCAAAGTGATAAAAAAGGTTCTTATAATGTGGTAAAAAGATTCAAACCACATCTTGCTTGTGAGGCACAATATTGGTGCAAATGACTATCCTTCACAAATCTCTGAACAACTGTTTCATGCTGCAGTGATGGAAAAGCAGATGTTAGATACAGATATCAAATTTGGAGTGTTTGATAGGTCTGATGAAAAACATCTAATACTACTGCTTCCGATGGATGTTACACCCCATAGGCTTGCCCTGCCCAATCACTTGATCGGGCGGCCTTTGTCAACCATATGGGCATTTTTTTAATTAGCCAAAAGGCTTGCTCGCCCAATGAAGTGATCGGGCATCCTTTGTCACTGATGCCAAAAGGCTTGCTCAGTTCCAAAAGGCTTGCTTGCCTAATCAACTGATCGGGCATCCTTTTCCCAAAGGCTTGCTCTGGGCCAAAAGGCTTGCTGAATAGTTCCCTGGCCTTTCCAAAAGTCTTGATCTACCAAAATAACTGACCCGTATTTTCCTAAAGGCTTGACCCCATAAAAGTCAATTCCTAAATATTTATATCTGCAATATCACTACGACACTACCTTTATAGACCTGGGACTATCATTGCAAAGGGCCAGCAATCGTTTGGGCAGAGTCCTTTATGCGCCCGATTGCCTCATTGGGCTGACTTTTTGCAAAGTTCAGTGCCTATTTGATGGGGGGGGGGGGCTACGACGCCATGACGTCACAACAGCCTTGACCTTCATAGCGTCAACTGGCTCAAGCTGTGCAGGACAGTGTTGCTGCATTTATCACATTTTTGTGTCAATTTCATGATGTATTGGCCCTCAAGTGTTGTCAACTGGTTAATCTAAACTGTTGGCAGTGTCTATAAAGTCTGCAGGGGTCCTGTGGCTGCTGGTGGAACCGCTGGTCAACCTGGACAGGGAGCTGAGTACATGTGCACTGCAATGTTTTGGTGCAACTGCAATGAACACCTGTCAGATCGTGGATTCAGCTTATTTTAAGGTAACTGTTTGACAAATTAACTCTTTCCCACTCCTGTTTCTTGGAATTCAATGCCATGCGATTTTTCATTGTCTCATTCTGTCTTGGTAGTGTTTTTGAGCATGTTGAGTAGCAAATAGAATAGAATATATATACTTTAGGCCTTTACGGCCAGGGGTGACGGAAATTGGGGGGGGGGGGGGGGGGGGGGGGGGCAGTGGGGACAGTTGCCCCCCCCCTGCCCTTGTCCAGGGGGGCAAAATGTGCCCTTTGATCGCAAAAAAACAAAAATTATTAGGCTTTATTTACAAATCTTGGGCACAAAGTTTTATTCAAATTAATTATTGACACTCTATTTTAATTTATTCATGCAAATATATTCATGCATGGCGGGGGCGGTTGGACGCAAATTTGCCCTTTTCTGTCCGACTGCCCACGCTGCTCGCGTTTTCTTCCGGCACCCTTGTTCACCGCTCTTTTTGTCCTTCTCACACTGTCACACAGCCAAGAGTAAGCCAAGAGTAACTGGACAAGAGCAAAATCCGGAAATCACTATTTATCTCCCAGAGTATAGCTTTTTACTCTCAGAGTGAAATTTGTGCTGCCAGAGTGAATGTTGATGCTACCAGAGCTAATATTTCACTCCCAGAACAATTTAATAATCTCAGACAATTAAAGTTCCAAAAGTTTAAAAACAATTATTTTTCTATATTAATCATTTATTTATTTACTAATTTATTATCCATCTCATCACATTAATCATTCTTCAATAACGCCATCATGTTTCTCCTCACCACCCAGAGACTGCACTGGAAATAAGTCAGTAGACTTTAAATAGTGTGTCATCCCGGGATCACCTTCACTCATCCCTTCGTATCATTTTGTGAGAATCTAAGTGTATGACTGTGTGCGATTCCGAATAAATAAATCAATCAGTCAATCAAATGGGAGCAATGCAAGAGCATGGCAATGATCTGCGATCATGTGTTACTCTTGGAGTAAAATGTTCACTCGGGGAGTGAAAAACTATGCTCTAGGACAGACAAGGAGTTAATTCACAATTTCTGATAGTTTGCTCTTACCAACACATACTCTTACAAAGTCTTGGCTGTGTGTGGCTTCAGAATTAGTTCCAAGTATGTGGTGATAGCCTGTAGATGGACTATCATCCTCAAGTTTCAGCTTATTTTTGTTTTTTAACTTCTCATGGCCAATTTTGGATTTTCCTTAATTTTGAAACATATTTCTCTGTCTTGTCATTGTAACCTAATAACCTATGGTAAGGTATATGCCTATATGGTGCTTTTAATCTAAATTTATTGGCTGGCATATTTAGGCAGCTTTTGTTAAAATATTGGATCATTTGATGCCGATTTGTAAATATCATGGCAAATTTTGGATTTGCTTAATAAAAAAAAAATTCTGTTACATCATACTTACTTTTGGTTAGCAAACATCCCTTGCAGTTTCTGATGAATAATTTCAGAATAGCAATTTTGATGATAAATTTTTTATTAAAGGTCGATGCAAGTCAGGTTTCCAACTAAGGCCTTGGCGGAAGCACCAGTGCCGTATGACAGAAGGTATGCTAAAGAATTCACTTGGTCTGATGAAGATACTTAGATGCAGATGTTTATAATAACATCGTAGTTTTTATTTTGCTTTATTGAAAGTACATTCTAAATGATTTAACTTGATGTCCCAGAATATCATCTGATAATATTATCTTATATCCAATTATAATTTTTATATTTTTTCTTCCAGGCACTTCATTCAGTCGTCAGTGCCTTCACCAGTTGATCTACTATCAAATGAACGGCTGCTGAATACAGGTGACAAATTATATAAACTTTGAATGACAAAGAAAATAATAAAGGATAGTATCATACATCAAATCAAAAAAAGCAACCGTATATATATGTAGAAACAAATTATAGATTTAGATTGATTAAATAATAATTAACAAATTATTAAAAGCGAGTTATAATCACAATTTGCAACCTCAAACTGACAAATCCATTCTAGATTAGAATTTTTAATGTCAAAATTTATGATGCAAGGACAAACTGATTATCACGTTATCATGCTAAGGCCGACATATGTAACTATGATCCCATTTTTTAGATATTCTTTGAAAATAGTCATGTGTTTATCACTGCAAAACGGTATACTTATACAGTATCAAAATCTCATTTGTGTTTGTTTACTAAATATCCGATAATTTCTTTTTTCAGCGCATAGTAACACAGATGAGCGGACAAGACTCTGTGATCCATTCACTGCACCTTGAAAATTGTGGTTCAGCTATTCAAACTCTTCAATAAGTTGTTTCCTACATGATCGCCCTGGTGATGCAATTTTACAAGGAACTGAAAAGCATACATTCCATAAGCCCGAGCTCTGATCAAACTTGTGCACTGGTCCCTGACAGGCGAATGCGTGGACCACCAACTGTGTTCCCAATTTATTGGGCATTTGCTGCTATTGTTTATGGACTAAAAACTCAACACTAAGTCAGTGCGTTAAATTATCGACACAAGATATTTCGCTCTTCAAAACGCAGAGCGTAAGTAAGCTTACTGCAAGTGCCAAAACCCGGGAAACTTAATAAAAAAATACAATTTTGTAGTGAGCTGAATTGTCTTACACTTTTATGAAAAAAAAATCTGGCACAAGGTCATTGAGATGGAAATTACATCTTTAGGGAAATATGGGGCAACGTGGACCTGTGAATGCTGAAATGACGCCAACGTGGGTCATTGAATCCCAAAACGACGTCCCCCCCAGACCATGCTGTCTGGATCCGCCACTGGTGTTCATTGAACTATGAATTTCAGTGGGTTCCGTTTGCGTCATTGTAACTCTTCAAGCTGTTTATTGTGTCAAAAATACGGCTCTCTGATTGGTCAGATCACAGGAAGTCTGCCGTTTTTGTGCGTTGGCGACAAATGTCACGATTTTAACTTACACAAAAAAATTGCAAAAAAAAAGAAGAAAAAATTAGGTATCAGATATCAGTCAAAATTGTGACATTTGTCGGCACCTTATTATCGTTCTTTATTCATTGTGCGTTGTAACTCCTTTTTTATTAATGTGGCTTGAATACTTAGTTATTGATTGTTGTTGTTGTTTTAATTGTTTTTGCTAGGTTGTTTGAATTAAATCAAGGCGACTGAAATCATGATTTAGATCACGATTTAGCATTAAAATCATTATTTGAATTAAATTGTTTTATTTGATTTAAATTGTGATTTTAATCATGATTTAAATCAGTGGATTAAAAAAAAAACTTTTAACTTGTGAATTAGTTAGGCCTATATATGTGAATATTTTGTACCCATTTCCCAAGGGCAAGAAACATATATTTAAAATACTATAATTAAATAATTATTATATATACAGGGTGGGAAAGGGAAACTTTTTGACAGATTTTTAATTGTTGTGGCGACGGAAGACTTTACCAATTCACAATAAGTTGCGGCTGAGAAATAGGAAATAATTCTGAAATCAATAATGTTTTCATGCTGTTTGGCTCATATTATCTCAAACCATAATTTCAGCATGGCGACAAAAATTTAAGGTGCTTTTTAAAATGTCCTCGTGTTTTGCAACAGTCTGATGCAGACTTTGCTGGGAGAACTTGTTGATGAACTGCTTTAATTTGCAGAATTTTTGTTTTCCAATTGTCTTTTATCAAGCCTCAGTGAGAGTCTAATGTCTGTGTATCAGACATCAGTGGATCTAGCTTTTGTGAACTATATAGTATATTGTATCCTTGCATTTTGTCTCAATGCTGAATCTTTTGCAGACTATTTCTGTTATTTTGCAGACTATTTCTGTTATGACATTTGCAGACTATTTCTGTTATGACTATTTCTGTTATGACATTTTTATAGCATAATAAATTAATAAAAAATCATTTCAGCTCAGTTTCCTGTTTCAAGATTCTTTACAATTGAGATGTAAGTCTGACAGTTCTGTGCTGATGTGTAGTACTTCAAATCACATTGGAGAATAACTGGTATTTCAATTTTATCATATACATGGTTTTGTAATTTCCCGACAGTTGAATGCCATAGCGGTTAATGGCATGGTGGGGGTGCGGATGCTTGAGAAGATCTGAGAAGCTATAAATTTAAATATAAATTTTGTTTGGCCTAAAATGATTGGTGTGGTTGCCATTCAGAATTGTGAGCACTGGTGGGCAGAATTGTGAGCACTAAATCAATCATACTTTTTGAATTTTTGTCAAGTTAAATTATTTGGCATAAGGACAAATCAGTGAGCTTGCCCAGCCTCTCAGGTCTTAAGTCTCCCCGAACCGCCACAAATCAAGCTTTGTAGTAAGGGCCATGATTATCCACAATGAACTGTATCAATGCTAAATCCATGTCATTGTATTTAATATGTATAAGCTGTGTGTAGCATCTAATTTATCCGTAAGGATATTAATAAAGTTGACTTGACTTGAACCAGGTTGTATCAGGACCTGTCGTAAATAGGAGCAGACAGGCTCATCTGCTGATTTATCAATGGGAGCAAGGTGAAGCTGTGCGGACAATAACTTGTTCAAGCATTAGCCTTTCTCAACTCCCTGAGGGTATGCAGCGAGACATCGATATTCAGCACCACTGCGTTAAATCGCCCAACCATTGCCTATAGCTGAGTACCCATTTACACCAAGGTGGAGCATAGAAAAGAGTTGTGAATGTCCTCATTCCGAATCTACCAGCGATGGCTGTTGACTCGAACCTACAACATCTCAGGTTGCAAAACAAATTTTCCAATAACCTATATCTGTAAATCTACGACACCTGATAAAGACAGCAAAGCATAGGCAGAACAACAATTGCACTGACGCACTAGCCATTGTGCAGCAATTATAATTTTTTTAATTTATTACTGATCAAAAACCAATCCTAAGACTAATGAATTAAGTGCTAAAATTACATTTAAAACGATCGCAATAAAAACAATTTTATTTTTAAATGAGAAATTCATTGCAGTTCTCACTCTCCAGTACTATATGAAATACAAAACTGAAATTAGAAGGAATATATCAAGTTTTTAATAACCAGAATCAATTAACGATATGAATTAATAGGAAACATAATCAAAGATCTCAATTAACAAAAATAAAATATTTATTTGGATGAAATAAAATGATGATATCTCACATGAATATATATATATATATATATATGTGGCTGGTTAATTGTTAATTATAGTCCAGTGGCTAAGGGGTAAATTCGTTACAAGTGTGATAAAAGCACCAAACTTCCCAGATAAGTTCTATAGGTCATTTCTGATGATTTCAGTCGAGGAGCCCTTTTGAAATATCATTAGGCCACACCAAATAAATTTTATGGATGACGGATTTTTGGGAGAAAAAAATGGAGCGAGCGAGCGAATTTTTTTTTTAAATTATTTTTTAGATTAATTTTTGACAGATTTTCAAATGCAAGCGAGCGAATAATTTTTTTTTTTAATTTAAAATTTACTTTGCGAAAAGGTGCAAATTTTGAGCGAGTGAAAAATTAAAAAGGTCTTCATGACGCTCGATTCCCAGGTTGAAGACTTAAAAGTGAGTGACTGTCAGTGACAGCTTTTAGCAATGAGTGTCTGTGGTTTGCCAGCTGTCCAACCAGACTAGTTGTTCTAATGTCATTATGACCTTCTGGTTGACCTTTCTTGCTTTTTGAAATATTTGCGATTTACAAGCTTCCAAATCATTTTAAATTTGTTTAAATGAATTGTTATTAACTTATTCAAGGAAATAGATAGGTGATTTCCAAACAATATGATTAAGATTACTATGTATCATATAATTGTTCTTACCATTGATATTTAAATTAGAAGTATGATTCTTTTTTTCAGTGTTTTTCCAAAAAAGAAAACCTGTTTTAGTGTTATATTTGCTAATGAACTATGGTTAAAATAAATTCTTTATATAGAGATAGATCCATAAATATCTCTTAATATGTGTTTAAATTTGTGGCTTCTTCAAGCCTCATTGTTGCTGTGTCTATACTGGGCAAGTAAAGATCTCTCACATCAGGTGAATGTGAAGCATATTCAGGGCTCTTATCTCAACAATCAACTGGTCTTAGAGGGCTGCACTTACCATACCTACCTATCTGAGGCAGCTAAAACAGATAATGTTAACAGTAGCAGGCATTCAAATTGATAAAGAAAAGGCAAAAAGAGAATTAGTAAAGTTAGAGTTGCCAAGGCAAGAGAGAGAGAAACTTTGTGCTCATCGAAACAAATGATCAATGGTTCTGATTAATTCCAACAATTAATTTTTTTAACTGTATTTTAAACATTTAAAAGTCATCCATACAACTACTAATCTGCTTTGAGCAAACTCAGCATAATCTGCGATTTCTAAAATGGGGTCTATCATTTTTTTACACCCAGTGGTTGTGTTTTTGTGTTCATTTGAGTTGGAAAAAATTATTTTTTTCCCAGGCTCTCTAAATCCATGCGGGCGCAAAATTAATTTTGAAATTAATTTTAATTTTAAATTCACAATTCTAGGAGCGGCGATTCCGTCATCCATAAAATTATTTTGGTGTGGCCTTATGTCAGAATTTAGGCCCATTTTTTGAAAACCGCGGAAAATATGCATTATTTTGCCTCCGTGTCAAAGAAACGAACACTTTTATCCCATTTTTTAAATCAAATTTCTTCCTATATATACATATTATACATCAAAAGAAAGCTTAAGATCTCCTCTTTCCAAATAATTAATATAGTTGAGGGTTAGGTGAACTTATAGCACACCAATTATTAATTAATCGCCTTACGACGAGGAGCTTAACATGCTTAAAGGCCGAAAATGGCAATTCACTGTACACTTGATTTCATCCATATTTATCTTAAACTAATACATTTTTGACCATTAACAGTCCCACAGTTCATGACACAACTTCTTAAAGACAAACCATGATGGTTTACACATCATGTATGAATGTTTAATGCATGCGCGTCCACGAGTAATTTTAATCAGTTGTTTTGTACAGCGGTGTACAACTGCATCTTTCTTTCACAAAATGTAATGTGGACAATCTCCTTTGCAGGAGCCTTGATTTACTTCCTGAAGGGATCAAGGTAGTTCAGAATTGTTATCCATACAGGGAGTTATTTATTGTTCTGATAAATTTCCATGAAAACGCTTTGGGAGACGGGAAAAACCATTATGGGGCGATCACTAAATTCCAAATTCCATCGTGGATAAGGACTTGCTGTGCATATAGCAGAAGTGTATCATCTTATTAAAAGTCACTATATTATATCAAATCACTGCAAATTCAAATGAAAATGCTTCTTTAACAACACACTCACCTGGGTACATAGCATGTTTGTGTGACAGGACAGTGCCATTTTTGTGTCATGGTTGATGTACTTGGCCGTGTCACATAAACATGTACGGCAAATCTCCCCAGCTGTTGGAAGTAATGAGAATTTGCATCAAAGTGTTTTAAAGTTCATTGGCTTAACAAGTACACACATGATATAGAAATTTCTTTTTCAAGATCATCCTTTGCTGGTCATGCGATGTACCTACGGAGTTGGGGCAAATACGCTTTTGAAGTAACTGAAGTCCAACGATATCAGACCTCCTTATCATATTTAGATAGATAGATAGATGGATATATAATATGATAAGTGAAGTCTTCTAACCTCAGTTCTGGACACTGGCTTGGGTTCATTGATGAGATCGAGGAGAGGGAACAAGATTGTTATTGTGGAGTCCTCAACCGTTATTGCATGTGAGGGATTTTTACTTGCCTGGCACATTGGTCATCGAAATGGTATCCAGCTGGGATTTTGTTCCTGAAGCTCCACTGACAATGTTTATGATTCACCACTTGGGGTTTGAACTCAGGTAGGCAAATACGTCCAGTGGAGCAGACTCAGACTAACACTACTCAGCCATTCGTTGCTATTGATCTGATATGTTTGATGAAAGTGCATCCTCACACCAAAGAGCAACCAAAATTGTTGCTCAGGATTACAACTATAGCTGTGTCCACGTTATGGACCAGTAGTATTTTGAACATTACGCATACCATGGATAAAGCACCACAGGATGTGGGAAATGCTTGTCACTGATTCCTATGGTTTCACCCTGTCATGAGATGCTTTTTCCGGAGAAAGTGACAGAATCTTTCGTGAATTTAGAAAGAAAAGGAAAGCAGCTGCTGGTATGACGTCTTCAACACAACTGTTATTGTCAGCACACATTTACCATTCAGGTTGAGGGAATCTTAGCTACATGAGGGAAAGAGGGAAGGGCGTGTGCAAGAGATTGTCATGCTGGTGCTGCCTTGCTGTAAAACCTTCTTTAGGACATCCAGAATGAATTATTTTGGTTTCTCACTTTGAAGGTGACCAGCCATAAATTCTTTGTCACATCATCTAGTAAGAATGAAATGGTCTTTCACGGCTATTTACATGATTCTGTGAACCAGTCCAAGAACTTGGATGTAATATGTGTTGTGGAGAATACCTAAAACTATCTTTCCTTCATCTTTCTATAGTGACCTGCTCCACCAAAATGAGTTCAAAGTAGGCATTCTACATTTCCTACAAATGAGGAAAATGTGGCAAAGAGTCACATTTTGGTATTTTTTCTATAATTCTGGTAAAAGACATTTTCTTGGAATATTTAGATGATTTCTACAGGGGGTCATTCTTGATATTTTTAAGTCTTTCATAGTAATTGCGTGAAATTCAAACGCCATTTTCTCAAATAAAGATGTTCTGCCTCATGATTATCTGGGGTACCATGTCTGGGATGGAATTGAGATATCAAAACATATGAACCACCCTTCTGAAGCCAATTCCTGCAGAATAAAAGTCATTTTCAAAACTAAATATGTTGGGAGGCCGACCTTCAACTTGCAGGTCACATATGTATTCAGGGAAGATTCTGTGACTCAGGCACAAGCATTCCCATACCAGGTTGAAACCATGAAATATGTGGAAGACATCAGAATTGTCATGATACATCCTGAGGTCATCCCGAATGCTCTTAATTTGAGCTAAAATACTTCTCATCTTGCCCAATGAGTGTCTATGCTTCTCGTCCTGCACTTGGACATACATATAGTGATATAGTTGTAATCCTGAGCACCATCCTTTCTTGAGACTTGCACCAAATGCAATACTTTGTGTTACTCCAAGATGTGGGAGGCACTTATATCACACCTGGATGTATGCTACATCAATAGCAAGCCTGCTATGAAGGTGTTAGCCTGCTTGAGTTCAAACACAAAGCACAGAATCTTCAATATTTTCATCAGAGCAAAATACCACCAAGATATTCTTTGGATGAGATGTTACATTGGTGACCTGTGAATCAGTGTCTGTGTTAGACAAGTAGAAGGTCCCTGTTATGGGGTAAGACTAAGTGTGTACAGTTTGAGGACTCCGGCTAACTCACCTATCTCTTTAATCAACCCAATCAAGTGGCCAGAACTGGGCTAAAGAGGATGAACTTACAATATATGCTACTACGTATGAATATTAAACTATGTATCTGTCTGTTTATCTCTCAATGGTTAGGAGATCTGAGATCCGTTGGACTTCAACAACAGTTACTATTTTAAACACCGACTTAGCTGCAATGCTAAGAGATTTGCAGTACATGTTTGTGTGACATGGCCAAGTACATCAACCATGACACAAAAATGGCACTGTCCTGTCACACAAACATGCTATATACCAGGTAAGTGTGTTGTTAAAGAAGCATTTTCATTTGAATTTGCAGTGATTTGATATAATAAAGTGACTTTTAATTAGAGGGTACAATTCTGCTATATAAAGCAAGTCCTTATCCACGATGGAATTTGGAATTTAGTGATCGCCCCATAATGGTTTTTCCCGTCTCCCAAAGCGTTTTCATGGAAATTTATCAGAACAATAAATAACTCCCTGTATGGATAACAATTCTGAACTACCTTGATCCCTTCAGGAAGTAAATCAAGGCTCCTGCAAAGGAGATTGTCCACATTACATTTTGTGAAAGAAAGATGCAGTTGTACACCGCTGTACAAAACAACTGATTAAAATTACTCGTGGACGCGCATGCATTAAACATTCATACATGATGTGTAAACCATCATGGTTTGTCTTTAAAAAGTTTTGTCATAAACTGTGAAACTGTTAATGGTCAAAAATGTATTAGTTTAAGATAAATATGCCATGAAATCAAGTGTACAGTGAATTGCTATTTTCGGCCTTTAAGCATGTTAAGCTCCTCGTCGTAAGGCGATTGATTAATTATCTGTGACCCATAAGTTCACCCAACCATCAAATATATTAATTATATGGAAAGAGGAGATCTTAAGCTTTCTTTTGGTGTATAATATGTATATATAGGAAGAAATTTGACCAAGAAAATGGGATAAAAGTGTTTGTTTCTTTGACACGGAGGTTAAATAATGCATATTTTCCGCGGTTTTCAAACAAGCATCCTCGGATACAATGGCTGGTTAATCCTATGGGAAAGTAGAAGGTGTGATTTGCAGCATGCGAGAGCGTCTGAGGCAAAAAATATGAGTGTAGGAACAGTGGAACTGGAGGTTGAGGTATAGTAGGGTGATGTCTGCGTGAACTAGATTCTCTTGACGTGAGGGTATAGCAATGAAGTATAGGTGCAACTTGCTGCAGTGAGCATTGCGCAAGTGTTTGAGTAGAGCGTGACAGCAGACACTAGTGTCTAACAGAGTCGCTGCCCATATAGAGCTATGGGCCGACAAATTCATAATGTGGAATACTTGTACCAAATTTCATAACTCTAAAATAAGCGGAATATTAAGGTCACAAATGGACAGTTCAAGAATGACAAAAGATGGCTGCCAGAAAGGCCTACATCTTGAATTTATCGTCATGTTCCCAATCAATACCCACAGGCGTACACCTGAACCAAATTTTATAA
Organism: Platynereis dumerilii; assembly: GCA_026936325.1. Lineage (NCBI taxonomy): Eukaryota > Metazoa > Annelida > Polychaeta > Phyllodocida > Nereididae > Platynereis > Platynereis dumerilii. Next base: position 51,143,673 of record JAPTHN010000009.1, read on the forward strand.
CTCGTAAGTGAAATATTAAGGTCACATTTGGCAGTCCAGGAATGAAGAAAGATGGCTGCTAAAATGCACGCTATCTCAGTTGTCTCGACAGGTAGGCTACTCATTCTTCTGCTTTCACCCCTAGCATATAACTAGCAAAACAAATTTTTTTTTGCGAGGACACGCCCCGACATGACCCCCCGCCCCGGACTTGTAAAATGTAAAATTTTAAAATTACCTCCTTCCGAGGAGAGCCCCAGCCTAGAAATATAACTAGCAAAAATAAAAATTTCTGCAAGTACCCCCCCGGATGTGACTCCCCCCTGGGCCTTGTATAGAATATAAAATTTAATACCTCCCGAGGTGGCCCCAGCCTATCAAACAGAAATAAACTTTTTTTTTTTTTGCGAGTACTCCCCCCCCCCCCGAGGTGACCCCCTCGGGACTTGTAAAATCCTAAATTTTTTAATTACCTCCCTCCGAGGTGACCAACCTAGAAACATAACTAGCAAAAAAAAAAATTTCTGCAAGCTCCCACCGGATGTGACCCCCCCCCCGGGCCTTGTATAGAATATAAAATTCAATACCTCCCCCGAGGTGACCCCAGCCGAGCAATATATCTAATATTTTTTTTATGCAAGTATCCCCCCCCGAGGTGACCCCCCTCGGGACTTGTAAAATCCAAAATTTTTTAATTACCACCCTCTGAGGTGACCCCTAGCCTAGAAATATAACCAGCAAAAAAAATTATTTCTGCAAGTACCCCCCTGGAAATGTCCTCCCCCCCCTCGGGCCTTGCACAGAATATAGAATTTAATACTCCCCGAGGTGACCCCAGCCTGGCAATATAACAGGCAGAAATTTTTTTTTTTTGCGAGTACGCCCCCCCGAGGTGACCCCCCTCAGGACTTGTAAAATCTAAAAATTTTTAAATTACCTCCCTCAGAGGCGACCCCAAGCCTAGAGATATCACTAGCAAAAAAAAAAAATTTCTGCGAGTACCCCCCCAGATGTGACCCCCCCGGGGCCTTGTATAGAATTTAAAATTTAATACCTCCCCCGAGGTGACCCAAGTCTGGCAATATAACAGGCAGAAAATTTTTTTTTTGCGATTACACCCCCCCCCGAGGTGACCCCCCTCGGGACTTTTAAAATCTAAAATTTTTAAAATTACCTCCCTCCGAGGTGACCCCAAGCCTAGAAGTTTAACTAGCAAAAAAATAATTTCTGCAAGTACCCCCCTGGATGTGTCCTCCCCCCCCCGGGCCTTGCACAGAATATAGAATTTAATACCTCCCCCGAGGTGACCCCAGCCTGGCAATATAACAGGCAGAAATGTTTTTTTTTTTGCGAGGAACCCCCCCCGAGGTGACCTCCCTCAGGACTTGTAAAATCTAAAAATTTTTAAATTACCTCCCTCAGAGGCGACCCCAAGCCTAGAGATATCACTAGCAAAAAAAAAAATTTCTGCGAGTACCCCCCCAGATGTGACCCCCCCGGGGCCTTGTATAGAATTTAAAATTTAATACCTCCCCCGAGGTGACCCAAGTCTGGCAATATAACAGGCAGAAAATTTTTTTTTTGCGATTACACCCCCCCCCCCCCCGAGGTGACCCCCCTCGGGACTTTTAAAATCTAAAATTTTTAAAATTACCTCCCTCCGAGGTGACCCCAAGCCTAGAAGTTTAACTAGCAAAAAAATAATTTCTGCAAGTACCCCCTGGATGTGTCCTCCCCCCCCCGGGCCTTGCACAGAATATAGAATTTAATACCTCCCCCGAGGTGACCCCAGCCTGGCAATATAACAGGCAGAAATTTTTTTTTTTTTGCGAGGAACCCCCCCCCGAGGTGACCTCCCTCGGGACTTGTAAAATCTAAAAAATTTTAAATTACCTCCCTCAGAGGTGACCCCAAGCCTAGAGATATCACTAGCAAAAAAAAAAAATTTCTGCGAGTACCCCCTCGGATGTGACCCCCCGGGGCCTTGTATAGAATATAAAATTTAATACCTCCCCCGAGGTGACCCAAGTCTGGCAATATAACAGGCAGAAAATTTTTTTTTTTGCGAGTACCCCCCCCCCCCCGAGGTGACCCCCCTCGGGACTTTTAAAATCTAAAATTTTTAAAATTACCTCCCTCCGAGGTGACCCCAAGCCTAGAAGTATAACTAGCAAAAAAAATAATTTCTGCAAGTACCCCCCTGGATGTGTCCTCCCCCCCCCCCAGGCCTTGCATTCTACATGTCTCCCTATTGGCTGAAATGGCCAATCCCACCAAGTCCCTCATTCTCATTGGCTCTAAATGGCCACACCCCTAAAAATTAAAAATTTTTAAGTACTGCCACAGTTTCAACCGAACAACTGTCAACCCATTACACCTTGCCTAATGCTGTCAAATTAGCCAACTAAGATTGCTTCTAACCAGCAATTACCACAAACACAAACTCAACGCATGATGGCCAAAAATGCATACCTGTCATTATGCGCCACACCTCCAAATATCGACCACACCCCCAAAAACCATTATTAAAAAGGCTAGAGAATTCTCCAGAATTCTCCAGCCAAAAATGGGCCTAAATTTTGACATAATGATATTTCAAAAGGGCTCCTCGACTGAAATCATCAGAAATGACCTATAGAACTTATCTGGGAAGTTTGGTGCTTTTATCACACTTGTAACGATCCACCCAAAAAATTGTCCTTAAGCCACCGGACTATAGTAGTCATATTTACAATTCATGGGTGAAAATTACGAGAAGCTTATCTTTTCATTACAATTATCTGGGCTAAAAATGATCTGCCCAACACAATTTTTTGAAAATTGCTTGACCATTCCAGTCAAACTAACTTCAATATCAAGAGCTACTTAAATGTTCATCAAAATATCCAGTTGCTGTAAATAGAGTGAGACCTTTCAAATTCTTCTCTGTCCTTTTGGTTTAGAGTTCCAGCTAACTACAACAGGGAGTAAGGAAACATATTCGCAGCATCAACCTGTAAAAAATAATAAGAACATTATTATAAGAATAAGGTGCAAAGATCTAAATATTTCTTTTCACTACTGGGGTGAGTGAGTGAGTTTGAGTTTTACGCCCCTTTCACTACTTGGGGAGTTGGAGGTTTTCAGAATAAGGCCGAGTTTTGGTTTCCAGGTCAGAAGAGTTGGGAGATGAAATGAATCATAAAATATTTTTTAAGATTAAAAAGCTAAATATTTAAAGGAATGTTAACTACTTCAATTTTTTGTTGTTGTATTTATTGATATCAAGTGATGTAGAAACATGGACTAATTAATCTCTTTTTCAGTTAACCACCAGAGATTTATGTCCAATAATACCGATTTGAAGAGTTGAGTGTTTGAATTCACGACACCTGAGTTGTTTTTCAGAAAGCTCAGTAGTCGGAAGTTGGAGTTAGGCCTGCTTCCGATGCTACCTGACTCCGAGGCCTTCACTTTTGAAAAATCAATCCTGATCGACAGACATATCCTAATTTTTAGGCATTCGCTGATCGATTGACAGTGAAAACCAAATCTCTTTGCGTGGGACATGACCCTGGATCCTAGTAATGAGAATTGTTTCAGCAAATTATAATCAATACTTCGAAAAGTTACTCAATATTAGGCCTATCACAATATTCTACTTCTCAGGAAGTTTACAAAAAAATACATTAAAATTCCTCAAAATAATTTTTTCTTAAAAATTTGTTGCCAAGGTCAGCTTATCATGAGTTTTAATTTTAAAACCCATCTCCTGGCTTTCAAGCTGTTCCTATATTTCCTATATTTGTGAAAGAGGCTATATTTCCTATATTTTTGTAGTTATTGGCCTTTTGTCCTATACTTTCCTATATTTTGCCCGTTTCAGATGTAAATTTTTTTCTCGTAGCAACACATTTTGAACCGATTGCCTTATTTCTCTTAAGGTGGCTCGCTACTCATGCCAAGTGGTAGTTTACGCCAGTGATGGAAATCAAAAATTTTCGTCAAGGGAGCTCTCGACTAATGCGGCAGCGGTGTCATGGCAAGCGTGCCTTTCCAAATTTCTAAAAGGGAAAAAATTCTTCCACCAGAGCATAATGTTCGCTAAAAATACCTTTCATGTACATAACCTGAAATATTATGAAAAAAGGCTGCTATCGCCCAAATATATTTACATATCCTCGCTATAACCAGTATTTTGTACTATTTTGAAGAAATTCTATCACGGAAAGTTCACGAGTATGAGTCACCTTAAGACATGTTTTGAGATTTATTGTTGACTACTTTCTAACTTGCACAATAATTCTGATTTCCATCATTTATCGGTAGAATGTTGTATGGAATTCAAATTTAAAAGGAAACAACATGCTCGCTGTTTGATTTCAAAGCTCCTCGTTATCAAGATTCCTATATTTACTTCATATTTTGTAGAAATATTCCTATATTTTTCACCACTCTTTTCCTATAAAACCATAAAAAAGGTCCTATATTGTTGTTTGGCCGCTTGAAAACTTGAATCTCTTATTATTCTTATTATTTGCTATTCTCTACGAGAGTGACAGCCCTGGCTTGTCTCATTCTCAAAATTTGAAGTTGGACTAGAGTTGCATCTTTAAACTTGAATATTTCAACATGCAGACTTTGCAGGAAGATGACTTTTCTGCTGAGTAGTTACCAAAGCATTAGTTTAGGAAACTATCACAATTTATGGCTCTAGGATATCTACAAATGGGATAAATATGGCATTCAAGTTTGCTAATTCTTAACACATAATACACTTAGTGGTCGTACCTCACAGGCCAGGGCAACATGCAAATTCCTAATTTTATACTTATGCAAAAGTTTAAGTGTAGAAGATAAAGTTCTGAAAACATGATTTTCATCATCCGAAATTTTAGCAACTATGTAGCTAAAAAATTGGCCCGAAATGACTTAGTCACACATCACAATACCATACATGTAATACCCACAATCTATAAAGGAATGTTCATCCTATCCCAGCCTTCTTATCCGATGCTTCACAGTTCGTCCTCATCTCAAGGGAGTTGGTGGGGATCTTCATGCCATTATTCGCTTACTCATCACACCTGAAATAGAACAAGCAATATTATTTATGTTTTGCAATCTGCTAAACCAGAATATGGTAAAGTTCATAAATTTACTAATCCTGTAACATATCAAGTGCTAGATAAAAATAAGCTCCTCTCCTCTGGAAAATATATAAATGAATATTGTTAAATTTTGATTTCAATTGTAATGTACATTTTTGGCTCAACTCAGATCAGAACTGTGCAACGCCAAACAGTGGTGTATCCAGGAATTTGTCGAGGATGGACAAAATATAGATTCAACAACATCACTAAGGGCTATTCCATATAAAACTCTGGGGGGGGGGGGGGGGGGTCGGGCCCGTTTATTTTTCGTATGATGTATGTACGGGTAAGCGATAATACGATGTAGATGCTTGGGGGGGGGGTACTCGCGGAATTTACTTTAGATGTATGGGGGGGACTAGCGCTCTATTCAGGCCTACGCAATGTAATAATGAAAATTGTTATTTGATGTATGTACGGGGGGTGAAAAAAAAGTTAATGCATGGGGGGGGTAACAAAAAATCGTTTTAGATGCATGGGGGGGGGTCAAAATTGTTGCCCGACTGCCCCAACCCCAGAGTTCTAAATGGAATAGCCCTAAAGTGACAGTGGACACTAAAAACATGTAACCTATTATATTGACAACTCTGGCAATGAAAATCAGTTACAAAAGAAGCTCTCTGTTGGAAAATAAAGCAGACTAAAACTAGTAATTCAGGAAATTGTATATGCTCTGATAGTGTGCCAAAGCTAACACACTAGCAAAATTTACTTATATATAAGTGCTGTGTCATACCTCATCATCCAATCAGCCAAGCCAGAGCTCCATGTCCAGAAGAATCACAATTCCCAAGTTCAATGTCATGAAATGACGAAGCAGCTGAAACCATCCTGTCAAGAACATGCAATTAAATAATTAGAGATGATTGAGAAGCCAACCCTTTTCTTTATGCTATATGGATTTGAAAAAAAAAAACAACCTTCTGGTTCTGTATAGCAGTACATCGAGAACATAGGCTATGCAGACCACCAAAATGCACAATTGTAAGTGTCCCATAAATCTTGCTAATTTTGACGTATGATTTCAACGATAAGTCATCTTTTCAACCCAAATTTGCATTTTTAAATTATTCTTAAAAATGGCCTATACCTCATGATCCACTAGGTTCAATTTGTTTAGAATAAAGAATAATTGCAAATTTGACTGTTTTAAACAGATTAGCGATAAGCACTTTACCATGTTTGCAGCAAAGTACTGCATAGAATCACCAAATTGTCTTCACGTTTCCTGTCGGTTTCTTATTCCACATTTTTGTATCTTCACCTAAAAATGAACGATAAAGCAAAATTGGACTAAAAAGGAATGATAAAGTTCAGACAAATGAATCAATCAAAAATTAGCGCTAGTGAGCATGTATAAATAATATGTAAAATACAGACTGGAATGTTCATCATGATGGCAAATCTAAAATAAAAGCACTATTTTATCACCCCAAAAAGTCATATTACATCAAAGAACAAGAGTTTAGATAATAGATAAGGATACTTTGCAAGTAGACCCTACAATGATGCCATGAGGAAAGAACATAACAAAAATTGTGCATAGAAGACAGCACCAGTCCTGCGAAAGCTTGAAATTACATCGTTAATTTGAGAAGTTGAATTATCATAATACATCATGCGATCAGACATCTTACCATGGATGGATTGATTCCCAAAGGGACATATTACATTTTCAATTCCTCGTTCAAGGCTGCAGCAAAGATTTCATCATTCTGAAAAAATTGTAATAAGTCATCATTGTCAGCAATAATCATGGTCAAATTTTCCACCATCAGTCATAAATTAACTTTGAAACCGAAGTGGTTGCTAAAACAGTTTGATCTTGCTCATATGCCTAGAGGCAAAGGGGCCATATTCCCCGAAAAATTTTGGAAAAGCAATTTTTCAGGCAGTTTATGCTTTAATTTTGTATATTGTTCTTTTCTTTTTAGTTTATACTTTGTTTGCGAAGACCGAGCATGTTAAGCAAATAACGTAACATGTATGAGATAAAATGCCAATTTTAAGATAATTTCGCCCTCATACATGACATGTAGAGCAAGGGTTTTTAAATTACTTGACAAAATCTATTTTACTTGCCTCAGACAAGCAATGTCAAATTAGCAGTGGTAACAAATAGTCCATAACTGCACTGCAGAATTTCAGATTACCAGTGCAGTGACAAAACGATTCACTTAAATGATTCAGCTCCACATGTCATGTACTCACCTCCAATGTCTAGGTCCTATACTATCAAATTGGAGTATCCATTCTGTCTGTCTTTCTTTCAGGTTACAAGCCACATCATCAGCTAATGATCAATATTCTGAAATTGAAATGAAACATTTTTCATTTATTTATATCCAAAAATTATTCTAAATAGCATTGATTAATGATTATAGAACAAAAAAGTGACTGCCAAATAAATTGCAATTCAGCAGCTCAGAGTATCTTAAAAGGGTGATTTTTAAAGCATTTACATGATTTAATGAAGGGCAGTCATAATGGAGTAGACAAGACACGTTTTGTTGTCCAGCTAGACGCACATAATTTTTTCCAAGCAGCCTTAGAAGCAATTTTCGGTGGATGAACTAATTAAGTCTGCACTGTTTGGTTTAGCATGAAATAATGAAGAATGGCGTATACTCAAAGAGATTTAATCTGTCCACTGTTTCTGTAAAATATATTTGCTTGGAGAGACAAATGCCAAGTCCCCCTCCAAACTTTTCTTGACTGAGAGATGCTTGCATCCTAAATCAGTTTTACTTGATAAGTGAGACAGCGGATTTATTTGAACCCGGCCTATAAGCAAAAAGGCCAAGGATGATAGAGATAGCCGTCCAACAGCCCAGGTGACCCGTCAAGAGCAGAATTCGAACCCTGGACCCAACTATTGGCAGCCTACCAGGCTACCACGATACCACTAGACCAAACTCCCCACAATAACCAGTCAACCTTCATTTTAAATCAGAAGAGACTAGCAATTCCCAAGTTCAAAGTTCTTAAATAAAAGGGCAGCTCTCAAATCATCCTGTCAATAATATAATAAATACACAAATAAGCAATTTAAGTTTGTGTATTTCTACTGTGTAACCTGAAGACTGGTAGATGGGGAGAGATCAGGCCAAACACCAGTTTGCATGTTGATATTGTTCTGGGACAAACTGTAAAGTCAGGACATGTCAAACTAACCCTACCCATCCCTGAAAATCGGCTAAAATCGCCGATTTTGCAGCAATACTCGGCCTGTCACAGGTCTGTGAGCAGTAGAATTTCAATAGGCATTTGTCCTAGAATATTTTGTGATCGTTTGGTGCCATGTAGCATGTGACAGCTCTTCCCATGCAGTGTGTGTGTGTAGCCTGCAGTTATTATTCAGAAAAGTTGCAAATTGACACAATTTTCAGCCACTCACCTGTCTCAGCTGCACTGCACTCCTCCCCTCCTGGGTATTTCTTGAAGTCATTTCTTGTAGCATGATTATCCAATATTAATCACATTTCTGAGGTCCAGATTTTCATGTTTGGCCATTCACAATTCACAACACACGATAACACAGCTTCATGCTTCATGGCCTAATTCCTGTGACCTACTTTCTGTGACCTAGATTTCTGCCCAGTATAGAGGGGGCCACATGTACTGACTTTGAGCATCCTTGCTTTGAGTCACAGAAAGCCTTTACTTTATAAGTCGGCCGCTAGGGGAGCCACGTGTCATTTGCGTCATGGGCAAAGTACACAACCAAAAGCACCAAGGTGCCCAAAGGCCTCATCGTCTCAAATAGTCCTCAAATAGTTCATTGACTTTTCAAAAAGTTCACTGGAACTTTTCAAAAAGTTCATGGAACTTTTCAAAGACTATTTGAGGATGAGGCCTTTAGGTATCAACACTATAGGTAAAAGCAATGGAGACGCACTCACAATGAGTTTTCCACGCTGAAGGTTTCTTGAATATGAATGCAACCATTTGTTTGGTGTAGTTTCTAGACAGTCTTTTCTTAAGATGTCCATAGTACTGTCCAATGTCTTCAGAAAGTAATCTTTCTTTTCCTTTTTTAACTTTTACAGACTTTCACACACCATTAGTCGCTGGGCTCTGGGCATTTAATTGCGAAAAAAGTGTAACGGTCTTAAGCGGTTTTTATGTTGTAGCATACATCAGCACATCTGAAAACTTAAGTCTTAAGTGTCCCATGGGGGGACTTTGGCCTACAGCCCCGAAAAACCACAAAAACTTGAACCGTGTTTTTTGGAAAATCCTTAAACTACATTTTTGATGATTGTGAAGTCATTTTTGAAGCTACATCTTTGATATTTCTCATGAACTATCCTATTATATGTGACAATAGGCGTATGTCTTTTCATAATAATAGCTCAAGGCGATCTGGGGATTTGTGACTTCTTTTTCATCAAAATGGTGCAAAAACCATTTTTAGCGAGATTCTTTTTCTGACTGTTACGGCAGTACAAATCAGTTCATATGCATCTGAAGGGCTTATAATGTATCTAGAAAACTGCCTGGTATTCATAGCTACATTTTTAGCCATTTTTGAACTTCATAGTGCTAATATTGCGGACTCAGTGCAACTTTTAGCTACCCCTATCCCAAATTTATTTAAAGTGCCCATATTTCAAAAATACAGCATAACATTTTCAGAAGTTCTAATTTCACACTGTAATTGCTCCATTAAGTCAATCTAAATATTCTGATTTCATATCTGATGGGTGCTTCATTGTTTTCCTTTCCTATATTGGGATATTCAAGATGGCGTCCAAGATGGCTGCTATGTCACTCATTTGCCGATATCTCATGTTCCAGTCTGGCTTTGCCCAAATGTTTTTGGTCTATTACTGTATAAAAGGCTCAAACAATTCATTCAAAAGTTAATCAGATATATTGTATGCATATAATAATCTGTTTTTAAGTCCCCATGAGACATACTGCTTTGGTTATAATGAAATATGCCGTCAGTCATGCAACAAATCTGAATTAAAACCAAATGGTGAATGGAAATCAATGGGACCAAAGTAAGATAATGAATGATTCCTGAGATTGACTGAATTTTGACTGGGAAAAAGCCAAGTTATTATTAAAATAACAGGCACAACAAGCAGCGATCTTCTCTCATATATTTGACATGTTGAAGTAATAAGTATTTATTAAAACGCATAACAAATGTAACCCATTTATCTGATGAATATATATACAGTATATTGCAATTGCCAAATGAGTCTTCGAATAATAGTCAGCATTATCTATTGCTGTTATATCATACAAAGTGCATATACAGGTCAAGTAAATTTTCCAAATTTCAGTTACCAGTCTGATACCAATGCAAGAAACAGTTTTAATAACAAAGTGAAATTTTGAAAAGACAAATAGCTGTGTTCAATTTTGGAATTGAAATCAAACATGTTTGCATTGGCCTTCGGAACACCTATAGGCTAAAATAATCAAATGTAGGCCTACTGTCATCCCATACTAAACAAAAACATGTTTGTTTTGGGCGTATAATGTGGTCGTCTGAATTGGATTCTAAACCAAAGAATAGAGAGTTCTGTCAATTATCTTATAAGACTGGTATATTTACAAGATTGCTAATGGACTCCATCATGGCCTCAGTGGTCATGGATATTTTTGTGATTATTTTAGAATCTTTCCAATCACTGGCATTGCATTGCCCAAACAGGTTTTGGGCCTCCATGCACCAGTGGATAGTAACACTAAGGTGAAAACCTCTATCCTTTTGTGGCCAACATGAGACAGTGTGCCTGGCACTGCTTGCATAGTGTGTCTTCTAACTTACAGGGGAATATCAATGAATATGTCATTTTGCCCTGTTTGCAGAATGTATTCTACATCAGCTGAAATCCAGGCTGAGATTGAAAAGTTAGCGATTGGATTATAATAATTTCAGTGCACAAGGACATCATCTGAAGACTTTATTGACCCTGACTGTCCCTAACACATGCTTGGAAGATGAAATTGCCTTGTGGTAAAAGGTGCAAAGAAAACACTTGATGAACTGTTAGCTATCGCTGTTTAGGAACTCATTGTAGACATTTGTGACAACTTAGCAGCAGAAAAAATAACGTGTCAAATCAATGCAACCTTTCTTATTCAACCTCAGAATGATACACAAAAAGAGGAACTGACATTGTATTGGTCAATGAAATATCCTATACAAACGTCTCCATTAAACCTTTCGAAAGACAAGGCAAAGACCTTATCTTCTTGAAAGAGAGTAAGACATGCTCTGACTCTCAGCCAAAGAAGTGGTTCCAGAAACATAGCATTTTGAACAATTAAAATATTTTTAGCGATGACATTTTTATGAACCACTACAACTGACATTAAAAGATAACTGAGTTCCGGAGAAAGTACCTGAAGCTTTTCAAAAGTGCAGAGTTCTCCCTCTCTTTAACTGTTTCAATTGGCCTTTTTAGCAGTACATGTAGAACTTCACACATGTTATACACACTTGCATAATTGTCAGATATGAGATTCTTATTGGGGTAGATAGATCTCTCTGGGAGCTTTAAAATGAGAGGTCATACGTCTCTGATGACCGAATGGTTGCTTCAAAAATTGCTGGTAAACATTTGAAGTGAATAGAAATCCTGCACGCTGATTGGCTGTGACGCTATGATGCAAAATCTTATGATAATATGCCGCAATGGAGTAATTCGTCTAGGGTAGATTCTCTGGGTGGAATCTTCAGGAAAGAAAAAGAAATCCTATACAACTACAGACTGACACAGCAATATAGTTTCTCAAAACCAGGCATCTTGTAGGCCAGTAGATTGATAAAAATGATCAATTAACAGATTACCCAAGAACAGTGTTACATGCTTTCCATAGAGAAGTATTCAGTTGAACAGGAACCTTGTCATAGATATGGGAAGCTCCTTCACCCGACCGACCAAAGAAAGAAGAGATGTCCTGCCCTCATACCCCCCAAAGGTATCACTTGATTGACCAAAGCCACTAGAGTCTTAGCTTTTGATGCCAAGAAATCACCCAGGACAACAAAACAAGAAAGTTCCGCAGACCGCTTGTTTTCTTACATAGATAAGAGAAAAATTACAATCACTGGCAACAAAAGAGCACCCACTGAAATTCAAATGCATTTGTTGAATATTTTAAAAGCACATGAAAAGACAAAATTCACTGTTTACTAACCCGTCTGGATCCTGAGATATTGGAAAATATGTGACATGGCAGACATCTTGGACAAAATCCTTAATATCTCAAAATCTAAACAATAAGCAACAAAGTTCACATCAAATATGAATTCAGCATGTTTAGATCATGTACATAAAGCATTTAAATTTTGAAACAAGCAATTGTAACAGAGCTATGAAGCGTTTTTGAAATATTGGAACTTTAAATAAATTTGGGGTAGGGGTGGCTAAAAGTTGCACTGAGTCCCCAATATTAGCACTATGAAGTTCAAAAATGGCTCAAAATGTAGCTATGAATGTCAGGCAGTTTTCTAGATACATTATAAGACCTTCAAATGTATATGAACTGATTTGTACTGCCGTAACAGTCAGAAAAACAACCTCGCTAAAAATTATTTTTGCAACATCTTGATGAAACAGAAGTCACAAATCCCCAAATAACCTTGAGCTTTGATTTTGAAAAGACAGACAATTATTGTCGCATGTAATAGGATAGTTCATGAGAAATATCAAAGATGTAGCTTCAAAAATGACTTCACAATCATCAAAAATGTAGTTTATAGATTTTCCAAATAACACGGTTCAAGTTTTTGTGGTTTTTCGGGGCTGTAGGCCAAAGTCCCCCCATGGGACACTTAAGACTTTGGTTTTCAGACGCGCTGATGTATGCTACAACATAAAAACCACTTAAGACCGTTACACTTTTTTTGCAATTAAATTCCCAGAGCCCGTGGTCTACATATGCAATGTACATAATAACTGTCAATAAATGTGTCATGAATTACAAAAAAATATCTACAACTTGTATTACAAAATGTTACCAAACAAAAGGTTCTGTAATCAACTATATTATTCTTGAAGAAAAAAATCAAAACCTTCAAATATGAACCAAAGCTTCATCAGATGGGTGGGGCCATATCTTGATTTCTTTGTTGTTTCTGACTATCTGACAAACAAGGACAATGTCGACTACAAAAGGTCTTTGATATTCTTTACCATATTTGATGCCTGCAGTTTTTGCTGATGCACTCATGTGGCTTTGCGTCAGGTAGAGTTTGCTATTGTTATGAATACTGTGTCATTTATGTCCACAGCAGTCTAAGTGAATTTGTCACACGAACAGCCCAATTTCTGCATAGCCTACTAGTGCTAACGCTGACCATGCACGTAAACTATAAGTACTTTTTTATGGCAGTTTAGTTTACATAATGAAAAAATATGGGTTTATCTTTTGCGTTTTAACTGCCACACTGTAAACTTATGTTAATAGTGCTCAGACATTTCACGGCCTCATTTTGGAAAATATCAAAATTTTACCTGCGATGACTTCAATTCTTGTTGTAAATAAACTATTTTTGCTGCAGTTATGTCATAGATATGAATTATCTAAATATAAAATTACCAGTAAAAACAAAAGCTGAGACATTACCTGAAATGTTCAGTATCAATCCCAATATTATCGAAGAAAGGTTCTCACCTGAAAGAAAGAGACAGAAGTTCATTAGCATACAGAGAGTCAAGAACACATTCATGGATACATTACAGTAGTAAATGACAATTATGACATTGTATTCATTATCAATTGCTTTAGTTCTCCAGCGCACTTTTAACTAGATTTCAAAGTTTTCTGATGATATCTACCCGCCTCAACCAAACCCTTTAGACCTGGTACTTTTCCTACACATCTCAAATTGTACTGACATGCATTAGCAAATAGCTATATGTAGTTTTAAAAATATATTCAAACCAAATTTCCTGTATTTTTAGCCTTCTTGGACAATGTCTATTACTTTGTCAACTGAATCCCCTGGCCTAGACCAGATTGTAAGAAATAGTGTGAGAAAATAATTTTTCTGTTTCAGCTATTGGTAGACAGTTAAACCAATTTGCTTTTGTCCAGTAAATAGATGGAAACGATTATGCAGTTTGAGTTAATTTAGTCTAGACCTGGATGGTGTGAGTCTATTTGTTTAGATGACAGCACAAGCTAGTGTTTATGAGATGTCTTTCTTACTGTAAATGACATCAACTGGTGGTTTACATTCTGTCGGGGCCAGAACCAGTCACCCGTCATCTTTATGTGCAACAACCAGGTTATCATCTGACTATTGATTATTGTATTCATCCACCCGGACACTGTGAACAAGTGGTTCCCCAAGGACCAACCACAATATCTACACTTGCAGTGAGGCAGGCTGGTACTGGCTTGGAAATCTGCCATGCAAAAGCTCATACCCCCAAGGCATTCTATACAGTGAGCATTAAATTGAAGAAAAGACAATACATCAGTTTCCTCAGGCTAGTGGGATGTCAAGAATCAAATAAAATGACATCCATAAAGCTTCTCTGAGACAAAAACACCTAAACTCTCCTCCAAGCGATAATGATTTATTCACACTCAGTGACAGCCGAATCAATATAACAGTTTCAAAGCACATCTTCATACGACCTAATTGTTGATCACTGATAGAAGTAGGACCTGTAATGATGGAGATTCAGATATGACGTTCAAATGAATACTGCTTAACCAAATAATAACTGCATATTATTTGTCCACATGAGGAAAATATGTAAACTTACTCTCAGATTCATACATGACCTTCAATTAGCTAAACTCCTTGCATTTATTTATTTGCTATGTATTTAGCAAACAATTAGAACACGCCATTATTTTAATTAATAGTTTCAAATTCCTTTCCAATGTAGCAAATGTCAAGCCCAATTGGCCGACAGAATTAACCTGGTTCCACTAAACAATGGACACTGAATGGAACATATCCCTCATGCCACTGATACAGTATTTTTCACCAAATAAGATTGATATGAAATGGGGCTATTTGTGGGCAACATAAGTAAAATGCCACGCTCAGCAAGAAACACATAGTTAATGACATTCTCGCCTTTGTGATAGATTTTCTCCTGGTAACTGGTATACATTACTAGCTCGGAAATTAATTTCATACTTCGGTCAGGCATACATTTACAGTTTGTTAGACCTTATAATATTATGGCATAACATGGCAAGGCACAAATGAGACATGTAACTACCATTTTTCAAGTGATCACAATTTTCCTGCTCCTTTTTGGTTGACAAATATTTCCCTTAATATATAAATAGTACAGAAAATATTGATATATTCCAAAGTTATTCAGCTCAGGCATTCAATATAAATT
This sequence comes from Platynereis dumerilii, assembly GCA_026936325.1. Taxonomy (NCBI): domain Eukaryota; kingdom Metazoa; phylum Annelida; class Polychaeta; order Phyllodocida; family Nereididae; genus Platynereis; species Platynereis dumerilii. Next base: position 51,159,124 of record JAPTHN010000009.1, read on the forward strand.
TCTAAAGAAAATTTTTGATCTCATTAACACACCTTACTCTTCCACCCCCTTTCTAAAACAACATTGGTTAACCTTGTAATTGGAGACTCACTCATAGCGGAGTTTCTGCTTTACCTTTCTGGAGGTAATCTGTTGACAAGTTTTAAATGGACCTAGCCTCACCAAGGATAGAAGCAACTTGCAGTTGTTTTTGCTTAGTATGCTGAATGGCTCAGACAGAAGATTGAGCCCCTGGCAATTATGTTAATGGCTGGCTCCATGCAAAGGTTGTGGTTAGCAAAATGGCACCAGCCATCTTAAGGTGCTTTTATGCATTGCAAACTGAGAAGCTAGACATAAGAACTGCTTTCTACACAGCAACGAGAGTTAGGTAAGTATAATAATAGGAAAATTTACTGCTATAACTTGAGAAACACAGTTTTTTTGGCACTTTCTTTTGATTCTAATGAACAAGAATGGTAGCTGGAAGTATCTTTGATCATTTATGTCAGGCCTGTAGCTCACAGTGTCATTATCTTGAACTGTAGTCAAAAACAATTTTGATAGTGCTATCATTGATGTCACTGCTGCTGAGTACTGGACTGGTGATAGTACATCTTAAATTAATTGCCGGCTTGGTGAAAGGTAGAGAATTATATAGAGAGGCGTAGTAGAAAAGATAGCTATGATGATCGGCAAGTGGTCATTTTCTCATGCACATAAGCAGCGCCCCTTTGCTTAGACAGGAATTCTTGGGCTCTTTGATGGTGTCTCACAGGCATCAATGGCATTTTTCTTCTGGCTCATGGCAGTTCACGAAGTGCCTATAAACCTGCTCATCTGTCCCGAATTTCAAGTGAAATTGCTTAAAACTTTACCACTGCTGCCAAGTCACAGACATTGATAAATTTTGATGTGTGTCCATGATATTGAAAGAAAAGCATGACTCTTTTTGTCATTACTATTTTTAACACTGACGGTGACTGACCACAATGCCCTTTGACGCTTTTATACCATTTTAAACACAATGTAGAGAGCCCAGTAACTACAACATCAGTTAAGAAACCAAAACAAGGAGAAGACTCTTCTTCTATGGACTTGACAGACAACACGGACTTCTCAGAGCCTGGAGACTAGATGAAACCACTGGTTGCTCAGACCAAGGCCCAGATTTCCATATGTATGGCCTTCTTCCCTACTTCATGTGTTGGGGAAGCGTGTCTAAAGAAGCGAGTTGGCATGCCCTTCAATCAACCACAAAAGGATAAAATGCTCTCTGACTTATCTCCTATACAAGTTTACTTCCGTCATCCAGGGTACTCATCTGTACAGGAAAGTGACTGAGTAATAAATGCTCAGAGATTGACATATGTACTATATGTTATTGAAGCTTTCAGCAAGAAAAAGTTATATGCTATTTAGTAGATTCATGCAGATTTTGCATTAACTCCATCAGTTGCTACTTGACACGAATCAATGAGAAAATTCTTGCTGCTCAGTGTGCTCCATATGTTTCCTGTGGTTCTTTCTGTTTTTGTCTATCTTCCTTTTAGTTGTTTTTCTCATCAACTCTTCTTTTCCTGTTCTTCGTTACTGGAAGCCGCTGCTCAAATCTGGGTGATGACAAAGGGACCTCCGCAAATCTAAATTTGTATCAAAAACATGACCAGAAAGAGACTGGCAAATGGTGTGCTTCTCATGAAATAAAGTATCATACACTATTTCTAGTGGGGATTCGATGACAGACATTCTGTGTATCTTTGATTCTTCCTCATGGGCATCAATAGTGTTTTTCTTTCAGCAAATGGCTTGCATGTCTTTTTTCTGGCCAGTAAAGGAGAACATTAGCTGCCACAAACTTGAGAACTTTGTCTCCCTAGATGCAGCACTGAACAACATTGCCCTAAGACCCTAGCATCATTTGTGGCCCACGACATAATGTACTTCCTTACATGCCCCTTCAAGCTTGGAAAGCTTTGCAGACAGACAGTTCAGCAGTTCACCGAGGGCAAATAAAGCATAGTTTGTCTCTTCATAATTAGATATTCCAAGGAAACAGGGCTTTCGAAAGAAGTTTCATATATGCAGCTGACAAAATATTGTCAGTAAAAACTGCCACAAAGCGATCTGGAATCTCACTAAACTGGAAAAACCACTGTTGTGAATGTTTTAACACAGTTTTATTGTTTATTCCTAAAGTTATAGTTTTTCACAGAATGTCAGTCCTATAAAGTAACAATAGCTTATTATCTTTTTCATAGATATGTGTTTTTCTAGTTTATCTCAAAATGGTGATGTCACAGACTTAGTTGCATAACTTTGTATATTACAATAACATATTTCAAATAAGTGACTTCATGCATTGACACAGGGATTATGTATGTCTAGCTTGTTTGCCTGAATACCTGCACTGGTTGATAGATGCTCCAATGAAATGTAGCTGAACCAAACAGACCACTTATCATCAACGGAGAGTTATACTACAATGACTAACAACAAAATCAATGTTACAAATTGATTTGAAGTTGTGATGACAAGTGTCTTGTGAAAAACAATAAAACAGGCTTTGTTTAGGAAACATTGAAACAAAGACTCTCCTGGCAAGGTGTAACAAACAGCTTCGACAGAAGTTGTTTGTTGTGGTTTTACACAAAAAATACCATTGCCTGGCAGTTTTAATTTTCTTTGCCATACCATGATGTCAAGCTCTGAACTGATATGTCACAGATTAAAGATTAGACCAATCACATTCACAGATACCCTGATGATGTGAAGGTTTAACTGCAAAATGAAGTTTTCAAAAAACACGTGGCTATGAAACGATAATGATGAAATCATAAGTGAATTCCACATCACATCTTGTAGAGTGGCTAACCTCAAATGATTCATTGTCGTGCCTGAAAGACAGTATTTGCTTGCTTCAACATCTTATTGTCCCGTTTCTTTTCTTGCTTTGTTTACCAACCATGGTTTGTGGGAAGTTCTGTCTCATCTTGTGTCCTAAGTACATTACAGAAGCTGCCCCAAGCAGTGTAGGAGCCCAAGCCACATACATCACTGGAGGGCAAGTGCGGGAACACATCCCTTATGGCTTTTGAGAACGTCATACATAATGTCTGCTCAGCAGTGTTTGCTACACTGTGCACTGTAGTTTACGTACCACAAAGACACAAAACACCCTGTGTTAGCGCTTATACCATGCCAAATATCACCAAACACATTTTCGATAGGTCTGTAATTCATAATATTTTGTGAAATTTATCAAATTGATTTGTCACACAGTTCATTGTTTAAACAAAATTGTATAACTATGTATTACTAAGATTAATCCTGACCTTTGGAATTCCATGATTGTACATTTTTCATTACATAAAAGTCTTGTTTTGAGTTTCGAACCAAGACCTTTCTGTAATGAAAGAAGGAGTACTCTCAAAGATAATTGCCTTTTGAAACCACACACTAAATGCATATTTTTCTATTTGCATACATCAGGCTTGCATTCATCAGCTCTTCCAGTCATTCAGATGGCGAATTGTCTTCCAAATTTCAAGGTAACAAACTCATTTTTTATTTAGTCTCTGCAGATAAAGCATTCAGCAAGTGTCACTATTTTATAGGCAGGTTATGTAAAACTCTAAAGTCATGGCCCTTGGACCATTTTATCTTCAGGTTAAGTAGAAAGTCTATAGCAGCTTAAATCTTGGTTTAGAAAAAAAGCCAAGGAAAGCTCCTGTTCTCTATGGACTAGACAGGGTCAGACTTCTTAGAACCTGGAGACTAGATGAAACCACTGGTTGCTCAGAGCAAAGCTTAAAGCAAGGCCCAGATTTCCATATGTATGGCCTTCTTCTCTACTTCATATGCTAGAGAAGTGTGTCTAAAGAAGCTGGTGGCAGGGGCCTTCAATCAACTCTGGATGGACAAAATGCTCTCTCTGATTGATTTACTACACAAGTTGATTAATCACCGTTGTATTTACCCATCTGCAAAAAATGCTGCGGATATTGTGCCCTAGGTTCAAAGATTTGACATTTTTGGAAAATGCACTTCCCAGGTCATCACTTCATTGTTCTCTGAAAGTTATGATTTGATAAACAAAAGGGTCTAGTTGTCTGCATATAATGCAACATAGGCCATTACACCTGAATGCTGTCTATGCAACATCAATGACACTTTTCTTTTGGCTCCCGGCTTGCATGTCTTCCAGGTAAAGAAATCTGAAAATGCCTCGTGAGAAATCAATTTGGAATATGAAAAAAATTTCTTCCTCCTAACAGTTTGAACAGAGGATGTAGTACCGTAGGATGCAGTACGGGAGACTATGCCACAAGACCCACATATCATTTCTATCCCATAACTTAAGGCAATTTCTTCCATCCTTAGTTTGATCAATCTTGCAGACACGAAGATCAAAGGATCAGAAAGTGATAGAAAGCCTAAATATTTCATTCCAGAATAAATTTTAGCAAAACATGGGGGTTTCGCTTGGAAATACATAGCTTTACATACATACATTCAAACGTTTCATTATGAAACTTAAAGAATAATATGATGGATCAAGCTGCCACCTTTTGATTTTATCTAAAAACGAAGTCCAAAAAATATTCGAACTTGTAATTGTTCAAATCTTTTCAGTCCGTCCAGTCGTTTATTCTGTCAACTACTTGTTGGATAGCACCCTTGAGTCCCTATTCAGGAATGGTTTAGATCAACATCAGAATGAATAGGGAAATTGTTTGGAGAGCAGTATGAATAACAAGATGGCCATAGTTCGGCTGCCCATGCAAATTGGTATGTCAGAAAATCCTCACTTCTCCGATGCTGTCTCACAGGCATCGATCGCATTTTTCTTTCAGCGCATGTCTTGCATGTCTTCAGGAATCAGAAAACATCAAAGCACCAAAAGAGAACATCATTTGCTAAGAACCTAAAGTCCCAGCAGCAGTTTCAGCTCAAGATGCACTACTGAAAATGGCGCCCCCCAAGCCTTCATGTCATTTTTGTCCAATCATTTAGAGTTTTTTCCCCTCCGCTCCGACAGTTTTCTGAAAACTTTGCAGACAGATTAACAGTTCACAAGGTATCAGTGAAACCTAGTTTGTCATTTTGGAATAGATTTAGAAAATGGATGTTATAACTGAAGTTTGAAGTTTACAGAAATCTACGATCTCTCACCAACAAACACTACAGTTAATGTGCACTAGGCTAAGTTATTTCAGCGGAAGATTATTTATTTGTTCATGGCATTGACATAAGTTTGACTGAGCTTATAAGAAACTAGTATTTTCCCTAAGATGTCATTTGTGGTCGTTTTCAAGAATGAATGCACAGGACAACCATTACCAACTAAAAATAAAGTAACACTAACTGAAAGAAAAGGCAACAAGTTCAACTTCATGCAGTGGATTCCCTGCTGCAGCCTGAAGTGATACTAGCTTCAAATAATTTATTGTCTCGTTTAAAGGCAGAATTGCAATGCCTTTAAGTACTTTTTGTCTGGCCTGCTTTCAAGAATTATTTACCATCCTAGGTTTTGTGAAAAGGTCCCTCTCATCTTGTGTCCTAAGTACGTTACAGAAGCTGCCCCAAGCAGTGTAGGAGCCCAAGCCACATACATCACTGGAGGGCAAGTGGGGGAACGGAGCACTTGCGACTTTGTGAGGACGTCATAAATAATGTCTGCTTATTGCTTAGTGTTCTGCGTTACTCGCCGGAGCCAACAGGGAAGCATATGTAATTGCTTGTGTGACTGTTATAGTGTTTATTCAAAGCTAAGTATTATCTAATGTCTTGCATAGTTTGCCTATTCTTTTGGTTGTTGAGGAAGCAGATGCTTTATCAGATACATGAGATTGCAAGATGCTAACCCAGACGAAGTTTCTGTATGTACTCATATGTCTTGCTTCCCTACTTTGTCTTCTGCAGAGTTCAGTCTTTCAGTTTTGAAAAGGGATTCAGCGTGCCCTTAAATCAGTCAGAGAAAGATGAGGTGCTCTCTGACTTATCACAGACTCCAAGTTGACCCTCTGAGCCTCACATTTACTTCTGTGCTAACTGGAACATGAAGAAGTCACAAAGGGAGTGGTAAAACCAGGAAGACGCAAAATTGAGGTTACGGGGGCAGAACATCATGGCACTAAGATGGCGTCTGTGGTAATACTGCTTGTTACAAATAAGTAGTCTTTTGCGAAACAGATCATTATTGGTATAAAAATACACCGATCTTTACATGGTAGGTTTGTTTGATTTTCCTGTCATTCACAAGATGATTTCTCTGTGACCAAATTAAGCACCACAACTGAAGCTGAGAGTAGAGACATAAAGAAAAACCTTGCCATTCTATCTTTATTAATATGGAATATAATATTAGATATGAGAAGTTTTCTTAGATCTCTGTGTCATACATGCACCATTTGTGGAATATAATACAACTTGAATCCCAGTCTGGTCTGGTTTATTGTTGGTACATTCAAACCCAAAAGTCATTTCCGAGAAAGTGTTGGATATCTGATGCCATGGCAAAGGCCATCCCCAAAAGACAAGAATCTCATTAGACCCATGGTTCTGAGAGAATTGAATATGACATAAATGAGATATCATCACGAAATATATTATTTTGAAGTTCACTTATTCTTGCACAAGCTTCTATTTTTTCGATATCAAATGTATCACTTGCTTCTGATTTAAGCGACATATGATTTTGCTTACCTAAATGGTGCTAAAGAGATGATAAGAGTTTCATCCAGCTCTCCAGGTAGAACCTGAATGACAGGAAATGGTTTAGAAGTTTCAACTGAATATATCATGGTGACCAGTCTACCTTCAATGTTATTTCATTTTGCTCCAAATTACTGGAGGTTACCAAGGGAACTTCCAGCTCTTACACACATCCTTGAACAATTACTGATCTAAATTGCCAGACAGTTGAGATATATGCCTTGACAACCTCACTAAGATACAGACACTATTTCCAGATTGAATTGCTAATTGTGTCTCTGTGCGATCATAAGCAACTCCAAATTAGCAAACAATTTAATCGATCCCCTTAGCTCTGTGATCACATTTGTATAAAGACTTATTCCTGGTCCAAATTGGTTGTGGTCATGACTTGTTCAGCACATTTGTAACTTATAATCAGATATACTGCTTTGATTACCTGGCGTTAAAGTTCAGATGTTTTTCGCTCAAACAGTTTGTGAATTGGTCCTTTGGAGTTATTCAACATGCTGAAGTAAGAAATGCCATTGTAACTATACCATGCCCTATAACAACTGCTTCTTCACACATCTTCTGAGTGGATGAATACCATAATCAGTAGTCAGGTTGTTGCACACAAAGATGATGGGTGATGAGTCCTGGCCCCATGAGACCCCTTCATCTTGTTCTTTCTGCTTGCTGAAGAGTCATTCGCAGTGAGAAAGACATTTCCTCTACACTGGCTGCCACAGTCATAAAAACAAATTGACCCAGGCCATCCAGGATAGGCCATCCTGGGCCTCTTAATGGTCTCTTCTTTGCAGCCTAGATGGGACTGGCACTAAATGGATACACTCGATTCAAAGCTTCTGTTGCTCAAATTTTGCAAAACTAAAACGAGATGTGTTTACTCCTTTCGTTGCTTCTGTCGAGCTCAAATGTTGCAGTAATGTGTCAAATTCATTTTACACGGCAGCTTCATGAGTCAGATGATGACTTGGAGTAAATTGTAAAATCTCAGAGTGGAATAGTATGAAATGTCCAAGGCAGGAGTGAATATTTAGGTAACAGATTCTCGTAAAGATACCTCTGTTGCCAACTGATTATTATCATTCAATCAAAGGTCTCCTTGGTCAATTTTGTTTGTATATAACTTGAAAAATATAAACTCCATTCCGAAGTAAATATTCAAGTGGTCTTGATTTTAAAAAGGTAGTTCTGCCAGTTTACTAAGCTTCAATTCATCCTTTTCACATTACTAATTTCCATGGTTGTATGATAAGTTTATGATAAAGAAATTAACCCAAACGGGACTGATTAGAGCCATTGGCAAAGCAACTTGAGTTATAAGTAATTCAATTGGCTGGATAATGGGGTCTTAAAATTGATTGGACAACAGCGATATATAACTGGTTATTGGGCTTAGATGAATTAAAAAATGATGTAATTTTTCATTTATTCAAACCTGCCATTGTTGATAAAAATTTAATCAAATGTGAAATATACAGACCTACAGTGCCGCCTGTAAGTAAGTGGAATGCATGATATTGTGCCATTGCATCAATGTTAAACATCCTTAATCAAAATGCTTCTGGAAGAATGAATTCTCATCCGATGTGAGGAAAACATTTTGGGTCATAAAGGCCGATATATGTGAGGCATGCGGGATAAAAATAGCAACCAATTTTCTTTGCTGTAGTTGGAGTTAGGTATGGGTCAAAGTCTTTGATAAGTAGTGAAATGCAGGCCCAATGTTAGAAGATAGGGAAGGGTGGTTCACTTACTTATCAAAGACTTTGACCCATACCTAACTCCGACTACAGCGAAGAAAATGGGCTGCTATTTTTATCCCACTTGCCTCACACATTGGCCTTTATGACCCACTTTGTTTCCCTTTCATCCGATGAAAATTCATGCCTCCACAAGCAGTTAGGCTGAGGATGTTTAGCATTGATGCAATGGCACAATGTCATGAGTTTCACATACTTACAGGCGGCACTGTATTCGATAAGGTTGAATTAACAATCACTATGTCATCCGACTACATTTCCCGAAACTGTAAGATTAATAGAACATTCGAAGTACTAAAATATTTATATTATTGACAGTTTATTAAGTTATGATTGATTTCTCTATCAAATCACTTTACATTAATCATAGACAGATGGTTTATTTCAACTAGCATTTGTTTTACATGACCAATCATCAAGAATTTTCAAGATACAATATGTATATAGATAAATATTTGTAAGTCGCTACTCTGAAACATTAATTGAGGAGATGGTAGCATGTATAGAGAAAGCAGAAATCTGTAAGATTCTAAACTTTAAACTAGCCAGACTGCCATTGACTGGATACCATGCTCTTGTGCATGCAAAGGGTGTTGGTCGTGGAGTCCAGATTGATGTGTGGTCAAATCACTGCTGACTGGGATAACCCCTGATTTGGCTTGGGTATCCTTGTGCACCCTATTCGTAGTCTCACTATTGTAGTCATGAGGGCACACAGAGACAAATGAGCGATGAGGTCAAGACTTGGGCTGTTCTGGCTACTTTACTGACTCAGTAATTCCAAGACAGCTGCCAGCATTACTACGACTGCTGCCTTCAACCAAACGCCCCAAAAAATCCATCACATGAAGAGTATTGACCCCAAGACTCCACCCATGCTGTGCCTGTCATGTGTGATCCCCTAAGAAAGATATGAGCCAACAGGGATGGGCTACACACGTACATTGTTTAAACACCTACATTGTTTAAGCTACACTCTTTCCATTCTTTGTTCACTGTATAAATGTAAGACTGCTCTATCAATTAACTGATCTATTTGGTTTTCAGTCAGTCTCTAAACTGCCTTGCCTGGTCAGAATATTGGTAATTATATAATGGCTATATTCCTTCTTTAAGTATAAAATTTTAAAAATCTTTCGAAAAGCCACATGATACAAACATGCTGCAGGTTTAGAGAAAATAGTGTTTTTTAAAAATCTAATTAATAAATGAAAGTGATTAAAAAGCCATCTACTATATGTCTTTGAATACACTACCCTTTATGTGTACAAATATTACCTTTTCAATACAACACATTTATTGGTAATCTGTTGTTTTTACAAAAACCCTATTGGCATTTTTGGTAGAGACTTCTTTTTCAGCAGAAGTCCATTGTTGACAGACGAGATGCTTGAAGCATTTTCAAGGAGTTTTCAAAGCTTTGCTAATGATGCTGAACGCAGAAGTTGATGTTTATGATAATGAAGCTAAAGTTGGTACAAACTACCGAAGGATGTTACTAGATGCACTATTGAAAAGTGCATTTGCTACGTGCATTTGTTGTTTCTGTCTGATCACAGATGATAAAACAATTCACTCAATCACCAAAGCATAGAAAAGTGATATATTCTTCCCATTTAAGATGATCAATATTCCCTTTACTTAACACCAGCCCTTCTAAATACGCTCTGCTTTCATTTCAACAAATTTAGGCTGATATTCATTAAATGAAGACAAACATCAAATCTCTGGAGAAAACTGTTTTGACAAAATCAAAACGGGCCCCTTTAAGCCATGAAAGAGCAAAATGCACAGATGGTGTTGGGAGGGAGGGTTGAGAGTGGTGGTTGAAACCCTTTTAAACGGCTTCGGCATACCCTTCAAAACACCAAAGAAATTCCTAAAACCCCAAGCTCCATTGCCTTGACAATCACTGCTTTAATTAGGCATTGTATTTGGTCTGTGATGGATTGCATTTGAAGTTTGATTTCCAACGCCAGCCACTTGAGCATAGACTTATATAAACAAACATAGACTAATGCGGAAAATCCCTGCGTTAAGAATATACATTGAACAAGCTTACGAATATTTGCAGTACATTGTTTTGCATGACAATCTATGTTTTAAGAGGTAATTTACCAATATGGTCCCTAAAGCTCAGTATAGCTGTCAAGCAAAAATTTTACTTGTGCTAAAATTAAGGTCTTTTATATCAACTGCTCACTACGAGAAGAAAATTACCACACATGAAAAAGTATGTACTCCTAGGTAACCAACCAAGATTTATATATATATTTGTGGATTATGGTCCATTAGCTCCATTCGGCTTATTTTGTGAATGTAGCATGTTTGAAAGTTACAGGAAACTTTGTTTCTTTGAAAATAACACCTTAAAAAGTTTAAAGAAAAACGGAAGCCACATAGCAAAATGTCTTTTTGTGTCTGCGCTTCAAATGTGTGATCTGAAAGATTTGGAATATTAAAGGTTGCTGAACTCAAGTTGCAGAGAGAATTTACATAAGTATTTCAAAAGTCAATGGATATATTCTATTCACAATACTTTTCACAGAAACAATGTTTTGTTTATGTGTCTGATCACGACATGACAGATTTTCTATGTTACAAGATATGCGATAGGCCTACTTCTATATTTCAACTAAGTTCTCCTGTATTGTCATTGTTATGAAGTAAATTGCCGTACTTATTGAGAGATTATAATGGAAAAACAATGCCTTTTTACTACGTACATGTATGTTGTACGGAAGCAGCTTTTGGTTGTTAGAGAGACATATAACTCTCACGTGTACAGGTGAATACGAAGCTAACTTCATTTAATGAGATTGAACGTGACCAACACTTTTCTTTATGTATGTTTTTTTTCTCCAATCAAAGTACAAACCATAGTCAAAGATGTATACCAAAAGGTTGACCTGGCCTTCAGTGCGAATAAGTGTACTAATTTGGCACTGAAGGCCAGGTCAATCTTCAGCAGTCTTCCGATGCTGCAGTTTGCACTGGAGTCAAAGTAGCATGAATAAACAAAACATATTGTGTTACTGCTTATACCATGCCAAATATCCTCATAGGCTACCCATCTTCTCTAATCTCTGACTCATTATCTCACTTGAAATATCATCAAATATATTTGTCAATCAGTTGTTCAGAGGTTAAACCAAGAGAATTTAATTTTGCAAACACAGATGAATTGCATATTTCTAATTTCATTTATCAGTTTGGCAATGAACAACTCTTCCATTCATTCAAGCGTTGAATTGTCTTCTAAACTTTTAAAAAGGTGACAAGTCTCACTTTTTACTCAGTCTCTGCAGAATCAATAAATATTAAGCAAGTTTCACTATTTTATTGGCAGGTTATGTTAAACTCTAAAGTCATGGCCCTTGGACCATTTTATCTTCAGTTAAGTAGAAAGTCTTCCGCAGCTTAAATTCTGGTTCAGGAAAAAAAAAAGGAAACAAGGAAAGCCCCTGTTCTCTATGGACTAGACAGGGTCAGACTTCTTAGAACCTGGAGACTAGATGAAACCACTAGTTGCTTAAAGCAAAGCTCAGAGCCAGGCCCGGATTTCCATATGTATGGCCTTCTTCCCAACTTCATATGCTAGAGAAGAGTGTCTAAAGAAGTGAGATGTTGTGCCTTTAAATCAACTATAGAAAGGCAAACTGCTCTCTTTGACGGATCTCCAATGCAAGTTGATTCTCACCCCCCTTGCATTTACCCTTCTGCAACCAAATCTTGTGAATATTGAGCCCTAGGTTCAAAGATTTGACATTACAAAAAAATTCATTCTGGAAGTTATGCTTTCTGAAACAAAAATGGCTAGTGATCTGCATAGATTGCAGCATTAGCCATTACACCTCTTATTGATTGACTGAATGCTGTCTAAGAAACAACCATAACATTTTTCTTTTGGTTCCCGGCTTGAATGTCTTCCAGGTAAAGAAAACTGAAAATGCCTCACGATAAAAAACAATTTGGTATATGATAAAACTTTACTTTTTCCGGCAGCAGTTTCTGCAGAGGACACAGAACTGAAGACTGTACCCTAAGACCCTCGCATCATTTCTGTGCCATAACTTAAGGCATTTCCTTCCATCCCTTCCAAATTTGAAAAACTTCGCAGACACCAGGATCAAAAGATCAGAAAGTGCCAGTAAGCCCAAATGTTTCATTTCAGAGTGACCTTTTGCAAGAAAATAGGGACTCTGCATGAAAAGTCCATGCTTTATATGAACGAATTTAATGCTATCATCATGAGACCTAAGGAATAATATGATGGATCAAGCTGCCAGCTTTCAATTTTATCTAAAACTTTTGTTGTTCAAATCTTTTCAGTTGTAAAATTGTTTATTCAGTCATCTACTTGTTGGATAGCACACTTGAGTCCCTATTTCAGGAATGGTTCAGATCAACATGAGTAGCGAAATTGCTTGGAGAGCAATGGGAATAGCAAAATGGCCATATAGTGCAGTAGCTTAGCATATAATTGTTCACTTTAGTGGTAAAAGCACCAAATTTTGCATATGGGTACTTTTGAGTATGCTCTTTCAGGAACAATGGAGTACCAGAAAATATCTGGCCCGGAACGGCCGCCATCTTGGATTTAAAAATGGCCGCCAAAATTTTGCTATTTTCCCTTTATCTCAACCATTTCTGGAGATAGAGAGATGATATTTGGCCAAAACATGTATTTAGAGGTATATTTCGATATCATATTCACTTTGTGTAAATACTTCGGCCATATGGCGGCCATGTTGAATATAAAGATGGCCGCCACCATTTTTTGCTATTTACCATTATCTCGACCATTTCTGTGGATAGAATGATGAAATTTGGTCAAGACATGTATTTTAAGACATATTTTGATATTATAATAAAATCATGTTAATTATTTCACCATAGTGGCGGCCATTTTGAATTTTTAAATGGCCATCGCTGTTTTGCTAAATTTTCTCTCTATCTCAACTATTTTCATAGGTATAAAGGTGATAGTCGGCCAAGTCACGTATTTTATGATATATTTTGATATCACGATCACTTTTTGTCAATCGTTTTGCCATAATGGTGGCCATGTTGAATTTAAAGATGGCCGCTACCATTTTTGTTACTTTTGCTTTATCTCGACCGTTTATGCAGATCGAAAGATGATATTTGGTCAAAATATATCCAAAAATAAATGTTGGCAGCCATTTTGGATTTTAAAATGGCTGCCAACACTTTTGCTATTCTAGTTTTCGTTAGCTTGACCATTTCTGGAGATAGAGAAATTACACTTGGCCAAGTATAAACTCTCTTAGTTATATTTTGATATCACAATCATTTCGTATTAGTAATTAAACTCAAAGATGACAACCACCATTTCAAATAGTTTACAATGCAGGCTAGTAATTTAATTCTCAGATAAATTATCATAGGCATATGATTGCAGAGATGAATACTCTGTTCTATTGCTCTGATATGGTTTCAGAATTTTAAATGCTTTAACATCAGTTCTTCAGGACACAGAGGGAAGGAGACTTTCTATTGATATTGATTCTCTTGACTGGATTTTTCCTTGAAAGTTTGTTTGCATTATTCCAGATAGTCACCCAGGGATTCCAACTCTCTCCAACAAAGTAATCTTTAGGGAAGGCCATTTAGTACTTTTAAACATATCGTCAGATATTTTCAGTGATGTACCATGACCAATCACATGAGCAATCTAACAAGTTTGTGAAAAATTATGGAGATGCCAATGACTTCTTGATGATATATCAGCATTTCAAAATGGACAGACAAAGGTATGGAAGTCTTAAGGTCAATTTATGAATTTGAGGAGCTGTCCATGTGCTTAAGATCTGGTCACACTCACTATGAGGAGTCTGTTTATTTGAGACTCTCTTTGTCCCGGATGTCTCTGATTGCTGTGTTCGAAAACATGGGCAATTCATGCCAGCTGTAAGATCATCTACGGACTCTGGTGAGAGACATTATGGGTCATACATTTCTAAAATACTGCAGAAAAGGAAACAGCATGTTAGTGAAATCATGAGGAAGACATAAGCTAATTGTCCTGCTTAATAAATCCTCTTGCAGAAAAACTGCAAAATCATCCTTGCCACTTGATGCATCCAAGAGAGACCAGACATTTTCTTGTCTTTTTACTGCATGTGAGTCTGGCAAAGATATGAGGAGGTGTATTAAAACCATGGCAATATAAAGCAAGATTAAGACTGACCAAAAAGTCAGACCTAATTTCTTGTTCCAGGCTGCTTTAAAGGAATAAACCATGCAGGGATGTTACACTGATTCATATAAAATTAACAATTCGAGCAACAATGAAGAGCTGTATATATCTGTTTGTGTCTGAGAAGCTAATGAATATTTGTGTAGGTGCACAACAGTAATATGTTACTTCTAGTGACAAAGGACTGATTGCAAAAAGCCTGGAAGTAGGTGACCAGTCTTGCTTGTTTCAACCATACATGTAAACACAAGTGGAGGTAGATTCACGCTTGATGCTTCCCATGCACATGATGCAGAAAGGCAGGATCACTGGATGACAGTACTCTGTGTGTGCCTTGGTTCCTGATGAAATTGTGTTGTTAGTTGCCTTTTTCACAAGCTACTAGTGAGAGAGATCAGAGGTTACATTTGATGGTGCAGTCGATCAGCGAAGTAAGAGCCACTTCACTCCTGAGCACTCCTGTTCTTTCACAGCTTCAGATGTGATAAAACATCAGTTTTGGGTAGAGAAATCACTGCATGAGAAACTTAGTTTGTGTGTTGAGATATAACATCAGTTGTTGTTGCTATTTTTGGTTAGTATGTACGTTACAAACTCAATATACATGTATGAGGTTTTCGGGCATATTGAGTGTTTTGCTGTTCTTCACTGCTCGAAGACATGAGCACTCAAGTCCAGTTGGTAACGAGGCCGGGCAAAGGCTTTTTGCCCATGGTTCTTACAAAGAATACGCTAGCACATGTTGTCGTCATTCAATATCTTAAAATACCAATTTCCAGGCTGCACTTAGACAAGTTTTAAGCGCCAATCCAGTTACGTAATATAGCACCTGAAGA
This sequence comes from Platynereis dumerilii, assembly GCA_026936325.1. Lineage (NCBI taxonomy): Eukaryota > Metazoa > Annelida > Polychaeta > Phyllodocida > Nereididae > Platynereis > Platynereis dumerilii. Next base: position 51,174,648 of record JAPTHN010000009.1, read on the forward strand.
ATAGGCCCTACAGATGGACACACAGTGCACAAGGCTGGGCTCCACATTGGACAGATCTGGCCGAAGCTGGGAAGGCATGTTATGGCCTGATATACGTCATACGGTGCCTTCAAGAAGCTTGTTGAAAATCTTTGCAAATGCTTCAAAGTTAGTCTCAAGTATGTATCGCAGCGTTCCTGCTTTGGTAGCTATGCTATATGGAAAACAGACCATCTAGTACAGTTTGTGCCTGTATTTTTAGGCAGTCAAATTGAATATCTTAAAAATCGACCAGATTTTATTTTTGGAAAACCATATTAACAAACACATGATGTGTTTGAAGATGTGCATTACACCATATTATATATTACTCTAACTACTATTATTTTTATTTAACATGGCTGCCTGTGCATGGCCTAATCAATTAATTATTGAGATTAGAAAAATCATAATTTATAAGGCATAAATGTCATTTTATTAAATGCTTGTATTCATAGTAGACCAGCAGCCTCAATATATAGAAACATGGATACTATAATGTAAAATGCACTGATTTGTACAATTTAACAATGAAACATGTTTTGGCCAAGTATAAACAACCTAAGAAAAATTAGAATAGCAAAAGCGTGGCAGCCATTTTAAAATCCAAGATGGCCACCACTATGGTGAAATGATTAACAAGATGGCCACTACCATGGCAGACGTATTAACACAAAGTGATTGTGATATCAAAATATATCTAAAAATACATGTTTTGACCAAATATCATCTTTCTATCTGCAGACACGGTCGAGATAAAGCAAAAATGACAAAAATAGTGGCGGCCATCTTGAAGTCCAATATGGCACCCATTATGGCAAAACGATCGACACAAAGTGATCATAATATCAAAATATATCATAAAATACATGACTTGGCCAAGTATCATCTCTATATAGTTGAGATAAAGAGAAAATTTAGCAAAACAGCGGTGGCCATTTTAAAATCCAAGATGGCCACCACTATGGTGAAATGATTAACACGATTTTATTATAATATCAAAACATATCTCAAAATACATGTTTTGACCAAATTTCATCATTCTATCTACAGAAATAAAGAGAAAATAGCAAAAATGGTGGCGGCCATCTTCAAATCCAACATGGCCGCCATATGGCCAAAGTATTTACATAAAGTAAATGTGATATCGAAATATACCTTAAAATACATGTTTTGGCCAAATATCATCTCTCTATCTTCAGAAATGGTTGAGATAAAGGGAAAATAGCAAAATTTTGGCGGCCATTTTTAAATCCAAGATGGCGGCCGTTCCGGGCCAGATATCTTTTGGTACTCCATTGTTCCTGAAAGAGCATACTCAAAAGTACCTATATGCAAAATTTGGTGCTTTTACCATAAAAGTGAACAATCGGTTGGTTTTTTGGGGCTAAGCTACTGCACTAATAGTTCTGCTGCCCATGCAACTTGGTATGTCAGAAAATCCTCGCTTCTCCGGTGATGGCATTTTTCTTTCAGCCTGTGTCTTACTTGTCTTCAGGAATCAGAAAACATCATCAAAGCAGAAAAAGAGAACATCATTTGCTAAGAACCTAAAGTCCCAGCAGCAGTTTCAGCACAAGATGCATCACTGAAAATGGCACCCTCAAGCCTTCCTGTCATTTCTGTCTCTTCCTTTAGAGTTTTTCTTGCCTCTCCTCCAACAGTTTTCTGAAAACTTCGCAGACAGCTTAGCAGTTCACAAGGTGCCAGTGAAATCTAGCTTGCCATTTTAGAATAGATTTAGAAAACAGATATTATGATTAAAGTTTAAAAAATCAACAATCTCTGAGCAACAAACAGTACAATTAATGTACATTCTGCTATAACAGAGTCATTCCAGCTGATGATTGTTTATTTGTTCATGGCATGGATATAAATTTGACTAGGCTTATAAGAAGCTATATTTGGCCCAAGAAATTACTTGTGGTCTTTTGCAAGAATGAATGCACAGGACAACCATTACATAAAGTAACACTAACTGAAACAAAAGACAACAAGTTTCATTTCATGCAGTGAATTCCCTGCTATTGGTTGAAGTGATACTAGCATCAAATAATTTACTGTCTCATTTAAAAGGCAGCATTGCTTGCCACAAAGTACTTTTTGTCTGGCCTGCTTTCTAGCATTATTTACCATCCTAGATTTTGTGAAAAGGTCCCTCTCATCTTGTGTCCTAAGTACATTACAGAAGCTGCCCCAAGCAGAGTAGGAGCCCAAGCCACATACATCACTAGAGGGCAAGTGGGGGAACGGAGCACTTGCGACTTTGGGAGGACGTCATACATAATGTCTGCTTATACCTCAGTTTTCTGTGTTACTCGCTGGAGCCAAGAGGGAAGCGCATAACATCTTGTATGACTGTTTAATCCAAGCTAAATATTATAGGATATCTTGCATAATTGGCCTATTCTTTTCCCACATAAAGAAGCAGTTGTTTTAGAAATAATTCAGCAACAAGGGATCGGAAGAAACCAACCCGTCTAAGTGACACTTTTCTGCGGGCAGCTGTACAATTTGCATTGCATGTCTCTGCGTTATTTTGGTGACGGTATGTTTCAAATTACAGAGTTTGAATATGAGAGAGTGTAGGTATTTTTACACAATGACTTGCAGACTTAATTGTGGTGACTTAATTTAGAATTTTTCCCATATGTCCCTTACAATGAAAAGGATGTGTATAGATGAGGAAAACATGAATTGTATCTCTGAAAAAGCAAAACTGTAAGCCATTTGAACGGTTATTATTTTATTAATTTTACTTTAGTTGAAATTTGATGATTTCAGAAAGAAAGAAAATTAATGTTATTGCACAAGGAATAGATAGAGGCAGACTTCTCAGACAAGTCCCATCTACGTATACTCGTATAGACTAGCCAAAGCCACTGGTTGCTTTACTTAAGAGTACAGCCGAGGTTTCTGTATGTACTCGTATGTCTTGCTTCCCTACTTCATATTCTAGACAACTCAGTCTTTCTGTCTGGGAAAGGGAGTCAGCATGCCCTTAAATTAGTCAGAGAAAGATGAGTTGCTCTCTGACTTATCACAGACTCCAAGTTGACCCTCTGAGCCTCACATTTACTTGTTTGCTAACTGGAACATGCAGAAGTCACAAAGGGGCGGTAAAACCAGGAAGACGCAAATTGAGGTTACAGTGGCAGAACATCATGGCACTAAGATGGCGTCTGTGGTAATACTGCTTGTTACAAATAAGGAGTCTTTGCAAGAACAAATCATTATTGGTATAGGAATACACAATACATTTTAAGTTTGTTGGATTTTCCTGTCATTCATGAGATTATTTCTCTGTGATCAACTTAAGCACAATTGAAGCTATGAGTAGACATAAAGGGAATTATGGTATTCTATTTTTATCAAGAGGGAATATAATATCAGATAACAGAAATTTACCTATGATTTGTCATACACAATTTGTGGCTATATAATACAACTTAAATTATTGTCTGGTCTGGTTTATGGTGAGTCCATTCAAAATAAGCCCAAAAGTCATTTCCGAGAAAGTATTGTGTATCTGTTGCCATGGCAAAGGTCATCCCCAAAGGCAAGAATCTCATCAGACACTTTCTTCTAAGAGAATTGGACATGACATAAACGAGATATCATCACGAAGTGATATGTATTATTTTGATGTTTCATTATTTTTAGGGTGGTTGCTATTTTCTTTATATTTTAAAAATGTATCAGCTGCTCCTGACTCAAATAAGATATGTTTTTCTCTCCTTAAATGGCACCCAAGGGATGATGAGAGTGACACCCAGCTTTCCAGCCAGAATTTGAATAACAAGAAACGTTTAAGAGATTTCAAATGAATATATCATGGTGACCAGCATACTTCAAATGTCATTTAATTTTTCTGAGAACACCTGCATGGTGGTAACCACGGGAACTTCAATATCTTTCAAGCATTTGTGGTCTGAATTGTGAGACAGTTTTGATCTATCTGTCTTTATAACCTCACTCAGATACGGTCAATGTTGGCATATCTTGACTGAAATGCTAAGATGCTGTGTCTCTCTACGATGATAAGCAACTCCAAATTAGAAAACAATTTAATCAGTCGCCTCTGCAGTGTGATCACATTTGTATAATGACTTATTCCATGTCAACAACTGCTTGTTCGCGCTGTTCTGGTGGATGAATACCATAATCAGTAGTCAGATGGTTGCGCACATAGATAATGGGTGATGACTCCTGGCCCCATGAGAACACTTCATCTTGTTCTTTCTGCTTGCTGAAGACATTCGCAGCGAGAAAGACATTTCCTATACACTGGCTGCCACCGTCATAAAACAAACTGACCCAGGCCATCCAGACGCAGCGTAGATGGGACTCGCACTAAATGGACACACTCCTTCTCTACTCTTTTCACAGTCTCTGTTGCCCAAATCTTACATGACTAATGATGCACTTTGGGGTAGTATGCAGTCAGGCAGCTGTATCCAATCACTTTGTTTGTCATAATGTATTTATGACAGAACCAAGCACCAATAATAGTCTTCATCATCAAATGTCTACTTTATTCTTACAAAAAACTTTGCTATGTTATCTTCCTCAGACATATTACAAATCTTTCTGGTAATGTGATTAGATTATGAAACTTAACTTACTGGACTGAATTTAATCCAGTTAACACAACATGAACTATGATGAATTGGATTAGGAGATAATTGGTGTCTTCTTCTTAATTGGACAACTGCAATTATTGGATCAGAGCCCAGATGAATACAGACAATATGTAATTTCTGATTTATTCAGACTTGCTATGGCAGATATAAATTTAATAAAATATGAAATATACAAGCCTATTGAATTTGACTAAATGAACAATTGCCATAATGTCATCATACCACATTTTTCCAAATTGCAAAATTGATCACACGGTTTTAATTAGATATTTATATGATTTACAGTTCATTAAATTGTGATTGATTTCTATTTCAAATCAGTATACTTTAATTTTTGACAGATGGTTTGCATTTGTTTTATATGACCAATCATTATTGATTTACAACGTATACCTTAAATATTGTCCAGTTGCTACTTTCAAACATTGATTGATGAGATGGTATAGAAAAAAGTAGAAGTCCGTAAGATTCTAAAAGTTGACCGGAACCATAACAGAGTAGAACACCTCCAGACTTCCATTCATTGGCTACTGCAGTCACCCATCCTCTTGTACATGCAAAGGGTGTTGGTTGTGGAGTCCAGATTGATAGGTGGTCAAATCACTGCTGACTGGGATAACCCCTGATTTGGCTTGGCTATCCTTGTGCACCCTATTCGTAGTCTCACCATTGTAGTCATGGGGCAAACTGAGACAAATGACTGATGAGGTCAGGACTTAGGCCTCTGTGGCCGCTTTACAGACTCAATAATTCCTAGACAGCTGCCAGAATTACTACCAATTCTGACTTTAACCAAATGCCCAGAAAATCCATCCCATGAAGAAGTATTCACTATTCACCCCAAGACTTCAACCATGCCGTGCCTGACATGAGTGATCCCCAAAGAAAAACGTGGCCCAAAAGGGACTGGCTACAGGATCAACGCATGGATTTTTCCATCCACAGCTTTTCTATTGTTCTGTCTGCCTTATAATTGTTGGGCTGTATTGAGTATTGTTCAATCTTGTAATAGAAGTGATTGCATTCTCTAATAAGTGCAAAAGTTCACATTCCAATCTAATTTTACAAGATATCATGGCTGACATAAAGGTGTTATTCAGTAGTTATTGCTTTCAGGTAGTGATCAATATCAATTTACTATTAAACAGAACTAAATTTGAAGCCATTAAACTGATAAATCCATCCACTTTAGTCTCTTCCACTCTCTCTGTGCATGGATATGTATGTAAGTCTATGCAGCCCTGTATTTATCTGTCTATTAACGCATCTATCCTTCCTTTTTACCCTCATTCTCCTTCTCGTGTATCTCATGTATTGAAAATCTCTAGTTTTTACCAACTACCCCATTGGCATTTTTGGCATAGAGCAGAATAATCCATTGTTGATAGACGAGATGCTCGAAGTATTTTCAAGGAGTTTTCAAAGCTTTGCTGATGCTGCTGAATGCAGAAATTGATGATCATTATAAAGTTGCTGAAGTTGGTGCAAACTACCCAATGATGTCACTAGATGCGTAATTTGTGAGTGCATTTACTGAGTATGTAGTCTTGTTTCTAGCTGATCAGAAAAGCTGAAACAATTCATTCAGCTTGCACAAGTTGCACAAGTGAACAACTTCGATATTAGATATGTTGGAATATCTTATTTTAGAGAGTGATATTCACCAGGAATATGTTACTAATACTGGGCGATATCCTAATAGTGAAACAGTTTTCCTTCATAAAATAAGCAATATTCCTAGAACAAGACACCAGCCATTCTCAATATTCTCTTGCCTTATTTCAACAAATTTGTGTTGTAATTCATAAAATGAAGAAAAACATCAAATCTCTGGGGACAATTGTTTTGCCAAAATCAAAACTGGCCCCTTCAAGCCATCAAAGAGCATAATGCTAGAATGGTATTGGGTGGCGAGTTTGGGAGTGGTGGGGTGAAACCCTTTTAAATGGCTTCAGCATACCCTTCAAAACACCAAATAAATTCCCACAACCCCACCCTCTATTGCTTTTACAATTGCTTCTTTAATGCTGTATTGATGTGTTGTATTTGATGTTCTATGGATCGCATTTCTTTGAAGTTTGATGTTTAGGCCTTGAAATAAACAAAACATGGAAAGAGATGGGAAATACCTGTGTTAAGCATGACCATTGAAAGAATTCTCAGCTTATGAATAGGCAGCTTAGAGATTAAAACCATTTTTACTTAACATTCTGTATGAAATTCAGTTGAGAATCTAGTTTTAGACATCTTTGCTAAATGAATTACTTTAAAGTATGTCTTTAAAATAGTAAATTGGATTTATTTGTCTTTGTAAGATGTCAAGCCCAGCCTTCAAGGTAAAATGTAATTTAATTGATAAGTTATATTTAGAAGTCTTAATAGTAAGCACAATAGTAACAGATCCATTTCTTTGCAAACTTGAACAGCAGTCATAAGGTCATGGCAGTTTTTCACTAACCTTCCTACGGGATTTGTTTGATGAACTGGTTCAGAAGTTTCTAAAAAGTGTATCATAGTAATCAGTCTGTTCCATGGGGAATTTTACCGAGGGGACTTCTAGCTGTGCCAAGCACTCTTGAACAGTTGGAGGTCTGAATGACCGGCTAAGTGAGACAAATCAAGTACCATGACAACCTGAGACACTTTTTATATTTATTGTTTTGAATTGCACGAGGATTCGCATCTCATTAGTGATACAGCAATTTCCAGTTTGTGAATAATTTATGTCTGAAAACGTATGGCAAATTTCTCTGGCAAAGACATCCTGAAAGATTATCCATGCAACAACATAACAATAACATGTTGAGATTAGTAAATTTCTGACCCTGCCCGGTGCCCATCTTGCTGTATTGCAGTTGGAAATGGCGTTCTTGATCCATGGGGGAACCAATTGTTCACACTATAAGATTGGAAGAATACCATAATAGGTAGTCAGGTGGTTGCGTAGGATGATGATGGGTGATGAGTCCTGGCCCCATGAGACCACTTCATCTTGTCCTTTTGCTTTGCTGAAGACATTCGCTGTGAGAAAGACATTTCCTATACACTGACTGCAACCTTCATTATTAAACAAACTGACCCAGCCTATCCAGGCTAAGCCATCCGGGGCCTCTTAATGGTATCTTCTTTGCAGCACAAATGGAACTTGCACTAAATGGATACGTTCCTTCCCTACTCTTTTCACAGTCTCTGTTGCTCAAATTGAACATGACTAAAGATACACATTGGGGAGTATGCAGTCAGGCAACCATATTAACTCATCATCAAATTTCTACTTTATCCTTACAAAAACCTTTTCTGTATTATCTTCCTCAGTCACATTACAAATTTTTCTGGTTATGTGATTAGATTATGAAACTTAAATTACTGGAGTGATTTTAATCCAGTTAACACAACTTGAATTATGATGAATTGGATTAGGATATAATTGGTGTCTTCTTCTTAATTGGACAACTGCAATTATTGGATCAGGGGGCAGATCAATACAGACAACGTATAATTTCTCATTTATTCAGACTTGCCATGGTAGATATAAATTTAATAAAATATGAAATATACAAGCTTATTGAATCAGACTAAATGAACAATTGCCATAATGTCATCATGCCACATTTTTCCAACTTGCAATATTGATCACACAGTAATAATTAAATATTTATATTGTTGTCAGTTCTTTAATTTGTGATTGATTTCTATTTCAAATCACTATACTTTAATTTTAGACAGATGGTTTATGTCAGCTGGCATTTTTTTTATAAATATGACCATTTATCATTGCCTGGCAAGATATACTTTAAAGATTTGCTAGTTGCTACTTTCAAACATTGATTGATGAGATGGTATACAAAAAAGTAGAAGTCGGCAAGATTGTGAAAGAAGTCCTGAACCATAACAGAGTAGAACACCTCCAGATGTCTATTCACTGCCTACCCCCAGTCACCATTCCTCTTGTACATGCAAAGGGTGTTGGTCGTGGAGTCCAGATTGATGTGTGGTCAAATCACTGCTGACTGGGATAACCCCTGATTTGGCTTGGGTATCCTTGTGCACCCTATTCATGGTCTCATCATTGTAGGGCAAACAGAGGCAAATGAGTGATGAGGTCAGGACTTAGGCCCCTGTGGCCGCTTTACTGACTCAATAATTCCAGACAGCTGCCAGAATTACTATGACTGTCATCTTTAACCAAATTCCCCCAAAAATCCATCCCATGAAGAGGTATTCACTATTCACCCCAAGACTCCAACCATGCTGTTCCTGTCATGAGTGATCCCCAAAGAAAGATGTGGGCCAACAGGGACTGGCTACAGGATCAACGCATGGATTTTTCCATCCATGGCCTTTCTATTGTTCTGTCTGCCTTATAATTGTTGGGCAGTAGGCAAAAACCTACAGTAAATAACTGATCCATTTACTGATCTGTTGGTCTGCAAATTGTCAGCATATTGTTTAATCCTGTAATAGACGTGATTGCATTCTTTAAAAAGTAAAAAAAGTTCAAATTCCAATCTAATTTTACAATATATTTTGGCTGATTTACATAAAGTAGTGTTATTCTCAAAATCAAAGTCAAAAATCTTTTATTTTACCACGATGTCTCTCCATGCAACAACAGAACAATAACATTTAAGCACAATTAAATTCGAAGCCATTGATCTGATATACCCACCCATTATAGTCTCTCTGTATGGATATGTATGTAGGTCTATCCAGCCATCTATCCATCTAACCATTTTAAAATGCACTTATCCTTCCTGTTCACCCAAATTCTCTTTCTCTTGCATCCCATGTATTGAAAATCTCTAGTTTTTACCAACTACCCCATTGGCATTTTTGCCATGGAGATGTTTTTTAAGCAGAATAATCCATTGTTGATGGACGAGACGCTTGAAGCATTTTCAAGGAGTTTTCAAAGCTTTGCTGATGCTGCTGAATGCAGAAATTGATGATCATTATAAAGTTGCTGAAGTTGGTGCAAACTACCCAAGGATGTTACTAGATGCGCTGTTGGAAATTTGAGAGTGCATTTAGTATGTAGTCGTTTCTAGCTGATCAGAAATGCTGAAGCAATTCATTCAGCCTGCATAATTTGCACAAGTGAAACATAGATCTTTGATATGTTGGAATATCTTATTATAGACGGAGATATTTACGAATATGTTGCTAGTGTTAGTAGATATGATTACTAAAACTTTTTTCTATAGTAAAACCCTTTTCCATTACAAAATAAGCAATACTCCCAGTACAAGACACAAGTCATCCTCAATGCAATCTTCTGTCTATTCAACAAATTCAGGCTAAAAATCATTAAAAGACAACAAACATCGAATCTCTAGAGACAACTGTTTTGTCAAAATCAAAACGGGCCCCTTTAAGCCATCAAAGAGCTAAATGTTGGGGGAGGGGGGAGGCTGTGAGATTGAGGGGGGCGCAGCCCTTTTAAATGGCTTCAGCATACCCTTTACACCACCAAAGAAATTCCTAAAACCCCAAGCTCATTGCTTTACAAATGCTGCTTTAATGTGATATTTAGGGGTTGTATTTGATGTTCCATGGATAGCATTTGAAGTTTGCTTTCTGATGCTTGAACGTGAATCTCTTTGAAACTCTTCACACAGATATGTGGAAAATATGTGTGTTAAGCGTGTCTGTTGGAAGAACCGGGTGCCTATCATGATTAGTGATACTTTTTATTGTTTGGCATATTCAGCAACATGAGCCAATATACTAATACTGTAAATCTAGCATCCAAAGGGAAAACCTAGTAAGTCACATTTTGGGCCAAATTGAGTTAAAGACAGGGAATGAGGGGGGACCAATATACCCGGGTACAGCAATTAAATGGGATTCTTCTCTCATTGGATAACTAGGCTTTAATTGCTGCTATATTTTTAGTGCAGTGGTCAATATACCATAACTTTCTTAATAATGCTCCGATTTAAATGAAAATTTCAGGATTTGTGTCAAGTGGCATATCATACATTTTTCTTAAAAATAAACATTTTAATCTGCATTATTCTACGTTTTTAGTTTTTTAAGAATAGCCGATTGCTGCTAATGAAGGGCAATTAAACTGTAATTAGGGTTTCTAATTTCAATGAAATTCGGAATTCCTTTGAAGTGGACTGTCCTAATGACCCTCAAGGTAACCAATCAGCTCACAGCAGTTCATGTTCAATTTTTAGCTAGAATTTTTACTAAAATGCCATTTTCATGGTTTTACAATGCCCTGATTTGCTCAAAAACTACACTAATGTATTCTTTCGTTACGAATTATCATGTGATTGAAAATTGGAGTTGTTTCATTCAGTATTATTACTGGTATTGATGATTTTACCTGAGGAAAGTGGGAGATGTTGTCCTTTTATAGGTGGTCCCCCGTCTTTAAGGTCAAAATCGGCCTTCTGAGACATGTTTCTATATATTTATTAAGTTTAGATTTTTGAGAAGTGGCCCATTACCCCAGAATGATACTGGCAAATCCCAGTAAGTCCATCTCTTACTGCACGGACTGGAATTGAAAGTCAATTTTCTCAGAATGTCCTAAATGTTACTTACTAGGTTTTCCCTTTGGACGCTAGAAATATGCTTATACTCTCTCTGTATGTTCTTTAACTGCTTATCAGTGCAAAATTAAAGGATATAAAGACTCATCTTCCAATTTCTATCTGCAGAAAAATTGTCATACATAAAGTTTATCGTGAAGCAATCCAGCCATTATTTTTATACAATTTGGCATAATTTACCTCTTCTGAATGATCTGAATGGCAGACAACAAAAAATCCTTTTTTGCAATTTAGACAGAGGCGGATATTACTTGTTCCATAGACAATAGACAATAGAAAATAGACAAAAATTTATTTTGATTCGGTTTTACAAAAAGAAAAATCAGCTGAAACAGCTCGTGTCACCGAAATTTGAGAAAGATGTACAACTCTCACTCATACTGGCGAAAATGAAGCTAACTTCTTATAATGATGCTGAACTTGACCGAAGACTCTTCTTTCTGTATTTATTTTTTTCAGCATTTACTTCTTTCGAAGACAAACCAGAGGTAGACCGTATGCCTAAAGAGTCGTCTGACCTTCAGTGCCAAATTAGTATATTTACAAGGAAGCACATTTCTATATATCGGTGTTTCTTCATATATACAAAGTTTCCTTATTGCCACAATAACCTTGGTGCTATTCACCTTAGTATGTGCTAAGAAGGCCACTTACCCACCTGGACAAGAGCGGAGTTATATAATCATACAAAATGTAGCGTTTCCTCTTGAAAAGAAATCTGGTTAGTAATATCCATATATTATATTTCTATTTTCAGCAAATCAGTTTGTAATCAATCCGTCCATCAATTTTTAAATCCGTTGATCAACATAATCTCTACAATTAAGTATCAGTATCTTTTGTTAAGTTCCAACTTTTTATCTGCCTTATGACAATATCTATCAATTTATCTGTTTATCCATGTATCGATTCAAACACCCCTCTTAACTATCTATCTATCTATCTATCTATCTATCTATCTATCTATCTATTTATCCATTTATCCATTGACTACCTATCTTCACTCTGTCTTTCACACTATTTTCTGTCAATTCAATCATGTACTATTATAAGTCATGTGACATATTTCTGTCTATCCATCTAGAATAGATCTTTAATTGTTGACATACTGCATTTTGATAATTGATTGAGATTCATCACGCTTTGAAGAACTTGAAACTTGAATAATTGAAACAAACAAGAAGCCAGCACCAATTAAGAAATCAGCAATCGTTCTGTTTGCCACATTTATGACAATCACCGAGCTCGATTTACGCCTTGTGAGCCATTTTTAGAAGTTTGCTTGTTATGTCTTTTGAAGCCAGCTGTCTTTGACATTTCGACAATATTGATTCTGACTTGAAATATCGAAATAACAGCCAGACGGTTGACATCAAACTGGTGAAGGCCCATTCTCGAGTGATGTACATTGTATGCATCTAGACTTTATTTTGGTAATACTATGAACGGTTAAAAATATTAGAAGAAAAACTGTGTGTAAGGGTTTGTTTATGATGCTACAAAGGATAGCTCTGTACTGATTTTTTTTAATGTTGCACGTTAAAGGAGTACTTTGCAGTGGGTGATGTGGTGATGTTATGAAACTAACATTACCTCAAGTGGAGTGATTTTAATCCGGTGAACACAACTTGAATTATGATGAATTTGATAATGTGGATAATTGGTGGCTTCTTATTTTAAAATTGGACAACTACAATTATTGGATCAGGGCCCAGATGAATACAGATACAATATAATTTCTAATTCGTTCAGACTCGCCATGGTAGCTAAATTTAATGAATAATAAGCCTGTTGAGTTAAGCTGAATGAACAATTGCCATAACGGCATCAGACCAAATTTTTCCAAATTGTAAAATTGATGACATGGTTTTAATTAAATATTTATATATGTTGACAGTTTGTTAACTTGTGATTGATTTCAATTTCAAATCACTATGCATTACCTTAAGACAGATTGTTTATACACTACACTCCAAAAGTTTGAATACACCTGAAAAGGTGCGATTTCTTTCAAAAATACCTCAGCTTCAACACAACTTTTGTTTTACACTTACATCAAACAATATGGAAATTCACATTCAGGCCATAGGGCGTCCATATTTCATGGTTTTAGATCATTTTGGTATAAATTTATTTAAATTTCTCTATATCCCATTTTTTCATTTTTTATAAACAGCTATAAAAGCACTGTTATCTTCCATATTTAAGACATTTTATCATTTTTTACACATTTCCACTGGTTTGTGATGATTTTAAAAGTAGTTTCAGACCAGAAAATGGCCGTTGAAAATCGGACAAAAGTACTGATTTTGGCTAGTTTTGGGTCAAAACAATGCTGAAACAGCTTAAATAAAATAATTTTCACTAGAGAAGATACATTTTATGATTATACTTCCTGGTGACCCGAAATTATCTATATTTAGCATTTTTTAGTGGTCAGTGTCAAATTTTTAAACGGTCTTTTCGGGGTCTAAAATAACTGTTACGATCACGTTTGAACTCTGGAAACGCTTTTTAAAAATATGATTAAATTTCATAAACCTAAACGATAACTGGGCTGTGACAATTTTCTAAAAAATTCCAATATTTTGGATATCGAAAAAGGCCATAAATTTCAACCAAAATGACCTAAAATGACAAAATAAAGACAACTTATGACTTAAATGTGACTTGTTTTATTGTTTGGCATAAATACTAAACAAAAATTCCATTCAAAATCAAGTATTTTTAGAAGAAACTGCACTTATCCAGGTGTATTCAAACTTTTGGAGGGTAGTGTATCAGCTGGCATTTCTTTTATATGACCAATTATTATTGATTGGCAAGATATACCTGAAATATTTGCTAATTGCTGCTTTCAAACACTAACTGATGAGATGGTATAAAAAAAGTAGCAGTCAGTAAGATTCTAAATGTTGTCCTGAACCATAACAGAGTAAAACACCTCCAGACTTCCATTCATTGGCTGCCACAGTCACCCACCCTCTTGAACATGCAAAGGGTGTTGGTTGTGGAGTCCAGATTGATGTGTGGTCAAATCACTGCTGACTGGGATAACCCCTGATTTGGCTTGGGTATCCTTGTGCACCCTATTCGTAGTCTCACCATTGTAGTCATGGGGCGAACAGAGACAAATGAGCGATGAGGTCAGGACTTAGGCCTCTCCGGCCGCTTTACTGACTCGGTAATTCCTAGACAGCTGCCAGAATTACTACCAACTCTGACTTCAACCAAATGCCCCCAGAAAACCATCCCGTGAAGATGTATTCACTATTCACCCCAAGACTCCAACCATGCTGTGCCTGTCATGAGTGATCCCCAAAGAAAGATCTGGCCCAAAAGGGACTTGCTACAAGATCAACGCATGGATTTTTCCATCCACGGCCTTTCTATTGTTCTGTCTGCCTTATAATTGTTGGGCAGTAGGCAAAATGCTGCAGTATAACAGATCCATTTACCTATCTGTCGGTCTTTCAATCGTCGGAATATTTTTTTCTATATTTTAAAGGTGATTGCATTCTTTAAAAAGTGCGAAATTTCGAAATGATTGTATTGTTTAAAAAGTTCAAATTCCAATCTAATTTTACAATATATAATGGGTGACTTACAGAAAGAAGTGTTATTCAGTAGTTATTGCTTACAGGTTTTGATCAATGTACTATTAAATTAATATTACATTTGAGGGAATTGATCTGATATAACCATTATAGTCTTTTCAACTCTTTCTCTGGATATGCAGATCTATCCATCCACCTATTTATCCATCTTTTGTCTTTAGAATGCATCTGTCCTTCCTTTTCACTGGCTTTCTCCTATGCATTGAAAATCTCAAGTTTTTACCAACTACCCCATTGGCATTTTTGGGATGGAGATGTTTTTTAGCAGTATCCATTGTTGATGGATGAGACGCTTGAAGCATTTTCAAGGAGTTTTCAAAGCTTTGCTGATGCTGCTGAATGCAGAAATTGATGATCATTATAAAGTTGCTGAAGTTGGTGCAAACTACCCAAGGATGTTACTAGATGCTCTGTTGGAAATTTGAGAGTGCATTTAGTATGTAGTAATTGTAGTTGTTTCTAGCTGATTAGAAATGCTAAAGCAATCCATTCAGCCTGCAAGAGTTGCACAAGTGAAATATAGATGTTTGACATTTTGGAATATCTTAAAATAGACAGTGATCTTTACCAAGAATGTCTTACTGATATTAGTCGATATGATTATTAGAACCTTTTTCTAGAGTAAAACCTTTTTCCATTACAAAATAAGCAATACATCCTCAATGCAATCTTCTGTCTATTCAACAAATTCAGGCTAAAAATCATTAAAAGACAACAAATATCAAATCTCTAGAGACAACTGTTTTGTCAAAATCAAAACAGGCCCCTTTAAGCCAACAAAGAGCTAAATGTTGGGGGAGGGGGAGGCTGTGAGATTGAGGGAGGGGGGGGGCAAAGCCCTTTTAAATGGCTTCAGCATACCCTTTACACCGCCAAAGAAATTCCTAAAACCCCAAGCTCATCGCTTTACAAATGCTGCTTTAATGTGATATTTAGGGGTTGTATTTGATGTTCCACGGATAGCATTTGAAGTTTGCTTTCTGATGCTTGAACGTGAATCTCTTTGAATCTCTTTACACAGATATGTGGAAAAACGTCTGTTAAGCATATCTGTTAGAAGAACCGGGTGCCTATCATGATTAGTGATACACATTGTTAGACATATTCTGCAGCATGAGCTAATATATTCATAATGTGAATATGTTGTTTCCATAGATCTATTCTATAAATGCCTCTCCATGCAAAATTAAACGATTTTTTAAATACTCTATAGAAAATTCTCATACATAAAGTTGTGTAGTTATACAATCAAGCCAATAATTTTACACAAATTTTTAAAATACAGTTTGCCATAATTTCAAGTTTCTTGAATGACTGACAGAACTAAAATCCTTTTCGCAACTTAGACAATGGCAAATTTTAGTTGTTAGAGAAAGACGTCCAGCTCTCACCTGTGCCAGTGTAAATGAAGCTAACTTCACATAATGAGGCTGAACTTGACCGTAGACTCTTTCTGTATTTTCTTTTTTACAATCAAAGTACAAACCAGGTAGGCTGTATGCCTAAAGAGTCGTCTGACCTTCAGTGCCAAATTAGTATATTTACAAGGAAGCACATTTCTATATATTGGTGTTTCTTCATATATACAAAGTTTCCTTATTGCCACAATAACCTTGGTGCTATTCATCTAAGTATGTGCTAAGGAGGCCACTTACCAATCTGGACAAGAGTGGTGCTATATAATTATGCAAAAAGTAGCATTTCCTCTGGAACAGAAATCTAGTAAGAAATATCCATATATCATTAACATTATTTCAGCAAATAGGTTTGTCATCAATCTGTCCTTCAATTTTTAAATCCATTGATCGACATGATTATAAGCTCTACCCTCAAGCATCAGTATTTTTTGTTCAAGCTTTCTATTTATCTTATCACAATAAATATCTATCTATATATTCATCTGTGTGTCAATCTATCTATTTATCTGTCTATCTATCTATCTATCTATCTATCTATCTATCTATCTATTTGTCTAGCTGCCTATCTTTCTACCTTTCTACCTACCTACATATATATCTATCTATATATCTATCTATATTTATATGTCTATTAATCCATCTATCAATTGACTATCTCCCAATCTATCTGCCCTTTAACTTTCAGACCATTTTCTATCAATTCAATCATGTACTATATAAAGTCATGTGACCTATTTCTGTCTATCCATCTAGCACCTCTCATTGTTTAGCTACTGTTTTTTGATAATTGATTGAGATTCATCACGCTTTGAAGAACTTGAAACTTGAATAATTGAAACAAACAAGAAGCCTGCACCAATTAAGAAATCAGCGATCGTTCTGTTTGCCACATTTATGACAATCACCGAGCTCGATTTACGCCTTGTGAGCCATTTTTAGAAGTTTGCTTGTTATGTCTTTTGGAGCCAGCTGTCTTTGACATTTCAACAATATTGATTCTGACATGAAATATTGAAATAACAGCCAGACGGTTGACATCAAACTGGTGAAGGCCCATTCTTGAGTGATGTACATTGTATGTGTCTTGAATTTATTTTGGAAAAACTATGGATGGTTAAAAATATTAGAAGAAAAGCTGTTTGTTAGGGTTTGTTTATGATGCTACGAAGGATAGCTCTATACCGATTTTTTTAATATATTACCTGTTAAGGTAGCACTTTGCAGTGGGCTCATAACCTTGTCATATCATCACAATCTTATTCAAAATATACACCTCTGACAGCTGGTCATATAAGGTGGCTTTTCTTGGATCAGTGGTATTAAAGAAGGGATCTAAAATTTTAAAATGTGCTCTCAACTGCACTTACAAAATAATGTCCTGTTTTATAGTAAAACTTAATGGCAGTGTGGTTCACCGCAATGAACCTCATGAATTTTAGGTCGAGGAAGAATACAACACGAGTCCGAAGGACGAGTGTTTATTCTACAGCAGACCTGACATGAAATATTTCTATCTTCTATTCCGGTACTTATCGTCATGATGCGGGGTAATCTGGGGCTTTTTCAAGTCTTGCAAAAGCTCGGGCACCAAATACCTCGGCCGAAGTATAATATCCAGTAGATCTGACCAAGACTAGACATAACTGTCATAGCATGGTTAATAATTGGTTATAGACAAACCGCTAGTGGTATCCACAATGTAGGAGCATTTCTGCTAAATTCTGTTCTTCCCTGCTTAAATAATCAATGTTTCTCATTCATGATTTCAGCCATATTCAATACAGCCTCCCTGTATTGACCCTTTCTCCAAAATTCTCCGATTTCCACCATTTATAATGGGCTTTGGAAAAGGGTTAAAAAATTGCTAATCTCAAAGGACAATTGCTTTGTTAAAATCACAAGTGCAGAAAAAAACGGTAAAATGGGTTGGGAAAAGGCAAGGGGGTTGAGGGTAAAGAGAGGGAGGCATCAGGACAGGAAGACATGATTGCTGCAATGCTCTGAAACAGCTTTGTAATTCGAACCCAACCCAAGATCCAAGCTTCATTGTTTTTACAATTGCTGTATTGAGGTGTTGTATTTGATGTTCCGTGGATCATTTTGAAGTGTGTCTTTACGTGTTTGAGCTTAAAGCTCCTTTAAATAAACCCTTCCTGCAGCTTGCAGTGAGCTGAGAAAATCTCTGTTGAAGAGTATTGAACCAAGTCTAATTTTCACGCTGCATCCAAGAGGAGACTTCTCATAAAATCAACTTTGAATAAGAGCTACATATAGCATAGTCCAGAGGAGTAGCCAAATAACTCAAGAGTTGCAGAAACTACATCTTATTACTGAATTAAATGACAATACAGATACAGTGGTTTCATCTGATATGCAGGCTCTAAGAAGTCTGTGCCGTCTGTCTAGTCTATAGAAGAAGATCCTTCTGTTTGTTTTGGTTCTTAACTGATGTTGAAGCTGCTAGACTCCCTCCATGTACTTAAATGAATAAAAAAGGGCCAAAGTGCTATCAGCCAGTGTTAAAAATAGTAGTCCCGAAAAGTTATGTTTCAACATTATGGGCAGCAATCAAAATTTATCCATGTCTCTGACTTGACTGAACTTGTATAAGTTTCAAACATTTACTCTTGAAATTCTGAAGTGACAGATGAGCAGGGTTTATAGGCACTCTGCGAACTGTTAATTTGCTTGTGCGTCTGTAGAGTAGGTCGGGGCATGCAGCCCCCCTTAACTTCGAGGTGCAATTTGACCTACTTTTTATGGCCGATTCTTTGAATGCTTATGCTGTCAGGAAGGAATCACTTGACTCTATTTACAACTAGCGAAACAAATGTCCACCAATTTTTAAAAAGGAGTTACGGCCATTTTTGCTAAAAATTTAAAATGGCCTTCTTGCCCCACCCATAGGGCAAGAAGCCCCCCTATTATAATCCTATGGTTTTTTTTTTGCGAGTGCATTCAGCTTGAAAGTTATTTCTTGGGGTTCTTCTATCATTTTAAGGGATTCTTTTCACTTTTGTTCATACATTTATTTTTTTTTTTTTTTTGCCCTGTTTCAATTTAGGCCAATTTTTTTTCTATTTCAATTAGCTATTCTATCAAGATTCAAGGTAAAGTACACATTATTAAATGGTTCCAGAAGCAGCTTTGAGGCCCCAGTGTAGGGGGCCTCATGCCCCATGCCATGTGGGGCCTCTCGCCCCAAACCCACATATTTTGATTTGACCTCTATATTTCAAACTAAAATGAAAAAAAACATGATCCAAATCATATTTATGTGATGGTCCTGAAGTGAAGCAATGCAGATATCAATTATACTTTTTAAAATTTCCATGGTTATTTCTGACAACCATTTTCAAAGAATTAGTCAAAGTTACAAAAACCATGCACATTTTTTTGTTTCTTTAATTTCTACTATGGTTTGGTGCTGTTCGCCTTGAAAATTTGTGACGTCACCTGAAAAGCCTCTAGCTTCAATCCTAGCAATAAGAAAACGCACCAAAAATGTAAGTTCAGATATAAACCTGGGGGGGCCTCTCACCTAACCCGGGCTTCTTGCCCCGACCTACTCTATACTAATACATAAGGTATCCAGTCAGCATGCAGATACTGAAGTTCTGAATCCTAATTCTCAATGACACAGAGCTAAACTTTTCATCAATGCAAAAGTAACTTTGATATGTGTTTCCAGCATGTGGCATAAAAGCAGCTCCTTCTCCTCCATATTTTTCCATATTTGCAGGTCTTCTTTGCTTTGTGCAGTGTAGCTTTACAAGAATTACCTTCACATCCCATAAAAAGAAGCCTTGGAATTTACATGAAAGTTTGCAACTGAGCAATGGATGCTATATGGATGGTGTGCTGTTTCAGCAAAAGCTTTTAAACTTGTAACATGTGAAAGACAGCAAATATATCAGAAAAAGATTTTTACTAACTTTCAATAACCATATGATTCTCCTTTTCCAACTGTTACATAGTGTCTTAAAAATAATCTCATACCATGGTGGCCATTTATATAAAAGCACTTTTCTTAACTTCATATTTACAAGAATTGATGAAAAGATCAGGGAAGGGATGATGGATGGATGGTTGATTGATCCTGTATTTCAGCTTATGCATTGGCTAATTATATCAGAAGGAAGATACAGCAATGAGGTGAAGGATGGTTGAAGATGCTGTCAAACATACGGTGTAGGTTTAAGTGACATGGCCCAGGCTGCAATCGAACCAGAGCTGAAGCGATCGTTTGAAATAGGTTCCCTTCAGATATTACGTATTTATCATGTGTGTGGGAAAAAGTGTGTATACACTCAAGGAAACGATGGAATGCAATAAATGCTATAAATGCAGTAAAACTGATGGTTATCAACATCAGATGTAATCCAATGTGTAATTCAGGCCTATAACTATCAATCATGGATCTTATCTAAAATAATTGAAGATGAAAAAAACCTCCAATAAACATGCACAAAACACTAAGATTGTACCATACTCCCTGCCCCCGTTATACCCCCCTTTCCATCAACCCAGAAAATGAGGTGATTGATGGATTGATGGCTTCAGTAAAATGGTTCTCACACGTGCCCAAATTTCACATCATCTTTGAAGACAGACATTATTACACAAATTGGGAACAGCCCATAGAACACCTGGTCAAGATGTTTCCAAGCACCAAAACACCATGTTACACCAAACATGTTTTAGCTGTAATCTTGTACCTTGTATCTGTGTCTGTGGTGATTCCCAGTGCAGGTAAATGATTCCACACCTGGGGTAGATTTCACATAAACATGAACTCCATGAACTGGTTTTTCTCTGCTTTTACTTTGTGCAAGTCCATTTCCTATTTAAATGTAGTTTAGCAGTCAGAAAATGGGATGAATGAGACAATCTACTAATTATAATTATTCAGCCTGTCACCAGTTATTCATTTTACTTACCTACTGTCACTTTTATCTATCTAAAGTATCAACTAATCCCAGTTCATTATGTTTGGGTAATGTTATCCATTTTTTTTACTTGCCGTCCGTAAAAAGCCACACCGAGATGTTATATCTTGATCATACGCAAACATTTCATCCATTTTGAATTATATGTGGACTGTCTTGAATGAGAATCAGTGATGCAATCCCATGTAACTAACTTTTGCACAACATACACCTAAGAATTGAATCATGAGATACAAATACAAAAGACAAATGTAGATGATGCAAGTTCAGATGTAGAACATCAGTCACAATTAGTAATATCTACAATCTAGACAATCATTTCGAGATTCTATTAATCGCTGCGTAAATGATCAATATTTCTTGATCACAATTTCAGCCATATTCAAAACAGCATCCTCTTATCACTCTTACTCCTAAATTCTCCGATTTCCACCGTCTTATAACGCATTTTAGAAAAGGGTTAAAAGATTTGTAATCTCAGGAGGACAATCACTTTTTCAAAATCACAAGTGTTGAAAAGAGCTGTTAAATGGGTTGGGAAAAGGCAATAGGGGTTGGAAAGAGGGGCTCTGGGAAAGAAAGACATGACGGCTGCAACCGTTTTGAACAGCTTAGTAATCCAAACCCAAACCAAGATGACAAGCTCTCTTGTTTTTACAATTGCTGTATTGAGGTGTTGTATTTCATGTTCTATGGATCATTTCAAAGTTTGCCTTTCAATGTTTGAGCTTTGAAAGCTCTTTTAAACAAACCCTTCATACAACATGCAGAGAGCTTTGGATTTCTCTGTGGAAAAAAGTGTTAAATCAAGTCTAATCTTAAGTGATTCTTCACACCGCGTCCATGAGAAGATTTCTCAATAAAATCAACTGTGAGTAACAGCTACGGACAGCATAGCCATCTGGAGCAGGCCAAATCACTGCAGAAACTACATCTTAGTTAATGCTTAATACATAAGATATCTAGTCAGCAGTGCAGAAACTGAAGTTCTGAATCCTAATTCTCAATGACACAGAGCCAAACTTTTCTTTAATGCAAAAGTAACTTTGATATGTTTCCAGCATGTGGCATAAAAGCAGCTCTTTCTCCTCCATATTTTTCCATATTTGCAGGTCTTCTTTGCTTTGTGCAGTGTAGCTTTACAAGAATTACCTTCACATCCCATAAAAAGAAGCCTTGGAATTTACATGAAAGTTTGCAACTGGGCAATGGATGCTATATGGATGGTGTGCTGTTTCAGCAAGAGCTTTTAAACTTGTAACATGTGAAAATATATCATAAAATCATTTAAATTACTAAGTTTCAATTACCATAAGATTCTTCTTTTCCAACTGTTACATACTATTTTATTATCATTTCATATCATGGTGGCTATTTAAAGTATTTATGTAAAAACACTTTTCTTCACTACATATTAAAAAGAATTGATGAAAAGATCAGAGAAGGGGTGATGGATGGATGGTTGATTGAGGCTAACGTCCTGTATTTCAACACACTCATTGGTTGCTTTTGTGAGGAGCAAGCAAAGCAGGGAGATGAAGGATGATTGAAACTCCTGTCAAAGGGAGAGCGCAGGTGTAAGTGACTGGCCCAGGCTGGAATCGAACCAGAGCTTAAGTGATTGCGTGAAATGGCTTCCCTTAAGATATCACACATTTATGCGTGTGGGAAAAAGTAAAATTCAATGTGGAATTCAGGCCTATGACTATCAATCATAGATCTTATCTGAGATAATTGAGGATGACGAAAAGATTCCAGCAAATAATCACAAAAACTGAGATAGCAAGATGGTACCCCCTTAACCCTACACCCTCACAACCCCCCCCCCCCCCAGCCTTCAATCAACCTATAAAATGAGGTGATTGATGAATTTATGGTTTCAGTAAAATGGTTCTCACACGTGCCCAGATTTCACATCATCTTTGAAGACAGACATTATTACACAAAGTAAGAACAGCCCATAGAACACCTGGTCAAGATGTTTCCAAGCACCAAAACACCATGTTACACCTAACATGTTTTAGCTGTAATCTTGGTACCTCGTATCTGTGTCTGTGGTGCTTCTCGGTGCAGGTAAATGATTCCACACCTGGAGTAGATATCACATAAACATGAACTCCATGAATTGTTTTTTCTCTGCTTCTACGTTGTACTGTTACACTTCCTGTATGACAGTTGAGCAGTCAAAAAAAGAGATTAATGAATAAATATACTAATTATTCAACCTGTCACCAATTATTAATTATACCCACCTATCTTCGTTTCTCGCAGAAGTATCAACTTTTTCTAGTTCATCATATTTGAATAATATTATCCTTGTTACAAACATATCTGTACAAAGCCACACTGAGATGTTACATTATGATCAAATATGAAAATTTCATCCATTTTGAATTTATTGTGGAATTTTTCGAATGAGAATCAGTGATGCAACTCCCTATACGGAACTTCTGCACCACACACTTGTAAGAAATAAATCATGAGATTAAATATAGATGATGCAGATTCAGATGCAAAATATCAGTCACAATTAGTTATATCTACAATCTAGACCATCATTTTTAGATTCTATTAATTCCTACTTTAATGATCAGTATTTCTTGATCAAATTTCAACCATATTCAAAATAGCGTCCTCTTATCACTCTTGCTCCTAAATTCTCCGATTTCCACCATCTTATAATGCATTTTAATGAAGGGTTAAAAGATTTGTAATCTCAGGAGGACAATTGCTTTTTCAAAATCACAAGTGTTGAAAAGAGCTGTTAAATGGGTTGGGAAAAGGCAATGGGGGTTGGAGAGAGGAGCTCTGGGAACGAAAGACATGATGGCTGCAACCCTTTTTAATAGCTTAGTAATTCAAACCCAACCCAAGATTCCAGGCTCTCTTGTTTTTACAATTGCTGTATTGAGGTGTTGTATTTGATGTTCTAAGGATCATTTCAAAGTTTGCCTTTCAATGTTTGAGCTTTGAAAGCTCTTTTAAACAAACCCATCATACATTCATGCAGCATATCAGTGAGCTGAGAATTTCTCTGTTGAAAATTGTAAAACCAAGTCTAATCTTCTCACTGCATACATGAAAAGATATCTCTATAAAATCAACTTTCTTTAGGAGTTTCTGATAGCATAGCATAGCAGGCCAAAGCACTCAAGAGTTGCCGAAACAACATTTTATTAATTCTTATTATGTAAGTCATTCTGGGTAAATACATTGTATATAACAACTCAGCGAATCCTTTTTTGTCAGTTTAGTGGTTACTTATACTGCTCAGGTCTTCCAAATGCAGCACCTCAGGATGAACAGGCTGGTGTGATTCTAGCTTGGGCCAGGTCACTATGTTGGAAATCAGTTTCAATAGTCTTTCAAGTCATTGCTGTTTCTGCCTCTGGGTCTAATAAGCCTCTCAAAGTTCACAAATTTGACTTGCTATTAAGACTATTAATCAGACATCGATCCATCGACTAGTCATGTAAATGTATATCAATACTCTCTATTAGGTGATAATAAAATATGATATAACAATAGGAAAAGAATTTTATATAACAATGCTTATTGAAACCTTTTATGATAAACAATTTTAAGATATATTTGCAGCAGTCTTTCACATGTTACAAGTTTATAAGCTTTTGCTGACAAAGCACACCATCCATATAGCATCCATTGCCTTGCTACAAACTTCCATGTAAATTCCAAGGCTTCTTTTTATGGGATGTGAAGGTAATTCTTGTAAAGCTACACTGCACAAAGCAAAGAAGACCTGCAAATATGGAAAAATATTGAGGAAAAGAGAGCTTTGCAGTTATATAAGCCGCATGCCACAAATACGTGTCATAGTTACTTTTGCATAAAAGAAAAGTTTGGATGCTACCATATATGATTGAAGGAGATTGTTATCATTGAAAAATTACAGCTAAAAGTTCCTGGAGCTCTGAAGATTCTTCATCATTGATCTTGTGGGAAAAATTGTGTATAAATATTACACCGCAGGAACTACTGGAATGCAATAAATGTCATAAAATGGATGGTTATTGGCATCAGATGAAATCCACATCATAATGTTTGCCTATAACTATCAATCATAGATATTATCTAAAATAAATGAAGATAAAAAAAATACACAAGCGAATTTTTGCAACAACAAAGATGGACGCACATCCCCTCCTGGCCCCTTTATAACTTTACACCTCCCCCTTTCCATCAACCCAGAAAATGAGGTGATTGATGGATTGATGGCTTCAGTAAAATGGTTCTCACACGTGCCCAAATTTCACATCATCTTTGAAGACAGACATTATTACACAAATTGGGAACAGCCCATAGAACACCTGGTCAAGATGTTTCCAAGCACCAAAACACCATGTTACACCAAACATGTTTTAGCTGTAATCTTGTACCTTGTATCTGTGTCTGTGGTGCTTCTCGGTGCAGGTAAATGATTCTACACCTGGAGTAGATATCACATTTGACATGAATTCTGACTTGCAATGTGCAGTGTTTTTCTGAGCAGTTTAAGTTTCTGAAAGTGCACTTCCTTCGTGAGCATTCAATATAGATGAATGAGTACTTCACTGTATATCAACCCATCACCAGTAATTCACTCTTATCCATAGTTTGTCGATCTATCTACCTGTCTATCGGTCGGTCTATGTATCTATCTATGTGTCTGTCTATCTATGGACCTTTCTATATATCTATGAAGCTCATTATCCATCTATCTTTCGATCTATCTTTCGATCTATCTTTCAATCTATCTTTCGATCTATCTTTCGATCTATCTTTCGATCTATCTTTTGATCTATCTTTCGATCTATCTTTCGATCTATCTTTCGATCCATCTAGGGAGGTGTGGTAGGATGCGTGGAACAATTGCTGGGTCACAAATTTGATTCCAGCTCGGGTCAGATCAGCTGGACAGTAGTTTCACCATTCAAAATAAAACTGTGTCATGATTAGCCTGCCAAAGTTAATAATGTAGGATAAAAAGCCCAAATCAGTCATCTATCGCCTCCTATCTATCATCCTGCACATCTTTGGATTTATCTCTCAATCTATCTATTCAGGGAAACTTATATCTGAACCAACAACAATTTAGCTTGGGAAAATCTGGTGGAATTATAACATTTTCCCTTTCTTCTGTTTGCGCTGGAGTAGTAGAAATAATCTCTGGCTTATTCAATATACAAAGACTCGTTCAAATCTTGCTGATGTGTAGAATATCTAGCATAACTCTCATGAGAACGAGATCTCGCGTTATTCCTGTGCACTTCTCTTGCTTGACGAGACTTGATAGGCCATAGGGCAAACATCTTCTTAGATCAAAAAACTCATTTTCTGCTTTTTGCCCCAAATCCTTTTTATCTCCTTTTCATATACCTGCTTGTTCTGCATGAGTAGTTTTTAGTAGCTGCCTAATTAACCAGTTTTTATATGTGGTATCTGCTGTTCCTCATTCATACTTTAGTACAGAAGGTAAAATAAGAAAGCTCTGGAACGTTTTTGATATAACTTACAATATAGGGTACTGCTTTCATTCATGTACATGCAGGTCTAAACCCACTTTGAATGTGGCTAATCCGTCTGTCTATCTATCTATCTATCTGTCTATATATCTATCTTCAGATGTTGCCTGAATAATACGTTGAGCATCACATCATTCATTTCAATATTCAACTATTCTTATACAATTGGTCTATTCAAGACAGTTGTAACATAGCAATAAAATCATACACATATTTGTTAATTATCTGTTTTAGTTATCCAAAATGATGAGATAAGAAGACAAAATTATTCTGTTCTTTTGGTGAACATTATTGCATTAGAGCTTTTGCAGATTGGCGTTACATTGGAATTTT
Organism: Platynereis dumerilii; assembly: GCA_026936325.1. Taxonomy (NCBI): domain Eukaryota; kingdom Metazoa; phylum Annelida; class Polychaeta; order Phyllodocida; family Nereididae; genus Platynereis; species Platynereis dumerilii. Next base: position 51,201,714 of record JAPTHN010000009.1, read on the forward strand.
TTTTTTCTTTTCAATTTGCAAGCTGGCATTGCCACATCATTCACAGTCAGGGGGCAATTGCCCCTCCTGCCCTTGTCCAAGGGGGGGGGGGGGCAGGGGGGCAAGGGTGCCCTTTAGATCTTAAAGAAAAAAACATTATTAGGCCTTATTTTACAAATTTTAGGCACAAATTAGTAAGTATTAGTAAGCATATATTCAAAATTACTAGTGACTCACTATTTAAATTTTGTCACGCGAAATTGGCGCGAATATGATTTGCCCTTTTTTCATCTGACTGCCCCTGCCGCCCGCGACTCCTTCCGGCACCCCTGTTCACAGTTACTTGTTGGGTTTCCTAATCTTCATATCAGATCAGTACCTTCAGTTATTTAATTAGTTGGTTTACTGACACCTATGCTGCAAGATATGATACGCACTGAATCAATTGATTAAACCATAAACTGACACAAACAAATCGTAAAAACATTTTAAAGCCAGTGACATCACAAGTCCAAGTTGAAAGTTAATTTTGAAACTGTTTGGACCTCTAATTTGCAAAGATCTATAAGGCATCAAAAGAAGTGAGGAAGCCAGAGAATATGAAGAATATTATGATTAACATATCTTTCGATATTACATTTTACTGGGAATATTTATCTGACATGCTAAAACAGTTACTCTATCAAACTTGTGCCAGAGGGGTTGGATTGGGGTTGGGTTACTTTGGGGTTAGACAGGGTGAAATGGAGGTGCGCTTTGGATAGCAGGAAGGTATAGGGTCAATGCCTCTTATATAAACACAGGTGATGCTTTTACAACTTCTCGGATTCCCGTATTACTACTATTTGTAAATTGTAACATAGGCCTGATGTGATCATGATAACTATAAATAATAAAGACTTTGGAATTAATTCATAGTGAACACAGATGGTTAGATAGGTGGTTCGGTAGATTGAAAAATAGACAGATAGATAGACAGATAGACAGAAAGACAGACAGACAGATAGATAGATAGATAGATAGATAGATAGATAGATAGATAGATAGATAGATAGATAGATAGATAGATAGATATATAGATAGTTTATGTTATCTGCGGATAAGAGTAATTTGTAACATCAATATTCATGGAGAGCAATAGCTTTTAAAAATCATCATTCCCCCATCCTAATTAACCTGCATCAATACATAAAATTTTATAAATCAGGATGCAAAGCAGCAATCATCCATCCATCCATCACCACAAATCATGAACACAATATCAACATTGGAGCACCTTTTCCACCCATGAGCCAAGATAAGTTCAGATAAGCCAATAGGTTTTTGATAGACGTGGGAAAAATACTTTGAGCACCTGGTGCAACTGATACATTGCTATATAAAAAAAATATGACCCCTCATGTCTTATGGCTATTAAAAAAGTGCTGAAGTGGCTTCCATTTGATATGGCCCTTGCATGCTTATGGGTCATAGGACTTGATGTTTACCTGGCATTTACTTTGCTGTAGCAGCCAATTTAGTGATCATGAAACAAGGGATCTACCTATAAAACATTGTTGGTTTAGGTACATATTAGCCTGTGCAGTACTTATACTGTTAGGTCATACGATATTTTAGCGGTAGTGGAAGGAAAAAAAAGTGCTTTACCTCTGGTATTTTTGTACTTATTGTACCTAATACACCGTATGACATATCACAGAGACGTATAATTATTTTCATGGTCTTTATTTGGAATATTTAGGTAAGGGCTGCAATAAGCTAATTAGGACAGGAGGATGACACAGCATTGAGTTAAGGGATGACAGAAACTGCTGCCTAACATGGGTCTAGGTACCTGGCCTGGGCACCATATAAATATGAGGTACACATAATAATGAGATGAGTCTAACCAGCATTGAATTCCTTCTATAGCCAATATTAATCACTGACAGACGAGCAACTGTAAGCCATAATATTTATTTAGTCATAGGCTGACTGAAATATGGTACATTTGTTCCATTCAAGAAGAAAGTATTAATGACTTATTCAATCTCAATATTTGAGGATTTTTTAAGGTGGCTCGATACTCGTGAACTTTCTAAGATAGGATTTCTTTAAAATAGTTTAAAATGATCCAAAATATAGTTTATAGCAAGGATATGTAAACAAAAGTGGTCGCTACCAGCCTTTCTTTCAAAATATTTGAGGTTATGTAAAAGAAAGTCAGTCCACGCAAACCTGAAAAACTCAATTTTTTTCTTAATTTTTTTACTGTGAAGTTTTCCCTGCCATTCAGTGGCCATTCATCCTATATTATTAAATGAAGCATGGAATTAGAGAGGAAAGGTTGATGGAAAAGCTGACCCAAATTCCATAGAAATATATTTAGTTTAAAGAACTTTTCTAGGGGTTCGGAATAAAAGTTTCAATTTTGAAAATTAAATATTTTTTATGAACCATAGCGCAAAAAAAAAATGACGAGATAGAATTCTTTATTTCTTTGTCATTTGCTTCAAATAAAGTGAGGAACAATATAATGATACAGACATATGGCCGAACGGGCCTGGATATTTCTACAAAAATTTATTTATGTCACAGAGTCATTTTTGAGAAATTAGACATGCTTGCCGAAAATCGCCTGCAGAAATTTTCTACTGAGAGTAGAGAACCGAAATTATGCCAGATTATAGTATTCGTCATAGCGCATCTAATGCTCCAAACGAGAAGTCTGTAACCACAATAGAAGTGGCGCAAATGGCAAACGAAGCGGCCGTCGCCCTAAAATTTTCAGAATCAAAAAAAGATGAAATAGAAGTGTCAGCAGAGCCCTGCTGCTGTGGTGACGTTACGATAGATAGGGCTTGCCTGGCTGCGCGGGAATGTGTGCAGTTGACGCAATTTCATGAGTAGCAAGCCACCTTAATTGCCTTTTTTTTCTGGCTGAACAGTATGCCATATGAGAAACACTCCATGAGAGAATATCATTGAACGTACTACAGATGTTATATCAATGTTGTGAAACATTATTACCCTAACAATAGCTGTGTAACACTTGGTAAACATAAGGGTGATATTGTTTACCCTCCTGATGGGAGAAACTGTTTCTCAATTTCCTTGATTTCCTGGTACCATTTCCTAGTTCTCAGGAGCCAAGTATGAGTAATGCCAAAGGCATTTGCAGAAGATACAAGAAGGCTAGTCTGAGCATTGCTTCTGATCCAAGAAATGCACAAGAAAAGTAGAGGTTCATAAGCAGCGGCATCCCAGCTGAATGTTCACCAGATGAGACCTTAAATTGGTGGATCATGTACACTAGTTGTTGTATTGTGCCTAGGTTAGTTAATTGGTAGGATTCTGACTTCCAACTTCTGGGTTACTACTACTAGTACAATGCCAGCTTTGACCAGGCCACCAAGACCTATGTTGGACATCAGTTTCAGGCATCATTTTCTCTCATTGTTGTGGCCTCCTTCTGCCCTTGTTAACCTAGCCTATCAGGTAGTGCATATTGGATGTAAGCCCAAATCAACAGGTTCTGTCCATATTTACCAGTGATCTACTACACAATGGTTGCATAAAGTTATATCATAGTAGCTACATACATTTCTGTCGCTCATAATTATTTTTAGAACGGATCGTCCAGATTGTTTTTATATGTTATTTATTTTGAATGACGATGTGAGATGTTAATAGATATATCTGTCTACATACATTCCATTCATTATAAATATATGTTAACATAAATTATCTTGTTCATATTTTTAAAGCCAAAGCATTCAATTCATTGGATGATCAAATAACTCCAATAATTAATTTTATTCTGAAAAATATATAAATCAAAGTACAGATCATCTAACACACAAACCAACCCCTTCAAAAGAACCCACTGTGCTGTAAAGCAAATATCAATCTGCTGTAACAGATGTAGGAAAGATCTGTAATCTATTCCATATTATGATCCAGCCATCTGTCTAAGAACTGCCCCATGGCCCCATTCAAACCCCTATGAAACCCTAATCCCCCCAAACACCCAGGCCCTCTTTTCTCACCCTACTCAAAGTTACACCTAAACATCATACTTCCACTGCTGCATGCTACATGCAGTGTTTTTCAACCCCCCCCCCCCAACGTATGCATACTATGGCTGAAATCATAACGGTTCCATGCAGAACCCCTGTATCTAAACATCCACAAATCTGGATGCAAATAATCCTGTAGACCTCGTGAATCCCTGGACCTCAGTCTTCAGAGCTTCTGCACTTAATGACACCCTCACTCCCTTCTGTATAAGGCCAACCCCCGTCTATGTAGATACATGTATGGTTGGAATCATAAGGTATCCTTGCTGGACCCCCACTTAAAAAAATAACTAAACTTCAGGATACAGGAACCTTGTGTATTCCTTTGAATACCTGGATTTCAGAGCAACTAAAAAAACAACCCCCCCCCCCTCCTTTCTGTATCAGGCCCAACTTGCGTAGACCAATGTAGCTGTGGGTGGAATCATAACGGCTCCTTGCAGGACCCCAGTATCTAAAAATCCAGAAATCTGTATGCAAATAATCCTGTAGACCCTGTGAATCCCTGGACTCCAGAGCTCCTAAACAATCCCCCCCCTTTAGCAAGCCCACCCCTATTCACAGACTCTCAAGAGAACTCTCCAAGCCTCTAAGGGTACTTCAAACACTTTGGCATCATTTAACTCACCCCCGAGGGCACAGGAGCCTCTCAACAACTTCTTAAGTAGCCAAGAGATGTTTTAGAGCCTTCAGTTCCAGTTCTGTACCCATTGCACCAGGGCAATAGACAGTGGATAGAGGAATGACAGGGGATTAAAGCAAGTGGTATAGAAGGAGTATCCTGGAGTAAGACATTAACATCTGGACAACTCCCACCAGGCCCAACCATCAAACCATACTCGCAGCTTACACAAAGCAGCATGAACCTATAGAAGTGACTGAAGTGTCTATTCCCCCAGGAACAAAGTGGAAACAAATCAAGATGTCACCTGCTCCACTAGTCATGTGGGAATCCGTACCCTAATTTTCACACTAAATGTTGTCGCGAGCCGCACATAGCGGCTGGGTATCGGAAAGTTGGTGAAGATGCTAAAATCAAAAGTATCAATTTTTTCTGGTACTGATTAAACAGAATAAGTCTTATCTGTCCTTCTTGATATTTAACTTGCGCCTAGAAATCGTGAACTTGAAATAACCGAATTTAAATGTTCACCACTCCATACTCAATATCCCTCCTTTTCAGAACTTTACAGCTTTTAACTGCCATCTAATTTTAAAAGTAGGCACTATAGAATAAAGTTCTATTCATACTATGTATCTTTCATAAATTTGGTAACAGGAATATCTAAAACCAAATTCCTCAGAATTAAACTTGGAAACTTATCAAGACCTCATATAAATTAATCAACAGTAACCAACCTGGAAGGGAGGGGGGGTAAACAATATTTTTCACAACAGGACATTCTTTAATTGACATCTCCAGAGGTTTTTTAGTGCATTGTATTTTTTTTTTTTTTTTTGCTTGCAGTTTTTAATTTAAGACCAATAAATAAGAGGGTGCATAGCCTGGCTTAACTGGCTTGATGAAGCTATACACTTTATATTTCTGGGAACTTGTGTTTCCATTGATTCCTGTATCTCTTACAAGCCCCACTAGTTCCGTGAGGGTAAATTATAGGGCAGGATTAGGGTGAAAGAAGCTATTTACCCCGGAGTAACATTTTAGGGGGTGATGGGGAGGGGGTTGGCTTGAAGCAATAAATTTATCAGTGCACTGTTGCAGCATGTCAGGTTTCATGCTAGCATGCAGCATTGCAGCAATCTGGCCACATACAGTTCAGCAGAGGATCCAGACCTACAATGTAGTGTAAGCATGGCCGGATTCACTCAGATTGGGCTGTTTAATTTCATGATTTGATGTCAAGCCTAACTCCTACACATATGATTAAGGTTTGTGTATTCAGATATTTCTGTGAATCACTGCAGAATCTATTGTGCTGAAAACAAGACTCCACGTTTCAAAATGATTAATAAATTTATTTTATATAGTGGAAAATCTTGCTTCAGCTCTAACCAACATCCTGTATCCAAGCACTTTGCTAGACATATTGCCCGGATTTTTAAAATGTCTGTTCAAGACAGTATCACACTATCAAGTGACAGAGCTGAAATAAAACCCGGTCCCAGTGGTTGGAAGCCGAGGTTGTTACCACCTTGACTAACTATTCGTCAATAAATAAATATATCAATCTATCTGCTAATATATTAATTTATTTATCTATCTATATTGCATCTATCTGTCTATATGTTTATCTAACTATCTATCTATCTATCTATCTATCTATCTATCTATCTATCTTATCTATCTATCTATCTATCTATCCATCTATTTGTCTATCTATCTATCTATCTTATCTATCTATCTATCTATCTATCTATCTGTCCTATCTATCTTTCGATCTTCCTATCTATTTTCCTATCTATTTTCCTGCCCATCCATCTATTTACCCATCCTTCCCTCCATAACCCATTGCTGCAAATGTGAGCTGCATAACTCTGTTATTCCATCTTCCATTTTCAAGGCTATCATGAATCAACTTCTTGTTAAAATATTTCTAATGATGTGTCATTATTTTCGAAATTATCTCATTTTAAGATCTGCAGATTCAGCTCAGGCAAGATAATCTGACAGGTCTAGAGAAAGTATTAAATTTACAAGTACCTTTGCAAATCTCTGGTTCAGCATGTTCTGTTGGGATTTTGCTTCAAGAATCTTCAAGATGGTAGAAATAAATGAATAGTTGAATATGTTGTTCATCAAACATAAGCCTCACCTGAAAGAAAAAAAGAGATATGGTTAAGATAAAATATAAGTAAAAAGCAAGGCGATTTAAAAAGAAAACATGGAAATTGTGCATTTGGATTATTCAAAAAAACGATTGGGCAAATACAAAATCTTATGTTTTCAAAGTATTTTTAAAAACATCCAAGTTATGATTACATGTATTTGGGACTTTAAAAAGTAAAAATATCAAATGTATATGCATTTAAACCCATCCATGCGCCTAGGCCTACTACATTTATTCCACATGCATAGTCTATTTTCTGACAACAATGAGTAAGCGTAAATAATTCTCGACTTCAAAAACTCTTCAAGCCCAAGACAAATTTGCATACATTTTTTTGCGAAGGAAAGAAATGCATCTAATCCGGATCTGATGTTACTGGCAGGAAGAAATGACCAATGACCATCCATGGTTATAATATTATGAAATATATGATGATTTGGAAATAGACGCTTTAGCACCTGTTTCCAGTAACCCCTAAGCTCAAGCTGAATGACTTCACATTTGACAAAAACTCTCACTGCCAGCAAAATGAGCAGATTATAATAAAACAAAGCTATGGAAACTGTAAAGTCGACTATTTCTGTCATTCACGTTCACAGCTTTGTAGATCAATGAAATCAAACATCACTTGGGGATTGACCATTAGATATTCACGGGGGGGGGGGGGGATTGGAGTTTTCCTCAACAGGAAAAAAAATAGGAAACACAGCGGAGCGCCACATATTCTCCCAATGTAGGTATTGGCCGCTCCTCAGGCCATTTCTAGACATGCCCCTGACAGTAATTATTTATTTTGAGCGTGCAACATCCTCAAAAAGTCGTTTCTAATAACCCTACATTAAGAAATACCCAATTATTAATTAATTAGACAAAATATCTATTTTTAAAAAACTCCAATTTTTGTAAGTGACACTTGCTCAAAACTCGACATTGTTCATTCCACAACAATTTCAACACAGTTCCAACATTGCAGCCCAGACAATGTATACAGATTCCATAGCACCTACATGTATATAAACCTATGTAGAACCCTGCCAGGGTGTGGTCAAGCCCTGTACACCTGGCTGGTTGGCTAACAAAAATGTTGGCTGTCAGGCCTTATCTTATCTGATCATCTAAAGGAAGGAAAATATCAGACATGTCTGGAAGGCGATGCTTCTGTTATGTTGGAGATGAATTGTGTGGAATGGTGACGTCATACATGCCATTGTAGTGTACCCTGGCATCACTATAGAACTGTACAAGGAGTCAAGGACTGTCTGATTATGCTGATAGTTACATGATTACAGTTAGGTTCAAGCCATTTCCATATCCCGACGCCATCAGCGCTCGGCACCATAGAAATACAATGGAAAATATGCTCTGACCGTATTGCCACTCAGCACACAGTCGCACACTGAGTCCTATTGGGCTTGTGCAGAGAACAATAACAAATGGTGGCCGTTTTAAAATTTCCTTCATTCAAACTTTCAAGGCCAAGTTTCACTCTAAGCTGAATAGGGTTCTGACAATGTTATTGGAAGTGAAGCGCTGTTGTTGTTTTGCAGCCATCAAACTATCTGTCATCAATATGACTGTTTGTGGCATCTGGCTAGATTTAGCTAACATACTAGTTCTGAAAGCTTTGGAAGGGTTATTCGAAACTGTTTATAATAGGCCTATGTAGGCGTATATCCCAGGACAGCAGCCTCACTACTGCACTGTACCCAGAGGTTCAATTGAAGATCAATACCTTGAAATCTCACCACATGCCTTCTGTGATCTCGTGAACTGTGAGAACGGACGAGATCAGACAACCCTTTGAAAAAGGAGACACGCCTCCCGCCTTCCATCTGAGAAAGTAAGACACAAGAAATCTATACCCAAAGAACTCCAGTTGACACCAAGGCAGGAGTTCAACTTCTACAATTGAGCTACTGTTGGATTCAAGGTCTAACACTTCTTTGTTGCTGTGCGCTGACTATGTTATACATTGTTTCATATGTATTTAGTTAGACCAAACATTGATGTTATTTGAATGCAATTTACATAATATTATAGCCAGTGCATTAGTAAAGCCAATGACTCACCTGGAGTTTATTTTCATATCATTTTTCAACATATTGCCTGTATATACATACTGTGGTACTACCTATGAGCACAGTGACTATATGTTGGCATCAATGAGATAAATTTAGACCTTTATCATCAGTCTGCAGAAGTCGGAGTCTGAAACCCTCAAAAGAGTTTTTTTCATTGCCACATAAAGCACTGTCCATGAAGCCCTCCTTTAGGCTTTAGCTGAACATGCAGTAGTCCTATGCATATACTGTATTTAATATATTATACTACAACAGAAATGGGTGCTGTATAGTGTATACCCAGATGATCCAACCTATCTCAATAAGCGCTATCTGTCCATACAAAATATGTCACTCCAATCCCTCGGACTCCGTCAGACTCCGTCATTCTGCAATATGTCATTTTCTGATCTTTCATTCCATGGACCATGCATGGTGGCTTACAGAAGCAATATTTCACACAATCAATATTGTCCATTTAGATTGGAGCTCATGAACTATAGCCATTATAACCATGGCAGTGGCTTAGTCACTGCACTGTCCGCGCAGCCCAGAATTTAAATGAGGGACCAGATATTAGTCGTAAATCACGGGGTTAGGATCAATGACTCGAGCGAGCAATCGTGAGTAACTACACCAATAGGTTGCCCGACCCAGACCACGGTGTCGCTGAAGGTGGGTCAAATGGAGAGAGTACACCCTGAGATGAAATTATGGAGTCATTTTGAACTAGGACACAGTCACACAGGTTTTAACATAGCAGTGGATGAATGGATGGGAGGGGCCTGATGTTCAGTAGTGATGCACTCTGGTACACACTTAAACATAAAGATCAAGTAAACACCCAAATTGGTTTTTTGGCTTGTCTTCCTTACAATGTACACTGTATCATTCCATTAAGAGTTCGTGGAAATACTGGACAGCTGTATTGTCACAAATGATATAGGTTTTTTCGGAAAAGCCAAATTCTATGCAAAACCCACCACGGTTTGTTTCACTCGACAAGTTGGTTGTTCAAAAATCAACTTTTTTATATTTTATAGTGTCCTTACGTCTAAGTCCGCAAGTCAAATATCCCACACATTTAGCAAATAAACAAGTCTCCTTTTGGTAATCAATCATCCTAACTCGCAGCCAAAACTAATCTGAGAGGGCTGTGCTTACCACATTATACCAGTTCCCCTGTGGCCTAATGGTCAAGACTGCTTGTCCACTGGCTTTGAGGGCGCGGGTTCAAATCTCACCCTGGGAACTCACTTTAGTCCGAGCCCATGGGACATTAAATGGAGGCGGGTTGTATCCAGTATTCTATGCTGGGGCAACTGAAAGACCCTGGGCATCCCTGAATTAAGAGGGTATGTTCCAGACTCCCAGTCTTCTCATCTCATCATCATACGGCGGTCACCAAAAAATAAAATTGCAGCTCCCTCCACAAAGATGATGGTTGAGCTGCCCCGGCTGATCTGGGGTACACCAGTGCAACACAAGTCAAGTCAGTCGACATTTTATATATAATCCTTAACGTAAAGGATGAAGTAGGAAAGTGATTGCTTTCACACTGACTCAGCCTTTCCTGCTAGCTCATCCACAAGAAAAGGCAACGTCGTGATTGCTGGGAAGACTAATCAAGCAAATTAACCAAGCATGGTCTGTGATCATTGCTCAATGAATCTCAAAGTCTGTGACAACATCAGTGATGGTGCCATTCTGCCTATTTTGTGTTTGAAATTAGCCAACGATGTTACCGATACACAGCTTTGGCTGTTGGTGTCACCGCCTGCCTACCCCTCCCCAATTTTGAAGTCGTGTTTACCGGTTTACGTGAAACAGGTCAAAGAATAGGTCAATCCCAGTCAAGTATTATGTTTTTTGTTCTTAGGCAAAAATGTTTTTCTCGTCTGTAGCTTTAAACCATGCTCAGAAAATCTGTGATTTATCATTTCTACCATGCATGTATAAGACGCACTCTTTTTACAGCCTGTTATTTTTTGAATTTCTGAGTCTCGGAGTCCAATATTTTGTCGGCCGGGGTATGTGGCTAGCGATTTGAAGCATGGCGTGACCATTATAAGGCAGGGTCTGAGCTTACTGACCCTTGAAGTATGAATCTCCCAACATGAGTGATGGGATGGGAGAATGTCAGAGGCAGAAGGAGGTAACTGGCATCCTCTAGCAGGGCCCTACGTGATGAACTTAATGGAAATTACACCAAGGCATAAATGGAAATTACAAGCCAAGAACCTGGAAAAGAGCAAGTAAGAAAAAGACAGAAAAAGGCAGAAAGCAGCCTGAAAAATAGTAAGAAATGAGCAGACAAGACCAGTAAAGACTAGAAAATGCCAGAAAAGGAAATCCTTCCCCTGCTTATGTCAGTTATGACTTCTGGAGAGCTGATAAGAAAATGGATATCTGGAATGATCTGAAGCATTCATGGCCCTTGCAATTCTTTGCTCAAACATGCTCAAGGAGTCCACATGTAATATCTCTGTTTTCCAACTATTTAAGAGTCTTTTACCTTCAATATCAAAGACTATAATGAAGGCCAGTTTCCATAAATGGGGAATGAGAAGCATAGGTCCTAATTAGATAATAAGATCAGTCCCTGCTTTTTTCTTTTCTTTTTTTTTGCTTTTTTTTAAATCTAATGTCTCAGATGACTTATAAAGATATCAAGGACATCTAAATAGTTGACAATGAATGATAATTGACTTTATCCTAAATCTGTATCTATCCATGGATTGTTCTCTCTATCTCTCCCTGTATGACGTATCTATATTTTCAGCAATGGTTCTGCAGGCCTACTGTCTCCAAAACACAGGTTTTTAATTCTGGATATTCAACAGAGTAAATTATGTCCCATTGCAGAGGTGAGCCAACTGGCAATTGATGATTTTATCAAGTTTTTAAAAATCTATCTGTCTGTGTACATATCCATCTATCCATCTATTCTATCTATCATTCTGTTTATCTATAATTCCATCTATTATTCCATCTGTCAATAATTCATTATATCAATGTATTTATGTATATGTATGTATGTATCTATCCATCTATGTATATATCTATCTATGTTTCTATCTCTCTATCCATCTATAGATCTTTCTATCCATCTGTTTTACTCCATGTCCTAATCAGCCCACTCAGTGCATAAATGCACAGCAGGACACAAAACCCAACTCATCCACTCTTTCATTAACTTTATTGAAGAATGCGCAGGCATGCAAAGTCAATTGAGCTGCATGGTTTTAACAAAGGCACAAAGTGCATTCACTAAGCAGCTAACTGCTTGCGCTAACCACATGTGGGCACTTGCTGATTAGTGCGCGGCCTCTGCACTTTGACAATGCTCCTTTTGTTCAAGGTCAGTGCGCAAGGACACTGAGTGGTCAGCCGAACAAATAGCCGAGCTGTGTGAGCTGTACAATTGGCCAGAGTGGGTTATAGTAACAGCGGCCTCTCATTTATAACGGCCCGTTTCATTAAGCGCCCTTTGACCAATACTCCGGCAGTACTGACACATTGCAGCCGTTGTGTCCTTGTGTCGTCCCTTTCTCTGATGTTATTTAGCAAGTGACCTGAATACTGACCACCGCCAGTAATGAAAACCTCTAGCGTTGACCAGAATTTGCAAGTACATTGTACATTGTAGAATTGACAGGGTCCATACTGCAATTAAAGGACATCTACCATTACAATGTTGGTAGGTTTGTTTTGACAGGAGGAAGAGTCCACAATGTGTTAGGTGTCTATCCTTTGTGTGCGGTATTTCACCAATGCGTGTAATAAGCATGCACTGATCACTTAAAAGAACAGAAGAACGCTGGGCTTCCAACTGTTTGATTCCAAGTTTGATTCCATATTTGGTCACGTGAGGTAGAATGGAAGGTACAAGATAAAAACTGCCTTCCTCCATACGTCAAGGTGATATCTATTTGTTTTAAAGAGCATTTTCCCTATAAAAGCCCGCTACCTGACCTGTTCAGCTAAAGGGCTAGCCCTCAAGACCTGTGCTAAACAGCAACCTATCATACCCAACCTACTATACTATATCTCCCAACCCAACCTACTATACTATATCTCCCAACCTTCCTGAGATTTTGACACACACCAGCCAACAATCTCACCTCAATGCCACCTGCCATCATGACCGAGATTCGAACCAGCTACCTTTGAGTGGCCTCAGGCCGATGCACCATATAACATTCCCCAGAAAAGCCCGCTGGAACTGAATCCAGGACCAAGCAGTTGGAACAGTCCTACTAAGCTATTCAAATTCTATAACCCATATCCACAGCATGCTGCTCGTCATCTAATGATAACACACAAACAATTACTTGCCCGGCCAACAGGAATTAAACTCAGGACTCACGGAATTTCCCACCTATACCACCTGCATGCATATCATCTCAAGTCCGGCCGTACAATATCTCAAATACCATATAACAAACATTATTGCGAATACTATAGACGTACGTGCATGACCCTCCAAGGCTGATATAATCCCATTAGTCTAATTATCTTAATGTTGCCCTAATCCCCCAGAGGGTGCTCCAATCGATGATTATTGACAGGTCCTATGATGAAAACAGGCAGTTGGGCTTAGGGGGATCAGAGGCAGACAAAAGGCTTTGGTCAGAAGTCACTATTATACTGGCCCAGGTCACTTTCATTGCGGCTGCTGGTCACTTTCATTGCAGGTGCTGGTCACTTACCGGTCAGGTCATGTTGTGCTGATCTGTCAGTTACTGTTGCGGTGATTGGTCAGTAACCGCCAGTTATTGTTAAGGCTTTGGAACCAGAAGGTATTGGAAATGGATTCATGGCAAGACATATTGTCTCACAAGAAAAGGGACTCATTATCAACATATCCCACTAGGTGTCAATAAGTGAAGAGATATAACATCAAGTTTTAGGTCCTTTGTCTATACTGGGTACGAAGACTATCCCTCACATGGAGTAAATTTATTGAATATTGCCTCTTGCAATTAAAACCTAATTTCTAAATCCTGGTCTGATTGCTATATTTATAAGTATTTTATTTTTATTTTCATTACAAACTCAGCAACATAAGACACAAGTTATAGCTGAGACAATGACACACAAGACAATCTTCTGACAGTAGACTATAGTTAATGTGACAGGTTTGGCTCTCTATAGAGTCACAAGTCAGTCCGGCTGGCTGTTTGCAGCACACATTAAATACTGCCAAACAGCAGAGGCAACTACCACGCAGTGTCCTCGCTGGTCAAAGGCCAGTAAGTTGTTAATGAAACCAGACCCTTACAAATGAGAGGCCACTGTTACCATAATCCACTCTGGCAAATTGTACAGCACAGCTATTTTGTTGGACTGACCACTCAGTGTCCTTCGGCACTGACCTTGCAATGAAGGTCCAGAATGTCACTCATTGTCAAAGTGCAGTGGCCACACACCCTAATCAGTAAATGACCTCATGTGAGAAAGTGACCACACATACTAATCAATAAATGTCCACTTGTAAACAAGTGGCCACACACTTATCAGTAAAATGACCACATGTAGACCGGTAAACATGGTTAGTGCAACCCTCTAACTCAGGTTCTTGGCATTCACAAGGGTTGAATGATGTGATGAGAGGAAGGGGTATTTTTCTCAGCATAGACATAAAATGATCAAATTCTTTTACTGCAATTTCAATTAGTATGAGTTGCTTGGCCAAGTTTTCCAGCTATCTACGTTGCATTTTTAGCTCATCTGATTGGTGTATGAGCAATAAAACGTCCTTCAAATCTGTATGTTGAACGTTGGAACCTGTGAAAAACGTAATAATTCTGCTTCACTGAGCAGCTGAGTTTTGTTTGTATGTGAGATTAGCCACAAACAAGCACGTCCACTGGACATGATATACGTTTTTATGGTATTCAAATCAGTTTTATGCCATGAAATTCAGTGTCTCAACCAATCACATCCAGTACATTTGCTACGTTTAACTGTCCTATTGCAGAAACTCATACTTACTGAAATTGCAGTAACGAGTATACATGATATGAGCCTTGTAAATCATGGCAAGTATTCATCTGTTGTATTACGTAATTTTGCTTCAGATATTTTGTTTTTGACAGTTTAGTCATTATTTCGGAATTGTCAAATATTGCATTCATTACCCTACTTTACCGTTGTTTTGTTATGCTCAAAATGGTGATCCCTAATTTTCATGTTCATAAATTGCTACATTACTTTTCAGATAATCTGTTGTTATGCTTTGCAACTGAAGCTCAATTTGTTGTTATGGTGGCAATAAATTGACAATATAATACCTGATAAGCATCATTAATCGAACAGTTCAATTGACAAAATCTATTTCATTAACTTTTTCCGATGCCTCTCTCGCCTCCAGCAGGAGATGCTAGAAAATAATGTTAGTAGGACATTGCCGCAAGAAACAAATCTCAAATCAAACTTTCTTTTGTTATTAATTCAGCCCACTAGCTATTGACGAAATGTCAAGGCGAACATTGCAACAAACAAACTGTCAAATCGACACAATGGACTGTGGAGAACAATAGTAAATGTCAAATTGAGACAAAGAAATGTTCCAAATGATGTTAAATGAATAGAGCTTCCCTGACAGGCCATATGAAACTGATTGATGGGTCAGAAAAAGTTTTGTCATGCCTTTCCTAATGTTCGTCTCAAAAACCAGCGATAAACAATACTCTTTGCATATTTGGTAACCATTTTTATTGGCTCAATTTTAAGTGAGAATCATGACAAAATTCATTAGAAGATCTAAATTTGTATCACGGCATTAATCTGGTTGAAATGCACAGACAGTGCAGCAAGCTTTAGATAATTCAATAGAGTGCTCTTTAATGAATAGATGGCTCATTGGCAATCTGGGAATTCCCCGTATCAAACTCTTGTTGAATAGAGAGATTTAGCTGATATGAAGAGAAAGAAATATAGTAGAATATGTGAAAACGCGCTGATATGAATAGAATAGAAAGGAAAGAATAGAACTGTGCCTGTGTATATTTTTTGTGTGCATATTTTGCATATGTTTCAGAAACATATTATTAAGTGTGTACACAAGAAAATAAAAATGATAAGCCCAACTTAAAAAGTAGGCCAAACATCATCATAAAATAAAGCGCTGCCAAAATCTTTTAAGTGATTTTTCAGCACTGCGAAACTTTAGTGTCACCACATGTGTCTAAATAACCATCTTTTACTTGGTCTTAGCCAAACTGAGACTGCCCTATTGGAAGCTTGACTTCTGAGGTAACCAGACAAGACCATGTCATGTGATAACAACAAGCCTCAAGTCACATGACCAGCTGACAAGGAATTAGGCCTGGCCAAACGAGTTTAACTGAAACAAATGAGCTCCTAGGTTCTGATCTTAGCATCATCAAGACAGAAGCCCGAGTCTTAATGTGTCCTGCCATACCCTGCAGAAAAGTGGCAAATTGCTCAGACACTTCGTTATTGCTAAAGTCATCTGACATGTCGGTTGGACAAAAAAGAAATACTATCAGATAGTTAAAATGTGCAGAAATATCAGGCAGTGATATCATATCAGGCCTATTTTATTTCAGTTTGTATATTTCATTGTAATCCTAGCTT
This sequence comes from Platynereis dumerilii, assembly GCA_026936325.1. Lineage (NCBI taxonomy): Eukaryota > Metazoa > Annelida > Polychaeta > Phyllodocida > Nereididae > Platynereis > Platynereis dumerilii. Next base: position 51,218,205 of record JAPTHN010000009.1, read on the forward strand.
CGGATTGAGATTGTATGAAGCAAGACACAAAGAGAAGCATTTTAAAGAAGAAATAGCTTTTCCTGTATTAAATTAATATGAGGTATATGCCGATGTGAAATGTGATATTTCAAACAAGGAGTGGTGAGCATTGTATACCTTTGGAAGAGAATCGTGATTCGGTTTTCTGTACCATATCTCTTCCCTTCTGAATTTGGCATCGTTGTCACAATGAGACAAAACAGAAAAGACAATGTTTTTACTCAGACTCATATAGACGTACAGTTCTGCCCAGAAGTTTACATACCCGATGCATAATGACCAATTTCTCTATTTCCAAGGCAATTTTAACAACTGTAGGCGAATCATACATGAAATACAACGGACTGCATGCTGCTGAACACTTCTGAACCATTGAAAATTCATTAGCAATGAGATTCTAAGATATTATCTGTTAATTGAATTTATGACATTTTCAAAAGTTTACATATCCTTTTGTAATATTATATATTTTCCCCATCAGGATCATGAATAGATTCCAGGATTTTACTACATTATTTCAAAAGTCCTCAGACAACACCAGCAGTGATTTTAATACATTCTGCATCTCAAAATTTCTGTAAATACACGTTCATTGTTGGTCTCCGCCGGGACACGGCCTGTCTCAGATCATACCGTAATTTATCAGTAACACTCCAGTCTAGAGGGTGTCAAACGACTCGCGGACCTTTTCCCAACTGTCCTGGAAATATTTTTGGGCAGAATTAGTGGAAGGTTTTGGATTGTTGTCCTGTCACAGCGACTTTCATCCCGTTCCTAACTTTCACAATCTATCGTGTTGGTTCTCTTCCAAAATTTTGTGCGAATCAGTGATATTAAACATTTCTTTAGTCTTGACAATGTCTCTGGTGATATTTGACCTGAAACAGCTGCAAGTTATTGAAGGTGCAGCACCCTAGTTCAATTTAGCAATGGTCTTCTTTTTATCGTAAATCTGAATAAACTCCTTGCAAACACAGTGCAAAGGATTTTAATGATATAACACCTCAGCTAAGTCGCGTCTATCCAAAAACATTTTGGCAGATTGATTGGGACTTACCAAACTGCTTTAGGTGTACTGCAGCCAAGTTTGTCCCATAATCACCCCCGGCCTGTTGGGGGCATGTCTATCAGGTATGCAAGCAAAATAGTACCGTTCACTAAGTAAACCAATGCGGTGAATTTTTGATAAATAGTGGCTATTTCAGTCCAAACTGCACTGGAATATTGGTCTAAACTATTGAAAGTTGTAATGCCACTGATTTCCATAAAATTTTGGAACAAAAACCGACATGATTCAGTGTGAAATTTAGGAATGAAGTGAAACAAGTCGCTGCATCAGGAGAACTTTTCCAGGACAGTTGGGAAAAGGTCCTCGAGTGGTTTGACACCCTCCAGACTGGAATGTTATTGATAAATTATGGTATGATTTGAGACAGACCGTGCCCCGGCCGAGACCAACAATGTACATGGAGTTACACAGTTCTGTGAAGCAGAATGGATTAAAATCACTGCAGATGACGTCTGAGGACTTTTGAAATAATGTAGTAAAATCCTGCAATATATTCATAATTCCAAGGGGGAAAATATATGATATTATAAAAGGGTATGCAAACTTTTGAAAATGTAGTAAGATGCAATGGACCAATAATATCACAGAATCTCATTGCTATTGAATTTTCAATGGTTCTGAAGTGTGCAGCCGCATGCAGTGCATTGTATTTCATGTATAATTTGCCTATTGTTCTTAAAATTGCCCTGGCAATGGATAAATTGGTCATTTTGCGCCAGGGTATGTAAACTTTTGGGCAGAACTGTACATGTATCCAGCTGTGAGTGGCTTATTTGAATGTTTATTGAAATATCAAAATGTCAAGTTCTCTTTGCGCAGCATTTCAGAGCACCTGTACTGCTTCCTCCATCGCCGAAAATTAGAATTTAAGGAAAATCAATTTAGTTGAACTTGCTACCTGTTTAAAGTATGTGTGCAAAGATAAAAACTGTATTCCAATAACATCTCATGAAATTTATTTGCTGAAAAGGCATCATTTAAGCCACCAAAACAACCATTATTTCACCAACAGCTATGGCACATTTTGTCTGTTTGCCTACATGATTGCTGCCTATTAAGAAATCAGATTCATATTGGTGTCCAGGTCAAATCTAATCGATTAACCGCAGTGATTGATTTTGAGAATAATCGATGCCTTGCTTGTGCCTGATTGCAAACACAGAATTACAATCAGGAGCATGTAGTCATTTTATAATCAATTGCTTAATAGCTTGGTCACTCCATAGTAAAAGCTATTCATGAGCTTTCTCTGAATCTCTTGGTAACTATTCAAGTCAAATGGGCCAAAATCATTATTGACACTTTATAATTGAATTAAAATTGTTGAAATTATCAAATTATCAGTAGTTATGCCCTTTTAACACTTAAAAATGTGAAAATGACATTTACCGATCCTGGTGTTGCCTTAGTTACTAGACTTTAACATATTGTTGGGAGCATAAAGCAGAACTTCTAAAGACTTGCCCAATGTTCCCGTACCTTAGCAGTGTCAAGAAGATATAGCTCAATTGGTATACCCTCTGGCTTTTAAAAAATTTGGTTCCAGGCTCGAATTTGGCTAAGGCGAGATCACCTGGACAGATGTTTGAAAGAATTTTCAATCATCCTTTTGCCACATTACAGTGTTCTCCTGTCTTAATTAGCCTACCACAGTAAAAATACAGCATTTTGATGCCAATGATCCACCTTTCATTTGTCATTATATATAATATGGCTTTCACACACTCATAAGTTTTAACCTACTTGTAGTTTATTATAAATATCATGAATGATGTGAACTCACAATAAACTACTTGGTGCTATAAATAGACACAAACATCAGTTCTTATTTGGTGAGGGTGTAAGGTCAGGGTAAGGTGATTAACGTCATATCTCTGCGTTAGGGAAGTGAAAGCAGTGTCTTAGAGAACGTCATGGCGTGGAAAAGAGGGTTATGACGCTCTGAAGAACTCGGGATTCAGGCTGAAAAGAACATCTTGGGAGTCAAAGAGAACGTCTTGCATGTCGCAAAGAAAGTCTTTTGACAGTGATAACATCTGGATCCACCCAAGCGGAAACAATAAATAAAAGAGATAGAAAGAGAAATGATTGGTTTGTGGGTGAATGTTACAGCAAGGAGACCACAGTGCTTTGCCTTTTGCTCGGATCTCAGTGAATGAGAGAACAGCCAAAACTGGGCCAGAGCCTCCAAAGACCAATAATTGTTTTTACTCCCAAACCAGCTAATTCCAGCATGGTCTAAATATAACTCTTGTTTTCACCATACTTTGTGATAGCAATATGAAAATAGCAGAAACAAGAGTATTTTAGGGACTATCGATTGAATATCACCCAATATGCTAATATTATCTCAATAAAAATTGTTAGAACATCATGGTCTGAGTGCATAGGCCTTGATGGAAATAGACATGAATTTATCTACGTGCTGATAATTGTCTTACCAGCTGAAAATTTGACAAAATAAAAGAATTGAAAATTTGATTACATAATAGAATATTGTTACAATCACTACCTTCAATAAATCATGACATGAATTCTAAATGTGTTCAGCTTCAGAAAACTGATCCCACTTATGATATCATATACAGGTGTATATTGTTTTTGGCCACTTCAAAATCCACTTTATATCTATGTTCGATGTTTGCCTCAATCATGATTTACCTCATTGCCATCATCAATTGCTCATCATAATCACCCAATTCAAGAAGAAAGGACGGCATTGATGATACTAAGCCAAAATCTCAAACAGCAGATGAGAAATTTGGAAAAACATTGCTCCAGGAGTTTCACTTCTCCAATGAGCTGGCTTGATGTATTTGTATATCCTGCTAATTTCTTCAAACAAATGATTGAGATTACCTCTTTCCGAAAGATTTTCTTGCCACTTTTTCATCCATCTCATCTTAAGATTGCCAAATCCTGTTTTAATACTAGACGTCACTAGGATGGTATATCTCAGGATTCAAGACTAAGACGAAACAGTTTTCTTTTCTTTTTATTTTCTGGTACCGTCCTTTTGCCGTCATTGACACATCAATCATTTATGGCAAAGCTTCTTAATGTATTCATTCGTGATGATCAAAACAAAAGTTCCCCAAAATAAATTGTTCCTTTCTTCATCAATTACTGGGGGTTTAGACGCCAGCACAATGTGGTCATTATCTCTTCTTCATTATTCATATCCTCTCGTCTTGTCACATCTTTTCTCATCTTATAACAAGACTAGATGAGAACTGGAACTCTCCACTTTTGGAGATTGATGGACCTTTGCCCTAACTACTTCCTGTGCACGTGCTGCTCTGTACTCTAAAGCAGGAGAGTTCTGGCCACTTTGCTACTCACGTGACTGAACTGATCATGTGATCTTGCTCATAAACAAAAAGGAAACCTCTCCAGTGTAGTACACACATTCTGCCTCTGTCTATAATGAAAATATACATCTTTTTGTTTCGCAATTTGAGAAAATTCAATGCTGTCCGTGCTGGTCCTATCTTCAGTTAGAAATAAGTTGGCCATTTGCCACATTGCAATATCGCTGGTGGTGACAGGACTTGTTTCTGATATTGGTTTAAAACACAGGTGATTATGCTATTGGCCTATTACTTCAGAATGCAAGTAATAAAAATGTATGTGTGTTTAACATAGGAAGTATTGGGACATTACAACAAATAATAAATATATCAAGGTGACAATCCATTTATGTATTATTCTTTCATCTTGATCATAATTTACTGGTATGTGTTTTCGTCAATGAGATCCATTGTTAATGATTCAAATTATGTTAAAATCCTGATTTGTTTCAAGCAATAGATATTACACACTTGCGTCAAACTCACATAAATGATCATCGCAGAACTACAATGATGTAAAATAATGCGTTGGATAATTTGCCACAGACAAAACAGATAAAGCAGCATAAAATGGTATTTTTCTATTATGCTGACACTCTATTATGGACCTATTATGGGATAGAGACAGCAGCTATTTGTTGATGTATAATCCATAGTTGGCTCATGGCATTTTTTGTCATATTCATTTGCCATTTATTGCCAATATTGCCCCCGGCGCATCGATACATCTGTGATAAAATGGCAGCTGAATTCAATTTGTTGGTGGTAAAGAAAAATGGTATCTGTGGAATTTGTATCAATGGGGAAATATGCGTTATTGATTTGGTGTTCTCAATGTCCGCATGTTCAGGTATAATCCTACTGTGCTTTGTCTGAACAACTTTCATTTGCTTACAGCTGTGGACATAAGAGTGATAAGTGTCTTGGCACTATACGTGACGTGTTAGATTCACATGTATTACGTATGTATGTTTTTTCTAGATTACAAAAGGTTGAAAACTTCCACCAACAAATCATTATGCAAATCAACCATAGCTTAAAACAAGTATTGTTGTTGCAGATTTAGTTTCTCCCCTCACTTTCTTCAAGAGAAAATGTTATAAAAATTGCAAATAGCTCAGTGCCTCAATAACCAAATTCTGAAATTGAACCTTCTTTTTCCAGCTTTGGACTAAATGTCAAGGTGAATATTGCAAATAGCAAAGCTGTCAAAGTAACACAATAGACTGCTGCAAACAACAATTTTAAAACGTCAAATTGAGACAAAGAAATGTTCCAAATGATGTTAAAATTTAATTAATAGATCTTCCCTGACGGGCCACATTAAAACTGATTGATGGGTCAGAATAAGGTTTGTTGTGCCATACCTAATTTTCATTCCACAACCCGCGAAAATCCATACTGGTTGAATATTTAGTTACCATTTTTGTCAGCCAAATTTTAAGTGAGAATCATGACAAAATTCATTAGAAGATCTAAATTTGTACCATTAATCTGGTTGAAATGCACAGACAAGGCAGCATGCTCTACATAATTCAATAGAGTGCTCTTTAATGAATAGATGGCTCATTGGCAATCTGGGAATTCCTCGTATCAAACTTTCATGGAATTGTGAGAACTAGCTGATGTGGAGTGAGTAAGGTAGAGCAGAATTTGTGAAAACTGACTGACATGGAGAGAATAGAATAGAAAGGAATAAAATGGTACTGAGGCTGTGAAGTGAAAAGCCTTCTTTTTCTTATTTTGCGTATTTTTCAGAAACATGTTTTTAAGTGTATACATAAGAAAATAAAACATCATTATAAAAAGTAACCACTGCCGAAATCTTGCAAAGTATTTGTCAGAAAATTTTGTGTCACCACATGTGTCTCAACAACAATCTTTTACTTGGTCTTAGCCAAACTGAGACTGTCCTATAGGAAGCTTGACTTAGCTTGTCTTGTTACTGAGGCAAATAGACAAGACAAGACCAGGTCATGTGACAACAACAAGCCTCAAGTCACATGACCAGCTGACAAGGAATTAGGTCTGGCCAAACGAGTTTAACTAAAACAAATGAGCTCCTAGGTTGTGAGCTTAGCATCACCAAGACAGAAGCCCGGGTCTTAATGTGTCCTACCACACCCTCCAGAAAAGTGGCAGATTGCTCTGACACTTCATTACCACTCTAGTCATCTGAAATGGTGGTTAGAGACAAAAGAAAGACATGCAGGGCATTACAGGTAGTTACAATATACCCCTGTGATATTACATTCTAAAGACCTATTTTATATCAGTTTATTTATAGCATTGCAATTTGGGCTTAAGATCGAGATATTTTTTTTTATGCAGGAGAAAGACAGAAGCATTTTGATGATGAAATGGCTTTTCCTGTAAGGTAATTAATCTCAGGTATATGACAAAGTGAAATGTGATATTTCAAACAAGGAGTGGTGAGCATTATATACCTTTGGTAGAGAATTTTGATTCTGTTTTCTGTACAATATCTACATGTATCCCCTCCCGAATTTAGCATTCCCATCAAAATAAGAGAAAACAGAAAAGACAATGTTTTTGCTCTGGTTCATACAGGCATATTTTACATATATCCAGCTATGAGAGTGACTTACTTGGGTATTAATTGAAATATCAAAATGTCAAATTTACTTTTGCTCACTATTGCGGAATGCCAGCTCAGCTCCCTCCGTCATGGAACATTTAATATCTATTGCTAATAATGCCACTGATCTTTCGTGCATGTGAATGATTTTCTTAAACCATTGAAATTGTAAACCACTAACATCAGAAGACCTACATAATGCAAGAAATTGCTTTAACCTAACACCTAACATAACATCTGTCTATTTGAAATTTTAACAGTCAACTATGGCACAATTTGTCTGTCGGCATGCCAGCATGACTGCTGCCTATTAAGAAATCAGATTCATACTTCTGCTCAGTTCATAACTCATCGATTAACTGCAGTGATTGATTTTGAGAATAATCGATGCCTTGCTTGTGCCTCATTGCAAACACAGAATTACAATCAGGAGCATGTAGTCATTTTATAATCAATTGCTTAATAGCTTGGTCACTCCATAGTAAAAGCTATTCATGACTTTCTCTGAATCTCTTGGTAACTATTCAAGTCAAATGGGCCAAAATCATTATTGACACTATAATTGAATTAAAATTGTTGAAATTATCAAATTATCAGTAGTTATGCCCTTTTAACACTTAAAAATGTGTAAATGACATTTACTAATCTTCTTGTTGTCCTGGTTACTAGACTTTAACATGTTGTGTGGGGCATAAAGCAGAACTTCTAAAGACTTGCCCAATGTTCCCGTACCTTAGCTGTGGCAAAAAGAGATATCTCAATTGTTATACACTCTGGCATTCAAAACATTTGATTCCATGTTCGATTTCAGCTGTGGAGATATCTCCTGGACGGACGTTGGAAAGCATTTTCAATCATCCTTCTGGCGCATTGCAGTGCTCACCTATTTTAATGGGCCTACCACATTAAAAATACAGTATGTTGATGCCAATCATCCATCTCTCAATTGCCTTTTTTTTTCTTTTTTTTTATAAAAAAGCTTTCCCATAGTCACACACACATTTTTAACTTTCATGCAGATGTTATAAATATCATGAATCATGTGGACTCAAGATAAACTACTGTACTCGGTGCTGTAAATAGACACAAACATCAGTTCTTATTTGGTGAGGGTGTAAGGTCAGGGTAAGCTGATTAACGTCATATCTCTGCATTAGGGAAGTGAAAGCGGCGTCTTAGAGAACGTCATGGCGTGGAAAAGAGGGTTATGACGCTCTGAAGAACTCGGGATTCAGGCTGAAAAGAACGTCTTGGGAGTCAAAGAGAACGTCTTTCAAGTCACAAAGAACGTCTTTTGACAGTGATAACATCTGGATCCACCCAAGCAGAAACAATAAATAGAAGAGATAGAAAGAGAAATGATTGGTTTGTGACTGAATGTTACAGCAAGGAGACTTCAGTGTTATGCCTTTTTGCTCGGATCTTGATGAATCGGAGAGCATCCTTACTGCGAACAAAGACTCCAAGGACCAATAATTGTTTTTCCTCACAATCCAGCTGATTCCTACATGGTTTAAATATAACTCTGTTTTCACCATACTTTGCGATGCTAGCAATATGACAATAACAGAAACAAAAATATTTTAGGGAATGTTGATCGAATGTCGCCCAATAAGCAAATATTTTGTCATTTTACAATAACAATTGTTTGAGCAGTCCGGTCTGAGTGCCAAGGCCTTGATAGATATTGCAAGTTACAAATTTAGCAGCACACAGGTAGATATATCACCAGTTGAAAATTTGACTACCTAATAGAAATTTGTTACTTTCACTACTTTAAATATATTATGACATGAATTCAGAATGTGTTTAGCTACAGGAAATTGCTCTTACGTATGCTATTATATACCATCATGTATTGTCTTTGGCTGCTTCAAATCCCACTTTAGGTCTATCTTCGATGTTTGCCTCAATCATCTTTTACCTCATGGCCATCGCCACTGCTCATCGTAATTACACAATTCCAAATACAAGACTGCAATGATGCTGCTTAGAAGCCAAACTCCAAAACAGCAGACGAGAAACTTGGGAAAATATTGCTCCAAGAGTTTCATTTCTCCAATGAGCTGGCTTGATATATTTGAATATCTTGCAGACTTCCTCAAACAAACGATTGAGATTAATTCTTTACAGAAAGAGTTTTCCAGCCACTTTTTCATTCGTCTCATTTTAAGATTGCCAAATCCTATTTTAATACCAGGCGTCATGAGGACAGTATATCTCAGGATTCATTTTAGACTAAGTCAAATTCAATTTTCTTTATTTTCTATTTTCAGCTACCGTCCTTTTCTCTTTTCTTGTTATCGATAGATTGATCATTTATGATGATGCTTCATAATGTATTCATTCGTGATGAGAAAAACAACAGAAACCATAAAATGGATTGTTCCTTTATTCATCAATTACTGGGGGTGTACACCCCAGCACAATGTGCTCATTATCTCTTCTTCATTATTCTTATCTTCTCGTCTTTTCACGTCTTTTCTCATCTTGCAGCGAGACTAGGAGAGAACTGGAACTCTCCACCTTTGGAGATTGATGGAAAGTTAGCCCTAACTACTTCCTGTGCACGTGCTGCACCGTACTCCAAAACAGGAGAGTTCTAGCCACTTTGCTACTCACGTGACTGAACTGATCATGTGATCTTGCTCATAAAGCAAAATGGAAGCCACTCCAGCGTAGTACACACATTCAGCCTCTGATTATAATGAAAATGTACATCTATTTGTTTGGCTTTTTGAGAGTGTCAATGTTGTCTCTGCCGGTGCTGTCTTCAAGTTTGAAATGATCTAGAAAGTCGCTGATGGATGGCCGGACTCCTGATATTGGCTTAAAATACCGCTGACGATAATCATTAGACATAACACATAAGATTTATTTATCCTCATGAACATGGGATCACATAAAACATGATAAAAATATAAAAGTGTCCAGTTACTTCAGAATACGAGTAATCAAATGTATGTTTGTTTAACAATAGAAATTATTGGGACATTACATCTAACAATATAAACATCAAGGTAACAATTCAGGAAACTTACAACGGTGAAACGGCTCCATTGATGCATAATTAGTATTCTGGCAGGTTGTTCATAAATACAAATCGTCATTCTAATTGTTAACATAACCTTTCCCCATATGTTTCATTGTTAATATGATTCATATTGAATGAAACAAATTATTTTGATTTGTTTCAAGCAATAGATACATCATGCATTGGTGTCAAACTCACATAAACGATCATTGCAGAACTACAATGATGTAAAATAATGCGTTGGATAATTTGCCACAGACAAAACAGATAAAGCTGCATAAAATAGTATTTTTTGTTATTATGCTGACACTCTATTATGGACCTATTATGGGAAAGAGACAGTAGCTATTTGTTGATGTATAATTCATAGTTCGCTCATGGCATTTTTTGACATATTCATTTGCCATTTATTGCCAATATTGCCCCCAGCGCATGGATACATCAGCGATAAACTGGCAGCTGAATTCAATTTGCTGGCGGTAGAGCAAAATGGTCTCGGTGGAATTTGTATCAATGGGGAAATATTTGTTATTGGTTTGGCGTTATTAACGTCTGCATGCTCAGGTAGTGGCTCACACTGTGTTTTGTCAGAATGCGTTTCACTTGCTCACGTGGCCATAAGAGTTAAAAAGTGTATAAGTGAAGAGTCCTACACTTGTGACATTAAATACACAAGCATTTAGTGATTTATGTGCCTCTAAATAAGCCATGTCTTTTTTTTCCCCTTGTAATAAATACATTGTCAGTGAACTAGATAATCAGCATTTCCAAATTTACCGATTCATAAAATGTGTGGTTTTTATGATACCAAAAGCTTAAATGTTTCCACTGAATCACTATGGAAATCAGCCATTCCTCATAAAAGCATTTAATTGCTCAAGAGAAAAATACACATTTTAAATGGCCTATTGCTTCAAGAAACAAATCCTCAAATTGAGGTTAATTTTGTTATGTAAATATAGCCTCCAGTACTGTACAAAATTTCAAGGCGAAAATCTCACAATGAAATTGAAAAAATTAGCACAAAAGACTGTTGCAACCAACACTGGATGAATGGATGTCCATATGAAACAAAGGAATGTTCTGAATGAAGTTGAATGAAAAGAACCTCTTTGCTAAAATCATGCAATAATGAACAGAACTTTTATGGTAAAATCATGCAACATTGATTGATGGATCAGAAAAAGTATTGTTGCATTGCTTCCTGACGTTCATTTCAAACCAGTTATAACCAATACCGGTCTCAATTTTTGGTAACCATTTTTATCTGCTTCATGTTGATTGAAAATCATGACAAAATTCATTAGAAGATCTAAATTTGTATCACGGCATTAATCTGGTTGAAATGGAGAGACAAGACAGCAGGCTCTACATAATTCAATAGAGTGCTCTTTAATGAATAGATGGCTCATTGGCAGTCTGGGAATTCCTTGTCAAATTGACAGAGCTGATGAGCATAGAAAAAGAAGGGAAAGAAATAAGATGCGATAACACCAAATCTAATCAACTAAAATATGATAGAGAATAGGTTATATTGTTTCCATGGACATGTAATCTCAGGTTAAGGGTTGTGTTATTTGCTGTACATTGTCCTAATTGTCTGTCCAGCAACATAACATTGTTGTCAAAATCTTGCATATTTTCCTTCAAATCAATATGGCACTGAATATTCTGCCCTGCACAGTTTGACGGTGTATACATTTTTGGAAAGTCATTTAAACCAAACCTCACAATCGGAAATGAAATGTAAGGCAGCAGCTGGCTAAAGGGAAATTAACTCATATTTTAAGGAAATTTCAATTAATCAAAGTCTGGCATATGATGAAGGCAGTAGATGGGAAAAGCTATATCAGCAGCATATGCAGCATCATTCAGATTTTAAGCATAGGCTGCTTCCCATTATATAAAATCTAATATACCGATTTCATCAATGGATTCCAAAAAAAGAAATGAAGTAATTTTGAATGAAAAGGTCAGAGAATAATATTGACTTTTTCTGCTGAAATCGTAATCATAAAAATATATGATGAATTGAAAGATATAAAGATAGTTAGATAGATAGATAGTTAGATAGACGGATAGGTGGACAGATAGATAGATAAACACAGATATAACAAGAAATTCTTTTAAAAAAAGAATTTTAGTAGGAGCCTTTGTATGAAATATGAGATTTCTTCAAACACGTATTTAATTTTTATAATATTCTGTTGATTTGTTATGCATGTGCAGTTACATGTACCTCCAATGTACCTACTGTGATTTACATTTAGTTACCCCATTATTAGGTGTTACAAACACAGACAACAAACCAGGCAATGAGACACCCTTTTATATTGTTTGTCATGAACATGAAATTTCTATTTCTATAACAATAAACTAATGCCGGGTTATGTATTTGGATTATTACACCTTTCCTGTGCTTATGAAAATCACAGGAGTTGTGAGGAGTTGAACATATAATATTTTCATACAGTGTTGTTTGGCCACATCTATTATATCATCCCAAGTCTTTATATACATATACAGTACTTATATTTAACCAATTTTCTGAAGGAAATATCTATGAGCTTCTATGGGATTATTGTGCTCCAGGTGTGCTTTGGATATGGCCCCCAATCACTCAACCATGAACACCAAGCAGCTGCTCACTCAACCATGACCTTGATGCTATATATATGGGGGTGTAGCTACTTCCATATCAAGAGGGGGCAATATGTACTTGATCTTAAAATTGTACTCACAGACACCTCCTCTGTGGTATGAACACCCTCCTAATATTGGAGGTCAATCAGGAAGGTACTCCTACCATAAGGAAAGTATCTCTGTAAGTCCAACTTCCTATTGGCCCCCTCCAGAAACTCATGTAGCTGCACCACTGTAGTACACATAAATTGATGACAAAGCACTTTGCTGGTGCTTTATGGCCAATAAGTTAGGGACTTCCCACCATGTAAAATATTTCTTCATTTGGAGCTTTTGACACAGATCTGAGATGGTCCCTACAAAAATATGTAGATAGATAGATAGATAGATAGATAGATAGATAGATAGATAGATAGATAGATAGATAGATAGATAGATAGATAGATAGATAGATAGATCATAACAGCTATCCCAACGCTTCTGAGTACGACTCTCCTAACAACACTTTAACAGGATAAAAATCTATTCCAACATTTTTCAACAACGATAACAGCAGACTCAGTAACCTTAGCAACATTGAAGTCGATAATTGTCATTAACAAATTTTAAATTATCTAAATCATATAAGTGGACAATTGTAAATTTGACTAGTGTCAATAGGGTACTTTTATCCATTACATCACAAAAACTCATGCAGAGGCACATAAATGGGTTTTGCTATGAAATTACCAAGCTATTACTTAATTACTACATGCTCCTGATTGTAATTCTGTGTTTGCAAAATGTGGCACCAGCAGGTTATTGATTTTTCATGAAATCTATAGCTGCGGTTAATCGATGAGTTTTGACCTGAGCAGCAATATGATTCAGATTTCTTAATAAGCAGCAGTTATATTGGTAAACACACAAAATATGCCATATAGTTGATCCACTGACTGGTAGGATCTCAGATAGAACCTGATTTTATGATGCCTTTACAATACAAAGTCTTCAGATTTTAGTGAGACACATTTTAATATGTTACAAAACATACTTTTCACAGTACCAAATTATCATGATAATGTATGCTCTCTGTGCAAATCGTCTAGGGTAGTTTCTCTGCGTGGTTTTATCTCATTGTGACAAAGAATCAAAGATACAAACTACAAAACAGAATAGATACTGTATGAAAAACTAAATCTCGATTTCCTTCCGAAGGTATACAATGTGCACCACTCCTTATTTGAAATATCGAATTTCACATCGACATATACCTAAAATTTCTTATGGAGAAAGCTATTTCTTTTTTAAAAGGTTTGTCTTTTTCGCTTGCTTGAAAAACAATCTCTGTATGAAGCTCAGTTTACAATGGTATATACAAACTGCTACAAAAAAGGCTGTGAACAGGTTTTTGAGAGGAAGGAGTGGATGAATATTTTCTGCACAATAATTATCACTATCATACTATATGTACTTAAAAAATTGACTTCAAAGATGTCAGGATGGTGCGCTTTGGTATACAAGTACATTATATACAGTTCGTAACTACAAGATTCTGTGAATGAGTGCATGACCAGTAATGTGAAAAAAGCCAGTCTCTAGAGGCTCCTTTTATATCTACATTTTTAAGATATGATTTCCATCTATAAAATTTCTATTAAATTGAAGCATCCAGTTGCTTTTTTTCTGACACTGACTGCATGTATGTGTTTCTTTTGTCTGCCACAAACATTACAGTTGACAATACACTAACTTGAGAGATAATGACTTGCAAGAGCAATTTGCCATTTTTCTGGAGGGTGTGGCAGGGCATATTAAGACCCGGGCTTCCGTCTTGATGATGCTTCTGTCTTGGTGATGCTAAACTCACAACCTAGGAGCTCATTTGTTTTAGTTAAACTCGGTTGGCCAGCCCCAATTCCTTGTCAGCTGGTCATGTGACTTGAGGCTTGTTGTTGTCACACGACATGGTCTTGTCTTGTCTAGTTGGCTCGGTAACAAGACAAGCTAAGTAAAGCTTCCAAGAGCATTCTGTGTTTGGTTAAGACCAATGACATACTGTTGTTGAGGCCAACTTACTTGAGGGAAAGGTGGTGACACAGTAGATTTAACGCAGTTCTGGAAAGAATGACTGAATGATTTTCCTTAATTTTCATTATGATGCCAGACTTACTTTTCAACCATGAACTTATTCTTTTGTATTGTCAAGGCATTTGAGATAACAACCACAGCACCATAACATTCCTCTACTAGTTACTGTCAACTTTTATAGCAGCAACTGTCAGTCTACCAATGAACCATCTGTTCGTTAAAGAGCCCTGCCTGTGCATTTCCACCAGATTAATTGCATGATTCAAATTTAGACCTAATCAATTTCGTCATGATTCTAACTCAACATGAACCTAAGAAAAATTAATGATTATAACACAACATGAGTCGCGGAATTATCAGCTTCATGATGAGTGTCAGGTGTGCTCTGAATTAACTCTGAGTCCAAAGGGCGAGTGTTAGTTCAGAAGCAGACCTGACACTCATGATGTTCATTGCTTTGAACTACACTGTTATGGGGTTTTATTTATATCCCACAATGATTTATCAGTGGCTTTTACTAAATTTTAGTCTGATAACTTCAAATTCTCCCAAGTTAGGAGCAGCAGTTTGTTGTGATGCCAACAGCAGCCCATTGTGACGTCATGACATAAACAATCACACCCCATTGTTTGCATAATAACATCAGATAATTTATTTCATTGAGTTCACAAGGATGAACTCAATGACCAGTGTGAACTCAATGGTTTTTTCATGGTGTTCACTCGCAATTGCAGGATATATATCAGTCACAAATTGCAGGTGTATTTTTAACATATGCCCAGCATAGGGATACACTATTACTTATTACTTATTTTCTCACTCAGTCTGGCTGTAATCTGGAAGTTCTTCTCTCATAACATATTTGGAAGCTACCTGAACACGCAAATTTTAATAACACCCAACCAATAACACATATTTTCCCCATTGATACAAATTCCATAGGGACCATTTTTCTCTACCACTGACAAATTGAATTCAGCTGCCAGTTTATCACTGATGTATCTATGCACCGGGGGCACTATTGGCAATAAATGACAAATGAATATATCAAAAAATGCCATGAGCAAGCTATGAAGTATACATCAACAAATAGCTGCTGTTTCTATCCCATAAAAGGTCCATGATAGAATGTCAGCATGATAGAATCTATGCTGCTTTATGTCTGCTTTTTTTTAATGGCATATTATTTCACAGATTATTTTGTGTTGTTTGGTGTTATAATTGTTTTTCGAATGATTGTGCATGAGTTATAGCACCAAAAGTATTACTTTTATTACATTATCACACAAGTCGGCACTTAAAATTTTTATTATGTTGAAACCCACTCAGGGTGTTGGATCAGTCCGCTGAAACCAATGAGTGGTCTGGCTGGTGGAGGAACTCCTTGGTGGCTTCCATTTTACTTTATGAGCAAGATCACATGACCAGTTCAGTCACATTATCTATAATTATCATTGGAGTGTCTAGAACAGGGCCGTAAGTGCACAGGAAGTAGGTAGGGCTAACGTTCCATCAATCTCATATGGTGGACAGTTCCAGTTCTCTCCTAGTCTCGTGGTAAGGTGAGAAAAGACCCGAAAAGACAAGAAGATATTAATAATGAAGAAGAGATAACGACCACATTGTGCTGGTGTCTAAACCCTCAGTAATTGATGAATAGAGGAACAATTCATTTTAGCGATCTTTTGTTATTCTCATCACGTATGAATACATTATGAAGCATCATCATAAAAGATCAATCTATCGATAATAGCAAAAGGACGGTAGTAAATAATATAAAAAAGAAAATTGGATTTGACTTAGTCTCAAATGAATCCTGAGATATACTGCCTTCATGATGCCTGGTATTAAAAAAGGATTTGGCAATCTTAAAATGAGACGGATGAAAAAATGGCTAGAAAACTCTTTCGCATAGAAGTAATCTCAATCATTTGTTTGAGGAAATTTGCAAGATATACAAATACATCAAGCCAGCTTATTGGAGAGGCAAAACTCCTGAAGCAATATTTTTCCAAGTTTCTCATCTGCCGTTTTGAGTTTGGCTTAGCATCATCATTGCTGTTGTGTCTTTCCAAATTGGGTAATTATGATGACATTGATGAGAAGTTGGGGTGGCTATGTGGCAAACGATGATTGAAGCAAACATCGAACATAGGCCTGAAGCAGGATTTGAAACACATCAGACAATATATACCAGCATATAATAGCCTAAGTGGGTCAATTTTCTGATGCTGAACATATTGTGAATTTAGCAATGGATTAAGAAAAGTCATAATCCCTCATCTCTCATTTGTGGTGGTTGTGAAAGTAACACTCTTCTATTCAGAGCCAAATGTTCAGATGGTAATATAAATAGCTACATGTTGTTTTAAAATCAACAGCTTGCATTTACTCTCAAGAGCTTTACATTAAAAATCCAACTGTTTCCACTCTGGCTATTATAACATCAAAACCTAAATATTGCAAGATACACAAATACATCAGGCTTAAAACCTACTTATCACACAATATCAGGTGATATCCAGTCAATATATTCTAAAATACTGGCATAACACCCATGAAGCATTGGGTGGGAAAGGAGGATTGTACAAAACATCACTTCAATTTCTGTGAAGTAATTACACCAAGGCAAGGTGATGACCTTGTGGGTAGTGCAGGAAGACTGCTTGCAAGTTTTCGTACCTGAACAATCAGTAGCTTGACTGGAGTAGTGCGAGGTGAAACAGGCTGATAATTCTGTATAATACTGCACATCTATCTGTTTCATTAAAGCTGCTAATTTCCAGTTTTTTGACAATATTTTTCAAAATGCATGTAAACTTTGCATGGAAATCAGCCTATGTTAATTTTGTCAGTTTTGTGTGGACTGTGCAAAACAGTTGCCTTAGACTCAGCATCTTCTACAAGTTTGGTGTCCGCCGAAGAAACGTGACTTAATAACTTGTCTTCTTACAAAGGCAACACGACAAGACAAGACCATGTCATGTGACAACAACAAGCCTCAAGTCACATGACTAGCTGACAAGGAATTAGGCCTGGCCAAACTAGTTTTACTAAAACAAATGAGCTCCTAGGTTGTGAGCTTAGCATCATCAAGACTGAAGCCCTGGTCTTAATGTGTCTTGCCACACCCTCCAGAAAAGTGGCAAATTACTCTGACACTTCATTATCGCTCAAGTCAGGGTATTGTCGACTGAAATGTGGGTCAGAGACAAAATATAAGACTCATGAGCAGTTACCGTAAACAAAAAAAGGTATAATATAATTTTAACTTTGTTAATTTTCAAAATTTAAAATATCTATGTAACTATGTGACATTATATTAAGCAATAATGCATGATGCATCAACTACACTTCATTCACAAAATATAGTCAGATTCCATAATACACCAGACATATGAGATCATAACCAATGCCCTGTTCTGCTTGGTACTACTCTGTTCTATTTATTTTATTCTATTCCATTCAAAGAAGTCATTACTCAAAATTCGGTACACATTTTTCAGAAGCAGCCCACCAATGAACATGAGCCTGAGAAAAACAGTTGACAAAAAATGAGACCAGTATTGGTTATCACTGCATGGCTTGGGATGAATGTCAGGACACAACACAATGAGACTTTTTCTGATCTATCAATCAATGTTGCATGATTTTACCGAAAGGGTTCTCTCTCATTCAACTTCATTTGGAACTTTCTTTTGCTTCATTTTGACATCCAGTATTGGATGCAAAGTGTTTTTTTAACCAATTTGACAACTTTGTTGTTGCAGTTTTTTTTCTTGACATTTGGTTCATAACTGGAGGCTGTATTTCATGGCAAAAGAAAGCTCAATTTGTGGATTTGTTTCTTGAAGCAATGGCTACTTGACACTTTTGTGGCATTTGTCAGAGTAAGGAAAAACACTTAAAATGCAATAATTTGATGATTTTAAATAATAGCTGCTTTGCTTAATAATTGGGTGCAGTACAAATATAAAGGCTTTTGTTATCATGAAAATTGTGGCTTCTATGAAATAACAAATTCAAAAATGGAAGTCGAGCGAGATTACATGAACCTAGTTCACCGACATGCATTTATAATATGGTGAGTACAAGATAGGAATCATTAACTTTGATATGAGTCATCAGACGCTAGTGGATTCAAAATGTCAAATATAGGAATATGTCAAAACTTATTATCAAGCTGCAAGCACTAGGAGTTTGCTCCAACCTAACACGATAGGAAGCTACCTGATCCAGCCAATAACACATATTTTCGCCATTGATACAAATTCCATAGGGACCATTTTTCTCTACCACTGACAAATTGAATTCAGCTGCCATTTTATCGCTGATGTACCCATGCGCCGGGGGCACTATTGGCAATAAATGGCAAATGAATATGTCAAAAAATGCCAAGAGCAAGCTATGAATTATACATCAACAAATAGCTACTGTTTCCTATAAAAGGTCCATAATAGTGTGTCAGCATAATTGCAAAAATACCATTTTATGCAGCTTTATGTCTGTTTTGTTGATGCACATTATTTCACAGATTATTTTGTATCATTGTATTATCATTGATCTGCATAGGATTGTATGAGTTATAGCACCAAATGCATTACTTCTATTACATTATCACACAAATCGGCACTTAACATAATCAGTATCATTTAATACTTATCTTGCTAGAACATGCTAGAAAACTGTTTTGCCCATTACAATTACAGGTATAAGTGCTACATCAATGGATTCTGTCTCCCTCATCAGTTTGCTGAATTTTTACCTTTATTCATCTTGTCATGTATCTCTCTACTTATCCTGTTTTGTGTTTGACTAGCTCATCCATGTTTTAAGTAATAAGCATAGTACCCGTGAGAATGCGCTTGGTGAAAGTAAGAATGGCAGTAAGAGAGTGAGGTATAGGCATGTGTTGACGTGAGAAATATAGGTGTAAAAAAAAGAAAATTTGACTTAGTCTCAAATGAATCCTGAGATATTATACTGTCCTCATGACGTCCGGTATTAAAACAGGATTTGGCAATCTCAAAATGAGACGAGAAAAAGTGGCTAGAAAACTCTTTCGGATAGAAGTAATCTCAATCATTTGTTTGAGGAAATTTGCAAGATATACAAATACATCAAGCCAGCTTATTGGAGAAGCTAAACTCCTGAAGCAATATTTCTCCAAGTTCTCATCTGCTGTTTGTGAGTTTGGCTCAGCATCATCATTGCTACCGTGTCTTTCCAAATTGGGTAATTACGATGAGCAGTTGGGTTGGCTATGTGGCAAACGATGATTGAAGCAAACATCGAACATAGGCCTGAAGCAGGATTTGAAACACATCAGACAATATATACCAGCATATAATAGCCTAAGTGGGTCAATTTTCTGATGCTGAACATATTGTGAATTTACAATGGATAAAGACAAGTCATAATCCCTCATCTCTCATTTGTGGTGGTTGTGAAAGTAACACTCTTCTATTCAGAGCCAAATGTTCAGATGGTAATATAAATAGCTACATGTTGTTTTAAAATCAACAGCTTGCATTTACTCTCAAGAGCTTTACATTAAAAATCCAACTGTTTCCACTCTGGCTATTATAACATCAAAACCTAAATATTGCAAGATACACAAATACATCAGGCTTAAAACCTACTTATCACACAATATCAGGTGATATCCAGTCAATATATTCTAAAATACTGGCATAACACCCATGAAGCATTGGGTGGGAAAGGAGGATTATACAAAACATCACTTCAATTTCTGTGAAGTAATTACACCAAGGCAAGGTGATGACCTTGTGGGTAGTGCAGGAAGACTGCTTGCAAGTTTTCGTACCTGAACAATCAGTAGCTTGACTGGAGTAGTGCGAGGTGAAACAGGCTGATAATTCTGTATAATACTGCACATCTATCTGTTTCATTAAAGCTGCTAATTTCCAGTTTTTTGACAATATTTTTCAAAATGCATGTAAACTTTGCATGGAAATCAGCCTATGTTAATTTTGTCAGTTTTGTGTGGACTGTGCAAAACAGTTGCCTTAGACTCAGCATCTTCTACAAGTTTGGTGTCCGCCGAAGGAATAATAACTTGTCTTCTTACAAAGGCAACACGACAAGACAAGACCATGTCATGTGACAACAACAAGCCTCAAGTCACATGACTAGCTGACAAGGAATTAGGCCTGGCCAAACTAGTTTTACTAAAACAAATGAGCTCCTAGGTTGTGAGCTTAGCATCATCAAGACTGAAGCCCTGGTCTTAATGTGTCTTGCCACACCCTCCAGAAAAGTGGCAAATTACTCTGACACTTCATTATCGCTCAAGTCAGGGTATTGTCGACTGAAATGTGGGTCAGAGACAAAATATAAGACTCATGAGCAGTTACCGTAAACAAAAAAGGTATAATATAATTTTAACTTGAAATTTGTTAATTTTCAAAATTGAAGATGACTATGTAACTGTCTGACATTATAAGCAATAATGCATGATGCATCAACTACACTTCATTCACAAAATATAGTCAGATTCCATAATACACCAGACATATGAGATCATAACCAATGCCCTGTTCTGCTTGGTACTACTCTGTTCTATTTATTTTATTCTATTCCATTCAAAGAAGTCATTACTCAAAATTCGATACACATTTTTCAGAAGTAGCCTACCAATGAACCGTTTTTCATTATGGAGCACTTTATGAATTCAATGAATTTTGTCATGATTCTAACTCAACATGAGCCTGAGAAAAATAGTTGACAAAAAATGAGACCAGTATTGGTTATCACTGCATGGCTTGGGATGAATGTCAGGACACAACACAATGAGACTTTTTCTGATCTATCAATCAATGTTGCATGATTTTACCGAAAGGGTTCTCTCTCATTCAACTTCATTTGGAACTTTCTTTGCTTCATTTTGACATCCAGTATTGGATGCAAAGTGTTTTTTTAAACCAATTTGACAACTTTATTGTAGCAGTTTTTGTCTTGACATTTGGTTCATAACTAGAGGCTGTATTTCATGGCAAAAGAAAGCTCAATTTGTGGATTTGTTTCTTGAAGCAATGGCTACTTGACACTTTTGTGGCATTTGTCAGAGTAAGGAAAAACACTTAAAATGCAATAATTTGATGATTTTAAATAATAGCTGCTTTGCTAAATAATTGGGTGCAGTACAAATATAAAAGCTTTTGTTATCATGAAAATTGTGGCTTCTATGAAATGACAAATTCAAAAATGGAAGTCGAGCGAGATTACATGAACCAAGTTCACCGACATGCATTCATGATATGGTGATTACAAGCAGTGGCGTCCCTATGGGGGGGGCACGGGGGGGCACAGGCCCCCCCATATTGGACCTGTGCCCCCCCAGGTGCCCCCCATATGAACTTTCCAACTCTGGCTAAAATATACAATTAGTATAGCGGGTGCCCCCCAGAGAATCGCGTGCCCCCCCAGGTGCCCCCCCCCACTCGAGACCCCCCAGTTACGCCACTGATTACAGGATAGGAATCATTAACTTTGATATGAGTCATCAGACGCTAGTGGATTCAAAATGTCAAATATAGGAATATGTCAAAACTTATTATCAAGCTGCAAGCACTAGGAGTTTGCTCCAACCTAACACGATAGGAAGCTACCTGATCCAGCCAATAACACATATTTTCGTCACTGATACAAATTCCATAGGGACCATTTTTCTCTACCACAGACAAATTGAATTCAGCTGCCATTTTATCGCTGATGCATCCATGCGCCGGGGGCACTATTGGCAATAAATGGCAAATGAATATGTCAAAAAATGCCACGAGCAAGCTATGAATTATACATCAACAAATAGCTACTGTTTCCTATAAAAGGTCCATAATAGTGTGTCAGCATAATTGCAAAAATACCATTTTATGCAGCTTTATGTCTGTTTTGTTGATGGCACATTATTTCCAGATAATTTTGTATCATTAATTTTTGCATTATCATTGTTCTGCAAAGGATTGTGTATGAGTCATAGCACCAAATGTATTACTTCTTTTACATTATCACACAAATCGGCACTTAACATAATCAGTATCATTTAATACTTATCTTGCTAGAACATGCTAGAAAACTGTTTTGCCCATTACAATTACAGGTATCAGTGATGTAGTCGAGGCCGGGACATCCGAGGCCGAGACCGAGACCGAGGCATGAGCCTCCGAGACCGAGGCAAGGCCGAGGCCATCGAAATGTGGCCTCGAGGCCGGCCTCGAGGACGAGGCCGGTCCCGAGGCCTCCATCACTTAACCAAAGACACCCGAGACCGAGGCAAGGCCACGGATATGGCATCCGAGACCGAGCCAAGGCCGAGGCCATCAAAATATGGCTCCGAGGCCGGCCTCGCGTCCTCCAACACTGACAGGTATAAGTGCTACATCAATGGATTCTGTCTCCCTCATCAGTTTGCTGAATTTTTACCTTCATTGATCTTGTCGTGTATCTATGTACCTTTCAAGTTTTGTGTTTGATTTCTTGTACTTTGCTAGAAGACACTATGTAGTCAAGTCACCTACCAAGGAGGTCAGTGAGTCTTCACTGACAAATGACAAACTCATCTTAATATTTAAGATAGCACATGAAATTCTCCAATGGCAAGATTCCATCGCTAAAAATCCCCTGGAGCATCATATATGATAAAAGTGGATTTCAGAAAATACAAAATACTTCACAGAGTGACTCTGGCTATGATGACTTCTGCAGAAAGTTTCATTTTGTTGATTTTGTCAACACTGGGTGAAGGTCTGACTTGACTGACTGAATATAGTTCATGTATCATATATGTGTATATAGATTCATACGTTCAAAAGCATCAGAGAGCCAAATTTCAATTTAATAAAACTAGATTTACAACAAAAATTCCCGATATGTTTTGATCAGCTGAATGAAAATCTACACAGAAATGGATACCCAACATTCTGTGTGTACAACACGGGAGTGCCTTTCATTTTGCTTTATGAGCAGGATCACATTACCAGTTCATTCACATGACCTGTTCAGTCACATGATCAGTGGCTAGAAAGTTCCTGCTTTGGAGTACAGAGCAGCACGTGCACAGGAAGTAGTTAGGGATAACGTTCCATCAATCTCCCAAGATGGAGAGTTCCAGTTCTCTCCTAGTCTCGATGTAAGACAAGAAAGACTCAAAAAGACAAGAAGATATGAATAATGAAGAAGAGATAATGACCACATTGTCCTGGTGCCTACGCCCCTAGTAATTGATGAATAAAGGAACAAATCATTTTAGGGATCTTTTGTTTTTCTCATCACGAATGAATGCATTTCGAAGCTTTGCCATAAATTAATGATCTGTCGATAACTGTGAGAAGACGTTAGCAGAAAATATAAGAAAAGAGAAATTGGTTTTCACTTAGTCTCAAATGAATCCTGAGATATACTGTCCTCATGACGCCTGGTATTAAAACAGGATTTGGCAATCTTAAAATGAGACGGATGAAAAAGTGGCTAGAAAACTCTTTCGGATAGAAGTAATCTCAATCATTTGTTTGAGGAAATTTGCAAGATATACAAATACATCAAGCCAGCTTATTGGAGAAGCTAAACTCCTGAAGCAATATTTCTCCAAGTTCTCATCTGCTGTTTGTGAGTTTGGCTCAGCATCATCATTGCTACCGTGTCTTTCCAAATTGGGTAATTATGATGAGAAGTTGGGGTGGCTATGAGGCAAACGATGATCGAAGCAAACATCGAACATAGGCCTGAAGCAGGATTTGAAACACATCAGACAATATATACCAGCATATAATAGCCTAAGTGGGTCAATTTTCTGATGCTGAACACATTGTGTGGATTGAGGCAAGTCATAATTCCATAGAAATACATAGAACGGACATGAGGCTGTATGAAGCCACCTCAAGATGATGTCACCAAATCCGCCATATTGGAATTGCCCTGAGACATGACGTCACAATAGACTTATTATGATGTGACGTCATGCCATTGTTATAGTGACATCACTGTTATTGGTAGGGTCACAGTACCATTGTGTCAGGATACAGGGCAGTTCCAAGATGTTGGATTTGGTTGCTTCTTCTACCAGAGCCTCATGTCCATTCTATGTATTTCTATGCATAATTCTTATCGCTTGACTGTCATTTGTTGTGGTGAAAGTAACACTATTCCATTTGGTGCTGAAGGTTCAGACGGTAGTATAATTGGCTACAAGCTGCTAAATTTATAACTTACGTTTTCTCTCAAGAGCTGTACGTTTAGATCAGACTGTTTTAACTCTTATTACAACAAGAAAAAACCTATTTACTTATCAGATGATATTCCAAAATATTCTGGTTTCACTTATTGCCAGATACATATCTCAAAATGTGGTGAAAATAGAGACCTATTTAGACCATGCTGCAATCAGCAGAATTGTGAGTAAAAACAATTATAGGTCCTTTGAGGCTTTGCTGTCTCATTCACCAAGATCCGAGCAAAAAGCAGAACACAGAAGTCTCCTTGCAGTAACATTCACCCACATACCAATCATTTCTCTTTCTATCTCTTCTATTTATTGTTTCTGCTTGGGTGGATCCAGATGTTATCACTGTCAAAAGACGTTCTTTGTGACTTGCAAGACGTTCTCTTTGACTCCCAAGACGTTCTTTTCAGCCAGAATATGGTGTTCTTCAGAGCGTCATAACCCTCTTTTCCACGTCATGACATTCTCTAAGACGCTACTTTAACTTCCCTAGTGCAGATATATGACGTTAATCACCTTACCCTGACCTTACGCCCTCACCAAATAAGGACTGATGTTTGTGTCTATTTATAACTCAAAGTAGTTTATCTTCAGGTCACATGATAAATTATAATTGTAACAAACTGCAAGGAGGTCAAATAGAAATTTCAAGTGTGTCAATTGGCTTACAAATTAAATTGAAAAGCAATATGACGATGGGTGGATGATAAGTCTTTCTGTCGTATGTTTGTACTGTTGTAGACTTAGTAGGATGGGTGGATGACCTAGATTTGTGGCTAAGGATGATTGTTAATGTTGTTCAACATGGATCTAGGTGACCCAGCCAGAACTAGCATCAAACCCAAGTGTGATGTTGTTCATATTTAACTGAATGGTGCTCAAATATTTTGCTGGGAAACTTGTGGCTGAGTTTCTCCCGCAATCTAGTTTTTGTTTGTCTTGCAAAAATCAAACACTCCAGTGCTGATTAGCTTCATGAATCATATACCACAGTTTATTTTTCCAAAACCAAAGTACTCGTCAACAAAAAACTTTCCATGTGCGGCGCAGAATACAATACACTTTGAAAATAAATTGCAGATGGTTGAAAAGTACTTTTGAGTACTTTGCCAATCATTTTTGCGAATGCTGGGTTTCACGACAAAAAGTAAATTAACTCAAACAGAAATTGAAAAGTTCTAACACGATGACAATACAAACAGAACTTCAAATGAATGAAGATGAATATCGTTGTCCTCACTCATCCCAAACAATTAGGTATGACATGAAACTGCCAGTGAAAACAGATCCATTGTTCTTATTAGAGAAGGTCAAAGTTAGGCTGTTTTGCCGAGATAAGTGTGCGTAAGTAGAAACAATTATTCCGATCACTGCCATGTAAGGAGCTCACTGCTAATTGCTTGGCCTGCAGCGGCGTACCTTGGGGGTCTCGAGCGATGAGGCACATGGGGGCATGCAGTTTTCTGGAGGGGCACCCACAATACTTGTTATATATTTTGGCCAAGTTTGAAAAGTTCATGGGGGATCTGGGGGGCACAGTGGCCCCCTTGCGCCCCATAGCATAGGTACTCCACTGCTGGCCTGGCACTTCATTGAGTGTGTCACACGTTTACTACAATTTCTGTGCTCTTTTCATTCAGGGGGGTGGCAAGGGTTGCCCTTTAGATCTTAAAGAAAAACACGTTATTCGGTCTTATTTTAACTATTTTAGGCAAAATTACTGAGTATGTATACTCAAAATCATATTGGCTCTCTATTCAAATTTTGTCACACAATATTGGCGCAAATATGATTTGCCCTTTTTCGTCTGACCGCCCCTGCCATCTGCGATTCCTTCCGGCACCCCTGTGCTGCATTACTTGTTTGAATCGACCAACAACATGGAGCTTCCATGCACCGATATTGATGAGCAGAAATCTTTTTCTTCTTATTTCACCTTGGGTGGGGTGTTTACTGGCTCCAGATAGCATGATACCATCAATTTGATGTTCATCCTTATCATCACCCTGAATGATGCTGAGAAGTTTGCACTCATGAAATTGCATGTTACTTCACAGCGACTTACCACCCATGCCGATGGGCCAAATAGGTTGTTATTGGTGATGAAAATCAGTTAAATTCTTTCCAGATTGTTTGTCGTGTGTCTTCTATCTCATATTATGGTTGCACTGATGCCATTTTTGGGTTATATGAATAGTTTCCAGGGGCAGATGAAATGATGAGATGACACTACAACTTCTACAAGGCATTTAATCATTACTAAAGTATAGGATGCTATTCTGTATGATGGGCCTTTTTTTCGTGGTCTTTCTATTAGGCGAAGCTAGGAGGAAGTAGATCTCAGAACAAGAACTTTATAAGTCAGTTTAATGGATTTCATCTGCATTTGCCTTTATAAGTGAATGTTTCCATCTATAGATAGATAGATAGATCGCTGGATAGATCGCTGGATAGATAGATAGATAGATAGATAGATAGATAGATAGATAGATAGATAGATAGATAGATAGATAGATAGATATAGATAGATAGATAGATAGATAGATAGATACGGTAAGTGCAGCCATCTATTAGCCAGTACTGGATGCTCTCGAGGGTTGATTGATGAGGTGGGCGAGAGAGACCGGGAGTCTTCAACATGTTGCACATTTACCCAATGTGAGGGATATTTTACTTTCCCAGGACAAAACTTACAAAACACACTAAAAAACTGATTTGCATGGGCACAATTGAAGCTCCCTATTCCCTTTGTGTTGTACGCATCTGCTGATACTCTACAGAAATATTAGCATTGGAGTTATGGGGCATATTTCGAACCCTGCCTGACTCCATTAGACAGTTAGTTGTCATGCAGTGGCAGACTTGAGTGAGGGTGTAGTAATCTTGCAAATGGTGAAAGTAGTGCCCTCAGGACATTTTGCTGCATAGAAAGTAGTCCCAACTGCAAGCTTCTATTATCTAAAACAACCTCTGTATGCATCTTAACATTTGCTGCTAAATATAGCTGCCTTCAGCACTACCCAGGCCAAATATTGACAAAGGATTACATACAGTGCTAATCCAATTAGGTCTCCATCCCTCTGCTGAGTAAATCCCCCATAAGGCAGTGCTATAGAGCAATAGGATTAGCAATATGATTTGTGGAGTTATGCAATGAGACCAGAGGCTGAGCTAGATGCTGTATACGACAAATCAAGGAATCGAACATTTATCTGTAAAACATGACTTTATAGCCATTTTATAATATTTTGTAGACATTTAAGCTGAATGTGCTTTTTTGTAAAACATCTAGGCTATGCTTCTAGAGGAGAGAGTGCAGAAAAGCCAAATTTAATCTCACTCTCGGTTTATTGGTTAGTGTATGGATAAACATATTTAAACCACAAACCTGATTTGTTTTTTCATAATTTCAGAGTATGTGTTTAACTAACTATTTCAGATAAAATCTTGTTGATTTTATTGTGACACAACATCAGATTTGATTAAAACCCTTTCAAAATTGTTTATGTTTGAAATCGTAAACAAGACTTTTAATCAAGGCATGGAAATTAAATAAGCTTCACCATAAATCCGAGTATAACACAATTTGCACAAAATGTTGTTTTGACTCCAAACAACAAGCTTTTGTTTCCACATCTGCTTCACAATATCCCAATTAAACAAGACGGATGTAGGACATGTACAACAAGCTTAATTCCTCTTACAAAAACTTCATTCCTCTGCAAAAACAACTTAATTCCTTTGTAGAAGAAGTTAATTCCCTTGCAAAATACATTGTGAGAGGAAGACTGCGGGATTCACGTTTACAATGAGATTCAATGAGATTTGCTTCTTCTTTTTTTGTTTTTGGTTTTATCTTGTCTTTTTTTCTCTTTTCCTGTACTCATTGTGTTTGATTGGGCTATACAATGTGTTGGGATTTGATTTAAATCTGTGATTCTGTCTACAGAAGTGTTCCATTGAAGTGTTCTAAAAGAGTGTTCTATTGATGTGTTCTATTCCATAGGAATGTTCTATAGGAGAGTTTTGGAGGTTCCCGTTTGATTGAGATGACAATAGAACAAGGAGGATGTTGGAGCCTGTCTTCACGAGATTCAAAATTAATTAGAGAAGAGCAGCTACCAATTGAAAACACACAGGATCCAGACAAAATTGAATAGAGAGATATATGGCCATAAGAGGTGGTTGCAGAAGCTAGCAGATTAGATGTAGGACAATGAAAAGCAAGTACAAGTAAAATCTAAAAGTACAGAAAGTCCCGGTACAAAATTAAGTTTTCAAGAGACAGAAGACTAGATAGTAGATTAAAAAAAAGGTGGGTTTTACAAGGCTTATTGTATTGAAGGAAGATTGATAGTAGAACTGAATAGTTGGCATGAGAGGGTTTATGTCCTGTAGTTTTGCTCCGATAAGGCTTGCAACAGCTAGGACAAACAGAAGCAAGACAAAATGTACTTTGGAGAAGAAATACATAGATATATCTGAACATCAGTTATCGGAGTTTTGTGTAGAACCTGGATCCTAGGCATTAGCAGTGTACGTATCTATATCTTTCAATCTAGCAGTGTTTCTATCAGCTTTTCTATCTATCTATCTTTCTTTCTAACCTACTATGTATCCTTCTAGGCATCTATCTATCTATCTATCTATCTATCTATTCATCCTTCTATCTATCTATCTATCAATCAATCTATCTATTTATCTATCTAGCTATCTGTTTATCTATCTATTCATCTGTCCTTCTAGCTATTTATCTATCCTACAAAACTTCGGCTGATCTATGCAACTTTCCTTTGCAGCCATTTTTTGTGTCACTAGCCGAGTTGTAGCCGCGATGAGCACTGTCTGGTGGTAGCGAGCGTCATTATCTGCGGATTAGATTCTGTCATTGCTTGGGCTGATTACAGGATCACAGATTAGTCGACCAATGAATTGTCTCTACTCGGCAAGACAAAAAGCACCACGAGTTAACAGCTCGCTCCATCAGGCATTATGGGATGTCTCTTATTATTAGCACCAGCGATATCATGTCTTTGCCTTTTTTGCTTGTCGGTATCTGGATGGCGGAAATTTGGCTCTGGGTCCTTTGCTTATGCACATAAAAGACTAGTTTTTCAACATAGACATAAGAAGCTACAAGAAGCTATAAGAAATAATTAGTGGTGCCCTGTATAGGGCGAGTCCATTTTTAAGGAAATTTTAAATTGAAAAACTTTCCTTGAGAGCTCATGCCTCATCTATCTACCAACCGTTTCATTTGTCGAATTCTCTTTCTTAGCAATAGCGAAGGCACCTCAAAACGGTGTGTTATTATTATGCCCATATCAGCATAATGTCTTGGCTGCACATCTTTTGTGACACTTAGATTAATTGTCTATGCAACCGGGAGAAAATAACCGTTATGCTGCCAGCTGGGTCTTCCAAGCCAGCTGCCTTGACTGCTTTCTCATAACCTGACTGCCTAATTCATGGTTTGAATTCCAAAAATTGACTCCCAGCTGAAAACTTTGCCAGCTGGGAAAATCCTAGCTGACAGTCTGCCAGCCAGCTGGGCACCTGCTTCATATCAGATATTTGGTATAACAGATCATGGGGTGCGCCTCCAATAGCAGTGATCACTACTGTAACTGAGCAAATATAAGAGCAATAGAACCTGGCTGATGCACTCTTTTGTTTTTGGTATTTCTTTTCTTTTCCAATGCAACCCAATGTTTCTTTTCTTCAGGCTATTGGTACACCATAAAGTAACCAAAACATAGGTGGGATTGTTATGCAAACAGTGAGAGGGCTACACCAAAAAAAGGGGAAAATCACATAGAAAAAAACCGCGAGGAACCACAAATATTTCAGGCCAACCAAAACAAAACACCAGAATAAGTAACACCTTCAAGACGTGTGTGCATCGGGACAGTGGCGTTACTATGTGGAGTGGGGTGGGGGGTACACCGGTGAACCATACAAACATTTGTATTAAGGGGGCGACCATTGCATATCCGGAGGATCTGGATCTGGATCTGGATATTTAATCAGCAGTCCTCTACGATGAGAGTGTCAGGGGGCCACCGGGTATTTTTACAGAATATAACAAATAATTACTGCTGTCGTTACCTTGAAATAAATGGTTTCCTGTCGAGAAAAACTCCAAGCCCCCGCCTGATTATTAGAGAGTCGTCCCCTTAGGCTAGAATATACAATGGGTATAGTTGATTATCCTCAGTCCAGTGTGAATCCTCGATTCTGATTGGTTGAGAGCTGAGGTGTATGACACCGTACACCCTGTCTGTCGTCACCAGACAGGGTGTATGAGACAAACAATGATGTCACAATTGCAACCATAGGATTGTTATGACGTCATCCATGTAGCAACAATAGTCATGACGTCACAATGCCATTGTTTGAGCCATTGTGACATCATCCTGGTGGCAGTACTGGTGATGATGTCACAATGCTGTTCCTTTGTTACTGAAAGACATTTCAGACTCAGTTTGCAAGAAAATCTAGGGGCATCAATAAAACAAGAAGTCTGAGGATAAAACCGTTACACCCTGCTCGTTTTTCGAGGGTAAGGGAATATACACCACTCAGGCCTCCATACACCACTCAGCCTTTGGCTTCGTGGTGTATGGAGTCCTTCATGGTGTATATTCCCGTACCCTCGAAACGAGCAGGGTGTAACTGATATTCCAACGTCAGAAAATCACCTGCTCCCCCTGTCAAGACCCTAGCTACACTACTGTAGATCAGGCTCTGACATGCATACTACCAGGTAACGAATCTCCACCCCAAAATCGTGCAAGATTCCACCCCTCCGGTGTACTTAATCTGGGTCAATTACCCCCTCCATTCACCCTTGTGCCTTTTACCCCCCAGAGGGTGAGATATGATTCTTCCATATAGTTCTCATGGTACCGCCAGTTGCTGTAATGAATGTTTAAATCATCACGGAATGGCGGTACCAAATCATTTCCATCCAGAACTGATGGAACCTCAAAGAGCTTAAAAGCATCATTTCTTCCAAGTTGGTGGTAAAAAGAGATAGAGGATCATAAACTGTCTGCATTGGTGGGAAACAGAAGGAGCTCCTCAAGGAAATGGACTCGGCACAAATTTTGTAAAGTAATGTAACTTTACTGTCATCTTAATCCGAAGAATGCTTGGAATCACCATAGATATATTATTTGCGGACAAAAAAGGTATTTTGATTACTACTTTGATAGTAGAAAAGTGTTGAATTCATAACTTTATTGAATAGTGTAGTCTTAAATATAGTGTTGTAGGTACCTACACTATAAAACAAGCTTCTATAACCAGTGGCGGATACAGGGGGGGGCCAAGGGGGTCCGCCCCCCCCCCCTAGACCACCAAGATTAATAGTAGCATTTTGAAGAAAAATTCCGATTAACCCTAGACTATCTTGTCTGGATCCGCCACAGATAACAAAACAGCGGTGCTGTACAAAATTGAAATTTTGAGTCAGCTCAAATGATTGATCGAGATGGTTGCATCATTCCTTTGAGCTGACATAACTTGCTGTTTTAAGTTATGACAACTGACAGATTATCATTACTAAAACAACAAGCTTTGTTTGCTCAAACGAATTGTGCAACAATCTTAATCATTTCGGCTGACTCAGAAGTTCAAATTTTACAGTTTACCAAACATTGTCATTTTACAATACAAAACGTTTTTACGGCAGGTATCGTTGTTCCGACCGCAACTTCTTTAAAAGTGACAAGAGCTTGGTTAGCAGTGTACTTTTCAGATATAGTAATTCAAATTCAATCTTTGAATTCTGTGGCATGATACGCTAAATAATACTACACACTCATAACGATATGTTTTCTATCACAAATTAGTGTAAGTTTTTATTGCTAGAAAAACATTGGATGCCCACTTTTTCGGTATTTACCACTTCTTAACCACCCTGCCAAAATATCCCCCAGTACTTCGCAGGGTGATGCCAGTTTCCCCTTGATATGAGAGACATTTCTGCTGATATCAGAGTCTCCAGTGATATCTGTTATCTCCGGATCACAAGGTGATATCTCTGGGTCTTATCTTCAGGATTTATCTCTCACAGCAAGAAAGCAGTTTTGAATGATAATACAAGGTCTCACTGATCAGTTGTGAGCAATGAGTAAACCGCAGATCTGTAGCATATGTAAGTTATATCTGACACAAGTTACACAGTCCTCTTACTATGTGTTATAGCATTATGATTTGTCATGTCTCCCAAAACTGGTATTACAGTTTTTGTTTCAAAATTACCAATTAATTTTGAGCTTTAATGTACATGTAGCTATAGGCCTACTTCGTAATTTCACGATTTGCTAGTTGAGACAGTATACAGCAGCCGTTTCCAGCACACACAATGCTAAGTCACTCTACAATTGCCATCACTGCCTACTGCCATTTACACCTGGGCGAAGTGAATCAAAGAGTTATGGAGGATCTGCTCAGTTCCTCAGTGCCATGGTTGGGATTCGAACCTACAACGTCTCAGTTACCAGGCAAGCACCTTATCCACTAGGCCAAAGCACCTCTTTGAAAACAAGATGTCAATTTGGAGCTATTACATTATGATTTTCACAATCTTTCAGGAAATGGGGAAACCAGAGTAAGTTTGGCCATTTTTTTCCATTGACCAATTTGCAAAAATACTGCTTTTATGTAGCACAACTTACCCCGCTTTCTCCGACATAAATTCATAATACCAAATATGCATATCATAGTATCATTACCATCAGCTTTTTGACAATACCATGTATCCAATATCTAATAAGTATCACTTATTGTAATGAAGCGCATTGTATCGTTCCATTTCTATTGCGATTAACACAAGTACCAGGTACACTGTACATCGCATGATCCGACAAATTACTTCCATTGTAAGATTTCTATACTCCGCAATTATCATAGGAGATTAACTCTTTCTGTAGCAACAATAGAATGATTATAGTACAATTTGGTATTTTGCTTCATCATTATAATGATTATATTGTACTCCATATGATACATAATAAAGTACATATAATACATAGGTATTCTGCAGCACATATAGGTATTCTGCGGCACATACATTCAATTATAACAAGTAATGGTTAGTCATCCTTCGCAATGGCGAATGCTAGGATGGATGATTGGGGCATTACATCCTGTATTTCTTCACTTGGTAAGCTAATTAGGACTGAACACCGCAATGAGTTGAAGGATGATTGAAACAGCTGTCCAGCCCAGACATGGGTGATCCGGCAAGATCTGTATTCGAACCCTGGACCCAGTGATTGGCTGCCTAGCATGGTACCACTAGACCAACATCCCCCCCCCCCTGTAAGTACATAATACATAGGTTTTCTGCGGCACATACATCCAATTATAACAAATAACGGTTAGCCACCCTTCGCAATAGCGAATACTCGGATGAATAATTGCAGCAGGTATAGCACTCCATTAGAAATGATATGTGGCCATTACATTCCCTTAGTGCTTGTTACCCATCTATCATTCTGCTAATGCCTCCAAGTCATACCATGGTCCACGTGTAGACAACCGAATATACCAGATTCATAGCATAGCTGATACATTACTTAATTGCTTAATTAAATAAATTACTTAATGAATCAAAAAAAGATTTTCTTTTTTCTATGCAGTTTTCATCTTTTTTTTATACTGTAAATAGATGCACAATCATATATTGTAAGTCATGCAAAGATCCACATGTTGACAGCAGTATACGTGTATGTGAGATTCACTGTATAGCATACACATTACTTAATTGTTTAATTATATAAATTGCTTATGCATTGGAAAAAAAAACCATTTTGTCTTTTTTACAGTTTCTGTCTTTTTTTGACCATTTCCATAGATACATAATTCATAACATCCATCACCTTTATAAGGACAACAGTATGTCATAATCATAATATATACACGGCGTCGGGGTATTTTTACAACATTGCCACAACATCGCAAGCTGACGTTGAACCATTGACATTGCCTCACAATGTTGTGAAAACATAGCCACAACCTCGCATGCTAATGTCATATCTTTGATGTTGCTTCACAACGTTATGACAGCATAATTTCTACTATGAAATTCTACATCATTTGACGAACAGGGCGACATTGTTGCAAAGTTGCTGCAACGTAGATGTGCTTGTTTAATTAAATAAATTACTTAATGCATTGGCGAAAAGCTTATGTCTTCTTTTTTTAATGTTTTTCTATCTCTTTTTACTTTTTACCTGTTAATAGATTGACTTACATGATTCATATATATTACAATGGTTCAGATCTTACAATGATTTATATACATTGCAATGGTTCAGATACATATAAAATGAAATAAATTATTGAATGCATCAGAAAAAAGGATCCAGTTTATTTTTTCTGCTTCTATCTTTTTTACCCTTTTAGTAAAGTACATAAATAGGTGTACAATGGGCCAATGCTTTTAATGCATCAACATTTAATGCCATTAGGCAGCTTTATACTATATTGATAGTATGACTTATATTAATTGAAATACATGTACCATCGATTTTATAGCTTCTAGTGAAGAGTGTACTTCAAGTTTCAGTGTCACCTTCTGATATTGTTAATTCAAGAATATTCTTCCTGATTTTGGAAAATAATGACTGCTACCTGTGCATACATACAATAAAACGTTCTGACTGTTCCCTCATCTGGAATCGATTCCAGCACCTTCAATGCCGAGTGGCTTAAACTGTTTTGGTCGTGACCAGTGATGTAGTCGAGGCCAGGAC
Organism: Platynereis dumerilii; assembly: GCA_026936325.1. Classification (NCBI taxonomy): domain Eukaryota; kingdom Metazoa; phylum Annelida; class Polychaeta; order Phyllodocida; family Nereididae; genus Platynereis; species Platynereis dumerilii. The sequence goes on from JAPTHN010000009.1 coordinate 51,253,994, forward strand.
ATCCGAGACTGAGGCAAGGCCAAGGATTTGGCATACGAGACCGAGGCAAGGTCGAGCCATCAACATATGACCCCGAGGCCGGCCTCGAGGACGAGGCCGGTCCCGAGGCCTCCATCACTGGCCATAAGACACCCGAGACTGAGGCAAGGCCAAGGATTTGATATCCGAGACTGAGCCAACGCCGAGGCCATCAGAATATAACTCCGAGGCCTGTAATACCACTTGGCCTGTAATAATAGTTAACTAATTGAGACTGCTTCAGCCTTCATTTCTGCAGAAGGAAAGTGCTGCTCATTCCAAATACAATTCTATACAGTATACTACGCTGATCCCTGCATTATTATTATTTTTATAAGACTCCCTGTTACCAGACTGTCTCCTGCAACTGGTCTTCTCCTCTGAGGGTCTTTGCCTGCGTGGGTTCGAACCATAGGCTTATTGGAGGGGGGGGGGCAGGGGGGGCGGTCGTCCCCCCAAAAGCTTGGGAAACAGTAAGATTCGGGCAAAAAGGCTAAAAAATTTGGGCAGATGATTAAATAAACATTAATGATTTCCATCCAAATTCATTTGAATTGATGTTAAATCTAGATCTTGAAATTCAGGCAAATGTCGCTCGCCCCCACAAAAATTGCACGCCCCGTACGCCTATGTTTTGAACCCCAGTTGGGGAACCAGAAATTTTCAGCAAACCTTCACGAGCAAAATTCCAGCAGGATGTTGTTCGTTTTGGATGAGACGTTTAATTGGCGAACCCTTGTATAAATGTCTGTGCTGGGCAAGTAAAAGATCCCTCACATGGGGTAAATGTATAACATGTTGAGGATTCCCACTCTCTCTCCCATCTCATGAATGAAGCCTCTTGAGCACCCAGAACATGGCTTAGAGGGCTGCATTTACCATACAGTGTATTTATCTCTCTATATTTATGGATATAGCAATTATTTTTAGTGAATTTTGTGCTCCTTGGAGAGACCGCACTGGGTCCGCACCCCAATATGAGACCACTGCGACGTCCACAGAAAAGAAGCATTACTCATAAGTGGAATATTAGGGAGGTTGCACATGGAAGGCTGTGGTAAGATTACCACAGCAGGTTTCTTCGGTGTCTTCTGTACGAGATCCAGACGTCCTCCCCAACTATACCGCCTGCTTAACCCCCCACCTCCTTCCCCCTGAGGAGACATACCTACATCAACTGGCCAAGCAGTGGCCCTGAGATATGGCTCCCATAACTATATTGGTCTTTCAAAGCTTGGTGTCAAAACAGCACACTGAATATCCCATAAAGTACAGCATAAATGCCACCAGCGACGTTTATGGCAATAAACATAAAGACGTGCAGACTGTGTTACTTGTAGGTTGATGCCAATCATTTGTCTGTCTGTTTTTGTCTATCTATCTCTCTATATATCATGTCTGTGTATCTATCTGTCTGTGTATCTATCTAGCTGTGTATCTATCTGTCTGTGTATCTATCTATCTATCTATCTATCTATCTATCTATCTATCTATCTATCTATCTATCTATCTATCTATCTATCTACATATCGTATATCTGTCTGTCTGTCTGTTTGTCTGTATGTCCATATATCACAAACATTTCTCTTCGTTTTTTTTGTTTCAATTTACTGGGTTTTTTTCTTGTATATCTCTCCGTAATTGCACACTATTGAGCATAATGGCAACTCTGCTGCTACGGTAGATATATCCCATCAAAAAAACTCTACTATCTTATATTCAACTTTCACACCATTTTCACACCTTTTTGGCAAAATACAATGCGGCTCTGGGAGTATTTTTTGCATGTGGTGGAACTCCATCATGCGCCGTGTACATATTTTGCCCATTGCCTTGACGCATGGGAAGCCGAGAAGCCTGCATTTGCATAGAGCATGAGTGCCAAGCAGTATATTGCCTTTTTGACAATTGTAATGGCACAGGTCTGCATACTGAGCGCTCCATGACAGTAGTGAGGCTTTTGTGCGCAAAAAGGCCTAAAAAGCCACAATAATAGCTTCTGAAAAAAGCAGATAGTGTACGATGATGATAAAAGCTCACAATGCAACATTGTAACCGAAATAAATCCACACATTTGCTGATTAATGTTGTGCATGGCATACAATCTCTGAGTAAATGGATTATAAATGAGATCTGATTGTATATTATCAATTAGTTCTAAAATGATGAATAAATCCACAAACTTGTTGATTAATGTTGTTGTATATAATGGCATACAATTTCAATAGAAAGTACAATGTATAATGATAAATGCGCACAACCAGTTTTTATATAAATTTCTAAAACTTCCAGATTTGCATATTGTCATATCTGGAGCGTCAGACAAATTAGATCATTCCTCTGAATCATATTTCAACTTTTTTTTTTCATATGAATTGTCCAACATTTATACGTTATTGCGGTATTTATGCAATTTTACTTTTGGAAAGAAATATGAGCCAATAACTTTAAACCATTGCAATAACATTTCTATGTTTATCTATACCATATTTGATTTGCAATTATCAGGTTAACCCTGAAATGAGTGTCCCCAAATCAAAATAGCATTTAGACCTGTATAGTTATTAATGTAATTTTAACTTTGGAAAGGAATACACTGTATATATAAAGCAATATCAATACATTAAAGCCGTTTCATAACACTTCTATGTTAATTCAAACCATATCATTTTGATATACCATTATTAGGTATACCAAGAAATAAGTGTCACCAAATCAAAATAGCTCTAGCACTATGATACTGATAAGCTGTGAAAGGCTGAGCGCTGACTACAATGACAATGACAATGACAATGACACATATTTTATTTAGCTCTTACAGTGTACAGTATATGGTTTTACAGACAAATTGATAATTAAGGAGCCAGGAGACCTCCAAAGACAAAATTCTTGTCGCTGTCGGAGGGCCACCTTGTGGTAAAAAAATTATTAAAATTATTCTTAGTATATTGAAGAGGATATTATCTTACAGTTTAATGATGTAAATGCTTACTACTTTTGAAAAAACCATGACAATCTCTGTTTTTTTAAAGTGATTTTGTAAAATAAAACAATTAAGATTAAGAAAGTGAAATGATGTTAAAGATAATGAGGCAATGCTTTACCTACCTGAATGCAAGACGGCTTCTGGATCACAAGAGGAGACTGATGACCCGCAAATATAACAATTTGATATTGAACAATTAATTTCATACTGATCTGTAAGATTCTGTTTGACATAAAACTTAAAACCATCAAAACTGTGAGTAAAGATTTTATCCTTATATTTTGAAGACATATCATTAAATACTATTGGGTACCTGTAACTCATACCATTTCTTGCGAAGTCATGTCTCACAGCAGGAACGGGAAGGTTTCTATTTGAGTGACGTGTGGGGTAGTTATGAGAATAATTATATAAAAGAAATTTTTCAGAGTAGAAATATACATGTTAGCACCTGGCTGCAAATAGAGTATTAAATGAACAGACATTTCCATATACAAACAATTTTTTAGTACACTTTGCAATAATTACTATTTAAATATAATTACTATTTAAATATATATATACATTGTAGTTTAAGAAGTGTTTGAGATCTAAGCCATTTAGCCACCTTATTTCCCTCCATTCAGGACCTAACTTTCAAAAATTCATGCTAGAACCCTCCGAACGGACGGAATCGTTGTCTACATTGTAAAATTGGAAATTGAGTCAGCTCAAATTACTGAGTGAGATGGTTGCAAAAATTGTTTGAGCAAAGATAGCTTGTTGTTTTGAGTTATAATAATCTATACATTGTCAAAACTTAAAACAACGAGCTATGTAAATAATGTCAGCTCAAAGGAATTGTGCAACGATCTCATTTAATCATCTGAGCTAACTCAAAATTCAAATTTTACAGTGTAATACATAGGATGATATGTCACTTTGTCTATTGCTCATCCTTACCATCGCTATTTTCCAGTTTTAGTGATCCACTATAATATGCGGTTGGAGTGTTTTGCCGTTTCACATCTCAATATATTGTATTTCTGTATGTTTGGCCAATTCATATGAAATTTTACAAGTCAAATATACCCAGAATTGTTAAAAATAAAATCACATTTCTGTCTACTGTTGTCCATCCTTACCATGGGTATTTTCTGTTCTCTGTTTGTTGATCCTCTCTAATATGCAGTTGGAGTGTTTCTCCAATTCACCTCTCAGTACCAGAGCATCGTCAATGCATTGTTATTCCATCTCATGTTTATGCTCCATTGAGGCAGCTCAGAATTCATAGGAGGTGCTGTCATACACATTCATGGGACACACTGCATCAAATTCACACCACCACATATACCTATGGACCATTGGAAGCAATGGAAGCAATAGTGTGTTGTGAACTGAGCTGGGATAAACTGGCTTGGGAGTAGAATTGTCTGCTTTTGGGAGCTTTATGGAGCTTTTGAGAGTTTTTTAGGCTCAAAAGCTCAAATAAATTTGCTCAGAGATCAATAGCAGTTTTAGGTATTTCCAGCTATTTGCAATGAGATCTGTTTATCCTCTAGCACTTTTTTAGACTCCCTTCATAATCCTGGCAGATAGATAGAGCATTGTCATAAGGTTTAAAAAAAGGGAGAGTATGTGGGTTTTTGATTTGAGTATATATCTACAGTACACTCATTCAAATATGACAATTTGGCAATTCTGACGAAGAAGCAATATTTGGTGCGTTTCTTAAATCCAAAGATAAAATGGATTTCCTACATGTTTTAAAAAGGGGGAGTAAGCTGGTTTTTGCTTTGAGTATATAGCTTCAGTAAACTCACTCATCAAATACAATCATTGGGCAATTTATATAAAGAAGCCCTTTTTACGTACAATGTTTGAGACATTTGCCAAATCTCAAAGATAAAGCAGATTTCCTGTTGCTTGCATTAAGGTAAAAACATATTTACATGTGTATTCACAGTATACCCAAAGATCATTGCAAAACACAATGCCATTTATTGAAAAGCTACACATAGCAAGGTCATTTAAACAATGTTGATCATTCAGCCGGCAGTCATAAATGAAACTCATTGTTATCTTGTAGCAATGACGAAAATCAGACCATCACTTATGTGTTATACATTATATCATGACAAACAGCCTGCTTTACAAATTTTTCCAGCTTCCCCTTTTATGCTTTTATCTTCCAAAAAAACCTTGAGAATAGCCTGAAAAGATCTGTGCATTTTATGCAGACCTGTGCCATTACAATTGTCAAAAAGGCAATAATCTGCCTTGCACTCCTGCTCTATGCAAATCAAGGCTTCCCAGCTTCCAATGCATCAAGGCAATGGGCAAAATATGTACATAGTAGGCTACATGATGGAGTTCCACTTCAGCAAAAAATGTACTTCATGTTGCATCCGTTCACTTAAAGGTAGGAACATACAGATTACAGCAATTCTCTCAGTCGGTACAAGGCCAAGGCCGACACAGCATCAGTTCTTTTCATGTCTACAGACAAAGCTAATTACCAATTAAATTATATTGATATTCAGGTTTGGAGAGAGCGGCATTTGTTGTTCTCAAAGCGTACAGTTACTTACATCATCATATTATGTTACAGTAGTTGAAAAACGAGTGCTTACAGAAAAGCTGTTGGTGCCCATCAATGACCTCACAACAAGCCCTATCAAATACATTGCAATAAGCTGTCAACTTATCATTGAGCAACTTAATTATGACTTCATTGATACTCAATTGGTAACTTGTCTTGATAGCATTGCAAGTATAGGCTATGACCTCATAAATTGCTTATGACTCATAGATACGACCTCACTAGGAACATTTCAGTTCAATTCTGTAAGCACTCGTGTTTTGTCTACTGTAATACGTACTCATTGAACAAGAACAAATTATTTCTGTCTGTCTATCAAGTAACTCAATGCTGAACAGTATCTTAGACTGTGTAAGTAGAGACAAGCAAGATTCTGTATGTTCCCACAACTGCATTGTGTTTGTGGCACTTTCAGTACCTGTCATGTGCAGCTGGAAAATGACACCTTGTAAGCTGTTGTATTGCGAGGAAGAATATTACATTTTTGCTGGCTCTTTTGCGTAGAAATGGAGGTGTGGCAGGATAAGGAGAAAGGGAGGTGGAGAAAGGGAGAAGGGGGAGTAAGATGAGTAGGAGGAGCAGGAGAAGAGAGAGAAATAAGAGGAGGAGGAGGAGGAAGGAAAGGAGGAGGAGGAGGTGCAAGAGGAGGAGGTGCAAGAGCAGAGCAAGGGTTGGAGAAGCGGGATTAGGTGAAGGATGAGCAAGGAGAGGAGGAATAGGTGGAAGAGAAGCAAGAGAGGGAAGAGGAGGAGGAGTAAAAGAAGGAGGAGTACAAGAAGAAAGAGTAAAAGAAGGAGGAGGAAGAGAAGGAGGAGGAGCATGTGAGTAAGTGAGTTTGTGTTTTACTTGATCTGCGCCGGTGTGGGCTTTTTAGATCCAAGAGAATGGGTAGAGAAGGAGGAGGAAGAGGAGGAAAGGAGCAGGAGGAGGAGGAGGAGGAGGAGGAGAGGGAGGAGCAGCAGCAGCAGCAGAATCAAGAGAAGCAGAATAACAAGAACATGGGCAATAATAAGAGGAGGTGGAGGAATAGAAAGGAGAAAAGAGGAATGAAAAAGGAGTAAGGAGTAATTAATATGATGAAGGAAATATTACTGAGAACAGTGAGAATAGAGAAGAAATTAGGAGCAAGAGTAGGCAAGATAGGATTACAAGATGAAATATTAAGTACTTCATAAAAAAAAGGCGAATGAGCAGAGGAAAAGTTTATAAAGGAGGAAGGAGAGAAGTGGAAAATAAAAGGAAGATATGCTAAATAGGATAAAGAGGAAGACTGGAAAGTAAGGTGGGAGGAGGAGAAAAAAATAATGAGAAGACATAACAAGGATAAGAAGAAGACTAAGAATAGATGGGGAAAACTAAAACCGGGGAATGGTATTGAAATTACACTGATCACAACGCAAGCAGATGCAGGGTGCAAACAGTAAAGAAAATGATGATGGTTTAGATAAAGATTTTGATGAAGAGGAGATGAACCGAAGGATATGTTTAGTATGTAGATAAAGACGGATAAAATATGAAGAAGATAAGAAAGAATTGACCCAAACAAAACAAAGAACAAGAGAATTGATTTGCATTAATACATTGTCATGTATTTGAAACAGGGTTGCATGATTTAAATCGTTTGATTTAAATCACTTGATTTAAATCATGATTAAAATCAGTGATTTTAATCAATGATTTTTATTGAAAATCACTAAATGTTAGAAAACTGCAAATAGTTTGCGTACAAATGTTGTAATGGATCAGTCGACACCTTCACAATTGAATTGGTGATAAATCACAGCTATGATTCAGATGCCAGGGTGGTTTTCGGCTTACTTTAATCCAGTTTAAGATGCAATTCAATATATATCCTCTGTCATGCACCAAATTCTTAATCTCATACCCAAAGTAGCACTCATTAATCAAGAAAACAACAATAACAAACAATAGTAATTATAAAATACTGATTCTGTGGTCATCGTTAGTAATTTCAATCATTCCTTTGCTCCAAAGTATGATATTCTATGGAAAATTGTGACTTTGAATAGGATTAAACCCTGTTAAATCTCTTTTGGAAGCCAAGTAAAACTTTTCCTATATCATTGGTCATTCCTAGCAATAGTAGCTCCAAAAAGTTGACAAAATTCCACACTTGAATTGACGTAAAATTCATATTCTAAGGACATTTGTTGCAGCTGAAAAAAGTAAAAAATATGAGCGATCTCCAACTTTGAATTTCAACTTGATTACATGACTTTTGGGCAGTGAAATAAATTTTCCCATTACAGAAGACCTAATTAAGGACAGTTCATCATTTATTATGACTTCAAGTTACTTGAAAACCGTTACATTTGAAAAAATAAGACAGCTTGACTTAAATCTGATCCAAATCAAAAAAATCCTATTTAAATCAAATAAATTCGATTTTTTTGATTTTTTTGATTTAAATCGGATTTTTTTACAACCCTGATTTGAAAAAGGAGACAGAGATAAAAGAAAGAACATGGATGCATCTCATGTTAACTCCCATTCACAAAGTAAACAAAAGTAAACAATGTTCTGTGTTCGTGAATATTGTTTCTTGATCCGCTTTGTTTACTTATTCGAAATAGAAGCTTCTGTTTCTTGGAGCCTAGAGATGTAACCTAACTCTCTGTTTGTCAGAGCTTATATCATAAGTAGAAAATTATCTGAAGACACTAGCAATCTAAGCCAATAAACAATGCACTCTGTGAAAGCAGAGCTGATACTATAGCTAATTAACCTATAGGATGGCCAGAAATACATATGATGTAAATTATGTACCGATAGAAGGAACAAGATCGCTAAAGTTTGTTATCTGACAGAGATCTACCAGCATTTACAGCAAAACACTTTGATATAGAATTAAAGTTGACTGTGGCACTGTGAAAATGGCACTTCGCGTGTCACTCATCATGCTGATGATTTGTCATGATCAAACCCAATACTTCCAATGTTAATTTGATTGAAGGATAAACAAAAAATGTTGCTGTTTCATCATTAGTTGGGGGTGTTACAGCAGTTTGACATTTCTATCTGTTCGAGTTACAGGCAATTACATTAGTACGAGATTCTAAAGTCTCTATCCACCTTTTTGCCTAATCTGATAGGTTTATGATCACAAAAACGTCACACATTTGGTAGATTGAACGTCGTAAGCAGCTCTATGCATTGCATTCACACAGACAGGGCTGGTTGACCAGAATCGCATGGTAATGAAAACACCTGTAACGGTTTGTTTAAGCAACCCCCAATTTACCATCTAGCAGTGTCATTGATATAAGTCAATCTATCCAAAAAGCGGCTGAGAGGGCTTCTACTGTGCGTGCTTCGGCGAAGCAAAATATTTTGTAGACGTGCAATAATCATTATGTTACTATGAAACAAATGCAATAAATAGCCTTTGAGACCTATATTCAAGTGCCAAATATATATAATGTCAAGTAGACAACATTTTCCAAGTGCATTAAGAAACTTCTGAAATACTCTTCGGCCTAAGGTAAAAATTAGCAACCTCCTAGGGGCCGATCTCAACAAATTACATTCGACAGAGCTAGTACCGCAGAAGAACTTCCCAGAACAGCAAAGTGGACAACAGAGTTCTGTCTAAGATCTTGTTTGACAGGTTGTGAATTAGGGGAACCTGTTGACCCAGGGTCAGATGACCAAAAGTTACATAATCCAGGCCTATCATAGACTGGTTAGCTCTCAATCTAGATGGTTATAAGGGTCATAACTCTGCTAGTCTGCTACTTCAGTGAGCTAATCTATGTGGTATATGGCTGGAGTCATGCTATTCCTTCAAATTACATTCTCTGAATTTGTTGTGCAAAAAACGTGGACTGTTGCACTGTGAAAATGTCACCTTGTGAGTCATCTTACCGATGAGTTGTAATGATCGAACCTATACTTTCTATGTTAATTTGATTTGAGGAAACAAATCTCGCTTGTCGGGGACAGGCAAACGAAAGGATTATGAATCTGATTTTTACTCTTAAATCAGTTATGACAAATCAAATGTCCTTCTCTTAATCATGACTATTATTGTCTAATTAAACAGCCTCTATGTGTCCAATCTTAAATGTGTGATGATGACACTTCATCGGCTATCAATAGCCACAAATGTATTTTTCGCAGTGAACTAGTCTTCTCTTTTTGCGTAACTAATGGATTGGCTGTAGGAAGTCATCTTACCCCATGTGTCGTACCTTTATTTTCTATGTTACGTCAAAATTTGACTTAAAGTAAGCGAACCTGGAATGTTTACCTCGAATTATACTAAATTATCCTCTAGACTAGGAATTTAACCTAAAACTTGAAGAGGTTCAGGAACTTTTGACAATCCTCCAGACTAACTCAGTTCAAGTGATCCAGACAAGTAATACTAGGAAAACCATAACTCCCTGCAGAAGAGGTTCAACCACTCCAATACATGTATTTTACGTGCAGCCAAGACTCCGAAAGTAGTCAGTACTCTCTACAACAGGTTTTAAAAGAAGCACATACTGTTGAAAAGTTTGTTTATTTTTGCTTATATTTTGTTATACCTGTTTCACCACATTTTTGCATTGTTTAGGGTTGAATTTTGAAAAAAGAGGCTGCGTACCAAGACGTTCGACAGTGGTTGTTTTCCCCATTCGAAACTCTAGACAGACCCATACTCTTTCGAACTCATCGCCATCGGGTTCATGACGGCCTGACCAAATTGCACCTGCTACTCAATTACTACTGTTTTTGGAGCACTTCACAATTAAACTTTATGTTACCACATCTGCCTCCAGGTATAGCGAAAGAAAAGTGAATTGGTAAAATACTCAAATTATGGGCATTTACAATTTACAACAAACAACCTGCATCACAATTTTTAAGAATCTTTTTCTAACTTTCCTTTACTTTCTCTATTAGCATTCTGCAATATGTAGATGCATGGTTTTCATAAAACTTTGTCAGCTTCTCCAGACAGTGGCATTGCCATTTCTTTGTGATGTAGGTTTATGGTTTTGTGTGTTTGTTTTGTAAATGGGGAAATAGAGACTGGCTTGTTCCATTACTTTTCAAGCACTCCGGAGTGCTCTACAGAGATATAGCAATGTCTTGCTTAAGCCTTTGCTCTATGGTCTGTGCTGCTGGCCTGCTATGGAATTGTTGCAGCTTATGAATGGATTGCATTCTACACTCCTGCTCATAAATATGGAATACTTTTTTTGGAAAAAAAGTGTCAAATAAAAGTAAATTTCAGAGTGTGAATGCAAGCAAGGTCCATTGTGAAGGTCAAGTTATCTTCTCTAATCACTCTTTGAAAGCCTCAACGACATTTTTTGCAAGAATTTTTTAATTTTGGTTGAATGCACCTCACCCTAATAAACCCCCTGAATTTCAATATTTTGTGGTGCTTTAACTTTTCCTGGGGTTAAAGATGCAGCATGCGTTTTACACGAGAGCATGTTCGTCCCTTTTGCGGTAATTGGAAGTAGCTACCATTGAATCAGGCCATCATGTGCTCCAGCAGAAGTTGCTAAAGTTATCAAATTCAATGGCGAATGTCGAAGTATTCCATATTTATGAGCAGCGGTGTAGATGGGATGAGTGGTTACAGTTCAGGCCTGCTCCGCAGAGGAACTTTCCTCCATTGCTTTGAACCCCTGTGCCCCATTGTATGAATGCTAAAGTGGTTTTAAAAATCATTTTACCAATATTGTGTCAATGCTGAAAAAGAGTTAGGCAACTAAATTTAATTAACTGAACTCATGTTCCAACATGTCAATTTTTTTTTTGCCACTCACCCGGTAAGAAGATGAGTTACAGGAGTTAACCCCTTTAGGATAACCTGTCTCAAGCGTTCATACAATCTGGTACAGGTGGGGAGCTCAGAATTTTCAGTCGACATTCATGAGTACATTCTCAGTTGGTGAATTGGCCATCTTTGTATAAGTGTCCGTGCTGAGCTAGTAAAATATCCCTCTCATGTGGTAGTGTGTAACATGTTGAGGACTCCCGCTCACTCCTATCTTAACAATTAACCTGCATGAGTACCCAAGAACTCGGTTTCAAAAGAAGCAAAATAAATTCTCAGCTCTGGGGCTAAATGAAATCTGACTTTATTCACAATTAATTGTGCATAACTGCATGCAGAACGTAATCCCAACATCAGATGCAGCAAAACAAATATTGTCAAATAACTTATACCAATCCTGATACAACTCCGAAAACTCAAAACAATACAGACAAATAAAGAACACAAGGATAAAAAGATGAACACACAGACAGAATGAGCCCCCAAAGAAGATAATGGATGACTCAATCAAATGGTTAATTCATCACAAACCCATTCTCCTGGAAATACAACTGAAGCTTAAATCAAGCAAATCCACGATACAATTAACAGAGGGCCAATTGAAGAGGAGTGATGCTTTGTTTTTGGACAAACATCAAAATTCATCGTTCATTTTGTGAAATGGAAATGTGGTGGCCCCAAGGATGCTCACCTTCCTGAGAATAAGAAGTGATGAACAATATAGGCAAAATATTATGCTTTGACCAAGTCAGTATGATCAGCGATAGATCTATCTATCTCATAGACGTTCCAACACGGCTTTTAAAGCATCCTGCATTTTAATTGTGCATTGATTAAGCTTTATACTCTATAGATATATCTAACACCTGATGATATGAGCGCTTGGTGCACATCATATAGGATGATCACTCTAAAGGAATGTACTTATCACATAGACCACAGTGAACATTGAGCTCCAAAAAACTTCTAGGACTATATACTAATAGCTATTGACCCATCGTGAAGTAATTAAACTAGGCAAAGTAATTACGCTAAATCAAAGAGCTGGACCGGTGACCGACCAAACTACCGGAATGATATCAGACGGACCCACCCTTCATTAGCTCTAATGTATGGGGCAATCCATTTCTTTCTTCTTCTTTTTCTTATTTTTCTGTGAGGTTGGTGAGTTCAATTAGGTTGAAAAGTAGAGGCGAAAGTTTTGTATTTACAAGTTTAAGGAGATAGAAAAAGCCAGATTTATAGAAAGTGAAATGTACTGCCAAGTGGCAAATGATGACAGAAGTCAAGAGACTACTGCATGAATTAGTGCATACAGCAAGCTCCATAAGTCACTCAGGACTGCTGAGAATTCATTACAATTTTTAAACTATGTCATGCTTTGGATTTTGCTGTAAGACTCAAAACAGAAGGTGATCGGCTGTAAAAAAATGTATTGGCCTGGTACTGATTTGGAACTCAAAAAAGGTTCTCAAAGACCATTCGTAATAATGATTTTTTGAAATTGATATCTGATAAAAGTTTACTATTCAATATTCATAGGCTCTTTGGTGATCTGCTCAATTAATGTAGCTCCAAAATATTTTAGACTTTTTCTTTCTTATAGAACCTTCAACACTTGTGTAAACTATATTTCTTCAAAGGTATAACTTTTAGGAATATCGAGGTGACTCTAAGAGCCCTTGGATCTGCGATTGAACATTTAGGCTCCAAAAGAACCTCTCTGTTTATGGCAGAACCTTTCAGCATCTTTCATTTTATGAATGAATCATGGACAACATGCTGCATGATGCAAAGTATGATAAGCTTATCTATAAGAGCCTAAATGTCACTTTAACCAGAGATAACCAATATGACAGCACCATAAATGATTTAAGAAAATTTTGACGAATAACCACAAATGCATTTTGTCATTTCATTATCATTTCAAATTTTTTTTCCCACTTCAACCTAATACATGCAGACACTGGTTAAAAATATTCATTAGTTTGCTTTTGGATTTTGTAATTAATAATGACAATCCGGTAATTTCTTCCTTCGCATGTAATTAGTTGAATTTGCCTGATAAATGGCTTTATTCACATGAATTAAATTCTACAATTTGTTAATTTTCTGGTTTTAGCTTTTGAAAGAGGATACTGTTGAAAATGTTAGGCAAACTGCTGGCAATATCAACAATATCAGTTCTATCTATAGTTGAATCTTTTTAAATTATGATGATGATAACTGACAGTGGCAGGTGGCAGAATTCAAGGATAATTCTTTTTGAGTCTTCGGGGAAGTCCAGTTGATGACATACCTGTTTACAGACAAACATGGAGCAGTGAAATCTTTCAAACTCGAATATATAATGATCTGCTAGTCACTCACTGGACAATAACAGTGTTAGCAAGTAAAACAGAAAGATGGTTGTTACAATGAAATAAATTATTATGCAAACTGATTGCTAGTAACACCAAGCTTAATATGCCAGTTGAGGGCATCCCAAAAAACTGTACACCAAGGATCCCGACTGGAGAAAGATGTATTGGCGAGACTATCTATTGTATCTGCATGTATCATCATTTTATTTTGTATAATAGTGCACAATTTTCTGGAGGTGTCATGTCAAACGTCTGCAAAATTGTGGACCTGATGACCACATATTTGTACTTGTGCTTAAAGTCTCATTTTTACGCCTCCCTTTAAGTGATGTCGAAAAGGTACATTCCTAGAAGCCTGTTTCAAAATTCCCAATTTGCAGATTTTTTTACAGAGACAATGAACTTAGCTCAAATTACTCAGTCAAATTCATATATGGTGAAATTGATCTCCTATATACAATGTACGGCTTACAAAAAAAGACATGTAATCTGAAATATTGAAATATGTCATCCGATACATATATATCCCTATAGAAAATTGTGATTTTCTCGAACAGGTATTGTGCTGTTTTATGTAATCTGTTTTATATAATATGTTTATGTCCATGCAGCAAGAATATACCTCCCACACGAGACATTAAATATTAGCATTTTTAAAGGTAAAGCAACCACCCATGGCGAAAAATCCTTCAAATATTACGAAAACAATTACAGCGGTATGGGCTTCAAAACCGTCCAATGAATTATTTCTTCAACAGTACTTTTCTCATATTATATGTCTTAGCAGGCTGAACTGTATTGCTCCTTGTTCGAGAGTCGGGCAATATTCTATGACATTGCACTCGGCAATGTGCAAAACCTGCTTTTTAGTAGGTTTTTTAGTAGGCTTCAAAACTGTCCAATATACCTTTTTTGCAACTATTTATTGTCTAATTATTGTGATATGCGCTTCAAAACCATCCAATATTGAAATTTAGCAGGCTTCAAAGCTATCCATTATACCTTTTTGCAACTATTTATTGTATAATTACTGTTTTATGTGCCTCACAACCCTCCAATATTGCTTTTTCCAACTTTATATCTTCTTTTCCATGGTGTGCAGAATTGCAAGGGAGTATAATGAAAAGACCTGGGACAGCACGGTGCCACATATTGGAAGAGCCACTGCTGTGTGTGCAAAATATCTCATAAAACACCACAGCTGTCAACCGGGACAATATGAGGTTTTATCGGATGACAAAAAGTGCAATAAAGGGCTTACCTGATTTAGTCCATGCGAAAGGGATTAGTCCCAGCAAAATGGATTATCTACATCCAGGGATTCACGCCGTAGTCCTTTTGGGAGTAATCCAGTTTGGTCAACGGATTTATCCGACGGTTTGTCACCGAGACGTCCTAGGTGTTATTATGTACGGGTCAACTGGTCAACTATAAAACTGGTGAAAGCCTCATATAAACACCTCATATAAAGCTATTCAATCTGAAACAGAGAAATTCTTAGTTGAATTTCACTTTTGCTTAGATTCTTTGCACTGATTTAGACTTGATTTTGATTTTATTTGGTGTTTTAAAAGCTGTCTGATTGTTGCATAATCATCCACAGAATTATGTTTTGTATTTTATCCAGATTTTAATTACACTTTCTGTCTCGTTGCAGCACTCAAACTGACATAGATATTGTGTTTTAAATTATATATCTCCATATAGTAATCCAACGAAATTTTCAACACAACAGTTATTCATTTATTTCACCAAGCCACTATGTAAAGCATCCAAGTATGTTTCATACACAAACCCTATGTTTTGCAAACTGCACAGATTTATGCAATATATTTCAACTTCCAGTTAATACACCAATGCTTTTTCTGATGCTCCAGTGCAATTTCTCTAATTCCAATGCATATGTCTAATGCATTATATCAGTGCTTTTTAATCCAAAGTATTGCTTTCAAATAGTTATTCCATGCAATGTTGAAGTAATCCAGTTTGCATAATGCTACATCCCCAAAAGCACGTCAAGCTAGCTTTAACCAAAAAGCTAAAACATGGCTTTCAGGTGCTGCAGGCCTGGCCTAAGCCAAAGTAACATCCCAGACCAGGAAAGCATTGACTTCCTGCAGCAACTGCAGCGCCACACATCCCTCTCTCTCTGGTGTGAAGACAAGGAACTAGAAATACACAACAATCAGCAAATCCCAAAACTGTGATGTTTTCAGGCATTTAAGCTCGTCAAATAAAGATTAAATGTTTCTATTGTCATTTCGTGTCATGGCATACAACGTGATTTTATGTTTCTTTACTTTCCTCAGTTATTGCAAGAAGAATATTGTTAAATCATCTTCTAAAGTTGTGACAGTCCCTAATCATTGAAGACACTTCAAGCTCAAATTAAGATTATTTACAAATTGAAAAAGAAGAAGATTGTTTAACAGTCAAACCAGTCTGAGATTGATCAGTAAAGAATGGCTAGTTGAGAATGAACCATGCAGTGATTGTGTGTTACAACCAATCTGTTTAGTAGATGGTGTGTGAAAAATAACTGAACACAATAGGTATCATTCTGTTTGTAGCTAAGTTTTGTATAAAATATATGAGTTGCATAAATTGGTGTTAACACTTCTTTTGATAATGTTTTTACGTTTGAACATTACAGTCTGTCACTTTGATATAGAAAAAATGCGCACCAGTTGACTATTAAAAATGCACTTTATGACTCATGATAGCCGATGCAGTGTCATCTTTCTACTTTCAACATGGAAACATAGAGGCTGTTTAACGATAAGGATAATGATAACGACATACTTTATTTCAGTTTCAAAAAGAGAATCTCCTTTTGGTTTTGACATTGCGAGTCAACAAGTGTAAAACATTAGTAATGATCAAGAGAAGGCCACTTGACTTGTCATAAGTGATTTTAGATTGAAAATCAGATGCATAATCATTTTATTTGGCTGTCAACAACAAGCCGGATAAGTCTCCTTAAATCAAATGAACATTGAAAATATTGGGTATGATCATGACAAATCATCAGCGTGATGGCACATGAAGCCCATTTTCACAGTGCAACCGTCCACTCTTGTTCTATATCAAAGTGAGAGACTGTAAGCATATTATGGTATTTGAAACAAAATAATTATCCACATATAACAATGAAGAGTATAGAAAATCTTGTTCTGACATGAAGATCATATTAAAAGTGCATAAATTCTTTCTTCAATTTTCAAGAATATTAATCATATTGCATAGTTCCCTTGCATTCTTTGAATAATTACTTTACTAATCTTGTTAGAGCTCTGTTTGAATTATTTTGGAAATCTGTCGCAAATTGCTTTGTCTTGCTGCAGCTGTTGCCTGAAATTTGAATTTCAATTTGGTCAACGTTTTGTTATTTTCAGCAAATTTCATCGACAAATTTGCAATGGTTTGCAATTTCTTAATCTTAATCAAACCAAGATTTATTTTAGTGATCACTTGATTGACATGTGAAATATACCTAGATCACAGTAAACATCCCTGAGGTACTTCTAGAAATCACAGAAATATGCCTGTCATACCCTTCTTTTCTCTCAGTATAAAGTATACAATATATCCTGCCCTAACAATGTATCACAATAGAATACTTTTATGAAGTACTCAATTAAGAAATATGAATGGGTTCCAGCACACATCCTTGGGGTACTTAATTCCCGAACTATGCACATGTAAGCCAATCTTCTCAATATCAATAGATCATACCTAAACAGAAACTACAAGCCTGGAATAACCTTTGATGATGTTTGCTGTGAAAGTGCCTGTAGTCATATCATATTTCTGAGGCTGACTTCAGAGAGGTCAGGTGTGCATGTATTGATATTTGGTACTCAGGATGGCTCAGGTGTTTGTAAGATGTGCCATTGATCTGTGCATGGAATACGCTGGACCAAGGTATGAGGCTCAACCAGTACATGAAGTACATGAAGGTTGGTAGGTGGTTGGATGGGAGGCGGTTGATTGGGCTGTATATCCTGTATTTATGTATCGAATATGCTTATGATAGGCAGGCACCAGAGTATATAACATCAGGAGAACTTTGCCACAGGATGAAGCATATGTCTGACACGGTTTTCCTGGGCTCATTTTCAGTCAAAAGTATCATATTTCCACACAGTCTTGAAATAAATAAACAGGTGGGTGTATTTATTGACACTGCGGTTGTTTGATTTTGAAAGAGATATTTTTGGTTGTCACACACTTAAGAGAAATAATTGAATTTGGGGACTCAAATGAAATAGAGATTAATTATAATTATAAGTTCATATTTAAAAAGAACTCCAGGCCCCCTCACCCAGAATAACAAATAATCATAACACTCCTCAAAAGGTCCCACTAGAAGTACAAAAGATATAGAAGATCTTGTGGCCTCATTCTTAATAAAAGGATCTTTACAGAAAAGGTTGTTCACCTAATTACGAATTGAGACATTCTATTTACTACAACAACAATGAAGTAACCTTTTTCAAATGTCATGAAAACTAGATGTGGGTCAGTTCCTCTATTTGCATTTCATTTTCTGTCACATTCATTTTCTTTAACTATCTCTAGCCCACATTCATATTGGTCACAAAAGTTTATTTAGGGTTTATTTATTGGTAAGGTTGTGGAAAACATACAAGAATGACTTATTTATTGGGGCGACACATAGAATCTGGTGCTCAACATCGGATCTTCTTGTATCGTCATGGGTTTAACTTATGTTGTCATATGGGTCACAAGTCGTATACCTTATTGCTGTATTCAATATTTAGGTTTTTTCATGCCCCATGATGGTCTTGTAGTCATTCTATGACAAATTTTAAGTTTTTTTGTAAAAATAAAAAAGTTTGTGATATTCATAGTTGTAGGTTGTAGGCCAGCACAAAATGTTTGAACCTTTGGGGTTGATAACTTAGAACTTTGGTCTTATTCCTGTTTCCAAAGATGGAGGAATATAACCAACTATAATGTCAGTCATCAAGGGTGCCAGAATGTAACGCGGGCCAGGCAGCAGGGGAGGTCGGACCAAAAGGGCAAATCTAATTTGCGCAACAAAATTATATTATAACGTCAAAACATATTGTAATAATTTTCCGTGCATTTTTGGTAAGACGTACTAGTTTTGGACATACTTTAACTAATTTGTGCCTAAAATATTAAAGACCTAATAATGTTTTGGTCCAAAGGGCACACAATTACCCCTCCCCCTGTTGCGGCACCCTTTTTTGTCATATACCAAAGAAAATAAGAAGCATTTCAAGAATATTGCTAATAGTAAGATCCTTGTGAATGGACCAATAAGCCCAGTTACAAAGTCACTTAGCTTCCTTATGCCTTACGACACCATGCAGGCAATCATCAGACCATGTGTCATATAATCAACACTTGTGGCAAGTGCAGGACTGGAGGTAGTGCTTTGTGCACTCAGAGAATTGCATCCTCTCACACACACACTACTTGTATGAAGAAGGAGTATCTGATAGTCATTGACCGAAGTAGGTGCTGTATAGCCAGCATATTCTACATGTTACTTAGAGGGAACGGGGATAGAGCGAATCAGCAAAGTTTATATCCTTAATATCTCAATAAGTTTTTTATCCACATTTTCGATGTTAGGCTTAAATGAAAGTTTAATGTGCCACCTATACACCTCTGGTATCAAAGTATTTGCATATATTCAGCATTTTCTGTTGTAATCCAAAATTATTTTTTCAAAATTTGATTCACTGTGGCAACATATGGGGACACAGTGAATCAGCACTCTACATATTTGACAGCTGGGTATTTACATACAATTGTTTATTGCTGCTTAAAAACAATTACAGTTAGAAAGTATTCATTATCCTTACCTGGGTTGTAGTGAAAAACTGAATGCAGTGATTCACTGTGCCCCGTGGCAGCCCCGATTCACTGTGGCAAGTGTGATTAATTTAACTAAAATCTTTATATCTTGATAATTGTAGACATGTGCTTCTTCAATACCAATGCATTACTATCATTATATTCCTTTTCCGTATATGACAAGTACCCCAGTTGATCCGGGATAACCTGTAGTATGATACAAAAGTTCATAATCCAAAATTTCAGGATTTAGTGCTCAAAATCATATTTTACCCCAGAACACCAGCGCAACATGAGCAATTTAGGATGTCATGCTTGAATAAGTATGTTGGACTAAAGAGCCACCCTGTAGATGGCACATTGTAGCAATCTATGATTTCAGCATCCAGAAATATGGGCCACTGATTCACTGTGTCCAGCAACTCACTGTGTCCCCGGTCCCCCTATAGACTTAGTCAATTGCTGCCTGTTGCATGATAAATCTGCTTTTAAGAAGGACATTTAGGTTTCATCCCATAGCTTTTGCATCTTTAACCATTTGTGTTTTCTGTGATAGATCATTCAAATTATCGACTGTTTCAATTGCTTTTGGCTGTTTTATTCATACAAACTCCTAGTTCATTGGAAAAATATAAGTGGGGGACCATTTAATATCAAGGGAGGGGGCTTGGAGGTTTTTGAAAATGATCTAGATTTCGATGGAAGATTTCCAGAGGTCTTGCTTACGGTCTAAACTTCTCCATAAGCTGACAGCTCTATCTGTTGCAAATATGTCATTATCTTGCAGTAGCAACCTTCTCTTGATTGTTTCTTGATGAATGGCTCACAAGTCTGTAGCCTTGTAGATAGCAATTTGTGGCTGGATGTTCTAATTGTCTCCGTCATTAGGAACGGAAGGACAATCCCTCTCATCCACAAGAGGGAGCCACTTGCATTGCTTGCTGGGGATTATATCACACAATTGCCAAGCCAAGAAATCAGAGTATCGATGGTGAAAGTGCAAAACCTTGTATGTCAAAATTTAGCTATTTTTAGATTTTGAGTGGAATGACTAATTCAATATCCAATACATGTTGTCAATTGTTCACCTTGCCTCTTTGCTATTTTTTGAAGCTGTAACAGAATGATTTAACCATGGTTTCACCAAACCTTGTATGTCGATTTGTTCCAAAAAGTGAAAGTGCAAAACCTCGTAACTCAAATCAGAACTTTGAAGCACATATTTAGGATATTTCAACCTTTTTTGAAAAATTATGATTGTGGTACGTTTTTTATGGCTCACAGGAAATTTCCTTTTTAAAAAATGTTTACCTCCCTATATTTATTGTGGTGATATAGGCTATGAAAAAAAGCGTGCACAAAAAATTTGAAAAAGTGTCATTTTCCTCATTTTTGCCATTGCAGCGGCTAACTAAAATTAGCTGTTGTTATTTATCATGGTCAAATTATATTTTTTACTGTTTATCTATAGATTAAAGGTACATTGAATACTGCAAGTTGCTTTAAAATGTGAAAAATGGTCGAGTTACAAGGTTTTGCACCTTACTAAGTGAAAGTGCAAAACCTTGTAAGTCAACATTTTCAATCATATCTGATACGACATCAATGCTAGGGGTCAACGACCTCTTATAAAAAGTTATGCTAAAACAGGGTGTCACTTTCTATAAATCAAGTTGCGCCTAACTCACATATTGATAAACATTACCATAAAAAAAGATCGGTGATAGTTTTTTCCAATTTCTGAAAAATCGCTTTTTTTGACATACGAGGTTTTGCACTTTAACCATCGGTATGCTACTAATGCCGTCATGCTTTCTATTTTTGTCAGTTAGACGATAATCATTCATTGAAACTATTGGAGGACTCTTTGTCAAAACACAATTAAGGTACTACATGCTACTTTTGCAACTAGCTCTGGGTCCTCCTGTGATATGAAGTCCCAATAATTTGGGCACACAGGACAAGAAATTAGTTATTGTCTCCTCTATCATCAGGCTCCAAATAGATTACTTTCACTCATATGGATTAAAAATGGAGTCAAATAACAACGTTCATCCTAATACATCGGTTATTATAACAAAGTTGTAGCATGTATGTCCATGTAAGAAGTTTTATCTGCATGAATATATGAAAAACATATACAATGTATTGGGCAGGTGGAAAGTAGCAACTGGGCCAGACCAGAGCTAGTCACTTATAAGCGTCCTAATCCCAACTACGCCTTGCTGGCAATCAATCAGACAACTTGTCCAACAAGCATCAAGTGCAAGTGACATTCAGTGTCCGTTTGTGTGCGGTCCTATTATCTGTAGAGCACTCGGAGAGACAAACCGCTTCTGCATCATGATGGAGTTCCTGATAGTTTATGTTAATAAATCTTAATAAATTGACTGAATGTAGGTTGTTTGCATATATGGCTCAATCAACATATTCTAAATAGAACTAAGATATAGCCATAGGAAACCTAAACAATTAAAACATAAAAAATTACAATCCACTACTGACTACTTTATGAATATTTTGGTAAGGTTTACATAGCAGGCACATTATCATAACCTTTAAAAGAAACCCTATGTCCAAGTTTGCAATTTCTTAAGCAAGTCTCATTACAGGTGTTTAACCTGTCGCTAACTCAAGAAGGCAGTTCCGAACTTCCAACCCTTCGACTGATAAATGGATGTCACCTCAATGTGACTAGTCTCCAAAGACAAAATCCTATAAAATCCTCTGACACAAACATTGGTCCCTATAAGGCAAATACCTGCTAAAGTAATGCGAAACCACAATAGATTGGGCATGCAAGATCCGACCAGTTAAAATACCACGGTATTGACGGATTGGTCTAGATTTCGATGGAAGATTTCCAGAGGTCTTGCTTACGGTCTAAACTTCTCCATAAGCTGACAGCTCTATCTGTTGTAAATATGTCATTATCTTGCAGTAGCAACCTTCTCTTGATTGTTTCTTGATGAATAGCTCCCAACAAGTCTGCAACCTTGTAGATAGCAATTTGTGGGTGGATTCTCTAATTGTCACCATCATTAGGAACGGAAGGACAATCGCTCTCTTCCACAAGAGGGAGCCACTTGCATTGCTTGCTGTGAATCATATCACACAATTGCCTAGTCTAGAAACCAGATTATGATAGATTTCCCCATTGCTTATGTTAAAAAATCTTAACGAATTGACTGAACGTTGGTTGATTACATATGACCTAGTCAGCATAATTCTTAATACCACCATAAGAAATTTTTTTTTAAAAATGTATTATTCACTATGACTTTTCTACAATCCACAGCAGACTACTTTAAATATTTGGGCAAGTTTGCTTACTAGTAGCGGGCACATTACTATAACCCTCAAAAGCAACCCTATATTCCCAGTTTGCAATTTCTTAAAAAAGTCTCGTGTGGATAACATGTCACTAACTCAACTGGGCAGTTCTGCATTTCAGACTGATAAAAGGATGTCAACTGCAAGTATTCTCCAAAGACAATATGGATCAAGAGCCCCTGACATAAACAGACCTTTGGGATTAGCTGAGAGCATGCCTGTTATTTCAGCCTGGCCAGGAGCATATTAGATTAGGTCTGGCTAAATGTGCCAATGCAATATGGAAAGTGACTGCTAAATTGACATGAAGTCCTGCAGATCAGGCTCATCAGTGTTGTTTATAGTGACCTACTTGTGACCTACTTGTAACCTACTTGTGACCTACTTGTGACCTACTTCTGACCTACTTCTGACCTACTTGCAATAAGTGCCAGTGATAGGATGAGCAGCTTGGATTTTATATAGGTTCACTTTCGTCTCCGAAAACATCTCACCTGACTGACTAGTAAGTACTAACATTGATTTATTTTTAGGGTTCTTAGCTCTTTAAAATCATCCAACAATTTATTGGTCTGGCTTTTTATGGCATGCAGCTTTCAGTGAGATCTTGCATGTGTGCCTAAATTTCTACATAATCTGGCAGCATCTGTTGTGAAGAGCTCATTATCTTGCAGTAACCTTCTCTTGATTGTTTGTTGATGAATAGCTCCCAAGTCTGCAACTGGTAGATAGCAATTTGCAACTGGATGTTCTAATTGTGTCCGCCATTAGGAACGGAAGGACAATCACACTCATCCACAAGAGGGAGCCACATCACACAATTGCCCAGTCCAGACATTAGATTTCAGTTAATGCAGCTACAGATGCGTAAATTTATTCTTTTCATTTTACGTCCAGTTGACTTTTGTTTACCATGGAACTTTCAAAGGAATCCCTGACAATGTACAAGGTATCACAACTTTTATTGACATGAAAATATAAAAACAAAAACATATGCAGGTCAGATGAAATCTAGCAATAGGGCAAAGGATTTGTGTGAGCACTCCAATGAAAATTTATCCACATAAGAAGCTGATTCAAAGAACGAATTAGATGCATTCCTAACAGTCAAATTCTAAAATTGAATGAGGTCTTTTCATTAGATTACACAAAACGCAAAATACAGTTTGAAGCTTTATTAGCAGTAAGCAAATACTATATCATGTTACAATGAAGATATGCCAGGCTTTATTGCTCATGCTGCAGACCGCTGAAGACATTTTGTCAAGATGGTTCATTCACCCAGGGGTGGACCCATGGAATGTTTCTCCCTCTTGGATCTTGGCACTCTCGATCCCCTAGAAATTTTGAATTAATAGAACATCATTAAAGAAAATTTCTAGTGAAAATACAAATCACATTTCAAATAGCCTGGCAGGAGCATAAAGATCCAAGGGAACCTAATGGAAATAAACTTCCATTTTTTATTTTAAGTTTCAAAGTAGCGTAGAAAATCATGATTTACTGCATGATAAAAAAGCTGCAAAACAGTATCTGAATCTTTATATAATTGAAAAATCATAATTTTGCCTTAGAGGAGGTTATACTCATGACATATCTACCTGTGTTTCTGGCTGTCCTGAATTTCAAGGCAAATTTGAGGCAGACTGTTAAGGCACCAGTTCATTCCTTGCAACTTTATCTAATAGACAATGAAAGCTTTTGTGCAGAGAAAATCTACTAAAGGCCAAATGCATAGAAAATAAATCACCATACCCTTGGTTATTCAGCGATTGGCTTTGGATATTTCTAAAGTCCAAAGCATCTGATCCTTGAGCTCCAAAGGAGAGAAGCAGAAGTCCAAGGAGCATGAAAATGCAGATCCATCTCCGACCAGCCATGATGGAGATATGTTTCCAAAAAAGATTTTGTCAAGATGCGCTGTTTGATGCTGTCAAGCATGAATAAATGCTTTGCACAAATGCAGCAGCATGTGTTTACTTATATATAAATTGGTACAATAGGGAGTTATCTCGACTATTTTCCAAATCTGCTTATCCAGATACTTCCTTCTTATTCCCCGGAAAGCAATTAATCTTTCGAAATGTATGTATGCAATCATGAGGAAGTTAACCAACTTAATCTGAATTTTGTGTTTGGCTTTGAAATTGTATTTTAGTTTTTATTGAAAGATCAGGCGTAGCAGGCACACTGAATTTCCAAATGCGAAAGATGAACTGTGCTGACAAGGAGTTAGTATTGCCTGATTTTGTTGTAGCTACATATGATGAATTCATTTTGAAGAACCAACTATGCTTCCTTTACAAACATGCAGGGAGATTGACGTACGGATGCCAACTCCAAGTATTCTCAAAAGACAATAAGCTTGAAAGCATATATGACAAAACAGATCTTTGTGACTAGGTCTGAGTGTTGTTGTTATTTAGCCTGTCCAGGAGAGGGATTAAAAACATACAATTGTGATACGAAATCAATTCAAAAAGAATATCAATGTGTTTTGAAAAATGTATAGATGTAGAACATACACGAAACATACACCAGCATGTTATACACACGCAGTCTGAACAGCAAGGTGTGAGGGGGCCTTTATAAAATATTTCCAAACCCATGCTCAAAAGTTATCAAAGACAACAAGTAAATGTACTATGCCATCAATACAGTGATTCATAAATTAAGTTTATGAGCTTTCGAAATTCCAACAACAATTTATCCAGTGCAAACATGCCCAAAGAACAAATTAGATGTATTGCTGATAGCCAGATTTTTCAGGTGATTTAATTACCACACGATTTTGGTCATTCACAGTTGACAGTGAGGAATTCATGCAATACATGTACATGCCACGTCGGATCTTCCAACTGTGTGACGTTCTGTTGTTTCTAGAACCTATCAGATTAAGCAAAAATGTATTTTGTGGCCAAAAACCTAAGAATCGCATGCTAATTAAATCACCTGTAAAGATCATCAAATAAGAAAACACAAATGCAGCTTGATGCTTTATTTGCACCCAGTAAAAAATGGGTGTACTACAATGACAATATGTCAGGCTTGCTCATGCTGCAGACTGCTGAAGATTTTTCATTTTGATGGTTCATTTTCCCCCACCAAAGCCATACATTGTACCACCATAAGAGGGTGTCGCTCTTTCCTCTTTCATGGATCTTCGTTCTCTCCTATGAATTTCGAATGAAAAGAACATTATCGGAAAAATATTTGAGATTAAAAAACATTTTGAATGATGCGGTTAAAGCAGAAGGTCCTGTCCTACCACTAATAATTTCATTTGCACTAATATCTTCGATGCTTATTTTCTCATTTAATATTTTAAAGTTCAATAGCTATTTTAACCTGATTTTTTTATATGCTTTGTAGTTAATTTTGCATCTGGTGCTTGATAAGCATATATTCCTTCCTTTTGCACCATAATAAAATTACATACATACATACAAATTTTACAGATGATTTCATATTTGTAGACATTTGAGGTAGAAAATACATCATTTTTCTTGCAATTTTCATTGGTCGAGAGAAGGTATGACACCACTCTCTCCTGAAAAGTGACATAGCATTTTACATGGGTGACCATGGCATTTTAAGCCATTGATCTCCTAACAGGGACTGACTTTAGCAGTTTCAAGTGAGAGTTTCACTTTGTGTTTCACACATTTTCAATACATACATTCTGCAAGTCCAATGTTGTGCATTTAGACGATTAGGATCAGGTGATCCATGCAATGACTGTTTGTACAGAAAATAAACATGTATAACTGTGAATGTAACATTTTCTCAGACGAGGGGCTCAGCTCAGGCGGCAGGACAATGGGCTACCAATCGCGGAGTCTTTGATCTGATTCCCACTGGGATTTTCTTATGAATGTTGACCACATCACTGGGCTACCATCCTGTCCTGAGGGACCACTCAGAATTTATGATTTTGGGCAGTTTTGTTAGAACTTTCTATCAAAAATTCATATAACCCCCTTTGGTTTCATGCTTATTTGTACCTCTCATACATTCCATGTGGATTTTTAGTATGTCCCCTTTTCTTTTATTAAAATTTCAGTACCCCCCTTGAAACATGTGTGAAAATTTGGTGCTCTATCGGGCATACTCCAATTCCCCTCAAGTCATATATTATATTTAACCTGTAGGGCACATACATGTAGATTCTGGACAAAAGGTAAAAATTTAAGCATGTAGCACCCGCTCAGTTAAACTCCCATCTCCCCCGCAACCCAGTCATAAATTCTGAATGGTCCCTCACTGATGTCATAGACAATGCTCGCAGCTTTTGGTCAAGGCATGATAATTTAGTGTAAATAGATGTGAAGCCATTCAGAGTCAGCTTGAAACCGATTTAATATAAATGGAAACAATCAACAGTTGTACACAGGAGTGTGAAATACAACTGTTCACGAAGAAGTGAAAGACTTCATGTGGATTGCAGTTTGACATGCGTGAACATTTGAACAACTGCCACAGTACCAAGTTGGCCTTTGCTGTATACTATTGGTCAAAATTATGACATCATTTTTCCAGCAAACATCACTTGCTTGAAGCAAGCTGAAAAAAGTGACACGCAATGGGCAACTTGACCAATCACCTGATAGGATTTTCTGATGTCAGACCAGAAATTTTGTAAATATTTTGTTATTTTGAGAAATGTCTACAAATATGAAATCATCTGTAAGTCAGACTTGGTGCGCATACCAAATAATATTGGGCCCGTTTGTTTCAGCTGACTTGAAGTGATCTGGATCCATCTTTAGAAACTGAACCCTGCTCTGGAGAAGGATTCACAGTTCAGTGATCCAGATCCGGATCCTTTGGGATCTGGCAGTGAAAATTTGAGGATCCTTGGATCCAGATCAGGATCATCTGAATCTGTCTGAAACAAACACGAATCCTGATCTGGATTCATAGAACCACATTTTTTCAGCACTGATCCTGATCTGGATCCAGTTCACAGATCCACAGAACTGAATCCAGATCACTCAGATCACCTGAAACAAAAACAACCAATGATTTTACATTAAAAATCAGTCTCATTGTACATGGATTATAATATACACGTATATATTATGTATATAATTGTATAAATGTCAACCTGCCTATAAAATGGAATACATACCTCTTCTTTTTAAGTAATAGAAGTCACTTCTGAAAATAAAAGTAACAATAATAATGCATATTATGAAAATAATCATACTCTGGGCTCTTCTGATATATGCCGATTGAATTCTTAGCACTCTTGGCAGATGATTCTTGAGCTTCAAAGGAGAGAAGCAGAAGTCCAAGGAGCATGAACATGCAGATCCACTTCTGACCAGCCATAATGGTGATATGTCTCCACAAATGCTTTTTCTAGACGTGTTATTCGATGTTGTCAAGTGCAGAGCACAAACGAATGCGATGTACAAATCGCAGAAGTATGTACACGTGCATTTATACCGAAGTTCAACTGTGAGTAGGAGTAAGTTGAAAGTGCAATGGGGAGGTTACTCACCTATTCTCCTTGTAACTTCTGTCATTTTTTAATTGACCTTCATATCAGTAAAGAGTCACTGTTGACAAAGTGTGGAATTTAAGGAATGAAATTTGTCTATAAGTTTTGTATGAGCATCTCCCCCAAGCTGTGCAAGTTACACATGGCTCACTTCATTTCATTATGCTTTTTTTAGTAATAATCTTAATCTTTCTAAATTTAACTCTTCTCCAGTTGAGGAAAACAATTTAGTTTTAATCTGAATTACATGTTTTCTGGGAAGTTGAATTTTGCAATTATTTTAATTGTAATCCTGAGGATTGTCATTGAGGAGAAGGTGTAGTTTCCTAAACCAATGATGGCATATGGTCAGCGTCATTCTGATTTTGTGCTAACCGTATAGGGTTTCATCACCAAGAGTCAGATCAATACTCTACAAGTTAAAATGGAAGAATGCATGAAATAGAAATACCCTATGTAATTCTGCAACGAGTCTCGGCCATAATTAGGGGTCAGAGCAGCAGATTCTTGAGCTTCAAAGGAGAGAAGCAGAAGTCCAGGGAGCATGAACACGCGGATCCACTTCTGACCAGCCATCATGGTGATATAATCTCTCAGCTGAAAGGGAGTAAATGTGTTGAAGTAGGAGTACGGCCCTCTGAACTAAACTCTCACTTAGCAGAGTAATGATCACTCCCCTGGATGATTGTGGATCGGCCAAACTGTCAGCCAAATTTCTCAACTCCTTGAGGTGTCTCATTGACCCTACTCTCCCAAGAAATCATGCCCAAGAATGCGTTTAATATTCCAATTTGAGTGTGCATGTACTCTTTGAGTTATAATTTTAGGCCCCAGCTAGTGCTCCATACACAAAAGGGGGGAAAATTGTGTCCTTTTGGGTTCTCAGTGTATGTCTCCACAAATGCTTTGTTAAGATGAATCATTTGATGCTGTTGAGTGTTGTGTTTAAATGAATGCCATGCGCAAATTTAAAAGCATCTGCGAATTTGCACCAAAGTTAAATTATGCGGAAAGGGTTACTCACCAATTGTCCCTTGAACATGTCAAATTTTTGCCGATATTCAAATCAGTGTCAATGTTGTAAAATGTTGTATGTATACACTCCCCCAAGCTATGGAAGCTGCACCTGGCTCACGCCATCACTTCATGATGCTTCTTGCTACAGTAAATATAAAAAAATATTTTCGTTTTCCAAATTCAATTATAATATCATGAAATCCTTCTGTCATTATTTCTGAAAATATGAAACATAATTTATCATCCTGAATATATGCATGCAGTCACAATGAAATAATCAGCTTAATCTGAATTTGCTTTTAAATATATTAATCAGATATTTCCAATTATTTTCATTGCAAAGACGGTCACTGGGGGCCTGGAGTTTCCGAATGCAATTGATGTCATGTGTGCAGTCACTATTATTTATTATTTTTCACTAACTACACGTGTGAGAATTTCATTATGAAGTGCCTGCTATGCTTCCCTTCTGAATATGTCGTCAAATACTGCATGGACCCTTTTCCGTTGTTAAAAAGTTGCACACTCCTTGGCAAAAAAAGGGAGCTAGGTTGAATTTCACTTGATTTCAAGAGGCTTCCATTTCTGACAATATACACAACAACGAAGCATCATTTCCTGTCAGTCATTCAATAGCCACATTATCTAGGTTTATAATTCTGCCCTACACATTTGCTGTACATTACCTTTGTACTCTCCTACCGTAAAGGTGGGAACCAAAAATTGTAAAAATGCTTCTCGTGTGGCAGATTAAATTTTGCAATAAGTGCCTATAACATTTCCAAATCCATATCCAAGATTATCAAATTTGCACCAACCAAAAATAATGAAGGCCTATGCTTAATATGCTACAAACATAAATTAATACATTTTTACACAATAATAGGTTTTGTTGATGCTCAATTGATAAACATTATCTTGTTAAATTTCACATAGTTGGTGAAAGCGGGCCATAGAAATTTTCTAGGAACGATATGGTGAAACACAAAAGCAGTTTGCAATTTTATTTGCACCAAGCAACTGTTACAGCTGTTGTATCACAATGACAACATATACATGGCTTCATATTTATCGCTCATTACGTATGCATAGGCAGCTGAAGACGTTTCAACCCCATGGTTTGTTTGTTTGTTTGTTTGTGTTTCATGCCTCTGCAGCACCTTAGTGGGCTATATTGCGGCAGGCGATCGCCGTATGATGATGAGATGAGAAGACTGGGAGTCTGGAACATACCCTATTAATTCAGGGATGCCCAGGGTCTTTCAGTTGCCCCAGCATAGAATACTGGATACAACCCGCTTCCATTTAATGTCCCATGGGCTCGGACTAAAGTGAGTTCCCGGGGTGAGATTTGAACCCACGCCCTCAAAGCCAGTGGCCAAGCAGTCTTGACCATTAGGCCACAGGGGAACTCTTCAACCCCATGGTAATTTACCTTCGGTAAATTTCCGTTTTGGCTCTAAGTCAAAGAACTGTTCGGCATGAGGGCTGATGCTACGTTTCTGTTTCATGGATCGTCGAACGCTCAATCCCCTAGAAATATTGAATGAATTAGATATTTAGTCAACAACATGTCATATGGAAACATACCAAACTCTTACAGGTGATTTCATTAGTACGCGATTCTTAGACTCTTGACCAACCAAATACATGACATTTTTAGTTAATCTGATTGGTTTAGAAACAATAGAACGTCACACATTTGATTTATCAAACGTAGTAAGTACTGGGTTAGCACTTATTCCTCACAGCCAAGTGTGAATGACAAGAATCGCATGGAAATGAAATCGCCTGTAATTGACATTCACCAGATGATAAGGGTGAGGTGATAATCATCATTGTAAGATTTTCAATGGCCCACAATCCTAACATTGTTATGGTTGCAGATACAAGTTCAACAATGTATGACACCAGGGTGTACCTTTGTTATTGTTGCCTCCCAAGCTGCATTGAAGATTATACTGAAATCCATATTTTTAGGGCTTTAAATAAATCTACGGTTTTCCATTATTCGGTCAATATTGAGTGTTATTATAATTAGATAAACAAATGCGATAGGTGTTAGGCTGAGTTTTACACATGTGCAGCTTTTTGTCACAGTGAAATTAAATGAAAACTGTGACAAAAATGTCATGTGTTTTTAATGTTTCGCCTTTCATCAAGATTATATGTGCACCATCAACATTTAATGTCATGCAGAACTCAGCATGTCTGACTGCCTGCACACTGACATCTGGGATGCTAGATATATATCAATATTTTTTTTAAGAATTCTGGGCTAGAATTTTGCTGATATATAATATCAAGTGTGAAAATATGAGATAACTTCTACTACGGCATAATGCCGTACAACTTTTTCCTCCAACAGGAATCAAATTTATGTGACCTGCAATAAATCTCTACTTGCCCGCTGCCCCACCATCTGGCCATCTGTTTGCCAGGGTTTGTAAAACCAGGGAAAGGCCTTACGAGGGGTTTTCCAAAAGTTCTGTCCAACTTGCCATAACTTTTGCAATATTTAATGCAGAAACATGATTTTTGGGGCAGATAATATTGGAGTAATTTGCGAATGTTCCTCTAAATCAGATCATAAAAACACAAATAAATGGTTAATTTGTTGCCATGGAGACCAAAAGTCATGAAATGCGGCCCAGGGCAATTTTAGAGACCCAGATTCATTACACCTTGTCAAAAAATTCAATTTTTACCAGGGATACAGGACAGGAAACCGATTAAAAGTAATCCTTAACATTTCCCAAACCCTTAAAATAATGAACTTGACGCTGAGTACATTTCCTCTTACCTTATATATCCAATGCCTCATAGTTCTTATGTTTAGATCAATGTTCATGTTTCGTAAACTATTTGTACTCTACGATTGGTTTTCCATAAGTTCTGTCCAACCTGTCATAACTTTTGCTATATTTTATACAGAAAAATGATATTTGGGTCAGTTGATATTGAGGTAATTTTAAAATGATCCCCAAAAAATCAGATCATAGAAGTAAAAATAAATTGTTCAGCTATTGCTATGGAAACCAAACGTCACGAAATGCGGCTGAGAGCTGGCTAACAGACACAACCTTGATATATCTCATCAAACTATGTAATTATTACAATAGATATAGCAGGGAATAGGTCCAAAATATTCATAGCCATTTCACAACTGCACAAACTAATGACTGGGAAACTGAGTACATTTTGTCATACTTTCTAACCATGTCTAAATACCTCAGTCGGCATGTTTAGGTCTCTTTTGACATTGTGCAGTCTTTTTTTCTTGGGGTTTCAAATTTGTGTCCTTTTCATTCAGAAAAAGTTTGTACAATCTTCATTTGGTTTTATCACTCATGCTGTCTTCCTTGTATGTATGATAAAGAAGGTTCTTACTCTCTCTGCTAGATTTTATCAAATAAAATTAAAGAAAGATAGTGGGTATATATAATGTCATCCTTATCCAAAAAAATGTATCTCATAAAAAACTGAGTAACTGCATGAGTGATAGTAAAGTAACTGAGACACGAGAATAACCCCAATTTCCATTATTATTAATGATGTCAGAATTAACCGATTGTATTTAATGAAAAAAATTATGAATATACTTCAATTCAATAAGTTAAGAGACAGATAATGCAGGCAGGTTTTAAATTCATTTTAAGAGTAGGGGAGACCGGGGCTGGTTGTCACAGGGGCTGGTTGTCACACTTTTTATTGCACTAAACTATGGAGTCACACAGCTCAACCAATCATTGTTTTTTGCTTTTATAACCCACTGGAGTCTTTTTGAAAAATCTTGACTCCTGGAAGGGAGTCTGGTAGGCACACGGTCTGTTAAAAATTTCCTGTCACAAAAAGTAATTTTTTAGTGAAAATTTTGATAACAACGGCCTTGGTCACCCGTTTTTGGAATTTTCATCAATCGGGGCAGGTTGTCACAAAAAGGCGGGGCAGGTTGTCACACTTTTTGGAGCTGGTTGTTACCTATTAGGACCAGGCTTTTAAACCAAAAAACTAACACAAATATAAATTTGTGTTTTATATATGCTATTGATGACTGAAGATGTGTGCAGATATTGCATTGTGTTTAAATAAATCGATTTCAAATTTATACATAAAATTTTCCAAAAAAATCGTAAAAATCCTACTCCGTATCAGAATGCTTTCCTACGGCTTGGTAAGCCTTCATTTGCAGAACTCTTGTACACAGTAGCATGTTTGTTAAGGTCTTCACTCGGCATGTAAAGGATTCCTCATATGTCCAAAATAACTTTTCTTGGTCAAGATCTGCCCTACAGAGTTCCACTTAAAATCACTTCAAAAAAAATTAATGAAATATAGAAAATAATCATTTAAATTTTAAAACCTGTCCTATGTATACCAAACAAATCTAATTGTCAAAATATCATTCCTATATCACTCTGAAATATCTAGTAGGGGAGACCGGGGCTGGTTGTCACAGGGGCAGGTTGTCACACTTTTTATTGCACTAAACTATGGAGTCACACAGCTCAACCAATCATTGTTTACTGCTTTTATAACCCACTGGAGTCTTTTTGAAAAATCTTGACCCCTGGAAGGTAGTCTGGAAGGCACACGGTCTGTTCAAAATTTCCTGTCACAAAAAGAAATTTTTACCGTCAACTTGCATGCAGTGCTAGTCTTTATCAAATAGCTGTTGAAAAAGGTACAGTTAATACACTTATTATGTAGACATTTCTTTAAATCATGATAACAACAAATAGTGAAAATTTTGATAAAATCGGCCTTGGTCACCCGTTTTTGGAATTTTCATCAATCGGGGCAGGTTGTCACAAAAAGGCCGGGCAGGTTGTCACACTTTTTGGAGCTGGCTGTTACCTATTAGGACCAGGCTTTTAAACAAAAAAAAACTAACACAATTATAAATTTGTGCTTTATACATGCTATTGATGACTGAAGATGTATGCAGACATTGCATTGTGTTTAAATAAATCGATTTCAAATATATACATAAAATTTGCAAAAAAATTGTAAAAATCCTCCTCCAGATCAGAATGCTTTCCTGCTGTTTGGTAAGCCTTCATTTGTAGCACCCTTGTATGCAATAGCGTGTTTGTTAAGGTCTTCACTGGGCAAGTAAAGGATTCCTTATATGTCCAAAATAACTTTTCTTGGTCAAGATCTGCCCTACAGAGTTCCACTTCCTGCATCCGAGCTCTTAACCAAAAGTGTGACAACCTGCCCCGAAAATGTGACAACCTGCCCCGAATTCTGAATTTTAAAAAATGTCAAATAGGACATCAAGATTTCGAATGATATAGGTATATATTCACCAGATAGGTTTAAGTCACTCCCCTTTTGCCATTCATATAGAATGATAATGCTCCTGCATGTTTTATATAGATATAGTAGCATGTTTAAGTTTTACACACTGTGACAACCTGCCCCTGTGACAACCAGCCCCGGTCTCCCCTAAATATACTCTTTTTCCACATTGATTTTTTCTCGAAGTTATTGCTGCTAATTTTTAAGGTGGCATTGGCAATAACTTCTGAAAATACGAGTACGTTCATCTTGAAGGATGGAATAGAATTTTTACAAAGTCATAGCCAATTTTATTCTGAAATCGATCTTGACCATGAAGAGAACCAAAAGCAGCCGATTTGTTGGCTTCAAAGAAGAGAAGAAGAAGTCCAAGGTGCATGCACATGCAGATCCATTTCTGACCAGCCATGATGGTGATGTGTCACAACAAAAGCTTTTGTAATATGAGGTTATATCATGGGTGGGAGCAAGATATATCCCTGGTATAGTCACCCAAGACGCATGATACAACCTTTTTATCCCATATCTTTTTTTTAAATACTTTTATTCAATATCAATATAAAACAGTTTGAAGCACTTAATGTGAATGCAGCTGTGTTACAAAAAATAATCAATCCTCTTAATTGGCAGCACTTAATTGCCTTAAATCACAACAATCAGCAAATATGCTGGTATCTGCATGCTAATAAGCATGATAGATAGGGGCACTGTTGTCTTCTGATTGGTCAGTTCCAGTATATCCCTGTTTATCTCGTTATCTTTCAGTATATCCCTGCTGGCTAATTAGCCAAAGGAATTTGATTTGAATTAAATATATCCCTGTTCCTTTCTGTTGTATTTCCCTCTCTCAATCCGTATTTACCAGAGAAAAGCGCAGTATGAGGTACAAAAGTTGGCTAGACATGGGATAATATGTGTTATTTAATGCTGTTGAGTGTTGAGCATAAATGAATGCTTTTCATAAATTTGAATGGGTGGGTGTGTACATTTATGCATAAGTTAAATTTCATGTGGGAGCATTCCATAACTGTCGTATTAATATTCATAACAGAGTCATGTTTAGCAAATTGAGGAATTGGTTACTGGAATAGTTTTATTGGTTATGAGCATCCTTTGATAAACAGCAGGTGACATAAGACTCACTCTATCTATTGATAATGTTTCTTATTAAAAAAGTCTTCCTCTTATCAAGTTTAATTATTGACTTACTAAATCCTTTTATCCAAATCCTTCCTTCCAAAAGAGCAATTTTATCATTGGGATTATATGTATGCGAAAGAAACAATCAAAATTTTATCCGATTTTTTTGAAGGATGTAAGCAAACTTTATCAATTGAATCAGTGATTCACGTATTTGCAATTATTTTTATGGTATAACTAATTCTGATTTTTCTGCAGCTGTTCCTATTTCATCCAACTCGAAAACCAACAAAACGCAAAATACAGTTTTTAACTTTATTTGCACAACCAACAGTTGTTACATTAAAATGTTTCAGGCATAACAAAGCTGCAGACAACTGAAGACATTTCATCCCGATGATTCATTCTCTTGCGATAAATTTTCGTTTGACCAATATGTAGTGGGAAGGGTACCCCATCGTTTCTGTCTTGTGGATCTTCGTTCTCTCTGTCCCCTGGAAACATTGAATGAATAATATATTATTTGAACTTATTTCAAATTTGAAAAACAATTCTCACATTAAACAGTACAGTAGAAGCGGGAGGTTCTGGAATATCTTCCTATACTTTGCAGGATGGCTGTTATACAATAAAAAAAACTCAAAAGGGAAAATGGGTTTTTTTAAACGATTGTTTTACTTTAGAAATCAGTCATACTATACTTACTGTACTTACTAGGCCTATATAAAAATAAAGTTGTTCAAAGGCCATTCTCTCATGTCATATGGTAAGAAAGAATACTGACTCATGACTGTTTGAGAGAGCTCTATGCAATATTCTATTGTATTGCATGGCTGATATTACTGAGCAATTTTAACATGCAAAAGATTGGGTGGACCTCAAAGGAAACACCAGTTTGTCAAAATCCTAATGCAGGATAAGGGATTGATATATTTTTCTGATGTAGTCAACCATCCGCTGCTCAACCAATGAAGGAAGAATAAAGGTTTTGGTAGGAAACATGCAAATTCTAAAAGGTCGGCACAAACTTAATTCAAAGAATTCCGGCTACATTTTGAAATATTATTAATAGTAATGGCAATCACATCTCAATATAAAAGTAGCATGTATGAATTCACTGTTTAAAAGCAATCATACCCAAATGTATTCCTAGCACTCGTAGCAGCTGATTCTTGAGCTTCAAAGGAGAGAAGCAGAAGTCCAAGGAGCATGAACATGCAGATCCACTTCTGACCAGCCATGATGGTGATAGTCTACACAAAAGCTTTTGCAAGATGTGTTATTCGATGCTGTCGATTGTTGTGCATAAATGAATGCTATGTACAAATTGCAAAAGTATATGTGCATTTATGCCTAAGTAGAATTATGGGTAGGAGTAAGTTGTAAGTACAATCTAGCGAGGTTTGCTCTGCTATTCTCCTTGTAACTTCTGTCATTTTTTTTTTTAACATTTAGTAAAGAGTCACTGTGGACAAAGTGTAGAATTTACGAAACGAAATTTGTCTAAAAGTTTTGTATGAGTGTCTCCCCCAAGCACGTGGCTCACTGCATCATTTCATTTCATTATGTTTTATTAGTAATAATCTTAATCTTTCTAAATTTAACTCTTCTCAAGCTGAGGAAAACAATTTAGTTTTAATCTGAATTGCATGTTTTCTGGGAAATTGAATTTTGCAATTATTTTTATTGTAATCCTAAGGATTGTCATTGAGGAGGAGATGCAGTTTACTAAACCAATGATGGTATGTGGTCAGTATCATTCTGATTTTGTACTAACTGAGGGGGTTTCATCACCAAGAGTCAGAACAATACTCCCCTTTATGAATATGCAGCCAGATTCATGAATACACTGTATGCCGTCAGATTCAGGTCTTTTGCAGTGTAAAAATGTATATTCCATCGCTTTGCATGTCCTTTTATTCTGCATGATTGATTGGTAAGCGGAATCTTATTGCTGATAGCTTTTAATAGTATCAAGAACAAATACACAGTCTGTTATGCTTGCCCCTGGTGT
Organism: Platynereis dumerilii; assembly: GCA_026936325.1. Lineage (NCBI taxonomy): Eukaryota > Metazoa > Annelida > Polychaeta > Phyllodocida > Nereididae > Platynereis > Platynereis dumerilii. Next base: position 51,291,906 of record JAPTHN010000009.1, read on the forward strand.
GAAATTAGGAAAGATGTATAGTTTTACAGAATTTGTACTTCTGAAAATACACATAAGAATGTAAGGATGCATGAAATATTCATACCGAATGTAATTCTGCAATGGGCCTCAGCCATGATTAGGGGCAAGAGCAGCAGATTCTTGAGTTTCAAAGGAGAGAAGCAGAAGCCCAAGGAGCATGAAAACGCAGATCAACTTCTGGCTGACCATGAGTATTGAGCATATTAAATTAGGCCCAATGCTATGCACACACTGCAAAAGTAAATGTATATTTTTATTTTGTTAGATTATATGTAGGAATAAGTTGTAAGTACAATGGGGGTGGGGTACTAACCAATCTTCTTAGTTACTTCTGTCTTTTTTGACCGTTATTCAGTACAGAGTCATGCACTGTTGACAAAGTGTGGAATTTGCAGTATGCAATTTATTAAATTTTGCACAAGTGTTTCTTACTAAAATCATGATCTCTCTGAATTTAAATCCTCTTATTCAAATCCTTCCTTTTTACGATACAAAAAGCAATTATCATTCAGACTATATCTATACAATTTGATGGAAGTGATCAAGTATATCTGAATTTTGTGTTTATCTTTGAAACACAATATTTTCACTTTATCTATTCGAAACGTTTTTCACTAAAATTTTCCTCTTTTCAATTATTCAGTTACTAAATCTTCTTATCCAAATCCTTTCAAAAAGGAAATTTACCTTTTGAATACATATATGCAATTAAAAAAAGGTAATCAAGATTATCTGAATTTTGTGTTTTCATTTAATCTTTAAATTGAATCACACACTTGCAATAATTTTCTTGGCTAAAATTATTGATGGGAGACTGGAATTTCCCAATCCGATAATGGTAATTGTTGAAATTTTGTACGTATTTCAGATTTTTCAGTGGCTGTTAGTATTCCATCCAACTCGAAAACCAGCTTCTATATAATATTATTGCTTATTGTAGTTTCATTTTTGAATTATGATTATCCTCATTCTTATTCCTGTCATTTAAGAAACTGCCACGCTGCCTTTCAAACATGTAGAGAAAATTTGGCGCCCTGCGATGTAAAAAAGACCAGCGTATGTTGTTGCAAAATCATTGAAAAAAATTATGGTTGATTGGTATACTGTGAATATTTTAAAATGACAGGCAATATTGAGGCTAAGATGTCTCTAAATGTAACAAATTCAATGAGACTGACGCATTGGTGTCAACTCCAAGTATTCTCCAAAGTCAATATGCTTGAAAGCATATGACAAAAACAGATCTTTGTGACAAGCTCTGAGTATTATTGTTATTTTAGCCTGGAGCATATTAGATCAGTTCTGGCCAAATGTGTCAGTGCAGTATGAAAGTGACTGCTACCTGAAATGGACAGGTGATCGAGCCTCGTGCCGCCATCTATAACCAATCAATTCAAATTTATGTGGTAACTTATAAAAACTACAACAGGATGCTTGCTGATGATGATCGAATGAAGCCATTAAGAATTAGTAGATACACCTGTGACAAAAATTGCCAAATGAATACTTCTTAAAATGTGAAATATTAGGTTCGCTAAATAAAATTTCCAAAGTACTGCTCAACTGCAGAAGAGCAAGAAAGAATTAGTTAAGACCGGAGTTGAATTGAGCCTACTTGCAACTCACCTACGTATCCCTACGTATCCCCTAGGCCAATAGGGATTGGGATTTTCCAAATCTATTCAGAGGTGAGGCATTAATCCCTAAAAGGTAAATTAATTCTGTTGTATATTGTAGTTTTTAAATGGACTGTAGAATGTAGATGGTTGGTAAAACAAGGAAGACAAGTCGACTAATTTTGGAGCCACCTCCAGTGCTTGCTGCCTGGCTCTGCTCTGTCTTTCTTAGTTAATACTCGATCTACTATTTCATTCATATTTTCTATCCGCAGATCTCCAAAGAAAAACCCTCGCCCACAATCCTCAAATAAAAATTAAGATGCCACCTCTCCCTCCAAAAAATTCTTGATTCCACCAGCAATACTAAACAAAAGATTCATTTAAACAGGAAATGAATAGTTGCAGGGATTGAGCATCATATTTGAGCTTTATTTGTTTAATTTCAACATTTTTTTGCATGGGGGTAGCAGCCTGGCTTGGTGCCTAGTCCATTAGAAGCAATGTGGCATTCCCTCGCGAGATGGGAGGGACACGCCCCTTATACCGCCTCTCTGCCTGGTGGTTGTCGAGTATTTAACAGTATCACGGATGTATGAGTTTATAAAAGATATTGTCCGCAACATCCAAGCCTCATACGAAAGATTACAGGCCATTTTATCAAGATGCGGTCTGCTGAATTGCAAATGGCAGGAGTTGACAATGAATTCACTGGTTTTGCATTATCAACTTTACTGGGTATTTATAAATAATCCACTGGTTCCACAGTTCACCCCATGATGCTAGTCTCTCTAGAAACTCTTTCCAGGCAATCCTGGCTGGTTAAATCCAGTTTTACGGGGAAGTACATCGTGCTATGGACCGAAATATCGAATACATAAATTCACGCTCGCCATTGTAGCCTCCCTCATCATTCCGTTGTATAATTTTTTGTGCATGCGCAGTTAGACACCATGCTGGTCTGCGCTCAGTGGCTGATCGCTACTTCAACAAGGGTCATCAAGTACACATTTCAGTCAAATGTGGTATTTTCCTGATAGAAGACATAACGCAAAATGCAGTTTGTAACTTTATTTGCACAACCAAGGCATAATAAAACCTCATGCTGCAGACAGTTGCAGACATTTCATCCCGAAGATTCACTCTCTTGTGGTAAATTTTCGTTCGGCCAATATGTAGTGGGAAGGGTACCCCATCGTTTTTGTCTCGTGGATCTTCGTTCTCTCCGTCCCCTGGAAATATTGAATGAACATAACCGCCCTCGGAATTTGGCAGCTTGGTTTTAATGTAGCCCACGTACATGTATCTCCATTTAATTTCACAGGTTGTTAAAAATATCAAAACTTTGTGCCCAACTTCTTCAATCGATAAGCAACTGCAGATTCTGGTATGAAAGTTTGATTCGGATCAATTTTTAAGGAATTCTAAACTGGTCAAGTGGGGGCGAATTTACCCCATACATTTTTTGTAAGCATTTCTGTTTTTGTTCTTTTATTAAGATTATAATTATTTTGTTTTCAGTATTATGTTACTATTATTTTCTGTACATGTGATAGTTTAGTTTGTTAGAAGTTCTTGACAATGCAACATAAAATATATTTGTATCATTAATTATATGTCAATATATAAGTAATATTTCAGGGCGAATGCAAGTTTTTAATAGATATTTCAAAACTTGCAGTTCCTGAGAGTACTAAAATTAGGTTTCATCAATCCAACCTCATGATGCACAAGACAAAGGTGCTGACAAAGAAAATTCCACCCACAAGATACACTCATTATTACTGTTAATTGACCATGAACACTCAAAAGGTCAAAATCTAGATAAACAATTGTAGGATCATTACTTAATTGCCTTGACAACAGGGTCAGGGATAAATGCCTCCTGGGAAATTACTTAATTGTGACAGTCTGCCCTTTTTTACACAACTTTGCAACAACTGACTGGCAGAAATGTCCTTGGGAGGCGAAGGATATAGAGAGTGTTTGGTATATTACACACTGTACTGTTATAATAAGTACATTTTACTCCTATTTTACATTTACAACTTGGGTGAAATGCAGATACACAGCTTTGCTTCTGTATTTGTACTTGTGATACAAGCTTGGGAAGCCTTAGCAAATTTTTTCTAGCAGGTTACTCTTTTTCAAGTTGATGCTTTTAATAATTGTTATGTTATTGCAAACTCCCCAAAAAACCTAACAACAAAGCACCAGAAAAAGCAGAAACAATTTTTGTACAGGTCTCTCAGACTTTTTTGAGACTTAAGGCAATACTGATGAAGTGTTTTGGAAAAAAAAACAGAAGTGACCTTGCAAAGATAGCATTACAATAGCAGAGTGAATTTACTTTTGGGTTTGACAAATAAATGACTTAAATATTTGTATAATGTGGCCATATAAATCAGAGAGGAGAGATGGTGTCTACAGTATGCAGAAATAAATCAAAATAGATTATCAATTCAACATTTTCCAAGTACATTTATATACATAATATCATGAGGGATGATTTGATTATTTAAAGGTTGACTGTCAAGTGTCAATGTAAATTATCTCAAGTGAAACAAATGTACAATTACAACATACTACATAATTACTCTCAGCCAAAGTGTGGGGATTACAGATACAGTATTATTTATTGCTTTTTTTAACCCTCCCTGTGAATCTACTGAGGCTTGAAATAATCTAATTAAACCCACTCAGGGTAATGTAGAGCTACTCCTCCCATGTTGAGGCCATTGCTTCTCCTGGCTGATTGCAGCCATGTCCTCTGAAGATGCTTTTACACTTGCCCGCCTCTTAATTCCAAAGAGTCCTTGCAAATGTCTTTCTGTTTTCACAGTGAACTCCAACGAAAGACAAGCACTAAATATTAAGCTAAAGGTGACTGAGGTCAGAGTACATTCAGCACAGCGAGCAGTTGGGCTAAATCTCAGTTCATGATGCATTTATAAACAATGCTGAAGCCCTGATTCTGCTGCGGTTTCCTTTTGATCTCTAAAGTTGTCATCCATATTGCAGTGACGCATTTTGCAAGACGATAATCTTATGGCTCTGAACAGGCTCGAATATCAGGTGCACCAAGTGCTACCAAAGTTCTACTTGGGTCAGGAGGTTTTAAGCATATAGAAAACCCGTTGCAAGCAGGTATTTGAGCAATTTAGGCTAGGATGTGTGTGCCTGAATATGACATTGAAGGAGGACATGGTAGTCCCTAGTTGTTAGGATTTATAGACATTAATATCCGACATTGGGCATGAACTGCAAATCTATAGGTGATACAATATCTCTTGTCCATGGAAAATGTCAGATTGGAATGGAAACAAATACACTCTATATTTCTGAGGCATATTGTGGTGGCAGCACTTGCCAGTGGGTCTTGCCCATGCTGCCACCTGGATAGCCTGACAGAAAGCATACATTGTATGACCCAGTTCGGCACACTGATCAGAAGTTGAAGGGAAAGTTGTCAAATGAAGGTGAATTTTAAAGAAGGTAGGAATTGTAAAAGTACAGGAACTATTGCAAAACAAAGTAAATGTCAGTGATGAGGCAAATGCAATGTTTGATGATTGTGATGAGAACAGGGACAAAGTTATGCTTGAGACATATAGCCAAGATTGTATGTTTGGATGCCCTCAAGAGAAAACTCACAGTAACTGTTGTCTGACTGTTGACGTCCATTTGTCAGTTACAAATCAGACTATTTTTTTGGAGTTCAATACATGCAAGCAATTCTTTAAACACAAGACAAGCCTTGCAGTAGTGCTCATTGGTTTCTTGAAAATGTAATATAATGACATTGGATGTTCAAATAACCAAATTTATCTATTTGTAGTATACGATACACGGTAATGATGACAAAAAGCAAGTGGTTGCTCCTCCCATGTTCTGGTCATTGATTCTTCCTGCAGATTTTCCCTTTCACACTGTTGAAGGTTAATTCCAAGAGCTCTTAACAGTGTACAGTTAACAAGCCTATCTGTACACAATGAACTCGCAAATGACCCACTGCCACATGTTCCAGGGTTGACCTAGTTAAAATGAGCACAGTAATTCACTAATTGGCTAATATGACTGCAAATGGCTGAGTTTGAGCTAAATGAAAGGAACTGTTGGTTTTTGTGTATGTATTAGTAATTGCGGGTAACATTTTCTATCGAGAAATGGCAGATTGTAAGCATATTGCATAGAACAGTATCAAACATTATGCCATGAACCTAATTTGTACCGTAAATTATTCATTAATGAAAGATGCAGCACTATGAGTGCATTGAGATGACAACATGCCTAGCATTTCTTTTTAAAAGCAACACACTCCACTGCCACATGAGGTAGGTAATGATAAACAATGCCTCGGTGGAGCACATTGGGACATCAGCCTGGGCACATTGGGACATCAATTAAAAAAAATCATTTTAACACCCATGTGCAATAGATATTACGTATAAGTAGTGCATAAGACAGTATACGGTGCATTAACACCTTGTAGTGCCTATAGTTCATAACTTTAAACAGTTTTAAACATTTAACATAAACTGTCCTGGGTGCAGACATCTATGTAAGTAACACACAGTGCTTTGCGACAAATTTGTTCACAGAGCATGGTAATACACTATACCTCTATTCACTGTGGCCTGAATACCTGTTGTGTGCTGTCCCAGGTCATTCAGTTGCCTTGGACACTTAAATTCTGCCATATTAAGTGCGTCCCAATGTGCCCCGAATTCGCTGTCCCCGATATTACTTTTACACCAAAATGCTAATTTCTCGGACACCGGTGAGTGTGTTTATCATGATAGCAATTCATAACTGTTCGATACGATATATAAAATTCATACAAGCACTGAGAAACCCTCATTGTTCATGGTTTTTCCACAGAATGGTTCGAATTGAACCCATCAATATTTACTTTAGTAGCAGGAAAACAAACTTTTGCTCGCCATACTTCTGCATGCGGCTGTAATTTGTCTATAAAACCATGGAAACATCAGGATGTGAAATTAAATTTTTTGATGGCACTTCCATATCATATACCTTGCCAGGATCCAAGAAAACCCCACCGTCCCACAGTGCCCCACATCGCATTGTGCCCCGGTTCCCCCTAAACAATGAACCATATGGTATCAACTGACACTTGTCATTCAACGTTCATGAAATGTTGAATTAGACAGATGGACAATATTCATTTATTTGTCCATGGAAAAATGCAATATAAAATGGCTCCCAAATAATTATATAATTATGGTGTTTGGAGAATAATTGTCATGAAAACGTTCAAAAACCAAAGTAGCGTTTTTAAAAGGTTTTTTAAATGTTAGAGTGCTTGCTAGGTAGTGCCTGAGGTTTACATTTGGAATATTTTTTTTTTAAAGGCTGGAAATTAATATGTAATTGCCTTTGTACAGGAAATCTATTATCTACTTCTAAAAGAGCTAAATATGCAGAATAGATTTTCATTAGATAATTTTTGGAGATTACATTTTAATTTGTAGTATTGAGAAGCTCATGATTTTCAATTAATTATCGTTTGGCTGAATGCTTTGAAAAATGTACCATGTGATATATTTACAGTAGACGAACTTCGAGTGCTTACAAGTGACTGGTTTCAGAGCATCAATGAGGTCACTGAAGCTGTTGCCTGAATCTTTACCATTGAAACTGGTGATTTTTTCACTGACTCATAGGACTTCTAATGACGTCTATAGATGCAGCAGTGACCAATACCTGGCTCAGTGACATGTATAAGAGCAATGCTAAGTGAAGGGGCAGTAGAACAGTTGTCACATAAAGTGCAGTGACTGAGTCATAAACCTGACCCATTTGACAATAATCATTGCTCTTTTCATGAAAGATGTGGTGTTGACACAGTCAGTCAACATGAAAGCTTATCCATCTGAATTGCGATAGTGAGTTATAAATCATGGCAGAAGTGTGACGGAATCATATGCGTGCTTGTGTCTAAGCAGGGTTTTTGTGTGTATAAAATGTAGCAACCTGTTTGATGAAAAAGGGAGCTACACACGCAAGCAAGGAGCATCCCTCTATTGCATAGCTTGTTTACACTTGCCCTGCAACAAGTCCAATAAAATTCTGAAGTATTCTAGTCCTGCACCACAGGCACTCTCCAGTATTAGGTTATGTTCAGTAAGAAAAATATAACTTAATACAGACAGTACAAGCTGTCAGTTCTGGTGACTGCCTGTGCCTGCACATCATTTTTCTGACCTGAAAAATCTATAATTTAGATAATTGTTTGTTTTTTTCCTCAAAGAAATATTTGGAACAGTAAACAGACCACAATTAAACATTCAATCATATAGATACAATATTGCTTTGAATATCTCAAACTGAGAATTCTATTCGTCACGCCAGAGGAAGATTAATCTGTTTGTTATAACTTTGCAAAAATAAAGCACTTGTGGTCAGGATGGCCAGGAGCAGCAGACGCCAAGAACAGCTGGGGATCAATAGCATTGACTGTGGTCAAGCTCTGTTGATAGCAGGCCTATTACTCAGAGAGACAGGAGTGAGGTCACTGGTGAATGCTATGACACCTATCACACAACATGGTATGTATGGGCTATGAGTCAGTCACACCTTTATGAGGTATCAAAGTTATGGTCACTTATCATGGCAGGGATAGGGCTGTGATGTCAGTTACAGCCTATAAGTGTATTGCATGTAAGCACTCGAAGTTCGTCTACTGTAATATGATTATATATCTTGTGGCAATTGTATTAATCTAATTTTTTGCTTCTTTTACTGATCCAAAAAATATTTTGAGCTCCGCTTGAAAACCTTTTGCCTAAGATTTTTTGGGATGAGGTAAAATAATGGGTACTCCATATAAGGGTCTTCTATAACCGTATAATCAATTATAATCAATTCAACTTTAATCAAACTTGTAAAGGACAATTAAAAATATCCAAATTTTTTTTGGGGGGGAGGGGCGGACTTAATCTTTGTTTATTGCCTCTTACTTGATTCTATTAAAAAACATGAGCTAAAATATGCATGTCAACGACATGGTTTTTCTCAGTTTTTGACAGCCCCACCAAATAATGGAGAAGCCCCCCTAGCCCTCCAACCAAAATATCCTGGAGCCGCTACTGGAGCGAAATACAGTGGAAATCAATGGAACAATACTAGTTGTTTGGTGGCCTTCAGTCCATGGTTAAGATTTGGCATGTTTCTAATAATGAGTCCACAATTTCAAGAATTTGTTGGTTCATGAACAGCCTTGCTTAAGGTAAACGACTGTTAATTTTTACATATTTCATCACAATTTTCTAATATATGTGGAGATGGTATTGGATGGGAGTTTCTTATAAGCGTTAACATCAAACATTAAAAGTTTACAGCTTCTCTTCAGAAGTAGTGAGTGGTCATTTTCAATAAGGGATGTATAGTTTTGGTTCTTCTTGATAATGAAATCTCCATATTTGGTATAAGATCAGAATGATACGGACCACATGCTATCATTGGATCAGCAAACTGCACTTTCTCCTTACTGATAATCCTCAGGATTATAATAAAAATAATCCCAAAATTAAATTTCAAAGTATATGCAAACTTTAGATTAAAACTAAATTGCTTTTTGCAGCTTGAGAAGATTTAAGGTTAGAAGGATTATGATTTTTAATTTAAAAAAACATAATGTAGCAATGGAGTGAGCCACGTTTCACTCCACTGTTTGGGGGAGGCACACACACAAAATTCAGCAAATTTCACTTTAAAATTCCACACTTTTCGTTGAATATCAGCCAAAAATTGACAATAGTAACCAGGAAAACAGACGAGGAACCTCCCCATTGTAGTAACAACTTACTCCTACGCATAATCTAACTTAGGTATATATACACAGATGCTGTTGCAATTAGTGCATAGCATTCATTTATGCTCAACACTCGACAGCATCGAACAGCATTTCTTACAAGAGCTTCTGTGAAGACCCATCAGCATCATGGCTGGTCAGAAATGGATCTGCATTTTCATGCTCCTTGGACTTTTGCTTCTCTCCTTTGAAGCTCATGAGCAAGATGAGTCAACAACTGCTCTTGGACCTTCTGCTGCAGTTAATCAACACCAACCTCCAGAATCAGATTCTCTGATCCTTGGTATTTTTGTCACCTGGATACCTGATAACATAGGGTATGATGACATTTTATTCTATAAATTCTTGTTTGTTGCTAGTATTTTTACAAGTGATTGTCAAAGCAAACACATGTATGTTCCAGTTTTTTTTCTATTAAATGTGAAAGAAAAGCACATCTACCCTATTTTTTGATAGGGTGAGTTTATGAGATATATAACAGCTTAATGTGATAATTTTAGGACAGTTATTATGATATTTATAATCATTGTTCTGTGATTTTTTTTTTTAATTGTAATACACGTTTTCAATACTATTTTTCTATCAATATTTTTAGGTGATTGGAAGCATGAAATTTCATGAGAGAGATATGGGAAGTTCATACTTACTCCCCAAACGCACTCACCAACTGGACAAATGAACAATTTAGATCAAAAGTCTTCAGCATTCTGCAACATGTGCACAACTGAAACATTGTTTTTTGTATATATTTAATAGAACGGCTGTTGATCGGTAAAAATAAAGCTGCAAAAATACATTTTGTGTTTATCTTAACCTTTGAAAAGGCTACTTTCATCTTTACAACTGTACATGTGCTTTGTTGTCAGAGACTCAGAATGCTTATAATTGGGTCTTTCAATGACACTGGAATGCATTTTCGTTGGAGTGTCCCCAATGCCCACAAAATGTTTTTACCATTCATTTTAATGAGACGTCTACATTAATTTAATGTTTCGGAATGGTTCAAGATTGGCATTCACTTAGTAGAATACTCCTGTGAGCAAATTAACACAAACTTTTGCTATTAAAGAAAACATGACATGAAAAAAACAAATATACCATGTTAATATCCTTGAACATCACCTATCTTTCAAGGTCACCGATAAGCACAAGACGCAATATTTAGTAACTTAAAAAAATAGCAAATATAGAGATGCTGGACTTTAACTGGACCAATATAACATTTCTACACCCTTTAAGTTCTGTAGTTATTATAGAAATAGAATCATTAGGCTATACATTCAAGGCTGTCCAATGTGTTCAGTCATTCAAACACATCCCAAATTAGTCATATCTTTATATGTATTCATCTGCAGTAACATCTTTAACTTAAACTGGCTGATTCCTTATGATGAAATCCCCGTAGCTATTGCTGAAACATGATATCGTTGATCCTGACTCTGCATCAGCAAGTGTCATCTTGCGCTTAGAAAACTCCAAATTCAATCTAGTGATAATCTTTACAGTTAAAGTAATTGAAAAGGTGAGATTTTATTTCAAGGGCAAACACACATTTCAGTTAAAATTTAATTACTTTCTTGCAATATCAAACAGTCATACAGAATGTTAGATTGCTTTTATGGCTTTAGAATGAAGGATTAGGATAAGAGGATTTAGTAATCAATAAAAGAAAAACAAGATGAAAATTAAATTTTATACATTAAAAAGAGATGATTTGAGCCATGTTTGACTCCTGCTGCTCAGAGCATAGCATGCAATCGTACAAAATACTATTGCAAGAAAATTTAAATCTAAAAATCACACCAGTCGTCAACTTTGACTCTGAATTTAATATCAGTCAAAACAGTGACTGAAGTTACCAGGAAAATAGGAGAGTAGCCTGCCAATATTGATTGCTGGCTTTACCTCCCGTGTAATTTAAATGATATACAGACAGTGGTCTGTGTGTTATACATTACAATTTGTGTATAAACTCTTGATCAAAATGCTGGAATAATTTGGATATCAGAGGTGTCAGGACTTCAAAGTTCTAAAATTGGTGATTGAATGTGTTGAATTGCAAAACTATTTCCTCAGACATTAGATTTATGTATAAATTATATTATAAACCATTTTTAGTGGCTGAGAATTATTTGAAACTTTCTTTTGGTGACCCAAAAAAATTTTAGTAAAACATCATCAAAAATTTCATCTCGGCTCAACGACAAAACTTTGGGTATGGTCTTGGAAAAGTAAGTATTTCCTTATCTTTTTTAACTATTGAGTTGCTGCATGTATCTTGTGACTTTACCGCCATCAAAGTTAACCCTCAAGTATTCATATCAGGGAATCGTACCTGCAAAGGCTAGTGCACCCATAACTATTGATATATTTCACCAGATGATTTGCTGAAGGATTGATTGATGGGTGATTTGGGCTTTCATCCTGTATCTATGCACTTTTAGGTTAATTAGGACAGAAAGAGGACACGGCAATAAGGGGAATTCGTGAAGTGATTGCCTCCTGGATGCACTGTTTTCCTTTTATACACTATATAGCCAATATTGTGTTGGTGCTGTGAATCTATTGAGGCCTGCAATAATCTAATTAAACTCACTCAGGGGAATGTGGAGCTACCCCTCCCATGTTGAGGTCGTTGCTTCTTCTGGTTGATTGCCTTAATGTCCTCTAAAGATGCTTTCACACTTGCCCGCCTCTTAATTCCAAGAAGTCCTTGCAAGTGTCAACAAGTTTCTGTTTTCATGATTAACTCCAGCTCAGGACACCAACTAAATATAACACTAAAGGTCAGTAAAGGAGACTGAGGTCAAAGTGTACTGAGCACTGTAAGCAGTTGGGCTCCATATCGGTGAAGATATAATGGATGTTTAATGAACAATTGCCACATGTCAGTGGTTTGACCCCATAGAAATTATCACAGCAATTCAGTTGTTGGTTCATTTGGCTGCAAATAGCAATGTTGAGTGAAATAAAAGCAACTCTTGCTTTCTGTGTATGTAATGATATTTGTACTTGCAGGTAAAATTAACTATCGAGAAATGGCTGATTATAAGCATATTCGAACAGCTGCAAACATCATGCCATGAACCTAATTAATACCGTCAATTCTTCATATATGAAAGATGCAGCACTTTTGAGTGCCTTAAGATGACAACGCACTCCACTGCTACATAAAGTAGGTCATAACAAACGATGCTGGTGTACATCATCTTTCAGGGCTTCATGTAAATTTGCTGTCACTTTCCATAATGTGCTGACACTTTTGGCCAGACCTAATCTAATGTGCTCCTGGACAGGCTAGAATAACAGGGGGCCCAAGGCTAGTCCCAAAGGGCTCTTAGTGTCACAGGCGTTTAAAGCATATTACCTTCAGAGAATACCAGCAGTGAGTTGACATCCATTTATCAGTCTGAGAGCTGCTTGTTTGGGTTTGTATATATAGAACACCCAGGACCTGACTACGTTATTGAATATGAAGTTTCAGTTGACAATTCTGGTAACATGACATGACTGTGTAATACAAATCTAGGAATAGTAGTTATGCTGTTTTGGAATAAAGCTAGGATGTATCTTATTCTTGCATTATATGCTGACCAGGCCTCAACTCCCTGGTAAACAATTCTCAGGAACTCTATGAAGAAGGAGAAGCGGATTGTCTCTCTGAGTGACAGTGCTCTACAGATAATAGGACCACACACAAAACCTAACTTACACATGACAAGTTGTAGGATTGATTGCCCGCTAGGTGCAGTTGGGATTTTTGAAGCTTATGTAGGAATCCAATGACTCACTGCAGTTGCTAGTTTCCATCTTCCTGATATACAGGGATGTCAGTTTCATTTTAGATTGGTAGGGCAAATTAGACAAAAGCCTTCACAAATGAGGTCCAGAGGGAATTTGCTATTCCTCTTGTAGGAACATGCATGCATTGGTCAAAAAGTGGAGGGGCAAATGCTCCACTAGCCCCACCTACACTGATGCCGCTGCTGATATATGTATTTGTATTTATATTTTCATGTCAATGAAGCTGCTATATCTTGCCGTTTATGAGAGATTCCTTATATAATGCAATGCCAAATAAAGAAAGGCTAAGCAAACAAACGTAAAAATTCATGAATGCAAGTGTATCAGTTTAGACTGAAATCTTATGTCTCTATTGGCAATTGCATGATATGATCCCAAGCAAGTGATGCAACTCGCTCCCTCTTGTGGAAGAGAGTAATCGTCCTTCGGTTCCTATTGACGTTGACAGTTATACAGTCCAGCCACAAATTGCTATCTACAAGGTTGCAGATCTGTTGTGAGCTATTCATCAAGAAACAATCAAGAGAAGGTTGCTGCAGAATAATGAGCAACTTACAACAGCAAGAGCCATGGCAACTTACAGGGAAATTTAGGCAATAAGCGCAAGCTCCTGGAAAACTTGCATCAAAATGCAGACTAAGATGTCAATGTCAGTTTTGGTCAGATTTTGTTTGAGACAATACTTCACAAAAGTAACACATATAGCTTGTGTCTGATGAGTGCCCTATCATAAATAAGTATTCATCCTCACAAAATAAAGTTTATCTATCTATCTATTTGAGTTTCATGTCACATCACCTTATTCCCCAGACAGAATATTAAGCCACAGGATAACCAGAATTTCCAAAAGGTCTATCCATGTGTATTATATTGTCTTTCGATTATATTAATTGTTTCTGTGGTAAATGGCAAAAATGCTACAATATTTAATTTCAAAGGAAAAAATAATAATAAATCTCTTTTCCCTGATGTGTCACGGTACACGTAAATTTTGTAATTTTTTTAATTTTACTTAAATTGTTTTTACTTGTTTCATTTTATTTTATGTTGTTTTTATTTCTATTTTGTCTTTTTTATTGATTTTTGAATAATATTTTGTGCTCTTGTACGATGAATAAAATAATAAATACATATATATGGAGGAAGATTGACCATATGGAACATGCTGACTGGCCCACCGCCCCCCCCCCCCCCGCCCCCGGTAAGCAACTATTGGGCACTCCATCATGATGCAGAAGCAGTTTGTCTCCCTGAGTGCTCTACAGATAATAGGACTGCACACAAAACGTCACTTGCACTTGACACTCATATGACAGGTTGTCTGATTGATTGCCAGCATGACACAGTTGGTATTAAAGAAACGTATAACTTGTGACTTGCTCTGAACTGACCTAGTTTCTATGTTCTACCTTGGGCCAGCTACTGGCCATAAATTGGAGAAATAATATTTTGAAAGCAAATACAAATCCGGATTGAATTTGATTATTTTTGTCAGATTTCATGCATATAACGGAAATACGCCATATTTCAGCAATTGAGACATTGAATATTTTTACATTTGACAAACAACAGTGTCATCTCTCGGTAAAGCTTTTGGGAAGACCCCGGGGGGAAGACATATCACAATAGTCCCCATCATGGTTGGTCAGAAATGGATCTGCTTTTTCATGCTCCTTGGACTTCTGCTTTTCTCTTTTCAAGCTCGACAGTCAACTGCTCTTGGCCCTTCAGCTGCTGTCAAACGTCGTCAACCTCCAGAGTTGGCTGCTCTACACCTTGATCCTTTTGTCAGTCGATTACCTAATTATCAAGGGCATGATTGTGTTGATTCAATTAAATTTTATTTCCTACTTATATTTTCAGAAGTGACTGTCAAAGCAAATATGTAACTTTCACTTTTTGACAAAACTTGAATGTGAAAGAAAAGTAAAGTTACTTCATTTTTTGTTAGGGGAAGTTCATGAGGTATAAGAGCTTAATATGATTATTTTAGAACAGTTATTATAATATATTTATATACACTGCTCCGTGATTATTTTTTGCATTGTAATATACTTTTCCGATAATATTTTTCCATTACTATTTCTAGGGGATTGAAAGCATGAAAATTCATCAGAAAGATGTGAGGAGTCCATCCTCACACCCAACACACACTTGCAAATTGGATAAATGAACCATTGACATGAAACGTCTTCAGCACTCTGCAACATGTGCAAATCTGAAATGTTGTTTTTTGTATATGTGTAATAGCACGGCTGGTGATTGATACAAATAAAGCTACAAATATAACTTTTGAGTTTATCTTAACCTTTGAAAAGGCTACATTCATCCTTAAAAATGTATCTGCCTTGTTGTCAGCGACTCAGAATGCTTATAATTTGGTCTTTGGATGAGCTTGGAATAAATTTTCGTTGGAATGCCCAAAATGCTTTTACCATTCATTTTAATGAGAGGTTTACAAGAATTTTATATTTCGGAAAGAGTTAAGATTGGCATTTACTTATAGATACTCCTGTGAGTAACATAACACACAATTTTGCTATTATAGAAAACACATATGAGAAAACAAATATACATTGTATCATGATAATATCCTTGAACTTCACCTATTTATCAAGGTCACAGATAAGCTCAAGAATCAAGGTGAAATATTTAGTAACTTTAAAAAATTGCAAATATAGACATTCTGGACATTAACTGGACCGACATAACATTTCTACACCCTTTAAGTTCTGTAGTCATTATAGAAATAGAATCATTAGGCTATACATTCAAGGCTGTCCACTGTGTCCAGTCTTTCAAAAACATCCCAAATTAGTCATATCTTTATATATGTACTAATCTGTAGTAACAACTTTAAATCGGCTGATTCATTGCGATGAAATCCCCATAGCTATTTCTGAAACATGATATCGGTGATCCTGACTCTACATCAGCAAGTGTCATCTTGCTCTTAGAAAACTCCAAAATCAATCTAGTGATAATCTTTACAATTAAAGTAATTGAAAAGCTGAGATTTTATTTCAAAGGCAAACACACATTTCAGTTAAAATTTAATTACTTTCTTGCAATATCAAACATTCATTCAGAATGTTAAATTGCTTTCTATGGCTTAAGAGGGCAGGATTTGTATAATTAGTAATTGATAAAAGAAAAATAACATGAAAATTTAATCAGTCAAAACAGTAGCTGAAGTTACCAGGAAAACAGGTGAGTAGCCTGCCCATATTATATCCCGCGTAATTTAAATGATATACAAATAGAATATGCAGTGGTCCCTGCATTATACATTACAATTTGTGTATACACTCTTCCTCAGGTATTAGATTTATGTATTTATATTATAAACAATTTTTAGTGGTTTGGAATTATTTGAAAACTTTCTTTTTGGGACACACACATCTGTTAAAAATTCTTAGTTAAAATCATCAAAAATTGCATCATGGCTCAACAACACAAACATAAAATTTCATCTCAAGGAATCGTTCCAGCAAATGATAATGGCCCACCATAACTATTGAGACATGAGACATATTTCACCAGATGACTTACTGAATTGATTGCCTCTTGGAAACATCGTTTTCCTTTTCTATGGCAGCTTAAATTGTTTTGCTGCTGTGAATCTATCGAGGCTTACAGCAATCTAATTAAACTCACCCAGGGGAAGGTGGGGCAACCCCTCCCATGTTGAGGTCATTGCTTCTTTCTGACTGACTGCCTTCATGTCCTCTAAAGATGCTTTTACACTTGCCTGCCTCTTAATTTCAAAGCGTCCTTGCAAGTGTCAACAAGTTCTGTTGTCATGATGAACTCCAGCTCAGGACACCCACTAAATATAACACTGAAGGTCAGCGAAGAAGACTGAGGCCAGATTGTTTTGAGCATTGTGAACAGTTGGGCTCAATCTCAGTCAAGATGAATAAACCATGCTGAAGCACCTGATCAGTAGAGGTTTTCTTTTACTCCTGTAGTCACCATCCATTCTACAGTAACACATTTTGCAAGATCATACTCTAATGGTTATGGACCGGCTCGAATGACAGGTGAACCAAAAGCTACCAATGGTCTACTTGGGTCTGGAGTCTTTAAAGCATATGCCCACAAGAGGAAACTCACAGTTGCAACCAAAAGAAAATTAATACAATTTGTCAGTTACAGATCAGGCTATTTGTTTTGAGTTCTGTACATGCAACAATATTGTAGACATAAGACAAGCCTAACAGTTGTGCTCAGTGGTTTACTGAAAATTTAATATAATGATATTGGATGGACATTGGTCAAATGACCAAATTGATCTATTTGGTGTATACAGGATAATGAAGACAAAAAGCAAGTGGCTACTCCTCCCCAAGGGTGCCGGAAGGAAATGAGGGCGGCAGGGGCGGTCGGGTCGAGAAAGGGCAAATCTAATTTGCGTGACAAAATTTTATTGTGGCGCCAATAATAATTTTTAATACATACAAGATTTTGCCTAAATTCACTATAAATTAAGGCCAAATGTTTTTTCCTGGAGATGAAAAGGGCAACCTTGTCCCGCTTGCCCTTCCTGGCCAAGGACAGGAGGGGCAATTGCCCTCCCTGCCCCCCCCCTGTTCCAGCACTCTTGCTCTTCCCATTTTCTGGTCATTGGCTCTTCCTGAAGATTACCCTCTTCACACTAGTGATGGTTAATTCCAAGAGCTCTTAAAAGTGTCAACAAGCCTATCTCACAATGAACTCGCAAATGACCACTTGCCACATGTCCCATAGTTTACCTAGTTTAAATGAACACAGTAAATCACTAATTGGCTAATATGGATGTGGATAGCTGAGTTGAGCTAAATTTTCATTGATAAAAGGAACTGATGGTTTCAGTTTCCATCATTATTAGTAATTGCTGGTAACATTTGACTATCGAGAAATGGCAGATTGTAAGCATATTGTATGGAACAGCCTTAAACATGCCATGAACCAATTCACACCATCCATTCTTAATAAATAAAAGAGGCAGCACTTCAAGTGCTTTGAGATGACAACACGCCCAGGTTTTTAAAGCAATTACACTCCATTGCAAGAAAAAGTAGGTCATGATAAACAATCATGATGTGCCTCATCTTTCAGGGCTTCATGCCAGTTTGCTGTCATTTACCATATCCTTTCCCTGTCCATAGTGTGTCAATGTGTGTGCCTTTTGCAGACATGAAAATTGTGAAATTTTGGGCATGACTTTGGCCTTAGTGTGTCAATGTTGCTTGAAATTTCCTCACTCAGAAAGGAAAGGAATGTGGGCAAAAACCTTACTCTGGTGGCCAGACACATTTTTGGAACCAGCAAGCCATAGTGTGTTATGTTAGTTTTATTGCCATATATGCTCCCAGGCCAATGTGTGTATTGTTGATTCTCTGCATCAGAGGGCTAAATTAATGCCATGGATGCTCCCAAGCCATTGTGTGTTTTGTTGATTTTCTGCCATAGATGCACCCTGGCCAGTGTGTGTTTTGTTGATTTCCTTGCCATAAATGCTCCCTGGCCATAGTGTGTTTTGTTGATTTTACTGCCATAGATGCTCCAAGGCCAATGTGTGTTTTGTTGATTCTCTGCATCAGAGCACTAAATTTGTGCCATGGATGCTCCCAAGCCATTGTGTGTTTTGTTGATTTTTCTGCCATAGATGCACCCTGGCCAGTGTGTGTTTTGTTGATTTTCATCATAGGAGGGCTAAATAAGTGCTATGGCTGTTGCCAGGCCATTGTGTGTCATGTTGATTGTAATGCCATAAATGCTTCCAGGCCAGTGTGAGTTTTGTTGATTTTGAACATTAGATGACTAACTTTGCTGATGCATGTTTTAATTTTCAATGTCAGAGTTATACCATAGCTGCAGTCAAGCCAGTGTGTGTTATGTTAATTTTTGCATCAGTCAAATTAAGCAGTGATTTTGAAAAATGGGGCAGTGACTTCCCCTTGACACCAAAGCATTTTTTACCAGGTGGTGTTTATAAGTATAGGTTATTCACCTAGGGAGAGGCAATATGTGATTTATCCAGCGAGGGCGTTAGCCCGAGCTGTGATAAACACATATTGCCGATCCCGCGGTGAATAACTGGCTTATACCATAAGACAAAACTGAAACTTGTCGTTTGTTGCTGTGGTTTTTCACATCTTCACTTATTATTCTCCCATGGGAGAATAACTGGACAACAAAGAATATGGGTTTTATTGCAGTGAAATACTGGCTCATGATTGGCTGACAGAGGTGTCGAATGGTATAAGTATTATTGTGCCATCTTTCTGAAAACTAACTAAAGGCAATCTTCATCGATATACCGATATACCTCACCTAGCATGGCAATTAGGTCAATGATTATTCAGAATAAGTTGATTTGTATGAAATAGCATTATTTAATTCTGTTAATCTGTTGTTTCCTGATTTTAATGACATGTCCATGGAAGAAAAATTCATTCATTTGTTTGAGAAACAATGGAAAAATGTATCTGTATATATCGAGAAAGCATTGGAACTTAGAAAACATATTTTATATAACTAGTAATACTGTTTTGTTTTTGTTTTTTAAATGTTATATATGTAAACTCATATAGCCACCTGGTGATGTTTATTGAGTGTGATTTGAAGTGGCAGCTAAACCCCTGAGAGGTTGGGTACCACCTATATTTTTATGTGATTATGCCTGTATATGTTAATTGTACCTGTCACTATAAAATAAAAGTCAATCAATCATCAATCAATATAAATATATAAATAATGATAGTGTAAATCAATTACTTAATTGTTGATGATCAGAAACTATCTGCATCGTCAATGGTCCATCATTATTCACAAAAAATTTCTGACAAAAACAAAATGATAGAAATATACATTTGTGTAGGAAATTGAGCATTTTGTGATATCCTATAATAGTATTCTGCGTGGCCATCTTGTGTGGCAGTTTTTACACTCACTCATAAGGCTTTCTCATTTTTCGACTTAGAGTTATGAAATTTGGTACAGGTATGGGGCTATGGGTATAATTTTGCAAGTTGTCGAGAAATCCAAGATGGCGGCCGTTTTGTGGCGGCCATTTTGGCAGCCATCTTTCTTCATTCTTGAACTGCCCATTGTGACCTTAATATTTCACTTACAGTTAAAAAATTTCGTACAGGCATATTGGCCTGTGGGTATCGATCAGGAACATGTTGAGAAATCCAAGATGGCGGCCATTTTGGAAATCCAAGATGGCGGCCATTTTGGTAGCCATCTTTCTTCATTGTTCAACTGCCCATTGTGACCTTAATATTTCACTTACACTTATGACATTTGGCACAGGTATTGGCCTGTGGGTATGGATCAGCAACATGTTGAGAAATCCAAGATGGCAGCCATTTCGGCAGCCATCTTTCTTCATTTTTTTAACTGCCCATTGTGACCTTAATATTTTGCATAGAGTTATAAAATTTGGTACAGGTATTGGCCTGTGGGTATTGATCTGGAACATGTTGAGAAATCCAAGATGGCGGCCATTTTGTGGTGGCCATTTTGGCCGCCATCTTTCTTCATTTCTTGAACTGCCCATTGTTACCTTAATATTTCACTTACACTCATGACATTTGGCACAGGTGCCTTTGCCTGTGGGTATGGATCAGGAACATGTTGAGAAATCCAAGATGACAGCCAGTTTGGCAGCCATTTTTCTTCCTTTTTTTAACTGCCCATTGTCACCTTAATATTTCGCTTACACTTATAAAATTTGGTGCAGGTATTGGCCTGTGGGTATTGATCTGGAATATATTGAGAAATGCTTGATGGCGGCCATATTGTGGCGGCCCTTTTGGCAGCCATCTTTCTTCATTCTTGAACTGCCCATTGTGATCTCAATATTTCACTTACAGTTATGAAATTTGGTACAGGTATTGGCCTGTGGGTATCGATCAGGAACATGTTGAGAAATCCAAACTGGTGGCCATTACGTGGTGGCCATTTTGGCAGCAATCTCTCCTCATTTCTTGAACTGCCCATTGTGACCTTAATATTTCACTTATGGTTTTGACATTTGCCATTGGTATTTTTGCCTGTGGGTATGGACCAGGAACATGTTGAGAAATCCAAGATGGCGGCCATTTTGGAAGCTATCTTTCTTCATTTCTTGAACTGCCCAATGTGACCTTAATAGTTCACTTAAGACTTATAAAATTTGGTACAGGTATTGACCTGTGGGTATCGATCAAGAAAATGTTGAGAAATCCAAGATGGCGGCCATTTTGCCAGCCATCTTTCTTCATTTCTTGAACTGCCCATTGTGATCTCAATATTTCGCTTAGAGTTATGAAATTTGGTAAAGATATTGGCCTGTGGGTATGAATCGGGAACGCATTGAGGCATCCAAGCTGGCCACAAATGCCCACTTCAGAATGGCTGACATCCTTGAACTGCCCATTGTGCCCTTGCTATTTCACTGTCAGTTATGAAATTAGGTAAAGTTATTGGCCTGTGGGCATGGATCAGGAAAATGTTGATAAATTCACATACATTGATAGATTGAAAGATAGATATATACATAGATACATAGATCTATACCCAGATTGCTTTATTAATTCACTCATTCTCCACACTGCCAAAAGTATATCCTTTATCACGGGTGAATGCTAGTACAGATGTATTACTCTAAAATATCAACAATGCATTGGTGCATAATCTATTTTTAAGCATCTGATTAAAATAAATTTATAATATATTGCCCTCTGTAAATTTGATTGCCCACCCCCTCCCTCACCAGGACCTGCTAGTTACAAAAAAGTCTCACCGGATTGTCGTCTGGCATAATAATACACTGTCAAAAGAAAAATGAAAAAGCATGTTATACTTTATTTTTTTGCACTAAAATGCAATCATTTTCCTAAGAAACCAATAATATTACTATAATAATATTGGATTGTTACTAGGCATTGCAAACCACTGATGAATGAAAGTGAATAAGTGCCCAGTAAAGAAGTTTTATATACAGAAGAAAACTCTAGCATAAAAGAAGTATGCCTGCAAAAGGTCTATCTGCAACTGGGCCAAGCCATGTAGGTTAGTCTGCCAATAAATCTCAAATGCATTTCAGAAACACACATGTGTGAGTGATATTTGACACCACTTCAAGTTTACTCTTTTCCTGAACTATAATTTTATTTTGTCTCATCAAAGCAAGTATTTGTCAGAATAAAACGTTATTTAACCTATTCTACCTGCCAAATTGACTTAACTCTGATTCTCAGGTCAATATATCAATATAAATTCCTTTATAAAGGTAAAGAAATGGGTTTTCATGCCGTGGAAAACCCTTGTTTTATTTATAAAATATTCAATCAAACACTACAGGGCTCTCCATCAAGTAATTTTTTGTTATAGAAAAATAAAACTCACTTATTTATGGAAAACACACATTTGTATTGCCATGGAAGTGTATACTATATTTAAATCTATCAGTTTATGATCTATGACTGCAAGTTGAATTTTATATAGACTTGGCTGACTCGTTAGCTTTAGAGTTATTAATCAGTGTACACAATTATGAAGTAGTATCAGCAGTAACATGATGTACAGACAGTACCAGGGATTCCTTCAATCAACAAAACACACATAGGACAAAGTCAGACCTGACAACATAGACACACTATGGCTGGCCTGTTGAGCAGCTGAGAAGAAAATTCTGGCCCTGCACAGACCAACAACATTGACACACTATGGCTGGCGGGTTCAGAATGAGTCTGGCCGTGGAAAGGATATTGGGCTGACACATTTGGCCAGACCCAATATAATATGTTCCTGGACAGGCTAAAATACCGGGGAGACCCAGAGCTAGCCCCAGAGGTCTCTTTGTGTCAGAACCTTTCAAGAATATCGTCTGTGGAGAATACGTGCAGTTGACATCCTTTTATCAGCCTGGGAGCTGCCTATTGCAGTGTGTGTTGCATGTAGAACACAAATTTTGGTTGCATGCCTTCTATGCAAATTTTGCAAAAAAGGAGTCACTAAAGGATGTTTGTTTGATTTAACGTGTATTCCAGGTACTAAGCCCTGATATACTGGATATCTTAAGAAATTGATTGCGAAAGATATAGCCTACAGATACAGACTAGATTTGGTCTCTTTTGATAGAGGAGACCATGTCGCTTCAGATGCCGGGTGATATCCCACACTTTTCAGTGATCCTCATGGAAAACCCATGTCTGAGATCGAGATGACTTTCAAGCTTTATTTGGCAACCTACAGTGTTATAACCCATTTAAAAGCAGGCAGGTGACATTCAAAGATGCTAATCATCAGAGGGCTAATAATTTTGACCTATAAGGAAGTTTTGGTTTTAGTTAATTATCTCTATCAATTTTGACATTTTTGGAAGAATTAACCTTTCCTAATAGAGATACCGCAGCAATTCAGTTTAGATGAAAATATGGTTGGTCTGTGATACCTCAATTTGGAGACAAATGTAATTGAAGGGTGTACCCAGCAGGGCTGTTAACAAATACTTTAGTACTTAAGTACTTCTGTACTTAAGTACACTTTCTTGAGTACTTGGAATGTACTGGGTACTGGAAGTACTGAACCCAGAAGTACTGTACTGGTACCCAGTACTTTGCAAAAAGTAATTTAAATTTTAAGTACTTTTTAAGTACTTTTAACTACTTTCAGTAAAAAAAAGTCCAACAAGACAGCTTACAAACCATATTGAGTAAAGAGCCAATATTTTCAAAGACAATTTGTGAATAAATGACACTTCATAACATCATAAATTTCGTGTAGTCTGTAATATCTGTTACTTTATTAAAAAAGAACACTTTTAAGTAATGCAATTTATATAATAAATAAATAAATTATTTATTTTGCCTCTTAAAAGAGGTATAAATGGAACACAGTTTCATTGAATAGTGCAGAAATGTAGCAATTATTAGTCAATTTCAATTTATGCTACAGAAGAACTCACACTGAAACTTTTCAAAGCAAATTAGAAATGTGATTGCAATTAGACAAGACATTACAGAGTTACTATCTGAGTAGTCCAACTATGTTGCTTAACTAGCATCTCAGTTCTGCAGTTAATAAAAGGTCAACATTCATATGATTTTCATTTTGATAAAAGGTAGGCCTAATATAACTTTGAATATCAAAAAATACTTTTTCCATAAAATTGATAATGTCGTTATTCCTTTTCCCCCACTGAATTTGTTTGGTTAACTTCCGGTAAAAGCTTCGTGGAGTGGAGACGTGTGTGCAGAGCTGCAGGTAATTTTTCAGGTAATTTTTCAGTTAAATACTCTCTTTTTACTGTCCTATTACCCCTGTTCTGCTCTATTCTTACTCGAGTCTTACTGGTAGTTTTTCTCGTGCATTTGTTGCGCGGTTTTTCCCGTTTTTCAGCCACATTTTTGTCTTTTTGAAGTTAGCTTTTTCAGATCCACGTGTTTCTGACGACGCCATTGCTTCTTCTCCAATGTTTCATGGTCATTTTCATCAACTTTTTCACTCGATACTCACCTCAACATATCTCCTCATTACTTTTAGCGCACCCCCTTTTCACAGACAGGGACAACTACTTCATCTTCTAACAGCTTAATCTTTTTCCATTTTATTATTTTTGTCTATCATCTACGGCACTTAGCCCACATTCCACGCATTTCTTGCATATTCTACCTGTCAATTCCACGTGGTTACTCCCGAAAATTTAAATACCTTTTTCACTTATCATTTCTATTATAGTCTACATAAATTTAGTTTGTTTGATTCTATATATCATATCTACATCAAATACTATCCCATTTGATACTTAAATATCATTACTTAGATAGAATTTTAATTTAGACCTAACACTTGTCGTTATTTTAATATTTTTGTCTGTCCAGTCTATCTGAGTTTACTTACATGTTATTACATATTATACACTGTTCATTCACTAAATATATCAACTTATTTTTCACAGATATCCGAGTAAAACGTGCTGGGCTTTTCTGGGAAATCTATTGGACCAAAACCCTGATGAATATTTGCTTCAACTGAATTCTATGCTGAGGCGATTTACTCACTTAAAGCTGCGGGCTGACTCAAAAGGTAACAGTCTCCTTCGACCAGAAAAACAGTAAACAAATCTAAACTAAATAAAGAATTAAAAAAATAATTTAGCAAAACATTTTACTGATATTTTAAAAGTACTTTAGCACAATATTCTACTCAGTTCAACTATTCATTGTTTTACTCAATTATTCATATTCTTTGGGATATAATAGCCTGTACGTAATACACAATTTACCCTCCGTTGTATACTACCCATAACATCTGAACTTTCTTGCTCTGTCCTAACTTTAGTGTTGCCTGTACGTAATGCTATTTCTCTCTGTGCTGCCTGTCCTAACTTTAGTGTTGCCTGTACGTAACGCTATTTCTCTCTGTACTGCCTGTACGTAGCATCGCCGAATAAATTCCTGTTATTACAAGTGTATTGCCTGTACGTAATGCACAACTCACCCTTCTTCAATTTGTATATTACCCATAACAACTGACCCCTGTTGCTCCGTTCTAACTCTAGTGTTGCCTGCACGTAACGCTATTTCTCTCTGTGCTGCCTGTACGTAGCACCGCCAAATAAATTCCTGTTATTACAAGTGTATTGCCGGTACGTAATACACAACTCACCCTTCTTCAATTTGTATATTACCCATAGCAACTTCCCCTGTTGCTCCGTTCTAACTCTAGTGTTGCATGTACGTAACGCTACTTCCCTCTGTGCTGCCTGTACGTAGCACCGCCAAATAAATTCCTGTTATTACAAGTGTATTGCCTGTACGTAAGACACAACTTACCCTTCGTCAATTTGTATATTACCCATAACAACTGACCCCTGTTCCTCCGTTCTAACTCTAGTGTTGCCTGTACGTAACGCTACTTCTCACTGTGCTGCCTGTACGTAGCACTGCTGAATAAATTCCTGTTATTACAAGTGTATTGCCTGTACGTAATACACAACTTACCCTTCGTCAATTTGCATATTACCCATAGCAACTTCCCCTGTTGCTCCGTTCTAACTCTAATGTTGCATGTACGTAACGCTACTTCTCTCTGTGCTGCCTGTACGTAGCACTGCTGAATAAATTCTTGTTATTACAAGTGTATTGCCTGTACGTAATACACAACTCACCCTTCTTCAATTTGTATATTACCCATAACAACTGACCCCTGTTCCTCCGTTCTAACTCTAGTGTTGCCTGTACGTAACGCTACTTCTCTCTGTGCTGCCTGTACGTAGCACTGCTGAATAAATTCCTGTTATTACAAGTGTATTGCCTGTACGTAATACACAATTTACCCTACTTCAGTTAGAATATAACCCAAAATAAACAACCATTGGCTCTGTTCTAATTTTACTGTTGCCTGTACATAACGCCATTTCTCTCTATAGCCCAAAATAAATAGCCTTTTCTGCTCAGTTCTAATTTTAGTGTTGCCTGTACGTAACGCTATTTCTCACTGTGCTGCCTGTACGTAGAACCGCGGAATAAATTCCTGTTATTACAAATGTATTGCCTGTACATAATACACAATTTACCCTACTTCAGTTTGAATATAACTCAAAACTAATAACCCTTCCTACACTGTTCAAACATTCTGTGTTGCCTGTATGTACAGTGCCGCCTGTAAGTAAGTGAAACGCATGATATTGTGCCATTGCATCAATGTTAAACATCCCTCACCAAAATGCTTCTGGAAGGACGAATTTTCATCCGATGAGAGGAAAACATTTTGGGTCATAAAGGCCAATATGTGAGGCATGTGGGATAAAAATAGCAGCCAATTTTCTTTGCTGTGGTTGGAGTTAGGTATGGGTCAAAGTGTTTGATAAGTAAGTGAAACGCAGGCCCAATGTTAAAACATAGGGAAGGATGGTTCACTTACTTATCAAAGACTTTGACCCATACCTAACTCCGACTACAGCGAAGAAAATGAGCTGCTATTTTTATCCCACTTGCCTCACACATTGGCCTTTATGACCCACTTTGTTTCCCTTTCATCCGATGAGAATTCATGTCTCCACAAGCAGTTTGGCTGAGGATGTTTAGCATTGATGCAATGGCACAATGTCATGCGTTTCACTTACTTACAGGCGGCACTGTAACGCTACTTTTCTCTGTGCTGCCTGTACGCTACTTCTCTCTAGAATAAATTCCTTTTAGTACAAGTGTATTGCCTGTACGCAATACACAATTTATCATCTTTGAGTGTATATATAAACCAAAACCACTGACGTAACGCTACTCCTCT
Source organism: Platynereis dumerilii (assembly GCA_026936325.1). Lineage (NCBI taxonomy): Eukaryota > Metazoa > Annelida > Polychaeta > Phyllodocida > Nereididae > Platynereis > Platynereis dumerilii. The sequence continues at coordinate 51,319,452 of JAPTHN010000009.1, forward strand.
CTGTGCTGCCAATGTAGTACGGTAGGACTAAATCCTATTATTACTGTAAGCACAACTTTACTTACCCTGACTCTCTGTGCGCTGCCTGTACGTAGCACGCCTGATATATTAATTGTTGTTATCTCAAATATACTACCTGTACACTAGATACAAGCTGTTTCTTGAGATAATTAGACATACCATAAAACCATTGACCAACTACTTAACCTTATTACCTTCCTGAACAACTGACAATTATTGCATACTCATTGACCATAAAAACGTTCTCCTTGCAGATATGGCAGAAAACTGGCTAGCCGTCTCGAAAAACCAAGGTCAAGGTACGGCTGACATAGAAGACATCGAAAACATGTCAGATGAATTGGACGACTCTGTGGTAGCCCCGCGACCGAAGAGAACACGTAATCCATCAACTCAATCTGTAGGCGACAAAGAATCCCCGACCGACCAAACATCTGATATGTTAAAACCCAAGGGTGGCAGAGGAAGGCCAAAGCTGAAAAAGACGATGACCAAGACGAAAATACTCGCCAACTGTATCTCCTCCGCAAAGAGCTAGATAATTCCTACGGGGACATCGGGCGCCTAAAAAGCGAAATTGAAGGCCTAGTAAAAGATAACACTAAACTTACTACACTGTTAAGACAAAATGGGAAAGAGAAGGAAGAGCTTGAATTAGACCTGGAAGTAACAAGATCTACTCTGATCGACAGGGACTGCGATTATGCAGAATTGCTAGACCAGATGGCCCAGCATGATGAACACACAACAGCGGCTCCCAAACCGTAAGGTCTGGTATTCTTTGATTCGACTACAGAGCCTCTGCTAGATTGCTTGAGCGAGACCGTGGATTGGAAACCAGTGAAGAAAGGAATAAGTGAAATTCGTGAACTAAAACAAACAGACATTGTGTCCATGTGCAAGCCGGTCGACATGATACTCCTGATGACGGGATCAGATGAAATAGCAGAAGATTTGCCTGCCTTCAATGCTTTTCTCTACTTAAAGAGACTGATTGAGGAAGCCAGCAAGCACACAATGTGCTATTGTGTCTGCTTACCCCCTAACAACAAAAATCGTGTACAGATCAATGTGCTTAATCGTAAATTGCTGAGACCCGAAATCACTAATGTTACTAATGTTACGATCGTGAAAGTCAACTTCAGTGGTAGCAGATCACAATGGGTGAATACTGATGGACGCAGCTTAACTGACAAAAGTCTTAAAATGTACAAGGAAACACTGCAGGCCAGCATTGAAATTCCAACCACTCTCAAGGTTACAGAAACTGCTGCAGCTGCAGCAATGGATGAGACGGAAGACTTTGTAATCTCAGCTATTTACCCGATGAAGCCATCACTCTTTGGTAGAGTTATAGGAAGAGGGGGGAACACCGTGAAAAAACTTACCGATCAGCACGATGTGAGAATGTCCTTTGGCCTGTGGAATGAGGAGAGAAATGAAAACGGTGAAGCTGTCTCTGGGATCCTGATCAAGGGTCTTACTAAGAAAGTTAAACTCGCAATGGATGATGTAAAGAAAATATTAAGCTCAGATTGACAATTAGATAAACAATTAGATCAGACCAGACCTTTCCGTCCACCGACATCGACAGAGTTACCATTTTGTACATTATGTAGCAAACGATTGGAAGCATACAAAAATTGTCATTTTCTTTTTTACAACCATGATCATTCATGTTCAGATCCTTTATTAAGGCAATGGCATATTGGTAATAATTCTCCAATTACTAGACCAGTTTTGAAATCGGTGACTCCCAGTGGTCAGGGAAATACCGTATCTGATTACTTTTCTGCAAACAGATTTTCTCTGCTCTCTGAAAATGCCTCATCTTGGCAGAAGGCCAAACCATCGCCTGACGTACAGAGAAAGCAAGGTTTTCAAATGGCTTTTTGGAATGCTCAAAGTTTAAGACAAAAAACTCAGTTGGTGAATGATCTTATGGTAGAAAGTCGCATTGACCTCTTCCTGTTTGCAGAAAGTTGGTTGAAAAACAATGATGCTTTTGAAATAAGTGAACTGACTAATAATGGTTCATATCAATTTCTTAACTGTCCCAGAGAGAATCGCCCTGGTGGAGGAGTAGCTTGCCTATTCAAATCTGGACTTAACATCCGCCAACTGAACAGCTGCATATCCAGAACCTTTGAGCATATGCTGCTGCAGTTAAAAATACAGAACAAGACTGTAAAAATAGCTATAATCTATAGACCCGAGTCCTCCGCAAAAAACAAATATAAAATGTCTGAATTTTTTGATGAATTCTCTGATTTTATTAACCAACTTGGCACTAGTAAAGATGAACTAATTATAGTTGGTGATTTCAATTTCCATATGTACAAGCTACAAGACCCCAAAGTGAAGAAATTCTCAGATATTCTTGACATGTTCGATCTCATACAACATATAACAGGTCCAACTCACAAAGAAGGGAATACATTGGATCTTCTTATAACACACAGAACCCATAATATTTTGGATTATTCTGTGGGAGATCTTAACTCTGATCACAATTCCATATTGTTCAAAATAAATATGACACGAGAACCCTCAAAAGAGGTGAAAATCAAATATAGAAAAACAAAGTCCATCGACTTTGAAGCATTTTCCGATGAGCTGAAAAGAGCTTTTGATCTTATAAAAAAAAAACCTCCTTCCGAAAAGAACCTTAACTCTTTAACAGAAGCATATAATCTTATATGTAAAAGTTTGTTTGACAAACATGCCCCCCAACTAATAGGACGTATACGAAAGAGGGCACCTAACCCCTGGACAAATGAAGATATAAAACAATACAAAAGACAGAAACGTCAGGCTGAGAGACGTTGGAGGAAAAGCCGGTTAGACATTGATTATCATATATACAAACAAGAAAGAAACCTCCTAAATCAACGTTTTCAAGATTTAAAATCATCGCATCTTAAAGACAAAATATCAACAAACAAAGGCAATTCCAAGGCCCTTTTTAAAATTGTGAATTCATGCCGAACCGAAAGCAAGAGTCTCCACTTCCTCACCATGAACAGGAAGAGACCCAGGCGAACGAGTTTATCACTTTTTTCGATAAGAAAATAAAGGACATCAGAGGAAAACTTGCAACATCTTCTGTGCCTACCCGACCAGTCTCATCCGAAAAAAAAACATACACGGGGCCAAAACTGACAAACTTTATTCAATTAACTGAAAATGAAGTCAAAAAATTAATACAGAACATGGCCGTGAAACACTGTGTGCTGGACCCTATCCACACATGGATAATCATCAAATGCATTGATGCCTTTGTGCCTATTCTAACAAAAATGGTTAACATGTCAATGTCTGTTGGCAAAGTCCCAAATGACACAAAACATGCAATCATTAAACCTCTACTGAAGAAAGCTGATGCTGAACTTTCTCCAAAAAACTTAAGACCTGTTTCAAATCTGTCACGCCTTGGTAAACTGATCGAAAGTGCTGTGATCCAACAATTCAACAACCACCTTAATAATAACAGCCTGGATGATGATCGACAATCAGCCTACAAGACTAGTCACAGTACTGAAACACTTTTAACTAAAGTCCACAATGACATCACTCAAGCCATGAGTAAGGGCAAGATAGTCATGCTCGTCATGCTTGACCTTTCTGCAGCCTTTGACACTATCGATCATGAGACTCTCATTAGGAGACTCGAGACAATATACGGGATTGAAGGGTCTAGTCTTAATTGGTTTAGATCCTATCTCACAGACAGAACTCTATCCGTAACAATTGGCAACTGTGAATCTGATCGCGTTTCTCTTGATTATGGTGTGCCACAAGGCTCAAAGCTTGGTCCAGTTTTATTTAACTCATACATAGCGCCACTCAGCGAAATCGCTCGAAAACACAATGTGACAGATGAAAAATATGCGGATGATGAACAGCTGATCCTTTCCTTCAAACCAAACAACCCAGACAATCAAATAAATGCAATTAATCAAATGGAGAAGTGTATCAAAGAAATAGACATGTTCCTTAAACAAAACAAACTGTGTAATAATTGTGAGAAAACAGAATTTTTATTAATAGGTAATCGAGTACATCTAAACAAAATTACAGACTTAAGACTTGAAATAGGAATGACTAAAATCACACCAGTGTCTAATGTAAGAAATCTTGGCGTAATTTTTGACAAAAACATGGACATGGACAAACAGGTGAACAAAATGTGTAGAAATGCCTACTATAATATTAAAAACATATCCAAACTTAAAAAATGCCTAAATACAGATGACAGGAAAACACTTGTGAATGCCCTCGTTACCCCTCACTTAGACTATGGTAACAGTCTTCTTTTTGGGATATCAAAAAAACTGGAAAAGAAACTCCAAATTTCACAAAATTCTGCAGTGAGACTCATTAAAGACAGGCCTATTGGCAAATTTGAAAGTATATCATCACACCGGAAAGAACTACACTGGCTGCCAATCTCAGCTCACATACATTATAAAATCTTATCATTGACTTGGAAAACTCTAAATAATCAATCTCCCAAATATTTAGCCGATCTCATTAAGCTTCGGTCTGTCACTCGAAAAGTAAGGAATCGTCTACAACTAGAAATTCCAAATAGTTGCAACCAAAACAATGTCTCTGACAGATCATTCTCACGGAGTGCCCCAAAATTATGGAATGCTCTTCCAAACGATGTGAAGTGCCAGGAATCACTTGTAAGTTTTAAAAGGAAATCAAAGACTCACCTATTTAAAATGTCGTACAACTGACACTCATAAAGCGCTGTAGAGCAGTGTAAGCTGGATCTAGCGCTATATAAATAAACTATTATTATTATTATTATTCTTTAACATTTCAAGAATAAATATATGGGTATGATAATTATTTGAGAAATGACTTTTTTTTTCATGCTGCATAATTTGCTGTATGGATGCATAAATTCAGTAATTATTCAATCAATTTCAATGCCATCTTTTTGAGGGGTTTTCCAAGTGCATTGAGCCATGTAGGCGTGAATGCATTGGCCTATTGTCTTTAGCAAAGAAATTGGGTCACTGCATGTACCTGACCTTGTACAGTGTGTACACACAGGTGTGAGAATTACAATTGGACAGGGAACTTTCACAATAGAATGTCAATTTTCATCCATTGCTTGCTTAAACATAATCTGTGTCAATTAAATATCAATTTTTCTAAACTAATTGGATCAATATTAATAAATATTTTATTCATTAAAACAAGACAATTGCAGTCAAATAAATTAATAGTTACAAGTAAATAAAAACAATGTTTAAAAACAACTATTTGGTTCAAAGATACCCAATAACCTCATTAATTTCCTGGGTGTCTAATAAAAATCAGTTATTAAAATCTGAATCTCTTATTCTGACTAGTTCTTTAATTTGACAAGCATTCAAAATATCACAGTGTGGGGCAGATCAAATTGCCCATTCTTTTACAATATTGTTTGTGAAGTTCCTACATCCTATCGATCTATCTATCTATCTATCTATCTATCTATCTATCTATCTATCTACCTATTTATCTACCTATCTATCTACCTATCTATCTACCTATCTGTCTATCTATGGCAGATTTCACGAAAAAGCTGCAAAATGACTTACCACAACTTGTCCACAAGTTACATTAGCACAATACTGATAAGGCCAGACATAATCAATTCGTAGATTCTCAGATTTTCTCAGAGTGCTTCTTCTGAGTATAGCTGGCAGGACAAAAAAAAGCTGAAATCTAAATCTTTTATTGTGTCAATCCATTAAATAAAGTCATGGCTAAACAATCTTTTCTGTTGGATTGGTAGGTCAGAGTAGCTAAAAATATGGCCTTGTGCTAATGTAACAACAATGAATGATGAAGGACGGAATTTTTTATGCTGATCCTACTGCAATATAAATGAAGTCACCAGCAGGGTACCACCCCTGGCCTGCTCTTGGGAGACCTGGCTTTCAGTTCAGACAGAAATTGAGATCTAATCATGTGTTTTTTAACGTAATTTTTAGGTAAACATTTTGCTAATGTAACACTATGAAATGGACGGATGCAAAATTGCAGTTACATTAGCAATAAAGAAACAGGTACCACGCCCAGTCGTTTATGTTTTCGGTGATGTATATAGGCAAATAAGACACGTTTTTCAATAAAATATTATAATTTCATGTTTGAAATTGGCATAAGTAGCGAGAACACAGAAAAACTTCCATGTAAAATTTGCTAATGTAACCTCAGTGTCCTTGGACGGAATCGAGTTACATTAGCAGTCTTTTTTTATTTTTCATTTTTTTCAAGTTTTATAATGACCAAGACAATTAAAAATGGTTCCAAAATTATTTTCAAGATGTTTTTTATCAATCACATACCATTATATTTTCCTGAATTGGTTTTAGCAGATTCCAAAGAGTGCCAAAGTAAGCATGTCGGTCGTCGGATCACCAGTAAGATTGGTCGTCCAAAATTGTCCTCATGAGGCATAAAAGGATATCTTTTTAAGAGGAAAAAGCTACATATTTGAGGAATATTTTATTGATATTTATTCATTACCTCACAGATGTACTTAATAATAGGTTTACTTGCTTCAGGAAGCAACAGAGAGATAACAAAAGGGTTGGAAATTTTAAGGTACCTTTTAAGAGCACTTTTCGTGAAATCTGCCCTATCTATCTATCTATCTATCTATCTATCCCATTAATATCCCTTTTGCTTGAAAGAAAGTTTTTGTCAATTTGTTTAATCTATAATTTATCTCGCAAGATTTTTTATTCAAAATGAATATAATTGCTCATACACAATATTGATAAAGCGAAAAATTGTATGATCAGATGATAGTGTTATTATTCATTAAATTTTCAAAACGATTGCGATTTTGTCAACAATTGTGATTCAATATGTGAGAGATCAAAGAGTACTGGGTGCTGGACTTAAGTACTTTCAAAAGTGCTGGGTTCTGGAATTAAGTACATTGATTAAAAATGTACTGGGTACTGTACTGGGTACTGGGAACATTTGAAAAGTACTGTACTGGACTTAAGGTGGCTCGATACTCGTGAACTTTCCAAGATAGGATTTCTTAAAAATAGTTTAGAATGATCCAAAATATAGTTCATAGCAAGGATATGTAAAAAAAAGTGGTTGCAACCAGCCTTTTTTTCAAAATATTTGAGGTTATGTACAAGAAAGTCAGTTCACGCAATCCTGAAAAACTCAATTTTTTTCTTAACTTTTTTACTGTTAAGTTTGCCCTGCCATTCAGTGGTCATGCATCGCATATTATGCAATGAAGCATGAAATTAAAGAAGACACTTTCAGGGAATCGCTGATAACAATTTCAAAGAGATATATTTGTTTTAAAGGGCGCTCCAAGGAGTTCGGAATAAAAATATTGATTTTGACAATTTTGACTTTTTTCATAAATCATGGCGCTAAAAAAATTGGCTAGATAGGATATCTCATTTCTTTGTCATTTATTTCCTAATATTGTGAGGAACAATAAAATGCATAAGAGAAGGTTTGCTACCGCGATGGATTTTGATATAAAAATGTATTTGTATTTCAAAGTCATTTTTGAGAAATTAGACCTGCTTGCCAAAAATTGCCTGTAAAAATATTCTATTGGGACTATAAAGCTGAAACTCTGTGGGATTTTAGTCCTCTTCACAGCGCATCTAATGCTTTAAACCAGAAGTCTCTAACCCTAATAGAAGTGGCGCAAATGGCAAATGAAGTTGCCGTCGCACGGAATTATAAAAAGACAAAAATGCTGCCCACAGAGCTCTGCAGGCTGCTGTTGCTATGGTGATGTCGCCATTGCTTGGCCACGAGTAGCGAGCCACCTTAAGTACTTTGAAAAGTACTGATTAACAGCCCTGGTACCCAGACGGGACTAATAATTCTTGTCCTCCTCAAGTGTAATATGTTTTTTTTTTCATGAAGAATGTAAAACAATTTAGAATTCTATAAGAGATAGATGGATGATTATTTTCTCCAAGAGAAATTAAGTTTTTCGTCATGGGATATGACAATTTGCGATATGATGATATAATGCATGAAGCAATTTGATGGGAAATTATGCATAATGCAATACTATATAAAAACAACTTATACATATATATGAAATGATGTTGATGTATAACTTTCTTGAGAGATGTGACATACCTGAAAGGTGATTAGACCTAAACATATGAAGATTTGACAGTCAGTGTTAGGTTTTTTGTGAGTCTGATTGGTAATTTTTCAGGTTATAAATGACAAATTTGTGAGATTGACATAGAAAATTATTATACAGAATTGTTACAGACATTACCATGGAATGTCCTGCTAATGTTGTCTTAGCTTCAGCTCACACAGTGTAATGTTGGTGAGAAATTACCCAGTGGGAATTCTGACCCATGTACCAAGGCTTAACACAGGTTAATTGGTTAAGTTAATTCACTGATATTGTGTCAATGCTAAACATGAGTTAGATAACTAAATTTGATTAACCAAACTCATGGCACAACATGCGAAAAATAATTCAGCATCGACACAACATCAAAGTTTAACAGGAGAAGAATACTCAGGCCAACATTTAATTGCAAGAAAGATCCTGAAGTACAGGGGAAAATATTGGTTAACGGCAGATAAATTAGTGATAGATGGTAAAACCTACACTATTGCTCCAGAAGAAAACCTGGACAAACTCCCTGAAGATTTGAACATGAGAAAAATAGCTGAAAGAGAAGATGAACGAAGCTAGGCATTCTTCACACAATCCAGTCCTTTCAGTAATTTTCATGATGCCCCATTTGTGAAAGATGGTGTCAGATACTTGTTTTCAGAGCAGTTCATCCAAGCAGAAAGGGCAAGGATATTTGAGGATGAGGGTGCTCGGAACCGAATCATGAAAGCTGTGAACCCCTGTCAGATGAAAAAAAAGGGAATTATGGTGCAGAAATTTATACAGCAGAAGTGGGAACAGGCACTTCAGCAAAGCCTTCAGTGATTAAGTCAGACACACCCCCATGGGTGGCCAATGAACATGGATTCAAGCATGTTATGCAAATGAGGACGATTACTTCTATTCTCACATTTCCGTCGGTCATACAGACACGATTCCAACTGCAATAGATAGATCTCTCCGAGACCTTTACAATGATAGGTGTTAGGTCTCCGAGGACCGAATAGTCTCCACGCAAATCGCTGTTAAAAATGTGAAGTGAACAGGAATCCTGGGCGCTGATTGGCTATGACGCTGTGAAGCTAAATCTCATGATAATGAGCGGCCATGGAAGGATTCGTCTAGGGTAGATTCTCTGGGTGGGAACAGGTGGCATAAGACATAGCATTTCGAGCCTGCAGTGCTAAGTTCCAACAAAATCGTGAACTTCAACAAATTCTGTTGCGAACACAGAAAAAAGAACTGTTTGAAGCCTCCACAGATATGTCCTGGAGTACAGGAATGTCACTCAATAACAAAGATATCCTCAACCAAATGCGCAGACTGGTCATAATGCACTTGGAAAAGTCTTAATGAAAGTCTGTGAAATGCTGATGAATAAATAGACAGTGAATAAATAGACAGTGTATTTAATAGACAGTGAATTTAATAGATCATGGCAATAACCTCATTATGATGTGAGAAGACTGAGTAATGACAGACTACTATAACTCATTAATTAATATATATTGTATATTTTGTGAATAAGTATCTACATATCTGGTATGGTAAATAACTTTATAAAATATTTTATATGCTTAAATATGAGTATACGCCAGACTTTATAATCTCATCAATACATAATATATATCTGTTATCATTAGTTTAAAACTGGGTAAGTTAATGTTTAGTATTCAAAACTGTGTTTTAAAGTTATATTTTAATTAATTTCTTCTAAGTAGTCAGTGGTCATTTTTCACATATAAGGGGAGTATAGTTTCGGTTCTTCTTGATAATTAAATCCCCACATTTTGTATAAAATCAGAATGATATGGACCACATTATATCAATGGATCAGCAAACCGAACTTTCTCCTTACTGATAATCCTCAGCTTCAGGATTACAATAATAACAATTTCAAAATTTCTGGGTATATACAAAATTTTGATTTAATCTAAATTGCTTTTTGCAGCTTGAGAAGATTAAAGCCCAGAAAGATTATGGTTTTTAATTAAAAAAAAAAAAAAAACATAATGTAGCAATGGAGTGAGCCACGTTTCACTCCACTGTTTTGGGGGGGGGGGGGGCACACACACAAAATTCAGCAAATTTCATTCAGAAAATTCCATACTTTTTGATGAATATCAGTCAAAAATTTACAACAGTTATGCAGGAAAACAGACGAGGAACCTCCCCATTGTAGTAACAACTTACTCCTACGCATAATCTAACTTAGGTATATATACACAGATGTTATTGCAATTAGTGCATAGCATTCACTTACGCTCAACACTCAACAGCATCGAATAGCATATCTCTCAAGAGCTTCAGTGAAGGCCCATCAGCACCATGGCCGGTCAGAAATGGATCTGCTTTTTCATGCTCCTTGGACTTCTGCTTCTCTCCGTTGAAGCTCATGAGCATGACGAGTCAACTGCTTCTGGCCCTTTTGATGCAGTTATCCAACACCAACCTCCAGAATCAGATTCTCTGATCCCTAATCCTTTTGTCAGCTGGATACCTAATAACATAGGGTATGATGACATTTATTCTCTAAATTCTTGTTTGTTACTAATATTTTCACAAGTGATTGTCAAAGCAAATATTTTCAGTTTTTTTATTAAATGTGAAAGAAAAGTTCATCTACTCTACATTTTGATAGGGTGAGTTTATGAGATATATAACAGCTTAGTATGATAATTTTATTATGAGTTATTATGGTATTTATATACATTGCTCTGTCATTATATTTTTTATTGTAATATACGTTTCCGATATTATTTTTCCATTTATATTTTTAGATGATTGGAAGCATGAAATTTCATGAGAGAGATTGCAGGGAGTCCATCCTCACACCCCTAACACTCTCACCAACTCGTCAAATACACAATTTCGATCAAAAGTCTTCAGCATTCTGCAACATGTGCACAACTGAAACATTGTTTTTTTTTTATATATGTAATAGAACGGCTGTTGATTGGTAAAAATAAAGCTGCAAAAATACCTTTGGCGTTTATCTTAACCTTTGAAAAGGCAACATTCATCTTTAAAAATGTATGTGCTTTGTTGTCAGAGACTGAGAATGCTTATAATTTGGTCTTTCATTGAGATTGGAATAAATTTATGTTGGAATTCCCACAATGCCCAGAAAATGTTTTTACAACTCATTTTAATGAGAGGTTTACAAGAATTTTATATTTCGGAAAGGGTTAAGATTGGCATTCGCTTAGTAGAATACTCCTGTGAGAAAATTAACACACATTTTTGCTATTAAAGAAAACATGATATGAAAAAACAAATATACCATCCTAATATCCTTGAACTTCACCTATTTTTAACGGTCACAGATAAGCTCAAGAATCAAGATGCAATATTTAGTAACTTAAGAAAAATAACAAATATAGACATTCTGGACATTAACTGGACTGATATAACATTTCTACACCTTTAAGTTCTGCAGTCATTATAGAAATCGAATCATGATACATTCAAGGCTGTCCAGTCTTTAAAAAACATCCCAAATTACTATTCGTATCTTTACATATGTACTCATCTGTAGTAACCTCTTTAAATCGGCTGATTCCTTATGATGAAATCCCCGTAGCTATTGCTGAAACATGATATCGTTGATCCTGACTCTGCATCAGCAAGTGTCATCTTGCGCTTAGAAAACTCCAAATTCAATCTAGTGATAATCTTTACAGTTAAAGTAATTGAAAAGGTGAGATTTTATTTCAAGGGCAAACACACATTTCAGTTAAAATTTAATTACTTTCTTGCAATATCAAACAGTCATACAGAATGTTAGATTGCTTTTATGGCTTTAGAATGAAGGATTAGGATAAGAGGATTTAGTAATCAATAAAAGAAAAACAAGATGAAAATGTAATTTCATGCATTAAAAAGAGATGACTTGAGCCATGTTTGACTCCTGCTGCTCAGGGCAGAGCAATCGTACAAAATACTATTGCAAGAAAATTTAAATCTAAAAATCACACCAGTCGTCAACTTTGACTCTGAATTAAATATCAGTCAAAACAGTGACTGAAGTTACCAGGAAAATAGGAGAGTAGCCTGACAATATTGATTAATGGCTTTACCTCCCTTGTAATTTAAATGATATACAGATAGCATATACAGTGGTCCATGCGTTATACATTACAATTTGTGTATACACTCTTGATCAAAATGCTGGAATAATTTGGATTTCAGAGCTGTCAGGACTTCAAAGTTCTAAAATTGGTGATTGAATGTGTGGAATTACAAAACTTTTTCCTCAGACATTAGATTTATGTATAAATGATATTATAAACCATTTTTAGTGGCTGAAAATTATTATGAAACTTTCTTTTTGTGACCGAAAAAAAATATACAACTTTTAGTAAAACATCATCAAAAATTGCATCTTGGCTCAACGACAAAACTTTGGGTATGGTCTTGGAAAAGTAATTATTTCCTTATCTTTTTTAACTATTGAGTTGCTGCATGTATCTTGTTACTTAACTGCCATCAAAGTAAACCCTCAAGTATTCATATCAAGGAATCGTACCTGCAAAGGCTAGGGCAGATTTCACGAAAAAGCTGCAAAATGACTTACCACAACTTGTCCACAAGTTACATTAGCACAATACTGATAAGGCCAGACATAATCGATTCGTAGATTCTCAGATTTCCTCAGGGTGCTTCTTCTGAGTATAGCTGGCAGGACAAAAAAAAGCTGAAATCTAAATCTTTTATTGTGTCAATCCATTAAATAAAGTCATGGCTAAACAATCTTTTCTGTTGGATTGGTAGGTCAGAGTAGCTAAAAATATGGCCTTGTGCTAATGTAACAACAATGAATGATGAAGGACGGAATTTTTTATGCTGATCCTACTGCAATATAAATGAAGTCACCAGCAGGGTACCACCCCTGGCCTGCTCTTGGGAGACCTGGCTTTCAGTTCAGACAGAAATTGAGATCTAATCATGTGTTTTTTAACGTAATTTTTAGGTACACATTTTGCTAATGTAACACTATGAAATGGACGGATGCAAAATTGCAGTTACATTAGCAATAAAGAAACAGGTACCACGCCCAGTCGTTTATGTTTTCGGTGATGTATATAGGCAAATAAGACACGTTTTTCAATAAAATATTATAATTTCATGTTTGAAATTGGCATAAGTAGCGAGAACACAGAAAAACTTCCATGTAAAATTTGCTAATGTAACCTCAGTGTCCTTGGACGGAATCGAGTTACATTAGCAGTCTTTTTTTATTTTTCATTTTTTTCAAGTTTTATAATGACCAAGACAATTAAAAATGGTTCCAAAATTATTTTCAAGATGTTTTTTATCAATCACATACCATTATATTTTCCTGAATTGGTTTTAGCAGATTCCAAAGAGTGCCAAAGTAAGCAATAAGCATGTCTGCAGTAAGTTTGGTCGTCCAAAATTGTCCTCATGAGGCATAAAAGGATATAATTTTAAGAGGAAAAAGCTACATATTTGAGGAATATTTTATTGATATTTATTCATTACCTCACAGATGTACTTAATAATAGGTTTACTTGCTTCAGGAAGCAACAGAGAGATAACAAAAGGGTTGGAAATTTTAAGGTACCTTTTAAGAGCACTTTTCGTGAAATCTGCCCTAGTACACCCATAACTATTGATTGATTGATTGATTGATTGATTTATTATTTTCAAAAAGCAAAAAACATACAATCACATATAAAATTTTCAGTGTTATTAGCAAATTGCAATTTGACGGAGGTACACCCGAGTATAAAATGCCATGACCTAAGAGGTGGGTACATCCCCTTAATAACCCGCAGAAAAAAAAGATTAATGGCACTTTGTGCTCAGTAATAAAAAAGAGCTGCAATTGTCTCTTGCTTGAACCTTGGCCTCTCTTGATGCCTAGGTCTAAGTCAAGAGTAGTCACAGCAATTAAATACAACATTCAATATCAATTACATATACATGTTTATCATAACATCAGTAATTTTTGAGAATTGCTTGATCTATGAGTTTGGTTTATATTTAAACATACATATTTAATACTGTATTATCGTCATTTATATATGAAGTTACATAACAGATAATAAGAGTAAAACTTTTTTCTTTTAACCATAATGATAATGAAAAATTAGTATTGATTTTAGTCACTGCTTGCTTGGGCCTTGGCCTCTCTTGATGCCTAGGTCCTAGTCAAGAGTAGTCACAACCAACACATAACTCACAATTAAACTAAGCGCAAATAATTTTACAATTGATCCATCTTGTATTTAATAAAAGCCTTATTGAACAATTTCATCTTGTTTTTACATTTGATATTGTCAGGTAGACTTAGCCAATTCTTTGGTGACTGTCCAAGATAACTCCTATTGTATGAACTACTGGTATGATGAATTGCTTGTAAGGTATTTCTGTTACATGTTTGATAATGATGAGAGGGTATTTCAAAGAGATTTTCAATACGTGTTGGCAGTATATTATTGACATATCTAAATGAAATTTTACATAAGTTGAGTTGGCAGAGATCACTCACTGGTAATACTGAAGCCCTTTTGTAAAATTGTCGTACCGAAGTTCTTTGATTGACATTAAATATAGCTCGTATTGCTTTGTTTTGTTGAACTCTAATTTTTCTAAGGTTAACATCACTAATCATGGTACCCCAAGCACTTATAGCATAGCTTAGATGACTTTGGATATTCACAAAGTATAGAAGAGTCTTTTAGACATATTGAGACTATATATACCAGAAGCCAGTTTCTTGTAGACTTGTAGACTTGTAGACAGTTTAGGCCGAAACTGATGGTTGTTGGCCTCTCTTGAGCTGGCTCTTCTGTGACTGCTCACACTGCTTGGGAGTAGACTCTGATGGTTTGCGCATGCGTCTGGTAAATTGGCTCATTAATACGATTGTCAAATGACTAAGTTCTGTAATTGGCCAGTCTATTTAACTAAGGATGGGCAGTGTGGCTCGAATGCTACTTGATATAGTATGTACCCCAAAACCTCGTGTAAACCAACAATACAAGCAAAAACAATAAATTCAACCTCCAATATATATAAATTAGCTTGCACAAATGTTTTACATTTGATATATTTCACCAGATGATTTGCTGAAGGATTGATTGATGGGTGATTTGGGCTTTGCATCCTGTATCTATGCACTTTTAGGTTAATTAGGACAGAAAGAGGATACGACAATAAGGGGAATTCGTGAAGTGATTGCCTCCTGGATGCACTGTTTTCCTTTTATACACTATATAGCCAATATTGTGTTGTAGCTGTGAATCTATTGAGGCCTGCAATAATCTTATTAAACCCACTCAGGGGAATGTGGAGCTACCCCTCCCATGTTGAGGTCGTTGTTTCTTCTGGCTGATTGCCTTCATGTCCTCTAAAGATGCTTTTAAACTTGCCCGCCTCTTAGTTCTGTTGTCATGATGAACTCCAGCTCAGGACACCCACTAAATATAGCACTAAAGGTCAGTGAAGAAGACTGAGGCCAGATTGTACTGGGCACTGTGAACAGTTGGGCTCAATCTCTGTCAAGATGAATAAACGATGCTGAAGCACCTGATCTGTTGGGTGTTTCTTTTTACTCCTGCAGTCACCATCCATTCTGCAGTAACCCATTTGGCAAGATCATACTCGAATGGTTATGGACCGGGCCGACCGGCTCAAACAACAGGTGCAACAAGAGCTACCAAAGGGGCTAGTAGGGCGCTTTTCGAGCATATTGTAAAGAGAAGACTCACAGTTAACATCTATTTGTCAGTCACAGATCAGTTTATTTGTTTTCTGTACATGCAAACAATACAGTAAATGCAAGATGAGCCTAAAAAGTCTAAGAAAAACCTATCATCCTTGTAGTAGCACTTTGGTTCTCGAAAATTGTATTGATTGATTGATTCATTTTGAAATTAGAGCAGAGTTACAATATTAAATCTATGAAGTGAAAATGTAACAATGGGTGAACTTCAAGGATGACAAAAGTTTGTGGACTTGTTTCCAGTGCGGAGTGAAGTGAAAAAAACACAGGATGAAGTCGATGAACAAATGGGATGTATGACTAGAATGAAGAATAAATATCAATTAGATTGACATATATATCAATTAATTAATTAATTTTTAAAAATTTATAAAATTATCTTGGATTTTCAAATGACGAAAATTATCAATTTGGAGAATACACAATAATGTTGGCAAAATCCAAGTAACTTCATATCCGCCCAGGTACTGGTCATTGATTCTTCCCACCAATTGCCTTCATGTTGAGGGGCTAATTTCAAGAGTTCTTAAAAGTGTCAACGAAACTATCTGCATAGAATGAAGGTTTAAGGAACACTTGCCACATGTCAGCGGTTTGACCCATAGAAATTATCACGGTAATTCAATCGTTAGTTCATTTGGCTGCAAATAGCTTATTTGAGTTTCATGTCACCTCAAACTGAATACATTCAGCCACAAGATAAGATTAAAGTGACTGCTCAGTATTGTATGTCTACAAGAGCAACTGGCAACGACCAAAATTGCTTAAGTCCTCAACAGTTACCATTCACAAAGAAACAGAAACAAACTCTGCAATAACCCTTACAATAGTAACAATGCTGAGTTCAATGTCTGATTTTAGCTGTATCAACAATGAAAATAATTCAGATTCACTTGGCAATCTATCTATCCGTCGATCTGTCTAACTATTGACCTATCTAATCTAACTATTGAGATTCATCTATCTATCTATCTATCCATCTATCTATCTATATGGATCAAAGTCTATGGTGATTGAACCAGCCTTCCCTACGAAAAAAACATTGGGCTTGACCCATACATTTATCAAAGACTCTCATACCTAACTCCGACTACAGCAAAGAACATTGGCTGCCGTTGTTATCCTACCTGCCTCTCATATTTGACCTTTATGACCCAATATGTTTTCATCTCATCGGATGAGAATTCAAGCTTCCACAAGCAGTTTGGTTGAGGATGTTTACCATTGATGCAATGGCACAATATCACAATATGCGTTTCACTTATTTGAGATGACAAAAAAAACATTTTGAATGATGGAGTTGAAGTAGAAGGTCTTGTCCTACCTCAATGTAACTCTATGAATGTAAACTGTCATTGATGATACCAGATGAAAAATTTAGAATATCATTGACTTTTTTAAAATGCTAAAATAAATGTCGCACATACTTTTTTCACAAAATGGTTTGACTATTTCCAAAAAATGTTTCTGCTGCATCAGTGAACTTAGCTTAACAACAGTTCATAAGAAATTGTGAATCTGTCAGTGGAATGAGAATGAAGGACAGCCTACATGTACCTGCGATGGAGTGGGTCCCAGTCATTAATTGCCAAATTGGAGTCACTGGGAAGCTTTCATTTATTTCACATTTGGTTTATCATGATTTGTAGTTCATGAGATCATTTGAAAGGAGGCTTATTTTCATATCAAAAAGATATGTTTGGTAGTAGCCAAATTTTGCATGTTAGGTAAGCCGAATGTAATTGTTTGGAATCCTGGTCACTTACTCATTAGAACAGTACGGGTGTCAGGTTGCAGACACAGACTCTCTTGTTTTATTTGCCCGTTATGTGTTTTTTGCAATATGAACCTGTTTATTCCCAGTTTGTGATGACATACATACATCGTGTGGTTTCTCTTACTGTAGACTCAAACAGGCAGCTCTAGGACTGATAATAGACCATGATGTCAACTACAACTATACTCTAGAGACGATATGCTTTAAAAGCTTCTCACGCAAACAGACCTTTTGGATTAGCTCTTATCTGGGGTATACCTGTTATTTTATAGCCAGGCGCATATTAGATTAGGCCTGGCAAAATGTGTCTGCACAATGGGGAGCCTTAAATGGATATCCACAAGGTGGCGCTACTATTGATGTGACCATAACATCATGAGGAGTTTTGGCTACTGTCAATGTACAGACTGTAGAGATGAACTGGCACCGTTAGTCCATTTTCGAACAACCAGTGGACGTATTCACAAAATTTAAAAAGCATCATGAAGCTCACCCTTATGCCCAATACAATCACTAATCAAAATCATTGCAAATATAATAACTTTGACACAAAAAATCATGAACCTAAACATTTGTACCTAAACTGACTAAAATAAACATTTCAATCATCATTCTCGAATGATTAAAGTTAGAGAAATGGCTTTAATATCAAAATATGCCTATATTAAAGGACAACTCCAACATAGCAATTCATGCTGCTGGCTGTATTGATTTTCTTCAAGATCAAGCATGCTGATTTTTTTTTTTAGATTTCTTGAGAAATTCAGTTGTAAAAAGTCTGCTATAATTTTTGAGAAAAACAAGTTAAATCTTAATTAACATCAATGAATATAACTACAGATTCTAAGAATGTAAAAATTATTTTTGAGAGTTCAATAGTTGCTGATATATGATGAGATATGTTTCAACATGCACAAACTGAATTATAACACCAGAATGCCCATTTTCAACTTTTTTTTAGAACTTCTTGGTTCAGTTCAATTAAGTTTGGAAAAAAAATCTCAAACCAAATCCAGCATCAGGAACACCCCTTAGCAGTTAACACATTCTAAAAATACATATATATATATATATTGTTTTATTGACACCAGAATATCAGTAATGATACATTTGTCAATGTTAGTATTGCGAGAAAACATTGGTTAGTAAAATGTGATAATATTTAATAGTATAAAAATTTCATAAGTATATATACATATATACAATAAAAATGATAACATTCATAAAATAGGACACGAAGGTTATCTTACTTAAGGTTCCAGCCACCGTTTACTTCCACTAATCAATCATGTTACACCTAATGAATAGTATATACAAATTTATACCTAGTTATCAAAAATATAAATATATTTAAAAAGCGATTTTCCAGACAAAACAACTAGGAATAATAAATAATAATACAGTGCATACATTCATTTTCAACATTGATATCATAATATCTGTCAATAATCATAGTGAACTAAGAATAATAGTCCTGTAACCACTTTAGAGACAAGGCATCAAAAAATATTCACATCTATAAAGTATATTCATATATAGTATATTCATTACTTTTCAGCATTTATGTATAATAATATCCCTTAATAATCATATTCTTTTGCAAGCTAATACAATTGTCCATTTTTCAGAATGTTCATGATATATTATTTCGGTCTAATGTACACGATGGTGTCATAAAGAGTTTGCAGTTATAATCTTGCAAAATGTCATCAAGAATATTTACAGAGATTTGCACAATAAGTGTATATTGTAAGTGAAATGGTGTATCAAATTATCTATACATTGTAACATAACTCATGTGAAGGTAGGAGATGTTCTGTTATACATCAGCCTGTTGCAGGAACTTTCCAAGGCTCATTAGCATTTCGGCCTCTTTACTGCTCATTATTGCTATAAACTTATCTGTGTCATCAGACTCAGACTCAGACTCAGACTCAGACGTAATTTATTTCAACATTATACAACATTAGATTAAAAACAAACAAATGTATAAAGAGAGAGGAGACCCTCCCAAAGCACTATGTGCCGCTACTGGAGGGCCACCTATACATCATAATTATTTTATAATTCTACCAAGCGCGTCCATGTGAGTCGTGAGGCATCCAGATCCAACATTGCCCTTCAGGTTTAATTAGTTAAAAAAAGAAAGTAATTCAAGTTTTTGAACGGAATAAGATTTTTATATGGAATAGTATTGAATACTAACTCAGTACAGATATGTTCCTAGGAGGTATAAAGGTGCACTTCTTATGTTCTGTTGCAAATATAGCAGTCTCGAATATGACAGTCACATGAATAATTACTTATTATCTTATTTTTGGTATAATTCTTGAAACCATCAAATGAATGAGTATATATTTTGTCTTTAATAGAACGATCTGAAATATTGTTAAAGAATTGTGAAATTTTGTATCTGATGGATTGTTTTGCAAATTCATGACTAATTGTAGGTAAATGAAAACTATTTTGATTTCTGACATAATGATCATGAATATTCTGTGTTTTTATAAATATACCTGAATGAAAGTATCCCGGCAGCATTCCGTTCTCCAGCTTGAAGCAAAACTTAAAAGCATGCAGTGCACATATGTCATGACATTTTAGTATATTTAATTTTTTAAATAAAGGACTTGTATGGGCATTATATCTGCTACATGTAATAATTCGTATAGTCTTCTTTTGAAGTGTGAACAGTTTCTGACATTTTTTCTCCCATAATAGTGAACCATAATTTAGATGAGGAAGTATAAGTGAATTATATAAAGTCAAGAGAATGTTTTTCGGGAGGAAATGCTTCAATTTGTTCAGTATACCATTAACTTTGGAAATCTTCTTGGAAATAATATTGATATGATAATGCCATTTTAGATTAGAATCAAGATGTATTCCCAAGAAGTTAAAATGAGAGACAAACTCAATTTGGTGATCATCAATATATAATTTTGGGGAATGAACTGTCTTTTGAGGTGAATGGAATAACATGGACTTAGTTTTCTGGCAGTTAAGAGACAATTTATTGACTTTCATCCAATTACTTATTTGTTTTAGTTCAAAATTAATGTTATCATCTACTGCAACACCAAAAGAATTCAAAGATGCACAAAGAGATGTATAATCTGCCTTGATGATAGGTTTGAACTTGTCACATACAACAGCCAGGTCATTGATATAAATGATAAAGAGCAGTGGGCCAAGTATTGATCCTTGCGCGACCCCTGTGGAGATCAATATGGGTTCTGAAGATGTCTCATTGTACTGAACATACTGATGTCTATTTCGCAAATAACTTTTTAATAGTTTTAGAGAATTGTCTTGGAAGCCGTAGTAATGTAATTTATGAAGTAAAATTTGGTGATCTATTGTGTCAAAAGCTTTAGATAAATCTAGAAATATTGTTAAGGGAGTGTGGTCTTTGTCCATTTCTGTCAATACTTGGTCTATTAATTCTAAAGCGGCAAATTCAGTAGAATGATGACTCCGAAATCCATGTTGACTCATGTAAAGCAATTTGTTGTTGCTGAAATGCTTAAAAATTTGTTTATGCATTATTTTTTCAAATACTTTGGACATGCTAGGAAGAATGGAAACCGGTCTATAATTACTGAAGTTTTTATTGTCATCTTTTTTATATAGTGGAATTATTTTAGCCGTTTTCATTGAATCAGGAAACTTTCCCTCCGAAATTGACATGTTTATTATGCTCCTCAAAATATCTGCAACCTCGTGTTTGATATACTTTAAAATTTTGTTGGACAGACGATCATGGCCGAAACTTGTCTTAGTTTTCAAAGAATCTATGGTTTTTATTATATCTATCGTCTCAACATGTTCAAATTGGAAGGTATTTAAGGATGGTGTCTTTAAGTATCTTTTGAAGTCACAGTTTTCGGGTTGCTCTATTTCCAGTGCTAATTTTGGTCCTATGTTTACGAAGAAAGTATTGAAACCATTAGCTATTTCTTCATGATCGTATAACTTAGTATTATTGTTCATAAAATATTCTGGGAAATCAGTTTTAGGCTTGGATTTGTTAATAATTTCCTTGATTGTTGACCATGTATTTTTGATGTCATGCTTAAATTTTGAGAAACAATTGTTATAGTGGATTCGCTTGGCTTGTCTTATACCTTGCTTTAGTATCCTATTATATGTTTGTAAGTTAAGTTTAATGGACTGATAAGAGGGGTGCTGACTGTCTATAGATTTCAATTTCTTATACAATTTGTCTCTGTATTTGATAGAATGCATGATTCCTGTTGTAATCCAAGGACATTTTCTATGCTTATATTTATCAAACTTACATAATTTCATTGGTAAAAATTTATCCATTGCTTCTGTAATTGTATTTTGCAAATTATCATACTTCTCATTAACATCAAGTGATCTAAAGTTATTTATCAGATTTTCTGCTATCTGAAATAGTTCATTACGGTAGCTCTGATTGCTTGGGCAAATAATCAGGCAGTGTATTTCATCTTCAGTCATATTTAAGCTACATTTCTCACAGATTCTATCTTCTGCCGGAATTTTTGGCCGTTGATGGCGACCCGTTTCTATACGTAGACTATGCGAGCTTGTTCTAAATCTGGCAATTTTGGTTATGATTTTACCGCTATGTCTTAAAAGTAAGTACGGCTCTAACCTGCAGTCTGTTTTAAATAGTTTATATGTTCTTAATTTAGGTTGCTGTGCACTGTCATTTATGGACTCGATTAATCTCATCTGTTCAATTTCATACAATTTTAGTTTAGTTCTACTGCCTATACGATCAATGTTATGGCTCCTACTGTCATGCATGTTATAAAGAATATTACAGTTATTTAGAATCTGGATTACTTTACCGAGCCAACTGTTACAGTTGCCATCTCTGCATGAGCATGTCCTTTTGAATTGATAGACATTTCTTAAGTATTTTATGATCAGACATTTTTTCTAACCTAACCCAATAATTTATCATCCTTACTTTATGCCTAACATGTAGTGGGAATCTACCAGTCTCGCCATACACTGCAAGAGATGGGGTTTGTTTTCTTACTCCTAGAACACTCTTAAGATAACCAAGTTGTAGGTTCTCTAACTCACTTATAGATTTTTCACCTGTCCAGATTTCACTGTTGTACTCTAGGATAGGTAGGATATATGTATCAAACATTTTTAAGGATAGCTGGGGATTTATGAGGCCCAATGCCTGCTTTGTGTCACCTTGTAACGCAAATAAGGCTTTCAGCCCTTGCGTCGCTAGGTATTCCATCATTTTACCATGTATGTTTCGTTTATTAGTGAGCATATGACCTAAATATTTGAAACTATCTACATTTTCAATATTTTCACCATTGTAAATCATATTACAAACAGTTTTGTTTCCTATCTGCATTACTTTTGTTTTGTTTACATTTACAATTAGGTGCCATTTTTTGCAGAAGTTGTGTAAGGAGTTAATGCTATTCTGAAGGCATTTTGGTGAATCAGCTAGTAAAACAATGTCATCTGCATAGAGAATATGAGTCAGAGTCAAGTTACCAAGTGTTATTCCATCAGTTTTGTTCAGATATTTGGGGAGGTCAGACATAAATTCATTGAAAAGTTTTGGACTAAGGATTCCACCTTGTAACACCCCACACTTACTGTCGATAGAATCCCCCGTACAACCATACTGATGGACTCTTGCTTTGGCCTTGTCATACATGTTTACAATAATCTTAAGCATTTTATTGCCTATTTTTTGTTGCATAAGTTTGTAGTAAAGGGCATTTCGGTTTATATAGTCAAATGCTTTAGTAAAATCGACAAAACATAAATACACTGGTTTACATTTAATCTGTTGATAGCTTATCACAGTATCCAAAACAAAGACACAGTCAGTGGTACTTGCACCAGGAGTGAAGCCGAATTGGCATGGGTCATCAAGATCTAAAGCATCATTTTTATAGTACAATCTGCTATTTAAGATTGAATCAAATATTTTCCCCATTACAACATTTATAGTTATCTTCCTATAGTTATCCGGATCAGAGCGATCTCCTTTTTTATGAAGAGCAGTAATGAGACCTTCAGACCACTGCGAGGGGTATTCCCCTTTTTCAAAAATATGATTGAATACAGCGCAGAACGGGGTGATAAGTTTTTCACTTGCATATTTATAGAATTCCCCCATGATTCCATCAATCCCTGCAGCTTTATTGTTCTTTAGTTTCCTTAGGTGTAAAGCAACCTCTTCTTCGGTTATGACACTATCACAAATATCACTAGCTAATTCGTTGTTACAGGTGTAGCTTGAATTTTTTACAGAATTAGTGATGATTTCTATATATTGCTTATCAAAGTAGTCACGCACTGGTAAATGAGATTGTTGTTCAAAGTAATCATGGAAGGTGCTTAAGTCAGGGAGGTTTACTTGCTTTTTCCCAACAGACTTCAATCTGTTCCAGTACTTCCAACAGTCAGCTTGGTTTTTATCAGCAAGACTTTCCATTTCATTTCTATTTGACTCCTGAAATTTTCTTTTTTTTCTTTTGAATTAGTTGCTTGTAAGATTTGCGGAGCATTTCATAGTTTAATCTATTCTGGACAATGGATATATCATTTTGTTTAGCAAAATTGTTTAGTAATTTTCTAAGATTTTTACAATCATCATCAAACCATTCATTGGTTGGGAACTTGTTTTTTGAGGATTTAGATTTCTTTTGCTTAAAAGTGGGTTTGATCCTATCAGTTACATACTGGTACATAGTTTCAATAACTTTATCACAGTTCTGATCACTCTCAATATCGCAACTCAACTTGTACAACATGTTTTGAGCATTATCACTTTCAAAGTTAGCAAGGTACTCATTTGTTTTACTTTCGTCAAAGACATATTTGAACGATTTTGGTCTAGGTTCAGCAACCAAATCAGAACCCTGCGATATCGGAAACTTAAGTGAAAAGTGAAGTGGTGCGTGATCCGATTCTGCTAGTTTATCCTTAATGACAAAATCATTAATGTTGTTAAATACTGCTTCACTGCACAGAAGGTAATCTATCACACTCTGGCCCATCGGGCTATAACAAGTATAGTTACTTGTGCTCTCACAAAAGAAGCCATTCATAATTCTAATATTACTAGCTTTACAAAGATTTATAAGTTCTTTTCCGTAGGCATTAACCGTTTTGTCTTTAGATTGTCTCTGCTTACTTGACCAGTTCACTTCACTTTCAGAGACCTTACTGACAGTCTGATTTAAATTTAGATTTAGGCTGGGGATTAATGAGCAGTTCTTGCCATCTACAGTTTCTTCAAAGTCATTCATGACACCTGTCCGACAATTCAGATTGCAACAGATAGATACATGTGGAGTTATATCCAGGAAACGTGCTAGATCCTGCCTTATTTCATTAAAGATATCTGAACTATAATTGCTGTTCATATAAATGGTACTCCCCTGCGGAGGGATATATGCACCACCTAAGAATATAGCATTGTCCGGCTGCGACCTTTGAATTTTGAGCAGATTATATGTTCTTTTACTTTTTCAACAATGACAACTTTAGATTTGTACAGATTTGATTTGATAAGCGCAGCTATACCACCAGATGGTCTCCTAGCCTTTGGATGTTTATATTTTCTCTGGCAGTGTAGATAATGGTATCCATCAATTTGAGGATCAAAACTATCAAGCTTCATAGTTTCATACAAAAAGATAATGTCGTATATAGAACCCATGGATCTTACTTCTTCTAGTTCTAGTTTCTGACCTATACCTTGAATGTTCCATGAGAGAATTTTGAGCACAGCATTGTCTGACAAGCTATAGATTTTCCTGCCTGTGGTATCTCTATCTCTGTAAGCATGCTCTGTATTACCACAATGATTAATCTGTCCTGCATTACTTCTGCCACTGCATACAGGAAGGCTTTTAAGACAATGATTATTTGGGTAGCCTGCAACATTTACAAGAACATCTCCTACATTCACACAATCATCTAAATAACTATTTTTTGACAGGTCAGTAAGAAAAATACAACAATTAATTTGGAGGGTCCAATAGTAGCTGATTTATGATGAGGTAGGTCACAACATGCACAAAGTTATGACGCCAAAATGCTAATTTTCTCAACTTTCTTTTTTGACATTCTTGTTTTCAGAGCGTTAAATAAAAGTCTACTCTAAAGTTTGAGAAAAACATCCCAAACCAAATCAATCATCAAGGACACCTGATGTTTACAAATAGCAGTCTGGTCATTTAGAATACTTGTCTATTGTAAGCAAAACCATATTTCTATATTTTACATCCTCCCCACGCAAGCCCTGCTAAAATGGACAGGGTTTTCTGCTATTTCCAAGCTCTTCTGTGATTGGCTGCTTATTTAGGTCATAAGCATTTTGCAGGCAGATTTAGTCCGATTATGGACACTTAGAGGATTACTGGCAACTGAGAAAAACAGTCTAAAACAAGCAAACTTTCAAACAGTTTCATTTCAGAACTGTGAAAATACATACTTCAATGGAATTTTCGGAACTGTGATAGCACCTTTCAAAAATACACAATTTCTCAATTTGTAACAGTGTGAAACAGAAGCAACAATTTCAAACTGTGAGCCAAAACTGGGTCAGTTAATTAAGTATTCATGAATTAGCAAAGGTTATGGGCCATTTTGTCATGGTATGACTTGGGATGATGATATTTTAGGACTGTTTTTTTTTTCACTAGAATAAATCACCATTTTAAAATATGTCTACCATGAGCATATTTAAATAGCAACTTAATTTTGCTGTAGGTGGAGACTCAAGGCTGTAACCAGGTATGAGGCAGGGATGTACTTGCCTTAAGTTTACCTGCTATAATGTTCTTATCTCCATGTCAACTGGCCCAAATTGAATTTAACAGTTCTCTCGAAGTAACAGGCAGCTCAATATGGTTAGCATGTCTTAGGATCTGTCTCCTCTTCCCTCCATTTCCACAGGCATCTCTTCTTTTCTCAATTCACTGTGACCTATATACCTATTATGTGCTGTCCCAGGTCATTCAGTCGACTTTGACATTCTGCCGTATACTGTAAAGTGTGTCCCAGTTTGCACCATTTTTAGAGTCCCAATGGGCCCCCGATATGCCTGTCACACCAAAATGCTAATTTGTCAGGCACCGGTGAGTATGTTCATAAAGATAGTAATTCCTAACTGTTCGTTGCGATGTGTCAAACTCATACAAGCATTGAGAAAGCCTGATTGTTCATGTTTTGTCCAGGGAGTGGTTCAAATGCACCCCTGGATTTAGCCAAGTAGTAGGAAAACAAACTAATTATTGCCAAACCTCTGCAAGTGGCTGCAATTTGATAAAGAATGAAACATTGGGATGGGAATCGGTATATAAGATTTGATTGCATGATTTTGCATCATCATGTCATGTACGCTGTCATGAACCAAGAAAACCCCTTTGTACCAATATGCCCCAAGACGGTTCTTTTGTGTGAACATAATATTTTTGCTTAATGATGAACACTATGCCATTCATGGGCTTTATTTAGTGCTGGTCATGCCCCCCCAACAATTTTAACCTCTGGGGACATAACATCAAATTCCCCCACCATTTTGTGTGAAATAAAATGTGTTGTCACTGTTGTGGCAAAGGCCATGGGCGCTGTTCTGAGAGACATATTCCCACATTTCTGCTTCGGCAGATTACCATGGCATACAAAAGTACTTAGTTCAAGAATGTAAAAAATTGACTGACGCAGTCTTAGTTATTCACGGATCTGTCGGCGATTCTGACAGAGTGACCGCCATACCCCCCCCCCCCGCCCCCCCCCCCCCCCCGCCTTTCCCCCAAAAATTTCGCCCCTGGTGGCATGCATTCACAGAATGGGTGTTTGAGTTGTAACATGTATTTATATAATGGATGTCCTTCCCACTGATGTGTCTAATAGATGTTTCATCTCGTACCTAAAACTTTTCTTAATCCACCACTGAGTCAGTGTTATTCCAACACATTTTTAATTATTTTTCATTCTATCAGTATAGTGAGGTGTAAAGGAAGTGTTTGAGCATTACAACAGAGATTTCTCAAGCACAACCTTATCCAAATGATTTAAATTCGATTCATTGCTGACAGTCAACTTTTAAAGTTGAGTATGATGTAATCTTAAGACTAGACAAAACACAAAATGCAGTTAGAAGCTTTATTTGACCAATTTACCACAGTTGTATTACAATCATGATACATCAGCCTTAATATTGCTCATGCTGCAGACTGCTGGAGACATTCCTTCTCGATGGTTCATTGACCCTGGGCATACCTGCGCTCCCGTAAAAACCCAGCATCAGCAGCACCAGCGGAAGCCGCTCGCTCTTCTCTCATGGATCTTCGTTCTCTCCTATAAATTTTGAAGGAATAAAACATTACTGGAAAAATATTTTAAATGCAAAACAAATCACAAATGAGATAGTGTGGTAGGAGCGGAAGTTCCTGGCCACCCCCCTAATGCAAGCAGTTACTATTAAAAGAACAGTACATGCCGTAAAAACAACAGTTTTCTGCCGTTAAGTGGAACTTTTTTGTATTTGTTACATAAGCTGACGTTGAAGTAACGCAGCAGGTTTTACAGCGTAAGGTTGATTGATAAGATGAAAGAGAGAGATCAGGAGTCCTGGACATGTTACACATTTACTCCAAGTGAGGGATCCGGCAGTAGTATCCCGCACATACTCATGCGTATATCAGCCATTTTGTTTATTATATTTTTATACTGTTGAGAGGCCATTTTTGGCCCAAATTGCCATCTTGGATGATGGCAGCACAGTCACATTTGCCGTGTTGTCACAACAATGCACTGCAGTGCAGCACCATTCCAACTTAGTTCTGGTTAAGTTGGCACTGGCACCTCAACTCCAACTTCGTCTCCAACTCATTCATTGGTTTTACACAGACTGCAGAATTTTTGCTTAAGTCCAGCTCAGATTCTGCATGACACACTCACTGTACATGGAATCTTACAGCAATAGCATCGACATGTATGAAGATATGATGGAGGACGCATCAAGCCAGAACAAGGGTTATGAACATTGAACGTGCTACCATTAAAATCTTTTGAAGGCAAACTGAATGACACTTCAATAATGGCTGTACTTTCAAAATCGTCCATGCTGTACACCCTGAATTTACAGAACATGCATTATAACTTTCAAATATCAAGCACTTACGTACATATTATTCTTAAATTAAATATTGGTACCAGATGCACTTTTGCGGCATTTTTAATAGTGCTATTCAAACTCTCCGGCTCAAGGAATCACCCTGCATCTCACATCAGCTTGGAAAAATCATGGAATGAAAAATATATGCATGCCCTTTTTAAAACATTCTTTTTAGCCCTATACCTGCCACCTTTAGACGAATATTATGGAATAACAAGTGACATTTACGAATGCAAGGAAAAAAAATTATCATACCCCCCGTAATTCAGATATGGATTTACAGCAGAAAGAGGAGCCAAAGCAGTTGACTGTTGAGCTTCGAAGGAGAGAAGCAGAAGTCCAAGGAGCATGAACATACAGATCAACTTCTGACCGGCCATGGTGGTGATGTGTCTCCACAAAAGCTTTTGCAAGATGCGTTATTCGATGCTGTCAAGCTTGAATGAATGCTTTGTACAAATTCAACAGCGTGTGTTTACTTATATATAAATTGGTACAATAGGGAGTTATCTCGACTATTTTCCAAATCTGCTTATCCAGATACTTCCTTCTTATTCCCCGGAAAGCAATTAATCTTTCGAAATGTATGTATGCAATCATGAGGAAGTTAACCAACTTAATCTGAATTTTGTGTTTGCCTTTGAAATATTACAATAATTTTTATAGTAAAGATCAGCTATTTCCCAAATCCACTTATCCTGATCCTTCCTTCTTATTCTGCGGAAATCAATTTATCTTTCCGAATGTATGAATACAAAATTGAGGAAGTTAACCAACTTAATCTGAATTTTGTGTTTGCCTTTGAAATATTACAATAATTTTTATAGTAAAGATCATTATTCTCTTGCTCAAACTACAGTGGGACCTCACCTAAAGACCACATCGATATTAAGACCACATCAATTTTAAGACTACTTAATTTTGTCCCTAATTTTCTCCCATTGACAGTAATTATGAATTGATTCAGAAATAAGATCACCCTTATTTTCAGAATTAAGACCACCAAATGACTAAATAACCTCAGAATTAAGACCACCAGATGGGCCAAACACCCCGTAAGTTGCATCCATAGGGGTGTATATCCCATGTACTTGAAAATTCCTTTGTGATTTAAGAAATTCCGAAAGTTTATGTTCACTGCAGGCAATTAAATGCCTTGAAAATGCAACATGTTCAGGCCCAAATGCAGTGATAGTTTGCTTGAATCTGTCCATTTGACTTCAGCTGTAAAAAATGGGGATACAAATGTGGTATCTGCCATTAGCTGACAGAGAATAGGCCAAACTCTATTTCAGTCAATTTGCTAGATGGCAATTGTTAACATGTTCACTCTGAGGTATAATTTCCCGAGTGAGGCCAACTTGCCTGAATTTCAATATCCAGATTTTATTCATTGTATGTCTTATGATTAATATACCATTTCAAGTGTGATCTCTTGGTAACCAGGTTACTATTAATTTTCAGTGATGTTCATTTGATCATGTACTCAATTTTTAGATATGTTGTCCATGCACGTTTTTACTGTTACCCAATCTTTTTTTGGGACCCTGTCCTGCTAGCCACCTTCCCCTACCAGTACGCGGTGGATTTCTCGGCCGGCAGAATAGCCTGCTAAGCAGCCGAGGGAATACTGCCACGCAGCCTATGTTTTTCACGAAATTTAATATGAAGTTGTGTAACAAAGAACTCGACAATGATGGCACCACCCAGAGAGATTAAGGTTCCTACAACTGAATAGCATACAATTCATCTCTTTTTAGACATGGCACCTTTTACATGGACTGAGTTCTACATAGAACCTTGATGCACTGTTACGGCTCATTGACAAAACCTTCTTTTCCAAGAGTGTGAGATTCTGACTCCATGTCAATGTCGTCCCTATGGGCGGCACAGGGGGCACAGGGGGCACAGGGGGCACAGGGGGTACGTACCCCCCCCCCCCCCCACATTGGACCTGAGCCCCCCAGGTGCCCACCATATGAACTTTCTAACTCTGGCTAAAATATAAAAATAGTATAGTGGGTGAGGATCGTGTGCCTCCCCAGGTACCCCCCCCCCTGCTCGAGACCCCCCAGTTACGCCACTGCTCCACGTCAGCACATGCCATCATTGGATTAGAACACTAAACATTAACGAGTTTGCTCCACCTGATCCTTACTTTGAAATTACTGCAAAACCTTGTTTCTATGTCAAAGGCAAATACAAAATTCAGATTAAGTTGATTGACTTCCTGACGATTGCATACATATCATTCAGAGTGATGAATTTCTTTCCGCAGCTTAAGAAGGAAGTTTGGGGATAAGAGGATTTAGTTTTCAATGAAGAGGAAAGTCGAGTAATAAACCATATACGAGGGAGTTACTTGAGCCATGTTTGACTCATGCTGCTAGATGTGCAGCTTGACCAATCACCTGGCAGGATTTTCTGATGTCAGACCAACAATTTTGCAAATGTTTTGCCATTTGATCAGAGTCTGCAAATATGAAATCATCTGTAAAGGTTAACTGTCAATGTAAATTATCTCAATTGAAACAAATTAATGTACAACATACTACATAACTACTCTCATGCAGGCAATGTGTGGGGATTACAGGTAAAGTATAATTTATTGCTCATTTTGAACCTCCCTGTGAATCTACTGAGGCTTGAAATAATCGAATTAAACACACTAAGGGGAATGTGTCACTACTCCTCCCATGTTGAGGCCATTGCCTCTCCTGGCTGATTGCAGCCATGTCCTCTGAAGATGCTTTACACTTGCCCGTTTTTAATCCCAAAGCGTCCTTGCAAGTGTCAACAGGTTTCTGTTTTCACGGTGATCTCCAACGAAAGACAAGCACTAAATATTAAGCTAAAGGTGACGGAGGCCAGAGTACATTGCATGAACACTGTGAACATTTTGCCTCATTCTTAGTTCATGGTGCATCAACAATGCTGAAACTCTTATTCTGCTGTGGTTTCCTTTTGATTTCTGAAGTCATCATCCATACTGCAGTTACATATTTTGCAAGACCATAATCTAATGGCTCTGGATTGGGTCGAGCAACAGGCACACAAATACTACCGAAAGGTCTACTTGGGTCAGCGGTTTTTTAAATCATTTGCCCTCAAGAGGAAACTCACAGCTTGACATCCATTTGTCAGTTACAGATCAGGCTATTTGTTTGGAGTTCCGCACATGTAAACAATACTGAAAATACAAGACAAGCCTACTGTCATGAGTACAGAAGGTGAAACATCTAGGGTCAGTTCCATGCAGCAACTTAAATTAAGGGAGATATATATGAAGAGAGGAGATCTCTTAATTGCAACTCTTCTAAAAGCACCTGATGATATAAAATTGGAAGTGTTCCAAAAACAGGTGTGTCACTTCTATGGGGCTGCAGCATGGGATTTCACTGATTGAAAAGTTAAGAGTTCCACACCATGTGGAATAAGTGTGCCAGGCAGATATTGGGCCGCCAGCAAAAATCTCAACAAATGCTCTGAGATATGGGTGTGGATAGTAAAACGCAGATATGGGTAGCTAGCTTTGGAATATCAACAGCTATAGATAGTAATTTGAGCCACATTTAGAAATTTATACTGTACCCCAACACATGACATATGCTTTTTGTAAGCCACATGTAACTTTTGAAATTTGTGAAGGTTAAAACTGAAAGCCATAAAAAGAGCTTCAATATTCATGAGTGAATTATTATATTTTTCACAACAGGGTAAACGCTTCCGAATTAAAGCAGAAATAGGTTAAATTGTCCTTCTAGTGAACCAATGGACAGTGCAGGTGACTGTCCAAATATCAAGCTCTTGTGACCGACCATGATTGGTGATACTATGTCTCCACAGAAGCTTTTGCAAGATTTTTTTTTCAATGATGTCGAGTGTTGAACATAAATGTCAATGCTATGCAAAAGTATATGTCTATAGTAAAATTGAGCATACAGTTGTGCTTGAAAGTTTCTAATTGTGCACATCTCTCAAACAAATGAAGGAACAGCTTTTAAATTGGGTAGTAACACAACTGAATACCGTCTTTTTTATGTAAGCATATTTTCATAGCGAATAATGACATTTAAATATGATTTTATGATGAAAGTCTCCGAAACTGCATGTTCAAAAGTTTCTGAACCCTTCTGAAACGCGTACAATCAACAGTTTGTATGGCCGACTTTTTCCAAAATAAATGCTTCAAAACACCTCTCATGGCTATGTACTACCAATTGGCAGATTTTCTGTGGGAATTTGACAATTTTTCAAGAGAGCATTTTCTTAACCTTCGTAAGCTGGTGGGTGGTCTGATGAGAACTACTAGTCATATCTGACCCAGGCATGTTTAATCGGTTTGATTGGGAAACTGTCCAGGCCATCCCAGAACCCTAAGTTTGAGGGATTTTAATACATTTTTAGTGAATTTGCTTGTGCACTTTGGGTAATTGTTCTGCCGGAAGAACCACTCGTGGCCAAGTTTCAGGCTTACAAGTAAAAAGCATAGCATGGGTCATGGGTAGTCCCATACAAAATCTTGAGATATTGACATGCTATCGGGAGAAATGATCTAGATTGGCCAATTGTCAATCAATCTTCACAAAATTTGGAACTCTGTTTCTCAAGATAATTTTCTTGTGACGGCACTAGATTTAAAAGTGATTCCTCCAAGCGAAATGACAAATAAATCACTCTGAATATCAAAAAGTCTATAAAAAAAGTAAGCAAAATCCATCAGCCTGATGGATATCACAATGGTGACGTCATCAGACTATCCTATGATGTCACAAAATGCTTTCTGTGACGTCATCACCACAGGCAGAGATTGACCAATCAGACAACGCCATTTTCCTAATGTATAAAGGAAAAATCACTTCTTGAAGTTCACAGGATGAGGGTTTATTTATTCTAAAGTGTATAGAAATGGAAATAGGTGCCTTCAGTAGTGTGTACTTTTAGATGGTATAATTGAAATTAACAAGCTTGACATATTGTTTGAGATATCTCTATTCTCCCTAACCCTGTCTTTGAAATCTCATGATTTCCCAATGGGAGGATTCATGACCCCTGTCCCAGGTGTCCAGGGCTAACAAGTAAAAGCTTTACATTTTCTAAGCACATATCGGGATATTTCACAGAATTCCTTATGATATCAACAATAGTTCATTTTTCTGTCCCATTTAGAGCAAAACAAGTCCAAACCATAATGGGGTCACCATTATCGTTCATAGTTGGGTGGGTGTTATGTTCCTTGAAAGCAGGACCTTCCAGATGTCTGACATTTCTGTTTTGATTGTGGCCAAAAGTACAAAGAAACCTGACTGTACTTCACTAAAAACCATCTCAATGGATTGTATGATTATTGGAACGATGTCCTGTGGACAGACTAATGAACAATTCAACCTTTTGGTCTCAGTCAATATTTCCAAATCTGGCATCCTGACGGTGCTACATTCAAGGAACATAACATCCTCCCAACTATGAAAGATAATGTTCGCTCCATCATGGTATGGGGTTGTTTTGCTATAAATGGGACAGGAGAAAGAACTGTTGTTAATAGCATAACAAATTCTGACAAAATTTCAAGATATGCACTTAGAAAACGTAAAGCTTAGCCGCAAATTGGTCTTCCAGCAAAATATTTACCAAGGTATACAAGCAAATCCAATAAAAATTGATTAAAATCAGTCAAATCTGGAATTGCCTGGACCAGTTCCTGATCACAGACAACAAGATATGCCTTGCTCAGATTTGACAAAGCAGTCTACGTCAGATGACCCACCAGCTTACGAAGGTTAAGAAAATTCTCTCTTGAAGAATGGTCAAAAATCCCACAGAAAATCTGCCAATTGGTAGTACATAGCCATAAGAATGGTTGGAAGCATTTATTTTGGAAAAAGGCGGCCATACAAACTTTTGATGGTATACATTTCAAAAGGGTTCAGAAACTTTTGAACATGCACTTTCTGAGATTTTCATCATAAAATCATATTTCAGTTTAATTATTTGTTATGAATATATGCTTACATAAAACAAATGGTGTTCAGTTGTATTGTTACCCAATTTAATAGCTGTTCCTGCATTTGTTTGAGAGATGTGCACTAATAAGGTAACAAGCGTCAGGGGTTCAGAAACTTTCAAGCACAACTGTAGGAGCAAGTTGCAAAGTTCTGCGATTGGGAGGTTGCGTAATATTTTCCCCACAACTTGTTATTTTTTTACTTATATTCAATTCACAGTCACTGTTGACAAATTTTGAAATATGCACTTGAAAATTGATAATTTGTATGCTTAACCTCCATTAAGCAATGGAAGCTATGCGTGGAAAAGCTATTGTTATTTTACATGCTAAATATTGGTTTGATTTCAGTGAATTTACCCTGTGTAAGTCTACCAAAGATCTTTCTATATAATAACGACTCCTGCATTCACAACTGCAAACTACAAATCTTTTTTTTTTTTAGAATTTTCATTATTGGTTATGAGCACCCTTTGCTAAACAGGAGTGATCACATGTGGCTCACTGCGTCTCACTCTATTTGTTTCTACTAAAATTTTCCTCTTTTCGAAATTTAATTATTGAGTTACTAAAATCCTCTTATCCAAATCCTTTCTTCCCAGAAAGCAATTTTATCATTCGGAACATATGTATTCTGGTATATCAAATTTTATCTGCCTTTGTTGGACGGACATAAGCAAAGATTTCATTAATTGAATCCCATATTTGCAATTATTTTTATAGAATTATCGACTGGAGTCTCGCAATCAATAAAGGCAATTTTCGACATGGTGTAGGTGTTTCGGATTTTTCTGCAGCTGTTAGTATTTCATCCAACTCGAAAACCGACAAAACACAAAATACAGTTTGTAACTTTATTTGCACAACCAACAGTTGTTACATTAAAATGTTTCAGGCATAACAAAGCTGCAGACGACTGAAGACATTTCATCCCGATGATTCATTCTCTTGTGGTAAATTTACTTGTGGCCACAAAATAGTCACAGGGGTACCCCATCGCTTTTGTCTCGTGGATCTTCGTTCTCTTGATTCCCTGGAAATATTGAATGAATAATATATTATTTAAACTTATTTGAAATTTTAAAAACAATTTTCACATTAAACAGTACTACAGTAGAAGTTGGAGGTTCTAGAATATCTTCCTATACTTTGCAGGTTGGCTGTCATACACAGTGGCGTCCCTATGGAGGGGCACGGGGGGGCACAGGCCCCCCCATATTGGACCTGTGCCCCCCCAGGTGCCCCCCCATATGAACTTTCCAACTCTGGCTAAAATATACAATCAGTATAGAGGGTGCCCCCCCAGAGAATCGCGTGCCCCCCCCAGGTGCCCCCCCGCTCGAGACTCCCCAGTTACGCCACTGGTCATACAGTGAAAAACTCAGAAGGGAAAATGTTTTTTTTAAAACGATTGTTTTACTTTACAAATCAGTCAGACTATACCTACTGTACTTAGTATATACAAATGATATTGTTCAAAGGCTATTCTTTTATGTCATATGGCAAGCAATAATACTGGCTCATGATTGTTTGAGAGCTATGCAATATTCTACCATATTGCATGGCTGATATTACATAGCGACTTTAACAGGCGAAAGATTGGGCGGACCTCAGAGGAAACACCAGTTTGTGAAAATCCTAATGCAAGATAAGGGAGTGATACTTTTTCTGGTGTAGTAAACCATCCGCTGCTCAACCAATGAAAGAAGAATAAAGGTTTTGGTAGGAAACATAAAAATTCTAAACAGTCGGAGCAAACTTACTTCAAAGAATTCCGGCTACATTTTGAAATTGCTCTTATTAATAGTAATAGCCATCACATCTCAATATTAAAAAAGTAGCATGTATGAATGTATAGTGTAAAAGCAATCATACCCAAATGTATTCTTAGCACTGACAGCAGCAGATTCTTGAGCTTCAAAGGAGAGAAGCAGAAGTCCAAGGAGCATGAACATGCAGATCCACTTCTGACCAGCCATCATGGTGATATGTCTCCCCAAATGCTTTTTCAAGATGTGTCACCAGATGCTGTTGAATGTTGAGCATAAATGAATGCTATGTACAAATTGCAAAAGTATATGTGCATTTATGCCTAAGTAGAATTATGGGTAGGAGTAAGTTGTAAGTACAATCTAGCGAGGTTTACTCACCTATTCTCCTTGTAACTTCTGTCCGTTTTTAACAAACATTTAGTAAAGAGTCACTGTTGGCAAAGTGTGGAATTTACGGAATGAAATTTGTCTAAAAGTTTTGTGTGAGCGTCTCCCCCAAGCAGGTGGCTCACTGCATCATTTCATTTCATTATGTTTTATTAGTAATAATCTCAATCTTTCTAAATTTAACTCTTCTCAAGCTGAGGAAAACTATTTAGTTTTAATCTGAATTGCATGTTTTCTGGGAAATTGAATTTTGCAATTATTTTTATTGTAATCCTAAGGATTGTCATTGAGGAGGAGATGCAGTTTACTAAACCAATGATGGTATGTGGTCAGTATCATTCTGATTTTGTACTTACTGAGGGGATTTCATCACCAAGAATCAGAACAATACTCCCCTTTATGAATATGCAGCCAGATTCATGAATACACTGTATGCCGTCAGATTCAGGTCTTTTGCAGTGTAAAAATGTATATTCCATCGCTTTACTTTGCATGCCCTTTTTTCCTGCATGATTGATTGGTAAGCGGAATCTTATTGCTGATAGCTTTTAATAGT
Source organism: Platynereis dumerilii (assembly GCA_026936325.1). Taxonomy (NCBI): domain Eukaryota; kingdom Metazoa; phylum Annelida; class Polychaeta; order Phyllodocida; family Nereididae; genus Platynereis; species Platynereis dumerilii. The sequence continues at coordinate 51,357,038 of JAPTHN010000009.1, forward strand.
ATCAAGAACAAATACACAGTCTGTTATGCTTGCCCCTAGTGTGAAATTAGGAAAGATGTATAGTTATACAGAATTTGTACTCGTTCCATTTTTCATGTTTCAGCAATTATTTCGAGAAAAGTATGACAGGAACATAGACATTTGGGCTAGTGGCAGTCTTTTACTACATTGAAATGCGTAAGTACCAAATTGTATCCTTCTCTAATATTTGGTTTTGAAGGGTGCATATTTTGGATGCATAATCAAGATAAAGTTTATGGAGGTTGTGCCATTAATTATTTTAGGTAAAATTAATGACATGTTAGAAAATGCTTCTACTTCAAAAGCCAGCCTTAAATAAACATCATGTCCTTTGTTTAGACAATGTCTACCATCTTCATTCTTCAAAACAGTCACTTCTGAAAATACACATAAGAATGTTACACTAGCAATTGTGCAGCGTACGAATTGCGTACGTAAATTCTACATACGAAACTCACAAAAAAGAGCCGATCCGTAGTACGTACGTACATTTTCGTATGAATTTCGTACGAATTCATAAAAATTTCACACAGGTACTTTTCAGTTACTTTGGCCATTTTAGTGCAATATGGTTATCATAAATGGTTTAAGTTTAGATCTTGCTTTGGTCTATCTGAAAAAAATCAGCAAAAAAACTAAGTTAAAGCCCCAAAAAACCAACAAAACACGTATGAAATTCATACGAAAATTTACGTATGTTTTACATACGTAACGTTTCGTATGTATTTTATACGTGAAAACAACCGATTTATGTACGAAATACGCAAGAAAGAGCATTGTATGTTTTACGTTCGCTGCACAATTGGCCATGTAGAATGCATGAAATATTCATACCGAATGTAATTCTGCACATGGCCTCAGCCATGATTAGGGGCCAGAGCAGCAGATTCTTTAGTTTCAAAGGAGAGAAGCAGAAGCCCAAGGAGCATGAAAACGCAGATCAACTTCTGACCGGCCATGATGGTGATCTCCACAGAAGCTCTTGCAAAATATGTTATTCAACGATGTGAGTATTGAGCATGAATTATAGGCCCAATGCTATGCACACACTGCAAAAGTAAATGTATATTTTTATTTTGTTAGATTATATGTAGGAATAAGTTGTAAGTACAATGGGGGTGGGGTACTAACCAATCTTCTTAGTTACTTCTGTCTTTTTTGACCGTTATTCAGTACAGAGTCATGCACTGTTGACAAAGTGTGGAATTTGCAGTATGCAATTTATTAAATTTTGCACAAGTGTTTCTTACTAAAATCATGATCTCTCTGAATTTAAATCCTCTTATTCAAATCCTTCCTTTTTACGATACAAAAAGCAATTATCATTCAGACTATATCTATACAATTTGATGGAAGTGATCAAGTATATCTGAATTTTGTGTTTATCTTTGAAACACAATATTTTCACTCTATCTATTCGAAACGTTTTTCACTAAAATTTTCCTCTTTTCAATTATTCAGTTACTAAATCTTCTTATCCAAATCCTTTCAAAAAGGAAATTTACCTTTTGAATACATATATGCAATTAAAAAAAGGTAATCAAGATTATCTGAATTTTGTGTTTTCATTTAATCTTTAAATTGAATCACACACTTGCAATAATTTTCTTGGCTAAAATTATTGATGGGAGACTGGAATTTCCCAATCCGATAATGGTAATTGTTGAAATTTTGTACGTATTTCAGATTTTTCAGTGGCTGTTAGTATTCCATCCAACTCGAAAACCAGCTTCTATATAATATTATTGCTTATTGTAGTTTCATTTTTGAATTATGATTATCCTCATTCTTATTCCTGTCATTTAAGAAACGGCCACGCTGCCTTTCAAACATGTAGAGAAAATTTGGCGCCCTGCGATGTAAAAAAGACCATTGTATGTTGTTGCAAAATCATTGAAAAAAATTATGGTTGATTGGTATACTGTGAATATTTTAAAATGACAGGCAATATTGAGGCTAAGATGTCTCTAAATGTAACAAATTCAATGAGACTGACGCATTGGTGTCAACTCCAAGTATTCTCCAAAGTCAATATGCTTGAAAGCATATGACAAAAACAGATCTTTGTGACAAGCTCTGAGTATTATTGTTATTTTAGCCTGGAGCATATTAGATCAGTTCTGGCCAAATGTGTCAGTGCAGTATGAAAGTGACTGCTACCTGAAATGGACAGGTGATCGAGCCTCGTGCCGCCATCTATAACCAATCAATTCAAATTTATGTGGTAACTTATAAAAACTACAACAGGATGCTTGCTGATGATGATCGAATGAAGCCATTAAGAATTAGTAGATACACCTGTGACAAAAATTGCCAAATGAATACTTCTTAAAATGTGAAATATTAGGTTCGCTAAATAAAATTTCCAAAGTACTGCTCAACTGCAGAAGAGCAAGAAAGAATTAGTTAAGACCGGAGTTGAATTGAGCCTACTTGCAACTCACCTACGTATCCCTACGTATCCCCTAGGCCAATAGGGATTGGGATTTTCCAAATCTATTCAGAGGTGAGGCATTAATCCCTAAAAGGTAAATTAATTCTGTTGTATATTGTAGTTTTTAAATGGACTGTAGAATGTAGATGGTTGGTAAAACAAGGAAGACAAGTCGACTAATTTTGGAGCCATCTCCAGTGCTTGCTGCCTGGCTCTGCTCTGTCTTTCTTAGTTAATACTCGATCTACTATTTCATTCATATTTTCTATCCGCAGATCTCCAAAGAAAAACCCTCGCCCACAATCCTCAAATAAAAATTAAGATGCCACCTCTCCCTCCAAAAAATTCTTGATTCCACCAGCAATACTAAACAAAAGATTCATTTAAACAGGAAATGAATAGTTGCAGGGATTGAGCATCATATTTGAGCTTTATTTGTTTAATTTCAACATTTTTTTGCATGGGGGTAGCAGCCTGGCTTGGTGCCTAGTCCATGAGAAGCAATGTGGCATTCCCTCGCGAGATGGGAGGGACACGCCCCTTATACCGCCTCTCTGCCTGGTGGTTGTCGAGTATTTAACAGTATCACGGATGTATGAGTTTATAAAAGATATTGTCCGCAACATCCAAGCCTCATACGAAAGATTACAGGCCATTTTATCAAGATGCGGTCTGCTGAATTGCAAATGGCAGGAGTTGACAATGAATTCACTGGTTTTGCATTATCAACTTTACTGGGTATTTATAAATAATCCATTGGTTCCACAGTTCACCCCATGATGCTAGTCTCTCTAGAAACTCTTTCCAGGCAATCCTGGCTGGTTAAATCCAGTTTTACGGGGAAGTACATCGTGCTATGGACCGAAATATCGAATACATAAATTCACGCTCGCCATTGTAGCCTCCCTCATCATTCCGTTGTATAATTTTTGTGGCCGAGGGACCTCGGGCCCTTTGTCGTCATCAATGGTTTCTTATGTCAACAAATGGCAACAGGAAATGGAAATATTAAATTGTTGTGGGGACAAAAACGTTTTATGGATAAAATGACACACCAAAGTGACGATCCCAAATGATAATATAACTGTTGAACATTTGCACTTGAAGACTCAATGCACCAGCTCTTTACTAATTACACTATAATCAATAAAATACTTAAATCCTACGAAGCAACCTTGCTCACCTACCTCGGCAAAAACGACTCCACGCGCATGCGCAGGTGAGCACGTTGTAAACAACGTTATGGCAATGGCAGGCGAGCGCACTGTAAAAGGTGTACATGACTGAATGCAAATGTGATATTATATGCTGCAGTCACTTGGTGGTTTGTGGTCACAAAAGGTGCAAAGTTTGGGTGACTAGATATGATTAACTATTTGTATATTCATACAGTTCTTCGTGTCAGTGTACATAACTGAGATTATCCTAAGTCTTCACATTTGTTTGGTAAGCATAAATCGTTTCTAATACACACAAATTAAAGAAAACATAATGTCTTGTGCTCAGGTATGTTATAGATGGCGCTGCATGTTCTTTCCCTGGCAGATCCATGCAAAATAGTAATAGTGCATTTTAATGATTTTATCATCATATATTGACCTAACAATCACAGTTAAGTTCAGTTGGTACTCGAGTTTACAAATAAAAATAGATATAGATGGACAGATGGGGGGGGGGGCGGTTAAAACTGAATTGCCCGAGGCCACGGTGCATGCATTGCATGCTATTTTTTGTGCATGCGCAGTTAGACACCATGCTGGTCTGCGCTCAGTGGCTGATCGCTACTTCAACAAGGGTCATCAAGTACACATTTCAGTCAAATGTGGTATTTTCCTGATAGAAGACATAACGCAAAATGCAGTTTGTAACTTTATTTGCACAACCAAGGCATAATAAAACCTCATGCTGCAGACAGTTGCAGACATTTCATCCCGAAGATTCACTCTCTTGTGGTAAATTTTCGTTCGGCCAATATGTAGTGGGAAGGGTACCCCATCGTTTTTGTCTCGTGGATCTTCGTTCTCTCCGTCCCCTGGAAATATTGAATGAACATAACCGCCCTCGGAATTTGGCAGCTTGGTTTTAATGTAGCCCACGTACATGTATCTCCATTTAATTTCACAGGTTGTTAAAAATATCAAAACTTTGTGCCCAACTTCTTCAATCGATAAGCAACTGCAGATTCTGGTATGAAAGTTTGATTCGGATCAATTTTTAAGGAATTCTAAACTGGTCAAGTGGGGGCGAATTTACCCCATACATTTTTTGTAAGCATTTCTGTTTTTGTTTTTTTATTAAGATTATAATTATTTTGTTTTCAGTATTATGTTACTATTATTTTCTGTACATGTGATAGTTTAGTTTGTTAGAAGTTCTTGACAATGCAACATAAAATATATTTGTATCATTAATTATATGTCAATATATAAGTAATATTTCAGGGCGAATGCAAGTTTTTAATAGATATTTCAAAACTTGCAGTTCCTGAGAGTACTAAAATTAGGTTTCATCAATCCAACCTCATGATGCACAAGACAAAGGTGCTGACAAAGAAAATTCCACCCACAAGATACACTCATTATTACTGTTAATTGACCATGAACACTCAAAAGGTCAAAATCTAGATAAACAATTGTAGGATCATTACTTAATTGCCTTGACAACAGGGTCAGGGATAAATGCCTCCTGGGAAATTACTTAATTGTGACAGTCTGCCCTTTTTTACACAACTTTGCGACAACTGACTGGCAGAAATGTCCTTGGGAGGCGAAGGATATAGAGAGTGTTTGGTATATTACACACTGTACTGTTATAATAAGTACATTTTACTCCTATTTCACATTTACACCTTGGGTGAAATGCAGATACACAGCTTTGCTTCTGTATTTGTACTTGTGATACAAGCTTGGGAAGCCTTAGCAAATTTTTTCTAGCAGGTTACTCTTTTTCAAGTTGATGCTTTTAATAATTGTTATGTTATTGCAAACTCCCCAAAAAACCTAACAACAAAGCACCAGAAAAAGCAGAAACAATTTTTGTACAGGTCTCTCAGACTTTTTTGAGACTTAAGGCAATACTGATGAAGTGTTTTGGAAAAAAAAACAGAAGTGACCTTGCAAAGATAGCATTACAATAGCAGAGTGAATTTACTTTTGGGTTTGACAAATAAATGACTTAAATATTTGTATAATGTGGCCATATAAATCAGAGAGGAGAGATGGTGTCTACAGTATGCAGAAATAAATCAAAATAGATTATCAATTCAACATTTTCCAAGTACATTTATATACATAATATCATGAGGGATGATTTGATTATTTAAAGGTTGACTGTCAAGTGTCAATGTAAATTATCTCAAGTGAAACAAATGTACAATTACAACATACTACATAATTACTCTCAGCCAAAGTGTGGGGATTACAGATACAGTATTATTTATTGCTCTTTTTTAACCCTCCCTGTGAATCTACTGAGGCTTGAAATAATCTAATTAAACCCACTCAGGGTAATGTAGAGCTACTCCTCCCATGTTGAGGCCATTGCTTCTCCTGGCTGATTGCAGCCATGTCCTCTGAAGATGCTTTTACACTTGCCCGCCTCTTAATTCCAAAGAGCCCTTGCAAGTGTCAACAGGTTTCTGTTTTCACGGTGAACTCCAACGAAAGACAAGCACAAAATATTAAGCTAAAGGTGACTGAGGCCAGAGTACATTCAGCACAGCGAGCAGTTGGGCTCAATCTCAGTTCATGATGCATTTATAAACAATGCTGAAGCCCTGATTCTGCTGCGGTTTCCTTTTGATCTCTAAAGTTGTCATCCATATTGCAGTGACGCATTTTGCGAGACGATAATCTTATGGCTCTGAACAGGCTCGAATATCAGGTGCACCAAGTGCTACCAAAGTTCTACTTGGGTCAGGAGGTTTTAAGCATATAGAAAACCCGTTGCAAGCAAGTATTTGAGCCATTTAGGCTAGGATGTGTGTGCCCGAATAAGACAGTGAAGGAGGACATGGTAGTCGAAGTTGTTAGGATTAATAGACATTAATATCCGACATTGGGCATAAACTGCAAATCTATAGGTGATACAATATCTCTTGTCCATGGAAAATGTCAGATTGGATTGGAAACAAATACACTTTATATTTCTGAGGCATATTGTGGTGGCAGCACTTGCCAGTGGGTCTTGCCCATGCTGCCACCTGGATAGCCTGACAGAAAGCATACATTGTATGACCCAGTTCGGCACACTGATCAGAAGTTGAAGGGAAAGTTGTCAAATGAAGGTGAATTTTAAAGAAGGTAGGAATTGTAAAAGTACAGGAACTATTGCAAAACAAAGTAAATGTCAGTGATGAGGCAAATGCAATGTTTGATGATTGTGATGAGAACAGGGACAAAGTTATGCTTGAGACATGGAGCCAAGATTTTATGTTTGGATGCCCTCAAGAGAAAACTCACAGTAACTGTTGTCTGACTGTTGACGTCCATTTGTCAGTTACAAATCAGACTATTTTTTTGGAGTTCAATACATGCAAACAATTCTTTAAACACAAGACAAGCCTTGCAGTAGTGCTCATTGGTTTCTTGAAAATGTAATATAATGACATTGGATGTTCAAATAACCAAATTTATCTATTTGTAGTATACGATACACGGTAATGATGACAAAAAGCAAGTGGTTGCTCCTCCCATGTTCTGGTCATTGATTCTTCCTGCAGATTTTCTCTTTCACACTGTTGAAGGTTAATTCCAAGAGCTCTTAACAGTGTACAGTTAACAAGCCTATCTGTACACAATGAACTCGCAAATGACCCACTGCCACATGTTCCAGGGTTGACCTAGTTAAAATGAGCACAGTAATTCACTAATTGGCTAATATGACTGCAAATGGCTGAGTTTGAGCTAAATGAAAGGAACTGTTGGTTTTTGTGTATGTATTAGTAATTGCGGGTAACATTTACTATCGAGAAATGGCAGATTGTAAGTGTTACGCATAGAACAGCATCAAACATTATGCCATGAACACAATTAATACCGTCAATTCTTCATTAATGAAAGATGCAGCACTATGAGTGCATTGAAATGACAACATGCCTAGCGTTTCTTTTTAAAAGCAACACACTCCACTGCCACATGAAGTAGGTCATGATAAACCACGTTGATGTATATTATCTGTCATGGCTTCATGCTAGTTTGCAGTCACTTTCCATATTGCACTAGGAGGTGTATAACTTAGTATGAAAACAATTCCGTAAATTGAGAATTTCATTTTCAATATTTCGGTCTTTATTATATTAGACCATCTTCAGGAAAGTAATGAGTAAAAGGCATACATGTTGAAATATTAGATACAGTAAACAGTGATAACAGATTACAATGACAAACAACATTAAACAGTCACAATCATGTAGAGTGTGGAACAGTACTAGCTGTTTGGTGCATGGCCTTCAGTCCATTTTTAAGATTTGGTATGTTTCTGATCATGAGTCCACGATTTCAAGAATTTGTTGGTTCATGAACAGCCTTGCTTAAGGCAAACACCGTGAATTTTTACATATTTCATCACAATTTTCCTCATATACATGTATGTGGAGATGGTATTGAATGGGAGTTTCTTATAAGCGTTACATGTACCATCAAACATTTAAAAGTTTACAGCTTCTGTTTAGAAGTAGTGTGTGGTCGTTTTCAATAAGGGATGTATAGTTTTGGTTCTTCTTGATAATGAAATCCCCGTATTTGGTATAAGATCAGAATGATACTGACCACATGCTATCATTTATTCATTGGATCAGCAAACTGCACTTTCTTCTTACTGATTATCCTCAGGATTATTATAAAAAATAATTTCAAAATTTAATTTCAGGGTATATACAAAATTTAGATTAAACTAAATTGCTTTTTGCAGCTTGAGAAGATTAAAGCCCAGAAAGATTAAATTTTTTTATTAAAAAAACATAATGTAGCAATGGAGTGAGCCACGTTTCACTCCACTGTTTGGGGGAGGCACACACACAAAATTCAGCAAATTTCACTTTAAAATTCCACACTTTTCGTTGAATATCAGCCAAAAATTGACAATAGTTATGCAGGAAAACAGACGAGGGACCTCCCCATTGTAGTAACAACTTACTCCTACGCATAATCTAACTTAGGTATATATACACAGATGCTGTTGCAATTAGTGCATAGCATTCATTTATGCTCAACACTCGACAGCATCGAACAGCATTTCTTACAAGAGCTTCTGTGAAGACCCATCAGCACCATGGCCGGTCAGAAATGGATCTGCTTTTTCATGCTCCTTGGACTTCTGCTTCTCTCCGTTGAAGCTCATGAGCATGACGAGTCAACTGCTTCTGGCCCTTTTGATGCAGTTATCCAACACCAACCTCCAGATTCAGATTCTCTGATCCTTGGTATTTTTGTCACCTGGATACCTAATAACATAGGGTATGATGACATTTCTTATTTGTTACTGGTATTTTCAGAAGTGATTGTCAAAGCAAATATTTTCAGTTTTTTTATTAAATGTGAAAGAAAAGTTCATCTACTCTACATTTTGATAGGGTGAGTTTATGAGATATATAACAGCTTAATATGATAATTTCATTATCAGTTATTCTGATATTTATATACATTGCTCTGTCATTATATTTTTTATTGTAATATACGTTTCCGATATTATTTTTCCATTTATATTTTTAGGTGATTGGAAGCATGAAATTTCATGAGAGAGATGTGGGGAGTTCATCCTCACACCCCAAACGCACTCACCAACTGGACAAATGAACGATTCAGATCAAAAGTCTTCAGCATTCTGCAACATGTGCACAACTGAAACATTGTTTTTTTTTTATATATGTAATAGAACGGCTGTTGATTGGTAAAAATAAAGCTGCAAAAATACCTTTGGCGTTTATCTTAACCTTTGAAAAGGCTACTTTTGTCTTTACAACTGTACATGTGCTTTTATTTGTTGTCAGAGACTGAGAATGCTTATAATTTGGTCTTTCATTGAGATTGGAATAAATTTATGTTGGAATTCCCACAACTCCCCAGAAAATGTTTTTACCATTCATTTTACTATCCTTTCAGAAAGTACGGGGAAAGTGATTTTTTTCTGGCAATGTGGAAGTTTGACATAATATGGCAGTTCCCATAGGTTAGCATTGGAAACCAGGCGTTCCACATGAGGTCACAGGTTGTTCAGGCAATCATGGCTCACTCTGCATAGGATATCATATGAAATCTGTGAGGTAGTACACTGGCATATCAGTTCATGTTATGTGTGTACAAGTGAAGTAAGAAGATTACAAGCCGTGTAAGTCAATAAACAACTGTTGCTCATAAACTGCCTAATCTGAATGTTGCTTTCTGTTAGCTGTCAGTGGCACAGCTAGGGTGTCTCAAGTAGGGGATACACAGTTGTTATTGCAAATTATTTGTTGGATGGATTCACTCTTCTGGGGAAGGCAGGGAGGATCAACTCTGTGACCATTTCTAGATATGCCCCTGCTGGCTACATCTTACAGTGTTTCATTTGTTATGCTTGATGAAACTTTCATACAATGTCACATACCATATATGGCTTTTCTCTACTCAACATCATATACCAACACTGCATCACACTTCATACCACAGGCAATCACGATGCCCCAGCAGTGTGAGGTCACATACTATTTTGCAAGATTTTCAAATTCTACGTGCTTTCTGGAAGGATAGTAATGAGAGGTCTACATTAATTTCATGTTTCGGAATGGTTTAAGATTTGCATTCGCTTGGGAGAATGCTCCTGTGTGTAATGTAACACAAAATTCTGCTGATATAGAAAACATGACATGAGAAAACAAACATACCATGCTAATACCCTTGAACTTCGCCTATTTTTCAAGGTCACAGATAAGCTCAAGACGCAATATTTAGTAACTTAAAAAACTAGCAAATAGAGGGTTGCTGGACATTAACTGGACCGATATAACATTTCTACACCCTTTTAGTTCTGAGGTCAATATAGAAATTGAATCATTATACATTCAAGGCTGTCTTTCAAAAAATCCCAAATTAGTAATATCTTTATATGTATTCATCTGCAGTAACATCTTTAAGCCTGCTGATTCCTTGTGATGAAATTCCCATCGCTTTTTCTGAAACATAGTAAAATCGGTGATCCTAACTCTGCATCAGCATGTGTCATCTTGCGTTTAGAAAACTCCTATTCTATCTTATGATACTCTTTACAATGAAAATAACTGGGAAGGCCTGATTCTATTTCAAAGGCAAACATACCTGTAGTACAGTTAAAATTTAATTACTTTCTTGCAATATCAATCATTCATTCAAAATATTAAATTGCTTTCTTTGGCTTTAGAAGGATTTGGAAAAGAGGATTTAGTAATCAATAAAAGAAAAACAAGATGAAAATGTAATTTCATGCATTAAAAAGAGATGACTTGAGCCATGTTTGACTCCTGCTGCTCAGGGCAGAGCAATCGTACAAAATACTATTGCAAGAAAATTTAAATCTAAAAATCACACCAGTCGTCAACTTTGACTCTGAATTTAATATCAGTCAAAACAGTGACTGAAGTTACCAGGAAAATAGGAGAGTAGCCTGCCAATATTGATTAATGGCTTTACCTCCCTTGTAATTTAAAAGATACATGTATACAGATAGCATATACAGTGGTCCATGCGTTATACATTACAATTTGTGTATACACTCTTGATCAAAATGCTGGAATAATTTGGATTTCAGAGCTGTCAGGACTTCAAAGTTCTAAAATTGGTGATTGAATGTGTGGAATTGCAAAACTTTTTCCTCAGACATTAGATTTATGTATAAATGATATTATAAACCATTTTTAGTGGCTGAGAATTATTTGAAACTTTCTTTTTGTGACCGAAAAAAAATATACAACTTTTAGTAAAACATCATCAAAAATTGCATCTTGGCTCAACGACAAAACTTTGGGTATGGTCTTGGAAAAGTAATTATTTCCTTATCTTTTTTAACTATTGAGTTGCTGCATGTATCTTGTTACTTAACTGCCATCAAAGTTAACCCTCAAGTATTCATATCAAGGAATCGTACCTGCAAAGGCTCTACACCCATAACTATTGATTGATTGATTGATTGATTGATTTATTATTTTCAAAAAGCAAAAAACATACAATCACATATAAAATTTTCAGCGTTATTGGCAAATTGCAATTTGACGGAGGTACACCCGAGTATAAAATGCCATGACCTAAGAGGTGGGTACATCCCCTTAATAACCCGCAGAAAAAGAAAATTAATGGCGCTTTGTGCTCAGTAATAAAAAAGAGCTGCAATTGTCTCTTGCTTGAACCTTGGCCTCTCTTGATGCCTAGGTCTAAGTCAAGAGTAGTCACAGCAATTAAATACAACATTCAATATCAATTATATATATATATCATAACATCAGTAATTTTTGAGAATTGCTTGATCTATGAATAAGTTTATATTTAAACATACATATTTAATACTGTATTATCGTCATTTATATATGAAGTTACATAACATATAATAAGAGTAAAACTTTTTTTTTTAAACCATAATGATAATCAAAAATTAGTATTGATTTTAGTCACTGCTTGCTTGGGCCTTGGCCTCTCTTGATGCCTAGGTCCTAGTCAAGAGTAGTCACAACCAACACATAACTCACAATTAAACTAAGCGCAAATAATTTTACAATTGATCCACCTTGTATTTAATAAAAGCCTTATTGAACAATTTCATCTTGTTTTTACATTTGATATTGTCAGGTAGACTTAGCCAATTCTTTGGTGACTGTCCAAGATAACTCCTATTGTATGAACTACTGGTATGATGAATTGCTTGTAAGGTATTTCTGTTACATGTTTGATAATGATGAGAGGGTATTTCAAAGAGATTTTCAATACGTGTTGGCAGTATATTATTGACATATCTAAATGAAATTTTACATAAGTTGAGTTGGCAGAGATCACTCACTGGTAATACTGAAGCCCTTTTGTAAAATTTTTGTACCGAAGTTCTTTGATTGACATTAAATATAGCTCGTATTGCTTTGTTTTGTTGAACTCTAATTTTTCTAAGGTTAACATCACTAATCATGGTACCCCAAGCACTTATAGCATAGCTTAGATGACTTTGGATATTCGCAAAGTATAGAAGAGTCTTTTAGACATATTGAGACTATATATACCAGAAGCCAGTTTCTTGTAGACTTGTAGACTTGTAGACAGTTTAGGCCGAAACTGATGGTTGTTGGCCTCTCTTGAGCTGGCTCTTCTGTGACTGCTCACACTGCTTGGGAGTAGACTCTGATGGTATTGCGCATGCGTCTGGTAAATTGGCTCATTAATACGATTGTCAAATGACTAAGTTCTGTAATTGGCCAGTCTATTTAGCTAAGGATGGGCAGTGTGGCTCGAATGCTACTTGATATAGTATGTACCCCAAAACCTCGTATAAACCAACAATACAAGCAAAAACAATAAATTCAACCTCCAATATATATAAATTAGCTTGCACAAATGTTTTACATTTGATATATTTCACCAGATGATTTGCTGAAGGATTGATTGATGGGTGATTTGGGCTTTGCATCCTGTATCTATGCACTTTTAGGTTAATTAGGACAGAAAGAGGACACGACAATAAGGGGAATTCGTGAAGTGATTGCCTCCTGGATGCACTGTTTTCCTTTTATACACTATATAGCCAATATTGTGTTGTAGCTGTGAATCTATTGAGGCCTGCAATAATCTTATTAAACCCACTCAGGGGAATGTGGAGCTACCCCTCCCATGTTGAGGTCGTTGTTTCTTCTGGCTGATTGCCTTCATGTCCTCTAAAGATGCTTTTACACTTGCCCGCCTCTTAATTCCAAGTTGTCCTTGCAAGTGTCAACAAGTTCTGTTGTCATGATGAACTCCAGCTCAGGACACCCACTAAATATAGCACTAAAGGTCAGTGAAGAAGACTGAGGCCAGATTGTACTGGGCACTGTGAACAGTTGGGCTCAATCTCTGTCAAGATGAATAAACGATGCTGAAGCACCTGATCTGTTGGGTGTTTCTTTTTACTCCTGCAGTCACCATCCATTCTGCAGTAACCCATTTGGCAAGATCATACTCGAATGGTTATGGACCGGGCCGACCGGCTTAAACAACAGGTGCAACAAGAGCTACCAAAGGGGCTAGTAGGGCGCTTTTCGAGCATATTGTAAAGAGAAGACTCACAGTTAACATCTATTTGTCAGTCACAGATCAGTTTATTTGTTTTCTGTACATGCAAACAATACAGTAAATGCAAGATGAGCCTAAAAAGTCTAAGAAAAACCTATCATCCTTGTAGTAGCACTTTGGTTCTCGAAAATTGTATTGATTGATTGATTCATTTTGAAATTAGAGCAGAGTTACAATATTAAATCTATGAAGTGAAAATGTAACAATGGGTGAACTTCAAGGATGACAAAAGTTTGTGGACTTGTTTCCAGTGCGGAGTGAAGTGAAAAAAACACAGGATGAAGTCGATGAACAAATGGGATGTATGACTAGAATGAAGAATAAATATCAATTAGATATATATATCAATTAATTAATTAATTTTTAAAAATTTATAAAATTATCTTGGATTTTCAAATGACAAAAATTATCAATTTGGAGAATACACAGTAATGTTGGCAAAATCCAAGTAACTTCATATCCGCCCAGGTACTGGTCATTGATTCTTACCACCAATTGCCCTCATGTTGAGGCGCTAATTCCAAGAGTTCTTAAAAGTGTCAACGAAACTATCTGCATAGAATGAAGGTTTAAGGAACACTTGCCACATGTCAGCGGTTTGACCCATAGAAATTATCACGGTAATTCAATCGTTAGTTCATTTGGCTGCAAATAGCTTATTTGAGTTTCATGTCACCCCAAACTGAATACATTCAGCCACAAGATAAGATTAAAGTGACTGCTCAGTATTGTATGTCTACAAGAGCAACTGGCAACGACCAAAATTGAAGAAGTCCTCAACAGTTACCATTCACAAAGAAACAGAAACAAACTCTGCAATAACCCTTACAATAGTAACAATGCTGAGTTCAATGTCTGATTTTAGCTGTATCAACAATGAAAATAATTCAGATTCACTTGGCAATCTATCTATCCGTCGATCTGTCTAACTATTGACCTATCTAATCTAACTATTGAGATTCATCTATCTATCTATCTATCCATCTATCTATCTATATGGATCAAAGTCTTTGGTGATTGAACCACCCTTCCCTACGAAAAAAACATTGGGCTTGTGTTTCTCTTACTTATCAAAGACTTTGACCCATACATTTATCAAAGACTCTCATACCTAACTCCGACTACAGCAAAGAACATTGGCTGCCGTTGTTATCCTACCTGCCTCTCATATTTGACCTTTATGACCCAATATGTTTTCCTCTCATCGAATGAGAATTCATGCTTCCACAAGCAGTTTGGTTGAGGATGTTTACCATTGCTGCAATGGCACAATATCACAATATGCGTTTCACTTATTTGAGATGACAAAAAAAACATTTTGAATGATGGAGTTGAAGTAGAAGGTCTTGTCCTACCTCAATGTAACTCTATGAATGTAAACTGTCATTGATGATACCAGATGAAAAATTTAGAATATCATTGACTTTTTTAAAATGCTAAAATAAATGTCGCACATACTTTTTTCACAAAATGGTTTGACTATTTCCAAAAAATGTTTCTGCTGCATCAGTGAACTTAGCTTAACAACAGTTCATAAGAAATTGTGAATCTGTCAGTGGAATGAGAATGAAGGACAGCCTACATGTACCTGCGATGGAGTGGGTCCCAGTCATTAATTGCCAAATTGGAGTCACTGGGAAGCTTTCATTTATTTCACATTTGGTTTATCATGATTTGTAGTTCATGAGATCATTTGAAAGGAGGCTTATTTTCATATCAAAAAGATATGTTTGGTAGTAGCCAAATTTTGCATGTTAGGTAAGCCGAATGTGATTGTTTGGAATCCTGGTCACTTACTCATTAGAACAGTACGGGTGTCAGGTTGCAGACACAGACTCTCTTGTTTTATTTGCCCGTTATGTGTTTTTTGCAATATGAACCTGTTTATTCCCAGTTTGTGATGACATACATACATCGTGTGGTTTCTCTTACTGTAGACTCAAACAGGCAGCTCTAGGACTGATAATAGACCATGATGTCAACTACAACTATACTCTAGAGACGATATGCTTTAAAAGCTTCTCACGCAAACAGACCTTTTGGATTAGCTCTTATCTGGGGTATACCTGTTATTTTATAGCCAGGCGCATATTAGATTAGGCCTGGCAAAATGTGTCTGCACAATGGGGAGCCTTAAATGGATATCCACAAGGTGGCGCTACTATTGATGTGACCATAACATCATGAGGAGTTTTGGCTACTGTCAATGCACAGACTGTAGAGATGAACTGGCACCGTTAGTCCATTTTCGCAGCAACCAGTGGACGTATTCACAAAATTTAAAAAGCATCATGAAGCTCACCCTTATGCCCAATACAATCACTAATCAAAATCATTGCAAATATAATAACTTTGACACAAAAAATCATGAACCTAAACATTTGTACCTAAACTGACTAAAATAAACATTTCAATCATCATTCTCGAATGATTAGAGTTAGAGAAATGGCTTTAATATCAAAATATGCCTATATTAAAGGACAACTCCAACTTAGTAATTCATGCTGCTGGCTGTATTGATTTTCTTCAAGATCAAGCATGCTGATTTTTTTTTTAGATTTCTGGAGAAATTCAGTTGTAAAAAGTCTGCTATAATTTTTGAGAAAAACAAGTTAAATCTTAATTAACATCAATGAATATAACTACAGATTCTAAGAATGTAAAAATTATTTTTGAGAGTTCAATAGTTGCTGATATATGATGAGATATGTTTCAACATGCACAAACTGAATTATAACACCAGAATGCCCATTTTCAACTTTTTTTTAGAACTTCTTGGTTCAGTTCAATTAAGTTTGGAAAAAAAATCTCAAACCAAATCCAGCATCAGGAACACCCCTTAGCAGTTAACACATTCTAAAAATACATATATATATATATATCATATGGATAGCCGGAATACTGGCTCCTCATTGGCCGACAACCGTGCAATATTCTACGATATTGCACGCATGTTATTGCACGCTCATTTTAACACGTAAGAGATTGGACGGACCTGAGAGGAAGCACCATATTTTGATGCTGCTGCAGCCAAAAGCAAGCAAAAATGTTGTGTTTTTCGCTTTTAGTAAAACATTTATTGCACAACAACGGAAGCAGATAGGAAGATGGGGTTGGTGGCAAAAGATGCGCTTATTAAGGGGCCAAATGAATATATATTTTTTGTGATATTGATGTTATTTTTGACACCAGGATAAAGCATTAAGTGGCCGAAAATCGGCATTTTTCACGATTTGTCAGTGACTTTGATGTGTTTAGAGGTAAAAAGTCTGCTACAAAGTTTCAGAAAAAAAATCTTAACAAGACCCATCATCAAGTGTACAATTTTTGCAATCCAAAAATGTGAAAAAAAAATTTGTCCATGAAATACTTATTGATTAATGACGAGATATATTTTAGATGTGTGTGTCAAAAGAAACACAAAGTTTAGACTATGTCATCAGAACTTCACATTTCTTTGCCTTTACCACAAAAAACCATATGATATAACAGTTATTGCACAGTACCTCGTGCAATATCAGTTTTTATGGCACCTCGGTGACTAATATTGCACTCGGGCTGCGCCCTCGTGCAATATTAGTCACCTCGGTGCCATAAAAACTGATATTGCACTCGGTACTGTGCGATAACTGTATAATATATATTGTTTTATTGACACCAGAATATCAGTAATGATACATTTGTCAATGTTAGTATTGCGAGAAAACATTGGTTAGTAAAATGTGATAATATTTAATAGTATAAAAATTTCATAAGTATATATACATATATACAATAAAAATGATAACTTTCATAAAATAGGACATGAAGGTTATATTACTTAAGGTTCCAGCCACCGTTTACTTCCACTAATCAATCATGTTACACCTAATGAATAGTATATACAAATTTATACCTAGTTATCAAAAATATAAATATATTTAAAAAGCGATTTTCCAGACAAAACAACTAGGAATAATAAATAATAATACAGTGCATACATTCATTTTCAACATTGATATCATAATATCTGTCAATAATCATAGTGAACTAAGAATAATAGTCCTGTAACCACTTTAGAGACAAGGCATCAAAAAATATTCACATCTATAAAGTATATTCATATATAGCATATTCATTACTTTTCAGCATTTATGTATAATAATATCCCTTAATAATCATATTCTTTTGCAAGCTAATACAATTGTCCATTTTTCAGAATGTTCATGATATATTATTTCGGTCTAATGTACACGATGGTGTCATAAAGAGTTTGCAGTTATAATCTTGCAAAATGTCATCAATAATATTTACAGAGATTTGCACAATAAGTGTATATTGTAAGTAAAATGGTGTATCAAATTATCTATACATTGTAACATAACTCATGTGAAGGTAGGAGATGTTCTGTTATACATCAGCCTGTTGCAGGAACTTTCCAAGGCTCATTAGCATTTCGGCCTCTTTACTGCTCATTATTGCTATAAACTTATCTGTGTCATCAAGTGATCTAAAGTTATTTATCAGATTTTCTGCTATCTGAAATAGTTCATTACGGTAGCTCTGATTGCTTGGGCAAATAATCAGGCAGTGTATTTCATCTTCAGTCATATTTAAGCTACATTTCTCACAGATTCTATCTTCTGCCGGAATTTTTGGCCGTTGATGGCGACCGGTTTCTATACGTAGACTATGCGAGCTTGTTCTAAATCTGGCAATTTTGGTTATGATTTTACCGCTATGTCTTGAAAGTAAGTATGGCTCTAACTGGCAGTCTGTTTTAAATAGTTTATATGTTCTTAATTTAGGTTGCTGTGCACTGTCATTTATGGACTCGATTAATCTCATCTGTTCAATTTCATACAATTTTAGTTTAGTTCTACTGCCTATACGATCAATGTTATGGCTCCTACTGTCATGCATGTTATAAAGAATATTACAGTTATTTAGAATCTGGATCACTTTACCGAGCCAGCAGTTACAGTTGCCATCTCTGTGCATGTCCTTTTGAATTGATAGACATTTCTTAAGTATTTTATGATCAGACATTTTTTCTAACCTAACCCAATAATTTATCATCCTTACTTTATGCCTAATATGTAGTGGGAATCTACCAGTCTCGCCATACACTGCAAGAGATGGGGTTTGTTTTCTTACTCCTAGAACACTCTTAAGATAACCAAGTTGTAGGTTCTCTAACTCACTTATAGATTTTTCACCTGTCCAGATTTCACTGTTGTACTCTAGGATAGGTAGGATATATGTATCAAACATTTTTAAGGATAGCTGGGGATTTATGAGGCCCAATGCCTGCTTTGTGTCACCTTGTAACGCAAATAAGGCTTTCAGCCCTTGCGTCGCTAGGTATTCCATCATTTTACCATGTATGTTTCGTTTATTAGTGAGCATATGACCTAAATATTTGAAACTATCTACATTTTCAATATTTTCACCATTGTAAATCATATTACAAACAGTTTTGTTTCCTATCTGCATTACTTTTGTTTTGTTTACATTTACAATTAGGTGCCATTTTTTGCAGAAGTTGTGTAAGGAGTTAATGCTATTCTGAAGGCATTTTGGTGAATCAGCTAGTAAAACAATGTCATCTGCATAGAGAATATGAGTCAGAGTCAAGTTACCAAGTGTTATTCCATCAGTTTTGTTCAGATATTTGGGGAGGTCAGACATAAATTCATTGAAAAGTTTTGGACTAAGGATTCCACCTTGTAACACCCCACACTTACTGTCGATAGAATCCCCCGTACAACCATTCTGATGGACTCTTGCTTTGGCCTTGTCATACATGTTTACAATAATCTTAAGCATTTTATTGCCTATTTTTTGTTGCATAAGTTTGTAGTAAAGGGCATTTCGGTTTATATAGTCAAATGCTTTAGTAAAATCGACAAAACATAAATACACTGGTTTACATTTAATCTGTTGATAGCTTATCACAGAATCCAAAACAAAGACCCAGTCAGTGGTACTTGCACCAGGAGTGAAGCCGAATTGGCATGGGTCATCAAGATCTAAAGCATCATTTTTATAGTACAATCTGCTATTTAAGATTGAATCAAATATTTTCCCCATTACAACATTTATAGTTATCTTCCTATAGTTATCCGGATCAGAGCGATCTCCTTTTTTATGAAGAGCATTAATGAGACCTTCAGACCACTGCGAGGGGTATTCCCCTTTTTCAAAAATATGATTGAATACAACGCAGAACGGGGTGATAAGTTTTTCACTTGCATATTTATAGAATTCCCCCATGATTCCATCAATCCCTGCAGCCTTATTGTTCTTTAGTTTCCTTAGGTGTAAAGCAACCTCTTCTTCGGTTATGACACTATCACAAATATCACTAGCTAATTCGTTGTTACAGGTGTAGCTTGAATTTTTTACAGAATTAGTGATGATTTCTATATATTGCTTATCAAAGTAGTCACGCACTGGTAAATGAGATTGTTGTTCAAAGTAATCATGGAAGGTGCTTAAGTCAGGGAGGTTTACTTGCTTTTTCCCAACAGACTTCAATCTGTTCCAGTACTTCCAACAGTCAGCTTGGTTTTTATCAGCAAGACTTTCCATTTCATTTCTATTTGACTCCTGAAATTTTCTTTTTTTCTTTTGAATTAGTTGCTTGTAAGATTTGCGGAGCATTTCATAGTTTAATCTATTCTGGACAATGGATATATCATTTTGTTTAGCAAAATTGTTTAGTAATTTTCTAAGATTTTTACAATCATCATCAAACCATTCATTGGTTGGGAACTTGTTTTTTGAGGATTTAGATTTCTTTTGCTTAAAAGTGGGTTTGATCCTATCAGTTACATACTGGTACATAGTTTCAATAACTTTATCACTGTTCTGATCACTCTCAATATCGCAACTCAACTTGTACAACATGTTTTGAGCATTATCACTTTCAAAGTTAGCAAGGTACTCATTTGTTTTACTTTCGTCAAAGACATATTTGAACGATTTTGGTCTAGGTTCAGCAACCAAATCAGAACCCTGCGATATCGGAAACTTAAGTGAAAAGTGAAGTGGTGCGTGATCCGATTCTGCTAGTTTATCCTTAATGACAAAATCATTAATGTTGTTAAATACTGCTTCACTGCACAGAAGGTAATCTATCACACTCTGGCCCATCGGGCTATAACAAGTATAGCACTTGTGCTCTCACAAAAGAAGCCATTCATAATTCTAATATTACTAGCTTTACAAAGATTTATAAGTTCTTTTCCGTAGGCATTAACCGTTTTGTCTTTAGACTAGAAAATGCCCATTATAGTAAAAGAAGTTTACAATGAATTATCGTGAAGTGATGCTGTCGTGTTAAACAATGTGAAAGGAAGGGAATATTTTATGGACATGTTCCTGTAGATGGGAAGCAGATGTTGGGTGGAGGCCTAAGATGTTACGAAGAGGCAGGTAGAGGCTGATGAGTTGCGGGAGCAATTCATCCTGGTAGGTGGCTAGTTTGGCAGTGTCTCCAGCTTAAAACAAACAAAGACACATGCTGCCCTCTGTGGAGTGAAATATGAGAGATATGCAGTTTCATGCACTCCTGGTGGCAGATGAGTGGTGGAGTATGAAAACGTAAATGAGGGAGGAGTTAGACCACTGTGGGCTCCCATGTGAAGTATGAGAGCAACAAAGAAGGATAGGTGGATAGTTTGAGTGAGTAACATGTCTGTGGGAGGCGTTAATAGCTGGCAACTGCGGTGGTCATGTGACCTGAGATTTAACACAAATATTAGTGGGGATTGTCTCTGCTTACTTGACCAGTTCACTTCACTTTCAGAGACCTTACTGACAGTCTGATTTAAATTTAGATTTAGGCTGGGGATTAATGAGCAGTTCTTGCCATCTACAGTTTCTTCAAAGTCATTCATGACACCTGTCCGACAATTCAGATCACCACAGATAGATACATGTGGAGTTATATCCAGGAAACGTGCTAGATCCTGCCTTATTTCATTAAAGATATCTGAACTATAATTGCTGTTCATATAAATTGTACTCCCCTGCGGAGGGATATATGCACCACCTAAGAATATAGCATTGTCCGGCTGCGACCTTTGAATTTTGAGCCAGATTATATGTTCTTTTACTTTTTCAACAATGACAACTTTAGATTTGTACAGATTTGATTTGATAAGCGCAGCTATACCACCAGATGGTCTCCTAGCCTTTGGATGTTTATATTTTCTCTGGCAGTGTAGATAATGGTATCCATCAATTTGAGGATCAAAACTATCAAGCTTCATAGTTTCATACAAAAAGATAATGTCGTATATAGAACCCATGGATCTTACTTCTTCAAGTTCTAGTTTCTGACCTATACCTTGAATGTTCCATGAGAGAATTTTGAGCACAGCATTGTCTGACAAGCTATAGATTTTCCTGCCTGTGGTATCTCTATCTCTGTAAGCATGCTCTGTATTACCACAATGATTAATCTGTCCTGCATTACTTCTGCCACTGCATACAGGAAGGCTTTTAAGACAATGATTATTTGGGTAGCCTGCAACATTTACAAGAACATCTCCTACATTCACACAATCATCTAAATAACTATTTTTTGACAGGTCAGTAAGAAAAATACAACAATTAATTTGGAGGGTCCAATAGTAGCTGATTTATGATGAGGTAGGTCACAACATGCACAAAGTTATGACGCCAAAATGCTAATTTTCTCAACTTTCTTTT
This sequence comes from Platynereis dumerilii, assembly GCA_026936325.1. Classification (NCBI taxonomy): domain Eukaryota; kingdom Metazoa; phylum Annelida; class Polychaeta; order Phyllodocida; family Nereididae; genus Platynereis; species Platynereis dumerilii. The sequence goes on from JAPTHN010000009.1 coordinate 51,379,451, forward strand.
TTGACATTCTTGTTTTCAGAGCGTTAAATAAAAGTCTACTCTAAAGTTTGAGAAAAACATCCCAAACCAAATCAATCATCAAGGACACCTGATGTTTACAAATAGCAGTCTGGTCATTTAGAATACTTGTCTATTGTAAGCAAAACCATATTTCTATATTTTAGGACTGTTTTTTTTTCTCACTATAATAAATCACCATTTTAAAATATGTCTACCTTGAGCATATTTAAATAGCAACTTAATTTAGCTGTAGGTGGAGACTCATGGCTGTAACCAGGTATGAGGCAGGGATGTACGTGCCTTAAGTTTACCTGCTATAATATTCTTATCTCAATGTCAACTGGCCCAGATTGAATTTAACAGTTCTCTCAAAGTAACAGGCCAGCTCAATATGGTTAGCATGTCTTAGGATCTTTCTCCTCTTCCCCCCATTTCCACAGGCATCTCTTCTTTTCTCAATTCACTGTTGCCTATATACTTATTATGTACTGTCCCAGGTCATTCAGTCGACTTTGACATTCTGCTGTATACTTTAAAGTGCGTCCCAGTTTGCACCATTTTTAGTGTCCCAATGAGCCTCAATATGCCTGTCACACCAAAGTGCTAATTTGTCAGGCACCGGTGAGTAGAGTAGGTCGGCCCCCCTTAACTTCGAGGTGCGATTTCACCTACTTTTTATGGGCGATTATTTGAATGCTTATGCTGTCAGGAAGGGATCACTTGACTCTACTAATAACTAGTGAAACAAATGTCTACCAATTTTAATAAAGGAGTTACGGCCATTTTTGTAAAAAAAATTTAAATGGCCTTCTTACCCCACCCATAGGGCAAGAAGCCCCCTATTATAATTCCCATGGCAATTTTTTTTGCGATCGCATTCAGCTTAAAAGCTATTTCTAGGGTTCTTCTACATTTTTAAGGCATTCTATTCACTTTTTCTGAATTTCAGAATTTTTCTGTTCATACATTTATTTTTTAATATTTTTTGCCCTGTTTCAGTTTCGGGCCAATTTTTTTCTATTTTAATTAGCTATTCTATCAAGATTAAAGGTAAAGTACACATTATTAAATTGTTTCTGAAGCATCTGCGAGGCCCCAGTGAAGGGGGCCTCATGCCCCGTACCATGTATGGCCTCTTGCCCCAAGCCCACATATTTTAGTTTGACCTTTGTATTTTGAACTAGGATGCAAAAAACATGATCCAAATCATATTTGTGTGATGGTCAGAAAGTGAAGCAATGCAGATATCCATTATACTCTTAAATATTTTCAAATTTATTTCTGACCACCCCTTTCAAAGAATTACTCAAAGTTACAAAAACCATGCACATTTTTTTGTTTCTTTAATTTCTACTATGGTATGGTGCTGTTTGCCCTGAAAATTTGTGACGTCACCTAAAACGCCTCTAGCTTCAATCCTATCAATAGATAAACGCACAAAAAAATGTCGGTTTGGATATAACCCTGGGGGGGCCTCTCACCTAACCCGGGCTTCTTGCCCCGACCTACTCTATGTTTATTAAGACAGCAATTCATAACTGTTTGCTACGATGTGTCAAACTCATACAAGCATTGAGAAAGCCTGATTGTTCATGGTTTGTCCAGAGAGTGGTTCAAATGCACCCAGGGATTTAGCCAAGTAGTAGGAAAACAAACTAATTCTTTGCCAAACCTCTGCAAGTGGCTGCAATTTGATAAAGAATGAACGATGGGGTGGGAATCTGTATATAAGATTTGATTGCGTCATCATGTCATGTATGTTGTCATGTACCAAGAAAACCCCTTTGTACCAATATGCCCCAAGACGGTTCTTTTGTGTGAACATAATATTTTTGCTGAATGATGAACATTATGCCATTCATGGGCGTTATTTGGTGCTGGCTGGTCATGCCCCCCCCCCCACAATTTTGACCTCTGGGGACATAACATCAAATTCCCCCACCATTTTTTGTGAAAACAGAATGTGTTGTCACTGTTGTGGCAAAGGCCATGGGCGCTGTTCTGAGAGACAATCCCCACCTTTCTGCTTCGGCAGATTACCATGGCATACAAAAGTACTGAGTTCAAGAATGTAAAAAATTGACTGACTTAGTTATTCACGAATCTGTCGGCGATTCTGACAGAGTGACCGCCATGCCCGCCCCCCGCATTTTCCGCGAAAATTGCGCCGCTGATGGCATGCATTGAGAGAATGAGTGTTTGGGTTGTAAAATGTATTTATATAATGGATATCCTTCCCACTGATGTGTCAGATGGATGTTTCATCTTGCACCTAAAACTTTTCTTAATTAACAGCTGAGTCAATGTTATTCCGACACATTTTAATTATTTTTCATTCTATCAGTATAGTGAGGTGTAAATAGAGTGTTTGAGCAGTACAACAGAGATTTCTCAAGAACAACCTTATCCAAATGACATTAGTATAGATTCATTGCTGACAGTCAACTTTTAAAGTCGAATATGATGTATTCTTATGGTTAGACAAAACACAAAATGCAGTTAGAAGCTTTATTTGATCAATTTACCACAGTTGTATTACAATCATGATACATCAGCCTTAATATTGCTCATGCTGCAGACTGCTGGAGACATTCCTTCTCGATGGTTCATTGACCCTGGGCATACCTGCGCTCCCGTAAAAACCCAGCATCAGCAGCACCAGCGGAAGCCGCTCGCTCCTCTCTCATGGATCTTCGTTCTCTCCTATAAATTTTGAAGGAATAAAACATTACTGGAAAAATATTTAAATGCAAAACAAATCACAAATGAAATAGTATTGTAGGAGCAGAATGTCCTGGCCAACAACCTAATTAATGCAAGCTCTCAGATAGAGTTGATGCCAGGTAGCTGACCCGAAAATTATTGACTTTGTCCGAAGCGGAAATTAGCATATTGCATAGTTTTTACATAAAGGTCTTTGCTTATGTACAAGATACAACAACATAATGGCAGTCCTCAATTTAAGCACGGGTGGGAGGGGCGGGTGCCCAGAGCCTCCATATTTAAAAAAATTACTTTAAAAATGCTATTGCTTTATATCAATTTGGCCCTACATTTAATTTTTGCCACTTGAATTTCAATTATAGTGATGCAATTTAACTTTAAACATCTGGCTTTAATATCATTAATTTTGCTATCATGTTCATGTTTGTTTGTAGCAACTATACAAACTGAAGGGATTACAACACGCGCACATACAGTAGAAATTTCTAAATATGGCTCAACTTAGCTGTCTATAGCTATTCATTACTAGCCTTATCCATATCTATCCATAGCTATCCATTTCTATTCCTTTGGATACACTGTAATCCCTTTACCCCTTGTTTAAACAACAGTAATTGTGGATAGCTATGGATAGCTATGGATAAGTGTAGCTCAGTTTAGCTTGGAATGGCTATGGATAGATAGCTAAGGCTAGATTTTAAATGATGAGCCACTTTTAGAAATGTGTACTGTATACCAAGATACCCTATAAGACTATACAAGCGTGTGCAATTCGAATTTGGAGATTGCAGAAGCAGGGTCATTTTGCAAATAACATACAGATATGGTGCAAATGCAATAGTTGACCTTGTACATCTCACTTATTTTGATAATGTTCTGCCAAGCAAAATATTTTCTCTTTTATAGTATTTGCATATTTTGAAGAAATACAAAACTAGTGGGAGCCTATGTCAAAGTCACATGACAAATTCCAATTAGAATACACCCATAGCAGTGATCACAAACTGTTATACATTGTTTGTTGCTATGTGTGCGTTTAGCAGTCAGACATGAAATAAAAATATAGAAGAATCTGCAACTTATCCAACTAACAACACTCAACAATAACTGTGAATAAAAACTGTGATAAATATATCAAAACACAAGGGTCCAAGGCATTTCTTGGACATTATTATGCTAGTATATATATGGATTAAATCGATCTACTTGCCCTGATATACCATATCTATCAATGACTGGTACTTCCGCTCGTGAACACAACCCTCTCATGTGAAGGCCCCCATCCTAAAACACTGCAATCAATATCATTTTGGAATAATGCTTTTTTTTCTATCCCCAAAAGAAATAACTCTATTTTGATATCTTTCAAACATGTTGATAAATGTGCGATAGAGTCAATATCCTGTCCATTTTGTTCAATTCAATTAGGACAGTTATTTATTCTAAACTGGTTATGAAATTAAATTTTTTTAAATACTTTGTCAAATTTGTAATAAGACAAAAAGTATCGATACAATCCTGTACAGCAGTTGTATTGCCACTTGCACCAAATGCCACATAAAATTGAAATTAAAGTTACATTAAAACTTTTAGATAATTTTTCTTCTTTTTTATATGAGCCTATACATCATTCTAGTTATTTTATAAAACAGACAACTAAATTAAGCAAAGACACGTAAAATGAAGTGAACTGAAGTTGTGATGCCTTTTACATCCCTGTACGTTTTACAGACAGGCCACATGCAGAGACAGAACACAACCCAGGGGGCACACAACGTAAACACGACATTGCTAATTGGTGGAGGGCTGTTCTGCTGGTCACGTAGAGTGTATGGTAGAAATTATGTTGGCACAACGTGAACACAACATTGAGATTTTTTTGCAACATTGCCACAACATCCCAAGCTAACGTCGAACTTTGACATTGCCTCACAATGTTCTAGAAATGTCGCCCAAATGGCGCTTGCTAACATCATATCTTTGATGTTGCTTTACAACGATGTGACAACATAATTTCTACCATACAATACATCATTTGACGACTAGGGTGACGTCGTCGCAACATTGATACAATGTAGAAGTGCCCATAGAGGGAATTATTCTCTCACTTCTTTGACACCAAACCATGTGTTGTATCTGTTCTTATGTGTCCAAGACTAAGGAGATGGCGTGGGATTTTCGGAAATTAGGTTCCCAGATCATCCCAATCACCATCAATGATGTCAAAGCACCAAATTTCACATGTGTGACTAATAAGTGTATGTTATGTTATGTTATGTTATGTTATTTGTTACGTATATTTGTGAAATATCTGAAGATTGTGACCACTTCATTTTCAGACAGTGTCAAAACAGTGTAGTCTTGACCAGGCAGTTTCTCTGTCGAGCTTTCTGGCTGTTTTTCTTTATATCAGAAATCAGACTGAATGCAGATAGCAAGTAATGATCTTACTTTCAAAATAAGTCTTGCCGTAGACAGATTAAATATAGGCATGATTGTATAAATGTTAAGCTGTGTGTAAAATGGAAAATTTCCTTTCCTATCTTTTCGGGGAATTATTATTATCATCATCTTTATTGGATCACATATATTCTGCAATACGAATAACAACACGAAATAATAAAAAGCAAGTGGTAGATAGCACACAAAATAATAGGAAGACTACAACAAATAAACGACATGGGGAAAACTGTCACTTTTTAAAAAATTCATTAAAATCAATCACTTCTGAAAATACAAGCAACATAAGATGCATATGGCATAAAATAGAAATAGTCATACCATGGACGATTCTGCCCTGGGCTTATGCCAAAATTAGGCACCAGAGCAGTTGACTCTTGAGCTTCAAAGGAGAGAAGCAGAAATCCAAGGAGCATGAAAACGCAGATCCACTTCTGACCAGCCATGATGGATTAATGATGCTATGTCACCACAAACGCTTTTGCAAGATGTGTTATTCTTCTGCTGTCGAGTGTTGAGCATAAATGAATGCTATGCACAAATTGCAAAAGTATCGGTGTATTTATACTTCCCTAGCAGCGGAAGTGACACGTTGGATACTGCAGTGGCTCACTCCCATCTCTTTGTTATGTTTATTTATTACTAAAAATCTTCATCCTTCTTATTTTTAAACCTCTTATCCAAATCCTTCCTTCGTTTGATATCAATCAAAATGTATTTTTCGAAGTCATCCGGAAATGTGTTACAATTCAACATCATCCACTTATATTATACAAATACGGCATGATATGAGTGCATGATATGAGTGCAATATCTCCCAAACATCCCTGCGCCCTCGTTCAATATGAATTTCCTCGTGCAAATAAATTTTCATATTGCACGATAATAAGTGCCGTATTTGTTTTATTACATGACCACTATGCTTCCAATATAATGTTCCACTCCGAAAAAAAAAAAAAATTCAGAATTTTTTTTTCTTTTAGTCAAAAAACAAAAATAAAAATAAAAACTTTTTTTGGTAATTGTTTTTTTTAATAAAAACTAATATTGCACTCCAACCATGCAATATGAAAAAATCTGAAAAAAAAAAAATTGTAAAAAAAATTTTTTTTGGAAAAATCTCATATTGCACCCGAACCATGCAATATGAGTTTTTATAATGTCGTCATGTGACTGATTTAGGCCAATCAGCATCGCTCTAGCATAGTGGTCATGTAATAATATTTATTGTTAGTCTTCTCGAATGGCTACCAACCAGTTTGTGGTGGATTTTTGATACATATATTTTAGTGACATTGTCATTCAGTACTGTTGTAGGCACAGAAGTTTAAAGGCTATAGTACCTTGCAAAAAATGGTGTGATGAGCTTATTTCATGATCAAAGTCAGGATAAAAAAATTAGAAGTCAAATGCCTCCATGCAGTATCTTATTTAATCTTTTTTCAGAAAAGTGATCAAAGTCAGCGTTGCTGTTCAGAGTCACCTCGTTGTACCCCAGTTGTTTACCAGAGCTACGTACTGTTTATAGAAATTGAGTAGTTCTTGTAATTCATTATTTTCACATAGATACTGCATATATATCACATGTGTGTTGATGAGCTATGAACACATTGAACAGGATATATCATAAGAATATATTTCATATATATATATTTGAAGGAAATTGCCTTTTTTTTAAATATATTTGAAACTTTCAGAGTATTAAAATTATGTTTCACCCATCCAACCTTATGATGCACAAAACAATCACGACAACTAGACGTCTTTAGATGATGACACCAGGAAAATTCCGCCCACAAGAGACACGCGTTGTACCTTACTGTCTTGCCACAATTGACCATGAACACTCAAAAAATCAAAATCTTGACAAATAATAGAAACTGTAAGCAGTTGGGTTCATTACAGGGTATAAAATAAGCATGCAACGATCCCAAAATGTGCAGTGATCAATCTAAAATGTGCAGTGATCAATCTGAATTTGTGCAGTGATCAAATTCACCCTTTTATGCTAAATAATTATGTTTAACAAATGTCATACTTTTGCATTGCATGCCTGATCATAGTTTTGGCAATTTTTACTGCTTGATAACCCAAAGACAGTCCTGAGTCACTGGTTTGTCATTCACTAGATTTTCCAGATGAAACGTAGGAAGAATACATATTCGTGCTAAATATACAAGTCTTGAAACACTGCCTCAGAGGCCAGCCATTATGAAATTATTCACAACACTTCTGCATTAGACCACAGCCACTAGTGCTCATCACCACTACAGACACACCAAGGTTGGCAAATCCCTTGAATCGGTCAACCTGCTGTAATGTTGTACTAATGGGGTGCAGCCATGCAGGGCTGTTGATTCAAGGGAATTGCCCAGACTAACCCACTTTCTTTTCGCAGTTTAAGGAGGTAAGCATCGTGCGGGGAGGGCTGGCAAAGGATCAGAAGAATGCTTGTGCCTTAGAGGCGGCAGGAAATTTTCCCCAGTTTATTTATGTGATTCTGGTTGGGTAGGTGCAACTACTTTGAAACCGTACTCCTAAAAACTATGCGATTGACAGTAAACCATCCAGTTTAATTAGTTTTAAAATAGTCATTAACCAACTGCGTTATGGTTTTTTTTTTAACACAACTTCATGTGGCACAAAATTGTGAATTTTTTTTTGTTTTGACAGCAGATTTTAGTCTCACAAACCATAGCTGGTAGCCTAGTTGGCCACTTCATTCTCAATCAATTTAGATTGTGACAAAATTTGGCAATGTCGAGACAGACCTCACATTGCCCCTAAAAATATTTGATCACTTGACACAATAATTGCAATATTTGGTTGCTATCGGACATGACATTTTACTGAAACTTTTGGTTGGCATCAAAAATTAAATTTAGCTCTCAGCAAACAATTCAGCTTCCTATATATCATCCTAGATGTTCTTTCATGGGGGTAATTCCGTGTCAATTCAACAAATGGCTCCTGATTCAGAATGTCTTGAAAATATGCCAGAATCAAGGTTTCTCACCAGAAAGCACAGATTCTAAGAAAAACAGTCTCAGAGATTTCAGGACAAAAATGTGAATAAATAGCAATTTTCAGATTGTTTTTGACAACCTGTGAAATGGATGCAAATTCACAGAGGTGGCTGAAACAATGCGATACATGTATAACTTATACATGTAACACTTGGGCTACATCAAAACATGTTGCTTAATTGCAAGTCTTTAGGTTTTACACTGGTTGAGTAACATGCCTTCAAATTTCTGGACTTATTAAAATTTAACAAAAATCTCGAATTTTTCATGAATTACGATACGATACGATACGATACAATAAGAATTTATTGTCATGTATCCATGAAATTTGTTTTGACAATTACGTGTAAACGATACAAACAAAACAAATAATCAAATAAGTACATGAACAATAATAGTGTGATAATAATAATAATACAAGTTACTGGTTATTAAAAAATCGAATACTAGCAGGAACAAAAGACATATTATACCTGACAGTTCTGGTTGGATTTGCTCTTAATCTTATGCCAGATCTTAGGAGGCAATACATATGGTGTAAAGGATGGTTTGTTTTCAGAGAAACTATTCAAGATATCACTCTATCACTTAATTGGGATTTGTGCTTTCTGCTGAGAAACCTTGATTCTGATAAATTTTCAAGGCATTCTGAGTCAGTCGAGTGGGAACATTTTCTGATTTTTCATAAAAATGACATGGCATTACCCATATTCTTTCAATGGCTCCAGTAACATATAATTATATTGTTATTTTCTCAGCTTCCAAACGGTTTCATAAACAAATGTGTCTCATAATTTCTTACTGGAAAAAATGTTGATCAATAAACTTCTGTAGCTACATATTATTCAACTGAAGTCCTGTCATGTTCAATTTTGGATTGGCATTTGGTTAACTACAGAAGACAGTTTGTTGCTTTATTTACTTCAGAAGTATAGAAATGTAAGCAGTAGAGCTCAATCAGACACAATTAAAAAAAAATAGATATGCTAAAGCCCGTCAACAAGCTTTTCAGACACATGCACTGATATTTCATTCCATGATTTTAGATGATAATTGGCCTATTTCAATCATTTTCCAATTGAACCATGCATGAACATTCGAACTTTAGAACGCTGTGCAGTGATCAAATATTCTTATTTTATACCCTGGCCGGTTCAATCTCAGTTCATGATGCATCAACAATGCCGAAGCCCTGTTTCTACTACGGTTTCTTTTTGATTTCTAAAGTCATTATCCATACTGCAGTGACACATTTTGCAAGACCGTAATCTAACGGCTCTGGAACCGGTCGAGCAACAGGCACACAAATACTATCGAAAGGTCTACTTGGGTCAGCGGTTTTTTAAATCATTTGCCCTCGAGAGGAAACTCACAGCTTGACATCCATTTGTTAGTTACAGATCAGGCTATTTGTTTGGAGTTCCGTACATGTAAACAATACTGTAAATACAAGACAAGCCTGCCGTCATGGGTACAGAAGGTGAAACACCTAGGGTCAGTTCCATGCAGCAACTTAAATTAAGGGCCGGAGATAAATCTGAAGAGAAGAGATCTCTTAATGGCAACTCTTCCGAAAGCACCTGATGATATAAAATTGGAAGTGTTTCAAAAACAGGAGTGTCACTTCTATGGGGCTGCAGCATGGGATTTCACTGATCCGAAAGTTAAAGAGTTCCACGCCATGTGGAATAAGTGTGCCAGGCAGATATTGGGCCTCCAGCAAAAATCTCAACAAATGCTCTGAGATATGGGTGTGGAAAGTAAAACACAGATATGGGTAGCTAGCTTTGGAATATCAACAGCTATAGATAGTAATTTGAGCCACATTTAGAAATTTATACTGTACCCCAACAGATGACATATGCTTTTTGTAGGCGGCATGTAACTTTTGAAATTTGTGAAGGTTAAAACTGAAAACCATAAAAAGAGTTTCAATTTTCATGAGTGAATTATTCTATTTTTCACAACAGGGTAAACGCTTCCGAATTAAAGCAGAAATAGGTTAAATTGTCCTTCTAGTGAACCAATGGACAGTGCAGGTGACTGTCCAAATATCAAGCTCTTCTGACCGACCATGATTGGTGATACTATGTCTCCACAGAAGCTTTTGCAAGATGTTTTTTTCAATGATGTCGAGTGTTGAACATAAATGTCAATGCAATGCAAAAGTATATGTCCATAGTAAAATCAAGCATACATGTAGGAGCAAGTTGCAAAGTTCTGCGACCGGGAGGTTACGTAATATTTTCCCCACAACTTGTTATTTTTTGACGTATATTCAATTCACAGTCAATGTTGACAAATTTTGAAATATGCACTTGAAAATTGATAATTTGTATGCTTAACCTCCATTAAGCAATGGAAGCTATGCGTGGAAAAGCTATTGTTATTTTACATGCTAAATATTGGTTTGATTTCAGTGAATTTACCCTGTGTAAGTCTACCAAAGATCTTTCTCTATAATAACGACTCCTGCATTCACAACTGCAAACTACAAATCTTTTTTTTTTAGAATTTTTATTATTGGTTATGAGCACCCTTTTCTAAACAGGAGAGATCACATGTGGCTCACTGCATCTCACTCTATTTGTTTCTTCTAAAATTTTCCTCTTTTCGAAATTTAATTATTGAGTTACTAAAATCCTCTTATCCAAATCCTTTCTTCCCAGAAAGCAATTTTATCATTCGGAACATACGTATTCCGGTATATCAAATTTTATCTGCCTTTGTTGGACGGACATAAGCAAAGATTTCATTAATTGAATCCCATATTTGCAATTATTTTTATAGAATTATCGACTGGAGTCTCGCAATCAATAAAGGCAATTTTCGACATGGTGTAGGTGTTTCGGATTTTCTGCAGCTGTTAGTATTTCATCCAACTCGAAAACCAACAAAACACAAAATACAGTTTGTAACTTTATTTGCACAACCAACAGTTGTTACATTAAAATGTTTCAGGCATAACAAAGCTTCAGACAACTGAAGACATTTCATCCCGATGATTCATTCTCTTGTGGTAAATTTACTTGTGGCCACAATATAGTCACAGGGGTACCCCATCGCTTTTGTCTCGTGGATCTTTGTTCTCTTGATTCCCTGGAAATATTGAATGAATAATATATTATTTAAACTTATTTGAAATTTGAAAAACAATTTTCACATTAAACAGTACTACAGTAGAAGTTGGAGGTTCTGGAATATCTTCCTATACTTTGCAGGTTGGCTGTCATACACAGTGGCGTCCCTATGGAGGGGCACGGGGGGGCACAGGCCCCCCCATATTGAACCTGTGCCCCCCCAGGTACCCCCCCATATGAACTTTCCAACTCTGGCTAAAATATACAATCAATATAGAGGGTGCCCCCCCAGAGAATCGAGTGCCCCCCCCCCAGGTGCACCCCTGCTCGAGACTCCCCAGTTACGCCACTGGTCATACAGTGAAAAACTCAGAAGGGAAAATGGTTTTTTTTAAACGATTGTTTTACTTTACAAATCAGTCAGACTATACCTACTGGACTTAGTATATACAAATGATATTGTTCAAAGGCTATTCTTTTATGTCATATGGCAAGCAAGAATACTGGCTCATGATTGTTTGAGAGCTATGCAATATTCTACCATATTGCATGGCTGATATTACATAGCGACTTTTTAACATGCGAAAGATTGGGCGGACCTCAGAGGAAACACCAGTTTGTGAAAATCCTAATGCAAGATAAGGGAGTGATACTTTTTCTGGTGTAGTAAACCATCCGCTGCTCAACCAATGAAAGAAGAATAAAGGTTTTGGTAGGAAACATACAAATTCTATACAGTCGGAGCAAACTTACTTCAAAGAATTCCGGCTACATTTTGAAATTGCTCTTATTAATAGTAATAGCCATCACATCTCAATATTAAAAAAGTAGCATGTATGAATGTATAGTGTAAAAGCAATCATACCCAAATGTATTCTTAGCACTGACAGCAGCCGATTCTTGAGCTTCAAAGGAGAGAAGCAGAAGTCCAAGGAGCATGAACATGCAGATCCACTTCGGACCAGCCATGATGGTGATAGTCTACACAAAAGCTTTTGCAAGATGTGTTACCAGATGCTGTTGAATGTTGAGCATAAATGAATGCTATGTACAAATTGCAAAAGTATATGTGCATTTATGCCTAAGTAGAATTATGGGTAGGAGTAAGTTGTAAGTACAATCTAGCGAGGTTTGCTCAGCTATTCTCCTTGTAACTTCTGTCCGTTTTTTTTTTAACATTTAGTAAAGAGTCACTGTTGGCAAAGTGTGGAATTTACGGAATGAAATTTGTCTAAAAGTTTTGTGTGAGCGTCTCCCCCAAGCAGAACCAGTAACACGTGGCTCATTGCATCACTTCATTTCATTATGTTTTATTAGTAATAATCTTAATCTTTCTAAATTTAACTCTTCTCAAGCTGCAGTAAGCAATTCAGTTTTAATCTGAATTATGTGTTTTGTTGAAAATTGAATTTTGCAATTATTTTGATGGTAATCCAAAGGATTGTCATTGAGGAGGAGGTGCAGTTTGCTGATCCAATGATGGCATGTGGTCAATATCATTCTTATTTTGTGGGGATTTCATCACCAAGAATCAGAACAATACTCCCCTTTATGAATATGCAGCCAGATTCATGAATACACTGTATGCCGTCAGATTCAGGTCTTTTGCAGTGTAAAAATGTATATTCCATCGCTTTGCATGTCCTTTTATTCTGCATGATTGATTGGTAAGTGGAATCTTGTTGCTGACAGCTTATAATAGTATCGAGAACTAAGACACAGTCTGTGGTGCTTGCCCCTAGTGTGAAATTAGGAAAGATGTATAGTTATACAGAATTTGCACTGGTTCCATTTTTCATGTTTCAGCAATTATTTCGAGAAAAGTATGACAGGAACATAGACATTTGGGCTAGTGGCAGTCTTTTACTACATTGAAATGCGTAAGTACCAAATTGTATCCTTCTCTAATATTTGGTTTTGAAGGGTGCATATTTTGGATGCATAATCAAGATAAAGTTTATGGAGGTTGTGCCATTAATTATTTTAGGTAAAATTAATGACATGTTAGAAAATGCTTCTACTTCAAAAGCCAGCCTTAAATAAACATCATGTCCTTTGTTTAGACAATGTCTACCATCTTCATTCTTCAAAACAGTCACTTCTGAAAATACACATAAGAATGTAAGGATGCATGAAATATTCATACCGAATGTAATTCTGCAATGGGCCTCAGCCATGATTAGGGCCAGAGCAGCAGATTCTTGAGCTTCAAAGGAGAGAAGCAGAAGCCCAAGGAGCATAAAAATGTTGATCAACTTCTGTCCGGCCATGATGGCGATCTCCACAGAAGCTCTTGCAAAATATGTTATTCAATGATGTGAGTATTGAGCATGAATTATAGGCCTAATGCTATGCACAGATGCACACACTGCAAAAGTATACATATTTTTACTTTGTTAGATTATATGTAGGAATAAGTTGTAAGTACAATGGGGGCAGGTACTAATCAATTTTCTTAGTTACTTCTGTCTTTTTTGACTGTTATTCAATACAGAGTCATTGTTGACAAAGTGTGGAATTTGCAGCTTGCGATTCATTAAATTTTGCATGAGTGTCTCCCCCCAGCAGGGGAAGTGACATGTGGCTCACTGCGTCTCTTTGTTGTGTTTCTTCCTAAAAATCGTAATCTCTCTTAATCTAAATCCTCTTATCCAAATCCTTCCTTTTTACGATACAAAAAGCAATTATCATTCAGACTATATCTATGCTATTTGATGGAAGTGATCAAGTTTATCTGAATTTTATAGTTATCTTTGAAATAAAATCTTTGTGATTATTTTCCTCGTTAAAATTATCAGTAGGGAGAAGAAGGTGCAGCTGCTCAACCCAGTAATGACCTACAGTCCTGCACACTATATTGGAATTGACCCAGTACTTCTGATTTCTCAGTACCAGTTTATTTCCTTTAACTTGAAAACCCGCTTTCATCTAATGTTATTCGTATATTCTTGTCAGGAAGGAAATGTGCTTCCCTTCACCATGTAGGGAAGATGCGGTTGCTTGCACTGTACAAATAAGTATTTCATTGCACTTCAGTGGCCACATTTTCTGCATGATTGTTAAAGCTACTAAGTCTGCATATTTGATAGACTGCCTAGGGACGGATTTCACTTCATTTAATACATTCCAATAGAAACATTGACCTAATTGCTATTCTAATGGCAATATTTTGATATTATTACATGGAACGTGTTGTATGGACCTGAGTATTCTCTCTGTTATGCCCAAGGGAAAATTTGGGCTGGCATGGAGAAAGCGAGGGTCAATGCAAAACGATCCATGTTATAACGTTTTTATTCCATGACCACTGACAAAAATATATTTCTTTAAGGCGTAAGTACGTTCATTTTACACTGAAGGCATTGCTGAAGTGCTTTATGGTAGCTAAAGCTTATAAGCCTCAAGCCTTTGAAATTTCAAGTTAGAGCCCATGCCATGATGCTCATCAGGTCTTGATAGAGTAGCGCGGGGCATGCAGCCCCCCTTAACTTCGAGGTGCGATTTGACCCACTTTTTGTGGTCAATTATTTGAATGCTTATGCTGTCAGGAAGGGATCACTTAACTCTACTTATAACTAGTGAAAAAAAATGTCTACCAATTTTAATAAAGGAGTTACGGCCCTTTTTGTAAAAAAATTAAAATGGCCTTCTTACCCCACCCATCGGGCAAGAAGCCCCCTATTATAATCCTATGGAAATTTTTTTTGCGAGCGCATTCAGCTTGAAAGTTATTTCTTGGGGTTCTTCTATCATTTTTAAGGCATTCTATTCACTTTTTCTGAATTTCAAAATTTTTCTGTTCATACATTTATTTTTTAATATTTTTTGCCCTTTTTCAATTTCGGCCGAAATTTTTTCTATTTCAATTAGCTATTCTATCAAGATTTAAGGTAAAGTACACATTATTAAATGGTTCCTGAAGCAGCTTCGAGGCCTCAGTGAAGGGGGCCCCATGCCCCATACCATGTGGGGCCTCTTGCCCCAAACCCACATATTTTAATTTGACCTCTATATTTTGAGCTAAAATGCAACAAATATAATCCAAATCATATTTATGTGATGGTTATAAAGTGAAGCAATACAGATATCCATTATACTTTTTAAAATTTCCAAAGTTATTTCTGACAACCACTTTCAAAGAATTAATCAAAGTTACAAAAACCATGCACCTTTTTTTGTTTCATTAATTACGACTATGGTTTGGTGCTGAATGCCTTGAAAATGTGTGATGTCACCTGAAAATGCTCTAGCTTCAATCCTATCAATAAGAAAAAGCACCAAAAATGTAAGTTTAGAAATAACCCTGGGGGGGCTTCTCACCTAACCCGGGCTTCTTGCCCCGACCCACTCTATGGCAATAGCCATTGGTCATTCATATTTTGCCATAAAATTGTGTATCAGTTTGGTGAATTCGCATTGGCTAAAATGACATCACAGCTTGAAGTAAATTTTAATATATTGCAATGCTAGAATAGTGTCATCTCTGACATCACAGTTCAACTGCAAGAACTTGAGATTCCATGTAAGTATGACAAGGACTGTAAACTGAAAGCTAGATGAATGGTAGGCTACTCTGCATGCTCAGTGTAAAACCAATTGCGTTTATTTAACAGCAACTACCCCTATGAATACCAAGAATTTTCATTTTATGGTAGAAAACCATGTTTTTGTGTTTCAAATTGTTGTTTTGATGGTAAATGTCACAAAAAGTGATGACAGATAGTTTTACAGTGTGTGCATCATTCTCTGAACAATGATATTTTGATAATATGAAATTCTATTGTTCAAGCTTCAGATTGGCCAGGTTGTTTCATTCGCTAGTTACCAGAACCAGAATTTGTTATGGCAGTGCTGATATTTTCCATGTTTAGGGGAGACTGGGGCTATTTGAAGCATGGGGTTATCTGAAACATGGCCTAAAATCAACTTTAAAATGTTTGTTTTGCCAAATTGGTACTTTCTGTCGATTCTTTGTTTATTGGCACACATTATCATACCCTTAATCACTCAAATTTCTAAAATGCTAATTCTGCAGGCAAGAAAGTTTGTTTTTTGGGTGTCCAAGTAACTTGCTTGCTCAGATTTTGATCGGAGTTATTGTACAATAAAGATGGAATCCAGGAGAACAAACCCTGATTCCAAATGAGCAAACCCATTCTTAATTCACACCCAGAAGCGTTGTTTATGTGAATTTGATAAGACTGAAAAATAAGACTATATTATACCCCATTTGAGAAGGGGTTAGTTGAATCACGCATTACAATTAAGGAGTAACATGGTGCATATTTTCATTTATGAATGGAAAATATGGAAAAACCAGCTTTTTAACCAAAAAAGGACAAAAAATCGTGTAAATTACAGTATACAATTTCTTTTCAAAAGAGTAATATTGCACTGAAGCTGGTAGTCATCATAGGGATAGCAGTAATGGAAAAGACACCCCTGTTATAAGTAGTTGCCTACAAAATTTTTATGGCGCTTCAACTTACCCCGGGGCCAGGGTTATTTGAAGCAAAAAAAAAGTTGGAAGTTTGTGTCCGTAACACAGAGTTCTATAATTATTTACAATATCTCATATAAGCTGATCATTCACTATCACATACCAAAATTTAGTGTGAATATCTTATACTGTTAGCTCTCCAGAGAAAAAATAAAAACGAGTGCTTCAAATAGCCCCGGTCTCCCCTACAGTTGGCAAGGAAGTGGAAGCTTTTACAAAGGCAACATATAATGTATACATACATGTATATTATTGCATAATGCTTCAAGGAAGAAATACTTGGCTTTTGTTATTTGGCTAGCATTGTTCTTGGACCAAAAATTACTTCTATCATGTCGTGGAGAATATTTTTTGCTTATTTGTTACAAAAATAAGGTTTTTTTACAACATCGTAAAAAATTATCTATTTAGGTCCCATATATATATTTTTCAGTTGCGTGAATGAGGAACTACATTCTAAATTTCAAAGGCTTTGTGCCACCTCTAAATATTAACTAATTTGGCTGAAATTTTGCATGAGTTAGTTTTACTTATGTGGCCATCAATTTCTACCTTCAAATTGGTTTTTTTAGAGATTTGATTTTTCCATTGAAATGTGGACCACCCTAATCAGGGAGCTATTTTTGATTTATTATTCATAGTCAGTAAAATATGTGCCTGTTTTTATGAAAAATGCTTGATAATTGACCTATGTAATATCTATCCTGACCTGCTACAAAAGTCAAAAAGAATATCAGAACTGGATTAGGAATCCTGGACATACTGAAGAAAAGGTTATTTGATCAAAATAATTGGCCGTTATTGTAAGATTTGCAAATACTGATGACTTTGAGGTCTGCTTATGGGCAATCGAGTGTTAAACTTCAAAGGCTTTGTGCAACCTCTAAATATTAATTGCTTTTGCGGAAATTTTTACACAGTACCTAGTATATATACAAGATCAGTATGCATCATTCAAATTGGAGAAATTGTTTTCGGACCACCCTACACGTTGTACTCAATGACTCAGCAAGCAATTTGTGAAGTCACATCCTGTATTTCAATGCTGTAAATACAAGTCAGCAACCGAGTATCAATGGTATCAAGTTTCTGAATGACAAGGTGACAGTTTACTTCAATGCAGTGGATAGGGCCTGTTGTGTGATCATTGATGTCCACCACCAGCTGAATGTCAGAACTCATCATTCGTTGACTCTAAGTAATGAACTTGCTAATATTTTCCCATAAATGATGACCTTGATTGTTATAAACTTGTGGAAATCTAGTAATAACAGGAACTTTTGTCAGTTAGATCTCTCCCTCCAGTCTGTTAGACTGATGTGTAATCACGTGCATTAAAAAAATATGTAAAATTCCACCAGTGAAGGGAAAGGTAAAAAAAACTTCAGAAACACCAAGTCGAAAATTTCACTCTAAACATCTGGTTGTCACTGTGACTAGTTTATGACTACTTTAGGGTAGTAATGGTTGCAAAAATTTGGTAGTGACTTCCTGGAAAATAATTTTGACTATTCTATCATAATCAAAATGACTACGTTGACTATGTAAGTGTCTGAAAGGTTGTCAATTTGATCATCTTCTGGTAGCTTTGATTACCAGTGTGGTACTGCTTACTAATCCAATATTGTCACATTGACAACCCTTCAGTAATTTTGACAAAAGGAGTTGTCGGTTTAGGCACCAAGAATTATCACTCTAGAGTTGTCATCTTGACCACCCTGTGTTTAGAGTGTTACTGACAACAAACTTGTTCAGAGGACTAGGTAATTCTATTCCTTTCAGACAATCAAGCATGTTTCTTCTTTTGGTAATTTTTTTTTTCCTGAGATTAGATATAACACAAAAAGCATTTTGCAATTTTATTTTCACCATGCAACAGCAGTTGCGTCACAATGACTATATTCCAAGCTTAATATTGCTCAATGATATATATGCTGTACTGTGATGAAAACAATCCTTCTTCATGGTTTATTTACCATAAGAATAATTAGGGTTGTTGCCGAGGAGCAGAATCCATCTTTTTTCTCTCAAGGATCTTCTTCCTACACTAGAAATATTGAAGGAATAAAATGTTGTTAAGATATTTAAAACGATAACAAAAAAGTTCACATTTCAAATGTTGCAATAGGAGTGAGAGGTCCTGAAATATATTCTTCATGGCACATGCAAGCTGTTATAAAATGATAATCTCTGCAAGGCCAAATTAATTTAAAAATTATTATTGAAATCAGTCAAACAGTACTTACTGTACTTTCTACAGTATACATTTCTAAAACTGGGTGAATATACCTGTCTAAAGCTGTCCATAGCTTGACTTATCTATAGCTATACCTAATTATGCATTTCCATTCGTTTGTTTACATTGTCTTCCTCCTTTTTTAAACAACAGTAACTGTATTGTGACAACCTATGGATAGCTAGGTTCACTCAAAAACTTTTAGGCAGATTGTTGGGGACTCATCAGATTGCTTCAGGAATATGGAAGACAGGTTTGCCTGATAATCAGCCCCCCCCCCCTGTATTTGGATGCCTGTCAATCAGATATGCTATGAAATACAACCGGGTTAACCATTCACAAAGTGAGAAAAAAATGTAAGATAGAATTTTATTCAATTTCGGCAGTGATACTAAAAAACAAACAAAAGCTAAGCTTTTTTACCAACAAGTTAAGATAACAGAACAAGGTGAATTGATGAAGTTTCATGTAGATGAAAAAATAAAATATACATTTACGATTTTATTTTTACTTTAACATCAACGCAATGTCATATATGTTTACAGCGAAACACTTTGATATAGAATTAAAGTGGACTGTGGCACTGTGAAAATGGCACTTTGTGACTCATGATAGACCATGAAGTGTCATCTTCTCTACTTTCAACATGGGAAACATAGAGGCTGTTTGATTAGTCATGATCAAGAGTAAGCCATTTGACTTATCATAACAAATTTTAGAGTGGAAATCAGATGCATAATCCTTTCGTTTGGCTGTCACCAACAAGTGGAATAAGTCTCCTTCAATCAAATTAACATTGAAAGTATTGGGTTTGATCATGACAAATCATCAGCATGATGACACACAAAGTGCCATTTTCACAGTGTCACAGTCCACTTCAATCTATATCAAAGTGTTTCGCTGTAATAGTATTCATATTATCACAAGTAATTGTAAGTATTACAGAGGATTTCTGAGATATACATATGGTAAACATGTTCTACATTCACATTGATTGAAGTAGCTGTTTTTCATGCGTCTTGGTAGTTGCAGAATTTGAAAAGGCCCAACAAGACAGTTCCTTGCCGGAGCTCTTTAATTTAATAGTAGGGGAATCTTATTAGAGTTGGGCCACTTTTACATGCTTGTACCTCCTGCTAAAAGTAATGCATGTATTGCATCTTGAAATATTTCAGAAGAATATCTGTATGTTTGTGTTGATATTTTTATCAACTACATCCTTATGAAAATTGGAAACATTTTTGCCCAACTCTCCCCATTAAGTGGGAGACTTGGGCCATTGAGGGGCAGACTTGGGCCATTGCAATATGTCAGGTTCTGTAAAGCTGTACTTGAGGCTATAATATTTTTAAAAACCTGTAGTATAGTGGTCATAGAAGTCATTAATCCAGAATTGAGGCTTCTTGCAACTCTAGTTTGCTGTCAGACTTAGGCCTCGGACTGATGGCCCAATGCTCCCCATCTGTATTTCCTGATATCTGGTTTTATTTGACCATGAATAATAATTAAGGCCTAAAAATACTCAATCTCTGTTGAAAATTGCGCCGGACAGGTTCTTCTGTCTTAATAAAAATAAATCTGGGTAAATGCAACACATGTGGGGAGAGTTTTGGCACTGTCCAAACTCTCCCCAATTCCCATGTATATATTTTTCATTATTTGGCATGTTCACGAACTCGTGGAGGTGTAAAAACGAGCATGTACAAATTCGTGGACATGAAAAAACGAGCATAGGTGCTCGTGTACATGTAAAAACTAACACTCGTGAATGTGCTTTATTATTCATTCGTGTATCTGCCAATACTAGCATTCGTGGAAGTGCTATATAATTAGGGTTTAGTGTTAAAATTACGTTTAGAGTTAGTTTTAGCAAAGTTTAAGGTTGCAATGTTCGTAATTACACTTACACAAATTCGTGAATAGCAATATTTCACACTTACACGAATGCTAAATTCGTGTATATGTTCGTTTTTGCAAGTTTACAAATTTGTGTACATGCCAAATAGTGAAAAATATATACCTCCCATTCCACCATTTTTTTCTTAATCCCAATTATGACAAAACCGGTTGCCTGATAATTTTTTAACATGCTTTAATTATTCTTACATTAATTTGTGTCAAAATCATTACGGTACAACATGCTTGTTAATTCAATTTGGGTGACTTTACTGAAAAATCCTAACATAAAATGTCCTGAAAAATTTACAAAATTCTATATTGCCTAGAAGGAGAAAAATGGTGTTAAACATGATGTCCTATCTCACACACTACAATATCTTGCATCAATGTGGAAATGGAATCGGAGTTGGAGTCGCTTTTCAGAAAGTCAAAGGAGTCGGGAGTCGGAGTCGGTTCACTTATTAGCCGACTCCAAAGCCCTGCATGTATGAAAATAAGCATACCCTGGGTATGAGCCGATTGAATTCTT
Source organism: Platynereis dumerilii (assembly GCA_026936325.1). Taxonomy (NCBI): domain Eukaryota; kingdom Metazoa; phylum Annelida; class Polychaeta; order Phyllodocida; family Nereididae; genus Platynereis; species Platynereis dumerilii. The sequence goes on from JAPTHN010000009.1 coordinate 51,400,905, forward strand.
AGCACTCTTAGCAGCTGATTCTTGAGCTTCAAAGGAGAGAAGCAGAAGTCCAAGGAGCATGAACATGCAGATCCACTTCTGACCAGCCATAATGGTGATATGTCTCCACAAACACTTTTTCAAGACGTGTTAATAATTATTCGATGTTGTCAAGTGTAGAACACAAATGAATGCTAAGCGCAAATTGCAGAAGTATGTGTGTATTTTTGCCACAGTTAAATTATGCATAGGCGTAAGTTGTAACTATATTGGGGAGGTTACTCACCTATTCTCCTTGTAACTTCTGTCATTTGTTGAAAAATATTCAACACGGAGTCACTGTTGAAAAAGAGTGAAATTTTCAGCATGAAATTACCTGAATGTTGTGCGAGTGTCTCCCCCAAGCAGCGGAACTTACACGTCGCTCACTCCTCACTCCCTTCATTATATTTTTTACTAAAAATGAATAATAATATTTCTAATTTAAATCCTCTTATCCAAACTCTTGCTTTGTAAGCTGTAAAAGCAATTTATCATTCGGAATTTGAGAATGCAGTTAAAAGAAATCAAATTTTATCGTTATTTTGTGTTTTGCTTTGAAATTGAATTTAGAGATTATTTTGATTGTAGTCGTGACTATCAGTGAGGAGAAGGTGCAGTTTGCTGCAGGGCATTTTTTAATATGGTAAATGGGAGACCAGATGGTCTCCCAGTGGATAGATTTGGTCTCCCAGTTATTACCAAATTGGTGTCACTGAGAGACCAATTTTCCCCAGAAACTCTCATTAATTTCATGTTCGGTTCGTCATGACTCGTAGTTCTCGAGTTCATGTGAAAGAGAGGCTTCTTTTCATATTATCAAAAAATATTCTTCACTGTCTTTTGAATTGTACAACTGCAATCTTTCAACTGCCATTTCTGTAGATCAAAAAATTTTCTAACTCAGTTTAATGAAAATCGGCCAAAATCCTAAATTAGGAGTCATCTCAACAGTTCAAAGGCCCTTATGCAAGCATGTCACTATATAAATATTTCTTATGAATCATTAGCTGATCAATGGATTTCGCTCATCGCAGTGCTATGAAGTTCCGATGGCCTCCCAGTTGAAAATTGTTTAAAAATGCTCTGGTTTGCTGATCCAATGAGGTCATATGTTCAGTATGGTTTTGCAATAACTATAGGGATTTCATAGTGAGGAATACCAACCATGCTAACTACAAGAGAAAAAAATATAACAAATTGTCTGGTGAATTACAAAGTGTTGAGATCCCAGAACCTGATATGTCTCTCCTCAGGATTATCAGAAAGGAGAAGGCCCAGTTTCCTGATTCATTGGTGCATTTATGTCGGTATCATTCTGATTTTGTTCTACAATGTAACTGTGGGGTTTCATCATCAAGAACCAGAACTATACTCCCCTCACAAATATGCACCCAGATTCTGATCTCTTATAGCATGAAAATGTGAATTTCATTGCTTTGGAGAGGCCATTTTTCTGCATGATTGGTAAGATGAATCATATTGTTGGCAGTCTGGAGACTCTGGCCTAAAATTCATGAACTTCAAGTCAGTATGAAATTCATAAAGTCAATAAAATAGAGTATATTAATCCATTCAACAAACGTATATATGGGAGAAAAAGTCATTCTAAAAAGTTATCATAAGATTTTGTATATGAATTCCTTGTTTTGGAAGTCTTTTGTAAAATTTGAGCTAGGAGTCACTAACTTAATTTTTGACTCCGACTCTGACTCCAACCTCGACTCCACTTAAAAATCAAAGTTCGACTCCACCCAAAAACCTCCGACTCCACAACTCCTACTCCAAAGCCTAAGGGGTCATCTGTGGTCAAGCTCATGTGACTGGATGAGACTTCCATAATCGGGGGCCATGAGGAGTTCCTGTAACTCATTGTTAAAAAAAGACTGATTACTGTACAGTTTAAGTATATCTAAAAAAAAAGAAAGATTATTTTCATATGAGTGTATGTATATCAAATGTGTGTGAGTGAGTTTATCTTTAGAAGTCTGAATATATTCAAGGTCAATTGAAAGTTTTTTTTTATAGATATTTCAAAACAGTGCCTGAGAGTATTAAATTAGGTTTCATCAATGCAACCTCATGATGCACAAGAAATCACGACAATAACTAACAATAGATGACACAAAGAAAATTCCACCCACAAGAGACACTCATTATACCTTACTGTCATCCCAGCAATTGACCATGAACACTCAAAAGGTCGAAATCTAGACAAAATAATAGCAAGGTCATTACTTAATTGCCATGACAACAGGGTCAGGGATAAATGCCTCCAGGGAAATTATTTAATTGTGACAGTCTGCCCTTTGTAAATACACAACTTGACAGGAACTGACTTGCAGAAATGTCCTTGCGAGGTGAAAGATATAGAGAGTGTTTGGTATAATATACATTGTACTGTTGTACTTAGAACATTGTATGTCTTATTTTACATCCACATTTTTACATGCAGATGAATTGTTTTATTCCTGTATTTACACCAGCAATATGAACTCAGGATGTTTTGACCAATTTCATTTTCTGACAGGTTTTTATGTTTGTATCTCTGTAATGTGGTGCAGTTGACGAAAACGTTCACAAAATAAGCTTATTATTATTATTTATTTATTATTATTATCATTGATTTAGCACCCCATTATTTACAAAAATACTCAGCGGTGCTTACAAGACATGTATAACATGAATAAAAATGATATAAAATAGTTTCAAAAGTTATGTAAAATCAGAGAATATCATAAAATCGATAAATTTAAGAGTCTATGTAAAAGCAAGATTAAAATAAAAAGTCTTAAGTCTCTTTTTAAAAATCTCAATAGAGTCACTGTTTCGAATGGAATATGGCACATTGTTCAAAGCTTCAAGCATTATTATGTTATTGCGTGCTCCCAAAAAATCCCTAAAGGACGAAAACAACCAAATAAGGCAAAATAGGCAGAAAAAGATAACTTTAGCACCTTTTAGGCTTCATGTCCATTTGGAAATATACTAATGAAACATTCTGGAAAGAAACAGATCTGACTGTGAAAAGCCATCACTGGGAATGTTTTCACTGAACAACAGAGAGTCTTTTCTTTTATGTTTGACAAACAAATTACTTGAATATGTAGGTGCTGTGTACTCACCAATTAACCTAATTAAGGATCCTTTGTTTAAAAAATATCTGAATCAATAAGTAGAGTATTCTGGGATATAAGATAGTTTTAAATTTGAGTGCATTTTTTATTAAAATAGCTAAATATAAAGATAGACTACCGTGAACGCCTCTTATACATAATGATATGATGGATGATATAAAGGTTAGCTGTCAATGTAAATCATCTGAACTGAAATAATGTATACAACATATTCCATGATTACTCTGAGGCAATGTACATACTTTATTGCTCCTTTTGAACCTTCCTGTGAATCTACTGAGGCTTGAAATAATCTAATTAAACCCACTCAGGGTAATGTAGAGCTACTCCTCCCATGTTGAGGCCATTGCTTCTCCTGGCTGATTGCAGCCATGTCCTCTGAAGATGCTTTTACACTTGCCCGCCTCTTAATTCCAAAGCGTCCTTGCAAGTGTCAACAGGTTTCTGTTTTCACGGTGAACTCCAACCAAGGACAAGCAGTAAATATAACACTAAAGGAGACTGAGGCCAGAGTACATTGAATGAACACTGTGAACATTTTGCATGTGTGCACAACCAAGGATTCATGGGAGTGTTTTTGCCCTATCCATCATGGCCGCTCCCAACCAAACAAGTGAAATTTGCAACTGGAATATGGTCATTTTTATGCTAATAAAGCATTGGCATCATTGTCTGTCATATCCTAATTACTCTTCAATGTATCTACTAACCAGGGCTTCAATCATAGGAATAGCACCTACATTCTAATTGCATTTCTAGCGCATTTTGATGTCCGTTAACTGTAATCACAGGTCTCTTGCATTGCAATCCACGGCTGTCGGCCTTTAACTACCGTTAATTGCAATTGTAAAGCACACACAGCCACACTTAGTTGCTGCAATCATAATCCATACACTCAACAGCAATCTGACAACAGCAAATAGTCCTATTAATTGGTTATTCATTGATAGCTTGGCCTAGGGCCAAGGTCCATTGAAGCCGGGGGGAGGACCTTGGGTTCGCCGCTGTGCTCTTTATCTGTCGACCAGTCTCCCAGACACCGATCTCCGGCTCGCTCCCACCACTCGCCTCCAGCCATGGCCACGTCTTCGGGTCCCTCGGCCACGACCAGCTCGCCCCCATCGCTGGGTGCTACATTTACCAGCCAATTGGGCGCCAACGTATCATCCTCGGGCATCATGTCATCGAACCACCAGCCTGCTAGCGCTCCACCTCCCTCCTCGGCGTCGCAGCCGCGGGGGGTCGATTCCGTCAGACTCGCCCCCACTCTGGACACCCCCCTCATGTCCAGCCACACTGGAAGCCCCTCGTTTGGGGCCCACGCTCTTCCTAACCTGGGCCAGCACCACGTCGCCCCCTCGTCTGCAGGGGCCTATAATCACTATCAGCCTAGCTATATGCCCCAAATGAATCCCAGCTACTCTGGTCGACACCCCGCTCAGGTGCCAGTCACGTCGTATGCTCCCCACTTCCCAGGGGCCTCCCAGCCTGCTCGCACCGCTTACCCCCAGGCGAGTAACTGGCCTGCTCAGCCTGACCCCCAGGGTCGCTTACCCAGCCCTTACTTCCCCGGATACCAAGACAATTTTCACCAGGCTGCATACCACGCCCCCTCTTACACAGCCCGTCCACCGACCCTTCTCGATTCTGGCCCTTCGTTCTCTGGCCCTCGCCCGGCCGGCCAGCCTCCCATCTTCAATGATCCTCAAGGCTTTGGCGTCGTTCCCCCTCGTTATGGGCCCTACGCACACGACCAGTTCGTTCACCAAGACAACAACGTTCAGCTAGAAGCAGGCTTAGAATTTATCGACCGTAGAGTGGCAGCCCAAGCAATTCGTGGTGAGTTTATCACGCTGGACGATTTCCTTAATAACTCTCTCGTAGATTCTGTAGACGAAATCCGTCCTACTATCGATAACATGGGTAACGTTCAGATAAGATCTTGTAAAACTAGAAAATCAATTTCAACAATGTTTAAATGGTTAGAAGCCTTTATAGCTTACCAAATGATCTTGGTCAAAATGTATGGATATGATGTTTTCTTCCAAACTGCTCGTTACTTGCTCTTCATGCTTAACATGTGCCAGAAATTTAAAACCCCGAATGTCCTCGCCTACGACCTGCGCCACCGTCAGAGGCTCGGCCAGGCCAGGTCTCTTGATTTCTCCTCGCTCGACCACGAGCTTTATGTCATGACTTTTGACGCCGCTTCTACCCGGCAAGTCCAAAAATGTAGTCGTTGTCAGTCAGCTGATCATTTTGCCTCAGACTGCCCCCGGGCGCCCTTTCGTGGCAACCGCTCCTCTAGAGGAGCGGGGGGAAACAACGGTCAGTCTTCTAGAGCCCAAGATGTCAAGGGAGAAACTTGTTTTAAATTTCAGTACGGCAAGTGCCAATGGAGAGACAGGTGCCACAGGCAGCATATCTGCGCAGGGTGCGGGGGGCCAGACCCTCGGCCCAAGTGCCCCAATCCTAGCTGTAAAACCACCCCCTCTACCAGCGGTCCCTCTGGAAATTCCGGCACTCAGTCCTGAATTCTCCCCTGCACTTAACTTAGACTACTGGGCCCTTTTTCTTCCCCAAGTTTATCCTCCAGACCGAGCTACTCACATCCTCTCCCTCTTAGTTACAGGTGTCCCTGTAGGCAGGATTCCAGCTTCTTCTAGGATAATCTCTCACAACTGGCCCTCCAGTCTTAATTTCAGGTCCCAGGTCACTGAACTCATCGACTCTGACCTCGCCGCAGGGCGTCTCCACGGTCCTTTTAGAGATCCTCCTTATGACTCTTTCATAGTTTCTCCTTTAGGGGCCTTCCCCAAGAGGAAGTCCACCAAGATTCGTTTAATACACGATCTCTCTTACCCCTTTAAGGAATCCGTCAATGCCTTGATAGACCCTGAGGACTGCACTCTTTCTTACTCCTCGGTCGATGACGCTGCCTCTCGTTGTCGTCAGCTCAGTCCCGGGCCTGTGTTTATGGCAAAACTTGATCTTAAAGATGCCTACAAGCACGTCTTTATCAGGCCCGAGGACTGGCACCTCATGGGTCTATCTTGGCCCGACTCTGCGGGCTGTACTCAGTTCTATTTCTCTCGTGTGTTAAATTTTGGTCTTCGCTCGGCCCCTTTTTTATTTGACATTTTCGCTGGGGCTCTCGAGCTCTTCATGGCCCGTGCGGGCGTCTCTGATTCAATCATTCGTTATGTAGACGATTTTCTTGTGATTTCTGATTCCCCAGTGAACTGTCGACAGAGTCTGGACTCGATGCTCGCCACGTGTGCGGCTTCTGGATTTACCGTCCAACCCTCTAAGGTCACTGACCCGAGTCCGGAGGTCGAGTTCCTGGGGATCGTCATTGACGCCCGCAGGGGCCAGCTCCGCATTTCAGACGAGCGCCTGGAGGACCTCAGGTCCGAGATCCAGGATTGGCTCAACATTAAGGTCATCTCCAAGCGTCGTCTCCTCAGTGTCGTTGGCAAGTGTTCTTTCGCGGCCAGGGTCGTCCGCCAGGGCAGGGCTTTCTTAGGGCGTCTTATTCATGCAGCCAAGTCAGTCAAAGGCTTGCATCATTCTGTCCGGCTTGACCTCGACGCCCGAGCTGACTTGTCCTGGTGGGTTCAATGCCTTGCCTCCCACAATGGCATTTCCTACTTCAACCCCCCCTGGGACGACCCTGTCCATATTTTTTCCGACGCCAGCGGCCTGGGGGCCGGCGCTTGCTGTGGGGATGAATGGTTTTCTCTTCCTTATTCTGGGTCCCTTGCCTACATGGCATCCCATTCTATAAACTGGCGTGAATTTCACGCAGCCCTGTCTGCGCTCGTCTGCTGGGGTCGCCAGCATCATTCTCGTTCAATTCTATTCCACATTGACAACACCACTGTCGTTCATATCCTCAATAGATCTTACACTCCAGTCAAGGAGCTCATGTGGTTTGTTCGGCAGTGGTGCCTCGTCGTGGAGTTGCACAATCTCACAGTGCAGCCTATTTACATCTCCACTGATGACAATGTGGATGCTGACGACCTCAGCAGGCTTCGTGTCTCCTCTTTCAGGGCCAGGAACCCTTCATCTTCAGGATCCATGACCTGGCCTGACCAGTCCTTCATGTCTTCCTGCGTCTGACCCCCCCCCCCTTATTTCTCTCCTTTCCTCTTATACTCCTTTCCTTTATTTTTCAGAATTGGACCGCCAGGCCGAGGCCCTGGTGAACTCGGGCTGGGCCCCCAGGAGTCGTGCTGGCTACGCTACTGCAGTTCGTCGTTATCTTTCCTTCACCTCCTCCCATGCCCTCCCTCCGCTCCCCCTGGTGGAATCCAATATTCTTAGGTTCATATCCTTTCTTTCTTCTCAGTCCCTTTCAGTCCGTACTATAAGGGCCTATCTTTCTGGGCTTAGAGCTTGGGTGATTTATTTAGGGTTCCCTGAGCCTTCCATCTGGTCCCCGCGGGTCCAACTGGCCACTCGGGCCCTTTCTAGATCTCAACCCCCTCCTTCTCAACCCACCCCTGTTACTTTTCCCCTTCTCTCGTCTATGATGTCGTGTTTCTCTTTCTCTCTCGATCATCTAGCGATCAGGGGGGCACTCGCCCTCCAATTTTTTGCCTGCTTGAGGGCCTCGGAGCTCTGTGCAGATTCTCTTCTATCCGTGTATCCCCTTCGCTCGTCTCTAGTATTCGACTCTTCTACTTCCCCTCCTCTTGTTCGTTACACAGCCCCCTCGTCTAAGACAAGCCCTCACGGCTTTACTGTTTCCGTGGGCTGTTCGGGGCACCCCGTCTGCGCCCCTTGTTTATTGTATCATTTCATCTCTCATTTTCCTGCACCTCCTTCTCATCCTCTCTTTCTAATGTCGTCGGGCATCCCACTCACTTACTCCATCTACAACGCCTCTCTCAAATCTATCATAGCCTCTCTAGGCCTCGACCCAGCCTCATATTCTACCCACTCACTTCGTGCCGGCGCGGCCACTCAGGCTGCTCAGGCCGGGTTTTCTTCCCACGAGGTCCAGAGGCTGGGTCGTTGGAGGTCAAATGCCTTCGTCTCTTACATGAGGCCGGATCCCGACACATTTTCTCTCTTGGCTTCAAGGCTGGTCCCTTAGCCTTTCTTCTGCCTGGCCTCTCCTTCTTCTTCTCCACTCACCCCACTGCCTGCTGCTTTGGACTAGTGGTCTGGCTGGTCCGGAGCAGCAGGCTCCTGTCTGTCTTGTTATTTATTTCTCCTTCTATGTGTGTATGAATGGTGTGTGTCTGTGATTCTGTATTTGTCTTGTCTTCTAGCCGAATTAAAGGCACTGCGGCCAATTGTATTGTATTTTCCTTGTTTGTCTTGTGTCCTTCTCCCGGTGGATTCAATGATAGCTTGGCCTAGGGCCAAGGTCCATTGAAGCCGGGGGGAGGACCTTGGGTTCGCCGCTGTGCTCTTTATATTTCTATTTTCGGCTGTAGGCTATTTATGTCAAGGTCCTTTCTATTCACGTGTCTTGCTGTGATTTTTCTGGGTTTTCTGTATGTCTCACCTCTCTCGCCTCTATCCTGTCCCAGGGCTTCACAGTTTCTCTATCGTGTGAATGCCTCCCTTCTCTATATAAACTCCTTTTTTTCCCGCCTCTGGGTCGCGTCTCTTTCTTGCACCCACCCTCCTACTCCCTTTTATCTTCTTTCTCTCCCTTTTCTCCTCCTCCCTTTCTCCTCCCTCCCGGGGTTTCAAGTTTCCAAGTTTCTTCAAAATTTCAAAATCCAAAAATATAAAAAATTTTATATCCTTTCTATAAAAAAATTATAAAAACTTTTTTCTAGGCAATTGCCTTCCAAAAAATATCCATGTACCTTGACTTACTATTTTAATAACTCATTTGTATATACTCATGTTTTCGTGTATTATTTATTGTACATTTTCCGCTGTATTTCTCTCGATTTACTTGATTATTACATTTTTATATGTCTATTGTATAAGATTCGACCGCATTGTTAGCTGGTCCGGAGCAGCAGGCTCCTGTCTGTCTTGTTATTTATTTCTCCTTCTATGTGTGTATGAATGGTGTGTGTCTGTGATTCTGTATTTGTCTTGTCTTCTAGCCGAATTAAAGGCACTGCGGCCAATTGTATTGTATTTTCCTTGTTTGTCTTGTGTCCTTCTCCCGGTGGATTCAACCAAAAATGAGAGATTTCAAGTTGCAATGCTTGCTGCTTGATTCCAAACAAGCTCAAGCAGCCATAGCGGAAATGCTACCCCAGCGCCACGATGTGCATGCATGATTTTGCCTCATTCTTAGTTCATGATGCATAAACAATGCTGAAGCCCTGATTCTGTTTCCTTTTGATTTCTAAAGTCATCATCCATACTGCAGACCATAATCTAATGGCTCTGGACAGGCTCGAATAACAGGCACACCAAGTGCTACCAAAACCCACAGTTGACGTCCATTTGTCAGTTACAAATCAGGCTGTTTGTTTGGAGTTCCGTACATGCAAACAATACCAGTTGTAAATATGTGACAAGCTAAGCAGTAGTGCTCATTGACTTCTTTAAAATTTAATATAGTGATTTTGAAAATTTAATATAATGATATTGAATGTTCAAATGACCAAATTTATCTATTTGGAGTATACACGATAATGATGACAAAAAGCAAGTGTTTGCCCCTTTCATTTTCTGGTCATTGATCCCTCCTGCAGATTGCCCTCTTCAAACTGTTGATGGTTAATTTCAAGAGCTCTTAAAAATGTCAACAAGCCTGTATGTACTAAATGAACTCGCAAATGACCAATTGCCGCATGCTCCTTGTTTGACCAAGTTAAAATGAGAACAGTAATTCACTAATTGGCTAATTTGGCTGCAAATGGCTGAGTTTGAGCTAAATGAAAGGAACTGTTGGTTTCTGTGTATGTATTAGTAATTGCGGGTAACATTTTCTATCGAGAAATGGCAGATTGTAAGCATATTGCATAGAACAGTATCAAACATTATGCCATGAACCTAATTTGTACCGTCAATTATTCATTAATGAAAGATGCAGCACTATGAGTGCATTGAGATGACAACATGCCTAGCATTTCTTTTTAAAAGCAACACACTCCACTGCCACATGAGGTAGGTAATGATAAACAATGCCTCGGTGGAGCACATTGGGACATCAGCCGGGGCACATTGGGACATCAATTAAAAAAAATCATTTTAACACCCATGTGCAATAGATATTACGTATAAGAAGTGCATAAGACAGTATACGGTGCATTAACACCTTGTAGTGCCAATAGTTCATAACTTTAAACAGTTTTAAACATTTAACATAAACTGTCCTGGGTGCAGACATCTATGTAAGTAACACACAGTGCTTTGCAACAAATTTGTTCACAGAGCATGGTAATCCACTATACCTCTATTCACTGTGGCCTGAATACCTGTTGTGTGCTGTCCCAGGTCATTCAGTTGCCTTGGACACTTAAATTCTGCCATATTAAGTGCGTCCCAATGTGCCCCGAATTCACTGTCCCTGATATTACTTTTACACCAAAATGCTAATTTCTCGGACACCGGTGAGTGTGTTCATCGTGATAGCAATTCATAACTGTTCGATATGATGTATAAAATTCATACAAGCACTGAGGAACCCTCATTATTCATGGTTTGTCCACAGAATGGTTCGAATTGAACCCATCCATATTTACTTTAGTAGTAGGAAAACAAACTTTTGCTCGCCATACTTCTGCATGTGGCTGTAATTTGTGTATAAAACCATGGAAACATCAGGATGTGAAATTACAAGATATGATGGCACTACCATATCATATACCTTGCCAGGATCCAAGAAAACCCCACCGTCCCACAGTGCCCCGCATCCCAATGTGCCCCGCTTCCCCCTAAACAATGAACCATATGGTATCAACTGACACTTGTCATTCAACGTTCATGAAATGTTGAATTAGACAGACGGACAATATTCATTTATTTGATCATGGAAAAATGCAATATAAAATGGCTCCCAAAAAATTATATAATTATGATGTTTGGAGAATAATTGTCATGAAAACATTCAAAAACCAAAGCAGCGTTTTTAAAAGGTTTTTTAAATGTTAAGAGTGCTTGCTAGGTAGTGCCTGAGGTTTACATTTGGACTATTTTTTTTTTAAAGGCTGGAAATTAATATGTAATTGCCTTTGTACAGGAAATCTATAGATGCAGCAGTGACCAATACCTGGCTCAGTGACATGTATAAGAGCAATGCTAAGTGAAGGGGCAGTAGAACAGTTGTCACATAAAGTGCAGTGACTGAGTCATAAACCTGACCCATTTGACAATAATCATTGCTCTTTTCATGAAAGATGTGGTGTTGACACAGTCAGTCAACATGAAAGCTTATCCATCTGAATTGCGATAGTGAGTTATAAATCATGGCAGAAGTGTGACGGAATTATATGTGTGCTTGTGTCTAAGCAGGGTTTTTGTGTGTATAAAATGTAGCAACCTGTTTGATGAAAAAGGGAGCTACACACGAAAGCAAGGAGCATCCCTCTATTGCATAGCTTGTTTACACTTGCCCTGCAACAAGTCCAATAAAATTCTGAAGTATTCTAATCCTGCACATCGTTTTTCTGGCCTGAAAAATCTATAATTTAGATAATTGTTTGTGTTTTTCCTCAAAGAAATATTTGGAACAGTAAACAGACCACAATTAAACATTCAATCATATAGATACAATATTGCTTTGAATATCTCAAACTGAGAATTCTGTTCGTCACACCAGAGGAAGATTAATCTGTTTGTTATAACTTTGCAAAAATAAAGCACTTGTGGAGTTGTGGTCAGGATGGCCAGGAGCAGTAGACGCCAAGATCAGCTGGGGATCAATAGCATTGACTGTGGTCAAGCTCTGTTGATAGCAGGCCTATTACTCAGAGAGACAGGAGTGAGGTCACTGGTGAATGCTATGACACCTACCACACAACATGGTATGTATGGGCTATGAGTCAGTCACACCTTTATGAGGTATCAAAATTATGGTCACTTATCATGGCAGGGATAGGGCTGTGATGTCAGTTACAGCCTATAAGTGTATTGCATGTAAGCACTCGAAGTTCGTCTACTGTAATATGATTATATATTTTGTGGCAATTGTATTAATCTAATTTGTTGCTTCTTTTACTGATCCAAAAAATATTTTGAGCTCCGCTTGAAAACCTTTTGCCTAAGATTTTTTTGGATGAGGTAAAATAATGGGTACTCGATATAAGGGTCTTCTATAACCGTATAATCAATTCAACTTTAATCAAACTTGTAAAGGACAATTAAAAATATCCAAATTTTTTTTTGGGGGGGGGGTGGACTTAATCTTTGTTTATTGCCTCTTACTTGATTCTATTAAAAAACATGAGCGAAAATATGCATGTCAACGACATGGTTTTTCTCAGTTTTTGGCAGCCCCACCAAATAATGGAGAAGCCCCCCTAGCCCTCCCACCAAAATATCCTGGAGCCGCTACTGGAGCGAAATACAGTGGAAATCAATGGAACAATACTAGTTGTTTGGTGGCCTTCAGTCCATGGTTAAGATTTGGCATTTTTCTAATAATGAGTCCACAATTTCAAGAATTTGTTGGTTCATGAACAGCCTTGCTTAAGGTAAACGACTGTTAATTTTTACATCTTTCATCACAATTTTCCTCATATATGTGGAGATGGTATTGGATGGGAGTTTCTTATAAGCGTTAACATCAAACATTAAAAGTTTACAGCTTCTCTTTAGAAGTAGTGAGTGGTCATTTTCAATAAGGGATGTATAGTTTTGGTTCTTCTTGATAATGAAATCTCCATATTTGGTATAAGATCAGAATGATATGGACCGCATGCTATCATTGGATCAGCAAACTGCACTTTCTCCTTACTGATAAGCCTCAGGATTATAATAAAAATAATCCCAAAATTAAATTTCAAAGTATATGCAAACTTTAGATTAAAACTAAATTGCTTTTTGCAGCTTAAGAAGATTTCAGGTTAGAAGGATTATGATTTTTAATTAAAAAAACATAATGTAGCAATGGAGTGAGCCACGTTTCACTCCACTGCTTGGGGGGAGGTACACACACAAAATTCAGCAAATTTCATTCTGAAAATTCTACACTTTTCGTTGAATATCAGCCAAAAAACCGACATTAGTTACCAGGAAAACAGACGAGGAACCTCCCCATTGTAGTAACAACTTAATCCTATGCATAATTCTACTTTGGTATAAATACACACATGCTTCTGCAATTTGTGCATAGCATTCATTTATGCTCAACAGAGTCAACACTCAACAGCGTAGTATAGCATATCTTACAAGAGCTTCTACTACGAAGACCCATCAGCACCATGGCTGGCCAGAAATGGATCTGCATGTTCATGCTCCTTGGACTTCTGCTTCTCTCCGTTGAAGCTCATGAGCATGACGAGTCAACTGCTTCTGGCCCTTTTGATGCAGTTATCCAACACCAACCTCCAGAATCAGATTCTCTGATCCTTGGCATTTTTGTCACCTGGATACCTAATAACATAGGGTATGATGACATTTCTTATTTGTTACTGGTATTTTCACAAGTGATTTTCAAAGCGAATATGTTCCGTTTTTTTGTTTTTTTTTCATTATATTCTGTCACTTTGATATAGAAAAATAGTGGATGATTCCACTGTGAAAATGGCACTTTGTGTGTCATCATACTGATGATTTGTCATGACCATACCCAATACTTTCAATATTAATTTGATTTAAGGAGACTTATCCCACTTGTTGGTGACAGCCAAACGAAAGGATTATGCATCTGTTTTTCACTCTAAAATCAGTTATGACAAGTCAAATGGCCTTCTCTTGATCATGACGAATCAAACAGCCTCTATGTTTCCCATGTTGAAAGTAGAGAAGATGACACTTCATCGGCTATCATGAGTCACAAAGTGCGTTTTTCAAAGTGAACTGGTCCTCATTTTTTTCTATATCAAAGTGACAGACTGTAAATGTGAAAAAAAAGTACATCTACTCTATTTTTTGATAGGGTGAGTTTATGAGATATATAACAGCTTAATTATCATTATTCAGACATATTTAGGACGGTTATTCTGATATTTATATACATTGCTCTTGGTTATTTTTTAAATTGTAATATACCAATAATCATTTTCCATCAATATTTGTAGGTGATAGGAAGCATGAAAATTCATGAGAGAGATGTGGGGAGTCCATCCTCACACCCAAAACACACTCACCAACTCATCAAATGAACGATTCAGATCAAAAGTCTTCAGCACTCTGCAATATGTGAAAAACTGAAACATTGTTTTTGTATATTTGTAATAGAACGGCTGGTGATTGATAAAAATAAAGCTGCAAAAATACCTTTGGCGTTTATCTTAACCTTTGAAAAGGCAACATTCATCTTTAAAAATGTATGTGCTTTGTTGTCAGAGACTGAGAATGCTTATAATTTGGTCTTTCATTGAGATTGGAATAAATTTATGTTGGAATTCCCACAACTCCCCAGAAAATGTTTTTACCATTCATTTTAATGAGACGTCTACATTAATTTAATGTTTCGGAATGGTTCAAGATTGCCATTTTGCTTTTAGAAGTATACTCCTGTGAGACAGTGTGAGTATATTAAAACAAAATTTTGCTATCATAGAAAACATGATATGAGACAACAAATATATCATGCCAATATCCCTGAACTTCACCTATTTTTAACGGTCACAGATAAGCTCAAGTATCAAGATGCAATATTTAGTAACTTTAGAAAAATAACAAATATAGACATTCTGGACATTAAGACATAAGACATAAGATTTTATTAGCCTCAATAGACATGAGATTACAAAAAAGTAAAGATGTATAGATAACAAAATAAAAGCACCATCATATAAAAACAGACAGGAGCATTAAAATGTCCTTAATAAAAGCTTCAGCAACTGTTTGTTTTCTTCATTATAATTGTTTAAAAGAGAACGACAACTATCAATTACTTACTCCATTATTGCGTGGAATTCTTTTAAGTTCTGAGCATACTCTTTTGCAATATAATCTGTCTGAGCAGATTTTAACAAAGGAAAATTGATTATTTAAACAAATGGCTTTGACTCTATCTATTAGACCGGTACTGTTATTTTTTCTACATGAATAATTATACAGATGAAACGCTCTAGTATTACTTAACATAATTGAGTTGAATAAATTTAGAGACTGACATTGAACCAAACAGTCAATTTTTCTCACACCTAGGGCAGACAGCAATGGTGAGGACCTGCGATATTTACTTTAAAAGCCGAGAGAAGCCTTAATCAGCTTCGCTTTAACTGGACTGATATAACATTTCTACACCCTTTAAGTTCTGTAGTCATGCATTAGGCTATACATTCAAGGCTGTCCAGTCTTTCAAAAAATCCCAAATTATTCGTATCCTTATATGTATTCATCTGTAGTAACATCTTTAAACCGGCTGATTCATTGCGATGAAATCTCGATAGCTTTTGCAGAAACACAGTAATATGAACTTACTAATATCGGTGATCCTGACTCTGCATCAGCATGTGTCATCTTGCGCTAAGAAAACTCCAAATTCTATCTAGTGATAATCTTTACAATGAATATAATTGGAAAGGTCTGATTCTATTTCGAAGGCAAACATACAGTTCAGTCAAAACTTAATTACTTAGTTGCAATATAAAACATTTATTAAAAATATTAAATTGCTTTCTATGGCTTAAGAAGGATTTGGAAAAGAGGATTAAGTAATTAATAAAAGAAAAACAACATAAAAATTAAATTTTATACATTAAAAAGAGATGACTTGAGCCATGCTTGACTCCTGCTGCTCTGAGAAGAGCACTCATACAAAATACTATTGCAAGAAAATTTAAA
Organism: Platynereis dumerilii; assembly: GCA_026936325.1. Classification (NCBI taxonomy): domain Eukaryota; kingdom Metazoa; phylum Annelida; class Polychaeta; order Phyllodocida; family Nereididae; genus Platynereis; species Platynereis dumerilii. Next base: position 51,416,948 of record JAPTHN010000009.1, read on the forward strand.
TCTAAAAATTACACCATTCGTCAACATTGACTCTGAATTAAATATCAGTCAAAACAGTGACTGAAGTTACCAGGAAAATAGGAGAGTAGCCTGCCAATATTGATTAATGGCTTTACCTCCCGTGTAATTTAAATGATTTATAACAGATAGCATATACAGTGGTCCATGCGTTATACATTACAATTTGTGTATACACTCTTGATCAAAATGCTGTAATAATTTGGATGTCAGAGGTGTAAGGACTTCAAAGGTTTAAAATTGGTGATTGAATGTGTGGAATTACAAAACTTTTTCCTCAGACATTAGATTTATGTATAAATGATATTATAACCGATTTTTAGTGGCTGAGCATTATTTGAGAACTTTCTTTTGGTGACCCAAAAAAAATTATAATTTTTAGTAGGCCCTACATAAAAATCATCAAAAATCGCATTTTGGCTCAACGACACAACTTTGGGGATGGTCTTGGAAAAGTAAGTATTTCCTTATCTTGTTCAACTATTGAGTTGCTGCTTGTATCTTATGACTTAACCGCCATCAAAGTTAACCCTCGAGTATTCATATCAGGGAATCGTACCTGCAAAGGCTATTGCACCCATAACTATTGATATATTTCACCAGATGATTTGCTGAAGTGATTGTCTCTTGGAAACATTGTTCTCCTTTTATACACTAGCCAATATTGTGTTGGTGCTGTGAATCTATTGAGGCCTGCAATAATCTTATTAAACTCACTCAGGGGAATGTGGAGCTACTCCTCCCATGTTGAGGTCGTTGCTTCTTCTGGCTGATTGCCTTCATGTCCTCTAAAGATGCTTTAACAGTTGCACGCCTCTTAATTCCAAGAAGTCCTTGCAAGTGTCAACAAGTGCTGTTGTCATGATAAACTCCAGCTCAGGACACCCACTAAATATAACACTAAAGGTCAGTACAGGACAATGAGGCCAGATTGTACTGAGCACTGTGAACAGTTGGGCTCAATCTCAGTCAGGATGCAGAAACAATGCTGAAGCACCTGATCTGTTGGGGTTTCTCTTTACTCCTGCAGTCAGTAGTCACCATCCATTCTACAGTAACACATTTGGCAAGATCACACACTAATCACTCATGGTTAATCGGTTATGGACCGGCTCAAATAATAGGCGCACCAAGAGCTACCAAAGGCCTGATTGAGTCAGTCGGCGACTTTTCAAGTATATTGTTTAGAGAGAACTCACAGTTAACATCTATTTGTCAGTCGCTGATCAGGTTATTTGTTTTCTGTACATGCCAACAATACAGTAAATGTAAGACGAGCCTAAGAAGTCTAAGAAAAACCAATCATTCTTGTAGTAGCTCTCCTTTGGTTCTCGAAAATTGCAGAAAATTCTTTTGGATGTTCTCAAATGGCAAAAATTATTAAGTTGGAGTATACACAATAATGTTGGCAAAAGGCGAGTAAGCCTATACCTTCATGTCAGGTAAGGTGGGGCAACACTCCCCTGAGTCCTCCCTTGTTCTGGTCTTTGATTCTTCCTGCTGGTTGCCCTCATGTTGAGGGGCTAATTCCAGGAGTTCTTAAAAGTGTCAACGAAACTATCCGCAAATAATGAACGTTTGATGATCACTTGCCACATGTCAGTGGTTTGACCCCATAGAAATTATCACAGCAATTCAGTTGTTGGTTCATTTGGCTGCAAATAGCTCATTTGAGTTTCATGTCACTTCAACCTTATTCCCCAGAGTGAATATCCAGCTACAGGATAAGATTAAAATGACTGCTCAGTATTGCATGTCAACAAGAGCAACTGGCAACGACAAAAATTGGATAAGTCCTCAACAGTTACAATTCACAAAGAAACAGAAACAAACTCTGCAACCCTAAAATAGTAACAATGCTGAGTTCAATGTCTGATTTTAGCTGTATCAACAATGAAAATAATTCAGATTCACTTGGCAATCTATCTATCCGTCGATCTATCTAACTATTGACCTGTCTAATCTAAATATTGGCATTCATCTATCCATCTATCCATCTATCCATCTATCCATCTATCCATCTATCCATCTATCTATTTATCTATCTATCTATCTAAGGGAAAGATAAGAAAGCAATGTTAAATTAAAATGACAATGTGCCAGGCTTTATATTCCTCATATTATATAATGAAATTCTCTTGTCCTTATTTCTGAAGATAAAAAAAAAACAATTTTTCATCCATCATGCAATTGAAATGAAGTAATCAGTTTAGTCTGAATATTTGTTAGCCTTAACTACAATCAGATATTTTCAATAATTTTTATTACAAATATTATCACTGCATAGGATCATGGAGGTTCCCAATCCAATTGATATCATGTGCTGAAATCGAGTCAACTGGTGTCACTCTGATGTTTTACCAACTATGAGGATTTCATTATGAAGTGTTTGCTTTGCTTCCCTTGTGTAAAATATGCACACTCCTTGACGAAAAAGAACTTCAGGAGAACTTAATTTCTTTGATTTTTCAGGAAAATACACAACAAAAAGCATAATTTCCTGTCAGTCACTCAAGAGCAACATCATCTTAGTGGAAAGTAGGGGCAGAGCAAGTCTTGTTCCTGCACTTCTTAACAACTTGTGTGCTGCAAGATGTCTATATTTTATATTAGTTTTTCTTCTGTGGAGTCTCAAAGACAGCCATTTGCAGATTCTCATAAATCTAGACACCTCACATCCCTTTAGTAAAAATGTTAGTGTGTCAATTTGATTTTCAATATCCGTCTTATACATGAGCGTTCTTATCATATCCAGAAAAAAAACACTGGCACCGTTAATAAAAAATATTAGACATTAAACACAGCAGATGCAGGTTTTTTGTTTTCTGGGACACAAAAAAAAACTGTTGTCATCTGATGTTCAAATTTTGTCAAATATATATTATGCATAGCTTCAATTCATATAGCCATTGGGTAAAAATGTCTTTCTTCCAGAAAAAGAACTGTAATTCTAGTTTTGTAAATAGCTGTGTTTTTGCCGGGGAAAGTTGCTCCAGATCTTTGGATTGAACTTACAGTGGACATGAAGGACAAAACAATGATGTGCTACAGTGCCGCCTGTAAATAAGTGAAACTCAATATGTTTTCCTCTCATCGGATGAGAATTCATGCTTCCACAAGCAGTTGGGTTGAGGATGTTTACCATTGCTGCAATGGCACAATATCACAATATGCGTTTCATTATTTGAGATTAAAAAAAATAAAACTTGAATGATGGAGTTGAAGTAGAAGGTCTTGTCCTACCTCAATGTAACTCTATGAATGTAAACTGTCATTGATGATACCAGATGAAAAATTTAGAATATCATTGACTTTTTTAAAATGCTAAAATAAATGTCGCACATACTTTTTTCACAAAATGGTTTGACTATTTCCAAAAAATCCTAATATGTATGTTTCTGCCGCATCAGCGAACTTAGCTTAACAACAGTTCATAAGAAATTGTGAATCTGTCAGTGGAATGAGAATGAAGGACAGCCTGTACCTGCGATGGAGTTGGTCCCAGTCATTGCCAAATTGGAGTCACTGGGAAACTCTCATTAATTTCACATTTGGTTTGTCATGGTTTGTAGTTCAGGACATCATTTGAAACGGAGGCTTATTTTCATATAAAAAACATAGGCTGCGCAGCAGCAAACCTTCAGCGAATAACACCTTTAGAAGATTACAATAATATCATAAAATTGGTGCGTTTACGAAATTGCTTATAGGTAAGCAATAGCGGTCGAATAGTGGCCTCCCATTATCTCTATTTTTCCAATGATTCATTAAGTGTTATACGCATCAAAAAGCACTGCTAAATTAATTGCATAGGTGATTTGTTTAGAAAAATGCATAACTGTATATGCAATAGTGGGGAAGTTTTGGCTCCGATATTAAAAAAATTCTTTTAAATATTTTTTCTCAATATTAAAAAAACTATAGAATAGCCATCTGTCAGACCATGAAAAGGCACAACTAGACCATACAAGCCATATGTGTACCAAACTTCATCCATGTATATGGAATAGTGACCGGATGTTGGGCCAGAAACAAAAATAATAATTTTAATGTTTTTTTCAATATTTGAAAAAGTATATAATATTTTCCATCAGACCTTTCAAAAGGCACAACTAGACCATATTGACCATATGTGTACCAAAGTTTGTCCATGTACATCCAATAGTGAGCGAGTCTTAGCCCAAAAAACAAAAAAAATATGTTTTTATATCTTTTCTCATTTTTTCAGAAAGTATAGAATATCTGTCAATGAGACCATCAAAAGGCACAACTAGACCATATAGGCCACGTGTGTACCAAATTTCATCCATGCATATGCAATAGTGTCCGAGCCTTGGCCCGGAAACGAAAAAAATAATATTTTTATATTTTGTTAATTATTTCAAAAAGTATTTAAGATCTATTCATCAGACCATCAAAAGGCACAACTAGACCATACAGGCTAGATGTGTACCAAATTTCATCCCCATACATTCAATAGAGGCTGAGTGCCGGGCCGGAAACGATCTATCCGCCCGCCGCCCGACCGCTCGCCCGCCCGCCCGCCCGCCCGGCGGACGGACAGCATTTTTACCCAAGTGATTACAATACCTTCTTCGAACTTCGTTCGCTGAAGGTAAAAATATGTCAAATTTTGCGTGATAGGTAAGCTGAATGTGATTGTTTGGAATCCTGGCCTCTTCATCATCCCAAGTCATACCATGACAAAATGGCCCATAACCTTTGCTAATTCATGGTTACTTAATTAACTGACCCAGTTTTGGCTCACAGTTTGAAATTGTTGCTTCTGTTTCACACTGTTACAAATAGAGAAATTGTGTATTGTTGAAAGGTGCTATCACAGTTCCAAAAATTCCATTGAATTATGTATTATCACAGTTCTGAAATGAAACTGTTTGAAAGTTTGCTTGTTTTACACTGTTTTTCTCAGTTGCCAGTAATCCTCTAAGTGTCCATAATCGGACTAAATCTGCCTGCAAAATGCTTATGACCTAAATAAGCAGCCAATCACAGAAGAGGTTGGAAATAGCAGAAAACCCAGGCCATTTTAGCAGGGCTTGCGTGGGGAGGATGGGCCTCTTATTTATTAGAACAGTATGGGTGTCAGGTTGCAGACACAGACTCTCAAAATGCGGCGGCGCTATGGGGAGCCTTAAATGGATGTCCACAAGGTGGCTCTACTAATGATGTGACTATAACATCTTGAAAAGTTTACTGTCAATGCACAGACTGTGGAGATGAACGGGCACTGTTAGTCCATTTTCTCCGCAGCCAGAGGACGTATTCACAAAATTTTAAAAGCATCATGAAGCTCACCCTTATGCCCAACACAATTATTGATCAAAATCATTGCAAATATAATAACTTTGACACAAAAAATCATAAACCTAAACATTTGTACCTAAACTGACTAGAATAAACATTTCAATCATCATTCTCGAATGATTAGAGTTAGAGAAATGGCTTTAATGTAAAAATATGCCTATATTAAAGGACAACTCTAACTTAGCAATTCATGCTGCTGGCTGTATTGATTTTCTTCAAGATCAAGCATACTGAATTTTTTTTAGATTTTTTTAGGAATTCTCGTTTTCAGTGGTAAAAAGTCTGCTATAAATTTTGAGAAAAACAGCTTAAATCTTAATTATCATCAATGAATATAACTGTGTATTCTAAGAATGTAAAAATTATTTTAGAGAGTCTAATAGTTGCTGATATATGATGAGATACATGTTTCGACATGCACAAAACGAGTTATAACACCAGAATGTCCATTTTTTTTATTTTTTCAGAACTTCTTGGTTCAGTTCAATTAAGTTCGAGAAAAAAATCTCAAACCAAATCCAGCATCAGGAACACCACTTAACAGTTAACACATTCTAAAAATGTAACAATTAATTTGGAGGGTCCAATAGTAGCTGATTTATGATGAGATAGGTCACAACATGTACAAAGTTATGACGCCAGAATGCTAATTTTCTCAACATTATTTTTTGACATTCTTGTTTTCAGAGCGTTAAAGTCTACTCTAATGTTTGAGAAAAACATCCCGAACCAAATCAATCATCAAGTTTACAAATAGCAGTCTGGTCATTTGGAATACATGTCTATTGTAAGCAAAACCATATTTCTATATTTTAGGATTGTTTTTTTTCCCCTAGAATAAATCACCATTTTAAAATATGTCTACCTTGAGCATATTTAAATAGCAACTTAATTTAGCTGTAGGTGGAGATTCATGGCTGTAACCAGGTATGAAGCTGGGATGTACTTGCCTTAAGTTTACCTGCTATAATATTCTCATCTCAATGTCAACTGGCCCAGATTGAATTTAACAGTTCTTTCAAAGTAACAGGCAGCTCAATATGGTTAGCATGTCTTAGGATCCGTCTCCTCTTCCCCCCATTTCCACAGGCATCTCTTCTTTTCTCAATTCACTGTGGCCTATATACTTATTATGTGCTGTCCCAGGTCATTCAGTCGACTTTGACATTCTGCCATATACTGTAAAGTGTGTCCCAGTTTGCACCATTTTTAGTGTCCCAATGAGCCCCGATATATATGCCTGTCGCACCAAAATGCTAATTTGTCAGGCACCGGTGAGTATGTTTATGAAGATAGTAATTCATAACTGTTTGTTACCATGTGTCAAACTCATACAAGCATTGAGAAACCCTGATTATTCATGTTTTGTCCAAGTAGTAGGAAAACAAACTAAGTCTTGCCAAACCTCTGCAAGTGGCTGCAATTTGATAAAGAATGAAACATTGGGATGGGAATCTGTATATAAGATTTGATAGCATCATCATGTCGGGTACGCTGTCATGAACCAAGAAAACCCCTTCGTACCAATATGCCCCAAGACGGTTCTTTTGTGTGAACATAATATTTTTGCTGAATGATGAACATTATGCCATTCATATGCGTTATTTGTTGCTTGTCATGCCCCCCTCCACAATTTTGACCTCTGGGGACATAACATCATATTCCCCCACCATTTTGTGTGAAAACAAAATGTGTTGTCACTGTTGTGGTAAAGACTATGGGCGCTGTTCTAAGAGACCTATCCCCATCTTCCTGCTTCGGCAGATTACCATGGCATACAAAAGTACTGAATTCAAGAATGTAAAAAATTGACTGACTTAGTTATTCACGGATCTGTCTGCGATTCTGACAGAGTGACCGCCATGCCCCCCCCCTCGCATTTTCCACGAAAAGTGCGCACCAGATGGCATGCATTCACAGAATGGATGTTTGGATTGTAACATGTATTTATATAATGGATATCCTTCCCACTGATGTGTCAGATAGATGTTTCATCTTGCACCTAAAACTTTTCTTAATCCACTGCTGAGTCAGGTTTCTTCTGACACATTTTTAATTATTTTTCATTCTATCAGTATAGTGAGGTGTAAAAGAAGTGTTTGAGCAGTACAATAGAGATTTGTCAAGAACAACCTTATCCAAATGACAAATTAGTATAGATTCATTGCTGAGGGTCAACAACAACTTTTAAAGTTTAGTATGATGTAATCTTAAGACTAGACAAAAGACAAAATGCAGTTAGAAGCTTTATTTGACCAATTTACCACAGTTGTATTACAATCATGATACATCAGCCTTAATATTGCTCATGCTGCAGACTGCTGGAGACATTCCTTCTCGATGGTTCATTGACCCTGGGCATATCTGCGCTCCCGTAAAAACCCAGCATCAGCAGCACCAGCGGAAGCCGCTCGCTCCTCTCTCATGGATCTTCGTTCTCTCCCGTACCTGTAAATATTGAAGGAATAAAACATTACTGGAAAAATATTTAAATGCAAAACAAATCACAAATGAAATAGTGTGGTAGGAGTGGAAGGTCCTGCCCAACAACCTAATTAATGCAAACTCTCAGATATAGTTGATGTCAGGTAGCTGACCCGAAAATTATTGACTTTGTCCGAAGCTGAAATTAGCATATTGCATAGTTTTTACTTAAATGTCTTTGCTTATAAAAAAATGTATATGCTGGTATTACTTCCAGTACATGATACAACAACATAACGGCTGTCCTCAATTTAAGCATGGGTTGGAGGGGCGGGTGCCCAGAGCCTCCTTATTTAAAAAACAGTTGATTTAACACTTTTATTGCTTTATATCAATTTGGCCCTACATTAAATTTTTTTCCACTTGAATTTCAATTATAGTGATGCAATTTAACTTTAAACATCTGACTTTAATATCATCCATCTGCTCAATTCTTCATGTTGCTCCATAATGTGGACTAAAATGTTCAAAGAAGCTTCAGTGAGAATCGCTAAGATTTGACTTTTTTGCGTTGGTCACACTATATGTCTACTCACAAAGAAAGTTGCGTTGAGAGAAAAGGACATCTGCATTTTTTCTCTGGAGAAAAGTTAATATTTTTGTTCAGGGGCCCCCAGATGTAATCAGCCCATCCACTTGTGGGTTGTGCAAATGTAAAAAAAATCTAATAATACTTATTTTGATATTTTTCACACATGTTGATAATGTGTGATAGATATCCTGTCAATTTTGTTCAATTCAATTAGGACAGTTATTTATTCTAAACTGGTTATGAAATTTTACTTACTGTGTCAAATTTGTAAGAAGACAAAAAGTATTGATACAATCCAGTACAGCAGTTGTATTGCCACTTGCACCAAATGCCACATAAAATTGAATTTAGAGTTACATTAATACTATTAGATAATTTTTCTTCCTTTTTATATGAGCCTATACATCATTCTAGTTATTTTATAAAAAAGACAATTTAATTGAACAAAGACACTTAAAATGAAGTGAACTGGAGTTATGATGCCTTTTTACATTCCTGTACGTTTCACAGACAGGTTACATGAAGAGACAGAACACAACCCATTGAACCCAAGGGGCACACAACGTAAACGAGACATTACTAATTGGTGAAGGGCTAGTCTGTTGGTAACGTAGAGATGTATGGTAAAAACTATGTTGGCACAACGTGAACACGACGTTGAGATTTTTTTCCAACATTGGCACAATGGCGCAAGCTAACGTCGAACCGTGACATTGTCTCACAATGTTGTGGAAACGTCGCCACAACGGCGCAAGCTAGCATCATATCTATGATGTTGCTTTGCAACGTTGTGACAACATAATTTCTACCATACAATTCTACATCATTTGACGACCAGGGTGACGTTGTCGCAGCGGACATGTCAAAAAGTCCTTCCAAACTGTTCACTGGTTGGAATAACAGATGTAAACAATCAGAGACTTCGATCACTGACGAATGAAATAATGAAGGACCCCAGCCATACTCTTGCAAACGAATATCAGATGCTTCCAAATGGTCGCAGGCTCAGAGTCCCATGTGCCAGGAGAAATAGATTTAAAAACAATTTTATTCCTATGTCCATAAAGACTCGGAACTCAAGGTCTCTTGATGCAGAAATTCAATCGGTCTCTTTTTTTTTAATGTATTTTTGGTTAATTTTTGGATGTCAAAGCCCCCAAATTTCACTTATGTGACTAATAAATGTATGTTATGTTATGTTATTTGTTACATGTGTATTTGTGAAACATCTCAAGATTGTGCACCACTTCATGTTCAAACAGTGTCAAAACATTGTAGTCTTAACCAGGCAGTTTCTCTGTCGAGCTTTCTGGCTGTTTGTTTTTATATCAGAAATCAGACTGAATGCAGATAGCACGTAATGATCTTACTTTCAAAATCAGTCTTGCTCTACAGAGATTATATATACGCATGATTGTATAAATGTTAAGCTGTGTGTAAAATGGAATTTACATAATTTCCTTTCCTATCTTTTCAGGCTTTGTTCGATAACATATATTTTGCAATATGAATAAAAACACAAAATAATAAAAGAAAGTGGTAGATAGTACACAAAATAATAGGAAGACTACAATAAATAAACGACAGGGGGAAAACTGTAACTTTTAAAAAATTCAGTAAAATCAATCACTTCTGAAAATACAAGCAGCATAAGATGCATATGGCATAAAATAGAAATAGTCATACCATGGAAAATAAATTGGCCCTCGGTTTATGGCAGTTTTAGGCCCCAGAGCAGTTGACTCTTGAGCTTCAAAGGAGAGAAGCAGAAGTCCAAGGAGCATGAACATGCAGATCCACTTCTGACCGCCCATGATGGATTAATGATGATATGTCACCACAAACTTTTTTGCAAGATGTGTTATTCGCTGCTGTCGAGTGTTGAACACAAATGAATGCTATGCATGCACAAATTGCAAAAGTATCTGTGTATTTATACCTCCCAAGCAGCGGAAGTGACACGTTGGATACTGCAGTGGCTCACTCCCATCTCTTTGTTATGTTTATTTATTACTAAAAATCTTCATCCTTCTTAATTTTAAACCTCTTATCCAAATCCTTCCTTCCTTTGATATCAATCAAAATGTATTTTTCAAAGTCACCCGGAAATGTGTTACTATTCAACATCATCCACTTGGTTATTTATTGTTTTCTTCTCGAATGGCTACCAACCAGTTTGTGGTGGATTTTTGATACGTGTATTGTATTTTAGTGTCATTGTCATTCAGTACTGTTGTAGGCACAGAAGTCTTGTAGGCGCAGAAGTTTAAAGGCTATAGTACCTTGCAAAAAATGGTATGTTGAGCTTATGTCATGATCAAAGTCAGGATAAAAAAATTCCCGTCACAATGACTTTATGCAGAAAGAAACCACACCTCAGAAGAAAATAATCAGAAGTCAAATGCTTCCATGCAGTATCTTATTAAATTTAACTTTGCATTCACAGAGGATCAATCTTATTCAGAAAAGTGTTCAAAGTCACCCTGGCTGTTCAAATTCACCTCGTTTTACGGCAGTTGTTTACCAGCTACGTACTGTTTATAGAAATTGAGTAGATCTTGTAATTCATAATTTTCAAATAGATACTGCATATATATCACGTGTGTGTCTATGAGCTATGAACAGATATCTCATCAGAATATATTTCATGGAAATTGCCTTCTTTTAAAACATATTTTAAAACTTTCAGTGTATTAAAATTAAGTTTCATCAATTCAACCTTATGATGCACAAAACAATTACGACAACTAAACGTCTATAGATGATGAAAATTCCGCCAACAAGAGACACTCGTTGTACCTTACTGTCTCGCCACACTAAAAAAATCAAAATCTTGACAAATAATAGAAAGATCATTAGTTAATTGCCATGACAACAGGTCAAGGATAGATGTCTCTTGGGAAATTACCTAATTGTGACAGTTGGCCCAATGGCCCTTTGTAAATAGACAACTTGGAAGGAGTTGCGGAAATGTCCTTGCAATGTGAAAGATGTAGATAATGTTTGGTCATTACACTTTGCACCCAGCACATTTTGATTTTACGTCCTATTTTCAAAGGAGAAAAGGATGTTGTATAGGTTTTCTCAATTCACCAAAAAGTAATCATTGAAACTAAAAAAAATCCATCCTTGTATTGAAATTGAAGTTTACCATCGGCAATGTACATTAACGTCGGTTATTGTATAGTTACTATGGCAAATTTTTGTCCGTCCCGGCTGCCGGCTGGGCCGACGGCATCACACATTTTTTATTGGCCACTGTTCCAAAACTGTTGCATCTTTATATATGAAATTTGGCTCATGGACAGGTTTGTGGGTTCACGTTTGCATAACAAGTATAATATTTGCAAAATATTGTAAAAAATACAACAAAAAAAGTTTCCGGAGCAGATAATTAGATTTTTCTGCCAAGCTACATAATGTATCTCTCTTACATAGCAAAATCTGACTGCCTGCGTCATGCCAAATGATCCATCTAACTATTTGGAAGCATTCTAGATCAATTATTGTGGTATTGGTGACAAGGGAAAATGCATTGAGCATGGAGTCGCTCAGATACACCAGAATGTGATAAACACGTTTGACTCCCGAGGGGCAAGAATCAGGGTTGCTTGATTTGAATCATTTGATTTAAATCATTTGATTTAAATCATGATTTAAACCAGTGATTTTTATCAATGATTTAAATTGAAAATCAGTATTATGTTAGAAAACTGCAAATAGTTTGTTTATAAATGCTATAATGGATCAGTTGACACCTTCCCACTTGAATTGGTAAGGAATCACAGCTACGATGCAGATACCAGGGTGGTTTTTGGCTTACTTACAAGTTTACAAGTTTACAAGTTTACAAGTTTATTAAGCAATAGCATTTCAGTATACACTGTTATTTTCAGCTATGCTGTAACATGAAATATAAATGATAACAAAAATAAAGAACATGAGAAATGATAAAATGCAAGAGTCCATAAAATCGAGTTTAGATAAAAACAGTCTTTGGAAATTTAAAATCGATTTTGAAGGTTAAAAAAGTCTTTGTAATTTAAAATCGAGATAACACAAATTAAAATTTGTCTGTCCGTAAAATAATAAATTTGGAGACTTTCTTCCTGAAAGTTTCAATGTTTCTGGCTTCCCGGATTTCTGTCGGAAGGCCATTCCACAACCTGGCACCGGACACTGTTAATGAATTTCTGTGGCCACGTGTAATAAATAGGTTTTTGGACGTCGAGGCCTGGGTTTGGTGGTCATGAATTTCACTTGCATAAGTGAAATTTTCCCTGAGATAGGGAAGGGCGATACCGTTGATAATTCGCCACATTAGGATAAGCTTATTGTACTCCAGTCGCTGCTTGACGCTCATCCATTTTATGCTATTAAGCATATCCTCGATGTGCGCCCTAGGACCTTGACGTAAAATGATCCTGAGAGCTCTGTTCTGGAGTCTTTGTAGCCGAACCAATCCCTGTTTTGAAGCACAATCCCACACAGTGGAACAATAATCCAGATTCGGAAGTATCAGAGAGTTATAAAGCATCTTGCGTGTCTGTATTGGAAGACACGTTGAACTTCTCTTTAATAAGCCAATTGACTTATTTAACTTCTTGACTAAATTATTAATATATACATCAAAGTTGAAACGATTATCAATGTCAATACCCAAGTATTTTAAGCTGTCAGTTTGAGTAACTTCCTCATTATTCAGTTTAATATTTAAATCCGTGGATTGGAGGTGTCGAACTTTTTGGTAATTGCAAATGAGCAGCGTGTTAGTTTTACCAACATGCATGCTGAGTTTGTTCGCACATAACCAGGAGTAAACATTCGTAATATCCTCGTTTATTGCGTCGGTCACTGGTTGCTTATCTCGGCTGCTGTAATAGAATGCCGTATCATCAGCGTACATATTCACTGAACAGTGTTTGAAGCATCCTGGCAAATCATTTATATAAATGATGAACAGGAGTGGCCCAAATCCAGTTTAATCCAGTTCAAGACGCAATGAAATATCTTCCCTGTCGTGCACCAAATTCCTAATCTTGTGTCAAAAGTAGCACTCATTAAAAACAACAATAACAAAGAATAGTAATTATAAAGTACTCATTCTTTTGTCATCGTTAGTAGTTTCTATCATTCCTTCGTTCCAAGGTATGATATTCTATTGACAAGCATTCAAAAATTGTGACTTCGGAATAGGATCAAACCCTGCTTTAAAAGTCTCTTGTGGAGGCCAAATAAAACTTTTCCTATTTCATTGGTCATTACAAGCAATGGTAGCTCCAAAATATTTACAAAATTTCACTCTTGAATTGTTGTTAAATTCATATTCTGAGGGAATTTATTGCAGACGGAAAAAGTAAAAAATATGAATGATTTACAACATTGAATATCAAATTGATTACATGGCTTTTGGGGCGTGAAATACATTTTTCCCATTACAGAAGATCTAATTAAGAACAGTTCATCATTTATTATGACTTCAAGTGCCTCAAAAACAAAAAATCTGATTTAAATCAAAGAAATCCGATTTTTTTTAAATTAATTTTTTTAACAGATTTTTTTGCAACTCTGGCAAGAATAGGCAGGCCAAAAATTATGGATGACAAATGCATAATTGCCAAAATTGTCATTTCTACACTGTACAAATGAAAAACAGCAGGTTTCGGAAGTATTTAAACAAGAAAAGCGGAAGTACTCTGACACAGATGCCCAGAAAGTTGAACTTTAGTAGCATATTAGGTATTTTATTTGGACATAGGTCTGAGCTCAGCTGTTTCAAAATTTAATGAAAGAATAATCAGTCATTAATTAATCACGTTTACTTTTCAACACCTAAACCCAACTAAGTTATCTCTAAAAATTGTGTTTAGGTGTTGAAAAATAAACGTGATTAATCAATTTTTTAACAGCTGGTTCAAAATAAATTAAATTTTAATGAATAATCTGACAGTTGCTGTTTGTACCTCGAGTAGCCCCAAATTTGCCCAGATAGGGGTAATTCTGTCAGGGAGAACAAAAATAAATTCACACAAAATGAAGTCCTTGGATACGTACATTATTATCCAAAGCATTTTAGACCTTTTTTATGTTTTCTTTTAAAGTTATAGAAAGGTCAATATCAAAACCTGTAGAGGTACCCAAACTTTTCCACATGTAAAATCATACAAAAAGACCTATATTTTTTAAATATTTTAATATTTCTGTTGTTCCTACCGGCTTAGAGGGCATTGTCTGGCCGTACCTACAGGAAATTTGATTTTTTTTTGTGGCGAAAATTGATTTTTCAGGAGGGAATTTAACACGGCCAAAGGTTTTTTATCGTTATAGCAAAACAATAATGTCTGCAAAAGATAATTTTTCATTGCCCAGTTAGTGTAGATCCGGAATTTCAAAGTTCAAGGTTGAATATTAGTAAGTGATTTATTGAGCTCAGAATGTAGTCGTGGTCAAAACGATGCCTGCATAAAAAACTGGCAAAATGAGCAATAATCAAAACTCAGCCAAGTCATGAAAAATTGACTAATTGAACTGAAATTTTCAGGAAGTTCATCTTTTGAGACATCAAACAACAGTTAATATTTTCAGCCAATTCGCAGATGGGGTGGCGGAAAATTTCTCAAAAATCTAAATCTGATGATTTGACAAGGAATGACCCAGATTCAAAATCAGTACCAACCAATATTGGACCTGTGCCCCTCAGGTGCCCCCCCCCCCCAAAATGAACTTTCCAAAACATCAAAATAGTATGGTGGGGGCTCCTACAGAGAATCGATCGCGTACCTCCCCAGGTGCCCCCCCCCCCCCGCTCGAGACCCCCTAGTTACGCCACTGCTCCACGTCAGCACATGCCATCATTGGATTAGAACACTAAACATTATCCAGTTTGCTCCACCTGATCTTTACTTTGAAATTACTGCGAAAACTTGTTTCTATGTCAAAGGCAAATACAAAATTCAGATTAAGTTGATTAACTTCCTGACGATTGCATACATATCATTCAGAGTGATGAATTTCTTTCCGCTGCTTAAGAAGGAAGTTTGGGGATAAGAGGATTTAGTTTTCAATGAAGAGGAAAGTCGAGTAATAAACCATATACAAGGGAGTTACTTGAGCCATGTGTGACTCATGCTGCCAGATGTGCAGCTTGACCAATCACCTGGCAGGATTTTCTGATGTCAGACCAACAATTTTGCAAATGTTTTGTCATTTGATCAGAGTCTACAAATATGAAGTCATCTGTAAAGGGTAACTGTCAATGTAAATTATCTCAATTGAAACAAATTAATGTACTACATACTACATAACTACTCTCAAGCAGGCAATGTGTGGGGATTACAGGTAAAGTATAATTTATTGCTCATTTTGAACCTCCCTGTGAATCTACTGAGGCTTGAAATAATCGAATTAAACACACTAAGGGGAATGTGTCACTACTCCTCCCATGTTGAGGCCATTGCCTCTCCTGGCTGATTGCAGCCATGTCCTCTGAAGATGCTTTACACTTGCCCGTTTTTAATCCCAAAGCGTCCTTGCAAGTGTCAACAGGTTTCTGTTTTCACGGTGATCTCCAACGAAAGACAAGCACTAAATATTAAGCTAAAGGTGACGGAGGCCAGAGTACATTGCATGAACACTGTGAACATTTTGCCTCATTCTTAGTTCATGGTGCATCAACAATGCTGAAACTCTTATTCTGCTGTGGTTTCCTTTTGATTTCTGAAGTCATCATCCATACTGCAGTTACATATTTTGCAAGACCATAATCTAATGGCTCTGGATTGGGTCGAGCAACAGGCACACAAATACTACCGAAAGGTCTACTTGGGTCAGCGGTTTTTTAAATCATTTGCCCTCAAGAGGAAACTCACAGCTTGACATCCATTTGTCAGTTACAGATCAGGCTATTTGTTTGGAGTTCCGCACATGTAAACAATACTGAAAATACAAGACAAGCCTACTGTCATGAGTACAGAAGGTGAAACATCTAGGGTCAGTTCCATGCAGCAACTTAAATTAAGGGAGATATATCTGAAGAGAGGAGATCTCTTAATTGCAACTCTTCTAAAAGCACCTGATGATATAAAATTGGAAGTGTTCCAAAAACAGGTGTGTCACTTCTATGGGGCTGCAGCATGGGATTTCACTGATTGAAAAGTTAAGAGTTCCACACCATGTGGAATAAGTGTGCCAGGCAGATATTGGGCCTCCAGCAAAAAGCTCAACAAATGCTCTGAGATATGGGTGTGGATAGTAAAACACAGATATGGGTAGCTAGTTTAGGAATATCTACAGCTATGGATTGTAATTTGAGCCACATTTAGAAATTTATACTGTACCCCAACAGATGACATATGCTTTTTGTAAGCCACATGTAACTTTTGAAATTTGTGAAGGTTAAAACTGAAAGCCATAAAAAGAGCTTCAATATTCATTAGTGAATTATTATATTTTTCACAACAGGGTAAACGCTTCCGAATTAAAGCAGAAATAGGTTAAATTGTCCTTCTAGTGAACCGATGGACAGTGCAGGTGACTGTCCAAATATCAAGCTCTTCTGTCCGACCGTGATTGGTGATATGTCTCCACAGAAGCTTTTGCAAGATGTGTTTTTCGATGATGTTGAGTGTAGAACATAAATTCAATGCTTTGCAAAAGTATATGTGTATCTATATCTGAGTAAAATTATGCATACATGTAGGAGCAAGTTGCAAAGTTCTGCAATGGGGAGGTCACGTCACCTTTTCCCTGCAACTTGTAATGTTTTGACTAATATTCAATTCACAGTCAATGTTGACAAATTGTAAAATATGCACTTGAAAATTGATAATTTGTATGCGCAACCTCCCCCAAGCAATGGAAGCTGTCCGTGGAAAAGCTATTGTTATTTTACATGCTAAATTTGGTTTGATTTCAATGAATTTCCCTTGTGTAACTCTACCAAAGATCTTTCTCAATAATAAAACGACTCCTGCATTCACAACTGCAAACTACAATTCTTTTTTTAAAGAATTTTTTTTTTGGTTATGAGCACCCTTTGCTAAACAGGAGAGATCACATGTGGCTCACTGCGCTTCACTCTATCTATTTGTTTTTGTTTCTACTAAAATTTTCCTCTCTTCAAGTTTTTAAAATTATTCAGTTACTAAATCCTCTTATCCAAATCCTTCCTTCCCAGAAAGCAATTTTATCATTGGGATTATATGTGTGCAGTTGGAAGGACATAATCAAAATTTATCTGCCTTTGTTAATTAAATCACATATTTGCAATTACAGTACAAACCAAAATAAAGTATGATTACCCGGCAGGAAGGAAGAATCAGCCACTATACTTTACCCTTTCACACCTTGATTACCCCTGAATCACTTCCTAACTTGATCTACATGAAACTACCTTTTAAAATTACATTGAAATCACATTTAAACAACACTAATTTAAACTCAATCACCACCACTGTGTTAAATTTACTTGATATTTTGCACCTCTGCTAATTGCAATTACATTGGTAGCCCTCTATATAGAGTTCGTAAGGTGGGCTAAGGTTGTTGTAAAGAGTCAAAGGTAATTGTAATGAGATTTGGGGTTGAGTGGAGAAAAGAGGGCAAATAGGTAAACAGAGGAGTTCTGACAGAAAATGTTCTTACTTTATTTGGGGTTGTACTGTATTTTTATGGTTAAAACTATCGACTGGAGTCTCGAAATCCAATAAAGGAAATTTTTGAAATGGTGAAAGTGATTCGGATTTTTCTGCAGCTGTTGGTATTTTTCATCCAACTCAAAAACAGACAATGCAGTTTGTGACTTTATTTGCACAACCAACAGTTATTAAAATATGCTGCTGACCGCTGAAGACCTTTCATCCCGATGATTCATTCTCTTGTGGTAAACTTACATGTGGCCACAATATAGTGACAGGGGTCTTGTAGATCTTTGTTCTTTCGATCCCCTGGAAATATTGAATGAATAATATATTATTTAAACTTATTTGAAATTTGAGAAACAATTCTCTTGTTAAACAATTCAATAGAAGTGGGAGGTCTTGGTATATCTTCCTATACTGTGCAGGTCAGGGGCGGACGGCCCTATGTGACAGAGTGGCACCTGCCATGGGTCCATCCACTCTGGGGGGCCCATTCATGATGTAAAAAAATATAAAAATCCTGAAAAAATGGAAAAGCAAAACTTTACCATCAGATTTCTTCTCTCTTTTGAAATAACGCCGACGGTAGAAACTTCAGGGGCCCCCAGACTATTTTGCCCCGGGGCCCAAAATGCCACCAGTCCGCCCCTGGTGCAGGATGGCTGTCATACAGTAAAAAACTCTGAAGGGCAAATGGGTTTTTTTTTAGATGATTGTTGTACTTTTGAAATCAATCATACTATGCTTACTGTACTTAATATATAAAAATGCAATTGTTCAAAGGCTATTTTCCTATGTCATATATGGCAAGCAAGAATACTGGCTCATGGTTGTTTGAGAGCTATGCAATATTCTGCCATATTGATTGGCTGATATTACATAGTGATTTTAACATGCAAAAGATTGGGCGGATGTCTGAGGAAGCACCAGTTTGTGTATCCTAATGCAGAGTGATCTTTTTTGGGGTGTAGTAAACCATCCTTTGCTCAACCAATGAAGGAAGAATAAAGGTTTTGGTAGGAAACATACAAATTCTAAAAGATCAGCACAAACTTTCTTCAAACAATTCCGGCTACATATTGAAATTGCTCTTGTAACTGACAGTAATGGCAATCATATCTCAAAATAAAAGCAACATGTAAGAATGCTGTAGCGTATGTGGATGAAAGACACGAGTCTTGGATACTGTTGCAGTTTTATTACTCGGCTTGCGTAGCACCGTAGCGTAGAAGCAGGTAATCTACAAATATTATAAATAAATAAATAAGTTATAAATGACAAATAAGTATAAATCAATTGTACATAAATATGACTAAGTTAAAATGACATGTAAAACAACATAAATAAGGTAGAAATAAAGTAGACATAAAGTAGAAATAAATTCGTATAAATTAGAAACAAATTGTTAAATCATAAATCAAACTAAATCAGCAGAACAGATAAACTGTACACAAAATAGTATTAAATTACATAATCATGACTCATCAATACATCACATGAAAGCATGACAGGAAGTACAATTTAAATCTTCAGGTCAAGTTGACATTAAAATGGCCATGAAGAAATAACCAAGTACAAACTCCATAAATACACAGTAAAGATTCACAAAATTCACTTACAGCAATATGCAACTCTCCACACTCCACATACACTAGAGGATGCCCACTGATTACATCATAATAATTGAAGACACAACTGGCACACCTGTACAAAAATTAATATGGCACTCTAAATAACTGTCACAGCACACAAATAAATTCAAATGTTCAACAATCAAAATAACCAAAATCACAAGGAAATACCACATAAAATCATGGCTAAATTTGTATAACAAAACATAGAAGTAGATTGACATACCTGAATAATACTGTGTGAGCCTGTGGCTCAGTACAATACAATTTTCATTTCTTCTATTAAAAACACATCTTGACTGTTCTGTGACTGTGAATCTTCTGACAAAAGCCTCAACCTAGACCTTCAGAAGTGTGTCAATTAGCACTCACAGTTAGATAACCTAAATTAAACAGCTGGGCCAACTGGAGTGTGACCACCAAAACAAAGCAGCATGGAGAAATGCCTACACAGCAGCAAACCCCTCTCTCTGGCTATACAGTAATACAGTAAATCTATCTAAGCTAAAGACATTGGAAACATTTTTTTTTTTTTAAGGTTTATGTATATAATAATAGATAAATAATAAAACAGCTAATCAAAGTTTGTATTAAAAATACATTGAATTGAGAATTCAACACTCCCCACCATTGAACTGATTAAGTTCAATAAAATCCAAATTATCAATAAATAACAAATAAAATGACATGACAGTAAAATCTAAATCACAGAAGATCAGTCTCCTTCCAACTTGACAATCTTGGTCACAGGTCTCGGCAGTGAAGCAGTCAATGTCCTGACGCTGACGATGCAAACTTTTCTGTCTCCCCAAGTCTGAACTAACGAAACAATTTCAGGTGGCCACAAATTCTCAGGAGTGTTCACATCAAAAAACACAACCAGGTCTTCAATCTTTGAGCTTTCCATCACTTCTTTCCACTTCAACCTCCTCTGCAACTCTAGTAGATATTGCTCAGTCCTGCAAATCCAGAACCAGTTAAGACTCTTCATCTCCTCACGTGTCAGCAAGATTCCATCTTCATCTATGTTGGACTGCAAGGTGGTAAGTGAACTGCTGTTACTGATGTAATACCATGACTGCATTTGACTGGAGACAAACATTTTCTCACCTCCCATTTCTGTAACAGACAGCGTTTCCCAGCTTGTCGGACATTCCTTGGACACCAGGATGCCGCAGAGACACAACAACAAACACAGCCAAATCCACCAAGCAATGAACTGTTTCATCTTAAACCAACTGGAATGGTATTCACCATGCACGTCAACAGGACGGATATCATTACCAGTTATGCAGGTGGTACAAACTTTTTTCCTTACTTCAGGGTCATTGAGGTTTAAACTGAAGTCTTCATTTTTGCTCTGTGCTTCAAACTCCTTAACTCGACTGGCTTCCTTTGCTATGTCATTTGTAGAAACGGGTCCTGAGATATTCTGTCCATTGACATTAAATTCGGCCAAGATGGGCTTGGTATCATCGATGACTTGCTGGGCTATGTCTTTATACACGACTGGAAAACAACAGTCTTCTTCAGGCTTCCATCGAATGGGAACTTGTCGGTGTTCATCCATTAACTTCTTGATGTCGCTGTCCGCTGAAGAGACTGGAATAGGTGGAGATGAGACAAAATTTGACACTACTTTCTGACTGTGTCTGTTTGGTGAAGTTGCAGACCCACTGACTGACCAGCCCAGTAATGTCCTCACAGCAAATGGATCGCCCTTCCCACCTCGCCTTATCTCCAGGGGAAGCAGTGCCTCGGCATGACACTGACCAATGAGGATATCTACTTGACCACGAATATGCAGAGGCAAATCTCGAAGGTGTGGATGGGCATGAAGGTCCACAGCAGGAACATCAACAGGTATATCAGGTACAACATAAACGTCACACAATTGTATCACAGAACCACATTCAGAAGACCTAAGATTCAAATCAACAATCATGGATTTTCTATCTTGTTCATCACTCAAAGTCTTCAGACTGTATCTTATCGGCTTGCCTTGTAGTTGCAAGTCCCTGACTAACCTCTCCGTACAAAAGCTTGAATTTGAGCCACTATCTAACAAAGCATTAGTACATTGGCGATCATTAACATGAACTCTCACAAGTGGTAACATGACATTTGCACAGTCAGAGAAGTTAACAACAGCTTTAGCTTGACAAACACTTGCACAACTTGAAACCTCACATCTCATTGAATTATTTGACAACTCGTCCACATGAATAAATTTTGAGTGTTTCAATCCACACCCAGGCACTGAACATACAGAAGGCTTCCAGCACTGCGTCGTCATATGATTGTCCATGAGACAATTTTCACAGAGTTTATTCTTCCTGACTAAGTCAAGTCGATCGATCGGCCGTAATCTCCTGAACTGTTCACAGGCAAACAAGCGATGATGAGGAACTCCACAGAGAAGACATGGAGTTGAAACGACTCTGGATGAGGCAGATGATGTAGAAATTGGAGGGCGCTGATCTGACGTAGTTGTGGCATGTAGTGAAGTTGACGACTTGCGATCAGCACATTTGCCCCATTCATTCGAATATCCATAAACAGGATCAGTGGCTTCTTCTGCTGCGTTCATAACAAACTTCACAAGATCATCAAACCCTGGATATTTCTTGTTTTGCTTCTTATATTTCATAGCCTTTTCCTTCCATTTGCTTCTCAACTCAGATTCCAGACGGCCGGCAATGTCCCTGACACCTGACGTGGTGTCTACTTCATAAAGCTTGCCCATCGATGTGAGAATGGCTTTAGCCCTTGTCAATTCATCACAAAAGGTCTGTAGTTCCTTAGCAGTAGTTACCTTCCTGCCTGACTTCATACTTCTGATGACCCTTTCTGAAATTATAAAGTCATCACCAAATCTCTGTTGAAGAATCTTGCGTGCCTCGTCATATCCATCAGCACCGAGCAGAACACATGACTCAATTGCCTCTCTAGCGTCACCAGACGTATATTGAATCAGGCGAGTTAACTTGACAGTTTCATCTAACCTCTTCTTGTGAACAAGTTCATTGAAAACTGCTAAGAAGCTATGATATTTCATGGGATCTCCACTGAAACACGGAATCTCAATTTTAGGCAAGTTAGCCCAAGTCGTGAAATCTGCTTTGGATAATTCACTCTGTTCAGTTAATTCTTCCGATTTCTTTCCTGACTCGGCACTAGGTTTAACCTCATCTCCTGCGGAAAGCCATTTGTTCAAAGTCAAGAGAGCTTCAATATAATTATTTGCAACTTCTTCAAAGTAATTTTCGCTGCCATCAATGTCAGTTTCTTCAGTTAATTTATCATGATATGCTTCTTGCGCCTTTTCAAATTCACTGAACTTAGCTTTCATAGATGGAATCCTCTGTTCAACTTCTGCTCGATTTCCTTCGGCCATGTGTCTTCTTGCGTTGTTAACCTCCCTTGTGAGGGCTGACTTCCTTGCCTTTCGTTGTTTCTTCTCTTCATCCGCCATGGTTCCGGGTTGCGACTATTCTTCAAGTCCCGTCTTGTAGCTATTGCTATTACTGTAGCGTATGTGGATGAAAGACACGAGTCTTGGATACTGTTGCAGTTTTATTACTCGGCTTGCGTAGCACCGTAGCGTAGAAGCAGGTAATCTACAAATATTATAAATAAATAAATAAGTTATAAATGACAAATAAGTATAAATCAATTGTACATAAATATGACTAAGTTAAAATGACATGTAAAACAACATAAATAAGGTAGAAATAAAGTAGACATAAAGTAGAAATAAATTCGTATAAATTAGAAACAAATTGTTAAATCATAAATCAAACTAAATCAGCAGAACAGATAAACTGTACACAAAATAGTATTAAATTACATAATCATGACTCATCAATACATCACATGAAAGCATGACAGGAAGTACAATTTAAATCTTCAGGTCAAGTTGACATTAAAATGGCCATGAAGAAATAACCAAGTACAAACTCCATAAATACACAGTAAAGATTCACAAAATTCACTTACAGCAATATGCAACTCTCCACACTCCACATACACTAGAGGATGCCCACTGATTACATCATAATAATTGAAGACACAACTGGCACACCTGTACAAAAATTAATATGGCACTCTAAATAACTGTCACAGCACACAAATAAATTCAAATGTTCAACAATCAAAATAACCAAAATCACAAGGAAATACCACATAAAATCATGGCTAAATTTGTATAACAAAACATAGAAGTAGATTGACATACCTGAATAATACTGTGTGAGCCTGTGGCTCAGTACAATACAATTTTCATTTCTTCTATTAAAAACACATCTTGACTGTTCTGTGACTGTGAATCTTCTGACAAAAGCCTCAACCTAGACCTTCAGAAGTGTGTCAATTAGCACTCACAGTTAGATAACCTAAATTAAACAGCTGGGCCAACTGGAGTGTGACCACCAAAACAAAGCAGCATGGAGAAATGCCTACACAGCAGCAAACCCCTCTCTCTGGCTATACAGTAATACAGTAAATCTATCTAAGCTAAAGACATTGGAAACTTTTTTTTTTTAAGGTTTATGTATATAATAATAGATAAATAATAAAACAGCTAATCAAAGTTTGTATTAAAAATACATTGAATTGAGAATTCAACAATGCCATTGAATGAAAACAATCATACCCAAATGCATTCTTGGCACTGAGAGCAGCAGAATCTTGAGCTTCAAAGGAGAGAAGCAGAAGCCCGAGGAGCATGAACATGCAGATCCACTTCTGACCAGCCATAATGGTGATATGTCTCCACAAACACTTTTTCAAGACGTGTTACTCAATGGTGTCGAGTGTAGAGCACAAATGAATGCTATGCACAAATTGCTAAAGTATCTGTGTATTTATACCTAAGTTGAATTATGCGTCGAGTAAGTTGTAAGTTCAGTAGGGAGGTTACTCATCTATTCTCCTTGTAACTTCTATAATGTTTTTCTGACATTTAGTAAAGAGTCACTGTTGGCAAAGTGTGGAATTTACGGAATGAAATTTGCCAAAAGTTTTGTATGAGCGTCTCCCCCAAGCAGCGTAAGTAACATGTGGCTCATTGCATCGTTTCATCCCATTATGTTTTTACCTTCAGCGAACGAAGTTCGAAGAAGGTATTGTAATCACTTGGGTAAAAATGCTGTCCGTCCGCCGGGCGGGCGGGCGGGCGGTCGGGCGGCGGGCGGATAGATCGTTTCCGGCCCGGCACTCGGCCTCTATTGAATGTATGGGGATGAAATTTGGTACACATCTAGCCTGTATGGTCTAGTTGTGCCTTTTGATGGTCTGATGAATAGATCTTAAATACTTTTTGAAATAATTAACAAAATATAAAAATAATTTTTTTTTCGTTTCCGGGCCAAGGCTCAGTCACTATTGCATGTGCATGGATGAAATTTGGTACACACGTGGCCTATATGGTCTAGTTGTGCCTTTTGATGGCCTCATTGACAGATATTCTATACTTTCTGAAAAAATGAGAAAAGACATAAAAACATATTTTTTTGTTTTTTGGCAAAGACTCGCTCACTATTGCATGTACATGGATAAACTTTGGTACACATATGGTCAATATGGTCTAGTTGTGCCTTTTGAAAGGTCTGATGGAAAATATTATATACTTTTTCAAATATTGAAAAAAACATAAAAATTATTATTTTTGTTTCTGGCCCAACATCCGGTCACTATTCCAAATACATGGATGAAGTTTGGTACACATATGGCTTGTATGGTCTAGTTGTGCCTTTTCATGGTCTGACAGATGGCTATTCTATAGTTTTTGTAATATTGAGAAAAAATATTTAAAAGAATTTTTTTATATCGGAGCCAAAACTTCCCCACTATTGCATATACAGTAATGCATTTTTCTAAACAAATCACCTCTGCGATTAATTTAGCAGTGCTTTTTCATGCGTATAACACTTTATGAATCATTGGAAAAATAGAGATAATGGAAGGCCACTACTCGACCGCTATTGCATACCTGTAAGCAATTTCGGGAACGCACCAATTTTATGATATTATTATTGTAATCTTCTAAAGGTGTCATTCGCTGAAGGTTTGCTGCTGCGCAGCCTATGTTTTTAGTTATTATCTTAATCTTTCTAAATTTGATTCTTCTAAAGCTATGGAAAGCAATTTAGTTTTAATATGAAATACATGTTTTCTAGGAAATAGAATTTTGTTATTATTTCTATTGTAAGGATAAGGATTGTCATTGAGGAGGAGGTGAAGTTTGCTGATCCAATGATGCCATGTGGTCAGTATCATTCTGATTTTATGCTACAGTGGAGATTTCATCACCAAGAATCAGAACAACACTCCCCATATGAATATGCAGCCAGATTCATGAATACACTGTATGCCATCAGATTCAGGTCTTTTGCAGTGTAAAAATGTATATTCCATCGCTTTGCATGTCCTTTTATTCTGCATGATTGATTGGTAAGTGGAATCTTGTTGCTGACAGCTTATAATAGTATCGAGAACTAAGACACAGTCTGTGGTGCTTGCCCCTAGTGTGAAATTAGGAAAGATGTATAGTTATACAGAATTTGTACTCGTTCCATTTTTCATGTTTCAGCAATTATTTCGAGAAAAGTATGACAGGAACATAGACATTTGGGCTAGTGGCAGTCTTTTACTACATTGAAATGCGTAAGTACCAAATTGTATCCTTCTCTAATATTTGGTTTTGAAGGGTGCATATTTTGATGCATAATCAAGATAAAGTTTATGGAGCTTATGCCATTAATTATTTTAGGAAAAAATTAATGACATTTTCGAAAATGCTTCTACTTCAAAAGCCAGTCTTACATGGAATAAACATCATGTCCTTTGTTTAAACAATGTCCACCACCTTCATTCTTCAAAACAGTCACTTCTGAAAATACTAATAAGAATGTTACACTAGCAATTGTGCAGCGTACGAATTACGTACGTAAATTCTACGTACGAAACTAACAAAAAAGAGCCGATCCGTAGTACGTACGTACATTTTCGTATGAATTTCGTACGAATTCATAAAAATTTCACACAGGTACTTTTCAGTTACTTTGGCCATTTTAGTGCAATATGGTTATCGAAAATGGTTTAAGTTTAGATTTTGCTTTGGTCTATCTGAAGAAAATCAGCAAAAAAATTAAGTTAAAGCCTCAAAAAAACCAACAAAACATGTATGAAATTCATACGAAAATTTACGTATGCTTTACGTACGTAACGTTTCGTATGTATTTTATACGTGAAAACAACCGATTTATGTACGAAATACGCAAGAAAGAGCATTGTATGTTTTACGTTCGCTGCACAATTGGCCATGTAGAATGCATGAAATATTCATACCGAATGTAATTCTGCAATGGGCCTCAGCCATGATTAGGGGCCAGAGCAGCAGATTCTTGAGTTTCAAAGTAGAGAACCAGAAGTCCAAGGAGCATGAAAACGCAGATCAACTTCTGACCGGCCATGATGGTGATTTAGGGTGGAGTGAAAAAATTCAAAATGTGAAATTCAAAAAACAACCCCTCCTAAAACTTGTCAAATATAGTTAAATAAGTATTTATGACCATTTTGGGTGGTGGCTGTCATTTCTGTGACAGCTACCCTGGGCATTTTGAAATCACCTTTTTCTATGTTTCGCGAGACCTCAAAAATGCTGTTTTTTGCCATAAAATGGGTTCTAAATGAGATAGAGACATAATTTAAAGAGCTGAAAATAAGTAAATAACCATACCAAACATATTAGAAAACAAAAAATCAAGAAACACTTGCTTTGCATGATGTAATTATTGAAATAACTAGATTTTTGCCATTTTTTCACTGTTTTTTTGTTCTCAAAATGATGTTTTTGTCATATTATTGATTCTAAATGACCTAGAGACATGATTTAGAGAGCTGTAAATATGTGCAAGACCATGTGAAGTACAATGGACAATATTGTGTGTGAGAAACATATACATACATAATGTAATATTGAGATATCATGATTTTTCTGACTTTTTTGTATTCTTGAAATTATTTGAATTTTGTTTTTGTCATAGAATGGGTTCTAAATGAGCTAGAGACATGATTGAAAGAGCTGTGTGGAGGTTTTATACAATTCTGGACATGATAAATAACTTTTAATATGAAAATAGACGTCATCCCAAATGCCGTATTAAAATAATGAGACGCATAATGAGAATTTTGTGAGAGAAGTACCTTTTAGCGCATGAAATTATAATATTTGTCATAAATTGAATTCCAAAAAAGCTAGGGACATGATTTCAAGAGCAATATATATTTTATGGATGTTAAATATGATAAATAATATGTATGTGATATAGTTGTCATATCTGTTCTGTTGCAAAATGGGGATAACAAGAGTTTTGTACTCTGCCAAAACGTTTTTGAAGGTTTTCTGACATATTGACAATTAGGTATTAAGTACCATTATTATTTCAACCTGGTTCCTTTTTATTTATCTTCCAAAAGTGCAATAAGCATCAGGCTGGTATGCAGACATTACAAAGAGGGTAGGACTTGCATTTGGGCTGAAGGAAACATCATTCATATTTTTCAACTTAAAGCTGGACTGACGCAGGACTGCTCCCGAACGTTGTAGTACTGAGTCTCTAAACTTTACCATAAATATATATCATGCTGCCATAACTGAGGATCTATATTATGTTTATGGTGTCTTTGGAAGATAAAGGCATAAAAACCAGGCTAAAGAAATAATGCTATATAATATCTGGTTGTCCCTATTTGGAGTTAGTTCTCAAACATTTCGGGAACTAAAACAGATAAAAATAAACCTATCCTCATTTTGCAATAGCTATGACATCTATGTCACATAAAATATTATCTATCATGTTCAGAATTGTCCAAGAGATATTTATTGCTCTTTAAATCATGTCTTTGGCTTATTTGGAACCCAATTTATGACAAGTATTATAATTACATGAGCCAAAAAGTACTTGTCTCACAAATTTAACATTATTTGTCTCATTTTTCAATATAACATTTGGAGTGACATTTATTTTCATATTCAAACTTATTTATCATGTTCAGCATGCTATAAAACAGGTGTAAAGCTCTTTAAATCATGTCCCTAGGTAATTTAGAACCCGTTTCATGACAAAAACAAAATTCCAATAATTCAAATAAAGCAAAAAGGTAAGAAAAATCATAATATCTCAATATTATATAATATGCAGCATATGATTCTCAGTCAGAATACAATCCATTGTACTTGGCATGGTCTTACACATATGTGCAGCTCTTTAAATCATGTCTCTAGCTCATTTAGAATCAATAATATGACAAAAACATCATTTTGGGAACAAAAACAGTGCAAAAAATGGCAAAAATCATGTTATTTCAATATTAAGTCGTGCAAAGCAAGTATTTCTTGATTTTTTGTTTTCTAATATGTTTGGTATGGTTATTTACTTATTTTCAGCTCTTTAAATTATGTCTCTATCTCATTTAGAACCCATTTTATGGCAAAAAACAGCATTTTTGAGGTCTCACGAAACATAGAAAAAGGTGATTTCAAAATGCCCAGGGTAGCTGTCACAGAAATGACAGCAACCACCCAAAATGGTCATAAATACTTATTTAACTATATTTGACAAGTTTTTGGAGGGGCTGTTTTTTTAATTTCACATTTTGACTTTTTTCACTCCACCCTAATGGTGATCTCCACAGAAGCTCTTGCAAAATATGTTATTCAACGATGTGAGTATTGAGCATGAATTATAGGCCTAATGCTATGCACAGCTGCATACACTGCAAAAGTATATATATTTTTACTTTGTTAGATTATATATGTAGGAATAAGTTGTAAGTACAATGGGGGCAGGTACTAACCAGTTTTCTTAGTTACTTCGGTCTTTTTTGACTGTTATCCGAATTTTATAATTATCTTTGAAATAAAATCTTTGTGATTATTTTCCTTGTTAAAATTATGAGTAGGGAGAAGAAGGTGCAGCTGCTCAATCCAGTAATGACCTACAGTCCTGCACACTATATTGGAATTGACTCAGTACTTTTGATTTCTCAGTACCAGTTTATTTCCTTTAACTTGAAAACCAGCTTTCATCTAATGTTATTCGTATATTCTTGTCTGGAAGGAAATGTCATGCTTCCCTTCACCATGTAGGGAAGATGCGGTTGCTTGCACTGTACAAATAAGTATTTCATTGCACTTCAGTGGCCACATTTTCTGCGTAATTGTTAAAGCTACTAAGTCTGCATATTTGATAGTTAATTGATTCAGTTAATTTAATACATTCCAATAGAAACATTGACCTAATTGCTATTCTAATGGCAATATTTTAATATTATTACATGGAATGTGTTGTATGGACCTGAGTATTCTCTCTGTTATGCCCAAGGTAAAATTTGGGCTGGCAGGGAGAATACGAGGGTCAATGCAAAAACAATCCACGTTATAACGTTTTTATTCCATGACCACAGACCAAAAATATATTTCTTTAAGGCGTAAGTACGTTCATTTTACACTGAAGGCTTTGCTGAAGTGCTTTATGGTAGCTAAAGCTTATAAGCCTCAAGCCTTTGAAATTTCAAGTTAGAGCCCATGCCATGATGCTCATCAAGTCTTGATATGGCAATAGCCATTGGCCATTCATATTTTGCCATAAAATTGTGTGTCAGTTTGGTGGATTCGCATTGGCTAGAAGCTGGGGAATCTGACTCAGTTTAAAATGACATCACAGCTTGAAGTTAATTTAAATATATTGCAATGCTAGAATAGAGTTATCTCTAACATCACTGTTCAACAGAATAGACAAGAACTTGAGATTCCATGTAAGTATGACAAGGCCTGTAAACTGAAAGCTAGATGAATGGTATGGTATGCTCAGTGTAAAACCAGTTGCATCTATTCAACAGCAACTACCCCTATGAACACCAAGTCCAAGAATTTTCATTTTATGGTAGAAAACCATGTTTTTGTGTTTCAAATTGTTGTTTTGATGGTAAATGTCGCAAAAAGTTATGACAGCTAGTTTTACATTGTGTGCATCATTCTCGGAACAATGATATTTTGATAATCAGAAATTCTATTGTTCAAGCTTCAGATTGGCCAGGTTGGTTCATTCGCTGGTTTCCAGAACCAGAATTTGTTATGGCAGTGCTGATATTTTCCATGTATAGGGGAGACCGGGGCTATTTGAAGCGCGGGGTTATATGAAACATGGCCTAAAATCAACTTTAAAATGTTTGTTTTGCCAAATTGGTACTTTCTGTCGATACTTTGTTTATTGGCACACATTATCATACCCTTAATCACCCAAATTTCCAAAATGCTAATTCTGCAGGCAAGAAAGTTTGTCTTTTGGGAGTCCAAGTAACTTGTTTGCTCAGATTTTGATCGGAGTTATTGTACAATAAAGATGGAATCCAGGAGAACAAACCCCTATTCCAAATGAGCAAACCCATTCTTAATTCACACCCAGAAGCATTTTGTTATGTGCATCTGATAAGACTGAAAAATAAGACTATATTACACTCCATTTGAGAAGGGGTTAGTTGAATCACGCATGATGGGGTGGCCAAAACATTGATTGTTCTCGTTCAAAATGGTTTGAAAGGTATTGCAAGTTGGAGTTATTACAATCAAGAAGTAACATGGTGCATATTTTCATTTATGAATGGAAAATATTGAAAAACCAGCTTTCTAACCAAAAAAGGACAAAAAATTGTGTAAATTACAGTATACAATTTCTTTTCAAAAGAGTAATATTGCACTGAAGCTGGTAGTCATCATAGGGATGACAGCAATGGAAAAGACACCCCTGTTATAAGTAGTTGTCTACAAAATTTGTATAGCGCTTCAACTAACCCCGAGGCCGGGTTATTTGAAGCAAAAAAAAAGTTGGAAGTTTGTGTCCATAACACAGAGTCCTTTAATTATTTACAATATCTCATAAACTGATCATTCACTATCACATACCAAAATTTAGTGTGAATATCTTATACTGTTAGCTCTCCAGAGAAAAAATAAAAACGAGTGCTTCAAATAGCCCCGGTCTCCCCTACAGTTGGCAAGAAAGTGGAAGCTTTTACAAAGGCAACATTTATATAATGTATACATACATGCATATTATTGCATAATGCTTCAAGGAAGACATACTTGGCTTTTGTTATTTGGCTAGCATTGTTCTTGGAACAAAAATTACTTCTATCATGTCGTGGAGAATATTTTTTGCTTATACCATTCGACACCTCTGTCAGCCAATCATGAGCCAGCATTTCACTGCAATAAAACCCATATTCTTTGTTGTCCAGTTATCCTCCCATGGGAGAATAATAAGTGAAGCTGTGAAAAACCACAGCAACAAACGACAAGTTTCAGTTTTGTCTTATGGTATAAGCCAGTTATTCACCGCGGGATCGGCAATATGTGTTTATCACAGCACGGGCTAACGCCCTCGCTGGATAAATCACATATTGCCTCTCCCTAGGTGAATAACCTATACTTATTTGTTACAAAAATAAGGTTTTTTTACATCTTGAAAAATAATCTATTTTGGTCCCATATATGTATTGAAGTTGAATATAAACTACTGCGGAAATGTTGATACCAAGATTATGTCTCTAGCTCTATTAGTTGCTGAGATATGACTTTTTTTGTCCATTTTAGAAATATTTTGTAGAACAGATTTTCAAAGCCTTGGTGGCACCCCTAAGCCTTCTTATATATGTCAATGAAATTGTGCAGAAAATGTTTATTCCTATAGTAGAACACATTTGCATCTAGTAAACATATTTGCATCTAGTAAATTGATCGGATCAGTTAAAAAAAGTCATGGGGCACTTGATGCACCCTAGTGCAAGTGCACTTTGTGTACGGTCCAGATATTACTTCGCCATGCCAACATTATCATATACTAGAAAATCACAAAAAAATATTCATTTCTGAGGAAGATCTGGGAAACCGACCAATTTTTCAGTTGCGTGAATGAGGAATTACATTCTAAATTTCAAAGGCTTTGTGCCACCTCTAAATATTAATTGATTTCGATGAAATAGAGATTTGATTTTTTTCCAGTGAAATGTGGACCACCCTAATCAGGGAGCTATTTTTGATTTATTATTCATAGTCAGTAAAATGTGTGCCTGTTTTTATGAAAAAAGCTTGATAATTGACATAATATTATGTAATATCTATCCTGACCTGCTACAAAAGTCAAAAAGAATATCAGAACTGCATTGGACATCCTGGACGTACTGAAGAAAAGGTTATTTGATCAAAATAATTGTCCGTTATTGTAAGATTTGCAAATACTGATGACTTTGAGGTCTGCTTATGGGTAATCGAGTGTTAAACTTCAAAGGCTTTGTGCAACCTCTAAATATTAATTGCTTTTGCGGAAATTTTTACACAGTACCTAGTATATATACAAGATCAGTATGCGTCATTCAAATTGGAGAAATTGTTTTTGGACCACCCCACACGCTGTACTCAATGACTCAGCAAGCAATTTGTGAAGTCACATCCTGTATTTCAATGCTGTAAATACATGTCAGCAACCGAGTATCAATGGTATCAAGTTTCTGAATGACAAGGTGACAGTTTACTTCAATGCAGTGGATAGGGCCTGTCGTGTGATCATTGATATCCACCACCAGCTGAATGTCAGAACTCATCATTCGTTGACTCTAAGTAATGAACTTGCTAATATTTTCCCATAAACGATGACCTTGATTGTTATAAACTTGTGGAAATATAGTAATAAAATGAACTTTTGTCAGTTACATGTAGATCTCTCCCTCCAGTCTGTTAGACTGATGCGTCATCATGTGTATTAAAAAAATATGTAAAATTCCACCAGTGAATGGAAAGGTAAAAAAAACTTCAGAAACACCAAGTCGAAAATTTATTGACAACAAACTTGTTCAGAGGACAAGGTAATTCTATTCCCTTCAGACAATCAAGCATGTTTCTTCTTTTGGTAATTTTTTTTTTCCTGAGATTAGATATAACACAAAAAGCATTTTGCAATTTTATTTTCACCGTGCAACAGCAGTTGCGTCACAATGACAATATTCCAAGCTTAATATTGCTCAATGATATATATGCTGTACTGTGATGAAAACAATCCTTCTTCATGGTTTATTTACCATAAGAATAATTAGGGTTGTTGCCGAGGAGCAGAATCCCTCTTTTTTCTCTCAAGGACCTTCTTCCTACACTAGAAATATTGAAGGAATAAAATGTAGTTAAGATATTTAAAACGATAACAAAAAAGTTCACATTTCAAATGGTGCAATAGGAATGAGAGGTCCTGAAATATTATTCTTCACTGCACATGCAAGCTGTTATAAAAAGAAAATCTCTGCAAGGCCAAATGAATTTAAAAGTTCATTATTGAAATCGGCAGTGGCGTCCCTATGGGGGGGCACGGGGGGCACAGGCCCCCCCATATTGGACCTGTGCCCCCCCAGGTGCCCCCCCATATGAACTTTCCATCTGTGGCTAAAATATACAATTAGTATTATATTGTGTGGGTGCCCCCCCAGAAAATCGCATGCCCCCCCAGGTGCCCCCCCATTCAAGACCCCTCAGTTACGCCACTGGAAATCGGTCATACAGTTACTGTACTTACTGTACTTTCTGCAGTATACATTTCTAAAACTGGGTCAATATACCTGTCTAAAGCTGTCCATAGCTTGACTTATCTTTAGCTATACCTAATTATGCATTTCCATTCGTTTGTTTACATTGTCAATGTTGTTTGTACTTAACGCCGAGACAAAATAAATATTGATTTGATTTGATTTGATTTGATTGTCTTCCTCCTTGTTTAAACAACAGTAACTGTATTGTGACAACCTATGGATAGCTTGGTTCCCTCAAAAACTTTTAGGCAGATTGTTGGGGACTCATCAGACTGCTTCAGGAATATGGAAGACAGGTTTGCCTCATAATCAGCCCCCCCCCCCCCCCGTATTTGGACGCCTGTCAATCAGATATGCAATGAAATACAACCGGGTTAACCATTCACAAAGTTAGAAAAAAATGTAAGATAGAACTTTATTCAATTTCGGCAGTGACACTAAAAAACTGACAAAAGCTAAGCTTTTTTACCAACAAGTTAAAATAACAGAACAAAGTGAATGGATGAACTTTCATGTAGGGGAGACCGGGGCTGGTTGTCACAGGGGCAGGTTGTCACAGTGTGTAAAACTTAAACATGCTACTATTTCTATATAAAGCATGCAGGAGCACTGCCATTCTGTATGAATGGCAAAAGGGGAGTGACTTTAACCTATCTGGTGAATATATACCTATATCATTCGAAATCTTGATGACCTATTGGACATTTTTTAAAATTCAGAATTCGGGGCAGGTTGTCACATTTTCGGGGCAGGTTGTCACACTCTCGGGGCAGGTTGTCACACTTTTGGGTATGAGCTCGAATGCAGGAAGTGGAACTCTGTAGGGCAGATCTGGACCAAGAAAAGTTATTTTGGACATATGAGGAATCCTTTACTTGCCCAGTGAAGACCTTAACAAACATGCTACTGTGTACAAGGGTACTATGAATGAAGGCTTACCAATCAGCAGGAAAGCATTCTGATCTGGAGTAGGATTTTTACAATTTTTTTGGAAAATTTTACATATAAATTTGAAATCAATTTATTTTAACACAATGCAATATCTGCATACATCTTCAGTCATCAATAGCATGTATAAAGCACTAATTCATATTTGGGTTAGTTTTTTTGGTTTAAAAGCCTGGTACTAATAGGTAACAACCAGCTCCAAAAGGTGTGACAACCTGCCCCGCCTTTTTGTGACAACCTGCCCCGATTGATGAAAATTCCAAAAACGGGTGACCAAGGCCATTGTTATCAAAATTTTCACTATTTGTTCTAATGATGATTTAAAGAAATGTTTATATGGTAAGTGTATTAACTGTACCTTTTTCAACAACTATTTGATTAAGACTAGCATTGCATGCAAGTTGAAGGTAAAAAATTACTTTTGTGACAGGAAATTTTTAACAGACCGTGTGCCTACCAGACTCCCTTCCAGGGGTCAAGATTTTTCAAAAAGACTCCAGTGGGTTATAAAAGCAATAAACAATGATTGGTTGAGCTGTGTGACTCCATAGTTTAGTGCAATAAAAAGTGTGACAACCTGCCCCTGTGACAACCAGCCCCGGTCTCCCCTAGATGAAAAAAATAAAATATACATCTACAGTTTTATTTTTACTTTAACATCAACGCAATGTCATATACGTTTACAACGAAACACTTTGATATAGAATTAAAATGGATTGTGGCACTGTGAAAATGGCACTTTGTGACTCATGATAGACGATGAAGTGTCATCTTCTCTACTTTCAACATGGGAAACATAGAGGCTGTTTGATTAGTCATGATCAAGAGTAAGCCATTTGACTTATCATAACAAATTTTAGAGTGAAAATCAGATGCATAATCCTTTCGTTTTGCTGTCACCAACAAGTGGAATAAGTCTCCTTCAATCAAATTGACATTGAAAGTATTGGGTTTGATCATGACAAATCATCACCATGATGACACACAAAGTGCCATTTTCACAGTGACACAGTCCACTTTAATCTATATCAAAGTGTTTCGCTGTAATAGTATTCATATTATCACAAGTAATTGTAAGTATTACAGAGGATTTCTGAGATATACATATGGTAAACATATTCTACGTTCACATTGATTGAAGTAGCTGTTTTTCGTGCGTCTTGGTAGTTGCAGAATTTGAAAAGGCCCAACAAGACAGTTCCTTGCCGGAGCTCTTTAATTTAATAGTAGGGGATTCTTACTAGAGTTGGGCCACTTTTACATGCTTGCACCTCCTGCTAAAAGTAATGCATGTATTGCATCTTTAAATATTTCAGAAGAATATCTGTAGGTTTGTGTTGATATTTATATCAACTACATCCCTATAAAAATTAGAAAAATTTTGGCCCAACTCTCCCAATTAAGTGGGAGACTTGGGCCATTCAGGGGCAGACTTGGGCCATTGCAATATGTCAGGTTCTGTAAAGCTGTACTTGAGGCTATAATATTTAAACCTGTAGTATTAATAGTGGTCATAGTAGTCACTAATCCAGAATTGAGGCTTCTTGCAACTCTAGTTTGCTGTCAGACTTAGGCCTCGTACTGATGGCCCAACGCTCCCCATCTGGATTTCCTGATATCTGGTTTTATTTGACCATGAATAATAATTAAGGCCTAAAAATACTCAATCTCTGTTGAAAATTGCGCTGGACAGGTTCTTCTGTCTTAATAAAAAATAAATCTGGGTAAATGCAACACATGTGGGGAGAGTCTTGGCACTGTCCCAAGTCCCAACTCTCCCCAATTCCACCATTTTTTTCTTAATCCCAATTATGACAAAACCGGTTGCCTGATAATTTTCCAAAATATGTCAATAACAACTGAATAGTCAAGCCTATCAAGCATGCCAGAGAACATTTTCTCAGCCCTTGTTGTCAGACAGACAATTAAAAACTCATAACATGGCTCAGTTTTTCTGTTTTTCAAACCAAATTGAATTTTCTTCTCTCTAAAGATCGAGACTAGCAAATTAGCCAGAAAAGTTATATCCATTGAAAGATTTTTATTTTTATAAAATTTTAGTCACTGCAGCTTTCTCAGAAAATGTTTAATTACCTCAAAAATCAGGGTGGCCCAACCCTCCCTGTGGCCCAACTCTCCCAAGCTTCCCCTATGAACTTAGATTATATTTCGGTCTGTATGTTTTGCCATTCCCAAGGTTTACACAATTAATTAATTTCTGATAGCATAATTAAGCATTACAATGAGATACAGTGTACTATTTGCATCTTAGTATGTCTATCTATATATCAATCTAGCACCAGGATTTTTGTATGGTTCCTGAGTGGTTGTCTGACCCTAACCCTGACCCTAACCTCAACTGCTAAAGATTGGTTAGAAAAATTCTACCAGAATAACTCTAGATACAAAAAAAACCCAGTTTCATTAATAACAGCAAATGCTAAAAACAAGAATTTGTCCCAAACTTTGGTCGGTCATTGCTCAAATAAGTCCCTACATGTATGGGGCCTGTAGGCCACCATGCCTCATTATATGACTTCTTTTTGCCTACAAATAGTTGTAGGAGGATCTAAATAGGCTATCCAGCCACATTTTCCATTTGCCTTTGCCAGTGCATGGTTAAGTTGGGATTTTAGGGGGATGGGCTGAGATAAGTTTCTTTTTTGAGGATCTTAACTCAATAAACCCTAACCCTAACCCCAACCCTAACCCTAACCCTAACCCCAACCCTAACCCCAACCCCAAGCTGTTCAGGGTCTGCTTCCTGAATAACTGCCACACACATATTTAGACAATAGATGTCTTTGTAACATGCTTTAATTATTCTTACATTAATTTGTGTCAAAATCATTACGGTACAACATGCTTGTTAATTCAATTTGGGTGACTTTACTGAAAAATCCTAATATAAAATGTCCTGAAAAATTTACAAAATTCTGTATTGCCTAGAAGGAGAAAAGTGGTGGTAAACATGATGTCCTATCTCACACACTACAATATCTTGCATCAATGTGGAAATGGAATTACATACTTTCCTTTCACATCTCCTCAGACAATACCTGATACTTTTAAAAATAGTAAAGGCAATTGCTTTGGAAAATCGAAGTAAGGCCACACATAATTGATCTTTAGCTTCTCGGATCCTCTCAAGGCACTTTTTCTAGGGTCGGTCGGTAGGACAAAAAAAAAAAAGGGAAAAAAAAATTTTTTTATTGTGTCAAAAAAAAAAAATTTTTTTTTTTTTCAATTTTTTTTTTCCATCGGCAGCATATCTATTGTGTCGGCGGGTCCGCGAAGCTAAGAATCAATTATGTGTGGCCTAACATGCAAGAATGCATGTATGCAGGGCTTTGGAGTCGGAGTCGAAATCGGAGTCGGAGTCGAACTTTGATTGTCAGCTGGAGTTGGAGTCAGAGTAGAAAATTAAATTGGTGACTCCTGACTCTAAAAAATGATTAATTTAATTTACAAAAATACAGTTACAAAATTGTGAAATGAATCCCAAATTTTGATTAAAATTTCCTTAACAAATATTCATGTACAAGTTCCCACAAAAACTTTGTGGAATTAATTTTTCTCCCCTATTAACCAAATAATATTTTTATGCAATAATGCCGATAAGCGGAATCGGAAGTCGGAGTCGTAATTCAGGGGACCTGAGGAGTTGGAGTCACTTTTAAGAAAGTCAAAAGAGTCGGGAGGCTGTTCACTTATTAGCCGACTCCCAAGCCCTGCATGTATGAAAATAAGCATACCCTGGGTATGAGCCGAATGTATTCTTAGCCCTCATAGCAGCTGATTCTTGAGCTTCAAAGGAGAGAAGCAGAAGTCCAAGGAGCATGAACATGCAGATCCACTTCTGACCAGCCATGATGATGATACGTCTCCACAAATATTTTTGCAAGACGTGCTATTCGATGTTGTCAAGTGTAGAGCACAAACGAATGCTAAGCGCAAATTGCAGAAGTATGTGTGTATTTACACCAAAGTTAAATTATGCATAGGAGTAAGTTGAAAGTGCAATGGGGAGGTTACTCACCTATTCTCCTTGTAACTTCTGTCATTTGTTGACAAATATTCAACACGGAGTCACTGTTGAAAAAGTGTGAAATTTTCAGCATGAAATTAACTGAATGTTGTACGAGTGTCTCCCCCAAGCAGCAGAAGTTACACGTGGCTCACTCCTCACTCCCTTCATTATATTTTTTACTAAAAAAGAATAATAATCTTTTCAAATTTAAATCCTCTTATCCTCTTATACTCTTGCCTTGTAAGCTGTAAAAGCAATTTATCATTCAGAATTTGAGAATGCAGTTAAAAGAAATCAAATTTTATCGTTATTTTGTGTTTTGCTTTGAAATTGAATTTAGCTATTATTTTGATTGTAGTCGTGACTATCAGTGAGGAGAAGGTGCAGTTTGCTGCAGGGCATTTTTTAATATGGTAAATGGGAGACCAGATGGTCTCCCAGTGGATAGATTTGGTCTCCCAGTTATTACCAAATTGGTGTCACTGGGAGACCAATTTTCCCCAGAAACTCTCATTAATTTCATGTTTGGTTCGTCATGACTTGTGTAGTTCTCGAGTTCATTTGAAAGAGAGGCTTCTTTTCATATCAAAAAGTATTCTTCACTGTCTTTTAAATTTTACAACTGCAATCTTTCAACTGCAATTTCCGTAGATCAAAAAATTTTCTAACTCAGTATAATGGAAATTGGCCGAAATCCTGAATTAGCAGTCAGCTCAACAGTTCAATGGCCCTTTTGCAAGCATGTTATTATGTAAGTATTTCTTATGAATCTTCGGCTGATCCATGGATTTCGCTCATCGCAGTGCTATGAAGTTCCGATGGCCTCCCAGTTGAAAATTGTTTAGAAATGCTGTGGTTTGCTGATGCAATGAGGTCATATGGTCAGTATTGGTCAGTATGATTTTGCAATAACTATAGGGATTTCATAGTGAGGAACCAACCATGCTGAATATGCTCCAATTACGAATATGTAGGGAGATTCTTCTGTCTTGCAATGTATTTCAATGCTTGGAGAACTAAACTTTTGCATGATAGGTAAGCTGAATGTGATTGTTTGGAATCCTGGCCTCTCATTCATTAGATCAGTATGGGTGTCAGGTTGCAAACACAGACTCTTGTGTTTCATTTGCACGTTATGCGTTTTTTTGCAATATGAAACTAGTTATTCCCAATTTGTTATGACATACAAACATCATGTGGATTCCTCTTGCAGTGGACCCACACAGGCAGCTCTAGGACTGATAATAGACCTAGATGTCAACTACAACTATGCTCTGGAGACAATATGCTTTAAAAGCCTCTCAAACAAATAGATCTTTGGGATTAGCTCTTATCTTGGGTATACCTGTTATTCTAGCCTGTCCGGGAGCATATTAGATTAGGTCAGGATGGATGGATGGATGATTGGGACTTTGCGTCCTGTATTTTTGCACATGGTGGGCTAATTAGGACTAGGCAATGAGGTGAAGGATGATTGAAACTGCTGTGCAACATAGGCCTAAGTGACCTGCAAGAGCTGGATTCGAACCCTGGACCCAGCGATCGGCGGTCCAGCATGCTGCCCCTAGACCAACCCTCCCCCAGATTAGGCCAGGCCAAGGTGGAAAGTGACAGCAAACTGGCATGAAGCCCTGACAGATCAAGATGAGGCATATGCAAAATATTCATCATATATGTGAAAATAGTTTTGAAATAGGGAGAGCATGTTACCAGCTCATCATTGGGATGGGAATGTGTATATACAATTTGATGGCATCATCATATCATGTACATTATCAGGAACCAAGAAAACCGCTTTGTCCCAATAAAAAGTAATTAATTTAATCTTACATATGTAATGTGTCTTCCTTTGAAATAGAATCTTTGCAATTATTTTGACTGTAGTCCAAAGGCGAGACTTAACAGATCTTTGGCTTCTCGGATATTTTTCTCAGGGTCGGTCAGTAGGACGAAAAAAAAAACTGAAATCTGATTTTTTTATAATGTCAACTTAACAAAAATTGTGAATATAAGCTCAATATTTTGTTCTCAATAGGTAGAAAATCTGTAGGGTCTGTCAATCCAAGAGCTTAAAATTTATATATTACAAGAGAAAAAATATAACAAATTGTCTGGTGAATTACAAAGTGTTGAGATCCCAGAACCTGATATGTCTCTCCTCAGGATTATCAGTAAGGAGAAGGTGCAGTTTCCTGATCCATTAGTGTATCCTGTCAATATCATTCTGATTTTTTAATGCAACGTAACTGTGGGGGTTTCATCATCAAGAACCACAACTTTACTCCTCTTACAAATGTGCACCCAGATTCTTGTCTCCTGCAGTATGTAAATGTGAATTTCATTGCTTTGGAGAGGCCATTTTTCTGCATGATTGGAAAGATGAATCATATTGTTGGCAGTCTGGAGACTCCGGCCTAAAAGTCATGAAGTCAGTAAAATAGAGTATATTAATCCATTCAACAAACGTATATATGGGCGAAAAAGTCAGTTTAAAAAGTTATCATATGATTTTGTATATGAATGTTTTGTAAGTTTTTTGGAAAAAATTAGTACGCATTCCACATTTTTTTACCTGTCTGTTCTAAATTATAATATGTAAATGGCGCTGCCATGAAATTCGCGCAGCACTGTCATAGAACTACAGCATTATCTTCAACTTTCCACGCAGAAGGCCAATTTATCTTTTTAAAGGACCGGGCAAACGATCAGATATATATATGGATAGAATAGATAGATAAGATCAGATCTATAGATAAGATTATATAGATAGATAGATAGATAGATAAATAGATAGATAGATAGTTAGATAGATATTATAGATAGTCTAAGATAGAGACAGATTGCACCGACTGCTGTGTATTTCAAATCTGTGTTAAATTTGGATCTCTAAATTTGGATCTATTATGTTTTAAAAATTGTTGATGTTACATAACTGAGATCGATAAAACCATAGATATTCAGAGATGACTGTTTACTTTTAGACTGTTACAGAATTTGTTGATAGTTAATGAAGATTATGTAACCTTAAGTGTTGTTATGATTTCTTACTTGGTGAGCCATTTAAGTCAATAACTTTTGTGTTGACTTTTAATTTTCAGTCACTTCTTACAATCAGGGGTATGGAAATAATTAATTCCAATGTTCATACACAGGATGATTTAAATCCCTGAAATATGTCATTGGAGGTTGTTATATATGCGACAAGACTAAAATTTAAAGCTATTTTGGAAGATATTTAAGGTATTTTAATTATTTACCAAACTAAACTCAGACTAAACTACCAGCTCCACTTTTATAGCAACTACAGGCACTTCCTGTTCAGGCAGTCACTGAAGACAGGAGCACCACACAGAATGAGCTGTC
Organism: Platynereis dumerilii; assembly: GCA_026936325.1. Classification (NCBI taxonomy): domain Eukaryota; kingdom Metazoa; phylum Annelida; class Polychaeta; order Phyllodocida; family Nereididae; genus Platynereis; species Platynereis dumerilii. The sequence goes on from JAPTHN010000009.1 coordinate 51,459,554, forward strand.
CTTGTGCTAAGTGAGCTTCGCTCATGGCTGCCTTCGGCAGCCATGAGCTGCGCTCATATTAACTATTTTTAGCAGTTAGGGGTCACCAATTTAATTTTCAACTCTAACTATGATCAAAATAAAGTTAGATTCTGACTCTTACTCCGATTCCACCCAAAAACCTCCGACTCGATCCCGACTCTGACTCCAAAGCCCGGGCTAAGGGGTCACCTGTGGTCAAGCTCAAGGATGAGACTTCCATAAATCGGGGGCCATGAGGAGTTCCTGTAACTCATTGTTTAAAAAAACTGATTACTGTACAGTGTAATTTTATCTAAAAAAACAAAAAAATTACTATATGAGTGTATGTACATCAAATGTGTGTTGATGAGATTATCTTTAGAAGTCTGAATATGCTTCGGGCAATTGTAATTTTTTTCAGAGATATTTCAAAACTTGCAGTGCCTGAGAGTACTAAAATTAGGTTTCATCAATGCAACTTCATGATGCACAAGAAATCACAACAATAACTAACAATAGATGATGACACAAAGAAAATTCCACCCACAAGAGACACTCATTATACCTTACTGTCCTCCCACCAATTTACCATGAACACTCAAAAGGTCGAAATCTAGACAAAATAATAGCAAAGTCATTACTTAATTGCCATGACAACAGGGTCAGGGATAAATGTCTCCTGGGAAATTACTTAATCGTGACAGTCCGCCCTTTGTAAATACAAAACTTGACAGGAGCTGACTTGCTGAAATGTTCTTGTGAGGTGAAAGGTATAGAATAAAGTTAGTGATATAGTACACAGAAATTGCACCAATCTGCTTTACAGGATAGGGCAGGTAGAAAGCCCATGTAGAAATTTACTTTTGTATTATGTGTCACGTTTTCTATTATGTATTGACATTTTACCAGGTACATAATTGTCAAGAGTTTTAATGAGGGGTGAATCAGCCATATCTTTATTATTAAATCCTCCTATAAGAAATAGAACTAATTCATATGATGGTCATGTTGATTCCTTAAGAAAGTTACTTTTTCATGAAAATTTTGTAAAACCATATTCTAATGAACATTTTTTAGTGCATCTTTTAACAACAGCTATCTAAACTGTCACAATTATAATGTTTATTTCTAAAATGTAGATAAATCATATGATTATTGTGTATTATCTCATTTTCAATGTGTATTATCTGTACTTTTTCTCCCTTTGTGGAGGTGAAATGAAATAAATAAATAAATGAATAGAGAGTGTTTGGTATATTACACATTTCACATTTGTACTTAGAACATTGTGGCCCGATTTCACCAACTTGTGACAAGTCTAAACTTTTGAGACTGACCAAACAGACTATAGTCTCAAACCCCATTCAATGTTTTCAATGTAATTCACACCTGAATTACAAGTCTAAATCACAAAATCTGTTTCCCAACGAAATTTTTAGAAGAATTAGCTGGGAGTCACAGTCAAAAGAGACCCAAATAGAGACCTGCTAGGGCTGGTCTAGTATGGACCAGTCCCAACATGTTGGTGAAATTGGGTCACATGTACGTCTTATTTTACATCCACATTTTGACATGCAGATAAACTGCTTTGTTTCTGCATTTACAATTTCAATAAGAACTCCGGATGTTTGACCAATTTAGTTTTCTGACAGGTTTTTATGTTTGTATCACTGTAATGTAGTGCAGTTGAATAAAATGTTCACAAAATAAGCTTCAGGCATACTTAATTATGTAATTGCATGCTCCCAAAAACCCGGGCCCTCAATGAGGAAAACAACAACATAAGGGGGAATTGGCAGAAAAAAAAATTTGGCACCTTTTAGGATTCATGTCCAATGTCCATTTGGCAATACTTATGAAAGATTCTGGAAAGAATCAGATCTAACTGTGAAAAACCATCATTGGAAATGTTTTCACCGAACAGCAGACGGTCTTTTCTTTTATGTTTGATAAACAAATTACTTGAATATGTAGGTGCTGTGTACTCACCAAGTAACCTAATAAAGGATTTTTTGGCTTAAGAAAAATTTCAATCAATCAGTAGAGTATTCTGGGATATTAGACAGTTTTAATAAATTTTAGTGCATTTTTTATTAAAATAGCTAAATATAAAGATAGACTATCGTGAACGCCTCTTACATAATGATATGATAGATGATATAAAGGTTAGCTGTCAATGTAAATCATCTGAAATGAAACAATGTATACAACATATTCCATAATTACTCTGAGACATTGCAAACATGTACTTTATTACTCATTTTGAACCTCCCTGTGTATATACTGAGGCTTGAAATAATCTAATTAAACCCACTCAGGGTAATGTAGAGCTACTCCTCCCATGTTGAGGCCATTGCTTCTCCTGGCTGATTGCAGCCATGTCCTCTGAAGATGCTTTTACACTTGCCCGCCTCTTAATTCCAAAGAGCCCTTGCAAGTGTCAACAGGTTTCTGTTTTCACGGTGAACTCCAACGAAAGACAAGCAGTAAATATAACACTAAAGGAGACTGAGGCCAGAGTACATTGCATGAACACTGTGAACATTTTGCCTCATTCTTAGTTCATGATGCATAAACAATGCTGAAGCACTGATTCTGTTTCCTTTTGATTTCTAAAGTCATCCATACTGCAGACCATAATCTAATGGCTCTGGACAGGCTCGAATGACAGGCACACCAAGTGCTACCAAAACTCGCAGTTGACGTCCATTTGTCAGTTACAAATCAGGCTGTTTGTTTGGAGTTCCGTACATGCAAATAATACCAGTTGTAAATATGTGACAAGCTTAGCAGAAGTGCTCATTGATTTCTTGAAAATTTAATATAGTGATTTTGAAAATTTAATATAATGATATTGGATGTTCAAATGACCAAATTCATCTATTTGGAGTATACACGATAATGATGACAAAAAGCAAGTGTTTGCCCCTCTCATTTTCTCGTCATTGATCCCTCCTGCAGATTGCCCTCTTCACACTGTTAATGGTTAACAAGAGCTCTTAAAAATGTCAACAAGCCTATCTGTACGCAATGAACTCGTAAATGACCAATTGCCGCATGTTCCTGGGTTGACCTAGTTAAAATGAGCACAGTAATTCACTAATTGGCTAATTTGGCTGCGAATGGCAGAGTTTGAGCTAAATGAAAGGAACTGTTGGTTTCCGTGTATGTATTAGTAATTGCGGGTAACATTTTCTATCGAGAAATCATAAATGGCAGATTGTACATCAAACATTATGCCATGAACCCAATTAATACTGTCAATTCTTCATTAATAAAAGATGCAGCACTATGAGTGCATTGAGATGACAACATGCCTAGCGTTTCTTTTTAAAAGCAACACACTCCACTGCCACATCAAGTAGGAGGTCATGATAAACAATGCTGATGTATATCACCTGTCATGGCTTCATGCTAGTTTGCAGTCAGTCTCCATATTGCACTAGGAGGTGTATAACTTAGTAAGAAAAAAATTCCGTAAATTGATAATATCATTTTCAATATTTCGGTCTTTATTTGACCATCTTCAGGAAAGTAATGAGTAAGAGGCATACATGTTGAAATATTAGATATAGTAAACAGCTATAACAGATTACAATGACAAACAGCATTAAACAGTCACAATGAGATAGAGTGTGAAACAGTGGCGGCTCCAGGGAGGGGTCAAATGTCTGAAGCCCCCCCCCCTCCAACTTTTAAACAAAATAAATGTTCTGATACATACAGAAAAAGGTGTCAATATATATATATATGTATATATCATGAAATAAGCCATGATGATGTTTGGATATTCGTTCGGTACAAACAAAATTTCCCACTAATGGTCCCGAATCAAGAGACTACTTCAAGTCAGAAATTAGAACCTTTTTTCAAAAGATTTCCAGTGAGATTTAGAGATTTTCAGTCAATGAAATGCCCGACTTTCCTACTTTTTTCAGCCATGCCCGTAAACCAGACTTTCCGATTCAGTGTAATATCTTAAAATATATTATTCAGAATATCAGATCTAAATTCATGCAATCACTCAGTTTAACAAGTAAATCTCTGACAGCTTTGCATCCATCTATGAGGTTGAGCCTAAAATCTTGTCTTGGACTATACTCATAGTGCTGGATCATTGGCATAGGTTGCAGAGCTGCTGATAGATATTGGTTCCTGTCAATTTATAAGATGATTTTACAATTGAAAGAGAAAGGCCAAGAGTCAAGAGATCACAAATCTTCATCAGCTGGTTGTCATGCTTGAACCCAAAAAAGATGCATTCATTGCTATCTGCGAACTTCTTTGCAGTACTCTGAATTTGCAACTGAATCCCACTTTAATTGTTATGAGGGATGTTTCTGCGCTAAGAAAATGTTAGCAATGTAATTCGGTGGTATTTAAATCGAAAGCCATCTTGCCCTTATTTCAATCAGTAAAAGAAAGCCAAGAATGGCATGTCTCGTCATGGATGAGTTCATTAATGTTGTTACAGCAAAACAGTCACAAAGATCTGACATTGTCAAAACTGTCACATAAAAAAAAAAATTAATATGAACGGTGAAATTCATGAATGGTGCAACACTTTGAGGCTATCTTACAACCTCAACCATCTGATCAGTTGGGGTCATCCTAGGCTTCTGAAGTATCAGGGAAAGTAAGTAAACAATGAAAGTAAGAAAACAATGAACCATATGGTATAAACCATAGAAATACATAGAAGGGACATGAGGCTCTGGCAGATGAAGCAACCAAATCCACCATCTTGGAACTGCCCTGAATACTGGCACAATGGACTGTGACGTCACCAATAACTGTGATGTCACCTTTAACAATGGCATGACGTCACATCATAATTATTCTATTGTGACATCATGTCTCAGGGCAGTTCCAATATGGCGGATTTGGTGACCTCATCTGGAGGTGGCATCATACAGCCTCATGTCCGTTCTATGTATTTCTATGGTATAAACTGACACTTGTCATTCAACGTTCATGAAATGTTGAATTACAGACGGACAATATTCATTTATTCGACCATGGAAAAATACAATATAAAATGGTTCCCTAATAATTATATAATTATGGTGTTTGGAGAATTAATGTCATGAAAACATTCAAAAACCAAAGTAGTGTTTTTAAAAGGCTTTTTAAATGTTAAGAGTGCTTGCTAGGTAGTGCCTGAGGTTTACATTTGGACTATTTTTTTTTAAAGGCTGGAAATTAATATGTAATTGCCTTTGTACAGGAAATCTATTATCTACTTTAAAAGAGCTTAATATGCAGAATAGATTTTCATGAGATAATTTTTGGAGATTACATTTTAATTTGTAGTATTGAGAAACTCATGATTTTCAATTAATTGTCGTTTGGCTGAATGCTTTGAAAAATGTACCATGTGATATATTTACAGTAGACGAACTTCGAGTGCTTACAAGTGACTGGTTTCAGAGCCTCAATGAGGTCACTGAGGCTCTTGCCTGAATCCTTACCATTGAAAATGCTGGTTCTTTCATTGACTCATAGGACTTCTAATGACGTGTATAGATGCAGCAGTGACCAATACCTGGCTCAGTGACATGTATAAGAGCAATGCTAAGTGAAGGGGCAGTGGAACAGTTGTCACATAAAGTGCAGTGACTGAGTCATAAACCTGACCCATTTGACAATAATCATTGCTCTTTTCATGAAAGATGTGGTGTTGACACAGTCAGTCAACATGAAAGCTTATCCATCTGAATTGCGATAGTGAGTTATAAATCATGGCAGAAGTGTGACGGAATTATATGCGTGCTTGTGTCTAAGCAGGGTTTTTGTGTGTATAAAATGTAGCAACCTGTTTGATGAAAAAGGGAGCTACACACGAAAGCAAGGAGCATCCCTCTATTGCATTAATAAAATTCTGAAGTATTCTAATCCTGCACATCGTTTTTCTGGCCTGAAAAATCTATAATTTAGATAATTGTTTGTGTTTTTCCTCAAAGAAATATTTGGAACAGTAAACAGACCACAATTAAACATTCAATCATATAGATACAATATTGCTTTGAATATCTCAAACTGAGAATTCTGTTCGTCACACCAGAGGAAGATTAATCTGTTTGTTATAACTTTGCAAAAATAAAGCACTTGTGGACAGTTGTGGTCAGGATGGCCAGGGGCAGCAGACGCCAAGATCAGCTGGGGATCAATAGCATTGACTGTGGTCAAGCTCTGTTGATAGCAGGCCTATTACTCAGAGAGACAGGAGTGAGGTCACTGGTGAATGCTATGACACCTACCACACAACATGGTATGTATGGGCTATGAGTCAGTCACACCTTTATGAGGTATCAAAATTATGGTCACTTTTCATGGCAGGGATAGGGCTGTGATGTCAGTTACAGCCTATAAGTGTATTGCATGTAAGCACTCGAAGTTCGTCTACTGTAATATGATTATATATTTTGTGGCAATTGTATTAATCTAATTTGTTGCTTCTTTTACTGATCCAAAAAATATTTTGAGCTCCGCTTGAAAACCTTTTGCCTAAGATTTTTTGGGATGAGGTAAAATAATGGGTACTTGATATCAGGGTCTTCTATAACCGTATAATCAATTATAATCAATTCAACTTTTATCAAACTTGTAAAGGACAATTAAAAATATCCAAATATTTTTTTGGGGGGGGGGGGCGGACTTAATCTTTGTTTATTGCATCTTACTTGATTCTATTAAAAAACATGAGCGAAAATATGCATGTCAACGACATGGTTTTTCTCAGTTTTTGGCAGCCCCACCAAATAATGGAGAAGCCCCCCTAGCCCTCCAACCAAAATATCCTGGAGCCGCTACTGGAGCGAAATACAGTGGAAATCAATGGAACAATACTAGTTGTTTGGTGGCCTTCAGTCCATGGTTAAGATTTGGCATGTTTATAATAATGAGTCCACAATTTCAAGAATTTGTTGGTTCATGAACAGCCTTGCTTAAGGTAAACGACTGTTAATTTTTACATATTTCATCACAATTTTCCTCATATATGTGGAGATGGTATTGGATGGGAGTTTCTTATAAGCGTTAACATCAAACATTAAAAGTTTACAGCTTCTGTTTAGAAGTAGTGAGTGGTCATTTTCAATAAGGGATGTATAGTTTTGGTTCTTCTTGATAATGAAATCTCCATATTTGGTATAAGATCAGAATGATACGGACCGCATGCTATCATTGGATCAGCAAACTGCACTTTCTCCTTACTGATAAGCCTCAGGATTATAATAAAAATAATCCCAAAATTAAATTTCAAAGTATATGCAAACTTTAGATTAAAACTAAATTGCTTTTTGCAGCTTGAGAAGATTTGAGGTAAGAAGGATTATGATTTTTAATTTTAAAAAACATAATGTAGCGATGGAGTGAGCCACGTTTCACTCCACTGCTTGGGGGGAGGTACACATACAAAATTCAGCAATTTCAATCTGAAAATTATCAGCCAAAAATTGGTAATAGTAACCAGGAAAACAGACGAGGAACCTCCCCATTGTAGTAACAACTTACTCCTACGCATAATCTAACTTAGGTATATATACACAGATGCTGTTGCAATTAGTGCATAGCATTCATTTATGCTCAACACTCGACAGCATCGAACAGCATTTCTCTCAACAGCTTCAGAAAAGGCCCATCAGCAACATGGTTGGTCAGAAATGGATCTGCTTTTTCATGCTCCTTGGACTTCTGCTTTTCTCCTTTGAAGCTCAACAGTCAACTGCTCTTGGCCCTTTTGCTGCAGTTAACCAACACCAACCTCCAGATTCAGATTCTCTGATCCTTGGTATTTTTGTCACCTGGATACCTGATAACATAGGGTATGATGACATTTTATTCTATAAATTCTTGTTTGTTGCTAATATTTTCACAAGTGATTTTCAAAGCAAACATGTTCCCGTCTTCTTTTCTTTTATTAAATGTGAAAGAAAATTACATCTACTCTATATTTTGATAGGGTGAGTTTATGAGATATATAACAGCTTAATATGATAATTCTATTATCAGTTATTATGGTATTTATAAACATTCCTCTTATATTATATTTTTTATTGTAATATACGTTTCCGATATTATTTTTCCATTTATATTTTTAGGTGATTGGAAGCATGAAATTTCATGAGAGAGATGTGGGGAGTTCATCCTCACACCCCAAACGCACTCACCAACTGGACAAATGAACGATTCAGATCAAAAGTCTTCAGCATTCTGCAACATGTGCACAACTGAAACATTGTTTTTTTTTTATATATGTAATAGAACGGCTGTTGATTGGTAAAAATAAAGCTGCAAAAATACCTTTGGCGTTTATCTTAACCTTTGAAAAGGCAACATTCATCTTTAAAAATGTATGTGCTTTGTTGTCAGAGACTGAGAATGCTTATAATTTGGTCTTTCATTGAGATTGGAATAAATTTTCGTTGGAATGTCCCCAATGCCCACAAAGTGTTTTTACCATTCATTCTAATGAGAGGTCTACACAAATTTCATGTTTCAGAATGGTTTAAAATTGGAAATTGCTTGGATGAATACAAATAAGCTCAAGACGCAATATTTAGTAACTTAAAAAAATAGCAAATATAGAGATGCTGGACTTTAACTGGACCAATATAACATTTCTACACCCTTGACTTTCTGTAGTCATTATAGTAATTGAATCATAAGGCTATACATTCTATGCTGTCCAGTCTTTCAAAAACATCCCAAATTAGTCATATCTTTATATATGTACTAACCTCTTTAAATCGGCTGATTCCTTATGATGAAATCCCCGTAGCTATTGCTGAAACATGATATCGTTGATCCTGACTCTGCATCAGCAAGTGTCATCTTGCGCTTAGAAAACTCCAAATTTAATCTAGTGATAATCTTTACAATTAAAGTAATTGAAAAGGTGAGATTTTATTTCAAAGGCAAACACACATTTCAGTTAAAATTTAATTACTTAGTTGCAATATAAAACATTTATTAAAAATATTAAATTGCTTTCTATGGCTTAAGAAGGATTTGGAAAAGAGGATTAAGTAATTAATAAAAGAAAAACAACATAAAAATTAAATTTTATACATTAAAAAGAGATGACTTGAGCCATGCTTGACTCCTGTTGCTCTGAGCAGAGCACTCATACAAAATACTATTGCAAGAAAATTTAAATCTAAAAATTACACCATTCGTCAACATTGACTCTGAATTAAGTATCAGTCAAAAGAGTGACTGAAGTTACCAGGAAAATAGGAGAGTAGCCTGCCAAGATTGATTGCTGGCTTTACCTCCTGTGTAATTTAAATAATATACAGATAGCATATACAGTGGTCCGTGCGTTATACATTACAATTTGTGTATAGATCTACACTCTTGATCAAAATGCAGTAATAATTTGAATTTCAGAGCTGTCAGGACTTCAAAGTTCTAAAATTGGTTATTGAATGTGTGGAATTGCAAAACTTCTTCCTACTTTAGATTTATGTATAAATGATACTTATAAACTATTTTCAGTGGCTGAGAATTATTTGTGAACTTTCTTTTGGTGACCAAAAAAATCTTTTATAATTTTTAGTAAAAAATCATCAAAATTGCATGTTGGCTCAACGACACAACTTTGGGGATGGTCTTGGAAAAGTAAGTATTTCCTTATCTTGTTCAACTATTGAATTGCTGCATGAGTTGCTGTATCTTATGACTTTACCGCCATCAAAGTTAACCCTCAAGTATTCATATCAGGGAATCGTACCTGCAAAGGCTAGTGCACCCATAACTATTGATATATTTCACCAGATGATTTGCTGAAGTGATTGCCTCTTGGAAACATTGTTCTCCTTTTTGTACACTAGCCAATATTGTGTTGGTGCTGTGAATCTATTGAGGCCTGCAATAATCTAATTAAACTCACTCAGGGGAATGTGGAGCTACCCCTCCCATGTTGAGGTCGTTGCTTCTTCTGGTTGATTGCCTTAATGTCCTCTAAAGATGCTTTCACGTACACTTGTCCGCCTCTTGATTCCAAGAAGTCCTTGCAAGTGTCAACAAGTTCTGTTGTCATGATTAACTCCAGCTCAGGACACCCGCTAAATATAACACTAAAGGTCAGCAAAGGAGACTGAGGTCAAAGTGTACTGAGCACTGTAAGCAGTTGGGCTCCATATCGGTGAAGATATAATGGATGTTTAATGAACAATTGCCACATGTCAGTGGTTTGACCCCATAGAAATTATCACAGCAATTCAGTTGTTGGTTCATTTGGCTGCGAATAGCTATATAAAAGCAACTGTTGGTTTCTGTGTATGTATTATTAATTGCAGGTAAAATTAACTATCGAGAAATGGCTGATTATAAGCATATTGTATAGAACAGCATCAAACATCATGCCATGAGCCTAATTTAAAATACCGTCAATTCTTCATAAATGAAAGATGCAGCACTATGAGTACATTAGGATGCCAGCACACTCCACTACCACATTAAGTAGGTCATGATAAACATACTTGCTGATGTGCATCATCTTTCAGGGCTTCATGTAAATTTGCTGTCACTTTCCATAATGCGCTGACACTTTTGGCCAGACCTAATCTAATGTGCTCCTGGACAGGCTAGAATAACAGGGGGCCCAAGGCTAGTCCCAAAGGGCTCTTAGTGTCACAGGCGTTTAAAGCATATTGTGAGAGAAGAACACACAGGACCTAATTATCTCGTTGAATAAGGGATTCCGGTTGACAATTCTGGTAACATGCCTGTGTTATACAAATCTAGGAAAAAAATTTGAGTAGTCCAGATCAAAGAACAGTTATGCTGTTTTGGAATTATGCTAGGATGTATCTTATTTTTGTACAATATGCTGACTAGGCCACCACTCCCTGGAAGACAACTGTCTGGAACTCCATGAAGAAGGAGAAGCAAATTCTCTCTAAGTGGCGGTGCTCTACAGGTAATGGGACCGCATTTTAAAGCGGTGGGGCAAATTAGACCAAAGCATTCGCGGAAGATGTCCAGGGGAAATTTACAAATATTTTTATGCATGAACATGCTTGCCCTGGCCAAAATGTGGAGGGGCAAATGCCCTACTAGCCCCACCTACACTGATCCACTTCTCATACAAGTATATGTATTTGTATCTTTATTTTCATGTCAATGAAGTTGTTATACCTTGCTGTTCATGAGAGATTACTTTCATAATGAAATTCCACATAAAGAAAGGCCATTAGTAAGCAAACAAACATTAAAATTCATGAATGAATGTGCATCAGTTTGCATGATATGATCCCAAGCAAGCAATACCAGTGGCTCCCTCTTGTGCATGAGTGGGATTGTTCTTCCGTTCCTAATGACGGAGACAATTAGAACATCCAGCCACAAATTGCTATCTACAAGGCTACAGACTTGTGAGCCATTCATCAAGAAACAATCAAGAAGGTTGCTACTGCAGGATAATGAGCTACTTACAACAGCAAGAGCCATGGCAACTTTCAGGGAAATTTATGAGTGCCCTATCATAAATAAGTATTCATACTCACAAAATAAAGTAAAAACTTATCTATTTGAGTTTCGTGTCACTTAAAGTTGAATGCCACAGAGTACAGCTGCTCCACCTATTGTACTCCACAGTTCAACAAAAATACCCCAGCTGGTGGCTCCCCCGCTTGGTCAAATTGTTCATATGCATTGGAAAAGCCACAGAGTTTTGAAAACAGGGGTAGGCTCACTCAAAGGCTGCTGGCTCAGCCAGGAACAATGGCTCAAGCCTATAAATGCACACATTTTGGGTCGACATACAGGCACATAATCCAATCCAAGTTTCATAAAAATCGAAGGAGTCTTTGAGATATTAAAGTTTATCTTAAGGGGGACTTATTTCTGTTGAACTGTTTTTCATAATTTTCTCATATTGTAAACCAGGTAACTCTCAAAAAACATCGGTAACCCCCGTTCATAGACATGTTTTCCAATAAAGTGTATTTTCAGCTACATTCCTTTAATTTTTCATAAATATCTCATGGATATTGTTCGAGTGACGCTGTTTTTCGTCATAAATCCCACACTTTTTTAGTATTTTACTGTAAAGACATAAGATTTTGAAAAAATCATAGTTCGAAAATTATGTTGGATAGCCCGCCTATTTTTTTTTTGCGTTGGAAAGCTTTCTTTTTGAAGAACTTTTTGGCAAAGTTTCAGGAATATCTCATGGATTTTAGATTTCTTGCCAAGTGTGGGATTCAACTTTAAACCTTATTCAGTCACAGGATACCCAAAATTCCCAAAAAGTCTATTAATGAGAAGCACATTGTCTTTTGATATTTCAAGGGGAAAAAAATAATTCTTTTCTCTGATGTGTAATGGTATATGGATGAAGATTGACCATACGGAAGATGCTGACTGGGCCACCACCTGCCGGTAAGCAACTATTGGGCACTCCATCATGACACAGAAGCAGTTTGTCTCCCTGAGTGCTCTACAGATAAAAGGATTGCACATAAAACGTCACTTGCAGTTGACACTCATATGACAACATGTCTGATTGATTGCCAGCATGGTGCAGTTTGGATTAGGAAGCTTATAAGTGACTGGCTAAGGATGCACAGTTGCTAGTTTTCCATCTACCTTATATTTGTATTTGCATTTATATTTCATGTCAATGAAGTTGTTATCCCTTATTTTTCAGGAAGGATTCCTTGAATAATTCAATGCCATAAAAGAGAGGCTAAGATTTCAGACATTAAAATTCATGATATGTTGACTGGGCCTAAACCTGTACCTGATTGTATACCACGCTTATCACAGGTTATCCTAAAGTGGCTAAGTCATGTACTGGCATCCTCACCTCTCAGTTTAGCCTTGGGTATGCTACCCTGACCATGAGCAGTGTTTCAGTTTGGTAATCATTAAAAGATTAAGCAGCCTCCGGCGTGACAAACATAATTGACAGTTTGAGATCATTAGAATCAACTGAAAGTATGTTTGAATGTTTCATTGTTGTTTTCTTTGTAGTTTTAATATATTTATTTGTATAAAACCACTAACAAGCACTTAAATCACTGATTTAAAACACCGGAAATATGCTATGAAAAGATTAGCATATTCATTACACTCCGTCATTTTATTGTGCTTGCTGGCAGGGTAAGTGTATACAAACCCTGCAATGGGAGGATGTGTACTGTATTGTGTCAATGCTGAACATGAGTTAGATTTTAATAGTTTAATTAACTAAACTCATGTTACAACATGACAAATCTTTTTTGCCAATAAACTTGTTGGAAGATAAGTTATAAACGTTAACAACTTTAAGATAGCCCCAGTGTTAAGCGTTCATACAATCTGTTACTGGGAAACAACTGTCATCAACTCCATAATGACACAAAAGCAGTTTGTCTCCCTGAGTGCTCTGCAGATAATAGGACCGCACACAAAACGTCACTTGCAGTTGACACTCATATGACAACATGTCTGATTGATTGCCAGCATGGTGCAGTTGGGTTACAGAAGCTTATAAGTGACCAGCACTGAGTTCTGGACTGACCTAGTTTCTATGTTCTACCTTGGGCCATCCGTTAGATATCAGATTCTGGCTTGACGTCAATACTGGCCATAAATTGGATCTGAAAATCATATTTTGAAAGTGAATACAAAATCCGGATTGAATTTGATAACTTCGTTAGATTTTTATGCATAAAATTTAGATATACCCATATTTCAGCAATTGAGACATTGAATATTTTTACATTTGACAAACAACAGTGTCATCTCTCGGTAAAGCTTTTGGGAAGACCCCGGGGGGAAGACATATCACAATAGTCCCCATCATGGTTGGTCAGAAATGGATCTGCTTTTTCATGCTCCTTGGACTTCTGCTTTTCTCCTTTGAAGCTCAACAGTCAACTGCTCTTTAGCCCTTTAGCTGCCATCATCCGACGTCAACCTCCAGAAACAGATGCTCTGGACCCTAATCCTTTTGTCAGCTGGATACCTAATAACATAGGGTATGATGACACTTCATTCTATACATTCTTATTTGCTAATAGTGACTGTCAAAGCAAATATGTCAGTTTTCCTTTCTTTTTTTCAGATTAAATGTGTAAGAAAAGTAGGCCTACATCTACTCTACTTTTTTGACGGGTGAGTTTAGGAGATATATTACAGCTTCATAAGATTACTTCAGGACAGCTATTACGATATTTATATGTATACATTGCTCTGTGATTATTTTTTTAATTTGCTTTTCCGATATCATTTTTCAATCAATATTTGTAGGGGATTACAAGCATGAAAATTCATCAGAGAGATGTGATGAGTCCATCCTGACTCCCCCACCCCAAAAGCAATCACCAACTGGATAAATGAACCATTGAGACGAAAATTCTTCAGCACTCTGCAACATGTGCAAAACTGAAACATTATTCTTTGTATGTAAAGAACGGCTGGTGATTGGTAAAAATAAAGCTGCAAAAATACATTGTGTGTTCTTCTTAGCCTTTGAAGAGACTACATTCATCTTTTAAAATGTATGTGCTTTCTTGTCAGAATGCTTATGTGTATGACAAGTCGTCTGATTGATTGCACTAACACACCTTCAAGGTCGAAGGTTTAGGGAGATCTGGTCAGTGTGTTTTTTTTTGTGTTTTTTTTATGTTTGGTATGTGTCACAGAGTGAATTACAGTCCTTGTCATACTTACATGGAATCTCAAGTTTTTTTTCTATGCCGTTGAACTGCGATGTCAGAGATGACTACTCTAGCATTGCAATATATGTAAATTAACTCCAAGCTGTGATGACATTTCAAACTGGGTCAGATTCCCCAGCTTCTAGCCAATGTTGATCCTCCTGAACTGAGCGTCACAGTTTCAACACAGTGTCAGAGTAAGAGTTTTATCTGGGATAGCCCCTGCAACTACGTCATGACAGCTTCATAGCCAATGCACTGACAGTAAACTATGTATCACTGTTCAAACATTGATATATTGAAGGAAGCATTACATATCCCAATGATCTATCACAGCAATCACCAGTGTAATCCTACCAAATGGCAGCTTTGTGAGCATTCACAGTAGACAACTGTTATAATCCCCACAGAGTTGTTTGATTAATCTACAAACTTGCTAACTTACAACTTTAAACTTCGATGGAAGTTGGTATAAACAGAAGGCTTTGACAATTTGTTTGTAAACACATGGCTTATGTTATGTATATATTTGTTCTGGCAGCCCATTGGCTGAGAGGCTGTGATGTCAAACTTGCATGGGTTTTACCAGACCCAATTTTCACTCTGACACTGAGTTGAAACTCTGATGCTCAGTTTGGTGAATTCACATTGGCTAGAAGCCGGGGAATCTGACCCAGTTCAAAATGACATCACAGCTTGCAGTTAATTTACATATATTGCAATGCTAGAATAGAGTTATCTCTGACATCACAGTTCCGCAGCATAGAAAAGAACTTGAGATTCCACGTAAGTGTGACAAGGACTGTAACATGCTCCACTGCAATAAAAGATTTTTTTTTCTATTTTTGCAAGGTCATTTGTGAATGTCACCTCCTGCGAAGTTGCATATTTCGAAAGGGCTAACCTTCACAATTAAGTAATTTCCCTAGAGACATTCATCCTTGACCCTGTTGTCATGACAATTAAGTAATGACCTTGCTATTATTTCACCATGACTTATGACCTTAAAAGAGCATTTATGGTCAACTACTGGTAAGCAAGATAGGCAAGTATGATACAAGAGTGCTTATTTTAGTTGCAAGTAATTATCTTGGCTGGCCAAAAACATCTGATGCTGGACTTCATGTATGACCAAAGTTGTATTTTGGAGGGAGAAGACTGGTCCCACATGACAGTTCTTCAAGTATAAGGGCTCATTACGCACAATAAATTGTCTTGAAAGCATTTCCTTTAATTTCCCAGATTCATTTTCTTAAACTGTCCTCCTATCCTTGTTAACAGTTTTATTAATTTTCCGTCAAGGTGAATTTTATGATACCGTGGTATTAATTCAATGACAATAAAGGAGATCTACTGATTTCCTCATACTATATAAGGAGGTAGATATACTATGATATAGGTCATTATAGAATTCTTTCTACACAACTAGAGCTGCTTAACACTAGTAAACAGCTATAGCGAACTCCATCACAACAGACAGGCACTTTGTCTTTGAGTGCTCTACTGATAATAGGATGGTACACAAAACGTCACTTGCACTAGACACTCATGTCGAGTGAATGACACGTCGTTTGATTGATTGCAGAAAAACAGTAAAGACTTGTGAAAACCCTGTTTTTGTGATGGTTCGCAATATATGCATAATTAAGAATGAATAACTAGTTCCGCTATCCTCAGACCTAAGAAATCACCAACAGAACTAGAAAGTATAATGTGAATAAAATTATTTTAGTAATATATCTATATTTAGCACCGTGGAGGTTGAAAAAACATTTTAAGAAAATATGAGCAACCCCAGCCCACGAATGCCAAAATGATGATAATGCGGGCTCCCGAAGGCCAAAACGATGCTAGGGCCCCTGTAGACGGCCCTGTCCGGAACTCTGGATCCATCACAGACCATATCACATGCTGTTCACATCACTACATATATCATTGGCTGAATCATTGGAAAAAAGAAATAGATAGTCAATTGCATACAAAAGTCATACAAATGACATACGAATGGACGAATAAAAGTATATTCTATTCTATTCTATTCTATACAATTAACAATCATACGGCTCATGATGGCCCCAAATTAAATTAATTCTATCTGTGACCTCAGAGACAAGATTAAAATATATAAGAATGCAACAAATTGTCCAACAAGACGTTGAGAAATACTTGTGCTTAATTCCTAGGCACACCACAAATGGTGTATTCTGTAAAATGTAGTTATTCATTTGCATCCAGTTATCCTTTTTCCGATGAACCTCAACTGGAATGTGAAATAGCATTTTTTTCTCACTGACACCATTCAGAGTAACCTTATGCTAAAGACGGCATTAGCAGGACGTTTTATTCCATGGCAATGTCTTGATGTGCTCAACCCTTTGAAGATGCTGTTTGCATCACGTTGCACGTAGCGCGAGTCCTTTGATCTGACATTTTTCACATGCTTGGTGTGAGAGGATGCTGCCTTGTCTTTGTACGCAGTGATGTAGTTTTTCCTTAAATCAATTGAAAATGTCTTTAAAACTGATGAACTTTAGACTTTTCCATAATCATTTTCTTGGAAAATTGTTGATAACTTGTTATTTAGTGTACATACTTTAAACAACACCACTGGATTATCGAAATGCTGACATTCATTCTTCTTAGTTGTCTTTTTTTTTTCTTGCTGCTCTAAAAAAAATAAACGTAGTTCTGATATTGCCTTTTATATGACTGTTCCTATGACCCATTGTAATGTCCTCAGAGCTTGTCTTGATCATAAAAATCTTCTTTTTTTTTTATTCTTGTTATATATATATTCATGTCCAAAATTAACTGCATTGTTTTAAATTTAAATTGCATTTTATGAACTTTTCCAAAATTAATATTATGTTACTACCAATGATTTCTATTGGCCTTTTCATTCATCATTTAGCTGGTAAGAACTTAAGATGAATGTGAGATGGCAGTCGAGAACAAAATATTCAATTGGCTTACAATCAATCAGACTTTATATGTGTTTTTTTCACAATTAACATTGAACTAAGTTTGGCCTTCACCAAAGGTCAAGGTCAAAGGTCAAGGTCAAACAGTCGGTCATGCTCCTTGGGACCAATTCAGTGTCACATTAGATTGGCCTCATTCAGGCATTTGACACCTGCAACTAAAACAGTTTAGCATTGATGGAGGAGGCCTTCATATCAATCGTACCTCAGAGAATAGTTAGACACAGCTGCGCTCAAGTGTCAAGGCTTGTTGTTTTGGGACACTGAAAAATGATGTAGTTTCACCTCAATGGACTAGGGGAGAGGGGGGATTAGGTAAATTTTCCAGTGCATGACCTAGTTGTGCTATTCTGCTTTGGATGCCCTCTGCCAAATGGCATTACAAACGCCAACCTAGCTATTCTTCTTTGGATACCCTCTACCAAATAGTATTTCAGACGCCAACCTAGCTATTCTTCTTTGGATACCCTCTACCAAATAGTATTTCAGACGCCAACCTAGCTATTCTTCTTTGGATACCCTCTACCAAATAGTATTTCAGACGCCAACCTAGCTATTCTTCTTTGGATACCCTCTACCAAATAGTATTTCAGACGCCAACCTAGCTATTCTTCTTTGGATACCCTCTACCAAATAGTATTTCAGACGCCAACCTAGCTATTCTTCTTTGGATACCCTCTACCAAATAGTATTTCAGACGCCAACCTAGCTATTCTTCTTTGGATACCCTCTACCAAATAGTATTTCAGACGCCAACCTAGCTATTCTTCTTTGGATACCCTCTACCAAATAGTATTTCAGACGCCAACCTAGCTATTCTTCTTTGGATACCCTCTACCAAATAGTATTTCAGACGCCAACCTAGCTATTCTTCTTTGGATACCCTCTACCAAATAGTATTTCAGACGCCAACCTAGCTATTCTTCTTTGGATACCCTCTACCAAATAGTATTTCAGACGCCAACCTAGCTATTCTTCTTTGGATACCCTCTACCAAATAGTATTTCAGACGCCAACCTAGCTATTCTTCTTTGGATACCCTCTACCAAATAGTATTTCAGACGCCAACCTAGCTATTCTTCTTTGGATACCCTCTACCAAATAGTATTTCAGACGCCAACCTAGCTATTCTTCTTTGGATACCCTCTACCAAATAGTATTTCAGACGCCAACCTAGCTATTCTTCTTTGGATACCCTCTACCAAATAGTATTTCAGACGCCAACCTAGCTATTCTTCTTTGGATACCCTCTACCAAATAGTATTTCAGACGCCAACCTAGCTATTCTTCTTTGGATACCCTCTACCAAATAGTATTTCAGACGCCAACCTAGCTATTCTTCTTTGGATACCCTCTACCAAATAGTATTTCAGACGCCAACCTAGCTATTCTTCTTTGGATACCCTCTACCAAATAGTATTTCAGACGCCAACCTAGCTATTCTTCTTTGGATACCCTCTACCAAATAGTATTTCAGACGCCAACCTAGCTATTCTTCTTTGGATACCCTCTACCAAATAGTATTTCAGACGCCAACCTAGCTATTCTTCTTTGGATACCCTCTACCAAATAGTATTTCAGACGCCAACCTAGCTATTCTTCTTTGGATACCCTCTACCAAATAGTATTTCAGACGCCAACCTAGCTATTCTTCTTTGGATACCCTCTACCAAATAGTATTTCAGACGCCAACCTAGCTATTCTTCTTTGGATACCCTCTACCAAATAGTATTTCAGACGCCAACCTAGCTATTCTTCTTTGGATACCCTCTACCAAATAGTATTTCAGACGCCAACCTAGCTATTCTTCTTTGGATACCCTCTACCAAATAGTATTTCAGACGCCAACCTAGCTATTCTTCTTTGGATACCCTCTACCAAATAGTATTTCAGACGCCAACCTAGCTATTCTTCTTTGGATACCCTCTACCAAATAGTATTTCAGACGCCAACCTAGCTATTCTTCTTTGGATACCCTCTACCAAATAGTATTTCAGACGCCAACCTAGCTATTCTTCTTTGGATACCCTCTACCAAATAGTATTTCAGACGCCAACCTAGCTATTCTTCTTTGGATACCCTCTACCAAATAGTATTTCAGACGCCAACCTAGCTATTCTTCTTTGGATACCCTCTACCAAATAGTATTTCAGACGCCAACCTAGCTATTCTTCTTTGGATACCCTCTACCAAATAGTATTTCAGACGCCAACCTAGCTATTCTTCTTTGGATACCCTCTACCAAATAGTATTTCAGACGCCAACCTAGCTATTCTGCTTTGGATGCCCTCTGCCAAATGGCATTACAAACGCCAACCTAATTATTTAGTGGGCCAACCGACTAGTTGAGCCAAAAAAAATGTGGGACTTCAAAACACCATCTAGACTCTGCCGAATTTGTCACATTTATTCAATCATTCATTGAGGTTTTCCATGAGCTACAAGCCTAGAAAATTGCAGTGACAATTCCAGTACCCAGTGCTTCTTGTGAGCAAAACTTCTCCACCAAGAAGAGAAAAACCTTTGTGAGAAATTCAATGGCAGATGAGAGACTGTCAAACTGAGGAGTCATTCATATTGAACGACAAATGTCCGATTTATTTGATTTGGATGAGTTTGTAGACATATTTTCAAACAGTCAAAACAACAGAAGGATCATGCTTCTTTAACTCACATCAGAGAATGATGTTGCTACATCCCAAAATAATTCTATGTGTTTTGTATTTCTACAAATATGCAAATACTAAAACAGAAAAAATACTTTGCATGCCAGAACATTATCAAAATAAGTGAGATGTACAAGTTCATCTCTTGCATTTGCACCATATCTGTGTGTTATTTGCAAAATGGCTCTGCTCTTGCAATCCCAAAATTCGAATTGCATACACTTATATATTTCTATAGGATATTATTGGTATTCATGTGTGTGTTCATAACTTATGGCTGACTGTGCTGCCCTCTAACATTATGTGTTAAACTGCTTCCGGTTCAACTAGTCATGGAGTCACTTCTCACACTCAACTTTACTCCGCACACAGAGTCATATCTAACATTTATTAAGAGATTGTACTCAATGCATCCCATAGAGGGAACTGCAGTGAGCTACTACAGGCAGTGAACTCTACTCAAATAGACATGCAGCAACTGACAGGCAACTGCCTTTGTAGCGGAACAACTGCCCTGAAAGTTGAAACTGACACATCAAAACCTCTATTGTCACACAGAACATTTTTTAAGGATTTTCGACTGGGAGACCAACGCTACATTTATAGATCAGCTGCTCCACATGTAGATCCATTACGATATATTTATATAATGGTTTGCTTGCCAAAGGATTCTAAATTGTTCAGCCGGCTGCTAATTTAGGAGTTGCGCTGATTGCCATGAAAACACAATTGATTTTTTTTTTTTTATCGGAAATCAAAAAGATGACATATTATTAAGCAAAAGATTTTTGTAGAGACAGTGAAGAATATCTTTGTTAAGAAAATCAGATGCCTTGGTTTCAAAGTCACCCAGAACTGCAAATCAAGACAAAGAAACGAGAAATTTATAAGAGTCTCTGGAAATAAATTGGTCTCCCAGTGATGCCAATTTGGCAATGACTGGGAGACCAAATCTGTCCACTGGGAGGATATTTGGTCTCCCAGTTACTATGTTAAAAATGCACTGTTGTCACATGGTATAATTCGTTTTAGAATATCATTAGTATTAACACCAGAAACAGAGGCCCAAAGTAGGGAGTTTTTACTTGAAAGAACTGAATTAATTCATGCGTGACCATGAATTCTGCCAGTCTCTTCACAGCTAGCGATGTTCAGCAACAATAATAATAATATTAAGTACTTGTATAGCGCCAATTCCAGTAAACTGCTCATCAGCGCTTGGTTAGATTAGCTGTTATCTCCGTAAAATTTTGCAAAAAGATAGGTTTTCAATCGCTTCTTGAAGTTATCCAGTGTCCTTGATTTTCGTACATTTTCAGGTAAGCCATTCCACAGTATCGGTGATGAATAGGTAAAGGCTCTATCCTCAAACTTGTTTTGATTTTGTGTGGCAGGTACCTCTAACAGCAGTTTACCATTGGTGCGGAGGTTCAGGTCATTTTCAGGTTTTTGTTGAATAGGACATCTGAGGTACTGAGGTGCTTGATTATTCACCGCTTTCCATGTAGTTGTCAAAAGTTTGAATTGGATCCTTGCAGGAATTGGAAGCCAGTGTAACTCTTTCCTGTAATGACTAACTTTATCTTGTCTTTTTAGCCCTTCAATCAGTCGTTTTGCGCTACCTGGAGTTTATTTATCACTTGTTTTGAGGAGCCATAGAGCAATCCATTTCCATAGTCTAAATGAGGAGTGACTAACGCATTGACAGCTGTTTTGATTGTCTGTTTGCTCAGTGACGTGTACAGTTTTGAGATGTTTCGAAGGTTAAAATAAGCGTTTTGACACATTTTGTTTACTTGCTTATGCATTGACATGTGTTTATCAAAGAATACACCTAAATTTCTGGCATGATCTGTCGCTTTTATTTCAACATTGTCCACACTGATTGACGACATGTGAAGTTTCTTGAGTTGAAATGGTGAGCCAATGAGAAGTAACTCCATCTTGTCACCATTGTTACACTTTTGCAGCGTTTGATTTTGTGAAGAAAATTGCGTATTTCTGTGATGCATTTTTCCATTTTCTTTGTTGCATTTTCATGTTCAAGAAAAGTTGGCTTGAAGGAAAGGACTAGTTGTTCATCATTGGCATACTTTTGATCATCAACCTCATTTTCTTCAGCCACCTTATTACTTATAGGAGCAATGTACGAATTGAATAAGATCGGACCGAGTTTCGATCCTTGAGGGACGCCATATTTTAGTGGCAGTTTGCTTGATTCCGTGTCATTTATGAGTACAGATTGAGATCTATTGGTGATGTATGATTTGAACCAATTTAAAGCAGAGCCATCAATACCATACTTGTCTCTCAACCTTTTCAAAAGGATGTCATGATCAATTGTGTCAAATGCTGCCGATAAGTCTAATAGAACCAGCATTGTTACTTCACCATGGCTCATGTTCATCAGGACATCATTGTGGATTTTTGTCAATAGAGTTTCTGTACTGAAATGCTGCTTGTATGCTGACTGTTTTTCATCATGCAGGCTTACAAGTGCAAGGTGACCAGTGTATTGTTTGATGACAGCACCCTCTAAGACTTTACTCAGGAAGGATAAATTCGAAATTGGTCTGTAATTCTTCTTAATGAGATCAAGGCCATTTTTCTTCAGGAGCGGTTTTACAAGAGCATGTTTCAGTTCACTAGGCATTTCCCCTTGTCTGAGTGATATATTGACTATTTTAGTCATGATAGGGAGAAACTCATCGATGCATTCCAGCAGTAGCCATGTTGGTATCGGGTCTAGATTACAGTGCTTCACAGGCATATCTGTAATGATTTTTTTAATCTCAGTCTCCGAGAGTGTTTTGAATTTACTTAGTTTGTGACCGGAATAAGTCTCAACATCATCTTCAGTACTGGTGTTGTTTGTGTCCAATTTTGATCTTATTTTCTTGATTTTTTCATCAAAGAATTTGTTGAAATCGTCTGCTAGATCTGCTTCATTTTCATGATGAGGCAGAGGTAAATCTTGTTTTCTGTTAAGGCTAGAATTTAGGATCTTAAACATAGCCTTTGAGTTGCCCTTCGTTTTCTCAATCTTTGACTTCAGGTCATCTGTTTTTAGTTGATTGAGTCTCTCATTTAGCACATTTCGTTTCTCCTTAAATATATCCCAGTCAGCCTGTAGCCCAGTGCGTCTCCATTTTCTTTCTACCTTTCTTCTACTGGTCTTTAGATTCTTGATATCAGCATTTGTGAACGGTGTTGGTTTTCGAAATGTTACTTGATTGATCTTCATTGGTGCATGTTTGTCAAGCACCTTTTTGGTTGAGTTGTACAGGAACACGAGACTGCTTAGGTCATTAGCCATTTGTTGTTGTGGGCCATTTTGAGCAAAATGTAAGCGGATATCATTCTTGAATTCTGACACATTAATGTCATGAGTTTTTCGGAATGCTACTTTCTTTTTTAGATTTTTGCCTTTGGCCATTTCCATATTGAAAAGGATGCAATTGTTATCTGACAGGAGGTCACCAACCACACAATTTTTAAGACTAGAATTTTTTCGGGTTATAACTAGGTCAAGCGTGTTTCCACTTTTGTGAGTTGGAGATGCAACATGTTGTTCAAGGTTAAACATTTCTAGGATGTTCCCAAATTGGATTGCTCTGCTATCATCTTGTTTGTTCATGTGAAAGTTGAAGTCGCCTGTTATGATGAGTTCATTGTGACATGCTTAATAACTTGCGACAAAATTTGTGAATTATTTGTAGAATTCAGATAAGCTGTACTTATTTTGGTGAGAGGGTTCAGGGCGATACACAAGCAGGATTGTTAGAATTTTTCCACTCAATTTCACTTGGACTTCCATATGCTCAAAAGTCCTTGTCTTCACACTTTCCATTTTAACTGCGCATAGACCTGATTTGACGATGCAGCCGACTCCACCCCCTTGTCTACCTTCTCGGGGTGAGCTTAGAAAGTAGCATTGTCCATTTCTTTCAAGTTCCCCAATTTCAACTTTATCATCCGCTTTCAGCCATGTTTCAGTGAAAAGAAAGACATCCAAGTTAAATTCATGCCTGAAGTCATTTACAGATTGAGTTTTTTGTCTAAGACTTTGGGCATTCCACACACAAGCTCTTAATATATTGTTTGAAGTTTTAAGTGGATAATTGTCTGAGGAACTGGGATGTTTAACAGATTCTGATAGGATGCCAAATCGGTTCGCAATTTTGATTGAGTTATTGCAACTGGGGTTATTGGTATTCTGAAACCTTGCCAGTGAGAATGCCTAAATTGATTCTTTTAACCCAATACGCAAGACATCAGAGTACAGCCTTGATTTATTTGTCATGTTGATGCCACTACAATGCTTCAGAAGTCTAAGTGAAACACTGGTTGCTATGATACCCCACAGGTGCTTTGTGAAAGTATCTGAGTGACTGGTTGCTATGATACCTCACAGAATCTTTGTGAAAGTATATGAGTGAGAGGTTGCTATGATATCTCACAGGTTCGTTGTGAAAGTATCTGAATGACTGGTTGCTATGATACTTCACAGGTTCGTTGTGAAAGTAACTAAGTGACTGGTTGCTATGATACCTCACAGGTGCTTTGTGAAGGTATCGGAGGGACTGGCTGATACCCCACAGGTGCTTTATAGAAGTATCTGAGTGACTGGTTGCTATGATACCTCACAGGTTCGTTGTGAAAGCATCTGAGTGACTGGTTGCTATGATACCTCACAGGTGCTTTGTGAAAGTATCTGAGTGACTGGTTGCTATACCTCACAGGTGCTTTGTGAAGGTATTGGTGGGACTGGTTGCTATGTTACCCCACAGGTGCTTTGTGGAAGTATCTGAGTGACTGGTTGCTATGATACCTCACAGGTTCGTTGTGAAAGTATCTGAGTGACTGGTTGCTATGATACCTCACAGGTGCTTTGTGAAAGTATCTGAGTGACTGGTTGCTATACCTCACAGGTGCTTTGTGAAGGTATTGGTGGGACTGGTTGCTATGATACCCCACAGGTGCTTTGTGGAAGTATCTGAGTGACTGGTTGCTATACCTCACAGGTGCTTTGTGAAGGTACTGGTGGGACTGGTTGCTATGATACCCCACAGGTGCTTTGTGGAAGTATCTGAGTGACTGGTTGCTATGATACCTCACAGGTTCGTTGTGAAAGTATCTCAGTGACTGGTTGCTAGAATACCTCACAGGTTCTTTGTGAAGGTACTGAATGACTGGTTGCTGAGGGTTTGCTGCAGAGCAATGTTATGTTCTTCACTGTAAGGTGTAATTTTCTGAAAAATAGTAAATAAGTTTTAAGAAAGTTTAAGGCAATAAATTCAAATTGGTAGCAATGACTTTGTTAAGGCGAATTTAGGATGGCAGTTCGAGTTGAGGTTATGTTGTCATGCAGCTTATGTTTCCTGGAAGGCTGAAAATTAAGTAGAGTTCCTGGCAGTGTCTTGAGATGTCCAAAATGAAAAATTTCCGTTATCTAATGCTGATTGGTGATGTGGAAAGTATTTTCTAGAAGCTGTGAGTACTGGAGATGGATGAAAATTTTATGCTGAAACAGATGTAAAAACGATCGTAAAATGAGCGAAAATTGAGGTCAATCGAATGTGTATTGCAGCGATTAGCGTTGTAGAAATGGAGTGGCAGATAAACTGCAAGTATTTGCACCAAAATCGCTTGGAAATTGCACAAATATGGTCAGAAACTTGAGAGAGGCACTTAACCGACAATCACACAAAATTTCAGCGGTTAAATATGCCCAGAACTTGTTAAAAAGATGAAAATATTCACTGCTAATTACCGGCCATGCATCCTATGCATAGGCCGGTAATGCTTCTGTCCTGAAACGATGTGAGTCAGAGGCCTACTGGCCAAACCAGGACATTCCAAAGGTTCATTTTATCAATATCACTCATTTATACATCGTAGATTCTGTCAATTGTGTATTTTTTCCGTTAAATGCAATATTATTACATTTATAATCATCCCTTCTAACACCCAGCGCTGGGTCAGTCAGGCTGATTTGCGCCGCCATTTTCTTGTGTATTGGGGCTGTCACTGCAGTGACTGCACTGTGCTGTATTTAAACCACAGCACATACAGATGACTCCACAGCCGTGAAACTGAAACAGGCAATTGAGATGTGCTGTACAGCTGAATTGCCATCACAATTTAGGCCTAAAGTGCAATTCACTTTCACACCTCCCTGTCATCTGTCAGCTTGATCCCAAAATTTTCAATCAGCTGCATACTTGTTTAATTCCAATTTAAATTCCATGCATACAATAATATTATTATTGGGAAACATAAAAGTATTGCATATCTTACAAAATAAACATCATTTCAAGAAAAAACCAGACTGTGAATATATATTTATGCATAGAATATTAAAACAACTTTGTGAGTGAAATTGGAGGCAAAATGAAAGGAAACAGTTTTATAAGCAATTAATTTCTGGTATATTAATTGAAAATACACCCATGTCTACCAGGTAATGGAAAAATAAAAAATCCATTAAATTTATTTGGATTTTTCCCATCCACCATACATGTGTATTGATCATTTCGATTCCACTGATAAAGCGTGCAGCATGGCCGGTGCTGTGCTCTAAGAGTACTTGTTTCACTCAGTGTTTACAGTCAGAAGCGCCACCTACCTATCACTAAACAAAGGGCCTGGGTCAGTCTGACCCAACTTGCTGATGAACCCAGGGCTCAACTAAACCCAAGACTTTCAAGCATGTCCCCCTCCCCTCCCTCTAAATAGAGCAGTCTGACCCAACTTGCTGATGAACCCAGGGCTCAACTAAACCCAAGACTTTCAAGCATGTCCCCCTCCCCACCCACTAAATAGAGCAAAAAAATCTAATAATTCTGATTGAATAATCAATTATATTGAAGAAAGATGTCTCACCTCCATTGATCATTTGCAGAACACTAATATGTATATACAGTCTTTGCAGTCTTCAACAGAATGATGTCCCATCATTGAATGGTTATTTGTGTTACCTCACACAAAACTCCTGATCTGCATGATCTCCAATGCTCACCTATTGAAAATGCCATTAGATGTCATAATTCCACGTGACAAGAAAAGTTCACTTTCAACATTTAAGATATTATTATTATTATTTAAGATATTATATCAAACCATCATTTTGAACAGCTGTGGGTCATTAATGTTAAATCTTTGTAAAAGAATACGAAGTTGAAATTGGAGATGAATCATTGTGTCAATTGTGACTTATCATTATTTTAAGGCTAGACATAATTATTCTTAAGAATTATTTGTAAAGTATTTCGCAGAGAAAGTATTACTCCAATCCTATATAATCTTTCTTCTTTATACATCAGCAATTGTGCAGCATACAAATTACGTACATAAATTCTGTTAACGAGACTCACAAAAAAGAGCCGATCTGTACATACATTTTCGTACAAATTTCATACGAATTCATACAAATTTCACACAGGTACTTTTCAGTTACTTTGGCCATTTTAGTGCAATACAGTTATCACAAATGGTTTAAGTTTTGACCTTGCATTGGCCTATCTAAAAAAAAATCAGCAAACAAATCAAGTTAAAGCCCAAAAACCAACTTAACACATATGAAATCCATACGAAAATTTACGTATGTTTTACGTAAGTAAATTTGCGTACATATTTCGTACGTGAAAACAACTAATTTACGTACGAAATACTCAAGAAAGAGCTTCGTACGTTTTACATTCACAGCCAGTTGGCCATGTACCGGTCAAGTAAAGTGTCGATTTTAAAATATTATGTTAAGTTTTAATAGGGCATTCTTCCCTATTGTCACTGATCTTTGTGGAAATCTTGTGGACAAATTTCCGGAAGAAGTACCGTGCCATTTCATTCAAACCTTGCACACTGTGTTATAGATGGGACAGAGCCACCGGCTCACCGAGCGAAGCGAGGTGCACATGTCTCGTCCCTTATGGCTAACAGGCATGTGGAGCCATCCAGATGGTTCAATAAAAACTTCTGGTTCAGACATCCCATAATACGATCCTGGCATTTGCTTTTCTTCACGTGTGACTACTACTTGACTACCTTCCTTCTGTTTGATATTCCGCCAAAAAAAATTTTCCGAAAAAAATCTTGAAAGAAAAAATTTGCCGCAAAAAAAAATTTTCCGAAAAAAAAAAATCCTTGGAAAAAAAAAAAAATCCGAAAAAAAAAAAATTTACAAAAAAAAAAAAAATTTCCGAAAAAAACAAAAAGTTTAAAAATATTTCCGAAAAAAAAAAGATTTCCAAAGAAAAAATTTTCCTAAAAAAAAAATTTTCCCCAAAAAAAAAAAATTTCCGAAAAAAATAAAATGTTTCTTTGAAAAAATAAAATTATTACAAAAAATTACCCAAAAAAAAAGAAAAATTCAAACAAAAAAATTGTGAAAAAAATTTTTTGAAATTTAAAAAAAGTGTACGAGTATTTACACGTCCTGTCTTCTATGCTGCGGCATTATCATATTATTTTAGTTGACAGAATATGATGTGATATTGTTTTGCATTATTTGCTATGACAATTTTGCAAAATCACAGATGAATTAAGAAATGGACATTACGGAGAAGGTTTTTAAAAAAATGCAATCAAGATTACGCCACACATTGCAATAGCAACATCATTTGGAATTAATATTAAAACTTTTTCATCTCAAAAATATAATTTATATTATTTATAATTTTTTTCTGTATATATGGCCTATATACATATATATTTTTGATAAATTTTCAAACATGTAAAATTGGATATTTCCCATTAGCAGCTAACATGTCTTCTTGAAAATTACTAGTAAATCAAATCAAATCAAAATGAAAAATCTCTTTTTGATTATTGATACACATATGTAAGTTACGGTATTCATTTTATAGACATGTGATAATTGATTTTTGTGCATGCATTGAGAAGCAACTGTAATTCGTACAAGAAATTATAAATTATCATCGAATCAAATTTTCAGATCTTCTTGAGCTATTTTCTAGGGGCAATTCGTGGGATGCAAAGAGAAGCAACAATATTCAGTTTAATAAAAATTGTGGGTTAGTTTACTTTTTTATAATAAACATTTTGGGTAAGCTTAATTTTTTAATAATAATAATTGTGGGTAAGCTCACTTTTTTTAAAATAAAAAATGTGGGTAGGCTTTTTTTTATAGTAAAAGTTGTGAGTAAGACCAATTTTTTTCTCGTAGGCAGAAAATCTGGTGGGTCGGTTAATCCGAGAATCTAAAAATTAAAAAAGTCTGGCCTAACTGACAGATATGTACATAGATACATATATATACAATGTACATACATTATTTGTTCTTGTTTTGACACAAATGATTCGTATAAAATAATAAATGTAATTGAAATTGCGTTTTCACAAATTCAATGAGCAGAAATTTCTTCTAAGAAATGAAAATCCATTTCTTCTGAGAAATGTACTTAGAAATGTAGATCAGAAAATTATCAGAAACCAATTCATTTTCCCAGACTGAAGGGACCGTTCAGAATTTATGAACGGGCAGGGGGTTGGGAATTTTGATGGAAGTTGAGTTCAAGATATTCAATTAATGCCGCCCTTTGAATTAATGTGCATTTTTTACCCTCCCTGAGGCAGGCGCCCTCAGACATAGCCTACAAAGCAATACACTCTCATATTCTTATAAATGGACACCTTGAGCAACTAACCCCCCCCCCCCCAGTCATAAATTCTGAACTCTCCCTATGATCATTTTGCAGTAATTAATTCAGTGCAAAATAATAATTAATGATTCATTGACATCAGCTGTTTGGTCTGGTCATTTCACCACTTTCCACAATAGCATATCTTTTACCTTTTATAGTGTTTCTACGAAGTAGGAAAAAGTTCTAAATAAGTTGTCAATTTCTGATTGGCCCCAGTCATGTATAAAAGACGACAAGAAAACACTGCGATCATCTTCTGCAAGGCGTTTTGCGGAGAAGTGCCTGAGAACCTCTTTTGCGAGTCTTCTTCCACTGCTTTCATCAAGTAAGTCAAGTTCCTTATATTATATAGATGGTGGATGGTGAGGAGATACATATTATACAAATACGTCATGATATGAGTGCAATATGAAAATTTATTTTTAAATAAATTTTCATATTGCACGAAAATAAGTGCCATATTTGTTTTATTACATGACACCACTATGCTTCCGATATAATGTGTCATTGGAAAAAAAAAATCGGAAATTTTTTTTTTTTTTTTTTTTAGTATTATACACAACAAATTAAACTGGAAAAAAATTGTGGATTTTTTTTTCATAAAATCTCATATTGCACTCCAACCATGCAATATGAGTTCTTGTGATGTCATCATTTGACTGATTTCAGCCAATCAGCATCACTCTAGAAGAGTGGTCATGTAATAATGAGTTTTATTGGCCGAGGCTGTAATATTATATACTGCTAAGGCCATTAAAACCCAGTATTGGTGGACTCAACAGCCTCCATCTTTTATATTCTCCGTGGCCAAATGGTTTAAGGTGCTTGTTTGTGCTACCAGTCTGGCTTTGAGGTCGTGGGTTCGACTCCCACTCCTGGAACTCAATTTGGTCCGAGCCCATGGGACATTAAATGGAGGTGGGTTGTATCCAGTGTTCTGTGCTGGGGCAACTGAAAGACCCTGGGCATCCCTGAATGAATGGGGTATGTGCTAGACTCCTAGTCTTCTCAACACTCATCATCACACGGCGATCACTAACACTGGAGAATGCTACGGCATGGGAACCTTGGGCAATGTTCCCCTAGTCTCTGCCCATGGGCGCCGTTCTACGGCTGCCCTGAGCTGTATCATTGTGGAAGGCTCACCACAAATTTCGTGCCTGCATTGCAGTGCATGACTGAGAGTATTTACAATTACAATTACACAATTTTCAGACTTATGCATGGTATATAGATAGTGGATGGTGAGGAGACCAATATTGAGTTTTATTGGCCGAAGCAGTAAAATTGTTCAAGGCCGTAAGCCAAGACCAATATATTACCAGCTAAGGCCAATAAAACTCAAAATTGGTGGAGTCAACATCCATGATTTGTTATATTCTGCACCACAGTTTTCAGACTTGTATACATATTGTAAAATACTGGTCTTTCTAAAGAAACTTTTTTATATGCAATATACTTAATTTTTTACATTATTCGCAATGGGTTTATTTACAAAAATGATAGATTGACTTTCCCAAAAGTTATATTTTGCAAAGCACAGCATTGCCCTTATTGCTTCTTGCACCTAGGCGTGCCAATCCACTCTCAACTGGCAAGTGATTATGAGGACTTGTGATGCTGTATTTGGCCAGGCTTGAGTGATTCTGTTAGTCCCCATGTTTTTGTTTCACACCTGTTCCAAGACAGTGGCATACATCAGTTTAGTTTCTGGGGATTCAATTTGAATGAAATCACATAAAATTGTTATTACAAGTGAACTGAACTGAATGAAGGTTGATATAAAAAAAAAACAAATATACAATGCATAGCAGCATGATAGCACAAGTCAGGTACTGCCTGTACTGCCTGCAAGTTACCTATAATATATTACTCTATAATCATTCAATTATCCAACTGATCAGTTATTCAGTCAGCCATAAATCAGTCTGTCAACAAATGCACAAAGTCAGGAAGTCAGATAGTCCATTGGCATATTTTCCATTGCCATCCATTTTGCTGGGGGGGGGGGGCTAACAAACGTTGTTTTTCCCTAAAATTTTAACATGTTAGAGATGTGACCATCGCAGTGCGTCTGCCTTGGCATGTATTGTTCTGGATCTGCCCCGAAATTCCATTTGCCCTGATGCTCGGGGGCTGCAACCTCCCCCCTCCATCCATCTAGCTACTCCTCTGGTATTGACAGTTAAATTCCTTAATCCCTTTAAACGTTTTTGTTTGGAGTGTGTCCAGTCAAGCATGGAATTTTGCAGAGTCATCAGAGCCAATTGGTAGTTGAGCACTTGAAAGGATATGGCACGCCTAGGCGCATTAAGCAATAATAATTGCAGTTAAGTTCATGGTTGCAGCTGAGTGTACTGAGTCACGCCAATATCATTCTCCACTAGCCAAAAACACTTTTAAGACACCAATATCATTATTTATTGGCTTGTCATGTGACTCATCTCCTGCTACATGATTGGCCTTAAAATTTGATGCAGAATATATATTGTATGGGACTCATTTATTCTTGTGTCAGTCTCAGGGGCAGATCCAGAAAATGTCGGACGGGGGAGGGGGGGGGGGTTACAAATGAAAATGGACTAAAAATATCCAGCATCCTTTTTTTACATTAAAATGTTCAGGCCAGAGGAGCAAGGAGGAGGGTTTGAACTCCCTAAACCCCCCCCCCCCGATCCACTAAGTCTGTTAACTCTAAGTCTGTCTTTCTGTCACTCTATCGGCTATAAGCCTTTAACCCAATAAGCACTAGAGCTAACATTTGAAAAACCATTTTAAGATGTTACTTTGGTTGTAATTTTTTATAACACTATTTCAAAGTTTTATTGAGGTTTGTGATTGCTGGGTAAGTATGTCAGTATGTTATTATGTCTGTCTGTTTGTCTGTCTGTCTGTCAGGCTAGCTGTCTTGCTGTCTAGGTGTCTGCTTGTTGCAATGAATAAAAAAAAAGGATTGTCTGATTTCATGCAATAATTATTCAATATACAATCAAGTGATTGCCTAAAGCAGACATTTGAATTGACGTCAGTGCGCTTTCAAAAATCTGCATAATGATCAAATGAATTTATTATCCTTCCAGAAAGTGTGTAGAGTGATTTATTTCTTGTAATGTTAAAGTGTGACATCATTATTATTATTATTATTATATTATATTATATATACAAAATTTATATAGCGCCAGTAATAGCTTTAAAAAAGTTTTCTATGGCACTTTACAATGATATAATTTTAAATAGACTATACTGTAATATTCAAGTTAAAAATATAATATATAAATGTAAATGAGTTAAAAACAAAAATAGTTCCACATTAAAATCATAAATAGTCCATAAAAGCATCATTAAAAAGATGAGCCTTGAGCTATCGCTTGAATTTATCGAGATTGTCAATTTTCTTCAATGGCTCAGGAAAACTGTTCCACAGAGTTGCAGCAGCATGCCTAACCATATGGTGGTTCCCATAGGTTAGCATTGAAAATTAGGTTTTCCATGTGAGGTCACAGGTTTTTCAGCCAATCATGGCTCAGTCTGCATAGTAGGCCTATGTCATATCAAATCTGTGAGGTACCTAGTATACCTGCAAATGACCTCAAGCCGTGTGTGTAAAAATGAAACACTGAAAGTTGAGGCCAGCAGGGGCGTATCTAGAAATGGCCTGGGAGGAAATAACATTTGGTGAAAATGCAGTGCTCTGCACTTCCTGTCTTTTCCATTTAATCTTTGGCATGAGGGTTAAGGGGCTTGCACTGCAACCCTGAACCAAGGGCACACAAAAATATTGCTCATAATTTCAACAATATATAATACAGAAGGGGAAATCTATCCAGCAAAAAATGTGCGACTGTGTATCCCCTTCTTCTAAAGGAAACCCTAGGTGTGCCACTGGCAGCGAATTGTAAACAAAATTCAGATTAGACAGTTTTTGAGTATTATGAGTAACAGTTACTTATTGACTTTCACAGCATGTAATCTTCTGTCTTTTACTCAGTTATGCTTGATAAAACTTGCATATTATGTCACATACCATATATAGCAATTCTCCACACCACATCATATGCCAACATTGCATCATACTCCACACCATAGCCAATCACTTTGCCCCAACAGTGTGAGGTCACATACCAAATTTGCAAAATTTTTCCAATTCTACTTACTTTCTAGAAGGATAATAATAAAAAATTTCATCAATGTGTTTTATTACAGATGATTTCACATTTGTAGACATAAGGACCGAATTCGAATTTTTTTCTAGGAAATGTATTGCATAGGGAAAAGTGACATCAAAAAAATTATGACATCACTTTTTCCTATACGATAACATGTCCCAGAAAAAAATTCACATTCAGTCTTGTGTCTACAAATAAATCATCTGTAAGAACATTATGCACAGCAGAAAAAGACTAAAATGAAATTTCAGTTTCAATTTGCAGAATGTTACACCTGGTAACAAGCGTGACAAATATCACCTTCTCTGATCGTCACTGGTGGACAGATTCTATTTGATTTTATTTTTATGATGGACATTGATGCTGTGCCGAAAAAAGTAACTCACACAAACAATTTAAGTAACTGTAATCCGAGTATGACTTTTTACAAGTACGAGGGTCGTTTGGAAAGTTTTGGAGGGATTCACTTAAACAGAGATTCATACTGTTATAGTTAGAACATTAGGGGATAATACTATACCAATTGCTGCAGTAAAACGTTGGCCAGCTTACTTCAAAAGAGGTAGAGTGAGCCTTGAAAATTACCTGAATTTTGATGCAGTCAAAAGTTGCCACCTCAAACAACATTGCATGTTCATCAAATGGTGCTGGATGATGTTCAAGGGTGACACTTGGCAGAAACCGTAGCCACTTCAAGTTTATTGATTAGGATATATGTCAGATTTACCCAAGGAAGATGAGGACAGTCTCAGTTAATTGCAAAACATTCAAATTTTGTCATCTTTCAGAACTCTCAACTTTAAAATTTGGGATTTTTCATTCAAAATCTATAGCAAAATTCCAACCCCCCCCCCCCTATATTCTTGGGGCAAATTTTCTGATCCCGGAATTGGCTCAGGCTCACTGTGTAGCTAGCTATTAACCAGTAGAAAAACTATCCTACTGTGTTCTGTAGATTTTTCACAGCATTTATTTGTTTACCACAAGGATCCGTGAAGCAGATACAATATAGGTGGCAAAGAGTATCTGAATATGTTTACATGCAAAATAGCAGCTGCCTGACACAAACTTTTGTGACCCATTTCAGTAGAACTATTGAGGATGAAATTAGCCATCGGGCTGCTTGTCTTCCTTGGTCTCGGAATAGGATGCCAAGGATGGAGACCACCACCAGGTGTCCCTGCAGTTCCAGGGGTTCCGCCCACCCCAGGAGCGCCACCTACTCCACCAACCCCTGAATCATCATCTGTGTCTTGGTGGATTCCTAAAGGACCGAGAAAACCAATTAAAAGAGCTCCTTTCCCCCATTTTCAAAGACCCCCACACCAACAGCTGAGACCAGGGGTTCCAACTACCCCAATCACCCCAAAAACTCCACGCACCCCAGGATCATCATCTGTGTCTTGGTGGATTCCTAAAGGACCGAGAAAACCAATTAAAAGAGCTCCTTTCCCCCATTTTCCAAGACCCCCACACCAACAGCTGAGACCAGGGGTTCCAACTACCCCAATCACCCCAAAAACTCCACGCACCCCAGGATCATCATCTGTCTCTTGGTGGATTCCTAAAGGACCGAGAAAACCAATTAAAAGATCTCCTTTCCCCCATTTTCCAAGACCACCATTTAAACTACCTTTCCCTGCCTTGTACTCAAAGCAGCGTCCAGGGATTCCACCTACCCCAGTCACCCCAAAAACCCGATCCACCCCTGGGAGTCCTTTCTCCCGTTATCCAAGACCACACATTTTCCCCCCGTACCCAAAACAGCGACCTGTTTTTCCCCGATACCCATACCTCGGACGTCGGCGACCACACTCTGTTTATCACCGACAAGTTGTGTACCGACCACCAAGGCCACATCCAAAACGTTACCGCCCCCCTACCCAATATCCCCCTGTTTTCCCAACACCACATCACCAATATAGGCCATACAAACCACCTGGCCCTCCTAGATACTTTAGACCAGATCCACATGGCCCTAGCAAACCACACTATATTCAACCTCCAAGAAACAAATGCAGAAGTGAGTATAAATACAGGCCTAGCCCTGAAACAAATGCAGAAGTGAGTATTAAAACAGTGTTAGGTTTGGGTTAGGGTTAACCCTAACCTTAACCTTGAAACAAATGCAGAAGTGAGTATAATAACAGCACCAGGAGACAAACACTAAGCGCCCATCATGGTCATGATGCTCTTATGATCGCTTTTCTAGAAATTAGTACTTTATAATCTGCTGTAACCCTCTTCTGTTCATCAATAATTAAGTGTAAGAAGAGCACTGCAATTATGTAAGTGACAGTCATGGTGTGAGAGAAGTGTTATTGATATATTGGTTTCGTTCAACGGTGTCCACTTTTGTTTCCATTTTTTTTTTTTTGAAAAACTTTTCTGTAAAACAATTTTCCAAATTAATTTTTTATTTCCCCAAATATCTTTTAGAGATGATTTCTTTCTTTTTTTTTACTTGACATTAAATGTACTTTTTGTGATAATAGTTTTCTGGACTAAATGGGGAAGATGGAGCAAGTGTAACGGCGACTACTGCCGCGCTGTTTATGGAAGCCAAAGACGGAAAAGACGGCAGGTGAAATCCTGCAAGACTGCTGTTTGGATATGGAAGCCAACTCCTCCCTCAACAATCAAGTTTCAAACTCAGCGCAGGCGTTGTTGTATTAGTGGTAAGTTTATTGATAATGCCCTGTACCCAGCGAGAAAGCAGCGTTAATCTACCGTGAATGCAACGTCAAAGAGTTACATTCAGATGAGTATCTGATCAAAATACGACATCAGTATAGAAGATCATTCAAAAAAATGGCTGCATGACGTTTGTGGACATAATTACTTGGCATCATTGTGAGGTCCCTTTCTGACCTCAGTCAGTAGAAGATCAGCCAACGGACAACATCATGCTGACATTTGCTTTTGACTTCTGTGTGTGGGGAAATCTTAACGTCACAATGACTTCATATTTAACTCAAGGTCAGTCAGGACCTAAAATAACCAAAATACAACACTAGACTGATATTAAAATGCACGCTGGGCGCTGGGTACCAACAATGGTTTGTTGGATCATTATAAACTACATGTAGATTTACTAAGTGAAAAACGACTGAGGCTATCTATGTTTTCATGTTTTTGTCTGTCTATCTATGAGCTTGTGTACATTAGTGTCACCAGACTGTGCCAGATTGTATCAATGCTTAACATGGGTTATCCTGAAGTGGTTAACTCCTATAACTTATCTTTTAACAGGGT
Organism: Platynereis dumerilii; assembly: GCA_026936325.1. Classification (NCBI taxonomy): domain Eukaryota; kingdom Metazoa; phylum Annelida; class Polychaeta; order Phyllodocida; family Nereididae; genus Platynereis; species Platynereis dumerilii. Next base: position 51,496,941 of record JAPTHN010000009.1, read on the forward strand.
TACTGGGAAAATAATCTAGTCAATATATAACATGAGTTCAGCTTAAAACATGGCAAGTTATTTTCCCTGTTAAAAGTAAAGTTATAGGAGTTAACCACTTCAGGATAACCTGTGTTAAGCATTGATACAAACTGGCAGAGGTGAAGAAAATAGCATGCAATGCATGAATAGGGTCCTTGGTCCATTTCCACAATTTGTACCTCATCAAGTTTGTACCAATAATCTAGTGAGTTTTGTGTAAAAAAGGGAAAGATTAAATAATTTAAATTACATGTTAAATTTGCATAGGTGTACCGGACACGCGATTTTCGGGGGGGGGGGGGCGAGCGACATTTGCCCGAATTTAAAGATTTTAAATTAAAATTTTAATACCACTTCAAATGAAATTGCTTGAATATCATTAATTTTCAACAGTTTTTATTTTATCATCTGCCCGAATTTTTTAGCCTTTTTGCCCGAATCTCACTGTTTCCCTAATTTTTGGGGGGGGGGGGGGGCAAGAGCCCCCGCTGCCCCCCTCCGGTACGCCTATGTAAATTTGCATCTATATAATATAGGCCTATGTAAATATGTATGAAAAACATTGTTGTATATTTATTGAACAAACTATAAACTCCGACTATGAAAAGAAATTCCTATATAAAAAACTGAATATGTATACAAATAGCATTAAACAGCGAGGAGAACAGCATTACAGCAATTTATGATGACATCAGAGTCTTAGAGATGGAAAATTAATCATAAATCATAGTATAGCAAGAAATCATTTTAGATTATCTCTGTTTCAGAGGATGGCAAGTGGACCAAATGGGAATGCTGGACCCCATGCAAAAATGGATACCGTAGGAGACACCGTTACTGTTCTAATCCCAAACCAAGAGGATTCGGAAACACATGTGAGGGAGAGGCAGTCGAAAGAAAATGTGAGTATAATCTCAGTATAGATAGATAAATATATATATGGATGATGTTCATGCAATATTTTATCCTTATGCAAGACGGCCACCGTCAAAATTCAAATTCCCCATTACTTGGCAAAGGGCAGCATATGTAGTGTTTATCCACTTGTTTTGCTATTTGTTATCCATATTGTATTAATTTTGTAAAATGTTCTAAACTGTTGAACTATATGGACCGTGACACCTGCTGTAGCACAGAAAACAAATTGTTTTCCCTTTTGTGGGAATATGTAAATATCAAGTCACCGTCTGATCAGCCAGACATCTTACAATGCACTGTACAGTTGCAAAATGAAATGTATTCATTAATAACAAACAGACGTTTGCACCAGATGATTTAAGAAAAACCAACTTGTCTCATAAGATTTGATGGCTGGCTGCTTGGTAAGCCATGCGACAGCTTTTGAAGGATGGCTTCTCTCAGCAAAAATTAAGCAAAATTGTAAATAGTGGGTGTCTAAATTAGCCGGAAAATTGAATAAATACAGGACACAAATCCCCAAACATCTATCCACCCAGCTAGATACTTTGCCATGAAAACAAACATTACCTTCTCAAAGTCAGAGATATTTTGTAGTAAAAATCCAGCAGGTGGCAGCATGGTAGGACTGTTCATTTTGAGTGACACCTGGTGCTCACGCACACAATCCTCATGTGACGTCACTACTACCTCCTAGTCCACCTATATGTGGATAGAAACAGTCTGGCTGCCACTAGATAATGGACTTCGTTTCTCTGCACTGTAAAATTTGAAATTTTGAGTTAGCTCAAATGATTGAGTGAGATGGTTGCACAATTTGTTTGAGCCATGATAGCTTGCCGTTTTGAGTTATGATAATCTTTGTTGTTATAACTTGCAAACAACAAGCTATCTTGGCTCAAAGGAATTGTGCAACCATCTCACTCAATCAATTAAGCTAACCCAAAATTCAATATTTACAGTGTGGGGATGATGGTCCATCTCGATCTAGGCTGCCACCGATCTATTTCCACCTTCTTCGGTAGTACTTCCGTCCCATCTGAGGAAAATGGCATTATGAATTAAAATGTCTCTATGCTTGTGCTGTTTGTGCATCAGCCTATTGCTTTAAAAAGTTCATGCACCACTCACACGATCTGAGCATCCCCCCCCCCCCCACTTCCTCCGCTCAGGATAGCCTTAACCCAGGCATGAGGAATATGTGTGTGAGCACCAGGTGTCACTCAAAGTGAACAGTCCTATCATGCTTCCACCTACTGGATTTTTACCCTTATTCTTCTTCTGGTAGTACTTCCCCTGGCAGATGTTGATGACATTGTTATCGTGACCAGTCAAATCACAAAAATCAGTACTACAATGTAAATTTTGAATTTTGAGTTAGCTGAAAGATTATCGTAACTCAAAACAGCAAGCTATCATGGCTCAAACAATTTGTGCAACCATCTCACTCAATCATTTGAGCTAACTCAAAATTTCAAATTTTACAGTGTAGCTACCAAATGTCCTAAATGACTGTGGAGCCCACTTAAATATAAACGTTTTGAGAAATTGAAACAAACTAGTGCCATGTTTGAACAGGCTACAGTAGCCTGCTAAATCAATTGCGAGCGCAAGCGAGCAGGCTACAACTTCTATTTCACGTCCTCGCACACACGCATTTCTGCAGCAGCCCAACAAAGTTCTGCTGAGCGCGGACCTTAGGGGCAGCAGCGCGGACTTTAGAGGCAGCAGTTCTAGTGCCCTAGATTCCAATTCGATACCCAATTCGACTTGAAATTCATCAGTCTGCAGCCTCGCTAGCTCACCTGCTTTAACAGCAGACTGGCTTGTCAGTCAGATGTTTGAATGCGTCTAGCCTTGTCTCCTATTATTTTCATTAACATGAGACAAGGTATTTGTCTAGATTAATAGTGTGATTAGGGTGGGTGAGCTTTTCCATTTCCTCACTGATCACCCTTACCCTTGTTCTTCTTTCCCATTTCGGGGGGAGGGTTGGTCTAGAGGTAGCTTGCTGGGCTGCCAAGAGCTGTGTCCATGGTTCAAATCCAGCTCTTGCCGGGTCACCTATGTTGGATGGCTGTTTCAATCATCCTTTGCCTCATTGCTGTGTCCTCCTCCTGTCCTAATTAGCCTACCAAGTACACAAATACGGGACATAAAGCCCCAATCATCCGTCCTTCTTCTTTCCCATTCAGGCTGCAGAGAATATCCGGACATCGTTTTCTCAATTGACAGGTCAGGAAGCATAAATGGCACTGTACTAAAAGCCATCTTCGATGCCATTGAGTCCGTGTTTCATGACGGTTTAAACAGAGATGATGGCTCCCTACCACCGCAGCTGAAGAAGACCAGGGTGGGAATTCAATCGTTCAATGACAAACAGACAGTCATCAGACACTTGAATGACTTCAGTAACAATACTGGTAGTACCGCACACTCTCCTATTGGCCCAACTGATATCAAAGCTGCTCTTGAGTAAGTACCATGATGTGTTTCCTTTTAAAATATGACACTAGGAGTGCTTTGGGTTGCATGGTGGACTAAGATCAGCAGAGCAGGGCTCAGTGTTCATCCAATCTTTTCTTGTGCAATTGCTGTATCGATGATTCAATAACACAGTACGTAGCATCATTAATTTAAGGAATAGACCTACATCTTATTCATACTTTCGGGAAATCACTGCTTCACTTTGTTTTTATGTAATGCCATACTTCCCAGGCAGCTGTCAGTTTACTTGAATTTCTAGAAATTGAAGCATCATAAGTCATACTTGTGTTATATTCCTCAGGCATGTTGGCTCTGTAATGTTCGACCCTGTTAACGGAGACAGACAAGGTCCACCAAACTTCAACACCCTAGTTCTACTGACGGACGGGCGCAGTAATCCACCGGTGAAGAAGGCCGATGTTCCAGATAACGTAGATCGGGTTGTTGTGCTCGGACTTGGCTCCAAGAGCTCTTCTGATCTGAAGGACTTGGTGACAGACCCGGAGGACTTCTTTCCAGTGGAATATACTTGCCGCATAGAGCATTTCTTGAGGAAAGCCCTTCTCTGCCATAGGAGACCTACACGCCCCCCTCTCAGTCCATCCTGCCTGAAGATTATACAACCTGAATACAAGCGTTCCACTTTATACTAAACTGGCTATTTTCTGTAAAAGTCAGTGAGAATGCAGCCAAACTTATGTTTCAACAAGGTGCTGGGTTTGTAATCGAAATAAACTACTGATCAGCTCAAAAGAATAGATTTTGTTATTTTGTATCCATCCTAAACTGGCTATTTTCTAGAGAAGTCAGTGAAGTTACCGCCAAAAATACAGTTCAACAGAGTCCTTGGTTTAAAATGGAAATAAATTATTGATCATTTAAAAAAAAATAGATTTTATTAAATTGTATCCATCCTCTCTCAAAATTCTACAACCTAATTACATGCACAGGGGCTCTTCTTTCATTTACTAAACTGGTGATTTTCTGAAGAAGTTAGAGAAGATACAGACAAATACACGGTTGGTTAAACAAGGCACTTGGTTTGAAATGGAAATAAATTATTGATCAGTTCAAAAGAATAGATTTTTTATTATTTTGTATCCATCCTAAACTGGCTATTTTGTAAAGAAGTCAGTGAAGTTACCGTCAAACATACGTTTTAAAATGGAAATGAATTATTGATCAGTCCAAATAGTTCTTTTTATCAATTTGTATCAATCTTGCTCAAAAATAGCCAACCTAAAAACAAGGTCACTGCTTCCATTGGGTTACTAAACTGGCTATTTTCTATGGAAATAAGCGAAAATACAGCCAAACAGGGTGCTTGGTTGATAATGATAATTGATCAGTCCAAAAAATTGTTTTTTATTAATTTCGTATCCATCCGAACCTGGATATTTTCTAAAGAAGTCAGCGAAGTTACCGCCAAACATACAGTTCAACAGAGTGCTTGGTTTAAAATGGAAATAAATTATTGATCATTCCATAACATTGTTTTTTATTAATTTGTGTCCGTCCTGCCTCATAATTCTACAACTTAATCGCATGTACAAGGGCTTAGCTCTGCTTTCATTTACTGAACTGGCTATTTTCCGAAGAAGTCAGTGAAGGTACAGCCAAACTTGTAGTTCAACAAGGTGCTGGGTTGGTCATGGAAATAAATTATTGATCAGTCAAAAAATTGTTTTCATAAATTTGTTTCCATCCTGCCTCAAAATTCTACAACCTAATCACATGTACAAGGGCCTAGGTCTGCTTTCATTTACTAAACTGGCTATTTTCTGAAAAAGTCAGTGAAGGTACAGCTAGCCAAACATGTGGTTCAACAAGGTGCTGTGTTTAAAATGGAAATAAGTTATTGATCAGTCCAAAAAGAGTTTTGTATCAACTTTGTATCTTCGTTTGAAATAATAATACATTTGTTCAACTAGTTTAAACTTTACAGGTGATTTCATTTCCATGCGATTCTTGTCATTCAATTGGCTGTGAGGAATCAATGCCAAACCAACACTTACCACGTTTGGCAAATCCAACATGTGACGTTCTGTTGCTTCTAAGCCAATCAGATTAACTAAAAATGTCATGTATTTGGTGGGTCTAGAACCCAAGAATCGTGTACTAATGAAATCACCTGTAATGACCGATCTGTTACTTGATTGGAACTTGACAATCAATTTCTGATGTGCAAAGATTGTCATTTGATGCTGTTGACGTGTTCTCGAAAATCCTGATTCGTTGTGGCTAAAAAGCTTCAAAATCCTAATCGTGGAAATAAGGCATTGCACATAAGCTGAAAATTGAAAATAGAAAAGTATCATCATCTTCAAGCAACTGTCCAAAGTGATCTGAACTGTGATAATACATTTTTAGTCCTTGCCGTATTTACATGAAATCTAACTTAATTGTAATTGTAAATACTCTCTCAGTCATGCGCTGCAATGCAGGCACGAAATTTGTGGTGAGCCTTCCACAATGATACAGCTCAGGGCGGCCATAGAACGGCGCCCATGGGCAGAGACTAGAGGAACATTGCCCAAGGTTCCCATGCCGTAGCACTCTCCAGTGTTGGTGACCGCCGTATGATGGTGATTGATGAGAAGACTGTGAGTCTGACACATACCCTATTAATTCAGGGATGCCCAGGGTCTTTCAGTTGCCCCAGCACAGAACACTGGATACAACCCACCTCCATTTAATGTCCCATGGGCTCGGACCAAATTGAGTTCCAGGAGTGGGAGTTGAACCCACGACCTCAAAGCCAGACTGGTAGCACTAACAAGCACCTTAAACCATTAGGCCACGGAGAATTTAAACGTATATTAGCCGACCAGTGGTAAATCGGCCAAAATATGTATATCGCATAAGAAATTGAACATGCTTTCCAAGATAATAGCACATTTCCATTATTGCACAAATATTTTTGAAATATCGATATAAATTTCTACAATAGTCATTGAAGTGCTCACAGTAATTTAAATAAATTGAAGATAATTTTACAGTTAATGTTAATTCTCATTATGCCATAAATTTCTGGATATCATATTAATTTGTGCATACTTAATTAAAGAAATTTCACAATTCTGTGACTATTGCAGAAATATTCATGATTATTGAAGAAATTACTCTTGTTAATAATCGATGTAGGCCTACATATTTCTTTGATAATGGTAATAAATTTGCGAAAAACATGGAAATTCTCAGATTATCTTCTGCCGAATTTCCGCTGTAGTATATTTGCATGATTGATGCCAGAGGAGCTTCATATGAGACACCTTGCATAATTATACCCTAAAAATAGGAATTTTTTAGGCTACACTGTCTGTGATAATGAATTGCAGGGAAATTTAGGGCTCCTTAATAAGTTAATATGCAATTGGGCCCAGCTTGCCCTCTTGATTTTTTCTCAAATTATTTTGAAAATTTACACATTAAGTTAAATTTAATATTTTTTCACCCAATGTGAACCCCCTCCCTCTGCCAAGGTGTGAAGCCCTAGGCTATATTTCCTACTCAGCCTAATGGTTAATCCAGGCCTGACTATCTTGTAACGTAACCTCACAAATGATTCAATAACATTTAAATTTTACAGACTTCAGATTTCCTTGTAGCATAACCTCGAACAGAAAATTATTATAGGCCTATTAGGGTGCATCGTCTGCCCCTATATCTTCAAGACATCATGCACTTTTGCATGATTGTTCCTTTGTAGGCCCTATCATATAAAAAGCCCTGCAAAATTTTATGAAAAAAATCTAATGCCAAAGGGTGGCAGAACAGCCTTGAAATCTCTGTGTTAGGTCATATTTTAGCAATTTCTGGATGGCACAGTTAGATTCCTTAGAAAGAAAGCTTTAATTTGAATACCAACATTAATGGTTTTCCCTTGAGTGGATGTCGCAATTGTGTGGAGATAGTTTTTTTTTATTAGGTGAAATGCGATAAACCAAAATAAGGAGGTAAACTCAAAGAAGTCTATAAAGTGAGGACAAATTGAGAATATGGACTCAACTTTGACACAAAAGTGAGAATATGGTCTACAACATCGTCTGATCAGACCTTGATTGCATTATGATGTATTCAGAAGGAAAAGAGAGGCAGAAGCAGAACCAGGGCTTTGGAGTCGGAGACGGAGTCGGGAGTCGGAGTCGTGGAGTCGGAGGTTTTTGGGTGGAGTCGGAGTCGGAGTCGGAGTCGGAGTCGAACTTTGATTTTCAGGTGGAGTCGGAGTCGGAGTTGGAGTCGAAAATTAAAGTGGTGACTCCTGACTCCTAAGAATAATTAATATAGTTTACAAAAACACAGTTTCGAAAATGTTAAATGAACTCCAAATTTTACTTAAAACTTCCTAAGCATGTATACACGTAAAAAATCCTATGAAAACTTTGTAGAATGACTTTTTCTTCTCTGTTAATCATGCAAGATTAATATGAAAAAATGCCGATAATCGGAGTCGGGAGTCGGAGTCGGAATTCATTAGACCAAAGGAGTCGGAGTCGGAGTCGCTTTTCAGGAAGTCGAAGGAGTCGGTTCACTTATCACCCGACTCCAAAGCCCTGGGCAGAACGGTGTTTCAATGAACTGTTGATATCTCATATTTACATGTAATTTATGCAAATTGGCTCATTTGAATTTGATTAATAACTATATAGAAAAAATATAACATTTCTTACTTTCTTCAGCAAAGTGTTCCTTTTGTTTTATACTAATGATAATGGGAAATTAAGGCAGAAGTTGACCTTTTTAGTTGATTTTTCCAAACATTTTGTCATAATAGTCAGAAACCTTTGGCTTTCCAAAAAAAAAATATCAAAAATATAGCTTTCTACCATTTAAAGACAATTTTCTTCTTAGAACAATGGTATATGAATTGAAATCATACAACCAGCCATAAGCTAGATCTTTATAACCGCGACTTTTCAATCATAATTTTTTCACAATTTTGGACTCAACTTTGACACAAAAGTGCCACCCTAAGGCCACATTCGATCTTATTGAAATATTGCAGAATAGGCAGAGGAACAATATGGCAAAAGTGCATATGAATATGTCAATTTTTTCATTTTTAGTAGGCAGACGATGCGCCCTAAGGCCTATAATACATCATATAATTGGAAGAGAAACTTTGGTTACCATTACCATGTATCCTGCACCACCAACTGTGAAGCATTAATTGGTCATCTTCATCAGGGAGATCCAATCCTTTTCGATGGTCCTTGGTTGACAGCAATTTGTGTCAATGGATGGATGGATGATTGGGACTTTACGTCCTGTATTTATGAACTTGGTAGGCTATATTAAGAGAGGAGGATACGGCTATGAGGCAAAGGAGGATTGAAAATCCGGTCCAATTTGCCTCCCTGTGGCTCCCATGAAATGAGCTATTGCATCATTCTCACACTTTCATAATTTATTGTGCTTTTATAAATTAAATGAGATATATCCAGATATGCTGAATTTCCTCAGAACCAGGAAAGCTGTGCATGCTCAATGTTGAATATTTATAAAATAACAACTTGAAGTCTCTGAATAAAGACATGAATCTTGCATCTGTTGCCATTGTTTTTAGCAGTCAGACATGTATGTACTTTGTTCTGGAAGTTTCGAAATGAAAATACGCCATCAAAGAATTCAAATTCCATTTCAACGAATTTCAAAGGAATAGTCTATTTCTATACATAAATCATCAGTTTCTTTCGAGAAGTAAACATCAGCAAGTCGGTTAAATCAATGAACTTTGAAAGAGTTAACATAGTTCTTTTAGTGATAAATAATTCTGTCCGAATAATGGTTCATGATGTCAGCTGGTCCAGTCTGTTGTTCACTTCAACTGATTTTTTCACACTAGCATTTCACTGAACTATTCAATTTTATTTCTAGTAAATATGAAGATGTTGAAGTTTAGTTGTCAATTTCTGATTGGCCACAGTTCTGTATTTAATGACAGGAGGAAGACAGTATGATCACCTCCTGCAAGGCGCTGGCTGGGAACTCCTTCAAACTTCTTGTGCCGTCTTCTTCTGCAGTTTGCAAGTAAGTTGAATTTTGCACATAATAAAGGGATTTATGTGCTCATACTTGGCAGTCTGTCAGTCTGTCAGTGTAAGTCAATCAGTCTGTTTTTCTGTACAGTACCATCTGTAAGTAAGTGAAATATGAGATGTTCTCCTATTGATTCAATGCTAAACAACCTGCTTGTGGAAACATGAATTTTTCATCTGATCAAGTGGGATAACATCATCTCATTCATCTGTGAATTTTCGTTGCTGTACTAAGAATTAGGTATGGGTCAAAATCTTTGATTTATAAATAAGTGCAACACTGTTTGTTGAGTCCTTCACTAAGACTGTCTCTTAGGCTGTTTGTCTGTCTGTCTATCTACATATTGCAGCTGTGAGTCTCTCACTCATACAAAATCATTTGTTATTTGTTATTTTAATTATTTAAAAAATGTTGTTCAAGTGAACCAACTCATTATGTATTGTATTTCTTTTTATTTTCATCTCAATAGTGCAATCCCTTTCAAAAGATCTCTTTTAATCCTTCTCTTATAGTAATGTGAAATCCTTTTAAATAAAATAAAAATAACATGTACACATATGTCATATATATATATATGATTATATAAAACTTTATACTGACATGTCTTAAATTTATTTTTTTAAACCATATTTTTAGCATCTAGGTCCGAAATTCTTTGTTTACCTGGTATTGACATTTTTTAATTTATTTCAGGTAAAGTGCTGATCATGAAATTAGGCTTGGGACTTTTGGTGTTCCTTGGTCTAGGGATAGGATGCCAAGGATGGAGACCCCCACATGGTGTCCCCCTAATACCAGGTACTCCTGGCACCCCTGCTACTCCAGGCACTCCTGCTACTCCAGGCACTCCTGCTACTCCAGGCACTCCTGCTACTCCAGGCACTCCTGCTACTCCAGGCACTCCTGCTACTCCAGGCACTCCTGCCACTCCAAAAACTCCACTTACCCCTAAGACTCCAAGACCACCTGTTTTTCCCCCTTTCCCAAAGAGGCGACATGTGTTTTCCCGCTTCCGACCATACGTACCTATACATCCAAAACCACACCCAAAACCTGTTTATCGCCCCCCATTTGCATACCAACCACCAAGGCCACACCCAAAACCTTACCGTCCCCCAATCCGATATCCCCCTGTCTTCCCGCCACCACATCGCCCATATGGTCCATTTAAACCGTATCCACATCACCCATGGCCATTTAGACCACATCCACATCGCCCATGGCCATTAAAACCAGACCTGCATCGCCCGTGGCCATTTAAACCACACCCATACCGCCCATATAGGCCATATAAACCACATCCACATTTCCCTCACAAACCACCCCATAAGCCACATCCACGTCCTAAATGCAAAAGTGAGTATGGTATTACTATCTTTTTATCAATTACATTTTTTAGAGATGCTTGCTTGCTTTTGCAAGCGCATCTCTATTGTGGAAGACAGGTTCCCTAAACTTATGACATCTGCCAAAATCGTGCTGTTTCACCCCTGTCATTGCAACTTAACATACAGCCTCATGATATTTTTTACTCGCGTGCATCAACTTTTGGTGCCTTTCTGAGATCTCTAAAAATAATAAAGAAAACAAATGGGCTGACTTTCTTCAGGTCAAAGGCCAATTAACTGGGTCATGCTGACCTACTTATGCCGTGACTTACAGTTGTATCAACAGAGAAGTACAGCAGACCTTAACATTCATCCAATATCCTCTTCTCATTTGAAATTTCTCAGTTCAGCATTATTTTGTTTATCAGTTTATTTCCTTATAATTTACTGCTGACTGCATTCCTTCGTCAGCCCACCTCCACTTTGTATAGATTGTATTGTTTTGATCCAGAGGATCCACCTGTACTTGTATTTTCGCGCCGTTTCATTTTAATAGGCCTATTTACTTCACTGCAGCCAAACTGCAACAAACAATTGTGATTCTCTCCCCATTTGTGTCTTAGCCAATTAATGGTCATTTCTTCTCTTCTACGATACAAGGCTAAATATATTGACTGAACACCACTCAATGTGTCACAGTGTCAAGTGCAATTTACCTTCACACCTATCCATCACAATTATATTCACAGCTCAATCAGAGAATTACCTATTTAAACATGTCCGTGATACACTTTTGCACTTTAAATGATGAATATGTTGATACATATTATATAAATGGATAGATAGAAAAATAGATGTTGGCCCCATAGGTAGATCTATAGATAGATAGATGGCCATAGATAGATAGATAGCCATACATAGATATAGATTGACAGATAGATAGTTACTGATAGACAGTTAAATAGATAGCTGGACATATAGCTAGACTGATTAATGAACAGACCGCTGGACAGATTAGATAGAATAGATAAATAGGTAGATAGATAAATAGAAAACCAGACAGAGGTCCCATAGATAGCTAGATAGCAAGATGGATAGATGGATAGACAGACTGATAGATAGCCATACATAGCCATACATAGCCTTAGATAGCCATACATAGATAAAGATTGACAGGTAGATAGATAAATAGATAGCTAGACTAGTTAATGAACAGACAGATTAGATAAAATAGATAAATAGATAGATAGATAAATAGAAAAATGGACATAGGTCCCACTCCCATTGATAGCTAGATATATATATAGTTAGATAGATGGATAGATAGATAGATAGCCATAGAAAGACAGATAGATAGCCATATATAGCCATAGATAGATAGATAGCCATAAATAGATCTAGAAAGACAAATAGATACATAAATACATAGCTAGACTGATTAATGAAGAGACAGCTTAGATAGAATAGGTAAATTGATAAATAGACAGAGGTACCATAGATAGCTAGATAGATAGCTAGATAGATAGCTAGATAGCTAGCTAGATAGATAGATAGATAAATAGATAGATAGATAGATAGATAGATAGATATATCTAGATCGATAGATACAAGGGTGTATCTAGAAATGGACTGAGGGGGGGGCCTTACATGGGATCAATGCCCCCCCCCCTAAATACGCCACTGGACAGATGGACATCTCATTTTTGTCCACTCTCTCTCATAGGGTCTCCAATAGGCGGGAGTGTCTTCAAGCATCTCTTAAAGTGCTTGCACGTTATTTTTATCATTGTTCAGCTTGAGTTGTTCCAACATCTTTCCAATACTCCACCTGCCCTGTTAATTCCAGCATCGGATTGTAGCAATCTGGTCAACTCCCATAACTTATTATTTATCAGGGTTACCTCCAGGATAATTTAGTCATGTTATAACATACCCTTAATAATTTAAAACTAGCCGCCTTAGGACAATCCATAGTAAACGTCGATACAATCCAGTACAGCCGTGTAGTTCAATATACTTGCCACGTTGCACAAAACAATAATATGCCTATCACATGTTTAAAAATATTGTACAAGCGGAATCCTTGTAATCCTTTTATTTTCATCTAAATATTTTAATCCATTTTAAAAGCTCTGTAATCCTTTATTTTCATCTCAATAATTTAATCCCGTTTCAAAATCTCTCTAGTAATCCTTTTATTTTCATCTTAATATTTCAGTCCCTTTTAAAAATCTCTGTGATCCCATTATTTTCATCTCAGTAGTTCAATCCCTTTTACAAAATCTCAGTGCACATGATCCTTTTATTTTAATTTCAGCAGATCAATCCCGTTTAAAAAAATCTCTGTACAAATAATTCTTTTATTTTAATTTCAGCAGTTCAAACCCTTTATAAAAACCTCTGTAATCCTTTTATCTTCATCTCAATATTTCAATCTCCTTTAAAGAATATCTGTAATCCTTTTATCTTCATCTGTATATTTCAATCCCTTTCATGAAAATATGATTTTATTTTCGTCTCTATTTTTAAATCACCCTTTTTTAAAAGAATAGTTTTCACTTGTATATTAATCACATTATTATATCTTTAAGAATATTGCAAATCAATATAAAGAATCCTGAAGGTATTGAGCACTCAATTATTTTATCATTTTTATTGCACTGTACTTACTAACAGTGATGTAAACTGGCTTACATGCTTCCCGACTGAGTCAGGTGAAACTAGCAATTGTCGTAGCTTTCTCATGCTGTTAAGAAAATTTGCAGTGATCGAAGCAGGTATCATTCCAATTTGCTTGGTGATAAATTCAACTGTTGACATGTTGAAATCAACTATCATCTTCGGTACATTGAAATATGTTTCTCTATTTTTTTTTGTGATAATAGTTTCCTGGACCACTTGGGGACCATGGAGTGAATGCTCCAGCGACGGATGCGACTGGGGATTCAAGAAACGTACCAGAAAACTCTTGAAGATTTGCTGTTGCATTTGGATTCAAGGATTCTGGGGAAAACAAAAGAAGAAAACCACGCACATCCTCAAGATTGACACTCAACGCGAATATTGTTGCGACAGTGGTAAGTTGAAAAGAAGACTCTCCAAAGAAGAGTGTATATGTCTATTCCAGAAGCAATTAATTAATGAGTGATACAAAATATTAATCTAGCCAGAAGAGTTTATATGTCTATTCGAGAAGCAATTAATGAGTAATAGAAAATATTTATCTAGCCAGAAGAGTTTATATGTCTATTCTAGAAGCAATTAACGAGTAATACAAAATATTAATCTAACCAGAGAGGAGTTTATATGTCTATTCTAGAAGCAATTAACGAGTAATACAATATATTAATCTAACCAGAAGAGTTTATAAGTCTATTCTAGAAGCAATTAATCAGTAATACAAAATATTAATCTAGACAGAAGAGTTTATATGTCTATTCTAGAAGCAATTAACGAGTAATACAAAATATTAATCTAGCCAGAAGAGTGAATTTGTCTATTCTAGAAGCAATTAATGAGCAATACAAAATATTAATCTAGTCAGAAGAGTTTATATGTCTATTCGCGAAGCAATTAATGAGCAATAAAAAATATTAATCTAGCAAGAAGAGTTTATATGTCTATTCTAGAAGCAATTAATGAGTGTACAAAATATTAATCTAGCCAGAAGAGATTATATGTCTATTCTAGAAGCAATTAACGAGTAGTACAAAATATTAATCTAACCAGAAGAGTTTATATGTCTATTCTAGAAGCAATTAACGAGTAGTACAAAATATTAATCTAGCCAGAAGAGTTTATATGGCTATTCTAGAAGCAATTAATGAGTAATACAAAATATTAATCTAGCCAAAAGAGTTTATATGTCTATTCTAGAAGCAATTAATGAGTAATACAAAATATTAATCTAGCCAAAAGAGTTTATATGTCTATTCTAGAAGCAATTAATGAGTAATACAAAATATTAATCTAGCCAAAAGAGTTTATATGTCTATTCTAGAAGCAATTAATGAGTAATACAAAATATTAATCTAGCCAGAAGAGTTTATATGGCTATTCTAGAAGCAATTAATGAGTAATACAAAATATTAATCTAGCCAAAAGAGTTTATATGTCTATTCTAGAAGCAATTAATGAGTAATACAAAATATTAATCTAACCAGAAGAGTTTATATGTCTATTCTAGAAGCAATTAATCAGTAGTACAAAATATTAATCCAGACAGAAGAGTTTATATGTCTATTCCAGAAGCAATTAATGTGTAATTAAATTAATTTTTTGCTCAGGAGAGTCCTGCATTGCTTGTCTTGTGACAAAATGTGTGTTTTTTTAGCCCTCAAGAATTATTTGTTTATATTATTCAAGGAATTAAAATTCATATGTAAATAGTAATTAAGTCAGTTTATCAGTTGGAATGTGTTAAATACATGTAGGACTGAAATCTGTCTATGGATAGTCTCTGAAATACTTAATAGCTTTAAGTTTTTATTTTCTTCAGTGGATGGCATGTGGGGCGAGTGGGGATGTTGGAGCGCGTGCAAAAATGGATATCGCGTCAGTAACCGAGGTTGTTGCAATCCCGTACCCAAAGGATTCGGAAAACCATGCGTAGGAAAGAGTCGCAGAAGGGAATGTGAGTTTAACATTTTTGGTCTATCCAGGTTCAAACATATCTTAACCTATGTTAAGCTTTTAAAATTACATTTAATTAGCATTTTAAGCCAGCATTAATAACTTAGTTACCTGGCTGAAATTGTAAGTGCTTTTGCCTGTATCTTAGTGTTTTCCCCCAACCCCCACCCCCCATTCCAGGCAGGGGAGGATCCAGAAAATTCCGGTGGGGGGGGCTATCGGGCTATCGCGTCGCGGAACACATATTTCGCGACATAACGACTGCGTGCGGATAAAATTAACATGTAAAAATATATAAATTTTGGTCTGGTGGGGGGGGATGCATCCCCCCATCCCCCCCCCCTGCGTCCGTCCCTGATTCCAGGTACACCTGTGTTATTTTTAACCCAAGTAATCGCTTTAATGCTTTTCTTCCCCAACCAGGTTGTACGGGATACTCAGACATCGTGTTCTCCATTGACAGATCAGCAAGCATCCAGACCAATGAACTGAATGCCGTATTTGATGCCGTTGTAAGCGTGTTTAATGACTTAGAAAAAGATACTGGCTCCCCACCACAGCTGGAAAAGGTCCGGGTTGGAATCCAGTCGTTTAACACCGGTCAGGATGTCATCCGACCTCTGAATGATTTCAGTAACGAGGCAGGAGAGGCACCCAGTAGGGCTGGTGGAACTGATATCAAAGCTGCTCTGGAGTGAGTAGCACGATTCCAATTTCCAATGCTTCGTGAACTTCTTGAACTTGGCACCAGAGTTGCTTGCAGTTGTCTAATCACAAAACAATGTTTTATCTTGTTATGGTTTCTAAATAGCCCTCTCAGGTGCTGATGAGACGTAGAACTCAAATTCAACTTCCTGTTATGGTTTGTTGCTCGACTAACAATAAACCAAAAGCACCACGATGGATAAGTAATTTTCCCCCCTTCCAGATGACATTCGAAATTCATTAACCCGCTAGTCTCTCCATATATTTCTCTGTTTTCTTTATTGTTTCCTGAAAATAACAAACAACTGGCCTTAGGGGGCAACCATCAGGGGGGCTTGGAGCTCTCCTTGTCGGATAATTATTTATTTCACAGTAACGGAGGCCATAATTATTTATTTCAAGCACACAAAGTCCCCAATTATTCATTCCTGAATCAAGGAACGCATTTTTAAGAAATTCCCCCACAAGAAATTATTTATTTCAAGACTGCCCAGGGATAACTTATTTATTTCACCAAAACTGAGCAACAAATTGTTCATTTCAAAAAAGCTCCAGGCTCCCCCCCCCCCATTAAGACTAAATGGTGGCCCCCTTATGTTCGAAACAGTTAAATCTTAGTGAGTGTTATGCATTTACTGATTAGAAGTCATTTACTTTCAGGCATGTCGGTTCTGTAATGTTCAATACTGGAAATGGAGACAGACCAAACCCTCCAAACTTCAACACCCTCGTCCTGTTCACAGACGGCTTCAGCTTATCCCCAGTGGCCCCATCAGATGTTCCACCAAACGTAGATCGCGTCATTGTGGTGGGACTTGGTTTCAACCTTGCTCCCAATCTGGAGGACTTTGCCACTTCCCCTGGTGACTTCTTCCAAGCCAAATTTACCTGTCAGATAGAGTGGTTCCTCAGGAAGAAATTGCTCTGCCAAAATAAACCCGTCCCGCTTCCCCTTTTGGCTCCCAAATGCTTCAAGATTTTGCAACCCAACTACAAGCGTGGCGCTCGCAATTTCTAAAACCTCGAAAATGGCAGTTTTTTGACAGATTCGTCGAGGATGAAGCCAAAGAATTGGTTCAAAGAGGTGGTGGGATCCTTCTGGCAATAAAACATTGATCAGTTAAAAAGCTTTTTTGTATTTGTCTCCTCCATCCAGTTTGGCCTCTTGATGGGTGGATGATTGGGGCTTTACGTCCTGCATTTATACACTTGGTAGGCTAATTAGGACAGGAGGAGGACACGGCAATGAGGCGAGGGGTTTGGCCTCTGGAAAGACTGCATCGTTCTTAATGAAAATTATTTGCTAGATCGCACATTTTTATAAGAATCCAGAGCCAGTGTTTTATGTTGTAGCCGACATTATGACTATATGTGTAGGACTATCATAAATGAAATGACTTACGACGAAACATGCAATAAAAGTAGCTATTACTACAATTAATAATTATTGTGTTTGCAAAGGCATCCTGCTGAAATTTTCAACTCAGTTTTAACCATGTTCATGAACAACAATTCATAAGTTTGCTTGACTAGATCACTATCCAATTTGCATGGCGTATGGCGATTTTCCTGGAAGAGAAATCAGTGAAGGTACACTCTAAAAAATTTCAGACAAAATTGGTTTTTAGATTCAAAATGGTTTTTTGAAAAACCAAATTTCAATGCAAAAAACCGTTTTGAATCTAAAAACCAATTTTGTCCCAACGTATTTTAGAGTGTACAGGTGAGGGGAAGGACCCTTAGCGAGTAAATTGCTAACAACTATATACTATAAACTAAAGGTCATTAAAATGCAGAACTACCATATTCATGTCCCTGCAAGTGTAAGAGTAGACCCACCGAATGGTTCTACTGTATAGCACCCCTGTCTGCATTATGTATTTATATTGTGTCAAGTTGTCAACACGCTACAAAAAAATTCCAGGTTCATCACTGCAAATGAAGAAATCTTTAATCTTGAAAGTAGAGCAATCATTCTTAAAAAAATTACAGTTCGTCTCATTTCTAGAACGCGCGATCGTTGTTAAAGATCTGACAAAAACAGCACCAAATCATCATGAAAATGTGATAAATAAATTGCAAAATAGTATACAGTACAACCCAAAATAAAGTAAGAACATTTTCTGTCAGAAGTCCTCTGTTTACCTATTTCGCCCTCTTTTCTCCTCTCCACCCCAAATCTCCTTACAGCTCCCTTTGACTCCTTACAACAACCTTAGCCCACATTAAGAACTCTATTTAGACAGCTACCAATGTAACTGCAATTGGCAGTGGCGCAAAATATCAAGTAAATCAAACACAATGGGGGTGATTGAGTTCAAATTGGTAATATGATTTTAATGTAATTTTAAAAGGTAGTTTCAAGTAGGTAAAAGTAGGAAGTGATTCAGGGGTAGTCAAAAGGTGTGAAAGGGTAAAGTAGTGGCTGATTCTTCCTTCCTGCTGGGGTAATCATACTTTATTTTGGGTTGTACTGTATCTAGTATTATCTACTCGTGAGTATGTACATATCTTCTGTGTGCCCTGTAGATGAGGAGCAATCAGACCAAACACCAATTCGCATGTTGTTAGGCAAATTATATAACGATAAAAAGTGAATAGATTACTAACAGTCTTTTTTTCGGAAGCTAATTGCAATTACTAGTGGATATGCGGCAATCGGCTTTTATTCTCTTCTCCAATGTCTGCTAAATACAGTGTCTCAGGGACAGATCCAGAATATTGGCAATGAAAATGTACCAAAAATACCTTAATTTTTTTTTAATTTTATCTTTTTTTATTAAAATCTATTGGCCGCCAAATGAAATCACCACAGTCACCTTATTACAGTGTCATTGAATTTGAAATATTCTGCATAATTATGCTCCAAAGCTGCAGCTACACTAATGTCATGGACTGTCTCATAAATATTTTAGGTGCTTACAAAGTGAAGTTACCCTATTTTTTTAAATATACATAATGTACATATCATTACACAAGTTTTTATTGAGCCTGGAGTCAACAAGCACAAAAGCATTACTTTCGGGACATTACTTACGGGACAGGACACATTTTAACTTTATGCAGAATAAAGCCAAAAAAACTGGCACAGAAAACTAAAAAAACACACAATGATATTTCAATGAACAGAAAATCAGCACCTGTGTCAAGAAGTTGCTGGATCATTTCAACACACAATGAGGATCCTTCAAAACTGTAGTTACTTACACCTTCCAGCGGGACACATAAGAAAAGCCAAGAATCGTAAAGATTCTGCAATTCATGTGTGCATTTTTTCCACATTAGGTAAGACCTTGAACTAATATTGACTGAAATATGTTGTAAGCAGTGCATACACATGAGAAAATAGTGCAACATCTTTTCGGGACACGGAAAAATTACAAATACACTGCTTGCTATTATTTAGCTGTAAGATGGCTCACTGGTGTTACACCAACAAGTATGTATTGGAGATTCTGTCAGACACCACAGGCCAATGATAACACCAGTTCAGTGTTCAATAAACACCATGATAGGAATTGTGACAGAAGCAAATATATTAAATTTCTCATGTCAAAAATTATAGGGGCTAATTTAGTCAATTTTGGGCAACTTAATGGTGCATGAAACAGAAACTTTTAACATCATTTTTGAGATATTAGTACAGAAACCACCCATATTTTAACAACATTACAGTGGTTTGAAGGCATTATGTGGTTTACATGCTCTTGTCCCGCAATACTGTGAAACCATTATAGTGTGACATCATCCAGGTAAACATAGGCTGGAGATTACATTTTGGCGGATTTTTTTCTCTCTCAGCAAGCTAGAACTACATCAGTATAATGTTGAGCGAACCTTTTTCCCATGGCTGTACGGCTAATCTGCAAGTAATTTTTGTTATTGAAATTGAAGTCATTGCCCTCGAGAGAGAGGCAGAGTAACCTGATAATTAATGTACGGGTGAATTGGTTTGGGATCTGTGGAAAAGGCTTCCGTCACTGCTTTGATGCCTAGGTCATTATCTATGATGGCCATTGTTGGCATATAAACTGTCTGTATAGAATGAAATGATCAGGGTATCCTGATAGGATCTGACCAAAGCATGGTAGTTTGATCATACAGATTTTTCTAAAATTTTGCACAGGTACTCTATGGGACCCATACATTCCAAAAATGAAAAACAAAAAATGTTCACCGACCCATTTGGTTGCCATGGTAACTGCATGTTTGGCCTGATGACTGCTTTAAAGTCATAAATTGAGTTTTTCGGTTATGTACCACAGAATAAAGCATTACATGCATTTGTCACACAAAAATGTCAGAAATGTCTTCCCATGGATGTACACCAATGCATTTGCCACAGATGTGAAGAAAGAGGTTAAAATACTTTTTTCTGTGTATAAGAACTCAAAGGGCACCAACACACTAAGTAATTGCAGATTTTCCATGCATCAATCTTGGCAGTTATCAAATTTTTAAAAAACGATCATACCGTTTTTTTTTTTTAAATTTGCATATATCATAAACAAGTTATTGTCAAACAAATGGCAAAAAATAAAAAAAATTTACCGAGTAATTTTTTTGCTGCAGTACCATTAGTGTGCCAATGTCAATTTAATGAAATAAAGACAATTTTAGACACAGTTGACTGAAATTAACAGAGAAAATTCTTTGGATAAAGATGAAAAGCTGAAACTTTGAAATAGCATAGAGTAGGTGTTACTGCATTCAATAAAAAAATAGTTATGCTTCGAGCTGCATTAGATCTCATTTAAATAGCAAATTACTGGCTGCCATGGTGTTGAAAATAAGAGAGCAGAAAATGGTAACGTCACAACTTTTTCAGGGCCTGCAGCAGTTGTGACTATGTTGCTAGGCAACCAGGCTGCTCAGAAGTATGTGCAGTGTACCACGCTTGAGTCACCTAAGGTAGTTATATGTGTACTGTGGAGAAGGGGCTAGATAGAAGTCACAGACAATATCCCATAATAGGCAGTGTAGTTCTGGCAAAAAACCATGTGATTCACACCATGTGGTTCATCGTTGTGAACCACATGAAGTCCTGACGTTGCTATGTAAACAATAGACAGTAAAGTGATGATGTCACAATGTTTTGAGGCGCTGATTGGTCCGTGTGGTTGCTAGGGATATTTTTGGCGCCATTAAAAAAAAATAGTGCCGTATGAAATCATTCTATTTTTTTTACTGGAGGTTTATTTTTATTGTGGGATATAAATAAAACTCAATGGGAGTGTGGTTCAAAGCAATGATCATGTCAGGTCGCGGAAGAATACAACACGAGTCCGAAGGACGAGTGTTTATTCTGCAGCATTCATGAGGTTCATTGCTTTGAACCACACTCCCATTGAGTTTTATCATAAGACTCAGGATTGACGTCACTTACAATTGGATGGCCCCTGAGAATCTTTCCTGGAACTGTCCATTTGTATGCCTCCTTATGAATTTTAGGGAGTAAGTAAAATATTCATTCTCTTGCAGTTGGGAAGGCCCTCAAGTAAGAGAACTCTTTCTTGGAAATCAAGTTATTTTTTATATCTCCTCCATAAGGGAGTTGAATATATCATAATTGTCAGGATATTGTGGATGCTCAATTTCTCTATTATGCCTGTTTACTTTTAGTTTTCACTCAGCTTCATAGATATAGTCCTGCCCATCCATGATGACTATGAATGAGCCCTTGTCAGCTGGTTTAATGACAATGTGTTCATAATTTTTTTCTCGTTAATGTCCTGTCAATCCTTTTGATTTGTTGCTTTAAAGTGATAGCTAAATGCTCAATCTCTGGAATTTCATGCCGTGTTCAGCGAAGACGCAGTATTTATTCAGCAAAATGCTGTATCAATTTCAAGTGTGTATCTTCGAAACTGAGTGAGTTATTTCAGTTTTACTGCACAAAATCTTTTTTTCAATCCTCTTCTTTTTCCTGTGTCAAATGACGCTCTCATTTTGGGAAACCCCCGGGTCCCGGGAATCCCCGTCAGTTTTGGGTTAAATATCCCTAACACCAATAACAAGATAACCTTAACCAGTTTTTTTTTGATACAACACAAACTTTAACACAATTAACTAACATAGAAAATCACTAACACAGGTTTGAGTTAACCCACTCATTGATACAATCCGGTACAGTACTGGGGGAAGACTGCCTTTGTCTTTTTAAGGAGCTCCCTAATGGACATGTTGGCTGTTCTCTCAGCACTGTGGGCATGGCAATTAAGAGTTTTGTCCTTCTCTTTTCTCAGAATGTTTAGAGTGTCCCTGAACTGAGCCACTGAATCAGACCTTAGAATATGGTTTTGAATGTTTTCTGTGGCCATTATTGAAAGTTAATGTCAAAATTAATTGAGAGAACAGAAAATGTGTTGTTTCTATACATAAGTTTTCATTGTCACGGAATAACAAAAAGTAT